>CAMAPF010000996.1:0-2400000 GCA_945859915.1 Cuscuta epithymum
ATCCTTACGTACTACTTCCATTTCCTCTATATTAAGGGAGTATTTGTGATTGATTCTACTTTAAAAAATGATATATTAAAGTGATTTTAAAGAAATACTTAATAGTAAAAGTTGACAGTATTTGAGAAAAAATTCATTTGAAATACTACTTATCATGTTTGTTCATGTTTTATTTATTCAAAATCAAACATATGATCGTATTAACTTCACAGGAACTCAGGAAGTAAGATAACTGCATTATGGAGTTGGGTTTTCCTGCTTTTGTGTTGGGTTCTCTTGCTTTATTTATAATTTCTGATACACATAGTAAAAGATGTCAAGCATCTAAAGCCTGCTAGTCCAAAGTTCTCCATGTCAATAAGGCATAAAGGATTAGTATGGTTAATTTGGATTGTTTGCTGGAAAAAATCTATGATAGGAAATTGGGAGAAAAAGGGTGGGGGTGACTTCCAGCTATGAAAGAGTTTACACAATTACACTTCAAGGAGAAATATGGCACAACAAGAAGAAATAAAACCTTGAGATTAGAAACAACCCTTACCTAAGCTACACAATGGTCTTATTAGTGTTGGTAGGCTAATCACACTTCACACCCAAAGTGTCTTTGTATTTAAGAACAATGGTGGCTAAAGGTTTAGAATGTTGTAATTGAACTTGAAGTAAGGTAATACATCAATTTGGGCAGATTCAGAAGAGTACATGCGTACATGTATGTTTCTCAAATAAATATTTGTAGCACAACAGTGTGGTATCTGCTAAGAATTTTAAACTGGCTGCTTCAAGACTTACTTAAGGGTTGACGACAAAACTAAATTGCAAGACTTACCTTAGAGCTAAAAATATTGCTTATAAAAACAAGACTTCGCATAAGCATGGACTTATGTTGAAATAATACTATTACAACTAATATACAATAGGACATTAAAAGCAGTTGAAGATTGTTATAGGCCCTGATAACAATACACGGTTTAAGGAGATTCCTTGAGCAATGAAAACAGTTAATAGTTACAACATGCAGATTATTTCTAACAATAAATGGTAATAAAACGAATAGATTAACAATTAAATATGCAGGAAAGTTTCTTTGGATGCAGAAACAATCTGCAACAATAACCTGCTATATTTTCAGGTTAAAACCATCTTTCTCCTCCATTTTGGGATGAGCTGTTGTCATCTCTTGCATTCTTTGAATTGGGCGGCGGTGACAAAATTTTCTTTTCCTGTAATTTATAAATAAAAGAGGGGAAATTTGGAACTACATTAAAAGATAAAAACCACAAACATGCTTCATCATATTAGGTACAACTCAGATAGTACAAATACACCAAACAATGCAAAATTTGGACATAAGTGGATGACCTTAAAACTAATTGAGTGAAGAAGCAGGATTTTATACAAATAACACTTAAAACTAAGAAGCCATTTATACCTAGTATTGTTATTGTTATTGTGATGATTTGTTATGATGAAAAAAGAAAAATTGTACCTACACATGATGGTAAGGGTCTGCTGCTATTGGCAATTCTAATTCAATATGATTACTTACACTTCTGCTCCTACTGATTTTGCTGTAGGTGTAAAAGAAGCATAGCTCTTTCTTACCAAATTCGGCCTGTCATGAACTCCTGATTAACAAACTATACAAGGCCTTTATATCTCTTATTTATATCTAACAGAATGCATCATGTTTAATAGCAAAAGACTCTCATATTATAGTCTAATTCTACTAAACAAAAACACCCATATTTGAAGGATTTATTAAATTTAGCATTTCAAATTAGGAGCCCAGTGAAGATACAATAAGAAACAATTATCCATGGCCTACGTATTTTAGCTTACCTATTTCATTGGTTTGGCTTTTAGTAAAAATAAGGAGCAACCAATGAAAATCAAAATACCAAATTGAACGATAAAGTAAATGAAGAAGCCAATATGAAAAGAAAATGAAGTTCATTCAAAACCTTCGAGTATCTAAACCAGATTCATAGAGTAATGCATAACACTCAAGTGAATAAGTTTCCCAGTTATGGATAGGTAATCTTAAATCACATAAGCATTGCTGACCATTTTCATTATAGGTGTGAAAGAAGCATAGCTCTTTAGAACCAGGCTTGATCGGATTATCTTGATTAACAAAATATAAAAGTCCTTTATATGTCTAATTTATATCTTACAGAATGCTTCATGTTTAATAGCAAAAGATCAAAATATTACAAGTCTAACTACTAAATAAAATCTCTATTTTGAAGGATTTATAAAATTGAACATTTCTATTTAGGAGCCTGGTGAGGATACAATAAGAAACAATTACCCAGGTTTTAATTATTTGATGATGTAACAATGGAGCACGAATGGTCCTAAAGACTTTGATCGATAGTATTATGGGCTTGGGTCTTTGGTGCAGCCCATAATCGGGATTAGTTCAAACTCAAATTTGGCCAAAGGTGAGTTTTTATCCACATAGGAAAGTCGAAGATGAAGATTAACACAATTTTATAATATTAACACAATTTTATAATCATTAAAATGAAAATTACACGCGATTTTGAATCTGGCAACTCATATAGACACACCTTGATCGTCTTAAGAACATGAGAATGAGTGGCCTCAGTGTCCTTTACAATCCCCAAGTGTAAGCAATCGAGCTGGTGATTGATCGAATTGAGTCTAGAGGACAGAACTATCTTACTATTAATTGGTAATGAATTTTAAATTTTTCTTAAACTTAGAAACAAAAAATTTATGAATTTAACCAATTATCTGAATGTAAAAGAAGAATGAAGAGGAGGACTCACGTCAATCCTCAGATAAATCTTCAAGCGCGCCTCCCGCTGCCGCAATCCTTCCTGTGTCTGTCGAAGAAGATAACGCTCGTTGATATCCGCCCCTAAATTTACCGACAAACTGCCTCACGCTTCCATGAATTCTAGAGTCACCCAGAGTGTGCGATTGAAGCCATGAATTCCACATATCGCTCTTCTGATTTACTCCTGAATGATCATTGTTGTCTTGCCGGTGAGGGATCGATCGATCCCGGAAATTGTGTCATGACCTATGAACTCAAAGCTCCGATTGGTACATGTCAAAGCTAAGATGTGACCCCCCTTTCTCCATATACTACGTCGTCCGCTCAACATAGTAAGATGCGGAGCTCAGCGAAGGTCGGCGATTTTTCGTTTGTGGTAAGATGAAAAGGGAAACGGGAGTGAGGGAGCGGAGAGGATGACGGAAGGTCTTCTATTGACGGAAGAGTTTAAAAGTGAAATAAAAAACTAAAATTGAAAAGAGAAAAGTTTACAACTGAAAGAAGAAAATAGTTGAGACATAAATGATATATGGCTTATAAAAGAAGATCATACGGGTAATTTCCACTAAAATTAATTGCTAGCTTTGGTGTTAGATTTCCCGGTAAAGTTTTTGGCCCTTAATCTTTTTACTTTGATTTCCATTGCTTTGGTGTTCCCAAAAACAATTTCCTAATTTCATAACCAACATAAGATCTTGGTGATTTATCAAATTGAACCATCTTTGCAAACCTGACATGCAGTACTACTTCTTTAGTGTTCTAAAAAAGAAAGTAAATTATTAACTATAAATCATCATCTTCGATCATTTACATAGCATGAAAAAATAAATTTAAATCAAAATGAGAAGACTCAACTTACTGACTTAGACCTCCTAAAGGGGGATAGAATCAGACTCCAGCCCAAATACTTCTCGGAGATAATCTTACTAAGACAAATATATATCTACATGATAGAAAATGTAGTGTACTAATTTTCTTGTAATGGACATCTAGGTTGACTAATATTTACTAAATGGGCACATAGTGATTTCAAAACGTTGTATTTGTACAACACGTTTTACCCGCATTAGGAATAAAGATAAAAACAACAACACATGTTCGTTTTCTTTCAAGAATCAAACAGTGGATATATATATATAGATATATACACTCTTTAAAATATATGTCTAATGCATCCTCTTAAAAGAAAATGTTTGTTACTATCATAATTACCTCTAAGTGCATCAATGTATCCAACAACATCGTATGTTCAGGTTGGAGCATAAAACGCCACCTTCGATATCTGTAAACCACGAACTATGAGCACATTTTCACAAATTATCATGGCTATATGTAAATGAAAAGTAAAAGAAAATAATAAATTTACAAACCTAATACTTAAATTTACAGAATTTACCAAATTAAGGGCAACACTTTGCTGAGAAGGATAATTATTAAATCTTGAAGTGCAAAACGATCCATATAACCTGAGAGTATGAGACATGGTAATAAATAATATATTTAATGCAATGATGCGTAAAAAAGCCGATGATAGGGAAGGAACGAGAAGGCTCAAAAGGGGGTGACTGAGAGCTATCGAGCAGAAATAAACAATAGACGAAATCAAATCAGTGAGTACAATGGCTGATATGTACAGTACAAATACGTTTTGCTAGTGTTACAATGACAAATTTTATGTTCCCAAAAGGGTTTTAACCCTCCTTCACATTTATAACTTTTTAAATATACAAATATTTGTTTATTGTTTTTAAAGTTACCTTAGAACCAGAGTAATGAATAAGGTTACACTAATACATGTGATTTGAAAGAATTATAATACTTAAAGACAGTAAACCCAGAGAGGTTTGTAAAATAAAAATCATTTCCATCAATAATAGCAATAAATTGAACAAGACTGGAGTTTTAGAATCCAGTGTTCTATATAAAATGAATTAAGCCTTTAAAGTTGATCTTTAAAATAACGTTTCCCAAGAAAGAAAGAAAGAATAAGAACGGGAAAAAGTAGGCCAAGTCAAAGACTATAGAGTTTCCACCCACTTCCAATTCATATATAAGAGGTAAAAACTATCTAGATCAATCTTACTAAATCAAAATGGGTGAGTGAAGTAAAAGTGATCTAAAAATGCAGACATGGTGATGCATCTTGGACAGGTTGGAGGGGGATAAAACTCAATTATGATAATGTTTAGGATCATGAGTACCTTCCTTTTCCATATAGATGTTCCCCTTACACTTTTAGACAATTGTGACCACCCAAGAATCTGAAAAACCTTAGTGAAATTGATTTGTTGGCCAAGGAGCAGGCAACAACATTGCAAGAATATACAATCTCTGAGTTTTCTTTGTTTCTTACTGATCCTGAGACGAAAAATAGTTCAAGATAGTTAGCATAATCTTCTAATTAGTTGTATTCTCATGTATATACACAGAGAAGGCATGCTTGAAACCATATGTTTGAGCCCATCCACTGCAAACACCATATATTTTCGAAAAACGGCAAGGTGGAAATGTAGTTTCTTCATCCAAACTCGTTATATAGGTACCAAAGGCTTGTAAAGATGTTCAAAAGCCTGAGATTTATATCCACATAGGAAGGTCGATATGCGAGGAAAAACAAAATAAATAAAGTCAGTTGAAGTAATTCAATCTACCAAACCTGGCACTCTAAAATATTCAAAACCACATGATAGTCTCAGTGAGATATAAAACAATAAAAGGTCCTGTGTGAAAAGAGAATGCCTCAAATATTTCATATAGTCGATGTAAGACCTATTCAGATCAAAAGAGAGGAATAAAACAATAAAAAGTCATGTGATAAGAGAGTACCTCAAATATGTCATATAGCCAATGCAAGACCTATCAGATCAAAAGAGAGGAGGTTCTGGCAATTCAATATAAGACCAATTACATTCGTCCTCTTTTCATTTGGGTCTTATTACAATATGTCTCAGTTGTTCCTTGATCTTTAGATTTCTACTACTTATCAACTTTACGGTGCGGCTAACTTCACGTGTATTATATCTTCCTAAATTTATGATATATAAGCCAAGGTCATAGGGAAAAATATAGTTTCAATTTTGTAAATGAAAATTGTACTCCGGCATAAGTTTGTTTCATCGCTTTCAGCCTTTCAACGTAAACTAAATACTCATTACATTGGAATCGAGTGATTAATAAGTTGCAGTGTGTGACTAATACATATATCAAGTAATATGAATATCTTTCTTTTTTTAATCTAATAAAAAGAAAAAAAGATAAAACAACTCTCAGTATTAGAATGCGGAAACACTACAATTGTATATGTCGGGGTAGAAGAGTAGAACTAAAACAGTAAAAATACCTTAACATACACACTTAAGGATTTTCTTAGAAATTTAAATGAGCCACTGGTTTTAGGGGGTAGAGGTGGGGGTAAAAGTGGTGCATTGACTCTTTAACCACCTGACCTTAAACCAACATTTGACCATTATTTGGTTAACACTTGTCATTTGGTTAGTAGAGAGATGACTATTTGACTGTTGGTGCATTTGATATGTGTATTTGATATGTGATTTTGTTTTTTGAGTAACCAATGGTCTGTTGATCAAATCGCTCAACTTTGATGTTCTTATGCATACAAAGCTGGACCGCACTTACTTCAGTTGATAAGAATACTATAAAGTCATACTATTAAAAGCCTATGGTGTATCGAATCTTGTTAATTAATAATTCAAACTAATAAGTGATTTACTGTCATCTTTTCTTTTTTGTGATAAACTTTTTGAAAGATGGAAACTTCTAAGTGCTTTTATCTAACTCAACCTGGAAAACTAAACCAACAAAATGAAATAAGATCTATTATGTCTCCTACACAACTCAACCTGGAAAACTAAACCCCCAAAATGAAATAAGATCTAGTATGTTTCCTACACAACTCAACCTGGAAAACTAAACCCACACAATGAAATATTTGTAAGTGTTACTATTCATATCCACAATTTGAATAACATATTAACATCTAATGTGAAAATAGTCCTATAAGTATACAGTACTCTATTAGTCGGCTTTCCATTCATTCCTCTCCCTTTCTTCTACAGCTTTCCTATTTGTCAAGCCAAAAAAAAAAATGAGACCGAGTTTGAAAACATAATTGAACTTTGAGACGAGGTTTCATGAAAAGAACACACTTTAGTCTACAATCTTTCTATATACAAACTGCTGTGGAAAAGCAGTCCAAATTCCCGCCCAAACTACCGGGTCAGACATGTAAATTCGGGTCCAAAAACGGGTCTGACAGCAGGGGTGAAGTCTTGAGCGAAAAAATAATTAAATGTTTGTTGCTTTGGGAGGCTGTATGGGATTGCATTTATTGTTGCAGCATTGTGTCTTTTCAAAACTTTAGTAGTAGTAGCTCAAACATGCTGTAAAAGTGATGTCTACGAATACTTTATTTTTTTGTTGCAATGTGTCTTTTCAAAACTTTTTGGCTCATTTAATACAAAAGCAGTTTGATCTTTGGAAAACGAAATGAATATCAGCCAAGTTTGTTTTTTGAACTTAAATCGAAGAGTTGATCCTTTCAACACAATGTATGCATTAAATGAAGTGTACGAACATATCTCATTGGGCAATACAAAATATTGGGTGTGATCTAAAGTACATTGGCATTAAATGCAAAGCAACAACTAAAGAGAACTTTTGAAGTAATGTGCAAAGATAAGGGTCCGATGGTTCTTGGGTTGTTCTTTGCCTACTGTGTATTAAACCAGCCAGTTCACAACATACATGCCATGCTTCAGTATAAATAGACCTGCTTATTCAATTCATTTTCTATCCCAAAATCACACATCATCACAAAAAATATTTCAATGCAGCAAGCCCAGGAATGTAGTCATCCCACAATCACACAACGGCTCTGTTTGGATACTGTCGGTTAAGGCCAAACCGGCGTTTTTTAACAAAGGGAAACGCTAGAATTTCTAGCGGGTTGGCTTCAAAACGCCAAAAAACAAACGGGGGCAACATCATATAGCATATTTCAATGTCAAAAAATCGATGAATGTATTCATTCATGGAACCACACCAGGACAACCTGGGCTATAAAGGTCAAAATGGTTAGGGCATATGAAATGCCACCACTCCAGGGGAGGACAAAAGCCGGAATTGGTATTCATTGATTCGAAGGTAATACGATGCCATTTTTTCTGTAGACTTAAGTAGTTCATACAAATATTATTTGTTTGGATGTACCTGGCTTTTCAAACTATTTTTTTGAAACTGATTTTGATTACTACTTTAATGCATTTCTAAATTCAAACATGAAATGCCTTGGGTACGACAATTTGAGCTTGGATTTTGCTATAAGAAGCATGTGTTTTTCATGCTTTGGTTCATTTGTGTAGGCTTTTTGTTCGACATGGAATGCAGATCAAAACTGAAGATTTTGTGAAGTTAGTGTGCAAACATAAGATTGTATGCAGACAGACCTCATGCTGTAAAGAACGTCATTTTTGTCATTAATAATGTCCTATATCCGGTTTCATAATGGAAATTGCAAATGTCATTTAAAACTATCTACTGAATACTTTGTAAAACTAGAATGAACATGTCATGAAACATTCATGATGTAGGAATGTATAACAACTACAAACTAAGATTACTGAGTATCACTATCTTTATGTCACTTTTACAGGTAATGTAATTGTGAATTAAAACGAAGAAGCTCACAAAATCTACCATAATCTCCCATAAAAAAGGATCAAAGACATAGTTGATCAAGGTATCGGATCATTGTATTCTCAGGGCAGAAGGAACTGTAGAGAGGGCAGCAGAAATTGTAGTGTATTACATACATAATTTCAGTAACATAAAAAATAGAATAATAAGGAATAAATTATAATGTTTAAAAAGTGTATATTAAATATAAATAATATACTATATATTATACTTCATTATGCTATATATGGTACATTACAGTTTATACTCTATTATATATATATATATAGTATACTAAAGATTCATAGTATTTCGTATTCATTTATATAAGTATGTATAACAATTATAGTATGTAAATATGGTCCATAGTTAAGGTACATTAGTACTTTGCATATGGTAAGTATGTATATAGTATATATACAGTATATACTAGGTTAACAATTAGAGTATACACGTATGTAAGTAGATATGTGAGTTAGATAAATACTATATAATTATATAAATGTACGATATATAGGGTGTACAAAATAATATATATGCTATGTATTTTTATCAGTTTAATACATATAACACAAGGCAGTATATTAGGTTGCTACTGTAGATGGATTCAAAATAAGAAGCTTATCCAAGCAAGGAAGATATGAAAATATTTTTTTAACTATAAACCTCATATTTATCTCAAAACCGAATATCATGTATGACAAATTATCCTTAATCTCAATATTTAGAGATAATAGTATGTATTCGTCACTTTACATAAAAGAAATTACTTTACACCAATTAAAAAAATCATGTACTCGGTCATTAAACACATATCTGATATTTTTACAGACCTGGCCTTAAATAATATAACGGATACGGTTTTTGTAGTCCTCAATCAAAAATGAACTGATTTACAGATCTGGGTAAAATCTTTCAAAATCGTTTTGTGATAGGCATGTTTGCTGAAACTGTCAAACAAGCGCATAAAGATCGGTAAAAAGAAATAGGCATGTACTGTGCACGAAACGATATATTTCAAGAAAAATGTTCACCAAAAACATATATTTTCAGAAGAAATGTTCACGAAAATGATATATTTGAACAAAAAATTGAGGACGATATATAGGAAAAGATTTATACCAAACGACTGGGACGTAGTTGCTCGAGCTTTGAATTTGGTCGGAGTAAGCGGTGGAATCCGCAGACAGTGATAGTTGTGAGGTGAACATCACGTCTTAACAGCTCGACGAACGCCGACAATCGAACAACCGCACTCACACGGCCGGCAAATGTTCCAAGAGTACGAAAGCTAAGCGATGAGTATACGGTAGATGGAAAGTTTTGTAGACCATCGGTCTGAAGCTCTAACCGATGAGTCTTCAGAATGGTTAGTAGGGTAGGGTTTTGTCGAAATTGGAGAGCATATAGGATGAGTTTGGGCTGTTGGGTAGGCTAGGTAATTAGGCATTTAATGATACGTATTGAATTGGATTGTTGGGTCAATTCTTGAAGGATTTGGTTTCAATTCAACCTGTCTATTTGATAATGCCAAGCCCAAATAATCCCAATTAAGTTGTCAACATTTTTAGTTTAATAATAATAGAGATATTAATCGAAATAGGACTAAAAGAGTTTGAAAATTCTAAAATAGGATTGTCATGTTTTTTATTCCTAAAATAGGACTAACTACTGTTATGTTTTGGCAGTATCAGACTTCAAATATGACAGTATTTTCCAAATTTGGTAGTAATTACTTCTATTTTGGGAATAAAAACATGAGAGTCCTATTTTGGAATTTTCAAACCTTTTTAGTCCTATTTCGGGAAAATTCCCATAATAATAAGGTGTGAAACTTTGGTAACGTTTTTTAGTCCTTATCGTTCACTCCTTTTATTGATGATTTTACTTTAAAAAAAATCCTTTCATCGATTATTTATTATATCTTACTTATCTACTTATAACAACGAAGCAAATATTTTGTAATTTTGGTTAAGTGGATTTTTGTGGGGTATGGATTTAATGTAATTTTAAAATGTGTAACATTTTTTTTATATGTTTACGTTTTATTTCTAGAGAAAAAAATATTTGTATTTCACATTGAAATAAATGAGTTTGTGTTTTGTTCTTTTATGGTACAGAAAATGTTCATTACAGAGTCCATAATCAGTGTTCATCTCGACTATTTGAAATTGCTTTCGGTTCTTCAAAATGCACAACACCGACTCCAAATGAACACTTATTATATTCCGTATTACTTACCACTTTGTAGTTTCAAAAGTTATACGGAGTATCTCTTTTATAATATGTATATTTTTCATTCTTTGACGATGCTTTAATCTCTCTTTAACTATAAGCACTTATTATAGTACTTGCCACTTCATTCTAAATTCAATTATTTACGCATTTTTATAATAAAGTTCTTAATCACGTGTGGGTAAAATATCATCCGTGCATCGCACGGGTGAGAATCTAGTTATAAACAATACACATGATAATTTATGAACTACTCCACACTAATCAACTAACCAACGAATATTAGTTTTAAACTAATGAAAGAGTAATATTTGAATATGATTACCTAATGAAATGCACGCCCACTAATTCAGACTTGGTATGATTTTGCAATTTTAATACGAAGTATATTGTTGGGAGTTCAATTTCATGGATATTCTGCAACAACTTATCTGAGACAGCGAAGAGCAAAAACGAAAGCAGGCAAAGACTCTGAAGTGAAGATAGCGAGGGCAGGCGAAGAGCGAAGGCAGAGAGAATCTAGATTCGAGATTCCCTTTCTTCTTTGATTCATCGTTGTCGCTTCGATTCCAAATCAGCAATTCGTTGCCACGAAGCTGGTGGCAAATACTCCGTAAATCAAAGATGTAGGAACATTAACGGAAGAGAAACAGCGTTTCTAAGGAGATAAAAGACTTGAAAAAGGCACAAATAATTAAGCATATAGTGCAACTGAAGTAAGCTACCCTATACCACCAACAAATTTTTTATACCTAAAATAGGCTCACCCTCATTCATCCTTATTAGTTTGTAGAGATTTGGAACTTGAGAACAAGAGTTAGACTTTCATATAATACAACACATTAACTCTCTTTGGTTTGAAAAAACGCATCAAACTCCTTTAATTTGTGTTATACCTATTTATGCATCGAACTCCATATTTTCTAAAGAAAAGATAAAAACTTCAAATAACATGTCATCAACCGATCAGACCGAGATAATTTGCCTATGAAGCACGGATACTTCACTAGGGTGCCGTGTCGACGTATCAGAAACGTTCTCATATCCGATACTCTAGGATACCCGTACGGTACGTTCCCGGGTTGTATCTGCAATTTTTAAAAGTTTCCAATTTTTTTGGGTAATTATTTTAAAATTTCGGATACTCGTATCCTGAAGGATACCCATATCAACTTTTTAAAAAAAAAACTTCCAAAAAAATCTTTTTTAAAAAAACACTCAAAATTTACATAATAAAATTCTTAAAAAATGAAAATCTAAAAATAATTTTTACCTTGCTTTTATGTGGTACACAAGTAATGGGCCTATTCCTGATTCACTTATCCTCCAATCCCTAATTCTAATTATACCTAGTAATTATAATATGTATTATAACTTTTAAAATATTGTTTTCTATCTTCATTATTTCTAGAACTTTGAGTACTTGCACTTTTAATTTCAGAATTGTAGTTGTTTGACTTATGTGTCATTTTAAATTAATAACTTATTGACTATATTTATATTTTGAAGTACACAAGTGTATATGAGATAAAATATGAACTTATTTCTAAGTATCTTGAAAATGTAAAATTCTTCAATACCATGAATGAGTAGACGTAGGATAATAATTTTTTTCAAAAAAATCGTATTTTTTATATTTATAAATACACCCACCCATGTAACTTTTAATATTTATAAATATACCCCATAACTTTTAATATTTATAAATATGACTCCGTATCCGTATTCTACTTTTTTTGGTTTTGTCGTATCCCGTACCTGTTTCCGCGTTTCCGCATAGCCGTATTGGTGCTAGATGGGTATTGCGCATAAGAAAAACTATCGCAATTCAATGTGGAGCAGCTATTATGCAACACGAACATGGCTTTATCATGTTCCGCAATATCAGCAACCTTGAACCTAAATTTACTCCACTAGATCGTAAGTTAAGTCAAACAATACGAAAAGTATTAAATCACTCCTCAAACTAACATCAATAATTCAAAACACACCTGGTAAAAAGTGAGTATCACAAGGGATAAGTCACGGGTTCAATCAGCGGCGGAACCAGGGGTGGGCGAGCCGGTGCCGGCGCCACCCCTTCGCCGGCGTCGTTAAGGTATTTACAGTTAATATTTTGGCCGGCGCCCGTGCAGCCTTCTACTTTCTCAGTCAACCGGCGCCTGGCGCCCCTATCTTTTGCTCGCTGATACGAAGCACGAAGCTACAGACTAAGGTTTAGAAAATCATTTAGCTGAACGACATCGTTTGATGAAGTTAAAAAGGGGAAAAAAAGAGAAACGACGGGAAGTTATTGAATAAATGACATTCCATTTTGTCAAAATTAAAAATTTAAAATAATTGAATAAACATTACGCCTCACAACCGTACTCCTTAGGTTATTTTGACCGTTCAATTCACTCACCAGCTCAGCCCAAAAATTGAAGAGGCCAGGAGGAGGAATTGAGGAAGGCTGATGATTAAAAACCAGCCACCGCCCGCCGGTGCCGTGTTGGACCTTTGGAAGCCGGAAAATGGAAGACCTGGGTGCTCGTTGCTGCGCCTTTTGGTGAAGAGTTGAAGACTAAAGTGATTTGTGAGAAGGTAATGTTAACTTTTTGATTTTTTGTTCTTTTAAATTGTAACGTGTGAATTGTAATGTGTTGTTGAAGATGGACAGTTTACTGGACCTCTGTATTCGTTTATTTCTTTTAGTGTGTATTTGTTAAGGGAATAATCATCTAATTAATTATATAGTTAATTTATTGAATAAATATAAACCATGGCTTATTATAATATGAATTTGTTGTATAGTTTGTTCGGTTAATTATGTTAAAATTTCTAATAACGGGTGAAGAGTCTTCAAAAACCTCTACCGAAAAAATAAAAGGTCAAAAACTCAAAATTATTTCCTCTTGAATTCAATTCTGACCGATAAGGAGGTTGCTGATTAAGGTTTACGTAAATCTATTTGTGATTTTGATTCTTTGAGTAGAGATCGTGTCCATTTTGAGAATTAAAGATGTTTTTTAATTAAATTAATATTTTTTTAATCTAATTTGGTCTGGTCTGATAGATGTATGGTCTAGTCTAGTCTGATCAGTTCGGATCCGGTCCGAAAAACAGTCCAAGTAAAAACATCCTAATTAATTATGGGTTTTTTTAGTAGTATTGATGCTTCATCAGAGCATGTTTCTCAGCACCGGCTCAAAAAAAGTTCTGGTTCCGCCACTGGGTTCAATTCCAAGCAATGACTTGGATTGGAGCCCCACTCACTTTCCATTAGAGTGAGATCAATTTACATCCTCTCAGTTAGCTGTCCGGTCGGTGCTGGGAGGCCCTCAGAGATGGGGTGTCATCTTTTTTTCAATAATTCAAAACACACCCCAAAATTAAAAAAAAACTTCCGATCAAACGCTCTAAATCGGCTATAAAGTGCAAATCACTCCTTCAATTAAAAAAATATGTAATCAAATTTTCCAACTTGACAATATAGCGCAAATGACTTTTCTAAGTTATAATTTACCGGTTAAAGCTGATGTATGTTATTTATCAATTTGTTTTTACTCCAGGGGGGTCCGAGGGAGGGGGGCTGGGGGGAGAATGGAGTAATCAGGGCTGAAACTCAGCTCATTGAGTTTAAAACCCCCACTAGGCACGGTAACCTCGCAACTAGCTAGACTGGAGTGCTTGGTTATTTATAAAAAAAGAAACAAAAATTAACTATATTGGTTCATGTGCATAGATTTATGATGCTTACGGTACAATAAAATCCCAATTGAGATTAGAAAAATTTAGATGCATTCGTAACGGATTCCGTCACCATAACATTGACCAAAAGAAATTAACAAATTAAGCAATCTGTAGTTGGTATAAAATGAGCACAAGTCTTTCACACTCCCATCCCATTCGACGATCTTTGACTTTATTTATCTCATCGGGAAAAAAAGTCAAGTTTTGATTATCAGCTAGAATCCATGGCCGCCGCGGAAGGAGGAGTGAAGGTCCCGAGAATGAAGCTGGGTTCACAGGGGCTGGAAGTGTCGGCCCAAGGCCTGGGCTGCATGGGCATGTCCGCCTTCTACGGCCCGCCCAAGCCGGACGCCGATATGATCCGCCTCATCCACCACGCCGTCAACTCCGGCGTCACCTTCCTCGACACCTCCGACATGTATGGCCCCCACACTAACGAGATCCTTCTCGGGAAGGTATGCCGTTACCAGCCTATATATACATATTGCGGTCAATGCAGAGTAAATTAATTTTAAAAAAATAATTTTATAAATGTCTATCTTTAGATGCATTCTAATAATTGCAAATATGCAATATTTGTATAGAAATTGTCCTAAATAGGACTAATAAGTTCCTAAAAAGCACAAATAGGACTACTATTTTTAAAATTCCCTAAATAGGACTAAACATTGATTTTCTACCCTAAATACCCCTAAAAGTATTAATTCATAATGAAATGCTTTAATTCATAATAAAATCATAAAAAACGTAAAAAATATTTAAAAAATGTAAAAAAATTATAAAAAATTTATAAACATTTATAAAATAAAAAATTTAATTTTTTATTTTTTAATTATTTTAAAAAAATAATAAAAAATAGTAAAAACCCATAAAAAATGAAAAAAATTATGGATACCTTTCTCACCGCCTCCCAGCACCACCACCTCCGATTGGTGAAATTTCTTCCACTTTTGGTAAAAAAAATGCCATATTTTTCTGAAAATGCCAAAAAGATGGCATAATTACTCTTCAATATGCCAACATTTTCATTGAATATGCCATCATTATGGCATTATTTAAAATGTTGGCATATTTTTCTCAGGTGATGGGAGATGGTGGTGCTGGGGGGTGGCAGGGGTGGTAATGTTTTTTTTTTAATTTTATGATTTTTTTTATTTTTTTTTATTTTTTTTTAAAAAATATTTTTTATTTTTTTTTAAAAATATTTTTTTTAATTTTCTATTATTGTTTTACGATTTTTAGTATTTTTTTCGATTTTTATTAATTTTTTTATGATTTTATTATTAATTAAAACATTTCACAAGTTACAAGGGTATATTTGTCCAAACAAATATAAATAGTCCTATTAAGGGAATTTAAAAAATGTAGTCCTATTTGTGCAATTTTGCCACTTTTTACTCCTATTTAGGGAATTGACTCATATTTGTATCATATGAAAGCCCATAGAAAAATAAAAATTGATAATGGCTTTTTTTGAAAAAAAAGTTGGATCATAAATGAAAAGATTATAAGTTGAAAAACAAAAACAAATTGACATGCCATATACTACCTCATCCCATTTTATGTGTCTTAGTTTTACTTGACACGATTATTAATGAAGTGGTTAGAAAAGAAAAAGTTGTGATTGAAATTTGAATATAATAAAGTGAAATGGTGTAGACCACATATTTCTTTCCAAAAAAGAAAGTAGACTTTCATTTTGTGACAACCCAAAAAGGAAAATAGGACAAGTAAAATGGGACGCCGAGAGTAGCAGTTATGGCAGCACAATAGGGGTGATGGTGAACATTGTAGGGTGGGTTTAGGAAAATAAAGAAAATTAATTAAAATAAATTAATTAAAATAAAATGACTAGAGAAAAACAAGAAAGGAGATGAAGCAGAAATAGTCAAAGCTCGTGCTGCGCACGATTTCCTTAAAACGTATTTGTTGCCTCCCACGGTGCTAGGAGCGTTGCAACAATAGTTTCCCAGGATACGATGACTACGAACTAATGTTTGAGCACACACACACACACCCTACGCGCGTGGAGAGAGCCTTTACCCTTAGGAATCCTAACTCCATAAGGGGGGAGTCCCTTTATAAAGGGTTGCAAATCCGTTGGGTTTTCCGGTGTGAGAAATTAACACTAGAAACACATCCTTTTTCCCAGTTTTTCCATTGTAACGGGTAAACTTCGAGAATCAATTTCTCATTCACCCGTTATCCGTTTTGAGCGTACCATATATCGAATTGTAGCCCTAAGTAAGGACAATCCGAAACCACTTTGACCCGACCCAAATCGGAAGTGGACCCCACTCAAAAAAATGCCCCAAAATAGTCATTTAATGCAATTTTTCACACATTTTTCCAACAAACATCACCCTCACAAGTGGGTGAAAAAATTTGCTCTCGTAGTATTTAGCCTTTAGCAATTGCGGGCTCCCATCAATGGGATCGGTAAAGTATGCATAGACAGGAATAAGGATGTTTTTACTTGGACTGTAATTTGCTGGTCTGGTGTGGTCTGGTCTAGTCTGATCTGGTCTGGTCTGGTCTGAACTGGTCTGGTCTGGTCAGGTAAGGTTTGGTTTCTTTGTATTTTTATAATTATCCAAGTCTGATCTGGTCTGATCTGGTCTGGTCTAGACTGGTCCGGTCTGGTCTAGGACAAATTACAGTCCAAGTATAAACATCCTAACTACTATACGTTTTATTCTCAAAATGGACCATGTTTTTAAAGGGGTTCAAATTTTCTGGTCAGATCTGGTGTGTTTAAATATGTTCTACTCTGATCAGATAAGAACATCTTTTATGCATATTTAGGGAAAAGTGTCAAATGGCCCCCTAATAATACGGAAAAGTCAATTAAGCCTCTGAACTCAAAAAACACCCAATTAAACCCACGAACTATAAAAAACGAGGCAAAACAGTCCTTTTAGCATGTAACTAACCGATTCCAGCCGTAAACCTTTACACGTGGCGACAGCCGACAGGTGGCCACAAATGGCAACACGTGGCGACACGTGGACTAATGGAACCGGGAACCGGTTAATTACATGCTAAAAGAGTTGTTTTGCCTCGTTTTTTATAGTTCAGGGGTTTAATTGGGTGTTTTTTGAGTTCGAGGACTTGATTGACTTTTTCGTATTAGTAGGGAGGTCTATTTGCCACTTTTCCCACATATTTACTATTGTCTAAGTTTGATTTGGTTTGATCTAGTATGTGTAAGTCCGGTATGATCAATTCTGAAATTTAAATCAATCTAATTAAAAACATTGATTCTATTGAGAGCGTACAGCTCTCATATTATGAGTGAATATGAGCCATATTTTAATTTTTGAAAAGAAGACAAGGGTGATCCTCCCGTTATTGCATTTTGTGATTTTGTCCATGTTTTACGTACTCCGGAATTTTCGATCTCATTTATGTTCTAAAGTGGAAATCTTGCGTGAAGGCATTGAAAAGTGGATTGAGAGAACAGGTTGAGTTGGCTACAAAATTTGGAATTATTTACACTACTGATGGAAAGATGGATACTTGTGGAGAGCCGGCCTATGTGCGGGCTGCATGTGAGGCCAGCTTGAAGCGGCTTGACGTCCATTGCATTGACCTCTACTATCAACATCGTATTGATACACGTTTGCCCATTGAAGTCACCGTTAGTCTCCCTTTTACCCCATACCTCCTACTTCGTACTCCCTCCGTCCCGCAAAGAAGTTCTCGCTTTTCTTTTTTAGCAGTCCCAAAAAAAAGTTCCTCTTTCTTTAAATGGCAAGTTATATACATCAAAACTGTGCAAACAATGTCAAACAGTGTCGAAACAGTGTCAAAACAGTTAAATTTACCTCGTGTTAAGTTTATTTCCCTAATATGTGTGTGGGTCAAACCGGGAACTTCTTTGCGGGACGGAGGGAGTATATGATCGATCCGTAAAAACGGTCAATCCATATATACCACGGTCGAAGTTTAATGACTTTTTCAAGTGACAAAGATAAATTGTGCAATGTTCCTAAATTTATCCCTTTTTATACAAATGGAAGTCAAATAGTCAAGTAGGTGATGTGTCTATGATAGTATAACAAGCTAGGTTTAATTTACGAACATACAATATTTATAATAATAACTAGTTTTATTGCGCGCGTTGCGCGATATCAAAATGCCCAATACAGTTTGTGGCCTAAATAATATATAGGATTTCTTCAAATACTTGGTTTTTTTGTTTGGTATGATTCAAACCCAATCTTAGTGACCATCTCACGTCGTGATTTCCCGGTCTCTAGAATCAATAAATGTGTACAAGCTCAAAGCACATGTCCGCCACAACATCATACGTAGTATATAATAATCCCGATGGAAGCCATATGCACGAACAAATCTAAAGCTTCTTTATTAGACATTTAGACCCATTTTGTTCTTGGCATGAAATCAACGCTAGCTTGGAAGTCAAATTGTTGTACAAATGGCATCCATTTCATTAAACAAATGGCAAGTTTCAGCTAGACAACCACCACATCTATCTAACACCATAATCATAGAGTTAGAGATAATCACATTCCTCTACCGCATTTGATCTTAAATTAGCATTCATGCCTCAACATTCCCAATTGAACATGCTTGGGCAAGATCGAGTTCCACGAAACCAAGTCACACATGACTTTCATCAAATACCTTCCTGGCATCACCAATGTGACCACACAGTATACACGTTAATCAAAATATTATGAAAATATTCATCTAATCTGAAACCCATTTGGAACACTCTACCTTCAAATATGGAAAACCTGTGAATACATGCTAGCTTGAAAAAGAATTGGTTCCGTTCTCAATGGACTTGGAAAGAAAGAGACAGTATGTAGAAATTGCCACATTCTCCCCACTACATGTAATACCACATTCCCCACTGCAAGGTATGATTTCACCATCTCCCAAATATTTAGAAATTAGAATTAAGTCTATTCAATATCAAGAATCTCATTAAACTGAATCATTGTTTACTTAAGAGTTTTACTATCCCTACTTAATATAATATTTATGTTATTGATGAACTGGACAACAATATCTCCTTCAGGCTTGGTTTAATTAGACATCTTTTAGATTATGTAATTGAAAACTTTATTATATTACTTGGGGTGGATATTAGAAAATGCATATTGGAGAAGACTAATTCAGATGCCAACATAGACTTATGGCATTACTATTGTTTGATTCTTAAAATGTTAAAATTTACATTAAATGTATTCACCCAGAATACTACGAGTTCAAAAATCCTAACTTAGAAGAAGAACTTAGGATATTCCTAAGTTGAAATATCCTCAAAATTTGAAGGAGATCAGAACTATAAGGATCAACAATGTGCAGAACATAATCACTCCTTTTATAGAAGCTTTAGATCAACTTTTCTAAAGAAATCAATCATGAGCTTATTACTATGTTGGTACCGCTTGCATTCTTCATTTCTCTTATTTCTATATGAAGGCTCTGTGTGCACTTCTAAATCTATTCCCTTCAGGCTTATAATAAAATGTTATATAGAGCTAAATGCAGTCTAAGGGTCTCTCTAAGGGTCATAGCAAGTTGTTCTCCTTCTTTTTTTAAACAAACAATACCATTAGATATTTATGTGTTATAAGGTTGAAAACGATCCAAAAATACACTAATACTACTTCTAAAAACCTACTTAATGCTACTTATAACTCAATTCAGTATATTAACGAACCTGTAAAAATCAATTTAGCAACTAAAACGAATTCTTAAATCATTAAACACGGTTTTTTTCTAGGCACTCTATTACTCCATATATATCAATATGATATTACTCGACCAGAATAATTTAAGTCTAACCTTACTCAAATCCTATAGTAAGAGTTCATCGATCAGCAATTAAACATTAACTAAACACTAATAATTGAGTGCATGTCCGTTGGACTGTCCACAAGACCACAACCTCCTCCAAAGCTTTACACTTGGTCAGTTAAAGTCCTTTGAAAGTTGACTAAAATGCCACATAGATGCAATATCCTTGTTCTATTTCGCATTTTGTAATTGATAAACGAAATCACAAGGGTTGATGTTGAATTTTCCATATTGTTAAGATTTATTTGACAATAAGTACATCCTCCATCCCAAATTTTAACTTTTGAAGTGTATTCTTCGAAATATCAAGAAAAGCGGTCAGACCAAAGGAGATGAGTAGAGCTGAGCAAAAAAAGGTTCCTTGTTCTCGCTTGTCAACCCCTAATAAATCTGCCGTGTGAGGAACAATCCGCGTATTGAAAATCGATTAATAAAAGACAATTGGATAAAGAATCGTACCATTCGCTAAAGAAGAACTGGATCCCTGAATCTCAGAAGGTACAAAGAGGTTTGAGAGGCGTATAGGCTTTTTTTCCTTAGCCTGGAGAATGTCGTCGTTCACTGTCCAGAGTTATGACATGGACGGTTGGCACGACAAGATGGCATAGATGGGCGCGGATGAGACGGGAGACCTGCTGCAGGATACCAGGATGAGAACTTGGAAGCCGCTGACCCTGAGAGAAGACAAGAAGCGGAGGTCATGGAAGAAAACCAAGAGAAGAGAAGCTGTAAAAGACGGAAGTTATTAACGGAAATCAAAAGGAAGAGTAAATTCATATAAAAGAGTACACAACTCAAAACACAATGTACCACCTGATAAAGCAAATGATTACACTAACACAATTGTATACCCTAAAATGCTCTAACCCTCATTGAGGATTATAAGCTTTTAAGATATAAAGTAACAAGGTGTAGCACCTTACTTTTCCCTCCAATTGGACATTTAATGTTTGAAACGCATTAAAAAATATGAGTTACATGAATAATATTGGAGTAAATCAAATATTTTCAATTCAAAATCTATCTATAATAATATAAATAAAGTGACAAGGTGTAGCACCTTGTATTGATGTAATACACATGCGCCCACTCAATACTCATCTAGCTAACACATAAGTTGATTCTTCAAATTGGATTTTCAAGTGAGTTGACTCAAAAAAAAATGTGACTTCTGAAAAACTAATTTTGATTCTACTTCCGCTTCTAAAAAAGAAGTAGAAGCACGACTAAAATGAATAAGCAAACGTACATGCAACTAAGCTAAGCGCGAACTTTATGCACGACAATTGCCCTACTGGAAAATGTTAGTTTGTAATTAGTTGGGGTAAAAAAGCTCTATCCATCCACGTCTTTTGGGTCCAGTTTATATAGGAGAGAGTCAAGAGTCACACCCAAATTACACCCTTTAATTATTCTTCAAATACTTTTCAACAAACAGTCTTAGCAGTTGGTTTTCCGTTTATTTTCTAACCATGACCGTTCAATCCAAAGATAATTATATCCATCAGTTCATAATTGTGTTTTAGTGACATTTGTGTCGCAAAATAAAAAATCACCATTGTTATCCAATGAGTGTTTAATACTTCATCTTGACCTCGATCTCCATCACTTTGGTCTCACTAGCAAAAGATTGAATGAGTGATGTTGAATTGAATTTTGTAAAATTACCAAGTCACAAGAAATGATCAAATAAATATGATAAAAGTACAAAGGATAGTTAGGAAAAATCACTTTTTTGTACACTGAAAATCTTCTTACGTATTTGCATTCCTCATTGTGCAAGATGGGAGAACTTAAGAAGCTAGTTGAAGAGGGTAAAATAAAATACATAGGTCTATCTGAGGCTTCAGCTTCGACTATAAGAAGAGCACACAATGTTCATCCTATAACAGCAGTGCAGTTGGAATGGTCTTTATGGTCAAGAGATGTTGAGGAAGATATAATTCCTACTTGCAGGTGCATTATCTATCTCCTCCAGTTTTTAACAAGGAATAAAAACTATGATCATGCTTATAATATTCTTCTGATTTATTTATTTTTAAATTTTCAGAGAACTCGGGATTGGAATTGTTGCATACAGTCCTTTGGGACGAGGCTTTTTATCATCCGGTCCAAAGCAATTTGAGGATTTCCCAGATGGGGACTTACGAAAGGTTTGTGTTTATAATACTCTGTAACTCTGTTCTTGATATAAAAATTTTATGGATCATGTCAACATTATGTGATCAGTTACAAAATAAGCGGATTGTTTGATTTGATAAGATCTGATAAAAATAACTTGATTACTGACTCCAAACTTCAGGGAAGAGTTGCATTGTACTCTTATTCATGATGTCATCTATGGGAAGGTTTCACTCATATCTCGTGTTAAAAAGGATTTTAGTGTAACCAATGAGAATATGTACTCCTTTTCTGATGTACCATAATTAAAAATGAAAAACATTTACTCAATGCATAAAAGTTAAGTATGAATGTCATTCTGGTCAAAAGAGCACTTTAACTATTTATATGGGAGAGCATCTTTATATTTGCATCTACTCGTTGAAGTATACCAATCTCAAATTCTAACCAACATCGGTATGTGTATGCTCTTTTATAGTTTTAGTCACATCGATTATTTGTTTCAACTGTACTACCTCTATAACACCATGGCAACTATGAGTTTTGTATTTTTTTAGGAAGTGAGTATTAGTAAACAAAATAATGTATTTAACCTCGCAGCATCTACCAAGATTTCAAGCAGAAAATATTGAGCACAACAAAAAGCTGTATGAAAGGATTGTTGAAATTGCTGGAAAGAAAGGATGCACTCCTGCACAGCTAGCATTAGCCTGGGTGCACCACCAAGGAGATGATGTATGCCCCATTCCCGGTACCACTAAGATTGAGAACTTTAACCAGAACATTGGTGCATTGAGTGTGAAGTTAGCAGCAGAAGACATGATTGAGCTTGAAAAAATTGCTTCTGCCGGTGTGATCATGGGTGATAGATATACGCCTGATGTGGCAACATGGAAACAATCTGATACTCCATCATTGTCTACATGGAAAGCTGCATAGCTGCTTCCATACTATGCACTGGTTTCTACTGTTTGCATTTTATAATGTGTGAAAATATGTTGGAACCTGCTTTTGAATATTTCCTTTTGAGAATAAGAACCTTTGAGGGGAAAAATAATACAATGTTTTTCATCTATTTTATTCACTAATGAAATACTACTCCAGCTATTTGCTTGTTTGAAGCCTTGCTAGTAATATCTATACTTTTAAGTATCATATAATTTGAATGGATTATAACTTTAAGAAACTAATTTATTAAATCTAATCACTATTAAATAATTAACAAACAAATACAACATAATAGTTTCTTGAGCATTGCAAATTGTATTGGACAGCTAGACACTTCGCTTGAGTTGTGTCACTTCTTTAGGCTTGAGTTTAAAGGGCTTGATTTTTAAATAACACTCCGGACTTTCCCGCTTCGTGAAGTTAAGATAGGCACTTAGGAAATAAGGTAGCAACGGGAGCACACGATTTAAATTCTCCAATATGGAGATTCTTCCACTATACAAAAGAATAGTAGGGTATACAAGGATGTTACAAAAATGTCTCACTCAATGGTGGCTCACTCAAGCTTGAGGATAGGAACTTCCCAAGCTATCTCTCTTCTCTCTCAAAGAGGCTCTCTAACTTTCTCACTCTAGAAGTGGATTCACTCTTGGCTAAGATGGTTAGGAATGAAGCTCCTGCCCCTATTTATACTACTCCACCTTCACAATTAATGGTGGAGATGATTTCTATCCAAGGGTGGAGATTGATTCTCTAGAATGCTCCACACACTCTAGGAGTCTCTATACTCTTCCACTCTCTTCCATAAGCTTCTGGAAGGTTCCACACATCTCTAGAATATTCTAGAGGATTCCACACCATTCCACAAACTTCTAGAGAGTTCTAGACTTCTCTAGGATTCTCCGAAACTTTCTAGAAAATTCTATACTTTTCTAGAAAGCTCTAGAATTTTCTAGAACCTCTCCAATTAAGGAGGGATCCCAACAAATCTCCCCCTCCCGACTTAATTGGGGGGTAGTAGCAAACCTGCACCTTGACAGCAGTCTTCGAACTTTTTTTTCGGTATTACCTTGGTCATTATGACTGACCAGTTTTCGTCTATGTGAACCTTGTCAAGATGCAATTTCTTTCCTCGAGAACTTCTTGGCAATATCTTTACCATGGGAGAGATTTTTTCTTCAATGTGCATGCCTTTTCCTTGTTGGAATCCTTTGACGATCAACCGAGCTTTAGAGCGAGACTTTGAGCTTCTATCTTCGGTCTTGATTCGATACACCCATTTATTCTTCAAGGCTCTTCTCCCTTTTGGTAGCTCCACAAGTTCATAAGTGTGATTCTCATGCAAGGATTGCATCTCTTCTTGCATGGCTTTTCTCCACTCTTCTTTATGAATATCATTGATTGCTTCTTTGTAACTTTGCGGCTCCCCCTCATCCGTGAGTGTAATGTAATCTTTGGTGTTATACCAGATGGATGGTCTTCTCTCCCTAGAGGATCACCTCGGCTCTGGTGCTGGCAGAGAACTAGATTGAGGATCTTCCTGATTTGATTCATCATGAGTCTCTTGGTTGCTTTGCTCATGGTTTTCATCATCATTATCTTGATGTGTGTCATCCTCACGTTGAACTGGAGTTAGTTCGGTGTTCTTGCTTCTTCTCAATCTTGACTTCTCCGAATTCTTAATATCTTCAATCATTTGGTCTTCGAAGAAGATGACATCTCTGCTACGAACAACCTTCTTGTTGACTGGATCCCATAGCCGATAGCCGAATTCGTCCTGAGGTGAACGAAAGTAGATACACTCTTTCGTCTTTGCATCAAGCTTTTCTCGCTCATCCTTGGGAATGTGAACAAATGCTCGACACCCGAACACCTTAAGATGATTGTATGAAGCCTTTTTGCCCGTCCAGACTTCCTCTGGGATGGCTCCGTTCAAAGGGACCAATGGTGTGAGGTTGACAATGTCAACTACGGCCATTGTAGCTTCTCCCCAAAATGATTTGGGTAACTTAGCATGAGAGAGCACGCAGCGAACTCTTTCTTCAATTGTTCTATTCATTCTCTCTGCTAGACCATTTAATTGTGGTGTCTTGGGGTGGAGTCTTCTCTAACCTAATGTCATATTTCTTGCAATAGGCTTCAAAGGGACCTCTATACTCACCTCCATTGTCCGACCGTACACACTTGATCTTTCGGCCGGTCTCACGTTCTACTTGAGCGTGGAATTCCTTGAAGGCGTCAAGCACTTGATCCTTGGATTTTAACAGGTGCAGCCACACCTTCCTTGAATGATCATCAATGAAGGTCACAAAGTACAACCCAGAAGTGTAGGAGACGGCAACCTATTAATAATTTATATGCACCCGTAAAAAGTGCATCAACCCAGAAGTGACTCGGTATCGAGGCCTCGAGAAGCATGGTACGAGTCAATTCTAGTAAATGACGATGTTTACGTTTAGCAGCCCCATTTTGTTGGGGTGTGTCAGGACAAGATTTTTGAAAATAAATTCCATTAGTCGCAAAAAAAATGCTGCATATTATTAACAAATTCACCACCCTCATCACTTTGAAAATTTTTAATTTTCTGATTAAAAAGATTTTCAACCAAAACTCTAAATTTTTTAAAGTGCATAAAAACTTCACTTTTGTGGCACATGGGGTAAATCCAAGTAAAACGAGAATAATCATCAATAAAGCAGACATAATAGTTGAAACCCAAATTAGAGCGAACTTGGGATTGCCACACATCAGAATGAATAATTTGTAATGGATCGGAAGAAAACAATTATGGCTAGAATCCATAAAAGGTAAACGTTGAGATTTTCCTAATCGACAACAACACAAGCATGAGTAAAAAGAGAGGTATTACATAATCATTGTTGACGTTTAAGAAACTGTAAAATGCTGTCACCACAGTGACCTAGTCTACGGTGCCACATAGGGCCAGAAGCTAAAACAAACGCTAATGCTAAAGGTGGAGATGATGGTAGACTGAGAGGATAAGAGTGGTCCACTACTGGTAGCTCGCAGAAGTACCGCCCCTGAGGCTTTGTCCTTAACCAAAAATGAATTTTTATCAAAAATGACATTACAGTTGTTATCAACACATAGTCGTTGAATAGAAATTAAATTGTACTTTAACTGAGGCACATGATAAACAGATTTTAATGTTAGGGGGCGACCAGAAGAAGGTAATGCAACATCACCAACATGATAAATGGGTAAATGGGCACCATTAGCAACACTAACAGAATTATAGCCAGTATAAGTAGATTTATTAATTAGAATACCGTCTGATGAAGTCATATGAGAAGATGCTCCCGAATCAGGATACCATAATGCAGAGTTAGATTCCTCAGGAGTAGTCATCAAAGCAGGTTGTGTGCACAGTTGTTATCAACACATAGTCGTTGAATAGAAATTAAATTGTACTTTAACTGAGGCACATGATAAACAGATTTTAATGTAAGGGGGCGACCAGAAGAAGGTAATGCAACATCGCCAACATGATAAATGTGTAAATGGGCACCATTAGCAACACTAACAGAATTATAGCCAGTATAAGTAGATTTATTAATTAGAATACCGTCTGATGAAGTCATATGAGCAGATGCTCCCGAATCAGGATACCATAATTCAGAGTTAGATTCCCCAGAAGTAGTCATCAAAGCAGGCGATGAGGGTTGTGTGAAGCGAGAAGGACAAGTAATAGCGGAATGACCTGCAGAAAAACAGATTTGACACACAACAAGATGGGAAACTGACCCAAGAATTCCTCCATATGATGACAAGCCTGCAGAACCAAAGTTAGTAGCACAAACAGGTAATGCATGAATATTTAAATGTGACACAGATGAATTACAAATAACAGTGCCCATGGAGGACACACCCTCTGCCTGCGGAGCATATCCAGCCGGAACAATAGAACCCGCACCACCGCCTGCAACGAACTGCGGAGGTTGTCTCGGTGGTGGATACCAGACCGGCTGTCCATAGTACTGCGGCTGGTGACCTCTGCCACGACCACGGCCACCCCGGCCGCGGCCTGCTCGACCTCGAACGCCACGGCCACGCTGACCCTACTGCTGCTGCGGGTATGCTGGTCGCTGCCCCTGCTGCTGACCACACGGCTGTTGGGCCACGTGCTGATCGGGTTGCTGAGCTTGTGCACCGAAGGCGTGGTGCACCGAAGCTTCCTGAGACCGGAAGAAATAAAGACACCGTAGTGAACAAGGATTCATATTCAGGTCCCAGACCCATAATTGTGGATTTCAGCGGTTCTCGTGGAGGAATAGGGCAGTTGATAGTAGCTAGATCATCAGCTAAAATTTTAATCTCACGCAGATAATTATCCATAGACTGATCAGGTTTCTTTTTAATTTGATTCAGCAAACGCTTTAATTCCATAGACCTAGCTAAACTAGCAGACACGAAGCGAGATTCTAACCGTTCCCAAATTTCACAAGAATGTTTTAAATCCCGAACATCAATAAGAACATCACGTGATAGAGTGACAACTAACCAGGAACGAATCATTTGATCAATTCGTAGCCAAGTAGAAAATTTGGGATTGAGAATTGACGATTTAGAATATCTATGGAATAAGCGAGAGATACCTGAATGGAGCCATCAACCATGCCAAGAAGACCTTGTGAGACAAGAAACGACTCAAACTAGGTCCTCCAAGTAGTGTAATCTTCCACCGCCAAAAGTTTGATAATAACAATGTTGGTTACATTGGTAGCCACATAGGAGATTGTTTGCGCGAGGGATGCCAAGGTGGAATCAGAATTACTGACAGCAGGGGTCCGGAGTGGCGGCAAGGTTGAGGACACCCTTGATGACCCAACAAACGTCGGCTCAGAGAAAGAACCGACCGAGAGAGGAGGTGGGTCTAGGGGAATGTGCTGCACCGGAGTAAGGGCTCGCCACGGGAATACTGGCGGCATATTATGAAACAGAGAATACATCCCAGAAGCTCGACTCGATGACGCAAAGCTGGAGGAGAACGTCACGTCTGATTCACCAGAACTGAGGACCGGCTGCGTTCCAAAGGACAAAGGAGCGCCGGTCGTCATTGACATAGTAGCCGCCGCTGCAGAAGAGGAAGGAACGGTGGATGCTGTGGAGGTTGCCGCCACGGTGGTCGTTGTGGAAGAGGATATCACGACGGAGGTGGTTGAAGCATCTGTGCGGCGCATGAGATAGAGAAAAACGAAAAAAAAACTTGGTTTTTACTGGGCTCTTAATACCATGTGAGAATAAGGAACCTGTCATATGTATATCTAAAAATAAATGAGTTTAGAGAAAAGTGTCAGATTGGCCCTCCTAGTTTGTACGGAAAGTCAATTTAGCCCTCCTACTTTAAGTTTGATCAATTAGGTCCTCCTACTTCATAATTTTCATCAAAACCGACTTTTAGCAGGTAACCTACCACCCAGCAGGTTGTCTGATGACGTGGCGCACACGTGGCCTGACACAACACACATGTGGCAGCCACATCATTTTTTCTTTTCTTTTCCACTTTCTTTTTTCCTTCTTTCTTTTCTTTCCCTTCATCTTTCTTCTTCTTCTCCATCGCAGCAGTGAGGTCGCAGGCCAGGTGAACAGTAGCCGCCAAAATTGAAGGTGCTCGGAAAATTAAACTAAAAATATGAGGAGGTGCGCCTCTTCACGGAGACCTCATTTACATATTCTATACTTTCCGACCGAGCCCTGAAGTCGCCGGAAAAAATGGCGAAGGAGTACAAAAATGAGAAATGTGAGCAGATTCCGGCCAGCTACAAACCAGCCCCCAAAACTCGTTCTCACCGGCTCAAAATTGATATGGAGAGTCTTACCTAGCTAGATAACTCTAATCTAGTCTCAAAATAAAAAACAATCGCCTATATTTGAGTTATGGGCAAAAACTGATCTCCGATTTAACAGTGTTTCCGGCGATATTTATCGGTCATAGGCGGAGTAATAAAGAAAGGGGTCGGGAAAGAGACAAAATAAATAAATAAAGACAATCACAGCAAGATTCTGCCATTTGCAAAGAAAATGAAGTTTTGCAGGTTTGGAGGAGGAAGAACGATGGGGAAGGGGATCCGGGAAAGGAAAGAAAAAGAAAAGAGAAAAAGAAAAGGAAAAAAGTGATTTTGTTGCCACGTGTGTGCTGTGTCAGGCCACGTGAGCGCCATGTGTGCACCACGTCAGCAGGTAACCTGCTGACTGGCGGGTTACCTGCTAAAAGCCGGTTTTGATGAAAATCGCAAAGTAAAAGGACTTAATTGATGAAATTTAAAATACCAGGGCTTAATTGACTTTCCGTACAAAACTTGGAGGGCCAATATGACACTTTTCCCAAGAGTTTAATATAAACGACCAACAATGAACGACACCCAACGAGTCAACGACCAACAATTATTTGCCGCAAAAAGCCTATTGTTACACACATTTTATACACACACATACACACTATAAATACTCCCTAAAAAAATTTACCCCCCTTCCTCCTCCCAATCACACGTACCTAGCTAAAAAAACCCCAAATCCAATCTAAAAAAAAACCCTCCCCCTTGTGCGCATCCCTTCCTCCCGCCATTGACGATTCCGCTCCCTTCCCTTCATCCCTGCAACCGGCGAGCCTCTGCCAAGCCCTCACCAACCCGGCGGCGTTCGTCCCCCCACCCGGCGGCGTTCGTCCCCCCACCCGGCGGTGTACGTCTCTGAACGAAGGGGTCAAAGAATAGGCAGTGAAACGAGCGTTCTTCCCCTAATGAAAGTCGTCCCGTACAACCAGCACTGCTTAATTGACAAAGAATGGTGCGAACCCCACTTTCTTCAATGGCCGAAAGGTATGGTCCTCTATTCTTGAAATTTTTAGTGTAGATATAGTTGATGATGGTTATTTGGAGGGTGAAGCAAGATTGTTTTGTTTAGCATGTTTTGGAACCCCATCTAGTGCTTGGATTTTGAACAATACACAAATATCAATTTATTTGTGCTTTGTGTGGGGATATGTCATGTGGGGATATGCATTGTCTGCCTAAGGTTGATTTTATGCCTGTTGAAGGACATATATATTGTCTGTGTGAAGATTTTGTGTAGTTATTTGTCTGTGTGAAGTTATATGTAAAAGGATGTGCCTCCATTGTCTGTGAAGAGTTATATGATTGTCTGTACGACTTCACATATGTCTGTGTGTGTTATATGATTGTCTGTGTGACTACTAAAACAGGTCCAAATGAAAAATTTCTAGGTCTTTTGGAAAAGTAATGATTTTTCCAATTTATTTTAGAATTGTGGAATGTCGAGGATCAAATTCCTTAAAATAGCTTGATTAATTTGGACCTCGGGTACCTTAAAATAATGCGGATTATTTATTTTGTAGTTTTATTAAAAATGTTAAGCGACCTTTTGCTCAGTCATTAAAATCTTACACAGTATGGTCTATGATATATTGTTTAAACACCGCTTGGCACAACACTAATAGACACTCTATGCTATAAACAGAATTCAAGTGGGTCAAAAGAACTTAGGTTAAACTGCATTAAGAAATTGGACTCCATCTCCCAATCTATTAGGTAGTAACTCAAGTTCATTTTGGGGATATGTCATTACTTTCTATGTATTGTCTGTGTAAGGTTAATTTGATGCTTGTTGAAGGACATATGTATTGTCTGTGTGAAGATACACATGTGTAGTTCCTTGTCTGTGTGAACTTATATGTAATTGGTTGTGGCTTCATTTGTCTATGAAGACTTAAATGATTGTCTGTATGAGTCTACATATGTCTGTGTGAGTAATATGCTTGTCTCTGTGACTCTACTAAAACATGTCCAATTGAAAAAATGTGTAGGACTTTGGAGAAGTAATGAATTTTCCAATGTATTGTACAGTTGTGGTTCACTTCTCCAACCGGGGATTAATGTCTTTATGCAATCTTTTATGTCCAGATTTGGTGTTTGCAGCGTGATGGTAATGGCCTTTGCCGAGTCACAGATGCAGAACTTGCCATTGCAGCCCGAGTGTGCATATGAGAACATGGCAGCGAAAAGATGTGAATTCGCAATGAGGCACTGAACTTTGAGGAAGCGATCCACTTAGACTACTTTGGGACTCCGTGTTTAGTGTTGGATGTGTTTAGTTGTTAAATGTAGGAGGTTGTACAATGTTACACTAACAATGTTGTACAATGTCCTAGAATGTACTCCCAAATATTCAATAATTTGGTATGCCTTTTCGTTTTTGTGGCAAACACATACTTTTAATGGTGTTAATATATATGGAGGATGTCTTTGCCTGTGAAGAAGAAAAATCTTGTTTGTGCTGTAATACGACTTTGTATGTGCTTTGTGTCGTTGTTGTCTGTGCTATGTATGCGCTCTTACATCCACTTAAGATATTTTTAATAACTACTTTATGTAATTTAATAACTAAAACATTTATTACTTTGATTACCACTGGAGCCCATGTGTAAACTTGACTTTGATTACATTTATTATATTTATTACAGATTATTAGTTTAATTTTAAAAACTTGACTTGTTTATTTAAATAACTAGTTGTTTAAAAACTGCTAGTATATGTAATCCATTGCCTAGTTAGTTAAGTACGACATGAGAATTAAACGAGATTCTTTTTTGAAGCATTTAGTTTGGTAACATTAATGAAAAATCAACTAGTGAGTGTTATTCTTCTCATTGATCAAGAAGGGTTTTAGGGTTTATTTTGTTATTATTTAACATAACCACGAATAATCAACTATAAGTATTAAATCAAAGTCTACAAATATGAAACAGATGTTGAAGGGAATTAAATAAACCAATTGATATGATTCGACTAATTAATCTATCAAACCATGCATTGAATGCCACCTACTATGTTCAAAGAACTCATCTCTTGTGATGAATTACTAGCAGACATTTATGATTTTTACAGCATGGTTGGGGGTTTATATTGTTTCACATTAGCTAAACTAGCTAGCTGTTTCACTACTCAAATGATGTTAAAACATTTTTAGGTATTTGCAATGTCCCCATGGTTTTCAGTTGAATGTAATCTGAAAATGATTTTTGCATATTGGACATCCAGAATAAGAGCTGCTAAGAGGGCCCCTTGATGACCAGGACTATCAATATTTATATAAATGCAAGTTGATAACGCATTATATATATAATTTATATAAAGAGCTGCTAAGAGCTGCCAAGAGTCAAAATCCACACACCAAATATGCACATTTCAGAAGTATATATACACACATGCAGGCTAAATGTGCATACACAGGCACTGGTACAATTCTGCACAGACAGAAGTATACATACACAGAGACAGAACTATATTTACACAGACATTTCAAATAGAAGTTTATTTACACAAAGACATGAGTAAATTTAAAACATTTTAAACACAGACACGACTATATACACATCACAAACACATAGACAATAGTATACACTGCACACAAACACTACAAATACAGAGAATTGTCTGTGAAGAACAAACATTTATTTACGTTTAAAGCTAAGCTAATGAAATCAAATACATAAACGATCTAACATCAACACACACTCATACGAAGCTCAGGGATGTCGTCCAAGGCGGCCGCCGCCGCTTCTCCGTCATCTTCAGTCGCCGGAATTTCTCCTCCAGCTCGAGAAGCATCAACCTTTTGCTCCAATTCAGCCCAAAATTCGTCTGTTGTAATGATCGTTTCCTTTACAAAGCCACCAAAATGCATTGATTTTGAGGAGAGGAGGTGCTGGCGTCGATGTGCTGCGGGAAGAAGAAAGAAACGATGAAGGGGGAGAGAGGAGAGAGGCTGGGGTTGCAATTTCACGTGAAGGAGGAAAGGGGTAAAAAATGGTAATTTTGGGGCCTATTTATAGTGCGTAGGTGTGTGTATGAGTTTTGTATACCCCAAGCCCAATTGTATTTGCCGAACACCCCTTTTATCTGGTCAGAGCAAATCCGGTACGGGATCAAATAATTCAGGGAATTCCGGTACCTCTTGGACCGGGGTTTATTAGTACTGAGTGACATTCAACCACCAGTCAACACTTTTCGTCACTCCGTTCCTACAATCCAACCTCCAATTTCTCCCACTATATCTCATCAGGAAAAACAGTCGCATTGTGCGTTTCAGAATCCATGGCGGCGGCGGCGGCGGCGGAAGGAAAAGGAGTGAAGGTCCCGAGAATGAAGCTGGGTTCGCAGGGGCTGGAAGTGTCGGCGCAAGGCCTGGGCTGCATGGGAATGTCCGCCTTCTACGGCCCGCCCAAGCCGGACGCCGATATGATCAGCCTCATCCACCACGCCGTCAACTCCGGCGTCACCTTCCTCGATACCTCCGACATGTATGGCCCCCACACTAACGAGATCCTTCTTGGGAAGGTATGCCGCTATCTTTCATGCCTACTTTTTTTCGCAGTACTTGGATATTTGGAATTCCTGTCTATCTTTGTTTAAATATATATACACTCGTACATGGATAGAAAGTGATGTTTTTATGCTTTGTATCGAGGTCATGACATAACCAGAAGCATTGAATTATCAATATCACAGCCTGTTTGGCAAAAACGAAATTGAAGGAACTGGCCGAATTTCCTGAAATTTTGGAAGGTCTGATCTTAAGCATTTGAATTGGGTGAATCTATTGAATTACCTGAAAATTATATTTAAAATATACTCCCTCCGTCCCGAAATGAAGCTCAGACCTACAAACATATATGTACATATTTATGTAAGGTACAATTTTGTTTTGACTTTCCAAATTTACCCTTACTTTATGTCAAATCAAACAAAAAGTGAGTAAAAGGTAAGGGTACTTGTAACTTTTGGGATTAAAGTGGTTTCCTTTTATAGAAATTGGAACTTCTATTTGGGACATCCATACAAGGAAAGTGAGAACTTCTTTTCGGGATGGAGGTAGTACATTTTATTGAGAAAATCAAGAAATTTTCTTATGGAAAAATATCTACAGTAACTTAGCCAAATCAGCAACTTCAACTTTACTTATTTTGATTATTATACAATTCAGTGTGCGAAATCAAAAGTTACGTATTTGGTATAAAAAAAGACTAATAAGACGTGCAGAAGCTCCAGGGAGGATCTACGTGCAGATGCCCTATTAAATTTTTTTATTCCATAGGTTTAGGATTAGGGGTGCTTTTAAAAGAAAAGCAGAAGCAAAATCAGTTTTTCAGAAGTTGGTCTACCGCAACTTCTGGGTGCAGTTTCACCCAACTTCGGCTCACTGAAGAAGCAAAAGCACTTTTAAGAAGTAAATCCAAACACCCCATTAATACTAAACCATGCAATTTCAGCTGTAGAAAAAAAAAGGACTTCCCCCAATAAATTTGTTTGCTGTCGGCCCTTGCCCCAACTGGAATGATGTAAAACTATGAAGGAGATAAGGTAATTTGTACTCATTAAAGAGAATTAAATGGTGCTCAACTTTATTTAAAAAGTTAAAGGATAATCATTTTGAATACTGAGTATTATTTGTCTGTGATAAAATTGTTGAATTATCAAATTCTTAAAATAATGCTCCCTTTGTCTTGAATTTTTTGGGTCCACCTTAAAATAAAAAAATTCTGTCTTTTTTGGAATGAAATTCGGGTTTCAACCGCACAATTTCATTTAAAATCACATTTCATGATAAGTGTGAGGAGTCTAAACATGTATATCATTTCAGGACAAGGAAGCACAAAACAATATAATAAATCACTATAGGATGGATTAGAAGTTAGAACACATTATAAGGTCCAGTTCTATGATAGCATGCCTCCAATGAACATTTTTTCTAGATTAGCCAATGATTGTTTCTTAAACATTTTTGCTGAAGGATTATTAGAGGTTTGCGCAATGATAGCATGCCTCCAATAAACATGTTTAATGGAGACTTCTAACAAAGTGTTCTATGATAGCATGCCTCCAATAAACATTTTTGCTGAAGGTTTAATAAGGATTTCGCAAATGGAGACTTCCGAAAGGTTTGCCCTTATTGTACTCCGTAACTTTTTCTTCTGAATAAGAGGTTTTTATAGATCATGCAACTTGGATAGATATGGGGTGGTATCCAATTTATGACCATATCAATTAGTAGAATATCGCTTGCCTAACGGAATGTAAGTAACAAGTTAAAGTTGTTTTTGACTTGTTATATATTGAATCGAGTCTTAGGTATGCTTAGCACGATTCATTGAAAATGTATTTTTGTGAGTTTTTAGTAACTTTTAGCTTTTAGTGACGGAAAAGATCTTTAGTTCTGCTTAAATAGCTAACTGTTTGATTTAGTTCTGCTTGGTATAACAAGTTGTGACTAATTAATGCTAGAGCTATAGACTTTCTCTCAAATGCCCTAGTACAACGAATAGTTTTGGAATTTTCTTACACGATTTTTTTACCTAAATAATTTTTAAAAAACTTGAAAATTGGGTGGGCCGGGCCCTAGGTTGTCCCCAGCTACACCCCTGCTTACTATAGTAAGTAAAATAATCTTTTGAATTTTTTTGTGAGTCGTTACAAAAAAAATAAAAATAAAAAAGCTAATGAGCTAACTTGGGAAATTAATTGATCTACTCTATAATTAGTTATAATTGGTGGGGAAAATCCCACCTCTTCACTGTTCATGAGCTTTTATAAACTCTTGTAGACTTGTAGGCTTTTACTCACGCACTCGTTAATACAAAAAGCACAATGAAAGAACATGACTTTGTATTATATAATGAGACATTCAAAAAGATTTTTCTAGTGTACATTTAGCTCACTTCACTCTTCTACTTCACTCTACCTTACACATTTATTTACACTTATTAGTTGGATTTGGAATGTGAGCCTGTGTATTTAATTGTGCAGCTTTTACCAAGGTTTCAAGCTGAAAATCTTGCACACAACAAGAAGTTGTATGAAAGGATTGTAGAAATAGCTGCAAAGAAAGGATGTACTCCTTCACAACTAGCATTAGCCTGGGTGCACCACCAAGGAAATGATGTATGCTCAATTCCTGGTACCACTAAGATTGAGAACTTTAACCAGAATATTGGTGCATTGACTGTGAAGCTGACAGCAGAAGACATGGCCGAGCTTGAAAAATTTGCTTCTGCTGATTTGGTCAAGGGCGATAGATATACACCTGATATGGCAACATGGAAACGATCTGATACTCCGCCCTTGTCTACATGGAAAGCTGCCTAATGCTTTCGTGTAGTGGTCTCTACTCTATCCGCATATTAGTGTATGGGAGTGAGTTGTAACCTGTCTTGAGTGGTTTCTTTTGAGAATAAGCACCTTATAAGGGCAGAGTAGATGTGTTTATTTTCATCTCTTTTATTTTCTAATGAACTACTACTTCAGCTGTTTGCTTTTTCCAAGCTTATTTTTATCATAAGCTAAAATATGGTTGTTGTAGCCATGATATTTCTGGAAAGAATATCACATTATATGGCGTCATACTGTAGTCGTGGTTCCAGCCAACCCTTACGGCTGGCCTGTTTGGATGGAGTGTTAGAAGGGGTTAGTAATGAAAGTGTTAAAGAGTGTTGGCTTTAACACTTGTTTGTGAGATTTTTTAAAAAAAAAATTGGGGTGTTAGTATTTAAAAGTATTTAACACCCCACATTGGAGTGTTTTGGAGTGCTGGACAAATCTTGCCCCTTCCTGAAAATGGTTCATCGACCAAATTTCAATCATCCCCTCATCGGTCATCTCAATTGGAGCCATCTTTCTTGGCTTGGCTAATAGCCTAATAGCCTAATAGCTCCTTCATTCTCCATGATTGATATTGCACTCAACTTGCCAGTTTATCTCATCTTTAACCCAATTCTGATGCGACAACTATGGTGGTCGGCCTCGCCATCACTGACGTACTCACTTCGGCTACTGTAGTTGTTTAATTTAGTTGAATTGTCTTGATTTCATATAGTTAGTTGTCTTGAATTATGGTTTCCATACCTGATTTCAACAAGTCCACAGTTGCATGATGAAGTTTGCCAACTATGCCAGTTCAATTCAACGCACCTATGGAAAGGTGCGCTTGGTTAACAAATCAAGAAGTTGGAATGAGAATAGTAAAATGCTAAAGATACCCCAAAATGGAGTACTCCATTTTTACCCCGGCCATAAACGGAACAACTCATCAAGCGGGGCACCACTTAATGAGTTGTTCCATTTATGGTCACCCATTAGGGTGGGGTAAAAACGGGGGTACCCATTTTGGGGTACCTTTAGCATAGCTCATGAGAATAAACTTGATAGGAGGAAATTGGTTTCATGTACCCATTTGGGGACTCGAAGGGGCACAAAGTTAGGAAACAAAATCTAGGGAGCATCTTCTACTCGACATAAAGCATATCCCCAATCCCCACAGACTAGCCTTAGACCCGGTTCGGGACACCCAGCCCGGGAACCGGCCCGGCCCAGTGCTTCGGGCCCCAAACTGGTCTATGACCCGGTTGTATGGAATAAGCGGGTCGGGCTCGAGCTGCACAAATGGGGACTCGGTCGGGCCCGGTTCGGGCCAAAACCGTTTTTTTTTTCCAGTTTTTTTGGGTTTCCCCGGGTTGGGCTTGATGTTTTGGGGGGTTTGGGGGTGGGAGGGGGGGGTAGTTAGGAAAGAAAAAAAATTACAAGCCGGCCCGAGGCCCGGCCCGAGACCCAGGCCGGTGGCAACCCGGGCCTTCCCCCATCCACAAAAGGCCCGACCCGGCCCGGCTCCATGCCTACCACACAATTCTCAATAACAAATGTTGTACAAATCAGTTCTAGGGAGAAGCAGAGGTATTTCAAGAGCTTCGAATTTACATTTCTTTTAGGATATAAATATAAATGAAAACACTTTAATTATTAACACTTCATTTTTTTAACTCTTCCAAACAAGGTAAGTTTATATTTTGTAGTTACACTTATCTTCCCTTTCGGACCCTTGCCAACACTTACTAACACATTTCATCACTCCATCCAAACAGACCGTTAGGGATTTGGCGTTTGGTGACTTCTACTTTCGGTTTATTAGTTTTATCAGTTAATTTTTCGCCAAGCATATAATTTTTTGTTTTAGACACTGCATTATGTAATAATAAAAACAAGGTCACGATTACTTTTCTAACGGGATTGAGTGAAGTTATTATAGAAGACAATTTTAACTATTTGTCCTTATAATTTTCTTTATCTTGTTAATATATATAATATATATTAAGTTAATCCTGTTGTTAGAGTCAGTTTCTGAGCTCGTTTGATAACCATGCTTTCAGCTTATCAGGCTTATCAGTCATCTTTTTAACCAAATACGTAAATTTTGATGGGAAAATGGAAACTAATAATCCAACCTTTTAGCGGTCTTCTTACAATAGTCCCACCTTTTCGTTATTCATGAATAATCCAACCTTTGCACCTCATCTTCATTCATTGGTCCCTGACCGGTTGATGACCTATTATTCCAAGTTATTTTCTTATCTTTTCAAATCATTATATCATAAATCTCACCTTTCACAAAGACAATATTTTGCAAAGATAAGAAAAAAACTTGGAATAGCAGGTCATTAACCGGTCAGGGACCAGCGAATGAAGACGTGGTTACTTTGATTTAGCGTGTTGAATTGTGTAATAATAACAAAAAGTAAGGTTGAAGTTACTTTTCTTGTTGTATTGGCTGAAGTTACTTTAGCCAATACATTTTAGCTATTTTTAACTATAATTTTATTTTATTAATAAAATATATTTTAAATACAGGGTACAATTTTTTCATAAATCAGCAGAATCGGCCAATTCAGCCACTTTAGTCAGAATTTCATAAATTTCAACCGAATCAGCCGATTGAGTCGATTTCCATATTACTAAAGATGCCCTTCACCGATTAAATAGAATATTGAGTCAATTTCAATAATATCAAAAGTTTCTAAATGAATGCATTTAGGGATGGACTTGGACGGGTCCGTCCGCCCCGGTACTGTTTGGTAATGGCCCAGTCTGCCGACCGGGACCGGTCCATTGGGCCCGAACCGGTGGTAGCACAAGGTGGGCTACGAGATTGACAAACGGGGGACCGGTCCGGGCCTGCAACGTCAATTTTTTATTTTAAAAAAATCATTTGGCAACTCCTAGCCGTTGGAAAAGTCCCAAACAGCTCTATATAGCTGTTGGGGGGTACAAAAAAATCTTATATATACTCCTATTTTCTATACATTTTTCTACACCTCTTCTCCGACTCTTCCTACTCTCTAATCATCTCCATGTTCATCTTCTCTAATTCTCTCTACATCTATTACTCCGGGCCGTCTAATGAATTTGGATGCCCCGGTTCCACCCAAATTGCAAATTGAGGCCCCTAAGACAAGAAAAGAAAAACTTTAACAATGAAATGCAAATAGACTAGACAATTCAATGAAATATAAGTTTTATGATGTTTGAAGCCCAAAAATAGAGAATTTAAAATTTATATACCTTTTGGAATCTTGAATAATACATAACATCTAAAAAATCGCCCTATAACTAAAATTACAGTCTAAATTTTTGGAGGCCCTCTACCAGATTAGGCCCCAGTGTCAAGTACCTATTGCACCTACTAAAAGACGGCCTTGCTATTACTATATATCATATCTATTTGAATTATTATACAATTATTATATCTACTTATATATTAATTATCTACTTATAAATACATATATTATATTACTTATATTTATTATCTACTTAACATATACTTATTATCTACTTAATTGAGAAATGATCATGTCCAGCAGCCCCCGGTCCGAACACTGTCCGAACATGGCCATTTGGGGAACTTCCCGGTGGAATATTTTGACGAAATTTTTTGAGCATGTTACTCATCAAATTTAGTTTGTCCATACCACATTTTAGCTCAAAATTCGTTCGGGGAAGGCATTCAAATCATTTTGTGAAGTTGACTGCGTTTTTATATGTATATTTTGACGCAGTCAACTTCAAAAAATTATTTTAATGCCTTCCCAATCGAAGTTTGAGCTGAAATTTGGTATGGAAACACTAGACATGATTAGAAACATGATAAAAAAATTTCATCAAAAAATTCCACCGGGAAGTGCCCCAAATGGCCATGTTCGGACACTGTTCGGACCGGGGGGCTGCTGGACAGGATCATTCCTCCTACTTAATATCTACTTATTATATACTTGTTATTTACTTATATTTACATATCACATATAATTAATATATTAATTATATACATCAAAGTATTAAATGTGTTGTATAAGTGTATTATTACTCATATTATAGTAATATACTTATATATTAATTATATATTATAAACATTATTATATTATATATTAGTTATACAATTATTATATCTACTTATAGAGAAATGCGTCCAGCCGGAGGGACGGGAGCCGCCGTCTGAACTCCGCCGTTTGGGATGGTTCCGTGTGGAATTGTTTTATGAAAGTTTTTGAGCATGTTTCCCATCAAGTCTAGTTTATCCACATAACATTTCAGCTCAAAATTCGATCGGGAAGTCAGTCAAATAATTTTTTGGAGTTGACTGCGTTTTCTATGTATAATTTTGCGCAGTCAACTTCAAAAAATGATTTGACTGACTTCCCGAACTAATTTTGAGCTGAATTTTTTGTGGATAAATTAGACTTGATGGAGAACATGCTCAAAAGATTTCATCAAAAAATTCCACTGGGAATTGCCCCAAACGGCGGAGTTCGGACGGCGGCTCCCGTCTCTCCGGCTGGACCTGAGCATTTCTCTCTTATATACTTATATTATATTATATCTACTCATATTTATTATCTACTTAATATCTACTTATTATATATTTGTTATTTACTTATATTTACATATATTACATCTAAGTAATATATTAAGTGTGTATTAAAGTATTAAATATAAGTGTACTACTCATCTTATAGTAGTATACTTATATATTATATACTATAAACAATATATAATATATTACTCACACTTTAATTTATATTAGTTAAATTGATCGCATGTACTCACACTCCTATTAATTAGTATACACATTCATACATTTTTCCTATTAGTTAGATTTTTCATTAATATTAATAAATTAGTTAATTAATTGTTACGTTTCTCATTTGGTCACCTTTAATATTTGCTACATTCCCATTAGATTAAAATATAAAAGCAGATCCTTTTTTAGTTAATTTTACTACACTTGTTAGATTAAAATATAAAAGTAGTTGGAACTTTAGTTAATTAAAGGGATAAGGGTCAGATAGAGCCTCGAACTTGAAAAAAAATGTCAAACAAGGCCATGTTTAGGATGCTCTGTCCGGCCGACGCCATTTGGGGTGGTTCCCGGTGGAATTTTTTGATGATTTTTTTTTAGAATCTTATTCATTAAGTCTAGTTTACTCATATCAAATTTGAACTAAAACTTTAATCGGGAAGGCATTCAAATGAATTCTTGAAGATAACTGCGCCATTAAAAGCACAATTATCTTCAAGAATTCATTTGAATGCCTTCCTGATTGAATTGTTAGTTCAAATTTAATATGAGTAAACTAGACTTAATGAATAAGATTCTCATAAAAATTCATCAAAAAATTCCACCGGGAACCACCCCAAATGGCGTCGGCCGGACAGAGCATCCTAAATATGGTCTTATTTGACATTTGTTTTCAAGTTCGAGGCCCTATCTGACCCTTATCCCTTAATTAAACTATGAAAGTAGTTGGAATTTTAGTTAATTAAACTACACTTGTTAGATTGAAGTATTTATTAAAGTAGTTGGAATTTTAGTTAATTAAACTATTAAAGTAGTTAGAATTTTAGTTAACTAGTATGTGTACCCGTGCACCGCACGGCAAAATATGCACTTAAAGTTTTTATTAAAATTGTAAGAGAAATGAATTGTATGTGAATTTGTCAATCAGAGTTTAAAAGAAAATTCACTTGATTGTGGATAGATTTCCCAAAATGAGTCAAAATCCCTAGTGCTAGCCCATTTCAACCCATTTCACGGTGGGTAAGAGTTGTCATTCTTTTACCCAATGAACTCACTGGTTTCGTGAGTCAACTTGAACGGGTTACATGTTAAGTGAGTTGACTCATGCAGGTTGTGAGTTAACGAAAATATAAACATATGTTTTTTAATTTTTTTTGTATTCAATATTGATGGTTTACTACCAAAATTATTTTCAAATATACCTATTATCTTACAACCCTTGTTGAACTATTATTTCTACATATAATAATTATTCAGATAAATTACTAAAAAAATCTAGCATATTTTTTATGTTGTTAGAACTTTTGTCTGTAATGTCTTGTTTAATAAAGTAGACTAGTTATACCATTTATGGTATTAGATTAGTAATCATTTTGTAATACATGGGTTAAAGGGAATAAGGCCCAAAAAGGCCTTGGCCGAAACCCCAAGGTTTACCTAATTCGATAACCTGTACAACGCCTATAAATATGCGCGTTCTGTACAGGTACCGATATCGATTAATACACTCTAGCCTTACGCAGCCAAAATACTTCTCGATATAATAGAAAGACGATTTCCAAGTTCTTGATATTTCATTAATCATTCTGTGAGATCGTTCTTCTCTATTATTCGATGATATCCATCTAGTTGTGTGTTAGTCTACAGAAATCTGGGACCAACATATGTTATTGTTGAAAATAATTTCTTAACAATTAATGGTCATTGTTTACAAATGTTTACTCAAAAGATGTAAATTGCATCTTTATTTTTGTACAATGAGTGTGTTTGATAGATACTTTATGTCTCCCTTCGTCCCGCTAAGATTCTCTTATTTTTCCATTTCGATCCATCCCTCTAACACTGTCTCATACAAAATTAGGTAACGTTTGTGTGGTTTTAAATCAATATTACTTTATTCTTACTTTATCAATTCAATGTCAACTACATAAACTCATTATTCTTAATAATCGTGTCATCACCTCATGTCCCAATGTTAGTGGGACAGAGGTAGTACAATGTAACAGTTATCAAATTTAGTATAACAATGATTTAATAATATTTTAAATTAAACTTATCAAGTTAAACTTCTAGACTAAACATATGAACCTTTAACCAATAAATCATAACTTATAGACCTCTCGAAAATAATTACGAAAATGCCACCACAAAAAATAATTATGGAAACCTGGAAAAATTTTGAACACGGTGGCATTTTCGTAATTATTATGGAGAGATTTATAAGTTATGATTTATTGGTTATAAGTTTCTATATTTAGTCTATAAGTTTATTGCGTTGTAAAATCATATGCAAATACAAGGGCTGAGATTACTTCTCACTTTAAGGGACATTTCTCACCTGATCTTTTCCCTATATATATATATATATATATAGGGATTAGTTCCTGTGAGAACACACTCTTAGGTGAGCGAAAAAGAACAAGGGAAAACTGTCAAATAGGTCCTCGAACTTTCATAAAAAAGTCAATTAAGTCTTTCTATAGGAGACTCTGTCCGGTCGTCGCGATTTAGGGCGGTTCCCGGTGGAATTTTTTGATGAAATTTTTTGAGCATCTTATTCATCAAGTCCAGTTTACTCATACCAAATTTCAACTAAAAATTCAATCGGGAGCGCATTCAAATTAATTCGAGAACGCAAAAATGTGCAGTTATCTTCATGAATTAATTTGAATGTGTTCCGGATTGAATTTGTAGCTGAAATTTGGTATGAGTAAACTAGACTTGGTGATTAAGATGCTCAAAAAATTTCATCAAAAAATTCCACCGGGAACTGCCCCAAATCGCGACGGCCGGACAGAACCTCCTATAGAAGGACTTAATTGACCTTTTTATGAAAGTTCGAGGACCTATTTGACTGTTTTCCCAAAGAACAATTTTGGACCCTCCATTCTATCAATCGTGCGGCTGGGAATTCATGTTTGGCCGATTAAAAAAGCCACGTGAGGCGTCCGTGCAGCAATTAAAAAGGCAAACGTGCATCAAAAGGGCATTTCGGTAAAAGGAAGAAGCAATTAATTATGGCGGTTGGGGGTCCTATTAATTATGGCGGTTGCATGACTTGCACGAGTACATACATTGCTGCAAAGGAATCCTCCAAATTTGGATACTAATTAATGCGCAGTAACTTCCACTCACAATTAAAATCATTTGTTCTACAAATGTTTTTTCTTATTTAAATTTCATTGAAGATTTGATATTCTCTCACATTTAATTCGGTTACTTATTTTAAATTCTTTTCTTTCGGATACAATATTTCGTGGCTTGTTGTTTTGCACTCCAATATCGAATAATTGCACTTTTTTTCAAAACTGTGCACAACCATTGCAGTTGAATGTTTATTTCGTTTTCTATAATAAATAATACATTATAATTTTTATTTTATTTTTTTGTCAAAGCATCAATCTTGCTTGGACACTGTGTAATACTTATTTACGTATTCTTTAGAAACCATATATATTCAGATTAAATCCTCCGACTAATAATCATCTAAAGAGAAATATTATTCTTATAACATTAATCTGCACTCATGTATCATTAGCCTGCACTTTTATGATCTGCACTTTATTCTTTGCAGTCGTGCACTTTCATCTATTTTTAAATAAAGATGCAAATAAATATGCACGATGTAAACTAATAATTATCATGTGCATTTTAATATAAATAAAAGTGCATTATTATACCACATTTTGTAAAATTTTACGTTGGCACTTTCTCACAAGATGAAATGCACTTTTATCATGTGCATTTAAATATATTAAATAGTGCACTATTTATTAAAATTTCTAGAATGATACGTTGACATATGTTGCAACTAATAAATGACACTTTCTAACAAAATGAAATGCACTTTTTTCATGTGCGTTAAAATATATTCAAAAGTGCACTATTTTATTACAATTTAACGATGCATTGACACTTGTTACAACTAAATGCACTCGTCCTTCCAACAACATGAGAATTGTTTGTTTATGAAGGTATCATCTTAATGCACATTAGTTTTATTTGTATATATATATATATATATATATATATATATATATATATATATATTTCAAATGTGCATAAGGAAAAGCAATGTGCATTAAGTGAAGTGTAGGTGTGCAACTGTGCACCATGTATTGTGAATTCCTGGATCGCAGGATGCATATTTGATTATTTGAACATAAAGAGTAATGATAAATAATTTAATCAATTAAATATTAAAAAAAGATAGTGATGCAAAATTACTTTTACACGTGTATGGCAAGTGTATTATAAGAGGTAGGCACATACGGAGAGTTACAATTGGACCAAAAATTTAAGGAGGAAGTTATGGGGAAAGCAACGTATCTTCTTAACTAAGAAAAAATATCCACTTTGCCCTTTACGATAGAGAAACGTCTTTATTTGAAAAGGTTTAATCCAATGGTTAAGATCTATTCTTTTTTACTCTCCTAAGATTAATTTCTCACATGAACCGAAATCTATATATATATGTGTGTGTGTGTGTGTGTGTGTAAACTAAATATATAGGATTACATACAAACTAATCCTCATTTACAAAGTGCAAACTAATCTTGATCATCTATAAAAAAGAAATAACGGTGTAGATGATAAAACACACCCACTAACTGCATGGTCCACATCTAGTGGAGAGAAGATAAAAAACGGTTGCATTAATACGGCTGGATGTAGTGGTCTAAACAAATCTCACCTTTGATTTTATAATATTGGACGGATGAATTATTTTGCATTTTGTATGGGAAGCGTAATTTGTATTTGATCTTAACCCTATATATATATATATAAGTTCTCACATTAAGGGACATTTTTCACCTGATCTTTTCCCTATATATATGTGTGTGTGTGTGTGTGTGTGTGTGTCTATATATAGGATTACATACAAACTAATCCTAATTTTCAAAGTGCAAACTAATCTTGGTCATCTATAAAAAAAGAAATAACGGTGTAGATTTATTAGGTTTCCAAAACTAATCCGAATATAAATAAATATATATATATATATATATAACCCTAAAATTAAGTTCTCACATTAACCTAATTAAATATATATATATATATATATATATATATATATATATATATATATATATATATATATATATATATAGAATTTTATTCATGTCCGGAATTCCGGACAGGAACCGCCGTCCGGACGGTGGCGTTTGGCCGCTTTACCGGTGACATTTTTTGATGAAATTTTTATGTCATGTTCTCCATCAAGTCTAGTTTATCCACAAAAAAATTCAGCCAAAAACTCAATCGGGAAGGTCGTCAAATGATTTTTGCAAGTTAACTCGTCCGGAATATGTATTTTCCGGACCAGTTAACTTGCAAAAATCATTTGACGACCTTCCCGAATGAGGTTTTGGCTGAATGTTTTTGTGGATAAACTAGACTTGATGAAGAACATGTCATAAAAGTTTCATCGAAAAATTCCACCCGGAAGGCGGCCAAACGCCGCCGTTCGGACGGAGGTTCCGGTCAGGAATTCCTGACCGGAAGAGTACTCTATATATATATATATATATATTTAGGTTAATGTGAGAACTTAATTTTAGGAGAGGAAAAAAGAATAGATCTTAGCCATTGAATTAATCTTGTTTTAGGGAGGATCACATATACTCTCTTTGGACTAATATGACATTTTACTATGTTTCCTTATTTTACTCTTTCATTGCAACCGTATTGTTTATCCATATTTTTTTGCTGCATTTAATGCTCTCTTCTTATCCATTAGCTAGGAGTTATCTATTTCCAATATTGTTCCGGGTTTTTTACGAGAATATTACTAAAATAAAACTTATTTACATAAATATGACTATTCATTACTACAACGTAGTGCTGTGGTAACTAAAGTTAAAAACTTGAACTTAAATTACTATGATTTCATTACTACTCTAGTAATGATTCATATTTTTGTAAATCATCTTTATTTTGGTCATATTTATGTAATTATTTCTATTGTTCCTTGTTTAATTTCTTTCTTTCTAATTTTACGTGCTACCATTTTTATAATCCATTATATTACATAATTTATACCTTTCAAGGTTGCTGCATTTTTAATTTATATTAATGCGTGTCTTTAGTTTCATGTATTAGAGAGAATTCCTTAAATAGGAGTAAAAAAAATTGATATCTAAAAAAGGACTCTTGACGTGTAAATTGAAAATTAAATTGAACCACCCAAATTTTTAATCTGATGCACAATAGTCCTTATCTAATGCACAGTGCATTAGATAAGGACTATTGTGCATGAAAATTTGAACAATTCAGATTAATTGTCATTTTACACGTTAAACCTCTTTTTAATAATACATTTAATAGTGCGCTATAGTGCATCATATGTACAAGGTGCAAGATGCACCTTAAAAATCAAGATCGTAAAATTTTAGTGCAGAATGTGCAACAATTGTATCATAAAAGTGAATGATTGATTAATTGTAGTGTAAATTATCTAAATGCATGTGCATCTGGCATGATACTATTGTGCATCAGGTGTAAATTGTAAAAGTGCTTAAAATAGATGCACAATGTTTCAAATAAAAGTGCATAATACACGCAAAAAAATTGTACTAATGTCAATTCACTACAATTATATATTAATTAAAGGATCAGACTCCCCTAACACAAAATAAAAGATTGCATTACAAATAAGTGCACCGCTATTTAAATAATATTGCATCTACCAAATAACTAAAGTGCATTTTAAAGCTTCTAGTAAGCTTAATTAAGGCCGGTAACTTCTAGTAATCTTAATTACGGTAACTTCTGAAGAGGATCCATTATGGTAGATATATTTTAGCCTAATGTATGTGAACCCAATTAAACTAAGGAGCTTTTTAAAGAAAATAATTTAAAAATCCACATTTATAGGATATGGGAACTAATCATCACAGAATTAATTTTCCATATGTGCCAATCATTCCCATGTAATATTACTATTGAACCCCTACATAATAATTGTAATGAAGCATTACCTTTTAAAACTCCAACACTTAGCCGCAAATAGTGGACGAGAGTATTAATTCTCTTGTAACACAAGCCGTAGGATACAATTAATCAATGGTTGGATTTTAATCTTTTTTCCTCTCGTAAGAGGGTGTTCTCACCGGAACCACACCATATATATATATAGGGAGTGGACCAGGCAGGTAACAATATACTATCGTATTATTAATATGTAATATATCAAATTAATATTAAATTATATTTCTACTTCAAATTTTAGGCAGGGAACAATATACTATCGTATTATTCGTATGACCTTTCCAAATCTATCTATACCTAGTATTCAAAAGTAAGATGCGTACGATTCTAGGATTCTTGTACAACAAGGCCCGAAATTGTTACATCAGGAAGCTAATTAAGACCCGAATTTCCATAAACTCGAGTCCTATAAGAACTCATTCCTTTGTTACTTATAAATAAATACCGCACCCTCATACATATAACGTACTTGTCCAACGCTTTTCCAGCTCTCTCCCCTTCTCTTCTTCCTTCCTTTTGAGTTCATAACAATGCCGACTTCTAATAGCCTAAAAAAGCGAAAGGTTTCTGAGATTTATCCAATAGCGGCGGCAAGGGAATGTGACGTTTTCAACAGTCCCATTGCTGACTTGATCCTTATGAATACGAAGGGTGATGATACTTTTCCGGCGAGTAATCGGATAATGAAAAGGAAGACGAAGATCGTTTGCACGCTCGGGCCGGCGTCTCAGTCCGTCGAGATGATACAACGGCTTCTCGTCGCCGGCATGAACGTAGCCCGCTTCAACTTCTCTCACGGATCTCATGAATACCACCAACAAACTCCCGACAACCTTCGAATCGCCGTGCGTAATACCTCCATCCCTTGCGCCGTCATGCTGGACACTAAGGTATTTTCCGATATTTTTAAACATATACATCTTGCGTTTTTAAATAATTGCAACATGTTATTGTATAGTTTCTCTCTTTTTAAGTAGTTAAGATATATAATATAGTTTCATTGTTGATAATTAATTGTTATAATTTTTCGAGAACATAGTAGTATCAATTTATGATACAATACTTTTTCAATTATTTGGAACATGAAAAATTTAGGGCTTATCTGGTATTTGTTTTATGTTGTCGTCGAGTGGTTCTAATGAGAACACTCCTTATTGTGAGAAGTGAGAACAAATCCTGGCTTTTGATTAAGACTATCGGACGGTTGATTATTTGGTAGGTGCACAATTAATTAGTACATTGCGTCACACTGAAACACATACGACCAACTAAATTCACGGTGAATGGCTTGCCTAGAGGGTAAAATTGACAATGTTTAAAAAATCCTTTTAATGTAGTATCGGCTGTTGAATATCTCTTACCTAAAAATTAGGAAGAGATAAATGGTCAAATCACATAAAATGTTTTAATTTAAAAATTGATTTAACTTTTTAAATTATAATCCGATTTTAACAAAAAATACATCAAATTAATTTTTTTTTATCTTTCATATGACACCAATATGACATATATAATTTTGTTTTAAAAAATTAGTATAATATGCATACAATAGATCAAAAGAAACATTTTTAGCTACCGTATGCACAAGAATATCTATCTGACACACAACCACTAATATCTAACACACAAGAATTAAAATTTAACACACAATACGTATAATAAAAACTAAAACAAGTATGTTTAGCACAAAGTCCAATATGTAATGCACAAAGAACAATATCTAACACCACTAATATCTAACACACAAGAATCACAATCTAACACCCAATACATATAATAAAAGCTAAAACAAGTATCTTAAGCACAATGTCAAATATCTAAGTGCACAAAGAACAATATCTATCACACAAAATTAAAAAGTGTGGACTAATTAATATCAAAATGCATAAGGATTTCACACAATCTAAACTAATACTACTTCCGTTCTTAAATAAATGCAACATGTTGAATTTTACACTATTTACATGTTCTATTTTGACCATGTTTAATTTAATAATGTATTAATATATTTTCTTGGAAAAAATATTCCTCCCTCCGTCCCTAAATGTTGTTCCAATTGCGGATTACGAAGGTTGACCGACGATAAAGTTAAATGATCCCTGTGAAAACTCAGATTATTTTTAGTAAATAAAATTTACATATTCAGAAACTACATTAAACCCACTACAAAGCCTGCAAAAAATAATTCAACTTTTATAAAATTTTGATATAAAAAGTAAGAGTTTAAGAGTGATTTAAGTTGACTCTCGATAAGCGAAATGGAACTTCTTTTAGGGATGGAGGGAGTATTAAACTTGTCTCATCGTAAATTTTCAAAATCAATTTTTTTAATTTATTTTACTAATAAAAAGTTATACGGAGTATATATTAATGGTCAAAGTTGTGTCTCAACAAGTGTGAAATGTTGACCGTTGCACTTATTTAAAGACGGGGGAAGTACATAACACACAAGAATCAATATGTAATGCACAATACGAATATATGCTCAAGAGTCAGTACCTAACACAATATATATATATAACCACAATAAGTATTTACCACACAAGAATCGATATCTTACAAACAACAATCAATATTTAAAGCACATGAACCGACCATCTTACTATTATCTAGGATATAACACATTACAATTAATATTTGATGCAAAATAAATGAATATAAAATTAATCATGGAGACTAACATGACTAATGCACAGATGAAATAAAGAGGAGTGATATTTATGTCTATAATTGAAAAGCTCAATTGATGTGACAGAAGAAAATAAAATATTCAATATGATATGGAAGTCATCTCTTTCCATTAATAAACCGTAGGAACAAGGAAGGTCAAAGTAAATCGTCGGTTACCAAAATAGCCAAACATGTGTTAGATGAAAATAGCCTTTACTACCATTAAACTGATCGCAGATCGACTTACATTTTTGATGGATGAGATTTGTTCTCACATCTCACGTTAAGGGGTGTTCTCATTTGAACCAATATATATGTGTGTGTGTATAATTTGGATGAACAAATGAGAATGCAATCTCTGAAGAGAATTAGAATGAACCGGGACGTTGAACCGGAATGTTAGATTTAAAAGTTGTGCATTACGTGAAGTACAAATATGTTGTAACACTTGAGATTTAATATAAATGGATTAATAGTACTACTCATACCAACAGAGGTGCATCTCCTTTTAAGGGAGCTCATTACCTAAGAACTCCAAAGTTAAGCGTGCTTGCACGGGAGTAGTCTTGGGATGGGTGACCCCCTGGGAAGTTTCTCAGGGCGCGCATGAGTGAGGACAAAGTGCGCGGTAAAGGCTTGTGGTGGTTTGTGGGGACAGTACTATTGGTCCGGAGTAACTACCTCGGGTCCGGTGGGGCCGGGGTGTTACAGGTGGTATCAGAGCAACCCTGCGACAGTGTGTTGATCCGTTGGATATCGGGCGGGCACTTAGTAGGGTAAAAGATTCTGGGGTATGATTGAGATTGGTTTAAGGGCGCAACGAGGACGTTGCGATCCTAAGTGGGGGTGATTGTAACACTTGAGATTTAATATAAATGGATTAATAGTACTACTCATACCAACAGAGGTGCATCTCCTTTTAAGGGAGCTCATTACCTAAGAACTCCAAAGTTAAGCGTGCTTGCACGGGAGTAGTCTTGGGATGGGTGACCCCCTGGGAAGTTTCTCAGGGCGCGCATGAGTGAGGACAAAGTGCGCGGTAAAGGCTTGTGGTGGTTTGTGGGGACAGTACTATTGGTCCGGAGTAACTACCTCGGGTCCGGTGGGGCCGGGGTGTTACATATGTGTTACCATAAATAAAAAATGCAGTGACATTTTTTCAAATAAATTAAACTTTTCATGTCCATTTAAATATAAATATTTACTTATATTTGACTACCAAAATTATTTTCTAATATACTTATTATTTGTATTTATATATACACATCTATAAATATATATACACATATAATATTGGAATACATAAGAGTAAAGTTTTGGAAGTTGAATAGTTTTTTCTTGAATTTATTGTGTTGCCACATGTCATTTTTGCACACAAAGGATGTTGCCACATGTCAAGAATTCATCTAAAGAGTTCTGAGTTCTCTAAGGGTTTGTTTTATCATATTATATATATATATAGATTTTACTACACTTGTTAGATTGAAGTATTTATTAAACTAGTTGCAATTTTAGTTAATGTACTACACTTGTTAGATTAAAATATAAAAGTAGTTGTAATTTTAGTTAATTTTATAAACTATTTATTAGACTAGTTGAAATTTTGCTTTATTATTACTAGTCACATTTTAAATACATTCTAATATTAGTTACATTCCCATTTCTTTAAGTAGTTGCATTTTTATTTAATTTTACTAAAAATAACAGTTGTTATTACTTGCATTGTTTTTGTACTCATAATTACATATTTGTTAGAATTTAATATTTGTTACATTTGAAGATGGAAAGTGGTAGACATTATGTAGATATGGATAACCTCCAACGCAACCGAAAGAAGGAGATTGATAGGAATCATCCTAATTCACGTAAAGGTAAAAGACATATCGGGTCTTCTTCTCAAAGCCGAGATGATTTTGAAACGGATTACCAACGGAGAGATGCGATGTCTGACGCGCAACTACAACAACTATTGGCCCAACGACATGAGCGCTTTTACCAACAACATGCATGACATCCCCGACATTGAGGAAGAGCTCGAAGATGAGGATGCGGAGGAGGATGATCCGGCGACGGCCGAGGACGAACATGACGACTCTCAAACCCCGGACGATGACACCCACGACGAGAACGAGGTTGGTTCATCCCAACCCGGTAAGAAAGGTGAATCTCTCCTTATGAAAAATATTTTTAAAGTGGAAGGACCCGGAGACCGAGAAGTGTTACACCACTTGCGATCATTGTAAGAAAGATATTGGTTTGGGGATTTCACAAGGATACAGTGGCGGGTCTAGGCATATTAAAGGCCAACACCCCGTGGAGTATGCGAAATTATCTAAAGGCAAGATGAAGCAAACTGAAATATGAGATTTCCAACTGGCCAACCCTATGGTAATTTCTCCTATGATGATTCCAAACATTTAATTGTTATGTCTCACTTAATTGTTGAAGAAAAGTTGCCTTATACTTTTTATGAAAATCTTGTCTTGCTTTAAAAGCGTATGCGGCTGGTTCTTTAAATCCTCAATTTAGAAATTATAGTAGCAAAATGATTAAAAAAAATTATAAGGCAATATGGTTTAGAAAAGGCAAATTTACAAATGTTTTTCGCAAACTTTAATGGCCGTGTTAGTATTTGTAGTGATATATGGGAGGATATTCATCATCATTTGTATTATTTGGGTGTGACTGCACATTATATCGATGATGATTGGGAAATGCATAAACATGTTCTTGCTTTTCGTGAATTTAATGATTGACACACTGCTGATAATATTTATATTCTCATTGAGCGTATTTTAATTGAGTATAATTTGACTGATAAGATTTTTGCTATGAGTTTTGATAATGCTACTAATAATACTGTTGTTATACCTAGATTGCGTCAATTGTGTGGTGCTTCTACTTTGATGAGTAGGTTTTTTCATCAACGTTGTGCATGTCATATTCTCAATTTATGTGTAAAAGATGGGCTAGCCGCGCCAGGAGATGCTATGGAGATAGTGAAGGGATGAATTAGACTTATTTGGGCTAGTAATCCACTAAAAGTGCAATGACGCAAATATTTGAGGGATAGACATGTCAAATATTGTCAATTCCCTAAAGATTTGTCTATTCGATGGAATAATACTTACTCCCTCTGTCCCCTTTTAAATGTCCCGGAGGAGGGTGGCACGGATTTTAAGAAAAGTGAGTTTGTGTGGTTGATAAAGTAAGAATAAAGTAAGAATGATTTTGAGTAACACAAACTTTACCAATTAAGGTATGGGACATTTAAATAGGGACATCCCAATATGGTAAAACGGGACATTTAAAAGTGGACGGAGGGAGTATAACTTAATTGTTGTACTTGTTAGATTTAAAGACCATTTTCCTTCTTTTTTAAAAGAATATGTTAACTATATTATAAACCCAGCTAACATCATTACTATGAAAATTGTGAATGTTTTGGTAAATTTTAATAATGCAACTCTAACTTTTAGTCATGTTTGTAAACCTACCTCAAACCAATTTTTTGTTGAAACTGTTAATCTCTCCGGTGCTTTTTGTGAATTTTCCGATTCCCTTACGTTCATCATTTTTGTGATTACATGAAATAAAAGTTTTCAAAATACTATTCACATATTCCGCATATATATGGTATTGCATCTAATCTTGATCCTCGTTTCAGACTTAATGCTTTGCAACAATGTTTAGATTACTATTATGTTTCTTTTTTTGATCCATTTTCTATGTACGAAGATAAGCTCATAGATCCTAAACAAGAATACAATGAGATTAGTAATTTATTTCATCTACGGAGTATTATTTAATGAGTTTCATGCACAATATGGTAATGCACCCCCTCCCCCGACACAAACATCTTCTTCATCTAAAAGAAAATCATTTTTGAAATATACATTTGACAATCTTATGAAAAAAAGTAAATCAACTCTCGTTGTTGAGCAAAGCTCGATCAACGAGCTTTCTTTATATCTAACGTTTCCTGTTGACTATGAAGAAGGGGATGACTTTGACGTTCTAAAGTGGTGGAAGGAAAAAGAAATAACGTTTCCGGTTTTATCAAAGATGGCTAAGCAAGTGCTAGCAATGCCGGTATCGATAGTTACCGTGGAACAAAAATTTACTGCGGTCGGCAACGTCCTAACATATATAGAACGAGATTGAGCGCAAAATCTTTTGAGACACTTGTTTGCTTCCACGATTGGCTAAAGGCCCAATGTAGAACTCAAGAACTTAGCATCACCCCCCACTTTATGGAGGAAACGACAACTGACGGTGGCAGAGATTCTGACTGATTATTTTTATTAGGAAATACTCCCTCCGTCCCCTTTTAAATGGGACAGGAGATGGTGGCACGGGTTTTAAGAAAAGTGAGTTTGTGTGGTTGATATTAATTGATAAAGTAAGAATAAAGTAAGAATGATTTTGAGCCACACAAAGTTTACTAAATAAGGTATGAGACAATTAAATAGGGACATCCAAATATGGTAAAACGGGACATTTAAAAGGGGACGAAGGGAGTATATTTAATGTTTTAATCTTTTCTCAATTCTCAATTGTAGTTCATATTTCAAATAAATATACTTTGACTTTTTTATATCTAGCACTTTTTGAATTAATTTCCCGACCCGACCCGAGACCCGGGCGGGTAGACCGGTCCGGTAGAATCCCGGGCCGGTTCCGGGCCTTAAGCCCAAGAATTTAGTCCCATCAGGGCCCTGGATTCATCTTAATCCGATAGTCGGCACTCATTTCTAACGGTAATCGTGGTACGGCATTATTACCGACAAGCTCCCATTAACGGAGTGTGTCCAGTCAGTCTTTAGTGTAAACGACACAATCAGTCTATGAAAAACAACTCTATTTCCGCAAAAAGAAGCACAAATTCGCTCATGGCATATAATTGTACTCTTTCTTCTTCCCCTCAAGTAATCCTTGTACAATCGCTTACTTCTTAATTTATCAAAGAATCACTTATTCACTAACTAGTTTATTTACAGAGGCATCGTTCTTTCACTTCCCTACTCAATGGATTCTATTCGTGCGTTGCACTGCTATTCTATTGCCAATGCCAAGTATTCATATTCTAACACCCATATTGCGATCAGAAGTTTGAGGAAATCGAAACCCAGTGAATCAAGACTGATATTTGCTCCCCAAAGAATAACAGGGTCCTTCATATGCCGACCTATTAGGTCCACTGGAATCATACGTGCTGCATCTTCTGTTGAAACCAGGTTTCTTTTTTTTCTCTTTTCTTTTTGCTTTTGATGTAACCAAGTTTGCTCCTTTTTTGTTTTTAAAATTTAATTAGTATTTATTAATGAATGGTGATAGTACACAAATGATGTGCACAATGTGAAACTAGCAGAAATGGAAACTGATATATTCTGAAGTAGTTGTGTAAGGTTTCCTTTTTCAGTGACTGCCATTATGTAGAAATGGAATTTTTTTCAAGTACAGTTTATTCTTTGGTTCTTCCACTTTCTATTACCTACAAAGAAGTACTATAATTTAATTAATAAGTGGATGTGTTGGCACTTAATATACATAGCATGGTGAGTCTGAGTTTTTTCCTGATATAGGGAGGGACAGATGAAAGGAGAAAAGAAAGGACAGCCTAGATCAGATCATGAAAAGTTGAAGGTAAAGATATGGCTGGATCGCCAGGTTGAGTTTGGGGAGCACGTTGCGATTCTGGGATCAACAAAAGAACTGGGTTCATGGAAGAAGAGTGTGATGATGGGGTGGTCAGAAAAAGGTTGGGTTTCCGAATTGGAATTGAAGGGGAGTGAGCCTGTAGAGTTCAAATTTGTAATTGTTGGAAAGAATAAGAATCTACTTTGGGAAACTGGAAAGAACCGGGTCTTGAAGCTTCCAAGAGAAGGACTTTTCGAGATGGTTTGCCAATGGAACATGACAGATGAACCTGTGCAATTGTTGCCTTTGGGGTCAGAAGGGGAGTATAAAGCAGATAAGCAGGGTGAAAAAGGATCTTTAGTTACTGAAGATGCTAATATAATGAATGTGCCAGTGAGTACATTTGTGGAGCAGTGGCAAGGGAGGGCTGCATCCTTTGTACGTTCGAAGGATCAACTGGACTTGCAAAAAGATAGGAAGTGGGATACATCAGGGCTTTCTGGAATTCCACTAAAGCTAGTGGAAGAAGACAAGAATTCTCGAAATTGGTGGCGAAAGGTAGATTTGTAAAGAAATTAAGCTCATAGGAGTAGAACATGGATTATGTGCACAAATAGGAGTGTCATTGTTTTGTGCTAAAAATAGAACTCATTCAGTTCTAAAAGAGAAAAGAAGCAGTTAATAGTTCTTCTATTAGTGAATGAGTCCTATTTTCAGGAATAAAGAATGATATTCCTATTTGAAGAAATGTGTTAAGTTTTAGCCCTATCAATGGATTTTCCAAAATTTTAACCTGATTTTGTGCATAAATATGCCTTGATTTAGCTGAATGAGTATTTCTATTCTATGTAGTATTCCAAGCTAGACTCAATGCCATGCCATACCCTAGTTTTAGATAATTGGTAATTACACCCCTTATGACTTTATGCTCTTCCTTTACTGGTAGAAGGTCTTTGTCATGAGTATTTGAAGCCTATCAGGACTTTAGTGTTGTTTTTTGAGTCAATTAAGTTGTAAATGAATAAATGAGGCTTCAGCTATTTGTTGTTTGCTGGTCATATGCATATATTATATCAATAAGTACAATCACAGGATGTATCACTCTACAATTAGGTATAACTTGGAAAGAATGTAAATGCTTTTAGAAAACTATTGCAAATTTATATGATGTATCATTCTACAATTATCTATAATTTGGAAAGGATATAAAGTGTTTTCAGAAAAGTACCGCAAAACTTATTTTTTCAGCACCATACAGTACTGTAGCGGTGAAATTGTTTTGTTGAGAAAGTGATCAGTAAAGAACTTATTATGATTGCAAATCTGTTTTGAGTCTATGATTGGTTGTTTGATTAGTCGAGGTATTTTAGTTTATTTGAGAAGAACAGTACACTTTTTAGGTTAAGAGTTACTTAAACAAGTCAAAGAAAGACAGGATGTTGATTAGGTTCAACCCTTTAACTGCGTTGAGGTTAGTACATTTCTTAGTTGTAAAAAATGAAAAACACTATTTGTCAATTGGTGCCCTTGCATCTGTTTCTTTGTCAAATGCTGCAATTTGCAGGAGTTTGAGCAAATATGCTTTAAAATCTGTGGTGAAGTTGTGTTCAAGTGCCAACTTTTGGTTTGGCAATTTTGTTTGCAGTGACTTATTTAAATTTGTTAATGATCGAAAAAATACATTAAATTCTTATATATATATATATATATATATATATATATATATAGGACTGCTCAGGTCCAGCCGGAGGGACGGGAGCATCCGTCCGAACTTCACTGTTTGGGGCGGTTCCTGGTGGAATTTTTCGATGAACTTTTTTGAGCGTGTTCCTCATCAAGTCTAGTTTGTCCATACCAAATTTCAGCTCAAAATTTGACCGGGAAGGCAGTCAAATAAATTCTTGAAGCTTACTGCACATTCTGCGCATATATGAAGTGCAGTAAGTTTCAAGAATTTATTTGACTGCCTTCCCGGTCGAATTTTGAGCTGAAATTTGGTATGGACAAACTAGACTTGATGAGGAACATGCTCAAAAAATTTCATCGAAAAATTCCACCCGGAACCGCCCCAAACAGTGAAGTTCGGACTGCTGCTCCCATCCCTCCGGCTGGACCTGAGCATTTCTGTGTGTGTGTGTGTGTATATATATATATATATATATATACTATCTAATGCTCTGTATACTTTAACGTTCTCTCAATCTAAAATTCAATTATGAGAGGTCGTTGTTTGAATTTAAACCACGCCTTTGCTAACTTCTAATAACATTATAGCTTGAAGTTGTGCGTGACCTAATTGCGGGGAATGTTGAAAGTGCATACCGCCTGGAGGCTCTTACTTACTCAGCTATCTATCTGAAGGTTATGTGATGCTATTTTATTGATTTTCATCCTTAAGACCTTAACTCAACCTACAATATAGACATAATTTTTACCTTTCTACTGAATTATGCCCTGCCCTTACTTGCAGTGGATAAACACAGGACAAATCCCTTGCTTTGAAGATGGGGGCCATCATCGACCAAATAGGCATGCTGAAATTTCTCGGAATATATTTCGTGAATTAGAAAGAATCTTGGGCAGGCCAGATGCATCACTTCAGGTTGTTAATCTTCAACTTGAATGTTGGCCTAATCTTTATCTAGTTTACAACTTTCTCTTCTGCATTTTAATGCTTTGTTTGTTTGAGAAGAGAAATAGATATGAGAGAATGAGAGAACGGAGAGTATGAGAAGAAAGAAGTTGGTGAGAATTGGGAAAAAAGATTGGATTTTGTGTATTGTTTGGTTGGACAGAATTAGGGGGGAGAAACAAAATAAGTGTTTTTAAATAGACAGAAACATCCTCAAATTTAAAAATGATGCGGAATAAGAGAAAACAAAAAAGCTGGTCAACTTTTTTTGTACTTCCTTTGCATCCATTTTTCCCTTGCTCCCTTTCTCTCCCTTCCAAAACAAAAAGCAAACACAAAAGATCTGACACTCCTATTTCCGTCTTCCCTACTCTTCTCTTTTCAAACAAACAAACCATAATGGAAGGCATTTCTTTCCATTGGGTGATATTTTAGCATTTAAAGCAAATAAAGGGAAGGAGATGAGAGTAGGCATTTCTCTTATTCTCACTCCAACAGTAAGGCACTCCTCTTTCTCTCTTCTCAACAATACAATTCAACAGAAAATGACAAGAACATTACGGGACAGAGGGATTAAGGTGGTGATGATAGTGGTAATTCTTTGCATGAGTATGATCTATAATTCAAACACAAATTCTTACTTCTGAAGATTTTTTGCGATGCATCATGTTTATCTTCATGATCTGGGAGTGCTCTCTTTTCTCAGTGGTATTTGTTTTGGTTTCCTATAATATAATTTGAGCTGCTAATTTATATGCTATAGCAGGCAGAAAATGTCAACAAGGTATACTTGAACCACATAAATATAAATTAAAAAACCTTAATATGTCAAATGTAAGGGAAAAGCAACTCTAGTTCTTTGAATCCATCATGTACTTGTGATGGAGGTTAGTTCTATCTTTCACTTACTAGTTTTTTCTGTGCAGGAAATACTTGTAATCCGCAAGATCCAACCATGCTTGCCTTCTTTCAAAGCTGAGTTTACTGCATCTGTCCCCTTGACAAGAATCAGGGATATTGCTCATAGAAATGACATCCCTCATGACCTTAAGGTTGTATTTTTTGTTTTCTGAATTACAAATTGTTTGTAAGTTCTGTAATTTATTTATCAGTGCTTGGTTTTCAGCAAGAAATTAAACATACGATACAAAACAAGCTTCACCGTAATGCTGGTCCTGAAGATTTAGTTGCAACTGAACTAATGCTTGAAAGGATAACTAAAAACCATGGAGAATATAGTGAAGCATTTGTAGAACAGTTCAGGATATTCCATCGTGAACTGAAAGATTTCTTCAATGCTGCAAGGTATGGTATAAATGAATTCTTTATTTAGCAAATATCCTTGATGATTGTATGGTTTAGCTGTAAGATATGGTATAAGTGAATTAAAACCTGGAACTCATCATCCGTAGAGGTGTTGGGGTTAGGCCCTCCCTAATAACAGTACTACTAAAATAACAGAATAGTGAGAATGCATATGAGGAGACGAGTAATAATGCAAAGTAATAATTACTGTGCTGAAATTGAGATGCATATAGGACTTTCTAGAATACATCCATTTATTAACAATATGACACAAAATATTTTCTATGTTATGGAAAATATGATCTATCACCTATCAGAGCAAAGACGCAATATAGTACTACTAGTAGTAGCAATAAGTATCAGAAGTAGCAGAAGTAGTAGAAGTGGTTATAGTAGCAATAAGTTCTTTTTTGGTTTTATATATTTGTATGTATTCTTTATTGTTTAAAGATTAAACTATTTACTCTATTAAATACTTTAATGACATCTTGCTTTGACTGCTCTCTCAGTCTTGAAGAACAACTGGAATCTATAAGGGAATCATTCGATGAAAGAAGCTTATCGATTCTGTCATTGTTTTTCAAGTCCAAAAAGGTCTGCTGTTCTCTCTGGTCCATTATATGTGAATTAAAGCTAAAACATTCTAGGTCCAAAAGGTTTGCTTCCATTGATCTGAGATTGTGAAAAATATTCCAGGAAACCTAAAACATATTTAATTATAAATTTATAATCAATTTAAGCTCTTGCACTAATATACTCTGTAATCGTACTAAATTAAGAACTTCTCAGCCCCTAGCGGATCCAGACTAAATTCATGCCACACTAGATTCTGGTCATAAGATGCATGATGTATGGCAAGTAAAAGCAGGAAACTTCCAGAGTTGGCCTCTGTCTTTTCTCGAGGGTTGTAGCCAATTAGGCTATTGACTCATGCCTCTTGCCTAGGTGTTATTGGGTGCTTCGAGTAATTCATGTGTGAACTTATCCAGCATTGTTAATTTTGAGCTTTGCTCATAAGTACCTTCTGAAATTGAGTGTCTGGGCTTAGATACAACAACAACATCCAAGCCTTAATCCCAAAACATGAATCGATGCCAAAAAGAGAAGATAGACAAGAAGAAGAAAAACGGAAAAACGAATAAGATAAAGATAAATAAATATAAGATAACAATAAGTAAGAATATAAGAAAGATAAAAGAGCATAAAAAGCTAGAAGATAGAAATAACATACAACCATAAAAAGACAAATGAAAAAGAGAGGGGAAAAATAGAAAAGAGATCAATAGTCCACACGAATGTGCGCCCTCCACTTTACTCTCTCCAAAGCCATACTCTCATCCAACCCAAGAAGACGCATATCAGTTCTGATTCCTCTAATCCAAGTCTGTTGGGTCTTCCCCTCCCTCTCCTCTCTGTCTCTTCTCCCCACCCCTCAAGTCGTCTAACAGGTGCATCACTCGGTCTTCTACACACATGCCCAAACCACCGCAAACGAGACTCCTGCATCTTATTTTCTATAGGTGCTACTCCTACCTTTTGCCTGATTATATCATTCCTCAAGCAGTCTTTTTTGGTATGTCCACACATCCAACGCAACATACAGATCTCTGCCACACTCATCTTTTGAATGTGACATTGCTTTACCGTCCAACACTCTGCGCCATACATTAATGCAGGCCTAATTGCGGTTTGATAAAATTTACCTGTCAGTCTAGTCAACATACCTCAATCGCATAGAAATCCTGATGCACTCTTCCATTTCATCCACCCAGCTCTGATTATATGGGATACATCTCCATCTAATTCACCATCCTTCTGAATTATGGAGCCCAAGTAACGAAACATATCACACATTGGTATCTCTTTACCATCAAGAATAATCCCACTGTTGCTACTACTTCTACCTCTACCAAACTTGCACTCCATATACTCAGTCTTGCTTCGGCTCAGTCTGAAACCTTTGGTCTTCAATGTTTGTCGCCATACTTCCAACTTTGTGTCTCATCAATCAATACAATATCGTCGGCAAACATCATGCACCATGGTATATCTTCTTAAATTGACTTCGTAAGTTCATCCATGACTATAACAAATAAGAAAGGACTCAGAGCCGATCCTTGGTGCACTCCGATAGTAATAGGGAACTCTGTGGTCCTCCCTACACTAGTACGGACACTCGTAGTACAAGCCTCATACATATCCATGATGATACTGATATACTTACGTGATATGCCTTTTCTAGTTAAGGCCCACCAAATGACTTCTCGAGGTACCCTATACTATTTAATTCACATGTTGGAAGAGAATAAATATTGAATGTAGTTTCTTAAAATGACTTGGAAAGCTTAAGTTTGTAGAATGCATAACATGCAAGGATGGACTCTTTTACTAGAATTAATTAATGTTATTTGTTGTTATAATTATTCTTTCTTTGTTAATAATAAAAATGACAACAACAATCACAATAATAATAATAATATTAACAACAATAATAATTTTTCTGTTTTACCAATTTCGGTAAACTTTCATGTTTTTTTTTTGTTTTAAGATCTACTTGTCATCACATCAAATAACTTGTCTCGTCCTTTTCTTTTTCTCATTTGATTCTTTTATATGTCTAGGCCTTGGACGAAATGGGTAAAACAAGTCATGTTTCGGTTGATGGAGTGATTCCACTGCTAGTCAATGCATTACAATCTTTAGATGCCCTTCGTGAGGTACTAGTCAAGGGTCTTGAAAGTGGCCTCAGAAATGATGCTTCTGATTCTGCAATCGCAATGCGCCAAAAGGTTTGACAGTTTCATTATTGATACTTTAAAAAAATGTTTCCAACTTTTGCAAATCAAACTAAAAGGCTGATTTCTTATAAATTTGCAGTGGCGTCTTTCTGAGGTTGGACTAGAAGACTATGCTTTTGTGCTTATGAGCAGGTATATGCTATGTGCTAAAGCTTATTTGCAGATGTGAGTTCTTTTGGTAGTTTGTGCCTAAATGAATGAGGGACTGAGGGTTAACATACCAAGTCTATTTTAATTCTTTGGCATAATGTTGATAATAACACCGATACCATTCAAATTTCTTTAGTAGATAATAATGGTTAAATTGAAAATCTTGAAGATTGACACTGTTTTTCGAAATTTCAGAAGAAGCTTTTCATGTTGTCTACTGTTGAAAGGAAGTTCTATTCGCAGGAATCCATTAATGTGGCTATATGGTTAACAGATAGTTGCATAGTTGAATCCCAAACTCATTGTACTCAGTTAACTGCACCATTCCATACCTTTCTTTTCATAGAAAAACAGCAGAAAACAAGCCTTGTTTTTTCCTGAAACTACATCCTGAAATGCTAATTTGTAGGTATATTAACGCACTTGAAACTCTGGGAGGAGCGAATTGGCTTGTGGAAAATGTGGATCCAAAAAAAATCATCATGTGGAATGATTCAATTGCGGGGCTTATAGTTGGTATTCACCAATTAGGTCTGTCTGGCTGGAAGTCCGAAGAATGTAAAGCAATTAGAAATGAGCTTTTGTCTTGGAAAGAGAAGGGCTTTTTGGATATGGAAGGTTTGATCTTCTCGTGAATAGCTCGTTGTGGTTGGTGATTGCATGTTCTTGGTTATTAAAGTTCTTCTCACTTGTCTTATTGAAGGTGGTGAAGATGGTAGAACAATTTGGGCACTGAAACTCAAAGCCACTCTGGACAGATGTAGGAGGCTGACTGAAGAGTATTCTGAGACTCTTCTTCAGTTATTACCAGAAAAAGTCCAGGTGTGATTCCTTACTTATGCATCTTTGATTTTGAAACCTCTAATATATCTTCATTTTTATCAATTTGATATATTTCTGTATACTCCATCCATTTCAAACAATTGATTTTTCTTTCAATTTCCTTTTTGGGTCCCAGATAGAGAGTTTGGTTTTAAATATCAATTTACATTTTAAGTAATGTAAGTGAAGTACTCCAAAACAATCTTTAAATAAGTTTTAGGGGTATAACTGTATAAGTGATGACTCATAATTTCTTAAAGTTTGTACCTTGATTGAGTTGACTTGGGGACTTGGGGGTGTGTGTGTGGGGGGGGGGGGGGGGTAAATACTTCTAGGTCTTAATGGAATGGTTCCTTGAGCTTAGCCTTGTCATTCCATACACACCTGAATATTATATTGCGGAGAACCATCCTGGATTGAACACCCCTATTGGGTTAATTCCCACTTCATTTTGACATTTTCTTATGAAAAGTTATTGCTTCAATATACTAAAGAAAGTGACTTATGGCCAAGTGCATTGAGATTGAATCTGTGAATTTTGATTTGCTATCCTCTATTTTCTTAATTATCAATTATGTATTTAACTCAATCCACATCTTGTAGGTTTTAGGAAAAGCTTTGGGGATTCCTGAGAATAGTGTGAGGACATTCACGGAAGCTGAAATTCGTGCTGGGTATAATTGCATACAGCTTTTCTTTCATATCCATTAGTTGCTAATGCCTGAAGTTTGCTCACTTTGACTATTACTTGATGATCATCATAAGAGAAATACTATTAAAAGCTAAGTTCTTATAGCATGTTTGTGTTCAGAGTGGTTTTTCAGGTTTCGAAGTTGTGTACACTACTTCTAAAGTCTACTAGAAGAACACTTGGGTCCCATGGGTGGGATGTCCTCATTCCAGGAGATTCGTATGGAAAGTTATTACAGGTGTCTGCTGCATATTGTTAACTGTACTACTGCATATTCCTGTGTTGAACACATAATCCTAGATAATAATTGCTTCATTATAAAATTGGTTAATGTATCATATGTGTGAGGCTTAAGGATAGATGCAAATTAAACTGTGATAATGAATCAAATAGGCTTAACTAGTTTGTTTCGTTTGTATACTTTATGATTAATTGATTATTATTTCTGTAGATGGATGTGATGAATTACATGTACATGCGTGTGTGATAATATTTCAATCAAGCTTTACAAGTATAGGTCTATTATGTGTATATCAAAAATGATTTGAAAAAGGATTACCAATATTAAATGAAAGCATCATCAATAGTAAGGAGTATATTATGAAATATTACTTTATTTCACCAAGTTTGTAGCCTGTTGTACAAGTGTATAATATTATCAAACGGTCAAGCCTGTGTTACCATATATAAGATGGTGAAAATATTTCTGCCTTGCCAACTTGCTTCACCAAATTCTGATTACAGTATATTATATTAATTTTCTTTTGTTTGTTCATCAGAAATGTATTCGACGGTTGGTAACTGAATAGTTCAATTTCAGGTGGATAGAATTGTCCCAGGTTCACTGCCATCATCTGTAACTGGACCTGTTATTCTTGTGGTGAACAGGGCTGACGGGGATGAAGAGGTTGCTAGTGTCTATCTGCTTTTTCAAAAGATACTACACTTAATTTATGCACAATTTTGCCAGAATAATTGTACTACTCAACAGCGATACGCTGAATGGCAACTTTAAGTCTTCTTCCAGGTATCAGCTGCTGGGAGTAACATAGCTGGCATCGTACTTCTCCAAGAGCTTCCTCATTTATCTCATCTAGGAGTTAGGGCCCGTCAGGCAAGTGTTTTTTATCCTACCGTATTCTCTTCCCTAGAAGTTGATTTGCTTTTGTGTAACCTTTGTTTATTTGTCGTGTGCAGGAAAAGGTTGTATTTGTGACTTGTGAAGATGATGATGAGGTCACAAATTTACAAGGACTGATTGGAACATATGTCAGGTTATATGCTTTACAAGATAATACTGTTTTGTTTTTGCGTCTTTTTGTTCTAAATTTATTTCAACTTTATTTCCACTTAATTTTGCAGGCTACAAGCATCATCAGCAAGTGTGAAGTTAACCCCAATTTCACAAGAGAACAGTAGCAGTGTCCTTCCTGTGGGAATTTCCACAGAAAATTCCTTGAAAAATGTGGCTACCGCAGAAAAAAGAACTTCCCAAGTTACTACCAGTTTTCTGAGACAGGTAGGCATATCTTTTGTTGCTAATTATTTTATAGAATCAAAATGCTTATTGAGTATCTCATGTCGGTTGTCTAATGGATTTGACTCTATGATTTAAGTGTGATGTAAACCTTATCTTTTGAGGATCCTTTTGGGGTTTTATCCACCCACTCCATTATAATTGGACAGCCCCTTTGGGGTCAATTTGAACTGGGGATGTTGAGTATCCCACATCAGCTATCTGCTCTACTTGAGTCTAGTATTTATGCATGAGATAAACCTAACCTCTGAAGAGATCCCTCCAGAATGAGTTAGACCCAATAACAAAGTAGTTCGCATATATAATTAACTGATCTTCTGGCTTGCCACCTCATTTCTTTACATGCTACCTTCAATTAACAAGCTGATACAACTTGTACTTCCGTTCAGGTTGCATCTTCTAAAGGTGTTGTGCCACTTGCTGATGCAGATTTACAAAATTCTGGGGCAAAAGCTGCTGCCTGCGCTCATTTGGCCTCACTATCGATGAGTTCTCAGAAAGGTGATTTAGTTTTACAAATGAATACTTATTAGACATGAATGGGCGATGGAATGTAAGAATGTACAATGCTTGTGAGTTGTGACTATATATATCATAATTGTTGTAGCTGCATTTTCAATGATTGCATTGGGTTTTTAGGTGGGTGGCTGTTGCTTACCTTCTTTCACCCTTCTATTACGGTTTTGTTTATCTTTTCCTTGGGAAGTAAAGGGAAATTTGGTGTTCCATGCATAGTTGCATTAGATTTATACTTCCTCCATCTTTGGGGACTCTTAATTTACTATTTGACGTCTTTATGATTTCAATCTGATTCTACAATACCAATCTTGGAATGAGACATGATTATCACAAATATCCCAACTTATTGCCATCTCATGATATTTCCAATGCAAGTGGGAATCACCTATTCATCTCATAATCTCTTCTTAAGAAAATTGCGGCAGGAATGCTGGAAGAGCATCTGGCATAAATTTGCGCCATTTTTTGCATGAGGTTGTATTGCTACCTAATTTGCATTATAGACTTCATATTACCGACCCCAATTTGTTGGGATTAAGGTGGTGATGAACCAATTGAGGGTCCCATGGTACCATTATTGGGACTAAAGGGAGTGATGTGGTTTTTAAGAAAAGTAGAATTATGTGGTTGATAATGAGTTGATAAAGTGGGAATAAAGTAAGAATGAATTAGAGCCACACAAATGTTACCAAATATGGTATGGGACAATAATAGGGGGACATCCAAAAATGGAAAAATGGGACAATTATAAGGGACGGAGGGAGTATTAGTTATTACTTCAGAGTAGTTGACTGTTAATTTTTCCTTTTATATTAAGGGAAAATGGAAACTAATAATCCAACCTTTTAGCGGTCTTCTTTCAATAATCCCATCTTTTGATTATTCATGAATAATCCAACCTTTGCACCTCATCTTCATTCACTGGTCCCTGACCGGTTGATGGCCTGCTATTCCAAGCTATTTTCTTATCTTTGCAAATCATTATACCATAGATCTCATCTTTCACAAAGATAATATTTTGGAAAGATAAGAAAATAACTTGGAATAGTAGCTCATTAACCGACCAAGGACCAATGAATGAAGATGGGGTGCAAAGGTTGGATTATTCATGAATAATCAAAAGGTGGGATTATTGAAAGAAGACCGCTAAAAGGTTGGATTATTAGTTTCCATTTTCCCTTATATTAATTGTATTTTGATTATTGAATTGGAAACTCAAAATAAAAAAGAATAGACACCTTTGCCCCGGTTGAGCATTATAAGGTGATAATAACCTATGAGTTAAGCCATCAAAGACGTACTACCAAGCTATGAATTAGGCACTTAACTTTCATGAAGTTTTTTTGTTTGTTTTAGCTTTGCATTGCCTCATCATCATCATCATCATCATCATCATCACCCCAGTGCCGCAGAGGCTCCCACCTACGGTGGGGTAAGGAGGGGTCGGATGTACGCAGTCTTACCCCTGTACTAAAGCACAGTTAGACTGTTTCCGAATGACCCGTAGTGAATATCGCATCGAAAATTGCATAGACTGACAATTACTTCATAACAAAGAAGCGCAGACAGTTTAGTGAGCCATTTTTAGTTGCTTTGCATTGCCTTTTCCACAAAATTGTGTCTTCATTCGGACACTCATAGTAATTTATGACTCCATATCTGTGTAGTTTTGTTATTGAAAGTGGTTATTTTTCATGATAAATAAGCATAGTCTTATCAGTATAAAAGAATCATATCGTGTGTTTATATTTTCTTTGTTATTTCCTGAAACATGTTATATATATTTTAATTTTAGAAAAATATTGTATTTGAATTAAACAAATGTGTATCGTAGCATAAAAATAGTGATTGGTTAAATTCAGGGTTGAGTTAATTTTGATAAATCACTAAATATTTATACAATTGTATCGAAAATATTTTAAAGTCTTAAATACAGGATTTATTAATGTTTTTTTCTTATCCATCTCCCTGAATGGCAGTTTATAGCGATCAAGGGGTCCCTGCTACCTTCAAAACGCCTAATGGAGCTGTTATACCTTTTGGGTCTATGGAGATGGCCCTTGAAGAAAGCCAGTCTATGGAAGCCTTCAGGTCTCTTGTGGAACAGATAGAAACCGCTCAAGTTGAGGAACTTGATAGACTCTGTAATGAGCTCCAAGAGTTGGTATCATCTCTAAAGCCTGCAGCAAGCATCATTGAAACCTTGGGAAGAATGTTTCCTGGGAACACGCGGCTGATTGTACGGTCAAGTGCCAATGTTGAGGACCTGGCTGGGATGTCAGCCGCCGGTCTATATGAATCAATCCCCAATGTCAGTCCTTCAAATCCAATAGTGTTTGGGAATTGTATAGCCCGTGTTTGGGCATCGCTTTACACTCGCAGAGCAGTCTTGAGTCGCAGAGCTGCTGGTGTTCCCCAAAAGGACGCTACAATGGCTGTGCTGGTTCAAGAAATGCTTTCTCCCGAACTTTCCTTTGTGCTCCACACCCTAAGCCCGACTGACCATGACAGCAATTCTGTCGAGTCCGAAATTGCGTCCGGGCTGGGTGAAACTCTTGCATCGGGCACAAGGGGTACACCCTGGCGCCTTTGTAGTGGAAAATTTGATGCAACGGTCCGGACATTGGCATTTGCCAATTTCAGTGAGGAGCTGGTGGTACGTGGCTCAGGCCCAGCTGATGGAGAAGTCATTCGTCTGACTGTGGATTACAGCAAAAAGCCGTTGACGGTGGACCCCATCTTCAGGCGTCAACTTGGGCAGCAACTTGGAACGGTTGGTTTCTTCCTGGAGAGCAAGTTTGGGTGTCCTCAAGATGTTGAAGGGTGTTTGGTAGGAAAAGACATTTACATTGTGCAGTCTCGCCCTCAACCACTCTAAGAAGAGCTTTTTATGGTTTCTTCTTTCACTGTGCTTGAGTTTTTTTTCTCTATTTGCGCGTTGTTGTTTTCTGTGTATTTTATTGTGACTTGCGCGGTTCCTTAAAGCTGGGGTGTATCATTGTATGAGTGTATACTGTATAATTTTCTCAAGTTTTTGGTACTTGAACAATTATCCCATTATGCCTGTTCATGTTCATGTTAATAAAGAGCATTTGATGTGTTACTGCATGTATTGTAATTGACTGATATATGAATCAAGTTAGGACAGGGGAAAGGGTCTTATAAGTTACTACCTCCGTCCCATAATGGTTGTCCCATAATAAAGTAGTTGAAAAGTAAAAGTTGTGGTTAAGATTTGAGTAGAATAAAGTGAATTGATAAGAATCACAGATCCATCCAAAAAAGGAAAGAAGACATTCATTTTGGGACAACCCAAAAAGGAAAGTAGGACAACCAAAATGGGACGGAGGAAGTCATTGAATTATTTGAGTATTGCAATTCAAATTTCTTTATCATTATGTTCCAAAATGTCTGATGTAGGTATTTTTCCAAAATATACATTTGGATAATTTTCAAAATATTATTAAAATAATATTCAGGGATGAAATAATAATTAAAAGATCAGTCACGGTTAACACCACCCAATTGGTTAAATATTGTCATTACGTATTTGTCAATTGTCATCATTTCTACTCCTTTGGTCTCATACTCCGTATTTTAATTTTCCAACTTTTATTTTTCATTCTTGAATAAATTCCACTTTTGGTCCTACAAGTTTGATGTCAATTCCACATTTAGTTCAAGTCTTTCACTTTGTCCACTTTTGATACATGAGTATTGTGTTTTCACCCATATATGGTCCGTTTCCGGAGATTAAAATCACCCGAAAAGGACCACAAATGGTCAAATAACAATAGTCAAAGTATCAAAAGTGGACAAAGTAAAAGACGTGAACTAAATGTAGAATTGACATTAAACTCGTAGGACCAAAAGTGGAATTTATTCTTCATTCTTTCCAAAATGATCTCCTTTTTCTCTTGTCCTCAAAGGATTTGTGATTAATATCATTTCTCTCTCTTTTGTACGATTCTAGGTATAATTCTCACTTTCTTAATCTATCTGAAAAGAAACTTAGGAAGATTATTTAGGGAAGGAGGGAGTATTTCTTAATGACTTTTTAATGGTTATTCAATACTCATAGAATGATTTGTCCTTTTGTTTCAGCCACACATGTAGTGTAGTAGATTATCCGCAAACAAAAATTCTTTATCCTGATTCATCCACAACCTCCTACGCCCCAATTCTTATGTGATGGATAGAATGCAATTCTCGACGTTCTGAGTCTCTCTTTGCGTTCTGTGCCTATGACTAGCATAACCACTACTACCTCAACCTTATCCTTTTCATGTTCTACTAAAGTGAACATCTTTCCCATTTCTATCCCTTTTCGCTCAAGAATTCATGTGCCCCGGAAAGGAATCTTAACATCTATTATCACTCTTAACCGGAAGTTGCCTAAACAAAATGGGTCAAGTTTTGGTATATTCAGTTCACTCAAGGACTCTTCTGTAGAAGATGCCCCAAACATCAGTCCATCCCAGATTCAGGTCAAAACCAGGTAAATATGATTGGTTCATCCATGCTGTGCTCACTATGGTGTATCTCAGCATGCGCTATGCATTGAGTTAAGTTGGATACTTTTATGTAGCTTCTGCAATTTTGCACTTATTATATGGTGAAAGCTGTACAGTTGAGTTGATTATGTTGTTGAAGAAATGAAGAGCTCATAGCACTTCCTATTTTCCTACCACTGGCTTGCTCTATAAAAGGGTGGTGCCATTTTATTAGCTAGGTTCTTGATTATGGTTAAGTCATCTCACATAGACCAAAAAAAAAAATTAAATTTGTATATAAGTTTTAACTTTTCTTTCTATTAATTTAAACTTTTAGGATAGAACAGGTCATTTTTTTATATATAATTTGAAAATCTCTTATGCTCCCACGAGCAATTCAATTATCATAAGTCGCAACAATGTATACACAAAGTTTAAGATTGGTATGCTCAAACGAGTCACCATATCATCTAGGCCAAACAAAATAAATTCTCACATAGTCACATATAAGATATTTAAGTATCTCCTTATCATGGTAGACCTTTTGCGTGGACCCAATTCGTAATAGATTCGTGTGTTGCAAATTGGTAGAATTTTATTATTGCTGCCATATGAAATTTCGTGTTCTTGTCCAGTTGGCTATCATAATGATCTATTCATCAATTCTATCCTGTAAGAAAATGTGAGAATGGAACCCATTAATTTAATCTTGGAGGTGCTGATTCTAAATTTTTTATACAGAACGTTTCCAGAAGTGATAAAAGAAGAAAACACAATAGCATAATACCAATAGGATAGCTCCAAAGTCATCCTCTTTTCAATTTAGAGTAGTGAGTTTAATGAGCAGAATCTTAAGGAGGCGAGAGCTAGCCCTAGTCCAGGGATGCGTTCAAGAGATTAATCAGGAAAGAGAAAAAGAACCAGTAGAATTAAATGAAGCTATTCTTATTGTTAAATTAATCGGCACCCAACCTTGTCAAGACGCACAAATTAATTCTCCAAAAACAAGAATTAGGAAACAATATCCTTGTTTCCCAGTTCAGCCATAATGCCATATTAACTAACTAGAATAAGGAAGTATACTAGTATTAGGAAACTATATTTTTAGTGTTTGATTACTTTGAGTAAACCAATAAGAAATTTATCTGAATCTTTGAATGTACTTTATCTTTTACCTAGCTTAGAAATAAAAGAAGTGAAAACTCTACCCTTTGTGCGTCGTTTATAAGTGTGGCCCCAAAAGGAGTCCATAACACTGAGATTCACTAATTGGTTGAGAAATAGAAATGGTTATTGTTATATTTCTAGGTAAAATTCTCATAAACGGGTGCTGTAAACAGCTGGAAAAGCTCCCTATCGTGTTTGTTTTGTGTTTGAAGAGCCAAAAATTGCAGAAAACTGAAAGACTAGAGTTTTTGAGGGTCTTTTTCTTCTTAGGTTTCTTTGTTATACTTGCAGGCTTTTTCTTGGAGAAAAATGCTCCTTACATAGAAGAAGGCACAACTATTACGGCCAACTAAAATGGAGAGAAAATAAAAAGCCCAACACTAACAAAACTAATTCAATCATCCAATCTTTTAAAAAGGAAAGGAAGTAATGGACATACTACTAAAATTAACCAACTATCAAAGTAAAATAAGAACAAATCAGCCAACTCTAAATGTTTCCTTCCAATAGAATTCCGTGCTAGGTTTGGTCACTCAACAATCTATGGAACTTGGACTAAACCACAATAAAAGGTTCATTCCAATCTATTAGCTAGTTAAAACATCATTTTATCTTTACTTGTTCGAGGTGGGACTCAAACACTGGTTATTGGAAGTTTAAAACATATCTGCATTGTTTTGCAGTGTGTGGAAGTGGAAAGGTCACTCGATCCGCTATCAATATTCTGGGAGCACTGGTCCAGCTCTTGTTTTACTCCACGGTTTTGGAGCAAACAGGTCAACATTGCTTCTAGTAAACTGTTTGATATAGGTATTAATGGCAAAAAGTGCAATGTTTGCATGATATTTCCTTTTCCTTCCATCCATGCTATCCTTTTTCAAGAATTCCATTCTTTACATTCCCTAATCCATCGTGTGCTAATATTTTCCATGAAATGGGTTTATAAATGCCTTTATGTCTTTGGTGATAAAATCAAATTATTTTCCTACTACGAGTTTGAAGTTCGGGACTTAAATGGAAGGGTAAACGAATTCAATGCATTGCCTATTTAACAGAGATTCAGAGTTTTTCCAGTTTTTCTTTCCTGAAACCTTGTAAGTTAGGTATATAAGTATATTCTCATCTCACTAGCTAGTCAAGTTAGTATCTTCTTGCTAGTTGCTTGGCTTGACCTAAAAACACTTTTTTTGGATACTCATGCATGTGACTCTGCTGTGAAACCTGTAAATGTTGTAAGCCTGGACTATTATTTCCTTCTATCAACACTCAAATATATTGTGTGTTTTACACCTTTACTCCTTTGAATATTGTGACAATGATGCTTTTGGTATATATTTCTTTGAAAATTTTCATTTTAGTCCCTGCACTACTGTGAGTCTGTGACTTGAGAAATTTTTATTACCCATTTTTTAAGTATTCCACTTTGAGTCATCTATCTATTGTGATCGTTACACTTTTGGTCCTCCAACTCTTTTCTCCATGGCAATTTTATTCCTCTAGCTATTATGACAGAATCACAGAACTCAAAGATGAATACAAAAAGTGTCATTTTCACAATATTCAAAAGACTAAAAATGGAAAAGTTTAAAGACGGATACCAAAAGTGTTTTCTTCATAATAGTCAGAATATTAAAAGTGGAAATGTTTGAAAGTAGGTATCAAAAGTGTAAATTACACAATAGTGGGAGGACTAAAAGCGGAAAAAAATAACTATGGTGTGTGTATTCTAATAATTTATGCTACTCAAGTTGTAATATGATATGTGCCACATGCACGCACAATTTTTAGTACAGGTTGAAATGTGGGTTTCAATTTGTCTATGACTCTTCATTTTGATCCCCTCATTTCTTCATTGCCAATTTATGGTGTTCAAATTAGCATTTTAGTTAGCTTGTATTCAACAGTGACCATTGGAGGAAAAACCTTCCTGTTCTAGCACAAGCACACCGAGTGTTCTCTATTGATCTTATTGGTTATGGTTACTCAGACAAACCAAATCCGTGTGAATTTGTTGATCCTTTCTACACCTTTGAGACATGGGCTAGCCAGCTTAATGACTTCTGCAATGATGTTGTCAGTGACAAAGCCTTCTTTATCTGCAACTCCATTGGAGGTATCCTCCTTCTTGACTATTTTTTTTTTGGAATGCTCCTTGACTATTTAGATAACATTTTCTCAAAAAAGGAAATGTCAGTCTCCTTTTTTGTGTAAAATTGAACTTTTCCCCTCTTTTGTGCATCCAAACTTGTACCTTTCAAGAAATAATTATTGCTCATTCTGTTTTGACCTCTCCTCCATCATCATCATCATCATTACCCCAGTGCTACAAAGGCTCCCACCTACGGTGGGGTAATGATAGAACTACACAATATTTCAACAGTAATTCTACAAGAATCTGCTCAAACAAGAGGAAAGAATGCAAGAACAATCAATCAACCATATACTGAAAAGTAAACGTTCAGTACAGAGTCCCAAAAGTAGAGATAAAACTCTACTTCCCAGCCAAGACAACTCGTCTCCAAAAATACAGCCTACTCCCATCCTCTCAGTTTATTCTATTTATAGTTAGACTATATAACCGTAAGTGGTTATAAGCAGCTTAACGAAATAACAACTAACTACTTTCTTCTTCTAGAATAAACTTGGCTATAGTATTTATCTTGTTTATTAAACTGGCCCGGTTCTCTATCAATACTCCCCTGCTGAAGATCAAGCTTGTCCTCAAGCTGGAAGTAGGGAAACTGCTTCTTCATCATCTGCACTTCTTCCCAAGATCTCTCGAACTCTGGCAAATCCTTCCACTGTATTAGTACCTCAACAATGCCATTCTTCTTTCTGACATCCACCACTCTTTCTGGTATGACCTGTAACTCCCAGCTTTCATTCAAGCACAATGGTAGAGGTTGACAGGTAGTGTTGGGAGATAATGCTTTTTTTAGAAGAGAAATATGGAACACCGGATGTATCAAACTGTGATCTGGTAACTTTAGTTTGAAGACAACATCGCTCAACTTGTCAATGATCTCAAAGGGTCCATAAAACCTGGGGCTGAGTTTTTGATTCAATCTCCTGGCTATACTCTTCAACTTGTAAGGCTGGATTTTCAGAAAAACTAGATCCCCTTTCTCCAATTTTACTTCCCTTCTATGCTTATTGGCTTGTTGTTTCATTCTGTTTTGAGCCACTGCTAGATTGTCTTTTAATTCAGCCAGCATTTCATTTCTTTCAGCAGTTAGCCTTGCCACTTCCTCTACTGCAGTAAGAGTAACATCACCTCTGATAATGGCTGGTGGTTCTTGCCCATACAGGGCCTGATATGGAGTTTGTTTCAAGGATATGTGATAATTGGTATTGTACCAATATTCAGCCCATGGAAGCCATTTAACCCAATCCCTAGGCTTCTTCCCTGTAAGGCATCTTAGATATGTCTCTAGACACCTATTCACCACCTCAGTTTGTCCATCGGACTGAGGGTGATAAGCTGTACTAAATTTCAATTGAGTACCGGCCAACTTGAATAACTCTGACCAGAATAAACTCAAAAATATGCTATCCCTGTCACTCACTATGGACCTAGGAAATCCATGGAGTTTGACCACCTCTTTGATGAAAACTTCAGCTACACTCTTAGCATTGTATGGATGAGTTAGAGCTATAAAATGTGCAAATTTGGTGAGCCTATCTACCACCACCAATACAGTATCCCTCCCTTGGCTTTTAGGCAACCCACCAATAAAATCCATACTTATTTCAGTCCAAACATGCTCCGGTATGGGTAGAGGCTGTAATAACCCTGCAGGTTTCAGTGCTTGATACTTGTTCCTCTGGCAAGTATCACAAGCTTGCACATATTGTTGTATATCTTTCCTCATTCCCTTCCAATAAAAGAGTGATGAAATCCTTTTCATAGTTCTGAAATTTCCCGAGTGCCCTCCTGTAGCTGAATCATGATATTCCTGCAAGATTTTTTTGACTCTGGAAGAACCCTTAGGTATCATCAATCTGCCTTTATAGTATAGCAACCCTTTTTTCAGTTTAAACTCAGATATCCTATCAGGCTCACTGAATATCCTCTGCATGATCTCATAACACTCAGGATCTGCCATAATCTCATCTTCTAAACCCTCCCATTCCTGGCATTGTACTATTGATAATGCTGTCAGGCTAGGTTTTCTCGACAGGGCATCGGCAGCTTTATTCTCACATCCTGGTTTATACCTGATGGAAAAACTGTAGCCCATGAGTTTAGCTACCCATCTTTGTTGATCATCTCCCATGATTTTCTGCTCAGTTAAATACTTTAGACTCCTCTGGTCAGTGTGAACTTCAAAATGTCTTCCAAGTAAGTAGGGCCTCCATTTTTGAATGGCAAACACAATGGCCATTAATTCTTTTTCATAAACAGATTTAGTCAGCTGCTTGGTTGATAATGTCTTGCTCATGTATGCTATGGGGCCTCCTTCTTGCATTAAGACAGCCCCTAACCCTTTACCAGAAGCATCAGTTTCAATGATGAATGTTTTGTTGAAGTCAGGAATTCTGAGGACTGGTAAGGATGTCATAGCATTCTTCAGCTCATCAAAAGCTCTGTCAGCATTCTTATCCCAATTGAACCCATCCTTCTTTAATAGGTTAGTGAGTGGTGCAGCTATTTTACTGTAATTCCTCACAAACCTTCTATAGTAGCCTGTCAAACCTAAGAATCCCCTCAATTCCTTTAAGTTTTTAGGCCTTATCCAGCTCTTCATTGCCTCAATTTTGCTTGGATCAGCTGCTACCCCTTTTTCAGAAATAATATGGCCCAGATAGCTCAGTTTTTCTTGGCCAAAATTACATTTTTTTTTGTTAGCTACCAGCTGATTACTTCTCAAAGCATCCAAAACCTTCCTTAAATGTTCTTTATGATCTTCCCTAGTTTCACTATAAACCAGGATATCATCAAAAAACACAAGTGCAAACTTTCTTAAAAAAGGCCTCAATACCTCATTCATAAGAGCCTGGAATGTGGAAGGAGCATTAGTAAGCCCAAAAGGCATGACCAGGTACTCGTAGTGTCCTTCGTGTGTTCTGAAGGCAGTCTTTTGAGTGTCAGTAGCCTTCATCCTGATCTGGTGGTACCCTGATTTGAGGTCCAGCTTAGAAAAAACCTTGGCATTCCCTAATTCATCAAGCAGTTCCTCTATAACTGGGATTGGGAATTTGTCTGGTATGGTTATCTTATTTAAGGCCCGGTAATCCCCGCAAAACCTCCAGCTTCCATCTTTCTTTTTGGCCAAAATAATAGGGCTGCTATAAGGGCTGTGGCTGTGTTTAATGATTCCAGCATTTAACATTTCACCAATGACTTTCTCAATTTCATTTTTTTGATCAAATGAATACCTATAAGGCCTTAAATTTGGTATGGTTGCTCCTTCCTTGATATTTATAGCATGATCACAACTTCTTTCAGGAGGAAAGTGCAGCTGAGTTGTAAAAACTTCTGGAAATTCTGCAATAATGTCTTCCCATTCTTTTTCTTCTTGTCCACCTTGCTCCCCTGTATTCCTCTGCCCTTCATAATGCATTAAGTAACCATCCCCAGTTTGTTGTAAAATGTGTATCATGGTTTTCAAGGGTACCTCAAGTTGGTTCAAAACTGCTTCTCCTTTTATTATATGGTTCTGTCCTTGCTGATTCCACTTAATCACCTGATTCAGAAAGTTTACCTCCATATCACCCAGTTTAGTAAGCCACTCCATTCCCAAAACCATATCTGTCCCCCCTAACTCCAACAGGTAGTAGGTTTGGTGAATAACATTTCCTTGAACCTCCAATTCCATATCGTAGCACCTGCCCTTATTAGGAATGTAATTCCCATTTCCTATCTGAACTTTATACCCCTGAGTAGGAACATAAGGAATCTTCCACTGATCCACTAATTTCTGTGCTAGGAAATTGTGAGTAGCACCACAATCGATCAGAATATTGACAGTTGTTTCTCCTCCTTTCCACTTCAACATTCCCTTTACTCTGAAAGTTTTCATTGAAGGAATACCCTCCTTACTTAGAATGGATAACTGCATAGTTTTAAGCTGCTTTGAATTATCTCCCTCATCTTCTGACTTCAGATCCTCCTGTTCAGATTCATTTTCTCCTTCTGATTGCTCTACCAAAATCATCTTGTAATTCCTCATCTTGCAAATATGTCCTTTCCCCCATTGCTCACCACACTTAAAACATAAGCCTCTTCTGCTTCTATCAAGTAACTCATTCTTGGATAATCTAGGGCCTTCTTTCTTCACAGTCTGATTTTTTTCCTCAGAATTGAATCTATTTTCTCCAGGTGTTTTGTTCATATTTGCTGAATTAGTGGGATAACTTCTCCACCTGCTATTATCTCCCCAGTTCTGGATTGGACTCATCTGATTGTTTTTACTCAATCCCTTCTTCCTTCCTTCTTCCCTGTTCTTGATATACAAAGATTCAATGTTCTTATTCTCGATAAGAATAGCAACATCCATGACCTTTGCCAATGATCTTGCAGAGTATAACTTCAATTCAGCTTTGATGTCTCTTCTCAATCCCTTGAGAAAAATTCCTCTCAACACCTCTTCAGTCAGGTGACTTTGAGAAGCTATGGCAGTCTCAAACTGATCTCTATATTCCTGTACAGAGCCCTTCTGTTTCAGATTGAATAAGGGTCCTAAAGGATCCTGCACCATATCTGGTTGAAATCTTTTTGACAAAGCCTCAGTGAAAGTACCCCAGTTTTGCTGTTGAGCCTGCCCTTCCCACCATTGGAACCAACTTAGAGCTTGATCTTCTAGGGCCACGACCGCAACATCAATCTTATCTTCTTCATCCGTTCGGTTCAATCGAAAATACCTGTTCATCCTTACCAACCAGCCGAAAACATCTTTTCCATTGAAAATCGGTAGGTCAATCTTCCTTCCTACCGGCTGATGGCGCTTGTGATGTTTGTGTAGATCGCGATTGATAGGCGATACGGAATGATCAGAGTTATGGTCTGATTCTTCAGAATTATCGCTGTGCTTCGTATGACGATGGCGAGCAGTGTGATGCGAACTAGTGGAGTGATGCGATCGACTCCTCGATCGATCGGGTCGCTTGCTCTGCAAATCAGCGATGCCCGCCTGCATCGCGGTCATCATCGCAACCATAGTATCAAATTTCGTCTCCATGTCGTTCATTCGCCCCTCCATTTTCTTTTTACGCGTTCCAACCATTCACAGAATCAACGGCTCTGATACCAATTGATAGAACTACACAATATTTCAACAGTAATTCTACAAGAATCTGCTCAAACAAGAGGAAAGAATGCAAGAACAATCAATCAACCATATACTGAAAAGTAAACGTTCAGTACAGAGTCCCAAAAGTAGAGATAAAACTCTACTTCCCAGCCAAGACAACTCGTCTCCAAAAATACAGCCTACTCCCATCCTCTCAGTTTATTCTATTTATAGTTAGACTATATAACCGTAAGTGGTTATAAGCAGCTTAACGAAATAACAACTAACTACTTTCTTCTTCTAGAATAAACTTGGCTATAGTATTTATCTTGTTTATTAAACTGGCCCGGTTCTCTATCAGGTAAGGGGGGGTCGGATGTACGCAGCTTTGACCCCTAAACGGTTTAATTCCATTTATTGTTCAAATAATGTCAAAATTGTTGTTAAAATCTTATCCTACCCAATTAACAATTTCAGGCTCAACATAAGATACAATAAAGAGATCGTTAATTTCGCATCTAATACACTTTGTCTCAGTAAACCTTGTCTTAGAGTGTTAGACAACTAGGGTCAAATTTTCCTAAGTATCTGGTGACCCAACCAAATTCACATTCTTCATACTTTTAAGACATAATAAAGAGAATTGAATGATCAAATTGTCATTTAACATCCCCTGATTGTAATTTCATTATTTGTGGCATTTAAAAGTTTTAAATCCTTTTTTGGTCAAATTTGGTCAAACATTTTTTGACTTGCTTAGTATCATAGCTGAGGTTATATTTAATATCGTGTATATTCAGGGATTGTTGGTCTTCAAGCTGCAGTGTTGGAACCTGGTATATGTAAAGGTGTTGTTGTTTTAAATATATCCCTCCGTATGCTGCATGTAAAGAAGCAACCTTGGTATGGAAGGCCGTTCATTAGATCCTTCCAGAGCTTGCTGAGGTATGAATTACCTTCATGTTTCCCTTTTCGGCTAACTCACCAAAAAAGAATCTGCAGTTCATGAGATTTAATAGACTGGAACACGGCTCTCCTCTTAAAAATGTGCTGTGAAAGAAGTGTTTCGTTTCTCCTTGAATTTTTACAAAACACTTCCCTTCAGGAATACAGAAATTGGCAAACTCTTCTTTAAAGCTGTTGCCACACCCAAATCAGTGAGAAGTATCCTTTGTCAGGTTAGGAATTATGAGACTGTTAGATATTGTGTTGCTCTTAGCTGTTAAGGTTAAAATATGTTAATGATCAGTTTTAGGTTATTTAGAGCTATTCATTCTATTCAACTATTCAAGTTAATGCATATAGGACAATTCTGGAATGTCAGAATCTCAATCTGGAAGCAATGCTTCAGGATCTCTATAGCCGCATTATTTTCAGGCTTTCAAATGACTAGTGATATGCATAATTGCATATGCATTACATACATTTGGAATTTCATCCCGTAAGAGTTTAAGGTCATAAACAGTAATACATATAACCTAAGGTTGTTATACTAGTGTGTTACTTCAAAATTAACTGATACTAGACACATTCTTTAACTGCCACTTATGTTCCTTTCCTTTTGATCTTGGGAATCTAACTAAGCAATGATCTAATGCATGTATATTGCAGTGCTACCATGACACATCCCAGGTGACGAATGAGTTAGTAGAAGCCATCCTTCGTCCAGGACTTGAGCCTGGTGCTGCAGATGTCTTTCTTGAGTTCATATGCTACTCTGGAGGGCCTCTTGCTGAAGAACTACTGCCTCAAGTAAAGGTAAACATAGTTTCTTACTTCTGATATACTTCATTCACCAAAGAGATGGAGGTACTTAAGTGTTGACTCTCTACAATTCTTACAGTGCCCTGTTTTAGTCGCTTGGGGAGACAAGGATCCATGGGAGCCATTAGAGCTTGGAAGAGCATACAGTAAATTTAATACAGTTGAAGATTTCGTTGTCCTCCCTGATGTTGGCCACTGTCCTCAGGTTCTCTGTCTCTCCTCAAGCATCTGACTTCTTAGTGATGTAGTAGTGCTCATTGGTGGAAATGGTTGGAATCCTACAAGTATGATTACAATCATACTTATAGTAATCATGTTAATTTTAAACACTGCCAACAAGACTGAAAACGACATTTTGTGGTTTTATTTAAAAACAAACAGAAGTTATACCTAACAAAATCTTAGTTAGCGGATTGGGTTCAATCTATCTATGTGTTTTATCTCAAGTGCAGCATCATGTCCAACCCAGTGCTGAATTCTATTTGGGAAAAATGGAGGATGACATTTATTTCATTTATACATCTTTGTGTTCCTCAACTCACAACTTTGTTATATTGTATGGAAAGTATGCAACTGTAAAAGAAACTCCTCCAGAGTTAGAAATGGTTTGTTGATGGATATAATGGTGTTTCTACTCTTGTAGGATGAGGCTCCCCATCTTGTAAACCCGCTAGTTGAGAGTTTTGTGTCCCGTCATGCTGCAAGTTAAGAGTCAAGATCAAAGAAAAGAAGAAATCCTTGATTAATGTTTGTGCAAGTCTTGCCATGCCTTCTGCTTCAAGCATTATGTGTGCAAACAGGGAGAATTCCCCAATTGTGCATGTCTCTCACTGTAGTTGAAGTTACATTGTCCTTCCTGTATGTTACCAAATTAAATGTTAATGAAACACAGTGATGAATGTAAAAACATATTCAATCTTGAATCAGTTATCAGATATCAAACTGATTCCCACTTTTTAAAAGTTATATTTTCCATGAGTAACTATGCACCTAGTTACTAGCAAATAAAAGACCGGTGCTTGTGGTTATTTTTAACAAATATAACGCCATACTGCCATAGTAATTAGGTGAAAAAATGTGGCAGTTCGGCACTGTTAGATGAATAACATAAACCATGCCAACCAGGTGGACGATAATATGCAATTATGCATGCTTGCAATCCATGATACATCGTATATAAATTGAATTGAGTTATTGAGTAAGAAACCATTCAATAGTTATTTCACTAATATCTAAAACCGGGAGAGTAGCTCACCCTATGAGAAGAGGGTATCACATGGGAGCAGTGGGAAGAGGGTATCACATGGGAGCAGTAGAGGGCCTGGGGGTCCTAGGGGGGAAATTGGAAAGTGCACCCGCTTTCGACCCCAAAGTTTAATATTAGTACTTAAGCTAAAAATTGTGCCCCTGCTACCCACACATTAAAATTAGAAGTTTCTCCATAAATATTATCGAAATATAACTAATGGACAAAAATATTACTATAGTTATTATGCATAGTTTGATAGTGTTGAACACAATCATGCTCACTATAATTACTAAGGTAGTTACCATCATATTTTTGTCCACTATCTTTATTTCAATCAGATTGTCAATATTTCAAAGAAGTATTAGATATATAGGTCTCCATCGAAGACATATAACAATTACAGTAAGAGATATAAACAACCATAAAATTGTGATGGAGCAGATCCTTATAGTTAGACATGTTGCTGATATGGTTACTACACTTTGTTTGAAAAGTGGCATTGTAATTTTTTGCTTAGAGCGAATAATGTTTGTCCAAAGTTAAAGATCAAAGATATGACAAGAGTTCTAATACCGTATGTGGGATGAACTTAATAGATTGAAGACTTTTATCTTGAATAAAAGTCCATACATGAAAAATGTGTCATTTCGCGATAAATTAGTTCCAAACCGACATGCCCTTTGAATTTTTTTATGTATAATATGATAAAAGTTAGATATATAGAACCATATCATTAAATAAAGTTGTATTAAATGATGAAATCATAAACTTGATTTATACTTCATTTTTAACACGATAGTATTATATTTTAGACAAGTACCAACAAATATTGTGGCACAATGTGTAGCATTCGACATTATCGTAGTTCGGCTCCGAAATCTTGATCATTTTATAGTATGAAAAATAACGAGGATTCTAATGTAAAATCAGAAATGGCGCAAAGATGAATCATTTCTAATCCAAATTATGTCTTTCTTTCAAAAAGTCAAATACAATTGTTTAGAATTGTCTTAATGAGTTCAAAATGAGACTATAATCCATATATGTTCAAGCCGACATTGGATTACTATTTCCAGTTAAAAATAATAATATGAATGCACTTGACAAAAAAGACCAATGATACACCCGATTCGACCGACCCAACCCATCCCATTTCCATCTATGCGGGAGTGCCCTCGCTTCAGAAAACTGCTGGGTCCGCCACTGCAAGGGAGAGATCCTAAGTTTAAAGTTTAAACTCCAAACAATGATTTGAAATCGAATTCTACACTTTTTCCATCAGAGTGAGATCGAGCTCAACTTATATTCTACTAGATAACTGTCTGATCGGTTCGGGATGAGGTGTCATATTTTTTCACTAATATCTATTTTTTTATGTTATGAGTGTCGTATCAATTTCATATTGAGTTCATGCTTTTTATTTTCCCCAATTTTGTGTATGATTATTAGGCTTGGACGAAAACGCGAACATTATGAGGAAATGCGAGACATTTTTTGCTCAAAAAACACATGCTTGGAGATTTTCTGAAGATTTTTCATTGAGTTTTCTAAACGGAAACGTACTCTTTCACGAGAGTTTCCGTGCTACGTAGTTATTAGGATGTTTTACTTGGATTTGTTTCTGTCCCAGATCATACTTAAACAAACTAGACTTTAATAAACTAGATCAGATCAAACTTCTGCAGTTATAAAATATATAGAGACTAGACATGAACAAACCAATCCAGATCAGACCAGACCATAAAATTTCAATTATATTCTTTACCCACTTGACCACTTGAGATCCTTTCGGATAAATTTTTGTCACTTAAAATCACACGATAGGGCTAGAATTTTGGCCAGACAGACACAAATAGTATAGACACAAGTCACACAACAATCATGTATCAAATATGAGCAAATTCAAAGAGATTGATCTAACGTGGAGTTGTTTAAAAATTGGTAAACAATAGAAGTAATTCCATATAAAACAATAATCCAAGTATGATTTATGTTGTACAAGGTATATCAAAAGACCTGTCCTTTTGCATTATGTTATCCAATATGAATGTTTCTTATCCGAACTTAGGATGTTATTCGTTGGATTGAAATTTTCTAATCTGCTTTGTTTTTTTTAAACGGAAACTTGTTTCTATTCATATAATAAGTTTCAGGATCATTACATCAATCACAGGAAAAACAAATCTGACACCAACTAAACTCCAACAACTACGACTGTAAACCCTATGATCAAACTTAAAGACGGTCAACCATGAAATAGCAACACGAATCGCTAACCATGCAACGGGCTTGACACAACCATCTTTGTTTCCATAGATCCAAACATACCCAATGACATAAAAAAGGCTAAAATTCCCAAACAAACTGACAAACCTAACAATATAAATGGTAACAAGAAATCAAATGACAAAATAATAAAAACTAATAGAATAGGGCGAAACATGAAAAAAACTAAATAAGCAAAATAAATATCTTGAACCCTAGCACCTCGTTTAGACTTTAGACCCCGACATTGGTTCAGGAGGAGGCCGGACCATCACTACGATTGTTGACACGAACAAGGCACGGCTCCTGCCCGTCGCTCGACTGATACCTTGACGAGAAACCTCCGTCTACCCCGCAATTTCAGCCCCTCTGGACGTCTCCCTTTCTCCCTCCCTTGGTTCCCTCATATTCAGAACAATTTTTGAATCAATGTAAGAAAGCCACGAAGAAAACAAGAAAAAAGTCTCAAACGATGCCTCAAAGCCACGCAGAATCCAAAACTACTCCTCGAAAAATGTCGAAAAGCTCTAGCGGCTAATAAGCCCTAGAGAAAAGGCCGAAAAGTGCTGAAGAAGACGATCTGCTCAAACAAGATGACGGCGGAAATCCTCACCCTAGACGATGTGCTCTAGGGTTCCGAACTTGCCTTCCAACTTCCTCTAGTAATCTGCTCTGGTTTATTTAGTTTAGGTTTGATCCAGTTAGGTATGATGATGTCTGTTATGTGTACTTTACAATTGTCGAAGTCTTGTCTGATTTAATTTGATATGGTCTGGGATTGAAATCAGTCCAATTAAAAACATCTTTAATCTTTTTAGTTACCACATGTATAGAAAATGTACTTGTGGTTTGGGCCGTTTTCAGATAGGGGCACATGTTTCATTTTTTGACAAAATGGGACATGTGTTTCAATTCCGTTATCACAGCAGGGGCATGGTGTCTAAGTGTCTAACGCCGTTAGAAAATCTAAGCCCGATTTTCAAAAGTATCTGAAACGTTAAAAGAAAAATATTGGGAAATGCGTCTCGTCAAGGAGACCAACAAACTATCGTTCTCTTTGAATTTTTCGGCTCTATTTGGATTATTTTTTAAAAATGAATTTGTTAACATCACATTTCTGGTGGATTTTTTGGCGATAAGGTGGCTGGGAAAAAAAAAAGAAAGATAGTTTGTTGGTCTCCTTGACGAGGCGCACCTCCCATTATTTTTCTTTTAATGTTTCAGAGACTTGAAAATCGGGGTTAGATTTTCTAACAGAGTTAGACGCCATGCCCCTGCTGTGATAACAGAATTGAAACACATGTCCCACTTTGTCAAAAAATGAAACATTTACATTTTCTATATATATTTTTTCGTCGAGTACTCTTCTATTCTAGGAGGAAGAGAATCTAACAAGAAAGGTTACATGTTTGATGTGCGAACATTCCATGCTCAATATGCCGAGTCCAATGTAAAACCGATTCCTAATCCTATTCGATTGGTTCTGAATGTTCTCGATCTTATCAGAATAAGCAATAATAAGGTGAACAAAGCAACACCTAAAACATTGAGGTCTAATATAGTTAGCTGAGTGAGAATCCTACTAATCTATTCACAAACTCAAGATTGGAATTTGCCGCCTCCGTAGGTATTAATATATACCACTTTTTTTTTTCTATTTCATTTATGTTTTTCCAAGTTCACATTATACATATCATTTTCATTTACCCCAGTGCCGCAAAGGCTCCCACTTACGGTGAGGTAAGGGGGGTCGTATGTACGCAGTCTTACCCCTGTACTAAAGAACAGAGGGACTGTTTCCGGATGACCCATAGTGAAAATCGTGTCCAAAATTGCATGAAATGTCTGCTGCTTCGTAACAAAGAAGCACAGACAGTTTAGTGAGCCATTTTGCTTTATTCTATCATATTCTCAAACAAAAAAATAATGAACCTTTGATTTCATTGCAAATGAAAAAAATCACATTGTGCATTGCCAACCAAACTTTTAGATTTATGTATGTTTTAGATAGTGGTGGACTCGGGCCGGGCGGCCCGGCCCAGCCCGGTTACTGTTTGGCCCGGCCCGGCCCGGGGCCCGGTGGGTCCACCGGTTCGGTTCGGCCCGACCCGGCTGCTGGGTGGTTCGGGCTCGGGCCCAGTTTTTGGTGAACCGGCCCGGCCGGTTCGGGCCGGTTTTTAATTTTTTTTTTTTTTTTGAATTTTTTTTAAGTTTTGGGTTGGATTAGGTATTTTGGGCCATTTGAGGTGGTTTGGGGTGGTTTGGGGTTGGGGGTTAAATAGAAGAGCCAAAAAAAAAAAAAAAACCGGTTAGGCCCAACCCGGCCCGGCCCGGTTTGGCCCGGAACCGGAACCGGAACCGCCCACCGGCGGTTCGGGCTTGGGCCCAACTTTCCTGGCCCGAGGCCCGGCCGGGCCCAGGCCCGAACCGGCCCGAGTCCACCACTAGTTTTAGATTTAGATGATATCCGTGTTCAACATAGCTCCTTAGATACATATGACCATAAAAAAAAGTTCAAGTACATTGCCAACCAAACTTTTAGATTCATATATGTCCCTCCTGTTTTATACTCTGTCGTTTTCTGTCTTACTATTGTAAGAGTAATGTGTCCTATTTAGGGAGTGTGCGATTGCTTCTACTTTAAAAAAATGATTTTCTAAAGTGATTTTGGAGAAAGTGATTAATAGTAAAAAGTGGTAGTGTTTGAAAAAAAAAGTGATTTTGAAAAAGTAAAAGTTGGTAGTGTTTGATAAAATAAGTTCTTTTTGTGTATTAGAAAACTTGAAGGCAGTTTAAAGCACCCCTCAAGGCTCCAACTGCTTCCAACTTTTAGCTTTTAAGTGTTTAATTTAAGAAAAAACTATCACTTGAAAACACTCATTCCAACTTTTTTTAAATCATAAAGTGAAAGCACTTTTTTAATTTTCTGCAAACACTCCCTTAATCTGTCATTTTCTCACAGTATTCCACCGCAATTCTGTATTTACTATTTATTATCGTTTCTAATAGTAATGTGTAACAAACAGGACTTATATCAAGATATAATACTATAAAAGATAATACTATTGGGCAAGTGCATCAGAAGATAGAGGCTTTTCATTAATATATCTTTGGATAAAATGTGCACAAGGTTTTAAAATGATCTAATAATCTGCTATGAGGTTCAAACTGAATTTCACACCAATTCCGCGGTCACTCCTGTACAAAACTATAATACATTTTCTCTTTGATGTGTAGTCACCCACTGACTATGATGTGTGTTCCGCAGCAAACGCATGCAGCCGATTGCTTGAAAACGAACACGAATAACAGACTCAACTGTGTTTCCAATGTAAATATGTAGTAGTATATCCTGTCTATCATCCCGATAAATAATCTACTATGTCTAGGAGACATTCTTATATGACACACATTCATCGGGTGAGGAAACTTTAGATATGTGATCCACCATCACCCAATAATTATGTGTCATGTGGGAATGTCTCCCTTTAATGTACATTTTTAGTGTCCTAAGCGACTTGTTACTGATAATCTAATAATGCAAACTTTGCATGCAAACCAATCTTTCCACCTTCAATAACCAACTTAGCAGCAGTCACCAACCAATGTCCTGGAGCATCATTAGGTCCGCGTACAACCTCAGTTGTATCAACATATTTAAGAAGCTTTGTTGAACAAACAGGCACTGGGGGTCCATCAGGATACACACCCGAATTTATAGTAGTGGTAGGATGCTTAGGTGGTGCATCTGTGATTGTTCGTTGGGTGAGTGTGAATGTAGTGCTCAGATTCGTTAGGAAGTTCGACTTGCGAGAAGATTCCGGTGCAGCAGCCCACTCTGTTTTGCGAATACTGCAGTTGGGTAGGTGTGTGTAAAGTAGACGGAGATGGAGATGTCTCTTTGGCCATTTTCCCTTGCTGATGAGCTGGGCCCCAGTCACCACAAAGACACCACTGGAATCAACAGCCTGTATCCAGCTGGGATCATACTTGACTACGGATGAACACACCTTTGCATAACTTTTCCATCTCACTGCCTCTAAGAATTGATCGCTTGATTCGTAGTCATCAGAGCCTCGCCATTGGCATGGCTTGGTTGTAGAGGTTGGGTTAGGTGTTAAGATATTTGGTAGACTTGAAAGATGTTGCACATGTATTGCTACTCGGTTACACTTATTCCCTTCCAAAAATAGGCGCATACCAATAACTGGTTTATTACAGCTTGAAACCTATTAAGTTTCAGTTCAAGTTAAAATGGCGATGACACGTGAGTATAGTACATCTTTAGTCACCCAGAGCCAAAAAACTAACAAATAACTCCCTCCATCCCAAAATGTAGGATGTTAGGTTTGGACAACATCTAAGAAAATTAAAACAGATAGTTGTTATTTTATAATTGTAACCTTCTAGATAGAAATATTAATGTGTCCACACAAAGTAAAATGTGCAAAGGGTAGATAAAAGGACTAAGTGAGAAAGTAGAAAGTTAGTAGAGTTCAAATTACATGAATGTTTATAATTTTGGGACATACATAAAAGGAAAGTGTATCTGACAAAATGGGACAAAGGGGTACCTGGGTAGAGTTCACTTCAATCTTTGGCCCGAAGAGACTAAACTGCAATGAAGGGCAGGAGACCTTTCTTCTTTGATGATGCCCTAGTGGCAGCTCAGAAAACAAAGGAGCCCACTGTCTAGGAATTTGGAACTCAAGAAAATACTGCAAATCCTCCAGGGCAGGTTTGTCTGCCAAACAGACAAAGGATCCAATCGGTAAAAAAAACCATAATGTTGCTATACATAAACATTGCAAGAAGCTTGTGTTTAGTGGTGCACACAGTTCTGGTGCAGACCGACCGGGATAGTGGATCTTTTACTGCTCCCGGAGTCTGGACAGTTATAGCATTTCCAATGCAACAACGTGAACAGTGAATGTGTGGCATGAAACAGATGAATCCATGCAAATTAATCAATACAATTTCTCTTTCCACGAATTTTTATATTTATGGTAACTTTTCTCCACAATAGCAAACACAGTATCTGGTTCTAGACATTGTACTTGACATTGACAAGAAAATTAACAAATATATAGATAAATGTGGAAAGTAAGAGAGATAATTCACATTTTGTTAGATTCTTTAATATCTCTCTCATACCATGTACGCACAGTGCGCAGCGTTTTGCAAATGCTCTTGGTGCCAGGAGAGTATATAAGAAAATGGCATGAACAGGTAATATGATAGAATAAGACATACAACGAAGGTACAAGTTTATGGCATGACTGAGGTAGCCACTCCCAGGAATTCCAGCAAGCAGAGAAGTAATTGGAACGAGTTTGAAGAGAATTCCTTCCGAGTTTGCAACAAGGGTTTGGAGCCATTTTAAATGGCTTTGAGCAAACAGATCACCTCCTCGTTTGGACCATATAACAGTGAGACCCTGAGATTCAGTCATATCTCATAAGCATCTGACACACTTTTGTTTAGTATTTAAGGTCACAGGGTATCTTACATCCTTGCTTGACGTTTCAGTGATGCTAGTGAATTGCATTGTATGTGATTGCAACATGCGGCTAAATACCTCAGGTACCTAAGCAGGTTAGAGCATTAATTAAATTTCAACACACGAGCACATAATAAAAGATTAAAATAATATGCATAAATATTACCATTTTTTTACCATCTCTTCTACCTCTCTCTGGAAGAGGACTAGTTCCATCAGAGAACAGGTAATCACCAAGGTCATCTAAATATCCTTTGAGTTCAGCAGGGGGAATAGCTGAAGATGGTGTCTGTTTAACACACAGTAAATCATGTCCTCCAATACCCATCCCCACAACAATGTGTGTCCCGTAAGTCTGGATAAATCTAGCATACATCATAAATAACAAGCAATCACATATTCACATCCATCACAGTTACCAAGCATACATGATAAACACAACTTTTGGGACACTACAATTGCCAGTCGTCGCCTGTCTCATTATGCAAACACGCACACACAGTCACACACATGGAAATGGTTTCAGTAGGTATCAAATGAGGATAGGTTTTTTATAGCAGAAAAATACGCACAAATTTAATTTTCGATTATATGAATCCACGAATGACCATGACCGTTTGATCTTAAATCAAACAGTTGAGAGTCAGTCTCTAGCCACCACAAAAAGTACACTACTCATGATGAACCAAAAGGTGCATCTTTCCACATTTGCACCCAAAGTACTATTTTCAGCAGAGCTGCACTCTCTTTGTAGTCTATACATATGCAGTTATGCACACACACATGGTTTTATATGTATATGTATGCATGTATGCAGTATGCATGTCTATGTATAGTTTTAATGAATACTACAAAAAATATACATCCATGGTTACTTATTTTCAAAAGTTAGATACAAAATCTAATAGTTATGATAATTTTGACCTTTAATTAGCTAAAACTTGTGAGCATTTAGTTACTAATTATAAAAATAGCACCCATCCATGGAATTGTACCCATTGAAAATGCTTCCAAACACACAAATATATATCTAGCCATGTGGCCCATGCATGTATACATACATGCCTAACATGGGTGTGTATGCAAAACTTTTCAGAACCATGCCAATTCGGCATTAGACCTTCTAATACTAAATCTAATGGGCAATTTAGTAATACGATACTGATATTGCTATAATCTTGACTATTTAATACTTCCTCTGTTTCTTTAAAAAATTCCTAGTTTTACTGAAGGATGATAGGAATCTGGGTTTAGTAGGTATTAATAAGAAATAATAATAATAATATTAGTAAGGGTACTTGTAATAGTATATTTAGAAGAGAAGGGGTTAATAGTAATAGTTGGCATATCCTTATGTGGATATTGGCTATAAATAGAAGGGGGAATAGCTATTGTAGGTAGACTGTTATTTGGATGTACTGTTGCCTAAGAAGCCCCCGTCCCCTCCCTGTCCCTTGTTACCTACGGTTTACCCGATTTCATCAATAAACAATATTTCCCTATCAGTTTATCAGATCTGCGTGTTCTTCCATTACTTTTGGACTGGATTATTACCAGGTTCCTATCAATGGTATCAGAGCCCTCCTTCCTGGCGGCTGAATCGATCGATCAACAGCATCAACGAACTGGAGAGATGGAAGAAATCTCTACACCAGAACTGGAGAAGAGGGTGGATTTGCTGGAGAGGATCGTTACCGACTTTAGAATGATGACTGAAAACATCGTGACAGCTATGAAGGAACAGATTCAGAACAGCTTCGCGACCTCCATGGCGGCGATGCAGGCGAGTTTCGCAGATTGGGAGAGAGAAATCCGGAGTAGTTCACGAAGCAAATCGCATGCCTCTTACGCATCACATCACCAATTGCGCACCAGTTCACAGAAAACTTCGCAGTCGCGTACAGCGTCTACAACTTCCTCTCTCAGTTCAAAATCGCAGAGTTCGACGCGATCTTATCCTTCCAGTTCGTGCAAGCCTTCTCAGCCAACATCGTCGTTTGTTTCTCCCAGTTCGCAGATGCGAACCACTTTTCCCAGTTCGCAGATGCGAACCACTTTTCCCAGTACGCAGGTGGCATCTCAAGCTGCCCCTCACAATTTGCAGTGGCAACCTTCTTCTACTTGTTCGCAGATGGTCTCTCAAGCTGCTCCTCACAGTTCACAGGCTTCGTCGCAATCAGTTCTGAGTTCACAGGTTTTTCCTCAATCTCAAGCCACGTCTCACAATGAGCTAGTTCCAGCGCCAGCGGATTCTCACACTTCTCAAATGTCATCGCTTTGTTTGGATTCTGTTAACCTGCTGCAACCTTCCTGTGATGTTAGGAGTGCTTCGCGACCCAGAGAAAATACCGAGAAGTTCAAGGAGGGCATCGATGAAAGCCAGGAGAAATCACCAGTTGATCCTCTCACTTGGCAAGCTTCACAGCTCAGTTTGGAATTCAATAATCAGCAACAACCTATGTCTGGAGATAGATTCATTGATGATGAGAAGACTCAAACTACAGGATGTCTGCCAAAGTATCCAGAAAACTCGAAACAGCCTGAGAAGGACAAAAATGGAGCTAGTCCAGTAAAAGTGAAAGAGCAATTGCCAAGGCAACTGGAGGATTCAAGCACTGAGTGGAAATCTGATACTACTTTGATGAAGGTTGGGCCTGATGTTTTTGTATCCCCTTTTGGGCCCCACCCTATAATGGATCAGTCACAACTTCTAGTGGGTACAGGAATTGGTGCATTCTCACCTGCAATTGTGATGTGGAAATTGGGGCAAGCTGCTCAAGTGAAAGAAGAGCATTCCCAGCAACGGGAAAAGAGTGCTACCAAGGCCATGCCAGACCTCTGTGATGTGTTAATGGAAGAAGGAAGTGCAACAATTCTTCATTTCAGGGTTTGCCTGGTACCTTACATACAGGAGATTCAGCTAAGGCAGACTGTTGCCTTTGTTGGAGTGGCTGCTCCTTATCAGCAGGACTATGAAAGAATCAAACTCATGGCTGAGAGACTGGGAAACCAATATCTACTTGGAGTGGGGTATATCCATGCCAAAGCATTATCATGGTTTTGTAAGGCTAATGATCAGGGCAAGGCAAGGTCAAGGGAATTGCTGGGAGATTTTAACCTTTGCAACGTTGAGGAGCAGTATGCAACCAAGTCATTGTCTCTATTCTTTCTTGCTATGCTCTTTCGGGTTATGAAAGGAGTGATCATGAAGGTTGGAATCAGGAAACTATGGGTTCAGAAATCTGTGAGGTATTGGGAAGGAAGAGGTGCAAGAATGAAGTGCAAGTGGAAAATCATGGCTGATTCCTATCACCCACCTTGAGGACAAGGTGGTTGTTTAGGGGGGGAGTAATGATAGGAATCTGGGTTTAGTAGGTATTAATAAGAAATAATAATAATAATAATATTAGTAAGGGTACTTGTAGTAGTATATTTAGAAGAGAAGGGGTTAATAGTAATAGTTGGCATATCCTTATGTGGATATTGGCTATAAATAGAAGGGGGAATAGCTATTGTAGGTAGACTGTTATTTGGATGTACTGTTGCCTAAGAAGCCCCCGTCCCCTCCATGTTCCTTGTTACCTACGGTTTACCCGATTTCATCAATAAACAATATTTCCCTATCAGTTTATCAGATCTACGTGTTCTTCCATTACTTTTGGACTGGATTATTACCAGGTTCCTATCAAAGGATTATAAGGAAATAATATTTTTCCTTTGAAAACAACAAATGCCCTTTTCACTGGGATAAATATTATCGTGCAGCTACTGTAAGCAATGGTTTACAACAGAAGTGGGATATTATTTTAGGGCAGTTCAGTAAATCGATAAAGACTTTTATGCCAAATAAGGGGAAAAGGATGGTTTAATAGGGAGGAGTACAATATTTTATCTATCTAGTACAACCTTAGAGAGAACTTATTTGAGCGCAGGGATTATACATGTCATTTTTTGTTAGCAATAAATCAAATGTTATAAAAAACTAAATTGTAGCTAACTTGACTTAAGCAGTCAGCCTCACAAGTCACAACACATGTGCCCACTTATAAATTGGGGCGAGGAAGTAATAGTGAGACTGTTGCCAAAGTCGATATTATCTAGTGTCTATTTAACCTCCCTCGTATATTTTATAGGCATTTTGGTCAGGCACGTAGAGCTTACGAAAAGTCTGTCAATCACTAAAAACAGACTTAAATTCCTCGAACACTCCTACTTTTGCATTTGTTGTATTTAATGTTGAATACTTTGAATAGGGTGTTTTGAAAAAACCATGCATTCTTTAGAGTGTTCATTTTTAAGTGGCCGATAAGGATGTTTATAGGATGTTTATTTTTTTGACATAACAAAACATAAAAAATCATGAATAGGATGTTTATTTTTTTGACATAACAAAACTTAAAAAGTGGCCGATAAGAACATGATAGAGGGTTGCTCCTTCATTTTATAAGGATTTTCAATATAACAAATAACTTATAGAACCAACCTAGATAACAATGACGGATCCCAATGCGGTGGGACATCGTTTTTCACTTGATCTTGAAGAAGTAGTGGAGATGCGGTCAAGTGCAAATAATATAGTGACACAAAATAACCATCGAATGCAAGGTATTTGGTATCTGCAGCATCATTCAGCCAAGATCCACTCAAGTCAAAAATGGCATTTAGATAGCCAGATGGGACTTTTGCCTGTACAGATGATTTCTGATTAAGCAATTCTGACATCTGCAAAACGAAGGTGACAATCAATCGGGTTTAGCTTTATCAATTTTGGGAAAATTGAGAAGTGAAAAAGTGTATGCTAATGTGAAAAAAAATAAATCAATTACAGAATAGAATCACTAAAGTAATACAAGCACAGCTAGTACTTAAAGTAGATAGCCATTTCCTCTGTACAACATTACTTTATAGTGCATTCAAACCTATGACCTAAAAACAGAAGCAGATGAGAACAACTATGTATCAACTTAAGAAATGACAAGTTTCATCTCACGGTTCATAACCTGGGATCTGCCATTCTGCCCCCACTCAATAGCCATTTTGGCTACTCAGATGCAATACAAGATCAGCAGCAAGTTAACAGTGCAGAAACATGGTATACCCGAGGACAAAAGAAACATCATATATAAATCATTAATATAATGTTAATGTTATGAATAAAAGTATATAACATGTTATTGAATCTTGAATCGGTGTCAGCTAAGAAGGCGAACACTGACTTGAATGTAGTGCCTTGATGAGTAGAAGTGGATAAAATTCATGTTACTTAAACATGAACTATATTTTGTGGGGGCTCATTTCCAAGAAAATAATACCTCCACTTTTGAAGTAGAGAAAACTTCAAGTGAATAAATAAATACATGACTCATGAGGAAAGATATTAGGGAAGAATATAGTCATAAAGTACATAAATTATGATCGCGGGACTCCGGAAACATATTAGGAAGGAGAAAAGGCTAATGGAAAACATACATTACGATGACCTGCCTACATGTATGCATGCATGTTAACACATGTACGTGCACACAAAATTAAAGTAAACGTTGATATATGATCTGCAAAGAATGTTTTGGTACATTATTTGTCTTGTTGTTATACCAGTGTGCAAATTGGAAATCCTTTTCAGTATTCGTTTTGTTCAATTTGATTTGCATATTTGACAAGATTAAAACATGGGAAAGTTCCCGAAATGGGACTAAAAAAGTTCGAAAATTCCAAAATAGGACTGTCATGTTTTTATTCCTAAAATAGGACTAATTACTGCCAAATTTGGAAAATACTGCCATGTTTGAAGTCTGGTACTGCCAAAACATGGCAGTAATTAGTCCTATTTTGGGAATAAAAACATGGAAGTCCTATTTTGGAATTTTCAAACTTTTTTAGTCTCATTTTGGGTGATATCTCTTAAAACATTAAATGCCAAAGGTACTAAGACAATCGAAGCATTGGACAATCGTTTAGTTGAAACTGTTGGAACAAGCGCATTGAATTCATTGAAATCATTTTTGAGCTCTGTACTTTTTTACTATGAATTTTTTTCCTATTGATTAACAAAATGTAAGACTGTGGGGGTGTTTGGATCTGATTCTCAAAACTGATTCTGCTCTTTCAGGAAGGAGAAGCAGAAGCTGGAGTGTATGGGTGAAATTCCAGAAGCACTTATGGAGCTCTAATTTACTCTCAGAATCAGTTTTTTTAGAAGCTGGGAGGTACCAGCTTCTGAAAGCTGATTCTGATTCTGCTTCTGCTTTTAAAAAAGAAGCAGAATCAGTTCCAAACACCCCCTATGCGTGCCATCAGCCAATGCTCAGCATGTGATTGCATCCTTGTGAGCACTAAGAATCCCCTTTTGTTTTTGTTTTATTACAATTCCTTTTGGGCTAGCTAGGTGTAGAATCATTTAATGCCATTTACCAAATCAATCTACTAATGTGATCATTTGATTCATCATTGTATTCAGCTGGAAACTTTGTGTGTTTGTTCACATGATTACAACGACAACAAAAACAACGTCCAACCTTCGTTCAAGTGATTAATGAAAATAATTTAAGGATGTAATCCATCTCAACTTAAAGCCTAGACAAAAAATATTGCAATGCACAGTAATTGTATTACATTATTCTATCATGAAACCTTTTTATGAGTTGAATGAGTCTTCATCTCCCAACAAAAATCTTAAGCATGTAGTTGTAGTATACATCATAATAAAAATAAATGAGTTGGTGGGTAAGCATACCATATAAATATATAATATAATGAAAAATTATTGTATGAATTCTATTGATCTCGAACTGTTGCAGAGACAAATACAAATGCCTGCACTTTTATATTTAAATTATTTTTGTTCATTTAACTGAGTACAAAAAACAAGATATATTCGCTTGGAACGAAGAGGAAACACAATTTGTTCGTTTGTTGCTTGGTTACAAAGTGAAAACATGATCAAATACATTGCTATTTTGACAGCAATTTGGACCTTAAAGGACATAGATGTGCTTATCAAGGAATAAACATGGTGACATTTCTGTAAGGTATATAAAACAGTCCCAAAAACTATTCAAGCTAAATTTGATTTGTTTTTTTTGGCAAAAATTTGATTACTGTTGTTATTCAGTTCAACTATCTACAGGGTTTAGGCATAAAAAATTGGATATTTGTCAATCAAGCTCAATAAAATTTTATTCATTCTCTTTACCTGCAATAAAGGGTGGGCATTTCACAAATTATTTTGGTTAATGAGTGGGAACAGTTCTAAATGATACTCCGTAATAATGAATTCTACAGGATTGAATAAAAAATTATTTATTGTTAAATAAAAACTATCATGGTAGAGTATCATTTACAGGACCGGAGGTAATCTGGCAATTACATAACTTTTTACATAGAACGCAGTGGGATAAAGTCTGAAGCTACTAAATTAAGGGTAGCCACCATCCAGTTTAGAAATTGATGATGTATGTATACACTAAAAGAGAAAGGAAAGGTAAATCAGTATATGCATACTGCAAAAGCGCATGCCTGATTAAATTCGAGAACATCAGACTTAAACCTCATGTGGTCTCCCTTATCACAGCGGATGCTCTCGGAAACATCTGGGATGGTGACACCTCCGCCCGGCAAGACAAGGTCACGCCGGTTCTTTTCGTCGAGAATCACCAATCTTCCTCCTGCGGGGCACCTCTTCGCGAACTTCAACCGGAAATCACTGGCAAAATCAAAGCCGCAGCCTAAGGCCTCCATCGCCCTGACGGCCGTCGTTTTCCTCACGTCCTCAGTGGCCGATGCGTGGAAATCATACATGGTAACGACCTCGCTGATCGACTGGAATGGACATGAACTCCCGCCGGAGCGGAGTAGGAAAGAGACGGTAGACAGGGGATTGATTGAATTAGTAATTGATTGGGTATTGCAAGTAATGAAGGGAAGAAACGCGTTGACTTTTGCCCACTGACCGGCTGAATCGCCGCCGAGAATATGAGAAGATCGATAAGCTAACAGCAATCCATATTTCCGTGAATAAAAATATTCACTCAATGGTTTCTTTTTACAACAATGATGTGCCTTAGAGCATCTCCAATGCAAGGGTGTGGTCTCTTACACACCCTTACACATGGGTCCCATTTTTTATCTCACAAATTTTATGTGTAGGACCCACATATTTCCCAATTTATTTTCATTTTCATTTTTTTATATCACTTTTAACCCACTTTTCATCAACTTTTCCTCCTCGAATCCCGTGTAAGGTCCATATATGGACCTTGTCATAGACCTTGGTCCATTTTTACCTCTATCTCTATCCTCTTTTTCATTTTTCCCTACACACCACGTCATCCCAATATTTATTCTATCTCTATCTCTCTCCTATGCCACATCAGATGCAATGCACCCTCCCATTGGAGATGCTCTTATACTCACCTTATACTGACTAGTGGAGATTTTTGTCTGTTAACCCAGTTCATAGACAATATTTTGTTTGGGCAAAATATTGTTTGTGAGCCGGGATTCACAGACAAAAAAAAAACACTTCACAAACATAGGTGAGTATTAAAGTTGGTATAAGAGTATGTACAAAAATCATTTTTGTTCTTTATAACTAATGTCTTACTTATACATCCATTTGTTTCCAGTTTTTTGTTGTCAATAATTATGATTTAAAAAGTTAAATGTTCCGATGTAAAATTAAATAAATTTAGATTTAAATTCTTTTAGGTCCGAAAATCCGATGCAATTGAAATTTATTTTTTTAATCTTTACATATGTAATATTTGTATCATATGAAAGATTATAAAAAGTTATGAATTTTGATATATTTTCAAAAAAAAATTAAATACAAATAAAAAGTTAAAATATTTTAAAGAAAAATGGGATTTATTTTTTTATCTTGAGCTCATTCTTTCTTTCCTCTCATATTTTTTGACCCGATATTGATCCAAAACTCGAGGGTTTTGGGGTGAGGGCCATGGGAACACCTCATCTATTTATTGAAAAAGCAAGAGTACAAGTAGTAGGAGAATCGTGCCAAAGCCTACTAAAAAAGTTATAGAACATACGAAAAACTAATTGTGTCAATCTTAAGAATACCAACAAACTGGTTAAAATGATAAGTATTGATTTTAATTGAGGTGTAACGATAAGAAAAGAGATCGGCTACTCTATTAATGTTGGGAGTGATGCGTTGGATAGACCAATTAATATCTTTAAGGTTATCTTTGATTTTTAATTGGCAACCCAACATTCATTACATTATCCTTTCATTTTCAATTTTTTTAAGATATTTTTCGTCTTCGGTTGTTTTCTTTTGGTTGCAGAATAAAAGATAATTTCGTGATGGAGCATAGCCTGGATACACTCCAACTGATTTCTTCTAATTAAATAATTTCAGGGAGTACTCTTTTCCCTTCCTCTTTTGTTGTTAACATTGAGGACAATGTTTTGTTTAAGTGTGGGGGAGGTTGGGTGGCTTTGACCTTAAATTTCATTAGCTTCAAGCTTGAATTCTTCCTCAGTTTGGACCCTTTATGGCCAATGGTGAGTTAAATGCCATGTTAGCACCAATTTTAGTTAGTTTCAAACATAAAGCTAGTGTTTTTTTCAATATGTCACTGCTATTCACCACATTTGAATTTAAAAATAGTGTGTTTGAGATGTCATTGTTTTATTTCTCTTTGCAAGTATCTCTGAATTTTGAACTTTATTCCGCGATTTTCAAAATGTGTGTTTGAGATGTCATTGTTTTACTCTTTGTGTGCTGGGCATTCTTTTAAATTGTCGGTGCAACTCTGCAATTCAAATGATTTTTTCGGCAAGGTTTAAAGTGGAGAATAGTTTAATGATTTTCTGAAAAGAAACACTTGTCTTTGACTGTTCAAGTGCTAGTGTTTGTTTTCTTCGGAGTGCTGCTATCTTGTTGCTATTCTTATTAGTTTCAAGGCGATTTTTTTAAAGATTTGCATCTGCATTTTCTTTTAATTCTTTCAAGAATAGCATGGACATATTGTTTTATACTAGCAATGTCTTTGTGTAGTTAGAGTTGACTCTAACTTGACATTCCTGAGGCAAGCAAGCAAAACAAATGATTGAGGGCAAGCAAGACACTAAGTGTGGGGGAATTTGATAGACCCAATTTTTTTGTTTATTTTTGATAATTTATCATGTTATTTTGGGCCTATTTGGAATCATTTTTTGAATTGTATGACTAATGACAAATTCTATTTACAGTCACCATTTTACTAAATACAATCCATTTTTTATAAATCCAAGTATACCCTTAATTTCATTCCGCTGCTTCTTTCCTAGTGCCGACTCCGGTCTCCATTTCATTCCTCTCCTTATTTTCAAGGTCATCTTCTCTCTAGCTACCTACTGAAATCAATAGGCTGAAACTTCGTATCACGTTCAGGGTCGTCAGAAGACAGCGGCGGCGGAACTTGAAGAGACTCAACGGAAACAAGCACAGAAGAAGAACCAACCATGTAAGTTTAAGTTGAATCAAATGATCAAGAAGGACCGAGAGTCGGCGTAGCTGGGACCAAGAAGGACCAACGTTGCTGGGAGACAGGTATTGTACACGGCAAAGACTTCCGACCGTGACACCGGCAATGGGTTTGGGGTAGTCTGTCCTTCCCAGAGCTTTGAGCGGCCATTAATGACAGACCTTTGAGGTTGAGCTCCAAGAACTGAACCAAAAATTATAAAGGTTGTAATCAAGGCCTAGGCTCTCCTTGAGCTGCGACCGGAGCAGTGGCGGAGCGACCGGAAGCTGGCGGCACTGTGATGGAGGCTGCTGAACTCGCTCGTTGAGCGTCGATCCTAAGGGTCGTCGGAGACCTTTGCTCCATGTGACTTGACCGAGCAACTGGATTCTTCTACATTTTCAGATCTGGAAGGATAATTTGTATTCGGCAAATGTCAATGAAGATTAAATTTGTGGATGAAGATTCGGCAAATGTCAATGAAGATTAAATTCGGGATACCAAATTTGTACTTCAAAAACCCATTGAATCACTTTTTGAGCATTCAACTTCAAAAACTGATTTGAATGCCTTCCCGATCGAATTTTTAGCTGAAATTTGGTATGGACAAACTAGACTTGATGAGGAAAATGCTCAAAAAATTTCATCAAAGAAAGGATAATGTAATGAATGTTGGGTTGCCAATTAAAAATCAAAGATAACCTTAAAGATATTAATTGGTCTATCCAACGCATCACTCCCAACATTAATAGAGTAGCCGATCTCTTTTCTTATCGTTACACCTCAATTAAAATCAATACTTATCATTTTAACCAGTTTGTTGGTATTCTTAAGATTGACACAATTAGTTTTTCGTATGTTCTATAACTTTTTTAGTAGGCTTTGGCACGATTCTCCTACTACTTGTACTCTTGCTTTTTCAATAAATAGATGAGGTGTTCCCATGGCCCTCACCCCAAAACCCTCGAGTTTTGGATCAATATCGGGTCAAAAAATATGAAAGGAAAGAAAGAATGAGCTCAAGATAAAAAAATAAATCCCATTTTTCTTTAAAATATTTTAACTTTTTATTTGTATTTAATTTTTTTGAAAATATATCAAAATTCATAACTTTTTATAATCTTTCATATGATACAAATATTACATATGTAAAGATTAAAAAAATAAATTTCAATTGCATCGGATTTTCGGACCTAAAAGAATTTAAATCTAAATTTATTTAATTTTACATCGGAACATTTAACTTTTTAAATCATAATTATTGACAACAAAAAACTGGAAACAAATGGATGTATAAGTAAGACATTAGTTATAAAGAACAAAAATGATTTTTGTACATACTCTTATACCAACTTTAATACCCACCTATGTTTGTGAAGTGTTTTTTTTCTGTGAATCACTCCTTAAGCTCCATCGTCTTCTACCGAGCTATGTCTATAAATGGTGGTGGTCCGGCCTTAATTACAAATTAAGCTCCATTTTGATAGATTTCGTGAATATGTAATTGATCGAATGAATTGGAGCTAGCAAAATGGGGAAACGTGTGATTACCACATTTTACTTTGTCATTAGTCAGGGCAGGCCCAAAGGGAGTTTAGGGTGTGCGACCGCACAAGGCCCAAAAATTTGGAGGGTTCAAAATAATTTTTTTAGTAATGGTACTACTACTCTGATCTACTAATGTAATAATGTATATGATCAATTGATGAAATAATGAAATTTAACAAATTTGGTTGTTATTTAGAATTAAATGTAATTAATTGATGAGTTAATTCGGCTATTTATATTTAATAAAGTTATAATTGTTGTAACTATGTTTTAAGAACATCTGTTTGTCGATCAATATTTATGTCAAAAAAGAAAACCCAAATTTTGTTATTGCACAAGGCCTCACTTTTCTCAAGACCGACCCTGTCATTAGTTTGTGTCTTTGCTTTGGTCACGCCTCTGCAGCTTTATCTACACCAGCTCAGGTGGGTGCGTACCTTGGAGTTGCGTTGGCTCTCGGCCTTTTGGCTGTTGCAATATACTCCCTCCGTATCACATATATCTTCCCACTTCCAAAATGGGTGAGATTAAGAATAGTGAAATGGGGCATGAATTATTGAGGGTATGATGGGAAGATGGTGAAATAATGTGATGGAATGAAAGATAAATCCAAAAAAGTAGGTGTGGTAGTGTATTATTTTTTAAATTATTGAGGGTATGATGGGAAGATTTAGAAATGGGAAGATATAAATGTTACGTCCAAAAAAGGAAAGTGGGAAGATATGAATGTTACGGAGGAGTATTTCATCTCGATGAACGGTGCCGGCGTAAAGAATGAAAAGAAAAATGAAGGGAATGCGTGATGTACTAACAAAAAAAGGTCAAATAAGCCCTTATTTAGGAGGCTCTGTCCGGCTGTCGCCATTTGGGGTGGTTCACGGTGGAATTTTTTGATGAAATTTTTTGAGCATCTTATTCATCAAGTCTAGTTTATTCATACCAAATGTCAGCTAAAACTTCAATCGGGAAGGCATTCAAATGAATTCTTGAAAATAACTGCGCAGTTAGAAGCGCAATTATCTTTAAGAATTCATTTGAATGCCTTCCGGATTGAAGTTTTAGCTGAAATTTGGTATGAGTAAACTAGACTTAATGAATAAAATGCTCAAAAAATTTAGTCAAAAAATTCCATCGGGAACCACCCCAAATGACGACGGCTGGACAGAGCCTCCTAAATAAGGGTTTATTTGACCTTTTTTATTAGTACATGGGCCTATTTGCACCTTTTCCCAATAACTTAATAAGTGGCCGGTACTTTAAGCTTCAAATCGTTGTACGTGGTCAGGTGGTGGTGGTGGTCTTCTCACATCTTTTCGATCGTTTTACTTTCAATTTGTATCTTTGTGATCTTAATGTTGGTTATTTCTTAGGGAAATTATTGGTGTACACCTTCTTATACACATCAGTATACCCCATTATCAGTGAGAGTTTTTTTTGTCTGTGAATGCCAGTCTACAGACAAAACAAGTCAGGTTTTGTCTGTGAACTGGCATTCACGGACAAAAAAATTCTCACAGACAATGGAGTGTACTGATGTGTATAAGAAGGTGTACAAAAGGAATTTTTGTATTTCTTAGTGCATGATGGTTTGGTTTTCTTTTTAATAGAGAAAATGGTTGGGGATAGGACTAAAAATGTCCACATACTTAAATAGGACCTCCATGATTTTAATACTTAAATAGGACTATATTTTTCCGCCAGTTCCACTTTACCCCTACTCCCTTCAACTCTTTGTGTACTCTCTTTACCGACTCCTTTCAAGTGTCCCAGCCCTTCTACTCTCAAATCCCAATATGTATGGATACCAAAATACTCAAATCAAATCTAAAACAAGGAAGTGTGTCCACAGTGAAAGAGACGATGGACGGCGGGGAGGAGGTGCAGGTGGCGGTACGGCATGGCCCCACGACTGCGGCTACTCGGCGACGATGGGATGGGGATATAGCAGTGGCCGCTGGAGGCAGGGGCATATCCAGGGTGGGGGGACAGGCGGCAGGCGGACATCTGCCTCCGCTCAACTCCCATCCAACCCCTATATATATCCATTTTAAAGTTATAAATATATTTTTGTGTAAAGGGAACTTATATAATAAGTATGAGAATTATAACTAAATATGTTCGTAATCAAGTGGAAAGAAGTGCCGGTATAATTAAGCCGTGATCCCTAAGGATGTTTTTACTTGGACTGAAAGACTAATGATTTTTATTAAAGAAATAGAGAATCATAAGAAGTTTCCAAAAACTATGAATTATGAAATTTTAGTGTCCAATATGATATACATATGGAATCATAATGTTCAATTTATTTCATTTGAAACCTTAATACGTAGTAATTTCCAATATGATACTCCCTCCATCCCTAATAACTTTACCAAGTTTGACCAGCACGGGGAATAATAAAATAAAAACTGTGTGGTTGAGTTTTGTACAAATGAAAATGCCAATGTTAGTGGGACATCTGAAAATGAAAAGTTTGCAAAGTTAGGGAGAGATGAGTATTTTGATATGATCAGTGTTAAATTTGAGCCTCGTTCATACGAAGTACTTCCTCCGTTCTTAAATAAATGCAACGGTTAACATTTCACATTTGGCGAGACACAACTTTGACCATTAATATAAATGATTTGTATTAGTAAAAAAATTAAAAAAAATTAGATTATGAAAATTTACAATGAGACAAGTTTAACAATTTTTTTTCATAAAATAATATTATTACATTAATAAATGAAAATAATCAAAATAGAACATGTGAATAATGTAAAAGTTCATTTATTTATTTATTTAAGGAGTAGTGATACACTTGTAATTTTTGTGTGTATGTTTATGTTTTTAGCTAGTTTTGGTTGTTTAATATTTCGGAAATTACACACTTTTGGTGTAATAGTTTAGTTTGTTAAATCCTTGTAAATTGTTTAGATTAGGATTATTCTGAGCTCAAACAGGTCTACTATCACTCAAAGGATGGTTGGTGAACCCCAAAAGTGGAAAGAAGGTGCAAATCACAAGACAAAAAGGGAAAATCCTGATTTTTGCCTATACTCGGTCGAGTATTACCTATACTCGATCGGGTATAAGGTTGAAACTTCAAATCAGATCGGATCCGAAGACAAAGGAACATGCCGGGAAGATTTTGACCACGATTCAGTGTCTATACTCGATCGAGTAGACCGACATACCCGATCGAGTATGCCTTTGAGTTTAAACCCGAAATCGGTCGAGTATGGCTCGAATATCACTTTCTACACATACTCGACCGAGTATGAATATATACTCGATCGAGTACACCTTTGATTTTTAAACCAAAATCGATCGAGTATACCTCGAATCTGGCATTTCACACATACTCGATCGGGTACCATGTGTATACTCGATCGAGTACTCGAGTCCCATCCCAAAAGCCTATAAATACACCCTCTTTCCTTCACAATAGATGACCAATTCCTTTGTACTCTGAAGCTCAGTTTAGAATAGAATTTCTCTATATTTCTTTTAGCATGTTTAGTCTCCAAATGAGGAGCTAAACTTCCATTTCTTGGTATTGCTCTTGAAGCTTGTTGATTATTAAAGTTGTGAGTTATTTTCTTAACTTCTTTTCCTTGAATATTAATTCTTCCTTTAAATACTATTTCTATATCAATGTTGGGGAGTGTTGCTAAGATGACAATTAGTTAACATCTTGACATTGGTCTTAGTAATAGCTATTCCTTCCTCTATGTTAATATCGGGGAGTGTTACTAAGATGACAATTAGTTAACATCTTGACATTGGTTTTAGTAATAGCTATTCCTTCCTCTATGTTAATATCGGGGAGTGTTACTAAGATGACAATTAGTTAACATCTTGATATTTAACTATAGTAGGATTCATTCCCTTTAATATTCTTCCTTGAGTATTAATTAATTCCTATTCATATTTCATATTAATATTTTGAACATTACTTAAAGGATCAACTAGTTTTGTTTCATATATTAATTATTACTAGAAATGATCAATGAACCGATGGTTAATCGTTGATAGTTTCACAAGTAAGTAACTTCGGTTTATTAATGCACGGTCGTGGTTAATAAACTTAAGAGGGATTAATTTTGTTGGTTATACCGAAACCGTTGTGTTAAGGTTATCAATCTCAATTGATTTCATCAAGGAGTTAAAAGATTAAATGCTACTATCAAGTCGGTATATGGCGTTGTTCTATACTTGACTAATAGTAAGGGTTATTAATGAACGGTCGTTGTTAATAACTATCCTCGATGAATTGGATATACTCCTCGATTGAGTATTCGAGAGGAGATAAGTTATAGATATAACAATGATCGACTAAAATATATCAACAAGTGGAAAGTAGCAATGCCAAGTCCCTTTTATCTTTGAATTAACCTATATAACTCGTTCATCTTCGTGTTTAATTTAATTAAATCATTCAACCCAAAACCCCCCTTTATTTACTCCTTTCGTTAAAAAGATAAATTATTCCTTCCCTGTGGATACGAACTCTACTACGTTATACTACATATTAGTGCTAATATTGAAATTTATTTTGACGCACCGTGACAAAGTATACGTCAAAGTAGCATATAGTAGTACTTGGCACATGGTGACTTCGGTGAGATTAGTGTGCTACAGCACTACTTGCCAGGTGTTGATCTCTACCTCGACACGTGTCTCCTTGTGAGATAGAGGAGTGTCTTGTATGTACGAAAGTATAAATTAAATGTTGTACACTTCTTTCATATTTCGATCCAAAAACAACGAATTAAAATGGAAGGCGTGAACGTGTCGACGCACCCGGAAGTTCCCGGAGAAGCAACCCACACCGGCACCGCCATCCTCGAAACAGCCACCGCCGCCGTCCAGAGCTTCGGCCCCGTCAACAACATCCACCACCACTTATGCGCGTCAGCCTTCCCTCCATCCATTTTTCATCCCTTCCCTATTTCCACCATAAAGATTTTTTAATTATATGATTTGAAGTTTTAAACTATCTCCATATATGTACTTCCTAGAATCAAATTAATTTAATAATTTGCAATTTGAGAAATTTAATGTTGTTATAGATTGATCGATGGTGAAAGTCGTATTCTCTTTCTTGATTTATATACATTCAGTAATTACATTAAACAATCATAGTCTTAACATATAAATTAGATACTACTACTATACGTATATAGTACTCCCTCCGTCCCGAAAACAACTTCACGGTTGGACTTTCTGTAAATTTGACTAAGTGGGAAGTTGTTTTCGGGACGGAGGGAGTATTAAAATAGAAATGTTCTCAATCTTGTACAAGTGATTATTTACATGTTTTTTACACCAATTTTACATGTTTACAAAGTGAATTCCTCTAAATAATGCAAAGTTTCATACTCAAATTATTGCACATTGTATACCGACAATCTGAGCCTGTAGATTGACACATTTACACGCTCAAACGTACACGAAGAACGGTTCATAAAAATTGTTATACTAAAGATTTTGTGAATTAAATCGCTCTCAATAGCATATGCACATTTGATTTTATTGGATCAGGTTTCACTACTATGGAGACGACATGACGCGGCAAGTGGAGACGCACCACTACTGCGCGCACCTAAACGAGGAGTTCCGGCAGTGCCTGCTGTACGACCGGCCGGACGCGGACGGGAGGCTGATCGGGGTAGAGTACATGGTGTCGGAGGCGCTGTTCATGACGCTGCCGGACGAGGAGAAGAAGCTGTGGCATTCGCACGAGTTCGAGGTGAAGAGCGGGGTGCTGTTCATGCCGGGGGTGCCCGGGCCGATCGAGCGGAAGGACATGGAGAAGGTGTGCAAAACGTACGGTAAGACCATCCACTTTTGGCAGGTGGATCGGGGCGATGAGCTCCCCCTTGGAATCCCTCAAATCATGATGGCAATTACTAGGGATGGCCAGCTCTATGATAACCTCGCTCAAGGTAAATCATTCATTAGTTATCTAATTATAGAATGAATTCAAGTACTTCTCCTTCAATTTATTTGTTCTTTTAATTTGACATCATTAAAATATCATAAGTGATACTCCTTATTTGATTATAGCAAAGTGAAATAGCTTGAGCATATATTTATTCTAAAAAAATGTAAGATTTATTTTAGGATATATGATAAGTCCGTATTTAGACACGCATTTGATGCGTGTCCAGGTCGGATTTTGATGATTTTCTTGGATTTAAGGCGTTGCAAGTCTCAATTTTGGCTCAAGTTGTGTTTAGCAGGCGTTGGATCAAGTTTCGTTGCATTTGGAGTTGATTTGAAGAAGTTAGAGTCCGGCAATCGGCGTTAAAGAGACAATCGGGAGGAGATAGAGAGCATTCAAGGAAGAATTGAGAGATTTGGAGGTCACCAGGTGATTCACGGCGAAATTTTGAAGAAGGAAGAGCATTGGGATCGACCTCGGATGAGTCTGGACACATTTGGAGCAAGAAAACGAGAAAACGGGGCGAAAAAGTCAGACGCACGGTCGTGCGTCTGGGACGCACGATCGTGCGTCCATTTTGAATTCGCGTTGAAGCTTCTGCCTGCTACGCACGATCGTGCGTAGGCAGGGACGCACGATCGTGCGTAGCCCCGTGACACGCGCGGAAGTTTCCTATTTCGGCCCAAATTCGTTTTTTTCACCTCTTTTTCTATAAATAAGGCCTCCCTAACCCTTTTTGGGGGTTACGAACATTACGGAGAGGCCTAGGGACGAATTTAACACCGTTTTTACGCTATTTTCTTCCAAGACCCTGGGATTATTTGTAAGTTCATCTTTTTAATTAATGACAATTATTTCTATTCATCCCAATTCTGTTGATTCTTCAATTATGAATTGTGAGTAGTTTAATTAGGGATTTGGGATTGATGAAGGGGTTAATCATGATTGATGGCTAGATTCTTGTCGGTTTAATTGCATGAATGCCGTTTAATTTGTGTTTGAATAATTTAATTGATATCTCTTGTAACCTAGACTGCAGCTAGAATTACAATTGTATGTAGAATGAATTAAGAGAGATCTAATTTGTTCTAGGACACATTCACACACACTTAATCGTTCGCTAAGAGATTAGTAGCGATTAAGGGGCCGTAAGCTCGCTCGTCTTGGCAATAACTTAGGATCCTGTCGCATGAGAGATCAGCCTGGTCCCCTAAATTATTGTACTCTACGCCGCGAGAGCGGTAAGAACTTAGTAATGATTAGCTAGGCTCAATTAAATTAAATTCATGTAATTAGGCCTGATCTGCCAGAAATCTGGTTACCCCGGAATCAATTCCTATTCCCTTCGTCGTTAATTGAGAAGAAACCACTTTTATTTTAATCGTTCAATTCGCATTAGTTTAATTTTAATTCACCAATCAAATCTCGCACACTTGCATTTATTTATTTTATTTCTTTTTAATCGCTGAATTTAGTTAATCTTTAATTCCCTTTTGTCCGTCCCTGTGGAGACGATACTCGTACTTTCAACCACTATTCTACAATCTTTTTAAGTGCGAGAAAACACACATCAATTTTTGGCGCCGTTGCCGGGGACGGTGTCGGATTTAAGGGTTAATTAATTTTAGCGACTTGTTTTTAGTTTTTCGTAGGATTTTTGTCTACTAACCTTGCAGGTCAGATCTGTTTATGCATACACGCTCTAAGAAGGGAGAATCACTAGTCCCTCTTAATCCTGAGATCGAGAAGCTAGCTAAGCAGAACCGCAAGGCCTTTAGAGAACAGAAAGCAACCATGGATCAACCATCCGCATCTGGGACAGCTGGGACGTCTGAGGTCCAAACCACTTCTGGTAATCTGGATTTTTATATTAATACCTCTCCCCAGTCTTCACAAGAAAATTCACCTAGAGCTTATCCGGGGTATCAAAATCTTCGTACCCCATTCTTCCCCCAAAATCAGCCCACTCCACAACTAAATCTTCCACCACTCTATCAGCTCTTCCAAAATACTTCTATTGCTCCCGAAACCACTTTTCAAAACCAAACCTTTGGGATGCAAGGTCTAGGGCAAACCACTCCAGTCTTTCAGCCCAGACAGAACCAACCGCCAGTCACACAAAATCCACCCCCTACTCAGCCACAAAATCAGCCTTTCCAACCCCAATATCATCAATTCCATCAAACCCAATCTCAGCCAAATATCATCCGTCCACAACCCATTCGACCCCAACCAGTTCATCAGCCGAGATATCAAGCTCCTCCTTACCACAATTATGTTCCACATGACAATCCACTCTATCAAGGAGAGAGCATTGCAGACTTCCTAGCCCCCGAGATCACAGAGTATGACAGCATTCAGGTACCGGGGATTACTGCACCCCGTTACGAGATCAAGCCGGCGGTGATCAATATGGTCCTAAATAATCAGTTTGGAGGGAGCCCTACGGAAGATCCAGTGGCACACATTACCAAATTTCTGAGGATGTGCCAGACTTTCAAGATTCCTGGGCTAGATGACGATCAGGTACGGATGCTACTATTCCCTTTCTCTTTGAGGGATGACGCGCAGAGGTGGTTGGATAGCAATCCACATCACCACATTCAGACTTGGGATCAGCTGCACAAGGCCTTCATCAAAGAATACTTCCCAACATCAAAGGCCATAAAGTTGAAGAAGCAGCTACAGGAATTTAAGCAAGGTTCTTTGGAGACACTAGCTGAGGCGTGGAAGAGATTCAAGGTGCTGAGAAGAGCTTGCCCTCAAGGCAAGATGACTGATTGCGAGGTTCTATCTTGTTTTTATAGTGGACTAAACAATGAAGGAAAGATGATGCTTGATGCTTCGGGAGGTGGAGCTTTTCCTCAGTTGCCATCTGAGGTTGCGGAAGAATTAGTGGAGAAGATTGTGACCAATAATGCTTCATGGTACAGTTCTCGGGACACACCTCACCAGAAGGCCCCGGGATTGTACGAGATCAGTGAGAATTCTGCCCTTTCTGCAAGGGTAGATGCTTTGACCAGTTTGATTCAGAAGCTTGCTACTACAGTGGAAGACAATCAAAAGAAGACGGAACTTGCTCTCTCGGTGCCCAGTGTGAATATGGTAGCCCCCGTTCCTATTAGTCCCTCTTGTTCTATGTGTGGGGGACTCCATTCGCCACATGAATGCACAATGATGGCACACTCGGCAGCCCCTGGAGTAGAGCAAGTGGATGCGATGTATTATCAACGACAGGGTTACTATAATCAGCCCTACGGACAGCAGCAGCAAGGGCAGTACGGGCAGGGAAATCAGCAGCAGTCTAGAAACTATAATCAGCCCCAGATACCTCAAGGCCAGCAACAAGCTCCTCAGCCGGCGCAAGGAAGCTTTAGAAAGGAGACTGAGCAAAAATTTTCTAGCTTAGAAGAAGTGCTCAACAAATTAGCACAAAATCAGCTGAAAGCCGACTCAAGGATGCAAATGTTTGAGGCAAGGATGCAGAGCATGGAGACTCACATGGGGCAGATCTCAAAGGCTTTATCTGAGAGGCCTCAGGGATCCCTCCCTAGTAATACCGAACCAAATCCCAGAGAACATGTTCAGGCTGTGACCTTGAGGAGCGGAAAAGAGCTAGAACCTGCTGCCATAACAAAGAAGCCCGATGAAGTTCAAGTTGAACCGGCTGTCCGGGAGGAAGAGAAGGAGAAAGATGAGGGAAGAGAGGTGGCGGCTGCACCAAAACAGTCCGTTCCGGTCAAGAATTACACCCCACCTCTCCCCTATCCGGCGCGATTGACTAGGAAGAACGATAGTGACCAGTTTGGTAAGTTTCTGCATCTCATGAAACAAGTGCAGATTAACTTACCATTCGTGGATGCACTAGCTCAGATGCCGAAGTACGCGAAATTTATGAAGGATTTGCTCACGAACAAGAGGAGGCTGGAAGAAGCGTCTACTGTGACGCTTAATGAGGAGTGCTCAGCGGTGATACGGACAGATCTGCCGAAGAAGCTTAAGGATCCAGGTTCTTTTACTATTCCCTGCTTTATAGGAGATCTTACTTTTGATAGGGCCCTGGCTGATTTGGGTGCAAGCATTAATCTGATGCCTCTTGCTTTATATGAAAAGCTTGCACTCGGTCCACTTAAACCTACACGTATGTGCATTCAGTTGGCTGATCGTTCAGTCAAATATCCACAAGGGATTATTGAAGACGTGTTGGTTAAAGTGGACAAATTTATTTTTCCAGTAGACTTTGTTATTTTGGACATGGATCAGGATCGGGAGGTACCATTGATTTTGGGCAGACCATTCTTGGCAACTGCCCGTGCACTTATTGATGTTGGAGACGGTAAGCTTGTCCTCCGCGTTGGGGATGAGTCTGCCACCTTTGACATGTCCAAAATAATGAAGAGGCCCTGTCAAGATAGTGGTGAGTGTTTTTACATGGATGTGGTTGATTCTTTGGTGGAGGATTGCATTCCTAACATGCTTTCTGATGAAGCCTTCTTTGATCTTCTTTTGGATGACAGTTTGTCAGCAGAGGATCTTGAGCTCCTCCCCAGTTTTGATTGTCTTATGCTTGATGGGGAGGAGGACTCAAGTGATGCTAATGATGTGAAGGGGAAGGAAGATGACTTAGATAAGGTGGAGAAGGAAGACTGTCAGACTGATTCTTCTATTGTTACTCCTTCTCCATTAAATCTAAAGCCTCTTCCCTCCCACCTTGAGTATGCGTTTCTAGATGATAGTTCTGACCTCCCTGTTATTCTTGCATCCGGGCTTGAGCCATCCCAAAAATCTGCATGTCTTGACTTACTTTGTGAACAAAGGGAAGCTCTAGCCCGGAAACTTTCTGACATGAAAGGAATCAGTCCCGTTTTCTGCACTCATAAAATTTTGATGGAAGATAATGCTAAACCGGTAGTGCAGCCACAAAGGAGACTGAATCCTAATATGCAGGAGGTAGTCAGGGAGGAAGTCATCCGTCTGTTAGATGTAGGAATTATTTATCCAATTTCAGACAGCCCTTGGGTCAGCCCGACCCAGGTGGTTCCCAAGAAAGGGGGGATGACTGTGGTTAGGAATGAGAAAGACGAGTTGATTGCTACACGTACGGTCACCGGATGGCGGGTTTGCATTGATTACCGAAGATTGAATGCCGCCACCCGGAAGGACCACTTCCCCCTCCCCTTCATTGATCAGATTTTAGAGAGGCTAGCAGGGCATAAGTTTTACTGTTTCCTTGACGGGATGTCGGGATACTTCCAGATCCCCATAGCCCCCGAGGACCAGGATAAGACCACTTTTACATGTCCATTCGGTACCTTTGCTTATCGGAGGATGGCGTTTGGATTATGTAATGCCCCTGCTACCTTTATGAGATGCATGCTTGCTATTTTTGGGGATTTCATTGGGAAGTTTATGGAGGTTTTCATGGATGACTTTTCTGTTTATGGTGATACTTTTGATGAGTGCTTAGAGAACTTGAAGAAAGTCCTGGTTAGGTGTCGAGAGGTGAATTTGGTACTTAACTGGGAGAAGTGTCACTTCATGGTTAGTAAGGGAGTGGTCCTAGGGCATAAGATTTCAAGTAAGGGGATAGAGGTTGATCCGGCTAAAGTTGATGTGATTTCTAAACTACCTCCCCCTACTTCGGTCCGTGCCATTAGGAGTTTTCTAGGCCACGCAGGTTTTTACCGTAGGTTCATCCAGGACTTTTCTAAGATAGCCAGACCCATGACAAAGCTCCTTGAGAAGGATGCACCGTTTGACTTCTCAAAGGAGTGTTTAGAGGCTTTTGAGTGTTTGAAGGAGAAACTGGTCAAGGCACCGGTGGTAGTAGCTCCTGACTGGTCTTTGCCTTTTGAGATTATGTGTGATGCTAGTGATTTTGCAGTAGGAGCCGTTCTTGGGCAGCGTCGAGATAAACATTTTCAGCCTATTTCTTATGCTTCAAAAACTCTCGATAGTGCCCAAGAAAACTACACTACCACCGAGAAAGAATTGCTTGCTGTTGTTTTTGCTCTTGACAAGTTTCGTCCTTATTTGATTTTGTCTAAGGTAGTGATATTCACCGATCATTCTGCTCTTAAATATTTGATGCAAAAAGTGGATGCTAAGCCTAGATTGATTCGGTGGATATTACTACTCCAGGAGTTTGATATTGAGATTAGGGATAAGAAAGGGGCTGAGAATTTAGCGGCTGATCACTTGAGTAGGTTAGAAAACCCCTTTCTTGATTCCCTAAGTGAGAGAGATATTGAGGGTACCTTTCCTGATGAGAGACTGTTGAGGATCGTTGGTGAGGTGCCTTGGTTTTCTGACATCGCCAACTATCTTGTTGGGGGTGTTGTTCCTTCTGATTATACACCTCATCAACGAAGGAAATTTTTTGCTGATTTGAAATATTATTTCTGGGAGGAACCATATTTGTTTCGTATTTGTGCTGATCAGGTTATTAGAAGATGTGTTCCTCTTAGCGAAGGAGTTGAGATTCTCAAACATTGTCACTCCGGACCGACTGGGGGACACTATTCTTTTAACCGGACAGCTCGTAAGGTGTTGGAATGTGGTTTCTTCTGGCCCACGTTGTTTAAAGATGCTCTAACGTTTGTGCAGGAATGTGACAGGTGTCAACGCACCGGGCCGGTTACCAGGAGGGATGAGATGCCCCAGAATTTTATATTGGCTTGTGAGGTATTTGATGTTTGGGGCATTGACTTCATGGGACCGTTCCCGGGTTCTAAAGGTAATAAATTCATTCTGGTTGCTGTGGATTATGTCTCCAAGTGGGTTGAGGCTGAAGCTCTGCCCACAAATGATGCTAGAGTTGTGATTCGTTTTCTGAAAAAATTGTTTTCTAGATTTGGAGTGCCACGAGTTTTGATAAGTGACAGGGGAACTCACTTTAGGAATGATCCCATGACTCGCCTTCTGGCAAAGTACGGGGTCACTCATAAAGGGGGCGTCCCTTATCACCCTCAAACTAGTGGCCAAGTTGAGAACTCGAATAGGGACATTAAGACCATCCTTGAGAAGACCGTTGAAACCCATAGGAAGGATTGGTCTGATAAGCTAGATGATGCGCTGTGGGCACTGCGTACAGCGTATAAGACACCCATTGGCACTACTCCGTTTCACTTGGTTTATGGGAAGGCATGCCACCTTCCGGTAGAGATAGAACATAAGGCCTACTGGGCCTTGAAAACGTTGAATAAGGATTTGTCTTTGGCGGGTCGTGAACGGCTTTGGAAGCTCAATGAGTTGGATGAGTGGAGGCTTATGGCCTATGAGAACTCTAAAATTAGTAAGGAGCGTACCAAAGCCTATCATGATCGGCACATTAAGCAAGGAAAAGAGTTTTGTAAGGGGGATCAAGTTCTGCTATTCAATCCCCGAATGAAGATTTTTAAAGGAAAGTTGAAGTCTAGGTGGTCCGGTCCTTTTGTAGTGAGCGAAGTTTTTCCGTATGGAACTGTTGAGATAGATCATCCTGAGAAGGGCCGTTTTAAAGTTAACGGCCATCATTTGAAGAAATATTACGGAGGACCGCTAGAACGCAAGCGTGAGGTGACCTTTGTCACGAATTTGGAGAGATGAGTGCGTAGTTGCGTCGGGCAAACGACGTTAAAAATAGCGCTTCTCGGGAGGCAACCCGAGCTTAATTTGTTTTTGTTTTAGTTTAGTTTTGTTGCTTTTCAAAAAAACCCACAAAAAAAAAAAAAAAATAAAAAAAATAAAAAAAAAAAAAAAATAATTTTTTACTGTTCGTTCGGACGCACGGTCGTGCGTCCAGGCACGCACGCCGTGCGTAAAAGAAAGGAAAGCGGGGGAGGCTACTGCCATCGACGCACGATCGTGCGTCCCCCCCTACGCACGATCGTGCGTAACTAACGACACGAGAAGGGTGCGTCTGCCATCGACGCACGATCGTGCGTCGCCCCCTACGCACGGTCGTGCGTCCCTAAATATCCAAAATTACCCCCCTTAATTAAACATTGCCCAACCCAACCTCCCCCTTCTCCTCTACGCGACTGAAGCCCAACCCCAGCTCTCCCCTTACCCAGTCGACGAACAGCAGCCACGACCACCGCCCTGCCGCCGCACCTCCGACCCACCCCGCGACCGCCGCGTCCGCCGCGACCGCCGCTCCACCAACCACCCGCTTCTCTCTTCTCTCTTCTCTCTTCTCCAAGGTATCTCCTTCTTCTCTTTTCTTCCCCTTTCTCCATTAATGGAGGTTTCTCCAAGCTTTTCTAGAAATCCAAATTCTTATGCTCTAAAATTAGGGATTTACATCCACATGATTAAATTGAAGCTTGTGATGATGATTTTGATATTCTATGATTGATGAATTTATTTATTTAGATTGAAATCCCTAATTTTTGAGCTAATTTAGCCAATTTAGGGTTGAAAATTGATGAATGTGAGATAAATTTGGGGTTTTTTGTGCTCCTTGCTTCAATTAAGGAATGACTTGTTGATTATGATGTTGAATACTTGTTGTTGAGTTAAATTGAGCATAAATCCCCAAATTTTAGGCCAAACTTTGTCCAATTTGAGAATTGATAGTTCTTCCCCTAATCTAATTTCTCTTTAATTCTTTTGGGAGGAACTCCATTCTTAACACTTGTTTTGATAAGGATTCTTGCTTGTGACCTTGTTTATACCGTGTGTCGTTGAAATATTTGACTTTACTTCAAAGAAATTTTCTTTGATAAAAATTCAAAAGTTTCAACTATTCTGGTTAAACTTGGATTGGTTGATAATTATGTTGATGCTCTTGAATGACTGATTACTGACAGGGTTATTACTGTTGATTTGGAGTTTTATTCTAATACTTGGAAGCCCCGTTGGAATGGTTGTTGTTGTTGTTGAATTGTCTTGACAGATGCCACCAAAGAAGCGAACCAAGAATGTTGGCACCAGCTCTAGTCGGGTCACAGGTGCCCGATATCAGCCTCAATTCCCGAAGGACGAACAAATGATCACATACCTCGATTTGCTGAAAAAGGAGGTGGGCACGTTTCATTATCCTGATGAGCCCACCTTGACAGCCGCTGGGCTTCATGATGAGGTGATGACGCTACTCCGTCGGGGATGGTGGCAACACCTTTTCTTTGGCATTCGAGAGACCACATACAAAGAAGTAACTTGCGAAGTGTTGGCCACAATTAAGGTGCCTCGATCTATCAGTTTCTCCGATAACCACCGACCCCTAATCAAGTTCCGGGCCTTCAATGAGGACCATGCCATATCCATTTACAACATCCAGTGGCACTTAGGTTTTACCCGGATTGAGGATAGAGCAGATAATGAAGCAGGATTGACTGATTTTCCACGAGATGTAGACCGCCAGAGGTTTTGGGAGAGCATTTCTAGAGACGGCGGCACTTATGACCCCCGGGACACCCCTAGCACCTTGTTATATCCACGGGCGTACAGAGTTATCCATTCCCTCCTTTCATCCACCATCACTGGGAGGGCCGAGGTAGCAGGCAAGGTCTCCACTACAGATCTTTTGTGCCTTTATTGCATGATCCACAACAAGCTACCACACATGGGTGCTATCATTGCCGGCCTCTTCCACCGTCAGTCTACCTACAAGATCAAGGCTATCTTTTCTGGACCCTACATCACCTGCCTTCTGCGTGGGATGGGTTACGGCGACCACTTTGTAAACATGGATGAAAGTTCTTACTATGCGCCGTTGACTAAGCTTCCAGAGCTGAACACCGGAGTGGCCAGAAGGAGGCGCCTAGCAGAGCAGCCAGTTGAGGGAGAGCAGAGAGTACCGCATCAGGCGGGGATCCATATTCAGGAGGGCGGCGCAGCTGGCCACGTTGATGATGATGATGAGGAGCACCACACTGAGGGGGGAGGAGCAGCTATGGACCATGATGCTGCTCATTCTATTCCTGTCATGCCACCTGCTTTTCAGGATGCTTTTTCGAGTTGGCATGAGGAGCAGAGGGCTTATCATGTCGAGTGGAGGGAGAGTCAGCAGCGCCATCACAGGTCACTTTTTGAGAGTCAGCAGCGTTTCTTTGCCGATGTTCAGGCAGAGCGACAGAGACAGCAGGAGCTTTATCGCCAGATGAGGGCGGACCAGCAGGCATTCTTTCAGGAGGTCCGGGCAGAGAGGCAGACTTACCACAGAGAGCTCCAGCGGACCATTCACGAGGACATTACGACCGGGTTTTCCAACCTGCGCGTACAGTACGCCGAGTTGGACACTCGTGTCACATCCTTAGAGTCCAGCTGGAGTTCGTTCTTTGATGCACAGCAGCCACCGCCACCTCCGGAGCAGTAGTGATTTAGTAGATTGTTCGCCGTTAGCCTCTGTTCTCTGATTTTTGTTGGATGACTGTATCTATACTTTCACACTCACTCACTCACTCACGTTACTCTATTACTCTTTCTCCGTATTTCTTGGATTTTGTTTATGTTTTGATGATTGCAGCTTACTAGTCCCGTGGATGAAATTGCCGAGTTCATTTCACACAGTTGAGTTCTACTCCAACCATCGCCATAGGGAAGTCACTTTGGTTCTTATTCTTGTGATAATGACTTGAGTTAATGTTGAGCACGCGTGACCCTTTCCTCTTTACCCCTAGTACATAATGCATTTTTTTTTGGTCATCGAGGACGATGCCAAAGTTTAAGTGTGGGGGAGTGAATTGGGCATTCGGGCAGTGGTTGTTACATGTGATTTGTTAGAGTTAGCATGCGCAGGTGTTAGTTGTATATTCATAGGAAATTCATGCAAAATTTTTGAAAATTTTTCTTTAAACTGTGTCTTTGTGAACTGGCTAGCGTTTTGACTATGCTTTTAGGACATCCTTGAAGTGTTTAGGCTTAAATTGCTTGCATGATAATCTGGTTGTTGAAAGGATGAAGGCATTAGTCACCCATGTAATGAATCAACAGTTTTCCCATTGACCTGAATAAAGTCCTTTAGGAGAAGCCATTTTGAGCCTGACTGTTCTTTGTTTACCCAATTAATTTAGCTCCAAAGCCAAATGGACCGTGTTTCCTTACCCGTGAATATTTCTGGCTTAGTCTTGATGTTTAGGGAACTAGGGGATTAATTTGCTAAGTTTAGGGAATTTGTGTAGGAGCCAATTTTGGCACTGTTCCTATGCCTCAAATGGGGTAAGAGCAGTCATCTTTTAGGAACTTGATACTTTCGAGGATTGCATTGTAGGCATGGATTCACTTTTAAATTAATGAACTTTAATTGCTATTTTTCCTTGGTGAGGCCGAGATTAGAATGGGGTAATGTCTAGTGAGAATCCGAAGGGTGAAAAATTAATATAGCTAGACCTCTTACTTTGCGAAAAAGAGAATGGGAACCCTGGTCAAAAAGCGTAAGATGAGACTTGGGTATCTTTCGAAAGAAACGGCGTTCTCGTGCCAACATGACAAGGAAAACTAAACTTAAATTAATGAACTTGGAGGCTATCTCAAAATTTAGCTTTAGTCCTCCGCGTACTTCAAGTATACGTCAAAGCACAAATGTGCCGAGACGGTTTAGCTTAGTTGTACACCATGTCTACTCTTTGCATAGGTTTAAATGATTGTTCCTAAATTGTGGCCTACTGAGTTCCTTGATCCTAAGAATAGCCCTGAAGTTCCTGAATGCATTGAGTCTTTGTTAGAATATTCCGATCTCTCAAAATAAAGGGACTATTATTATTATCCATCCATCATCACCTTCACAAGTCCTTCTGATCAATAACTAGTTTATTTGTGTATGCTGTCATTACTTTGAGGATGTTGTGAATAATTGTGTCAAATAGTTTAGCTTGAGTACAAAGGCGTAGTTTAGGGAAGGATTTTCTTGATTTAAACTGTCTGTCCTGTGAATATCCCTTTAACTACATGTGTATGCTAACTATTTTAAATTCCGTGTGGTGATTATTGTAAGTCCCGTTGTTCGATTTGCTTGAGGACAAGCAAAAGCTTAAGTGTGGGGGAGTCTGATAAGTCCGTATTTAGACACGCATTTGATGCGTGTCCAGGTCGGATTTTGATGATTTTCTTGGATTTAAGGCGTTGCAAGTCTCAATTTTGGCTCAAGTTGTGTTTAGCAGGCGTTGGATCAAGTTTCGTTGCATTTGGAGTTGATTTGAAGAAGTTAGAGTCCGGCAATCGGCGTTAAAGAGACAATCGGGAGGAGATAGAGAGCATTCAAGGAAGAATTGAGAGATTTGGAGGTCACCAGGTGATTCACGGCGAAATTTTGAAGAAGGAAGAGCATTGGGATCGACCTCGGATGAGTCTGGACACATTTGGAGCAAGAAAACGAGAAAACGGGGCGAAAAAGTCAGACGCACGGTCGTGCGTCTGGGACGCACGATCGTGCGTCCATTTTGAATTCGCGTTGAAGCTTCTGCCTGCTACGCACGATCGTGCGTAGGCAGGGACGCACGATCGTGCGTAGCCCCGTGACACGCGCGGAAGTTTCCTATTTCGGCCCAAATTCGTTTTTTCACCTCTTTTTCTATAAATAAGGCCTCCCTAACCCTTTTTGGGGGTTACGAACATTACGGAGAGGCCTAGGGACGAATTTAACACCGTTTTTACGCTATTTTCTTCCAAGACCCTGGGATTATTTGTAAGTTCATCTTTTTAATTAATGACAATTATTTCTATTCATCCCAATTCTGTTGATTCTTCAATTATGAATTGTGAGTAGTTTAATTAGGGATTTGGGATTGATGAAGGGGTTAATCATGATTGATGGCTAGATTCTTGTCGGTTTAATTGCATGAATGCCGTTTAATTTGTGTTTGAATAATTTAATTGATATCTCTTGTAACCTAGACTGCAGCTAGAATTACAATTGTATGTAGAATGAATTAAGAGAGATCTAATTTGTTCTAGGACACATTCACACACACTTAATCGTTCGCTAAGAGATTAGTAGCGATTAAGGGGCCGTAAGCTCGCTCGTCTTGGCAATAACTTAGGATCCTGTCGCATGAGAGATCAGCCTGGTCCCCTAAATTATTGTACTCTACGCCGCGAGAGCGGTAAGAACTTAGTAATGATTAGCTAGGCTCAATTAAATTAAATTCATGTAATTAGGCCTGATCTGCCAGAAATCTGGTTACCCCGGAATCAATTCCTATTCCCTTCGTCGTTAATTGAGAAGAAACCACTTTTATTTTAATCGTTCAATTCGCATTAGTTTAATTTTAATTCACCAATCAAATCTCGCACACTTGCATTTATTTATTTTATTTCTTTTTAATCGCTGAATTTAGTTAATCTTTAATTCCCTTTTGTCCGTCCCTGTGGAGACGATACTCGTACTTTCAACCACTATTCTACAATCTTTTTAAGTGCGAGAAAACACACATCAATATATAATCCAAAAAGGGAAAGTAAAACAGGAAAATGGAAGAAAGGGAGTAACTACTATCGGCGTTTATTTAATACCGCATCATTCTGCAAGCCCGTCCAAATTTTTTCAATCAATTCAACCACCACCACTGACGACGGCCCTTGATAGTCCTTGATAGTCAAAGCAAGGAATGTGTTTGGCATTTTGCGGTTAACAAATAGCATGTCATGTTAATAGCGAATCAATCAGCTGATTTGACCATTTGACTAGCGGAATAAGTTGGCGAGTTGTCAGAATAAGTTTAGTAATTTAGTTGTTTTGAAATTATCGAGTGATTAATAGCGAATCAATCAGCTGATTTGATCGTTTGACTAGCGGAATAAGTTGGCGAGTTGCCAGAATAAGTTTAGTAATTTAGTTGTTTTGAAAACGCCATTTTCAAAATGCCAAACTAAAATTCTCTAATTTGTAGAGTTTCCATTCAAAACATTTGTAGAGTTTCCATTCAAAACATTGGGACCAAACAGCTATTTAATTTGTAGAGTTTCCATTTGAGTGATTAACGGTGTTTTCATCATTTACATAACACCAAATGGGTCAAACAGCCATTTTCTTTTGTTGAAACTCCATTTCCAAACGCCGTATATGTGGGCGTTGGCGGTTTTAGATGCATGTGGTGATGGTGAATCGGTGGTGCATGTATAAACGTTGCTTTACCAATGCCGAAGAAAAAATGCCCAGTCAAACACAAAAACTATGAAATTAGGCTTTTAAACATGGTGACAACTCCGGTACCCATTTAAAAAATTGGGTACCGTACCTAACACTTACATGATTTGTCCAAATCACTAAATCATTTTTAATTTAGATTTAAATAGTTCAACTGCAACATTCTGATTGGTCCAAGTGGACAAAGGTATGGTACCTTTACCTTTAAACATTTCTTCAAAAAAAAAAAAAAGACTTTTAAACATAAAGATAAACACGTTTTGGAGTATATCTCAATCCAAATGGGAACGGTTAACCTTTCTTGAATTGAAATCTTGAATCAGTAATTAGTTTCAACTAGTTTCCAATTTTGAACGTGTATAAGGCTTGTACAATTTCATTTCCAATTGCAGTCCGTCCATGCAATTTTAGATGCGATTTTAACTATGGGTCATCCGGAAACAATCTTTCCCTCCTTTCTTCTTTTCTTACAGGGGTAAGACCGCGTACATCCGACTCCCTCTACCCCATCGTAAGTGGGAGCCTTTGCGGAAATGAAAATGAATGAATGAATCATGAATGATAAGGCTTTTACAATTTGTAAATAGAAAAAATGTCAAAAACATAATTCGACGTGAATAATTAAGGTTGTACAAATATGTTGTGTTACCATAATAAAAAAAATAAAAAAATGACACTCCATCCCTGAGGGCCCCCAATAACGACCGGACAGCACGATGGGAGGATGTAAGTTGGACTATAATCACAACTTGACAAATAGAGAGTGGGGTTCCATCCGCGGTACTTGCAGAGGCCCTATGCATTTTTCAGCATAGTAACCCCTTATCGCAGTTGCCGGGATTCGAACCCGAGACTTAACCCTGGTGGCACTCCCTCACAATCAGTTGAGCTACGCCCACCGGTGTGTTACCATAATAAGTTTTCAATAATGTAACGGTGCATGAGCGCAGATGTAGAGAAGCGGTTCAAGGTGTCATTTGCAAAGGAAAGGGAGAAGAGAGCATACATGAGTGGGCCCGAGAGTGGGGTCCATCCTTTGGCAAATGGAGGTGGGAAAGGCATCCGGACTGTGCTTCGAGAGGTGGACTGCAAACCTGTAGCCTCCGTTCCAAGAGTCTTCGTTTGACTTGTGTTTAGCATGTTTGCTAAATAATGTATAAGCTGTTGTGGATTATTTCGTTTTCTTAATTGACCGAATAAGTGTATTTCCATATCCATGTTGTATATGTCAACTTGTACGTAGTATTTATTAATGAACTCTAGTTAAACTAATATAATAGCAGGCTACTTGGTGTACTTAGTGTGTCACAATGTCAAAATAAACCTAAGGGTAAGATTTTTTGTTACAAGTGTAACAAACATACTAAACAAGATAGAAGTGTGATTTTAAAATGAACCTATTTAAAATACAAGAGAAGCTAGGATGTATTTAGCATTTGTGTCGGGTAGTCAAGTTTAGTTAGGGTACCAAGATATAAGAAAAAACAAAAAACAGGAAAGTTGATGTTGGTGAAAAGTGAACTTCAAAATTAAAAAAAAAATCATACAATATATTCGTTATTTTGCAAATGGAAATAGAAAATGTGTAATGCATTTGTTTTTGCTCTCATTAAAACAACTCCAAAGTTTTTGCCAAATCAATGAATATTGGTCGGTAAGCTTCCTAGGAATATTACGCAGTTTGAAGGATAAAATATGCGGTGTCTCAGGGATTGGGTTTCTCTGCTTGGCTGGGTGGTCGGGTAGTGTGCTCAAAAATACTTTTACATAGACATGTGTAAAAGTGTGTACCCCAAAATAGTGTGTACACCAGGTCTAAATGTAGTGTGCTTGACTAATCTAGCCACATGATTCCAATTTTGGCAGTCCAAGGCAACGCTCTGTCGTGCGACGGAGGATCCCAATCCGTGTTTTAGGGGATAGACGGGCGTCTGGGAAGGCTAGGTCGAAAGTCATGTGGGATAATTCCAACATTCCTTAAAACCTAGGAATTGTTGAGCTAGTGATCAACCCCCACGAGGCCAGGCCCCAAGTTACTTCCTATCTTTTTTCAACTCTGGATAGTCTCATAGTCATCATAGTTTATTTCATTAATGCATCAAACCATTGGAGGCAGTTATTGACATATATTCTGGGGATAATGGTGAATGGCAGAACGGGTGGTACGGTGGGGAATGTTGAATATCTTAAGTTTGATCCAACAGCCATTATATACATCGTTCTATAATATAGACACACCATTGTGGAGACATAATGTAATCCCTTCCCCTCCTCATATGCTAAGATAATTAAACAACAGACTTGTTTATGATTGCACCATAAAGAGTTACTTAAGGATCGTCCCTTTTCTTCATGCCTACACGGTGACTATTGTTGTTACTTAAGGATCGTCCCTTTTCTTCATGCCACATAGATGACTTTATAAATTGATCATGGGCAATTCAAATAACGCGTCACTATTCCAAGTCAAATGTTTTGTGATATTCTGGCATTGTGATTTCATTGAAATAACCCGCTTCCCCAATCTACATTTGGAAGGGCAAGCAAAGTTAGTATTACAACATGTATAATTATAACTAAGAGATCCAACCAGAGTATAATTTTTTACATGATATGTTCACTCAAAGATGCCTTAAATTTAAACTGTTGGGATAAAACCTAAATGATATAAACAACAACATTATGACAACCATTTTATAGAATACATGATTATATAGTAAAGGCCAGGAGGTTGATCGGGCATGGTATCTGTATGGCAAAGGTTCTTCATCCTCTTTTATCAGTTTCAGCCCCACTCAATTACCGGTGAATGGTTAATAAATCTAAGAATGGTAAATTGCTCTTTCTACACCTTCAAATATGTAATCATGCCAAATACAATATGTATCTCTTTCTCAACTTCTGCAAATAGTCACATCCTTTCCGTGACTTTCTTCTCATATATCATTTTTAGTCGCACATTGTTAACGAATTGACAGAGGGGTGACGAATTTTAACAACAACAATTGAATGACTATTCAAGGATTTTATTTTATTAACATATGTAATAGGTCTTTATATGCACTTCGAAAAAGTTTTATAAACTTAACTTCTGTTATAGGATTAGCTAAAGGTTGGGATCAGTTTTATTAAGAGACTTAGTTTTAATGTGATTGATGTCTTAATTTGTTGCAATGGTTTTGTGCATTGCACCAGGTTTGCAAATTCCAAGATAAAGGAGGGTAATGCTGTCAAATGGAACTGGTCTACAATCAGTTAGCACCACACAACTATTTTTCTTCTTTTTCCTGTGGTGGATTAATTGTTCCTTCTCTTTTGTGCTTTTCAAATACCTCAACAGTATTTACATCTTCATCTACAAGATGAGGGTCCCCGTATTTGTGGGTTAATTAGTTATCTGTATTCTATTGTGGACTAAACTAAGCAAAACATATTTTGGAGACAGTAAAAAACACAAACTCACATAATTATATTGCAGACCACTTTATTTCTCGAAGCCGTTAACAGTATGTAGAAATATGATTCATTTGACTTGAAGTATTTCTACCACTTCCGATTTTGGAAAGTCGGAACGAATCATATTTTTATCACTTCTAAAGATTCGTTGGACTTTATGATTTGTTGGACGTTCTGACATGATTTGTTTAACTTTATGATTTTGGAAAGTCAGAATGAATCACATTTCTACGTACTCGTAAAAAAACACTTGAAAAGTGTTAATTAGATGTCCTAAAACCAAACATATTTTGGAAAGTCAAACCAATCATATTCCTACGTACTCTTAACACAAGTCATTATGTTATTGCTCGAAGTAGAACTAAAATGGATAAATAAGTCCAAACATATTTCCAAAATTGAACTTTCAGACATACACTATGACTATTGTGCAAGGACTCCTAACAAGGGGATTCTTTTACAACCCTTCAAATTCCTCAATTACAGGTGAATTAATCCTAGTTAGAAAGAAAATATTAATAATCTCACTAAGTGACAGATTATTTAGTGACATTATTTCATAGAATAATTGAAATTTCACTAAATTTGCATTTAAAAAGAATACAAATTGTGATGGAATGGGAATCACATCTTATCGTTTATGAATGGGATGATTGTAAGTTTGTCTGCAATCTACATGACTTTTCTCCTGCAACTTGCGTCCCAACAGCTTTATACGAATAATATATTCCCACTTCCCCACTTCCTTTCTGTTTCTCTCTTTCTCTTACATTTTCAATTCTCAGAGAAAAACTGCCATTTCCATTTGGCAACCGCCAATCCCTTGCTAACGTATGTATCCGTCATCCAACTTCTCATCCTCTCACGGCTCAACGGCCCGCCACAGCGGCGGCGATGGACTCTCGCGCTACCGCTCAGCTCCCAGCTCCGACTGGTTGGATGCCATTGACTCCGTCATCAATGGAGGCGCGTTTGACCACTCCGTCCTCCCCACCTCACACCCTTCTCCGACCGGTACTTCCCGTGACTTCTCTGACTCGGCTGGAACGGGTGCGTCAAGCAAGTCAACGGAGCATGGCGATAATGATAAAGCCGCCGCAGCTTCTACCATCGAGGTATCTTACGATTCCCGCGACCTGACATTTCCTTACGGCGTCTGTAGCGGCGGAGCGTCTACTTCATCATTGGTGCGTCACAGTAGTTCGCCGGCCCGGCTTCTCAACCAACTTGCTGCCGCTGTAGGTGATAATAACGGTAAGCATTCCTTACCAGTTCTCTTCGGTTTTTTTCAGTTTAAAAAGAGGCTACGTAGTTATTTAGTAATCATTCTAATAAAACAAGGGCACAAAGTTAATTACTAATCAATTTCAGTATAATGTCTCTTTTTAACCGTTGATCTCGTTTGACTTTATGTAATTCTAACACTTCTGATTACCAAATCGTGTCTAATCTGTGAAAATGCTAGACACTTAATTAAAACTATAGAACATGTCTACCAAGTCACCATTATGCATTATTTGCCATTTTGCCAACCACATCAATGTAGGATTTCAAGTTCCATTAAGCTCAGGAAGTTGTCATAGTGGTGTTCTTGAAAGCAGGCAATGTATGTCCAGACTGAATTCTCAACTAAGTCTCAAAAGACAGGAAACTCTGTCTCAAGTAGTCTTGGGAAACGGGAATGATGTTGGTGGTAGTAACAACATGGAGAATGTAGGGAGCTTTACCGTGGGATCATGGAGCAATAACAAAGAGCACTCAGAGACTATTTCAACAATGGGATCATGGCGTGAAAATGACATCCAGCCAGTGATGTGTTCGGTTACTCCGTTTAGTTCAGCCAAGAACATTAATTGTGATATTTCTAGAAGCCTTGGTGAGATGGAAAATCAGGTGATGAATTGTTAAGTCCTTTGTGCACCACCTTTGGTTGTGCATGTTTCCTGTATAAAATAGATCACATATATTATAATTTAAGGTTCTATCTTAAGAAGTCAACTTCATATGAGCTAATGAGTAATCAAAGACCTTAAGAGCTAAATATAGTCAAACCTTACATTGCATTGAAGGAGATAAATCTTAAAATCTATATATTAGTTTTGAGTCTTGGTTGTATCATACGTAGTATTTATCAAGCTGTATAGTTGTATCTAATACTAAGGTTCTATTGTAAGAGTTAAACCTAATAATTTAACTGTCTAAGTGAATTTGTATCTTTATACTTGGCTCATACATCTATATGACATAACAAGAAGCTTGGGATGGCTAATTTAAAGCCATGGGATTCTCATAAATATCATTCAGATCATATTTTTTATGTTTTCATTCATCTGAATAGACTAGCATGTACATGTTACAAGGTTGCCATCATGTTTTTGCATTGATTATGTGTTTTGCATTTCAATTTTTACATTATATTTCAAGTGGTTGTTGACTTGTTTCAATGTAAACTGATTGGTAAAAGTTAAAATATAATTGAAAATTGAATATATAGATATCATTCACTTTTCAGTTGCAATTTCGCATGCCGCATGAAGCACTACTGGAGATGGAAACCATGGATAGCTATTTGCACATCCCTGAAGTTTCTGTTCCATGCAAAGTTCGTGCTAAGCGTGGTTGTGCTACTCATCCACGTAGCATTGCAGAAAGAGTGAGCTCCTGTATTCCATGTTTTGAAGAGTTTCGTAATACAAAATGACCAGTTTGGTAATCAAGACCACAATTTTAAAAAAATGTGGCTCCAGAAAATCAGAGTAAATTTTTGTGAACTTGGTATGGACATATATCTGGGTTGACCCTCCAACCTTCTCTCTTGAAAAGGACCATTATGCCCGCACGGGTAGCTCACATGGTCGTCATAGAGGCTGTTGGGTGCACTACTGCAATGGTCTCTGCGTACGAATCGCACCGACATTGTCAGATTTCATCCAATGCGATGGCTATTGTGCACACCAAATACTAGATCACATCTATGAACAGTGTAAGATTACACCGTGATTCACCGCTTTACCTCCACCATCCTGTTGGGCTGGAGTATAAAGATATTAGGATGGGTGATATCACTTCTTTGGGTGCAATATAAAATTACCACCACATTTATGGAAAATGTCATTGGTGTTTTTAGCTATTTTCATGTGTGGTTGAGTATAACATTTCGAGCTAATTAATTTGTTTGGGTAACTCACCTTATCTTTATATGCAGGAGAGAAGAACCAGGATAAGTGGAAAGCTAAAGAAGTTGCAAGATCTTGTCCCTAATATGGATAAGGTAAAGTATTGTCACCAAACTCTTCATTTACCTGCCTATATTTGTTTAAAATAAACCTACTAGATGCCTAGATCGTTTATTGGTTTCTCAGTGTAAAAATATGACACTATTTTGTGAATGGTTGGCTTTTGCACATTCTAAAATCTCTTTAAATTGGTTGATCAAGCTCATTGCATGGTCTATTGTGGTCTACATCAAGTTTTGCCTCAATGATTTTTAACGATTGCAGCAAACAAGCTATGCAGATATGCTGGATTTTGCGGTGCAGCATATAAAATCTCTCCAAGAAAAGCTTCAGGTATGTGAATATTTGGACTCAGTCACTCAGCCATAAATCTCCTCTACTCCTCTTCCTATAGATATATAGGAGAGTTTATGTGTCAGATTTGTTACATTACGCATTTACACATAAGGGGATGTGGTCAAAATACTCAACTAGTCCATGCAAAATATTAATTTGGTAAGGAGAGCTCAGAAAAATCAAAACATAGTCTGTACGGCCGTTGGTAAATTTTAGAACCTGAATTATGAGATGGGAGCAAGATGAAGATTGAAGAATGACCATTGAGCAATGCTACGGGAAGTAGTGCGGCCCTTGAGAGAGGAAAAACAGTTCAGCTCTTCCAAGTCAAGCGCTAATGTGAGTATAGCAGAAGTCATGAGAAACGCCAGACTTTGGTGGCGAGCTCGTTGGAAGCACTGAAGCCAGAGTATGAAAAGAATAAGAAAGAATATTGAAGTTCCCAAACAAACACGGACTTGATCAAATTAATATTTCTAGTGATATCCCTACAGTATCTCTATAATATCCCCAGGAAGTTTTCACTTTGACTCTTTCAGTGTTAGACAAAACCAGACTAGACCATATTTAGATTTTAGACCATAGTAAAATACATATATACCAGACCTTTACCAGACTGAATTTAAACATATCAAAGCAAACCAGAAAATTAGGGTCCACGTGAAAAATATATTGGATAGTATCAGATTCAATGACGTTACTTTACTAGTTTACTACTTTTGAGACTTTGTGTGTTTCGTACCATATTTAGATTATAGACCATAGTAAAATACATATATACCAGACCTTTACCAGACCGAATTTAAACATATCAAAGCAAACCAGAAAATTAGGTTCTACGTGAAAATATATTGGATAGTATCAGATTCAATGACGTTACTTTACTAGTTTACTACTTTTGAGCTTCGTTTGTTTTGTACACATTAGTCACATTAGCCCGAGCAATGCTCGATCAATGCTTTTCTATTCAAATAATATGTGATTCCAGTTAGTTGTTTTCATGCAGGAGTTGAATAAGGACCGTGAACAATGTACGTGTGGAGTTGTGGACGCATGAGAATGTAAACCACGTCCATATGAAAGATAATACTTCGTATAACTGATCAAGTCAAGTGATATTCATTGTTGAGGAAGAGTTGGTGGCGACAGAGAGGGCCATCTTCCACGTATTTAAGGCCCTAATCAAAGACGTCCCAAGCAGTCTAGCACGAGAGGTTAGACCATTTGTAGTGGTTGGGAGTCCAAATTGTTAAATTTGGACTCCGTCCAAAACAGTGTTTTGACTCCGTCAATACTGTTTTTCTCTGCATTCGTGCACCGTCAATAAAATACACTCAACATATTTTTTTACATATCAATTTAGTAAAACATTAATTAATTTATTATAAGAAATGTTTTCCGTTTAATATTTTCCCTAAATAATTGTGAAATAAAAAATACACATTTTGACATAAAAATAAATAAATTTCATTAATTTTTTTTTAATGTTTTCGGTTAACAAAAATGAACTTAGTTCAAGTAAAGTTCGATTATAAAATATTCAGTTATTTGTAAAGATTCCATGAATTAAAAATTTGTGTTGTTTCATCGTTTTGTAAACGGAAGAAAACTTCAACAGTTAACATTTAAGAATTTTTGTTTCATTTTATATATTACATATTGGTGTCATATGAAAGATCATAAAATTTTATGAATTTTGATATATATTTTGAAAAATTTGGAGAAAAAATAAAAAAGTTACAAGAGTTTAAAATAATTTGGGGTTATAATGATGTCACCATGATGTCATCGAAAACATGGTTTGACTGTCAACCCCTCCCTCTATATTTACACTCTTCCACTCCCCTTTCCACTTTTACTCCCCCTTTTAATCCTCCACTACACACAAATAAGAGTCTAAAATCTCCATTTTTAATCTTTTGACTCCTAATCCCCAACCACTACAAATGGTCTTACATCAATTCAATGGCAAATGTTGACAACAAAAAACATTCATATTCAGTAGCTTTGTGAGTTACTGACTGAAATGATTCAATATGGTTATATGGTAATTTTATGTAGTTGTTGTATGTATATGATGTTCCTCTTATTTCGATAAAGAGCGATGGGTTGTAATTGGCTTTCGAAAAGAAAAATTCTTTTTGTGAACGCCCAAATGGCCCTATATCAATACTACCAAAGATTTTTTTTTTTTTTTTCCATTTTTTAAGACGAAGTGCACATGCCATGATGCCAATAATATGGCATGTATACACAAGCTTATACGCATGAAGAGTGTACACGAAGCCTCTTTATTTTGAAAATGCGAGTAGAAATTTTTCATGTGTTTCAAATGAGGGTTCGATGAAGATTATAATGATTTCCATATAAAAAAATGCATGTAATTTTTGGTTAAGAAAATATTTTGTGACCTTTGAACTTTTAGTTATTCATTTTGTAAAATGTATGTTAAGGAGTATCAAATGGGCATAAATAAAAGGGAAAAGGTACAAATATATCCTTGTAGTATGGGTGTGAGAACAAATATATACACGTACATTTTTTAAAATTTAATTTTTTTTTAAAATGTATGTGTGTCCATTCTCCCTTGATGTTTTCTAAATAGAACATGTGTATATTTTTTCTCACACCCATTCTACATGGGTATATTTGTACCTTTTGCCTAAATAAAAACACTTTTTCATCTTACTTTCTACTACGCAATAATATTTCACTTTCACTATACCTTTATTCATTGGTTGTATCACAATCGTATAATAAAAAAAATTATACTTCACCTGTGGGAACCTCCGTCATCGAATGGATAGCTAATTGAGAGGATAATCTATGATATAACTAGATGTGAACATAGAGACGAGTACTTAAATGTGGAGCCTAGGTCGTAGGAACCTCAGAACGCACGAAAATAGAAACTAAAAGACACTTTGTTACTCTGTGTCTATATTAGGGTTGGACCCGGGTCGGGTCGGGTCCGGGCCGGGCCGGGCCTAGGCCCGGGCGGGCCGCCGGTTCTGAATAGTTGGGCCCGGGACAGGCCCGGGTAGCTACCGGGTCCGGGCCGGGACGGGCCTCAGTTTTTTTTTTTTTTTTTTTTTTTTTTTTCTTTCCTAAGTATCCCTGACCCCCTCACCCCCACTCCCCCAAACCCCTCCTAAACATCAAGCCCAACCCGGGTGGAACCAAAAAAAATGAAAAAAAAAATCAATTTGGCCCGAACTGGGCCCGGCCGGGCCGGGTCTCATTTTGAAGGAACCGTGCCCGGAACCGTCTCCCCCTCGGGCCGGGTCAAAGCCCGGTACCCGGACTGGTGAACCTGGCCGGTCCCGGGCTCGCACAATAGCGGGCCGGGCCGGTTCACGGGCCGGGTGGCCCGACCCGAGTCCACCACTAGTCTCTATCTCGCTTTAATTGAGGAAAAAAAACTTTGTTACTCTATGTCTCTATCTTGTCTCTAGGAACCTCAGAACGCACGGACATAGAAACTAAAAAACACTTTCTTAGTCTATGTCTACCTCAATTTTTGCTTTAATTGAGGCAGTTTTTCGCATGCCTAGGATTTTGAAAACAAAAAGTCTTGGTGTACACCCTGGGTTACACCCTGGGGTACACCATATAAAAGGGCCAAAAAAAATTTACCCCATCCTCCCACACCTTTCACACACTCACGCATATCTTCGATTAAAAAAAAAAGCCTCTCTCCCTTTCGAGAATCGTCTCCCCTTTCCGCATCCCAATCGTTCCCAAATCTTCCCGCTCTGATCCGCCTTCCTCATCCTCTTCATTCATCCTCATCCCCATTTTGTAGACGTCGGCAATCCGGATTCCTCCATCCCCTCTTCATTCTCCATCCACACAATGAAGAGGACGATGCTTGAAGTGAAGACAAAGACCCTAGTTGAAGACGAAGACCCCAGGGAGAAGGCGCCATTGTAGAATACCCCAGAGTTGCGAGCATGGTGCGAACAAGTCTGTCTGAAATGGCCGAAGGGTATGTATGAAGTTATCTCTAGATCTTTTGTGTTTTATTTTGTGTTGGAAAAGTAAAAAAAAAATAGCAATTGTAGTGTTTGTGTGACCCTAGGATTTTAGTAGTAGTTGTCTGTGCACCGTTCATATTTGTGTGTTGGAACTGAACTGTTTGTGTGCACCAACAGATTTGAGTACGCGTTGTCTGTGGAGCCGTTGTGTTAAATTAGCTAAATATCTGTGAATTGTGAAAGAAATTAGCTGTTCTTTGAAGGGTCATATATCCATATTTATTTATTTTTGTTTTTGTAGGCTTATATTTCAGTTTAATAAAATCGATTTGACTTTGTATTGGATACTTAATTAATGAAGAAGTTATAAGCATGAACGGGTGGTGTGTTGGAACTAAACTGTTTCTGTGCACCAAATTTTTGTGAACTATAGAATAAAATAGTTGTTATTTGAAGGGTCATATACCTATTTATAATGTTTTGGTTTTGTATTGTCGTATATTTAACTTTAGAAGCATTAGTTTGTTGCTACGAGTTGTCTATGAATCTTCTTCATTAGGTTTTTTATTGTGTAATGGAGTTGAATATAGTGATAACTGTGTTTACCATTTTGTCAATTTCAGTTTTTGTGTTTAAAAATAAAAAAAGATAGAAGTTAGAACCCTTAATAGGTTGTGTGTGAGCATTTGGAATTGCAGTGTCAGTATAACCTTATGGTTTGACCGCAGTTGTCTGTGAGTTCTTATGTGACACGTTTGAAGTGTCTGTGAGTTGTTAAGTATGACCTGCACTAACAAGACTTCAAATAAACATAAAGAAGGATGATTAGTAGCCGTGTTGTTGTCTGTGAATAACATGAGTTCATTCCTTTGCAGGGCATAATAACTTGTCTGTTTGCACCGCCAATTGTATATTTTTACTTGTTATTATTATCGTCTGTGCATACCGACAATTAGATGTAGCAACTTATGATTGTGAACTTTTCGTGTGTTTTCAGCACCAGAGAGTGAGAAGTCATGGTGTTGGCGGCGTTTGTTGAACATTTGTTGTTGGAGTTACCATTGTTACCAGGTTGTGAGTACGAGATTGTGGAATGTTGTACAATAGCGCATGAGATTTTGTACACGATTGTAACTCCAATGCCAAACTTTAATGCATCCGTATTGTATAAACACTTGTAAGTTTGTGTAATGGAAATGTGTTTGTGGTAACATATATATTGTATGTTGGCATACTTATTGTGTTTGTGTTGGGAAGACCTGATTGAAACCCGAAAACTGACCCTGACCTTACCTGAACAATCAATATAATATACAAAAAAATAGTAACTTTAATCACATTTTTAAATAGTTCTTAATATATTACGGAGTATTATATTTATGGTAGATGAAAAAATAACTTAGTAACTTTTAGTGGTTACAAATAAATTAAATTTTGTATACCGTAATAATCATGAAAATATATTTATAGTAACTTTAGACACATTTTTATTCCTAAATAAAACCAATATTTTATATTTTTATATGCATCTTAAAAAAATATTAAGATAATTATTTTATGACTAATATTTGTGTTATTATTTGCGCTCTGTATTTTTGATTAATTTTATTTGAAAATAGATTTTAAAATATAAAAGAAAAAATGATATGATTTCACATTCGAGTTTTAATTGGCTCAATCCGAACTCGGGCCGAATATAATGAGCTTTGTTCTGGTCCCTAATTACCATACGGGTAACTTTCGGGTTTAACAAAAAACTGACCTAGACTGATCTCACTCCTAAGTTAAAATAATATGTGTGTTTTATTGTTCTTATTATTGTCTGTGTACACTGATAGTAATTCATGTGTTGTTATAATTATTGTCTGTGTGCACCGACAACAATATTTGTATTTTGATGTTCTTATTATTGTTTGTGTGCACCAACAGTAATAAGTGTGTTGTTATTATTGCCTATGTGCACCGACAGGAATGTATGTTTATTTAAAGTACTTGACTATGTAGTTATAATAAGTTTGACACCTACAACAATACCAAAACGCATAAAGAGTGAACCTTACATTACATCAAACTCAATGTCATGTTAAAATCTAAATCAAGAATTTGTACATTTGTGCTTGGGACTTGCGATCCAAGTTCACCAGTAGTAATAAAAGTTGCGTGTTTGAGTCACACAAGTGTAAAAATTACAAACTCAAATCATATTGCCACACAAATACTTACAAACCATATTACTACAACTCAAACCATATTATCACACACACTTACAAAGAAAGTAATGTCTGTGTACACCTACAAAAAGACTATTACTATGTTCACACCGACACTAGTTGTCAGTACAACCACTCAGGAAGCTTTCATTCGTCTGTGCACACCGACATGTGCACACCGACATATGTACATTTTTTGTAGAAATCATAAACCGCATCTTTTGTAGAAAACTCCATGCCTATCTTTGGAATTTGTTCACATTCATCACCATTGTTATCTCCATCTGTTTACATAATCAAATAATTATTTTACATTAACTCATTCATAGTTGACATTCAAATGATTAAATTAACCATACATTGACACAATACAAATTAACCATATTTGACACAATACATCACCATTAAATTACTTTTTGGAAGGAAGACAATTCTATCTCTTTAGAGATCGTTGTGCTCTTCACTTGATGATGACCTATGCTCATGAGAGCGTGAAACCATCAATTTTAAGTTCCTGATTCAAACGTATACAAAAAATTTAAGCCACATGAATCTGGATAGAGTAAAATCAACTTAGATAATCTTATAAACAGTATTCAGTAGAAATCTAACATATGTAACCCATGAGAAGTCTGTAATGTACCTGAAATGAAAATAGAAAATCTAAAGAAAAAACTAAAATAAATTCAAAAGTAGTGTCGAAAATTAGATAATTATGTTACACAAATAAGTTTTCAACACACATCTTTCATTCACACCGACACTAGTTGTCAGTAAAATCACTCAGAAAACTTTCATTCGTATGTGCACACCGACACTAGTTGTCAGTAAAATCATTTAGAAAACTTTCATTCGTCTGTACACACCGACACTAGTTGTCGGTAAAATCACTCAGAAAACTTTTATTCGCCTATACACACCGACACTAGTTGTCGGTAAAATCACTTTGAAAACTTTCATTCGTCTGTGCACACCAACACTGTGTTGTTTACTTCCCCGGCCAAGCTTCGACTTTTGTTATAACTCACACAACAACCTCACAGACACTTCGCTACTCTTACATAACAACTCGCAGACAACATTAAGCCAAACCATCTTACCACACAAACACTGCATTTGAACACACACACAATCACTTATTTGTTCATTTTTTCAATTATATCTCTGTTTTCCGATGTACCTCCGTTTTTGGCTGCAGCTCCTTCTCCGTTCACAAGTGTGCTCTTAGTCGCACCTCTGTCGTTGTTCGCATCTACATCGTTCAGACCACGGTTCCGGCCGCACCTCCATTTCCGGCTGCAGTTCCTGTTTTGTTCACTGGTGTGTCCTTCATTGCAACTCCGCTTTGGTTCTCAGTAATATATCCTGCCGGCCCTCCATCTAAGATAAAAAAGAGAGCAAACCATCAATTGAATTAAAAAAGAAAAAAAGGGAGGAAGGTCGGGAGAATGGGAACTCTCGTAATACAGAAGTCAAGGAGAGAAGAGGGGGCTGACTGTGAAGGCACATGGGTGAGGAGGGGTAAACTACACTGTAAAATTATAGGTATTTATATGGTGTACCCCAGGGTGTAACCCAGGGTGTACACCAAGACTTTTTGTTTTGAAAATCATACCTCTAGATGGCCCCTTTTTTCTTTTTACACATACCTAGGCCATTGTACACATGGCAAGATGTATGCAGGATATGAAGATGTGGGGTGGTGCCTTGGTAGCGTCACATAAGCGAGTATTGATTGTGTTTGTTTTTTTGGCGGATGGGTAAAAAAAATTCATGTAGGGGGATTGGGATCCTCTGCCGCACGGCAGAGTGCCTTGCGCGCAGAGGACCGTCGGATGGGGGAAGAGGGGCCTCGGGATGTGCGCTTCAACATCTCCGACCGTCCATCTTTTGATCGGATGGTTCCCGAGGGCCGGGCACCGTGCCTTACTTTGAAGTATGGCAGAGGTTCCGGATCCCACGAAACCACCGGGGGCGTTCTGTGGGGGCTACTGCCCCTACAATTTTGTTGGTATATATATATATATATAGAGAGAGAGAGAAATCATCTCATCAGGCCGGCCTGACGGGCTTCCCCGTCCGGCCGAGCCCGTTTGGGCACCTTCCCGGTGGAATTTTTTGATGAAATTTTTTAAGCATGTTCCTCATCAAGTCTAGTTTGTCCATACCAAATTTCAGCTCAACATTCGATCGGGAAGGTCGTCAAATGATTTTTGCAAGTTAACTGGTCTAGAATATGTATTTTCCGGACCAGTTAACTTGCAAAAATCATTTGACAACCTTCCCGATCGAATTTTGAGCTGAAATTTGGTATGGACAAACTAGACTTGATGAGGAACATGCTCAAAAAATTTCATCAAAAAATTCCACCGGGAAGGTGCCCAAACGGGCTCGGCCGGACGGGGCAGCCCGTCAGGCCGGCCTGATGAGAAGAGCTCTCTCTCTCTCTCTCTCTCTCTCTCTCTCTATATATATATATATATATATATATATATATATATATATATATATACGAAAAATAATTTTCGCTCACTCAAAAAATATTTTACACCTCCAAAAAATATTTTGAACCCCCCAAGATGAATTTTTTGAGTCCTCCCCTGCAAGAAACTCTTAAGGAAACAAATTTAGTTACTAAAGAAATGAATAGTTATTAAGAAAAGTAAATTCCAAATTATTAATTTTGTTTTCAGAGGAGTTTTGTGCATGAAAAATATAACACATGGGATTTGACATATTTTTTAAATCACATAAAACTAATGCACTAAAATTATACTCCCTCTGTCCCACTAAGATTGTCTCATTTTATCTTTTCGGAAAATCTCACTAAGATTGTCCCATGCCAAATTTGGTAAAGTTTGTGTGGCTCTAAATCAGACTTACTTTATTTTTACTTTATCAATTTAATATCAACCACACAAACTCACTTTTCTTAATAATTGTGCCATCTTTTCTTATCTCAATCTTAGTAGGACGGAGGTAAGTATATCACTAGGGGATTTGATGTATTAAACTCGAGAATAGAGGGGTATCATTGTCATCCAAATACAAATATACAATTGTTGCAGCTATTGTTTGGGATGAAGCAATTTTGATTTTAGTTTTTTTATTCTTCCTTCTCATAACTTTTCTTTCCATATCTTCATCTCTCAACTACTTCTCCGTTCTCATTGCCATTCTTGATCGTCTTCACCAATTTCTTCAAATTAATTCTCATTGAGTAACATATTTTCTAACTTTCATTGAAAATTTGGGTTTGTTAACAATTTCATCTTTTCCGTATGAATTGTGCTTTTGGAATATAAGCGCAATTTATATCCTACACCCGGATGTACCTGTACATCCGGTATTTTTGTAAATATACCAACTTCAAGTCTCTGAGTCAGCATATTCTTTCCCGCAAATCATCTTTCGTCTTCTGCAGTCTTCCGCTTTTCGTCTTCGGCTGCCTTCCTCTTTTCCTTCTTTTCTTCCGCCGCCTTCCTCTTCCTTTCTTTCTTCCGCCGTCATCAATTCTGATTGTTACGTTTACTTTTTGTTTTGTTTTCTTTACTTTTTTTGGTGGTTCTGATTGTTACGTTTTTTGTCTTTTTGTTTTTTAGTTTCTTTACTTTTTTTAGTGGTTGATTTCACTCTTTTTCTTTTACTTTCTTTACTTATTTTCTTTGGTTTTATTTTTTACTTCTTTTCCTTTCTTTATTTGTTTTACCTCTTTCTCTTTTTCATGAGTATATTATACCGAGCACATTAAAAATGAGTTTTACCTTAAATTGAAATGTGTAAAACACTTTTAAAAAATGAACATACACAAATGAATTTTTGAATTTTTGAATACTCATTTTGTAAATTATGTATGCTCATTTAATATCTCTGTTATGCTCATTTTAAAAATGTTTTAGCAATGCACATTTCAAAAATCTTATATTACATTAGATTTATATAAGAGTTGATCATAAACACGAGGCCACAAATCATGATACTCAATCGCAAATTCTAATACTCAATCACGGGGATGTGATGCTCAACGAATAAAACTTACAATTTTCATATCAATGCTCATCTTGTAAGTTACACATGCTCATTTGTATAGGTCTGATGCTCATTATTAATTTATGAATGCTCATATAATAGAAATCATGATTTTCATCAATCTCAATAGAGGAGTTTTGAAGCTGAATGAAAATGTTGTGATTTTCAACCAACAAAGCAACTAACAAATTCATTAATACTCATGTTGTAAGTTACATATGCTCATCTGATACTGATCTTATGCTCATTTTCTAAATGTCATATCAATGCATTTTTATACGTATTATTTTATGATAGACTCCTAATACTCAACATAATAGGTTTGATGTTCATTAAAAGTTTATTATTACTCATTCACAAGAAACTATGATTTTCATCTCAATAGCAGATGTTTGATGCTCAATTAAAATGTCGACTCCTAATACTCAAAAGAATAGGTCGGGTGCTCATTAAAAGTTTATTATTACTCATTCTCCAGAAGTCGTGATTTTCATCTCAATAGTGGAGGTTTGATGCTCAATTAAAATGTCATGATGTTCAACTAACAATCATTACAATTTTCATATCAATGTGCACTTTGTAAGTTATGTATGCTCATTTGATACTGATGTTATGCTCATTTTTAAAATGTCATATCAATGCATATTTCAAAAGTATCATATTACATTAGACTCGCATATTGAAATTAATAGGAGTGAATTTTAGATATAAATTAATAAGTTTTTATAGCAGGAAAAAAAAAGAATTGGAAGATATGAAGCAAAAATTGTGATACTCATTATTAGCCTCATAATACTCAATACAATATGTGAGATGCTCAACAAAACTACATTATTGCTCATTTAGCGGGAGCCATGATTTTTCGCTTAAATTACAAAACTGCCACCGAAAAAAAATAGGATGTTTTAATTGAATGGACTGACTTTCTTAATTGGGCCTGTTTTGTGGGCCTTCCGTTGGATTCATTTAATTCTATTCAATCTGGGATATCAAAATTGGGCTGAAGTTTAAAAAAATTAAAAAAAAAACACCGGATGTACGGTTGTCACCCGTACACCCGGGTGTACGATATACGTACTCGAATATAAGTATCTTTCGTTTGCTTAATTTTAGAATTTAATTTCATCGTTGAATGCACTTTTGACCTATATTTTGTCAAAACATATTTCTTAATTATTTGGATGGAAGAAAAAATCTAAATATGGGAAGATTATAATAGTAAAAGTTGGGCCATTTGGACCAACTATATTTTCCAATACTACTTTAAAATTTTCCAAGTTTATTCATAGTCCCTCGATTCCTTATCCAATTTTTCTTTTTATTCTCTTCATTATTTCGAGAACTTAATTATTTTTTTATCTGAAATAGTTAATCTCGGATTCTTGTTAATTTTCTCTAAATTCAAAATACAATAAAAAGGTTTTCAGTTTATTATTTCACGTGTTGAACATATAAACATGTAAGAAATCGCTCTAAGTTCGACTAAAACAAGCAAAATACATAATATCATTCGTTCTTTAATTCTTGCAACAATTTGACGTTCAATAACATTTTATACGTAATAATTTGATTATGTATATAAGTAGAAAACTGTGGTCAAAGTAAGATTTGTGAATAGTGCAAAAATCACAATGTTGCAAGAATTAAAGAACGGAGAAAGTATATAAGACTATAATGTTTTATCACAAAGTTGAACTTATTAGTAAAAAATATTAGGCGGGCTAGAAAGCTATCTGCCGCCTAGGGTTCAACCAAGGGCGTTTTCCGGTGATTGACTGCTCGGGTTAATGCAGAGCTTTGGATTTGCGTCTACACTTTGCTATTACGGGCAACGTAGATCGTCAGTGGATTTTTTGGATTGGTTTTCTTCGATCAGGGCTCGGGGTCGAGGGAGTGTCGCCAGTTGTTTACTGCGTATTGTTGTTGTGCCGAGTAGAAATTCTTATTCGATCAAGGTGGTTACTGCTCGAGGGTAGTGACAGAAAGGAATTGGCGACCATGAGGGTAGTGACAATGCCTTACGGACCTTGTTCAACAACATCGGCCATCTACTACCTCCGTTTTTTTTAATCTTCACAGTTTGACTTCACACAAAATAAGGAAAGAAATTTGACTTTACTGTAGAGTATACTATTGAGGCACTGTTTGACACTGTTCGGCACTGTAGAGACACTGTTTGGCACTGTTGAGACACTGTTTGACACTGTTTTGATGTAGATTTCTTTGCCAAAAAAGGAAATAAGAAAGTGTGAAGTTTATTTTATACCGTCCCAAAAAGGAAAGTGTGAAGTTTAATAAAAACCGGAGGGAGTATCATTTTTCTGATGGAGACAAAGTTTCGTTGTCAACGTACAAAAAAAAAACCTGAGATCGCTGGGCTTTGCTAATGTGGAGGGTATGGATGCCGAAGGACAGAGTAGGGGTATAGCGTTGGGGTGAAATGATGATCTGGATGTTACAATTACAACGGTAAACATCAATTTTGTGAAGGAAAAATTCACATAGATAATCCCAACTATCAACCGTCTTCCATTTTTCGCCAGAGTCGGTTTTGTCAATAAGCTTCTTCCGTAATAGCTGCTCCATAAGTTTCTCCTCTCTATTTTTTATTTTTTCTTTTCTCTTATTTTTTCTCCATCCACGGCGCATGGAGATCTCCTCCAACCTTCCATTTTATTTTCAAATTTGTTCCTTAAATTTGTAGTTCATTCTTTCAATTTCATATTTGTAAGATTTAATTTGGTAAATCCCAACTTAAATTAGACATTATTATGCATCGTGGTTGATGATAAAACTTGAGTGGTGGAAGAAGGACGATGGATACCAGGCTAGCTGGAAGCGATGAACAAACGGATGGCGCTTGAGATCAACGGATCGGAGGGCCGGTGTTGACGAACAACCGAGATGAACGACGATGAAGACGGTCGGACAGCCGACGTCGAAGGGCGGCTGAGTCAGATTGTCCCCGTTGAAGATCTGCAGGGACGTGCTGAGTTACTGCTGACAACCTTGCTCGCCTGAAACATTGTACGCCCAAGCCCTCATGGAAAGGAGATGAAGAAACAGTAGGAAAACAATAAAGAAAAACAAAAAAAAATTATAATCCAATTTAAGTATGACACGTGTCCAGGTGACCTACTAAAATGGTTTATTCAGGTCACCGGCTTGTTTTGGGAAGATGCCTATTATAAATTAGATTATACTAGAATTACTAATAATTGAGATTATTATAAGAAGAGTCGTAATAGTTGGGATTATTTGTGTGAATTTTTCCTTTTGTGAACTGTCAAATTTGTGCACCACAGGGAGGCTTAACGTGGAGATTTACTACCTGCTTCTATGGTTTTCCCGACACGGTCAGATGAAGGGCATCCTGGGACTTGCTTAAGCAACTGGCAGAAATTAATAATTCTGCATGGCTTGTAATGGGAGATATGAATGATATTTTGTATGAATCTGAGACAAAAGGATGCGTGCAGCATCCTCCATGGCGGATACAGGATTTCCGTGAGAATTTTACGTCGAGTGATTTAAGGGATTTTCTTTTTGACGGATGTGGACATGGGAGAGAGGGAAAGGCACACTGAATTGGGTGGAGGAAAAACTTGACCGTGTTTTGGTCAATGATCTTTGGCGGGACAACTTTATGGAGGCTAAAGCGTCATCGGTGGAATCCCCTATCAGTGATCATATGGCATTGTTAATAAAAATTAACTCGACTGTATACGGCAAACCGAAGAAGTTTCGGTTCGAGAACAACTGGCTAAAGGAGGATGAGTGTAGAACGATCGTGGCTAATAGTTGGCGAGCGGGTGAATTCTTAACTATTAGCGATCATATTTTGTTCTGTGGTAAAGAATTACTTAAATGGTATGGTAGTCGGGTAAAAGACTTTCGATACCAAATTATGGCTTGCAAAAGGAGATTGGCTTGGTTAAGAGGAAAAGACGATCAGGCATGTGTGGCCGAATTTATTCGAACTTGTGCTGTTCTTCACGAGCTAATGGAGAAAGAGAATATTTATTGGAGACAACGAGCCAAGGAATTTTGAGACGTGAATTCAAAATTTTTTCATAATACGGTTAAAGCTAGGAGGCGGAAGAATAAAATGATTGGCTTGAAGCGGGAGAATGGTGATCGGGTGACGGACCTAGAAGCTATGGGGACGATGATTCGGGATTATTTTTCTAATATATTTGTTGCTGCTAGCAGGAATGGCGACGCTAATGCTCTTAGCCAGTTTGTGAAGATCGGGTAGGACCAGAATAGGAGGCTTCTTAGGGAGATTTCGGCAGATGAAGTTAAAAATGCAGCGTTTGACATGCATCCGGAGAAGGCACCAGGAATGGATGGGTCGAACCCAGCATTTTTTCACAAATATTGGGACATTGTGGGGCCGGAAATAACGAGGTTGTGCACAGGAATTTTTAATTCAGGTAATATTCAACCTGAATTAAATGTGATGAATATAGTATTAATTCCTAAAAAAGATATGCCGAAAGGAATGGGGGACTGGAGGCCGATTGCCCTATGTAATGTTGCGTATAAAATCTTTTCCAAAGTCTTAGCGAACAGGATGAAAGGCTTATTGGGAGGTTTGATTGGGGAAAACCCAAGTACATTTATTCTAGGTAGATCCATAGTGGATAATATTATGGTGGCTTTTGAAATGCAACACTGTTTGAAACGGAAGCAAGGAGGAAAAGAAGGATATGTTGCCCTGAAACTGGATATGAGCAAAGCCTATGACAGAGTCAGTCGGGATTTTCTTTAGATGGTGATGTCTCGTATGGGTTTTGACAGTAGATGGATCGGCCTCATCATAGAGTGTATCAGTTCGGTCAGCTATTTTATTCAGTTTGGAAAAGATAGGTTAGGTCCGATTACTCCGGGATGTGGGTTGCGTCAGGGAGACCCTTTGTCGTCATATTTGTTTATTTTGGTGGTAGAAGGGTTGAGCTCGATGATACGAAAAGCTGAACAAAGAGGGGATATTCATGGCGTTGCGGTTTGTCGAGGGGCACCTAAGGTCTTTCATCTATTTTTTTGCGGATGATAGCTTTCTTTTTTCAATGCTACGACAGGGGAGTGCAACGAAATAAAGAAAATTCTAAATAATTATGAAGTGTTGTCGGGACAGTTAATTAACTACAATAAATCCAATCTAAGCTTTAGTCCCAATACCGAGGTCACGACCAGGTCTACTTGCTGAAATATATTGGGTATTAACATGGAGGGGGAGCAAGTATTTGGGATTACCTGGGATGGTTGGCTGAAACTAAATAGCCATTCTCGGCTATCATCGGGAAAGGATCCATAGTTGAATAAAAGGACGGAATAACCGGTTTTTGTTTAGAGCAGGGAGAGCGGTTCTACTAAAAAATGTGATTCAGGCAATGCACACTTATGCGATGAATGTCTTCCTGTTACCGAAAGAGCTGTGTGATGAAATTGAGAAACTCATGAACGGCTTATGCCTTCTGGTGGAGAGGATCCAAGCTTGATCAGAAAGGCATGAGATGGAGAACATGGACACACTTATGCAGGCCGAAGGAAGCAGGAGGATTAGGCTTCAAAAGACTTAGGGATTTTAATCTAGCTATGTTGGCCAAGCAGGGATGGAGGTAGATAAATGATGAAAATAGTCTCATGGGACGGGTTATGAAGGCAAGGTATTATCCTAATTCTAATTTTCTTCAAGCCAAGTTGGGTAATAATCCGTCTTTTGTGTGGAGAAGTATTTTAGAAACGCGGGATATTTTAAAAATGAATACGCGGAGAAGGGTGGGGAATGGAATTGATGTTGATGTTCAAGTCTGGACAGATGCTTGGCTACCGGGGAATGATGAAGGTCGTATTACTTCGGCTAGACCCACTGGGATACGGGACATGAATGTGGCTGCACTGAGGAATATCACTGGAAGGGAATGGAATAGAGAATGGATCCAATTAATTTTTAATGAGTCAGACAGAGAAAGAATTTTGAGCATTCCTTTGAGCAATGTTGATCGGCCCGATAGCTATTGGTGGAAGGGGGAAATTAACGGCAATTATTCAGTAAAAGTTGCTTTAAGCTTCAGATGGAAAATTTGCAAGCAACGGACGAGAAAGTTTGGCGCCATTTATGGGAGTCTAAGGTACCACCTAAATTTAAATATTTTGTTTGGCAGATTATGGATGGTTCAATGCCTACGGTGGACAATCTGCGAAGAAGAGGGATGACCATTCAAGGGGGGCATAAATTGTGTGACGATCAATCCAAGTCACCAAATCATGCTTTCAGAATATGCGGCTGGGTGAGGGCGGTTTGGCAGGCAGCGGGCTTCCCAATCGAAGAGGAGAAAATTTTTGAGATTTGGTTGTCGGGGAATATATCCGAGAAAGACAAGGAGAAACGAAGTAGGTTCATTGCCACCTTATGGGGGATATGGAAGAGAAGGAATAATGCAGTCTGAAAAGATCAGAAGGATGATGCAACAAGTGTTATTAATGTTGCGGTTGGAATGCTAGCAGGCTGGTAGGACGCTCAAAGCAACGGGAGTATTCAACATGGGGTGGGCCGAAGGAAGGAGGAGAAGTGGGAAAAACCGGATAAAGATTTTATTAAAATCAATGTGGATGGTGTTGTTAATGAGCAAGGAAAAATCCGAGCTTGGGGTTGGGTGGCACGGGACGAGTATGGGTCCTTTGTTAAAGCAGGCGGTGGGTCGATCAGCACCAACTGGACTGCAGCGGAAACCGAGACGGTAGGTTTGAAGGCTACAGTTGAAGAAGCCCTGGAAGCAGGATGGAATAAGGTGGAATTTCAGACAAACACTATGACTATTGTGCAAGGACTCCGACAAGGGGAAGGTTTCTCTTATTTGCATATTGTTTTGGATGATATGAGGAGGTTGTTAGATACAAAGAGTAATTTTTTTCTCTTTTTATAAACGATCTGCGAATCGTGCAGCTCATGCTTTGGCAAAAACTCACGTTAATATCTCAGATCAAGTGAGTAGCTTCGATATTATGCCCGATTGGCTAATGACCTGTTGAGTTAATAAAAGTTTGAATATGACGAGTCAAAAAATTGAGCTTATTTGATTCTATTAAAAGTATAAAATTTCCTTCATTAAGAGTAAATTAATAAAAAAAAGAGTAAATTAATCTTATTTTAAAAAGGAAACATTAATATTCCTATGTAAGGAATGCTATTGAGTCAATTCCCTAAATAGGACTAAAAAGTGTCAAAATTGCACAAATAGGACTACATTTTTTAAATTCCCTTAATAGGACTATTTATGTGTGTTTGGACAAATATATACCCTTGTAACTTGTGAAATGTTTTAATTAATAATAAAATCATAAAAAATAATAAAAAATCGAAAAAAATACTAAAAATCGTAAAACAATAATAGAAAATTAATAAAAATATTTGTTAAAAAAATTAAAAAAAAATATTTTTTTAAAAAAATTAAAAAAAAAATCGTAAAATTAAAAAAAAAAACATTACCACCCCTGCCACCCCCATCACCACCAGCTCCCATCACCGGAGAAAAATATGCCAACATTTTAAATAATACCATAATAATGGCATATTCAATGAAAATGTTGGCATATTGAAGAGTAATTATGCCATCTTTTTGGCATTTTCAGAAAAAGATGGCAGTTTTTTACCAAAAGTGGAAGAAATTTCACCAATCGGAGGTGGTGGTGCTGGGAGGCGGTGGGAAAGGTATCCATAATCTTTTTCATTTTTTTATGGGTTTTTACTATTTTTTATTATTTTTTAAAAAACAATTAAAAAATAAAAATTTAAATTTTTTATTTTATAAATGTTGTATAAATTTTTTATAATTTTTTTACGTTTTTTAAATTTTTTTTACATTTTTTATGATTTTATTATGAATTAAAGCATTTCATTATGAATTAATACTATGAGGGGTATTTAGGGTAGAAAATCAATGTTTTGTCCTATTTAGGAAATTTAAAAAGTAGTAATCCTATTTGTGCTTTTTAGGAACTCATTAGTCCTATTTAGGACAATTTATAAGATTATTATGACTAGGAGGAACCTATTGAGTGACCCCATTATTATGACTTCCATTGTTTAACATGCTTTCCTTTTTGGGATGAATTTAAGATTTAAGATTTTCCTACAATTTCCTCATTTAATAATTTTTTTTCTTAAAAATACTCAAAATAACCCTTACTTTCTTTTACTTTTCATCTTCTATTTCATTTTTTTTACAATCTCTCCTACTTTTTTTTGCACTTTCCTCATGAAATAATATACCCAAGCTAATGTAGCAATCTTTAGAATATGAAAAGAGCATGTAATAGGTTGCTAGGTTAGTGCATGATAATAAAAAAATGGGAAAATGTGCAAATAAACCCTCGAACTAACCGAAAAAGTGCAAATAAGCCCTTTTATAAGAAGCTCTGTCCAGTCGTCGCCATTTGGAGCGATTCTAGGTAGAGTTTTTTTATGAATTATTTTGAACATCTTCTTCACTAAGTCTAATTTACCCATACCAAAATTTTAGCTAAAAATTTAACCGGGAAGGCAGCCAAATGATTTTCTGAATTATACTGCGCTGTTTAACTGCTCAGTTATCTTCATAACATTTATTTGACTGCCTTTTCAGTTGAACTTTTAGCTGAAATTTGGTATGGATAAACTAGACTTAATGAAGAAGATGCTTAAAATATTTCATCAAAATATTCCACTGAGAACCACCTCAAATGGCGACGGCCGGACAAAACTTCCTATAAAAGGGCTTATTTGCACTTTTTCGGTAAGTTCGGGGGCTTATTTGCCCCTTTTCCCTAAAAAAAAATTGATTTATTTGCATATGGTGAATGGTGATGGAGACTTTGAGACTTGAGAGACTAAACAAATTTTATGATTAATTGAAAATAATAATTGCAACAACTAAAAAAATAGATTATTTGCACAACAATTTTTAGAGATCGTCAAAGGAGATACTCTTATACACTTCACTTATGTTTTATTTCTATTTATAGAATTTTCTCAAAAACATTTTACAATTTAAAAAGAAAACAAATTGTAATGGATTAGACAATCACATCTTATCGTTTATGTCTACATGCCATGGTTGAATGGATGATTGTAAGTTTGTCTGCAATCTACATTACTTTTCCATGTAACTTGCAAAATAAGAGTTGCATATGATACATTGCCTTAAGTAACAAATAATTTCAAAAATATGAATAAAAATTCATGATTTGTCCGTTGATCATACCAAAACCAAAACAAGGTTGTACTTGATGAAGTTGATCAAACACCATTTTTCCTTGTAGTACATAATATAATGATATGAGACTTTTAGCACCTAAAGCAAAAAGGGTACCAACAATAACAGTAAGGATCGGATATAGTAAGGAATGCCCAATGTCTGCAATGAGTAATGACAAGGACAGGCAGAGATGGACGTTACTCCTCCATGCGGTTTTCTTTGGACTGTTGTGAGACCTTGACCTTGATTGGCAAGGTGAGCGAAGGATCTTTTTGGAGAGCCGAAGGGGCTTTGACCATGTGGATACTCTGTGCAAGTTCCTTTGCATCAACTTTCTGGACATATTTAATCTTAGGTCTCTTCCTGGGAGATTTTTTAAGAAAAACGTTAATGCACATTTGTATGTGAGTGTGTTTACGCAACAATAACCACAAATATATCACTACATTAATACTTAAGGTCAAAATGTGACTTAATATTTTTGCAATGACTTTTGTGACCAGGATGGTATTCTTTTTCATTATCTGATAATACTATAGAAAAAATCTCTTCTGTATAAATGGATCCACCAGAAATTGTAGACAAATTGGCAAGAACATAAAAAAACCTGTTCTTGTGATGAGTAGCCTCCCTATCATCCCTGACTTTAACAATTTTCTTAATGGCCTTCAAAGTGTTCTCTGTTACATTCTTGTCATATCTTTCGGGCCTGTTTCGCTTCCTCTCAAATTCAAAGGTTGAGTCCTTCCAGTTTGAATATTCCAAGAAGAAATGCAAATGCATGAAATGTAGAGAACTGTCAGTAAATAAAACAGCAACAAAAAAAAGAAAAGAAAACCGATTGACACATTTTTTATGAAGATTAAATAGATGTGGCCTGCCTGTGTCATGTCTTTTCCATGCAACCGCCTATACGCCTTAGTCCACTTGACCTTGCGTGGATTTCTCTTCATCTTAAAGTTCTTGTGACATTTAGATCTACAGAACCTAAAAATCTGCAGATGAAGAAACACATGGATTATCATCAATAAAGTTAAAAAAATTATGAAAAAAAACACTCATTTAGCCATACAATAGATAAATCATATGCACAATCCCACAACAAACAATATAGCATTCGACTGTCAGATTTGTTTCTTAATCACAGACAATCAACAATATGTCTCCATATATTATTTTTGTGACCAATACAAAATTGCTAAATGAACAACAAAAAACACTACCTCCGTCACATTGGACATTGTCAAGTTAGATTTAGGTATGAAATAAGATAATTAAAAATTATGTGGTTGAAGTGTGTACCGAGAGGAGAGAAACGAGCAAGTCCACACATTATTTACATTAAAGGGAAAGTGATAAAGTTTGTAGGAAAAATAGATAAGGAAAGTTGACAAAGTCTAATGGGACGGAGGGAGTATGAAAAGGGGAAATTGCAAAACAAAAAGATCTTGTTTTACAAAAAAACAATCAGCTGAAGTAAATCTAATCATTATAACTTATATGAAAATGTCCCACAAACTAAGGTGAAAAGGTCAAAATCCAAATTATTGATGCAAATCTGATATTTCAAGGGACAATTGATCCCAATGGGCCGGACATCACTTGACATGTAAATATACAAGTCTTAGATACTCAAGCAAGTACATAACTAAGAAATAAGTAGCTCATTCTTGGGTAGCCTGACACACTGACAAGCTAACATACAATATGGAAACTTAAAAACTGTACATCAAATCGTGGCTTGAGGCCATTTAGCAAAAGAGCACACATTACAGTGTGCTGATTAGGTTCTTTTTGTTTAGTTTTTTGTAAATATTGTTAGGGTTATTAAGGTTACCAGGTGTTCAGCACAATTTTAAGGTAATAACAGGTTAATAAAAGGAAAAAAGGAGGAGAGAAGTCAGAGGCTTTGAGAACTAGAGCATCAATCTTTCTTCAGTGACCAAGTCGCACCCTCTGACATGACCCAGCTGCAAGCAAATGACGTACATGCCTCAACCTTTCTTCTACTTCTTTCTCATCTTCTTCTACATTTATTTTACTTCGTGATACCGAACTTTGTTTCTTGGGAGGCTTTTTTCCTGTTTTATTTCCTGAGTCTATTAGTTTTTAACAGACTCATATCAATATCATTAATTTTCTATATAGCTTTTGTTTAATTAATTTTTTCAGTTTATTTGATGTTTTATTTACTAAAGCTATACTTTGAGTTGTACTCCTATATTATCCTTTTGGTATTAATTTATTCAGTTTTAACATAAGCTATGGACATGATACTATGATAGTTTAGTAGCTTGCTAAATGTTTTCTACATTATGGTTTAAGTTACTACAGCTTAGATGAGGAGGAGATGAAAGGATGCCGCATGCATGGACACAATGCCAAATGAGTCAAGTGTTATGTTTTATCAAATGTAATTTTTGAACAGATACAATGAAGGGCGGGGGTTCAAAACAGCACCTCCCGCAATCCCTTAATAAAGTGACAGCAAGTTCAAAGGAGCCAGATGATGTTAAGCTTGACATCAGTCAACATATGATATTTGAGGAAAGATGAGGTCATGATGGCTCTTCTCATTATGCCTCTAACATGAACTGACTTAGCTTTTAAACAGGAAATGATAGGGACATATGAGATAATCACTCATTGGATTATGTCTTGTTACACTGTTTCAGTAAGCTTTTTGGGCACCGTGTGTACATGTCGTTTGGTTTAATACTATTCACCCTTAAGAAAATTATGTGTTACGATTGTCCTTAGTGTGGGGCTCCTTTTTATGGAGTACTGAATTTGAATGTGTTTTCTGATTTTGTCATGATGAACATGAGGAATCCCCTTGGCAAAAAAATAGAGAATCATTTAACTATGGTAAAACCTTTTTTATGTCTACTCAATCCAGGTACAAGCTTTTACAAATTATGAATGGTGACTTATACCCCTAAAACTTAATTCCTGGATTTTTTATAATACTTTACTAGAACCACTTGCCACTTGGCTACATAAGAATTCTACTTTCGAATATAATTTGACTTTTAAGTCAGGCTCTTTAAATATGTTCTTCAAACAAGACACTTTTTGGGACTAAGGGAGTAAGAATTATTCTTATATGTAACCAAATGTCTATTTGAAGGAGAACACCAGTTGTTTAGTTTTTTTAAAATAATGCACACTACTAGAAAACTAAACAATGTGTATTTATTTCTTGTGAATATAAACCACTATAAAGGATGTAATAAACCACTATACACTTCTGTGATTATGTGTTGAGGCAGCCAGGGAGGCAGAGAGACTAAACGACATGCATTTAGGACTCAAAACAAGGTCAACCGAGAAACAACTGAGAGACTAATTCTGAAAGTGACTAATTTCAAGGTTAACTTTCTCAACAAACAGTTGACACTCATCTAAACCAGATTGCATGATATGAAAATATTTAGTCCGAAAAAATGAAGCGGATACACTACTAAGCATTATGCAGTTATGCGCTGAATCCATATCAGTATACACTAGCATCCAATAAATTTGAATCATACTAAAAACCTAAATTTCACCTCGGGCTCAAACAAAGCAAGCTGACTTAATTTATACTTCTGTTTCCTAATAATAAACTATTACTTGAATACAGTTTATCAATCCAAGAAATTGATATATGTGTGTATATAAAACAATATCATACCTTTGCATCATTCCTAACAAACTGTATACCATGGCCAGGGTATATAGTGGATGAGCAAAACCAGCACTTCTCCAACCTCATCGTTCCTATTTAGTGTAGGACAAAAACACAAACCAAAAAAAAATGAAAGAACTGATAAAGATTGAACCTCAACAACACCCTCTAAGCTTGATCTATTCACTGCTGATAATATAGAATAAGATATGCACGAACAGAAAATACAAGACACGATCAAATAAGAAGACCAGTTGGTAATAATCGACCAACCTCAACGTATTAGACGAACGGCCTAAGCAGAAGGGAGATTGGGTTGGGTGTTTACGGGGGTGTATATAGAAGCGGAACTAGGTTAGGTTATTCCAGGGCATGTGATTTTCGTTAATTAAGAGCATCTTTAATGGCAATGTGGATTGCACCACACAAAAAATGGACACGTAATCGCTATAGACGGCCCGTGAAGCTGATATGGACGGACATCCAATTTCAATCCGATTGCATCTCCAATGGAATCAATCGTTTTTCTATTCTTTAAATAATACGGAGTACCTAACAACATTTAAATTAATTACTCTCCAAGTCTGCATATATATCCAAAACATATACGTAGTACTTCGTACGTAGTAAACCACATATATACATAGTCTCCTGCCACTACGGCCGGGAGGAGGAGCGCCGTCGTATGTCGCCACAAAACTCCCTAGCTAACCAATTCAGGTATTTTTTTTGGATGTAATATATAAATATATTTGTATTCGTTCAGATATATGAAGTATGACTCAAATGCACAAAAACTACAATGCTTTTGAAACTCCTCAACACAGAAGCATAAATAAAACTTTCGTTGTCTCTTGTGAGCACACACCAAATCCATGGCGGTCACTGTCTTCCTCCTAGCATAGTAGCATGCTGTATATGTAACCACATCATCAATGACATTTTCGAGGGGAAGATCTTCATAAGCACACCTCCTAGGTCTCTTCATAAATGGACCTCCGTTTTTGAGCGCCGGAAAATAAAATGAGCCCGAGAAGGAGATCGTCGGAGCAAAAAAGGGCTGCCGGCTGCTGCCGCGTAGACGACGAGCGACACCGTATCACAAAACGCTGATATTCGTCTATATGGTGGTCACTTTCTTCCTCCATTTCAACAGTCTCTTCATAAATGAAACCACCATTTTTCCAGGTGTCGGAAAATAAAACGAGCCGGAGAAGAAGGTCGCTGGAGTAAAAGGGGATGCCCAGTTGCCCACCGCCGCCGCTTAGGCGAGGAGTGCCGCTGTATCACAAGGACGGGACTGCTATAGGATGTGAGATTGTTGTCCTTGTTTGGTTACTACTGAGTACTGAAATCGGGTGTTGCTTTGCCGGAAAGGAAAAATTGAAGGAGCTCTTTACTTTTGTAGGTGTGCCGAAGAACTCCATATTTGTATAAATATGTCCGGAAAAATAATAATTAAAATACTCCGTAAATAGTTGAATAAATGATTTGATGACATGGCTGTTTGCTGGCCTTGCTGAAAGTAGAAGCCCGGGTAGACAGCCGCTCCTATTTTTCATTCCAGCTCAGCAACACAGAATGAATGCATGTTTCCGTTGGAGTGAGTAAGTTTAGCTCAAGGTCTCTATAGCTCACGTGGCAATTCATTTTTAAAGGATCCACAGCCCCACTACGGATGCTCTAATAATAATTGAGAAAGTTCTCAAAATAGAATTAAAAAATTTGAAAATTCCAAAATACGATTGTTATGTTTTTATTTCCAACATAGAAGTAATTACTGACAATTTTGAAAAATACTATCATGTTTGAAGTCTGGTACTGCCAAATCAATTTTGGAATTTTCAAACTCTTTTTAGTCCTATTTTGGGTAATATTATCATAATAATTCTAAGGAAAATTACCTTAAATAGGATTTAAAACGTTTGTATATTCCAAAATAGGACTTTCATTTTCTATTCTCAAAATAAGACTAAATACTGTCATGTTTTGGCAGTACCAGACTTTAAAGTTGACAGTGTTTTCCAAACATGGCCATAATTACTCCTATATTGGAAATAAAAACATGACAGTCCTATTTTGAAATTTTCAAATGTTTTTAGTCCTATTTCGGGAGTTTTCTCTAATTTTAAATCATTTAATTTGGCACGTTTTAAGTACTATATTCAAGTATTAACATTTATTATTATTATATTAGAATTCTGTATCAATTTCTAGTAGTTAATTTTGTATGATTTTATATGAGTTTACGATTTTACTTGCGGTTTGAACCAATTTATTAATGTTTTTTTTTTACTCAAGGGGGTCTGGGGAGGGGGGCCGATGGGGTCTGGAGTAATCGGGGCCAAAACTTACTCCATTGAGTTTCGAATCCTTATGTACCTAACAGGTTTCGAACTCGAAACCTCCCACTATGCACGGTATCACACAACCAGCTGGGCTAGAATGTTTGGTTGAACTGATTTATTAATGTAAAATTGTAAAATCGTACAATTTTAGGATTGAGACTTTGACAACATTGATCTAACCTTTATTAAAAGGCTTTTTTTTTGAAAATTTTATTAAAAGGCTTTTACATTTGCAATTTAGACCTATATGAGGTGTAAAAAATTTACATTAAAATTTTAACCTCATATGTAAATATAATAACTGGTCAATTAGAACCAATATGAAATGCTTGTTATGAAATACATAGTATGTTTTTTCCACTGTTGAAAAATGAGAAGAAGACGTGTTACAGTTCTCAAACCCGCCTTGATTTTTTAGTCTCAATGTTTTAACGGCTTTTTTAATTCTCTTAATAGTTTTTTTAGTCAGACATTATTTTGTTGGTGTTTTTTTTGTTGGTGTTTTTCTAGTTTTCTAGCTCGGGCACCAGTGATCGGTGTTTGATTTTTTATTTTAATTTAATTTACTTGAGTTCTAGTATTTTAATATGAGTCATTTACAATAAAATAAAGGGAAAATGGAAACTAATAATCCAACCTTTTAGCGGTCTTCTTTTAATAGTCCGACCTTTTCGTTATTCATGAATAATCCAACATTTGCACCTCATTTTCATTCATTGGTCCCCGACCGGTTGATGACCTGCTATTCCGAGTTATTTTCTTATCTCTGTTAACTATTATACCATAAATTCCACCTTTCACAAAGATAATATTCTGCAAAGATAAAAAAATAACTTGGAATAGCAATATTTTTTTCTTATAAGACAATATTTTTTACAAGAATATTACTAAAATAAAACATATTTACATAAATATGACTATTCATTACTACAATATGGTGTTATGGTAACTTAAGCTCAAAACTACTCTAGCCACTAGTCATATTTTTGTAAATTATCTTTATTTTGGTCATAATTATTTCATAATGGAATAGCAAAGTTTTACAACAAAAAAAAACCAACCTACCTCAATAATAAGTTGACTGATATATAGAATTATAAATGAATTCTACAATTCGAATTATAGGAGCCATATTGTGCTTTTAGCATAGTAACCAGGACATAGGTTCATCTCTTTTAGCACACTTTATTTACTAGTTGTATGTGAACTTGTGATGTGTTCCCTTACTTTATACTCCCTCCGTCCCAGGGAGAAGTTCCCGGGTTGACTTTCACACATATTTAGGAAATAAAGTTACTGAGGGGTAAATTTTACTGTTTGGCACTGTTTCGACACTGTTTGGCACTGTTTTGACACTGTTTGGCACTGTTTTGCACTGTTTGACACTGTTTTGATGTAGGTTAACTTTCCATTTAGGGGAAATGGGAACTTTTTGTTGGGACTACCAAAAAAGGAAAGTGGGAACTTCTCCCTGGGACGGAGGGAGTAAGATTTAGTTCAGACTAGCAATCATGTCCATTAAGGTTAATTTGTTTGATTGCAAAAGTTGATTATCAAGTGTGTTCAAGAAAGAAGAGATCTAATAATGTGTGAGACACTTTGTAACTTGAAATAAACAGTTACAAAATCTATGTGTTATAAGTTAAGTTACAATTTAGATAGTACATGATACTTAAATAATCGAGTTGATTTAAGGAGATTTGGATAGGCTAGCCCCTATGTTCTAAAAATCGTTCTAGGCGTCCGACTAGTCCCCGCCTAGGCGCTAGGCGGTGGCCGGGCGCCCCGATTTTCGGGAAGACAGTCAAATTATTTTTGGAAGATAATTGCACCCTTTATATACATATAAAATGCAGTTATCTTCCAAAAATCTTTTGACTGCCTTCCCGGTTGATTTTTTGCTGAAATTTGGTATGGATGTACTAGACTTGATGAAGAACATGCTCAAAAAATTTTATCGAAAAATTCCACCGGGAAGGCCCTCAAAACGTGGAGGCCTCACGGCGGCTCCGGTAAGGTATACCTTATGTGTGTGTGTGTGTGTGTAATACATAGTATTATACTCCATCCGATTCAAAAACAAGTTCCACATTTGACTTCACACATATTAAGAAAAGAAATTTGACTTTAATGTAGAGTGCATTGTTTGGCACTGTTTGACACTGTTTGGAACTGTTTTGATGTAGATAATTTGCCAAATAAGGAAAGGTTTGAAAGTGGAACTTAATTTTGGAACTGCCTGAAAAGGAAAGGTGGAACTTCTTTTTGAATCGGAGGGAGTATATGATAGTATAATACACACACTCATACATATATATATATATATATATATATATATAGGAAAATATTCAAGTAAGGTAGGCCTAAGAATTGAAATCCTTAGGCCTCTTTCATTTGAGGTGCTTCTGAGATGAATTTTTTGATGAAATTTTGTGAGCATGTTCTCCATGAAGTGTTGATTATGCCCACCAAATTTCGAAAAAAAATTCAATCGGGAAGTCGGTTTAATAATTTTTTCAAAATTGCGCAGGTTTTTACATATATAAAATACAGTTTTTTTCAACAATTTATTTAAATGACTTCCCGATTGAATTTTATTGTGAAACTTGGTGGACATCATCTTCAATCCATGGAGAATATGCTCACAAAATTTCATCAAAAATTTCAACCCGAAAGCACCTCAAATGAAAGAGGCCTAAGAATTACAATTCTTAGGCCTACCTTACCTCAGCATTGTCCTATATATATATATAAGAGTTTTTACAAGAATATTATTAAAAAAAACTTATTTACTTAAATATGACTATTCATTATTATAACATAGTGTTGTAGTAACTTAAGTTCAAAACTTGAACATGAATCCCCTCCTTAATAGCACTACAACTTTATGAAAAAAGTTCCCGCTCACCCGAACTCTAATTATCATCCGCCGGATGCTATGCACCTTAATCTACGGTTCTCACTTCCTCTTTCTTTAGCTTCCTTCTACATCTCTAATCACCCCAAACGCCTGAAATTCCGTCATTTGTATCATCCCCGTCGATGAATTCTTTTTCTAAAATCTGAATAACCTCAACAAATACCTATGATCGCTTTAATTAGATCTACAGCGTTCCCATTTCTCGAATCGCTTCTCCCCTCACTCAAACCAAACAGCTCTCTCATCTCTACCGTCATTGAAACAAAATGCTTGATGAAGGGCGGCAACATTGGCTGAAATTGCAGAGGAAGACGACGCCATGATTGCAATCGCTCCTCAGGTTCTCCTCTCTCTCCTCTCCCCTGTCCGTATATCTTGTATCTCTATTCTTCTTCTATCAATTCTCATAAGTAAGACCGTTAATTTTTCCTCCCCTTCTTCATCGATTGGCAGCCAACGCCAAAGCAAACTCTTTCCCTGTCGGTAAGCTTTATTTGATTAGGTTGTCAAATTGATAAATTATTTCAAGCAAGACACGATTTTGGGTAGATTTAGTTAGGTTAGAGTAGGTTCTAATTTCTGAATTTTATTGCTATTAGAAGAAAAATTCGAGAAAGATCAAGTTTGAAGTGAATTGGAGTCTTCCACAATCATTGTTTGCCCTGTTTGATAATTCATTTGAAAATAGATGTATATATACACTTATAGTTACAAAAATTCAGGTGCGTGTATACATATATATGTGTGTGTCTGTGTGTGTGTTTATGTGTGTACTACCATGTGTATATGTATATACATCCATTTTTTGGGAATGATATGTTGTTGTATACTATCGTATACCATGTGTATCCTTCTAGATGCTTATTGATCTATTACAATTCTGCAATTTTAATATAAAATTTTAAGATTGAAATTGATCAAGTATTGTGTTATGAAAGTGTTTGCTAAAATTCCTCAATCAAGTATCTCTTGCTACATTAATTTTTGAAGGATTTTCAAATTCATTGGGTACTAATTAGTTTCCAAACGCTAAAAGTTGGGGAGTTGGTGCTTGGGATATATCATAGCTATTGATGAGATGATTACTTTACAATATTTCAATTTTCTGTGTGGGAACTACCTCTTGAATGAGACAAATAATTTGAAAATTATAGAGCCTTTATATTGTAGGGCATTTCTATGATCAAAGTTTTGTGGATGAGGGAAATCATAAATGCCAAGCTTCTGGACTTGCCTCACATATCGTCTAACGGCCATCACTATCATTCATGGACTTCATTTATATGCTGAATCAGGTAATTATTTGACTTTGATTTATTTCACTTTTATTCATTTTTGTGCTCTAAATCAGTTCCATGAGTCTTAGGTTTAATTTGTCATTCTTCCCTCCAAATCAACTTGACATATATATTCCACGTTTTGAATTTGTTATCGCTAACCAGGTAAATCAACATGGCCGATCTAAAGTCCGTTTTTGTACTCAAATCTGAGAGGTGATAAAATTCTTTTTCATCATTTTTTTCTTTGTCATTTTCTGTACTTCATGCATTTCATGCTTTTCTGATGTCGTGCAGGTGTTGTTAATTTCTACTTTTTATAGTTCATTTTTTAGTTTCAATTTTTTAGGTTTCCAGCAATCATTCTTAATGCTTCCATAGATTCAATCGCACATATATCTCCTCACCGAAGAGAAAGGATGAATCGCGATATGCAGAAAAGATTAACTAATAGAGAATTCAATCGAGCGAGATAGAACTAGCACACAACCTTTGCTGAGATGATTTCTTCCAATGAATTCTTCCACGGATTTGAACTGGGGCCCCAATTGAATCTGAAGCTCATCTATTTCAATGTATATGGTGATTTACCATAGTCGCACATATATTTGTAATTTTAATTTTATACATAAAAGAATTTTTATTAATCTAAAAAAGGTTTAGTAATCTGCACCTCCATTCCTTCTACTGATCTCCAACACTAATGGCATTAATGGAAATAACCAGATTACATATGTATTCCTCCAGTTACATTTGCTAATTAATGGAGTTACATCTTTTTATGAATGATTTACATCTTCATGTGAATGAGTTACATCTTTTTATGAACGGGTTACATCTTCTGAAGCGCGACTTACATTAAGATTTGTCTTAATAAGTTACATTTTGTATACACCTAAGTTACATTTGCCATCAATGCGAGTTACATTTGTAATAACATGAGTTACATTAAAAAATCAACTCCTGCTGAAACAAAAAAAATGATCTTTTCTAAAAAATTATTTTTTATGGCCATGATATTAAAAACAAAACATATTCACGTTTTTACCTAAAATTATTTCTTTTCATTGTTTAAATTGAAATCAATATTTGACAAGTTATATTTTGGATGAGCTTGAGTTACATTGATCAATAATGTGAGTTACATTTCATTACACACGAGTTACATTTCATTACACACGAGTTACATCACATTTCGTTCCTGAACAATGAAAAATGAAAAAAAAAAAGGTTATTGTTCACGCACGTGAACAGTAACACACGAATTTTTAGGTTGGAGCAGCATGTTTCCAACGACGCCGTTTTGAGCACATGAGCATAATGCTCATGCTGCGCCGGTTGCAGCGTATACGCACTGAATGATACATGTTTTAAAATGGATCGCATACCTTCTCAAACAATGTATTTTTATTTTACAAGGAAAATGATTGCATTCCTACAGTTTACATGCAAATAATCAAACGCCCTCTAAATGCTACATTTTGCAAGTAAGAAAAAGTATATCAATTACTCATATAGTCACACTCGTAGTTAGCTTTACTGATAAATCTTTTTGTTCATTTTTATCTGTTTATTAATAATCTTTCACATAACTTTACGTTCAAACATTATTAATCATATTACTAGAAAAATAAAATTGATGATCACTTTTTTTGTGTTAATTGATGATCACTTTTAATAATCATTATATTATAGTCATTTTTAATTTCATTTAATATAGTCATTGTTCGTAAACCATGTCAACGATTTTGCCCTTAGTTTTTCAATAGTAATATACGAATATATATGTTTAAACTCACGGACAAAATATAGTACTCCGTAGTATATATTATCACCATTGGACATTATCAAATTTGTGTAAAATGTGAAATAAAAAAAATTATGTGATTGAAATAACCAATTATATGCATATGAGTAGATAAAATTAAATAAGAAAATTATGCAAAGAAATTAGTAGAATAATAAATTATTTACCCATTTTTTTAAAGTAAATTATTTACCCGTTAGAAAATTGGCAAAGTTAATTAGAAAATTGACAATTTCTCTCTAAAAAAATTAGATTGAATGGTTGATCATAGAACCTAACTTTGACATCGATCAATGTATAGTGGAGTGTTTTGTACACTCCACTATATGTACACAATTAGATTGAATGGTTGATCATAGAACCTAATTCCGGCAACTGCGATGAGGGGTTACTATGCTGAAAAATGCATAGGACTTCTGCAAGTACCGGGGACAGAACCTCACTCTCTATCTATCAGATTGTGATTATAGTCCAATTTACATCCTCCCATCGTGCCGTCCGGTCGGTGTTGGGGGGCCCTCAGGGATGGGGTGTCATCCTTTTTTTTTTTTTCTACCTTATTTATTTGTGACAGATAAAATTTATGTGAAAAACAGACATGTGTATAGTGTATGTACTTATTGACTCATTGCAGTGTTCGAGGTCTATTACAAGTCAACTCTACTAAATTAGAGTTGTCTCATCCGGAATTCACACAGACAAAAACAGAATCAAACCAGCTTCCTTCGCAGCAGTCTCTACAAATTTGATCCGTCCACCTAGATCTCCTCCTCACTCAATATCTGAATCTGAGCTTCGTCGCAGCTCCAATGGATTCCTCTGACGAAGAAGGAGAGGAATACCTCTTTAAAATAGTGATCATCGGCGACTCTGCTGTCGGGAAATCCAATCTGCTCTCCCGCTATGCCCGGGACGAGTTCAACCACAACTCCAAGACCACAATTGGAGTGGAGTTCCAAACCCAGACGCTTGAAATCGACGGCAAAGAAGTGAAGGCCCAGATTTGGGACACCGCCGGCCAAGAGCGGTTCCGCGCCGTTACTTCAGCTTACTACCGCGGCGCGCTCGGCGCGCTCGTCGTCTATGACATTAGCCGCCGTACTACCTTCGATAGTATCCCTCGTTGGCTCGAGGAGCTTCAAAGTATGTTTTCATTTCCCGTTTCTTGTTTCTTTGATGTTTAAAAATTTAGCAATTTAGTTGCCGCCGGCCTGCATATCTGCCGGAAAAAGGTTTCTAGTGTGAGTCTATTTGCTGGGTTAGGCTTCAATTGAATATTTTTTGCTATGCAGATTTGATAATAGCCTTCAGATTTGATCTGATTAGTAATCACTGATTACTGTGGCCTTCAGATTTGATCTGATTAGTTAATAGTAATCACTGATTACTATGGCCTTCAGATTTGTTGATTCTTTATTCTTAGAAATATTTTTCCCATATCAATTAAATACAATAAAACCTTAATCCCATATCAATTAAATATAAAACAATAAAATCTATCATATAAGATTATGTTCTACCCTTTCCATCACTGACCTTGCATGAGACCCAACTAGTTCAGAATGTGGACTACTCATTATCTGGGGGTTACCTGCTCATGGTCTGTTTAATCCATTTCTCCAGTCTCAAGTCGTAGTCGGTTTGATTTAATGAGATGTATTAAGTATTTGACCCTATACGTGGAACCCAGAATCTCAATATTTTCTTATGATAACAATTAATGTGTGGTGGCAATTTGATTTTCTTGAGGGAATGACCAATGGGGATCATCAAGTTTGGGATGCAATCATGCAATCCATTTTTTTTTGTTTTATTATTCAACTAATGATCAATACCTTTACTGTAGTGTGCTTAACATGACCCTTGGAACTCTTCCTCTTTAGTTTTACTAAGATCAGTAAAAAGTGGCATATGCAAGAGAACTGCAGTGTTATTGCTAATTGATACAGCCTTGGTTTAAATTCAATGCACTGAGGTTTCTTGAAATAGAAATAACGAAAGATAAAGAGTTCTTGTTTAGGGAATTTATCTTGGATATAGCCAATATTCTAGCACGATATAGAGTGTGTAGGTGAAATGTCCCTTACACCATTGTACTACCCCAAGAGTAAAGGTTTTTTTTTGTCATTGACTTTGACACACTGCTGACTAAATGGGGGGTATGGACATTTATTTTCCATGGAAGAGTTTGATTTGATTGTCTGCCCACCCTGGGAAAACTAGTTAACTACTCCGTATATCTTACTTGAAAGCATTCAAAGTAAATGGGGAAAAGGTGCATTTTGGCCCTTAGGCTCCCTCATTAGGTATTTAGGTGCATATATTGGACACTTAAGTATTTTTTGTGGAGCAAATTCAAATAAAATTTAAGTGCGGGTTTTTACTGGAAGTTTTTTTATTTCCTTTCTTTGTGGCACTAATAAACTAAAGAGTAAGTTTTGTTGCAAATTATATAACATATAATGTTATATACTACGTAATAAAAAGATACCCCGCTAAATTTTAGTGACTGAAACACCATACAACTAAAACCTGTACATCCATGATTAAATTAAGTGTCACTATTTTTGAAAATCAAATTAGATGCCCTCATTATTGGATGTTCATGTGTTTGATGATGACAACTCTACTACCAAACATGAAACACATTTGAACAATCAAACAATATAATTTAGTAGAACGATTATCATTTTCTCGAAAACTGAACATTAATAAAAGTAGCCATTTTCAGGTGGGGTTTCATCGGATTTTAGCAATCACTCAGTGTGAGTTCATTAAAAGCTTATATGGAAAATTAGTATGTTGATTTTTTTTTTCTGTTAATGAATTCGTCTTCCGGAATAACTAATTTGGTTGCAGCAATTAGTTTTGTGAGAGAATCTTTGGATTTTTATCAATTGAGTTTTCTAGACTTTATAAATCTTGACATGTTTGTCCCGGACATTTCCTACAGATTAAATCTGTAAGAAATTCTGCTGGAAATGTAGTACTTTTTCAAAGTGAATTCACTAACCTCATATTCATATCATGTGCAATATGGTTTGTGGACTTGAGGATTTAGATAATTCATTTTTACTTGCAAGTTAAATAATCCTATTAATATTCTTCCACTTGCTTATTTACTAAAACTATTTGCAACTTTTAATTAACGCAACGATAAAACATAACCGTCCTCAAGGTCTTTGCTGAGTAGCGAAGATCTTGAGGTCAAGGAACGGCTTAACTGGCCACACATACGGAGGGACAATACTTTATCTCCAAAATAAGCTAGCTATATGGTTTGTCCATCAACTCTCTTTATGGTTTTTCCATCAAAACTCTTTATGGTTTGTCCGTCTCTAAGGAGTTCTAATAATCTTTTGAGGGATATTTGTCATTGTGAATCAATGTGTCGTACATTTTGAAAGCATTTTAATAAACAATATGCTACCTCTGTTTCTTAATTTGTTAAAGCGTTTGACTTTTACACCGTTCATATACTCTACTTTGACTATATCTCCTTTATTTATGTATTAGAAAGTTATATTTTTGTTTTTAAATTTTCAATGTAAATTTCAAAGCATGGACTTTTACAATTTTTTACTAAACCAATTGAGCATACTATTGATAACCATCATGCATCAGAAAATGTGAAAAGTCCAACTCTTGCAACAAAATAAGGAAAGAGGAACTATATGACAAATTTAATGCTTAGAACATGAAGAACATAATTTCTTGGGTATTCATGTTAGCCAATCTCAAATTCTTTTGAGAATAAGGCTTAGATGTTGTTTTTTGTATTAGGGCTGTTAACGAGCCAAGCCCAGCCCGAACACCTAAAGCTCGAGTTCGGCTCGATAAGGAATTAATGGTGTTCGGATTTGAGCTCGAAGCTCGGCGAGCTTTACAAATGAGGATCGTGTTCGGCTCGATAGGCGTTCGATGTTCAAACCGAGCGCTCGATAAGCTCGATAAATATGATTAAATTTAAAATTTTAGGTGATCCTCGTTAATAGGCTCGTGCTCGAATGATTCGACAAATATTCGGTTCGTTAGTAAACATATTTAGATTCATAAAATCATACTAATTATATTTAAAATTTGATTATATATAAATTATATTTATAATTTCAGGGTGTTCGATAGGCTTGAGTTCGAACCGAGCCGAATACTACTATGTAGGGATGTCAAAAAAACCCGACCCGCAATGACCCGCCCTGGCCCGAGACATTTGGGGCAGGTCCGGCCCGCCCCGTCTTGCAAATGGGGCAGGTCCGCCCCGCCCCGCCTATACAATGGGGCGGGTCCGGGTCTTAGTATTGACCCGTGCTGCCCCGACCCGCCCCGCTCAATATAAAAGTGTACATACTTTTTCTTAAATTATACTACAAATATACTTCAACATTCATATGTGTGTATACAATAAATATTAAATTCTTTGATCTTATAATATGTAGTATTAATATATATATTAGAATGAGATGAACGACGGATTATCAATGTATGCGTTATATATAGCATTTTAATACATATATTCAATTATTAATATAATTAAATAGATTAAGTATTCAAGTCTGAGTAATGTTTCCTCAAATTTTGAAATTTTTAGCGTATCATGAATTTGATTTAATATATTAATTTTTAATTATTATTCAGAGATAAACTTTATGTAGATTCAATTGGTAACAACTTCCCACAAATAGAAATACATATTAGCTAATTAGGTTATGGCGGGGCGGGGCGGACCCGCCCCGCCAGGTCATGGGGCGGGTCTGGGTCTTGCAGTACCCGCCCCGCCCCGACCCATTGCCATGCCTACTACTATGTTCGAGCTCGGCTCGATTAATTTTTCGAACTTAAAACTCAACTCGGGCTCGAGTTCGAAAGCTCGTTAAGCTTGGCTCGTTAGGTTCGAAACCGAGCTCGAACTCAAATAGTTTGATAAAAGCTCGGTTCGTTAACCGCCTTAGTTTGTATACGTATTGAAAATTCTGTATATTGTTGCAGGAATAGTAAGACCCTAAATTAGATTCATCCACTAATCCCGATACCAAAATACCTTCTAAGAAACTTATGCCAAATTAATGACTCAATTCTTTTCCTTTTCCGATGCTAGTACACATCAATTTAGAACTTGTTGGTAACCTCCATTTCCAGCTTATCAGCCTTAACAGCCAAGTTTTTTTTAATCAAAGACATAGTGTTTGTTTTCGTGTGGTAGATTGTGCAATAATTAAAATAAGTAAGGTTAGAGTTACTTTTGTGGCTCAGTTGGTTGAAGTTATTGTAGACCTTTTTAGCTATTTTTCATCTATTTTTTTCTATATTTTATTAGTAAAATATATTTTAAATATAATATTTTCATAATTCAGGGCGAAGAGTTCCATAAATTTCAGAATCAAATCCTATGGAGTTGTGCAATACAGATTGTGAACCACATGATTCTTTCCCCTTTTAGATAAGAGCATGTGTTCACATAGATTTATTTTACAAATCCAAGTGTACCTAATTGTCCAATCCATATGCAAATCATATTAACAACTATGATTGAGGACTTTTGTTCACTTAGATTTATTTCTTTCCTAGTTCAAATTTGAACAGACTTGATCAAACTAGACCAAACTTTAATAGACCAGGCCAGACATAAAAAAAATAGACCATGCCCATACTAGATTTTTTATAACAATAAAATTATAAAATATCAGTAGGTATAATATAAAATCAGACGAGATCTGATCAAACCAAACTTAAATAGACCATCTAGTAAGTTTCAGTCCAAATAAAGAGGCCTTTGGCCTAAATTTATCTATTCTGGTTGACTATTCAAGTCTTGGCTAAAAAAAGAGCACACAAACAAGATTGGTCTAGTCCAACATAGAAACTCACATATAAGGCCTTCTCTTACATTATAGGATGTAGACTTTAGTTAGTTGACTTAATAGTTATTACACACTGCTCATTGTTCGATGGCTAGATGTGCTCAGTGCGAGCTGCCGCACACTAATTTTTATATCCCTGTTTCAAATTACTCCCAATGCTTCTCTTCTTATTGCTGAAAGTTTGTGCTTAAGAACAAGGGTTGTCATGATGCAGCACATTCTGATGCAACCATTGCAAGGATGCTTGTTGGCAACAAATTTGATTTGGAAGATATCAGGGATGTGAGTGTGCAAGAGGGGAAAAGCCTGGCAGAAGCCGAAGGGTTGTACTTTATGGAGACATCTGCTCTGAAGTCACAAAATGTGAAGGAGGCTTTTGAGATTGTTATCCGAGAGATATATAATAGAGTTAGCAGAAAGGTTTTGAACTCCGATTCTTTTAAGAACGAGGTATCTGTTAACCGAGTTAACCTTGTCAGTAATGGCTCCTTGGATGCATCTAATAAGCAAAATCAAGGCTATTCTTGTTGCTCCAGGTAATCCTAGCTGGGTTTCTATTCTCCAACAACCATTCATTTCTACGCGTATGAACCAGTGCTTGAGTGGTACAACTGGATTAGATTGGTTACCAATTTATGGCGTAGTGGTTTGGTTGGTCTTTGTCTGATCATTTGTTTAATTATATTTGTTATTTGCAAGATATCCTACAGTTATGTTACACATGACAAGGTCATTTATATATACAAGTCATAAAGATGATTTAATAGTGGTAGTGTTGTAGTACAATGTTTTGTTTTCTTTTGTTTCATTTTTCTTGTATGAATGAATTCAGCATCAATATATATATCCTGTAATTGAACGCTGATATTGCTCCGTTAAGGTTTCTGGACTCATTGAAATTGTTCAAAAGATTTTGTATGGATTAGTGTTGATGAAACTGCATGAGTTGGTGAAGTCTTGGTTGTAGGCCTGATCCTCTTTGTTAGAGTCGAGTCAGTCAACTATCTTTGCTATGCAGTGTGTAATGCATGCACGTACGATGAAAATTTCAATCTATGAGTGTTATATTTAGACGATGATAGATCAATCATCATTTTGTACTAGGGTTCGACATCATTGCGTTTCTATAGACCAAGATTGGTTGTTTCAATGTTTCGAAATTCCAGTATAGATCGCAATGGGGATTGATAGCTGGGATAAGGATGTTTGTAATGTGAATTTTACAACTGTCGAACTCTAATCTAGTTTGTTTAAGTCTGGTATAGTATGGTCTGAACTCTGACGTAGTCTTATATTGAAATAAGTTCAAGTTAAACATTCTAAACCGGCTGCGGTTAATCTCAAATAGGTTTGGATTTAACCATTTCAAGTGTGGTTTCAATTTGTTAAGTAAAGAAATACCTAGTAATCTATAAATCTTGTTTCGAACCGTCCAGGTTTAGGATAACAACATATTGCCAGTTCTTACTATACCAGGATTGAACTGACATTCAAATCCAGTTAAGATCACAATTTTTGGCAGCCGGAAGTCCGGAAGTAGGGATGGACTGGGCCGGGCCGAACCGGCCCGGAACCGGACCGGCCCGCTACTGTGCGGGCCCGGACCGGACCGGGCCCGGTTGGCCGGTTCCGGGCTTTTAGCCCGTTTTGGCGGGTTGGGCGGGCCGGTTCCGGGCCCTGTTTTTGTTGAACCGGCCCGGGCGGTTCGGGCCGGGCCCGGTTCATTTTTTTTTTTTTTTTGGTTTTTTCAATTTTTTTTCTTTTCCTAGGGTAGGGCTGGGTGTTTTAGGGAGGTTTGGGGCGTGGGGGTGAGGGGGGGGGGGGTAGGGAGATAACAAGAAAGTCAAAAAAAAAAAAAAAAAAAAAAAAAACATTGAACCGGGCCCGGCCCGGCCCGGCCCGGTTAGGCCCGGACCCGGTATCAACCCGGGCCGGTTCCGGGCCCATGTAACCCGAAAAAAAGCCCGCCCGGGCCCGGCCCGGAACCGGAACCGGCCCGGCCCGGGTCCATCCCTATCCGGAACTGGTTGGTCTATATAACTGGTTGGTCAATACAAACTAAAATTAATCATATATAAAGGTATTTTACAAGTCATTTTTTTCTATCATTATTAACAAATAACATGATAAAAATATGATTTAAATATGTTTTTAGTCCTTGACGTGCACTTTGTCGTGGTGTGCACTCAAAGTAATAATACAATACAACACTGATACGTAGTATAGCGAAGTAAGGCTCGTATCCACAGGGAAAGGAATACTTCTCTTTTTATATAACTAGTAACAAGGGGGGGTTAGATTTGATTTAATTTAATTTAATTAACACTAAGATGAATGACTTAAATGAGTTTAATTAATAGAGATGGGGACTTGGTTTTGCTTTTATCCACTTAATGAAATGTTCGTCGATCCCGGTTATATCTTTAACTATCTTCCTCTCGAATACTCAATCGAGGAGTATATCCAGTTCATCGAGGGTAGTTATTAATAACGAGACACGTTCATCAATAAAACTTACTACCGAGTTAATATAGAACACGCGCCGTATATTAACCCGATAGTAGCAATAAAATCAAGATGAAAACGATTGGGATTGACAACCTCAACACAAGCGGTTTATTGGTTTAATCAACATAATTAATTCTCCTTGATTTATTAACCATGAAACGCATGCATTAATAACCCAAGTTTAGTACCGTGAAACGATCGAACGATTAACAAGCGTATTCGTCGATCGATTCTAGTAATAATTAATATATGAAACAAAACTAGTTGATCCTTTAAGTAATGTTCAAAATATTAATATGAAATATGAATAGGAATTAATTAATACTCAAGGAAGAATATTAAAGAAGATGAATCCTACTATAATTAATATCAAGATGTTAACTAATTGTCATCTTAGTAACACTCCCCAATATTAATGTAGAGGAAGAAATAACTATTACTATAACTAATGTCAAGATGTTAACTAATTGTCATCTTAGTAACACTCCCCAACATTGATATAGAAATAGTATTTAAAAGAAGAATTAATATTCAAGGAAGAAGATTAAAGAGAATAACTCACAACTTACAAATTCATTAAGCTTCAAAGTAGCAAAACCAAGATGGAAAGACTACCTAAATTACAAGATAAGGTGTATATGAAAGAGGGGATTAAATTGGTATCTAAATAGGAAGGAAAGGGGTGTTTTTATAGGAGAAGTGAGGTGGTTGGGTCTAAGACATAATTTGATTTTCCCATGTTCACTTGCTTTATTTGATCTCTTATGATCTCCGGGTCAAATCATATCCGATTTTTCACATTTCTTTGTCCTCCATGAGGCTTCCTCTTGTCTCCAATGCTCCTTCTTTATGCTCCCAAGCTCCTTCTTCTTTTCATCATGTTTTTGCTTACATGTCAAAATATCTTAATATCTTCTAATTCTACTTTGATTTTAGAAGATAAAGATTACACCATAATTGTACAAAAGCTAAGTAAACATAATGTAAAACCATTCTAAAGTGTGGTGTTTATGTACTACTAAATAGTACGCATCAGTCCTTTCAAATATACTACAATTTATTTTATGTTCTTGTAAATTTATTAGTTGTTGTTCCATCCCTCGAACTTATCTTGGGTTTTTAGTCCATCACCAATAATAGCAACCTGCGTTTGACAATGAAACAACCCAGATTAATAAGCTTCCTTTAATTCTTTATCTTGTTATTAAAAAAGTATTTATTTTTATTCTTATAAGGTTTTTAATAAATATTTTAGAAATATAAATAGTTAGTTTACATTGACTTAAATCTCATATTAGCTTAAACCAATTATAAAAGCACAAACTTAAAAGTTTTTAGTAAATTTATGCAACCCGTATTAAATCTCATATTTATTTTTTCTAAATAGATTGATTTCGAAGTTAGAGATAGACTAAAAAAATAAAATAACACATATCATAGAGATGAAAACAAAATAACTTCTTTTAAGGAACTTAAAATAAATTGTGTCATATTTTATACAATAGTATGTTCACATGTCACGTCAGTAACGATTGACACGTAGAAAATAATTTATTTGCTCACATTTTTGTATCCTATGATGGGGAGTGTTCTCCTAAGGTAAGCCTAAAACTTGTAAGTTTTAGGCCTCTTTCACTTGAGGTGCTTCTGGGTCGAATTTTTTAATGAATATTTGTGAGCATATTTTCCATGAAGTGTAGGTTATGTTTATTAAATTTCAACTTAAAATTCAACCAAGAAGTCAGTTAACTAAATTATTGACAAAAAATGCATGTTATACGTATAAAAAACTGCCCAAATTTTTAAAAATTATTTAAGTGACTTCCCGATTAAATTTTAATTTGAATTTTGGCAGATATAATATACACTTTACGGAGAACATTCTCACAAAGTTTCATAAAAAAATATTATCCCGAAAGCCCCTCAACTGAAAGAGACCTAAAATTCTAACTTTTAGGCCTACCTTACATGAATATTTTACCCTATGATTCCTCTCTGATAACTCACAAATTGATGTATGTCACAAAGTTTCTATCGTTTTCTAAAGATGCTTAATTTTTACTTGTAAAGAGTCAATAAATTTGAATTCTAAGGGAATATTGTGAGTACCATATATCTTTAACTACCTTAATCAGTTAATTGCGGAATGAGTCGCATTGCTTTAACTAGAAAAGCTAGAAAAAGTTTATATACGGAGTATGAACTGCAATATTTCTCTTATTTAAATTATATATTTAAATAAGAGAACAAGTAGGGAATCACTGTGGTTGTATTGGAATAATAAGGAATCAACGGTAATATAATTTGTTTTATCATCTTGGACAGCAATGGGTGCAATCTTTGCATTAGAATCACAAGTATAAGGTCTACCACCGTTAGGATTGATTGAGTCACCATGATTTACAACCTCCCATGTGTTCTGTGGATCGGGCTGTCGGGGCACAGGGACCCTTGGGGATTGGGGATTCAACCTTTTGGACAAATAGAATCATAGGTTGGGCATTAGTAGGTAGGCTACACACAAAGTAGGGGGCAATCATTTCTACATTTTTTTTATCTTAATAATTTAAATAAAATTAGAATTTCGGGTACACCGGGACCTAGGTTGGCCTCCTAGGTTCCTAGCTACTAGCTAGGTCCCTGTTCAAGCCGGGACAAAGGTAAAAGGATTAGAATGCACTTCTGTTTAAGTCGGGACCTAGAATTTCGGGTAAGCTGGGAAAATAATTCAAAACAGATCCAAAATTTTGGGGATTAACAAATTAAAAAACTTTATAATCCAAAGAATTATAAGTAAAAATTTCGTATGTTTTGAACATGTTTTGAGAAACAAATAGTTAATCAACTCAGCATAGCTAACACATTATGATCATCATAACAAATTAAATTTTATGTCGAAAGATACGTATGAAATTTACAAATCTCCATAGACAGTGTGAGACGAATCCTAATCTTGTCTTCGGATCTGAAACAATTGATGTCGATTAAGAATTACATAAATGATGGAGTGAAGCTCTTTTTGTGTGTAAAAAAAACCTTTATTACTATTATTATTAAGATCCTTATTAGTAAGTAGTCCCTTAATTTCTAGTGGCCTCCGGAGTAGAACTAGAACTCCATTGCTTTGCCTTCTCAAAACCATTCTTGTAATGACTGTAGTCATGGAAAGTCTGCTGGATTTCAGCTTGTGAATTCATCACAAAAGGACCATATTGAACGACTGGCTCGTGGAGTGGCTGCCCAGCCAGCAGGACAAACCTGAGCGGCTGGTTGGAAGTGGAGTTGTTCCACACACTCAGACCCTCCCCGGGACCCAAAACCAAGCAGTGATGAGCTGATGCAAGCGATGGTTTTGCATTTGGGATGCCGAAGCTGCCCTCTCCTTTGATGATATAAACGAAGGCGTTCCATGATGGCGGGATGCTTTGGTGATATTCAGATTCCGGTTTTAAAGTAAAATCGAGATACATTGTGGGAGTTCTTGTGTATACTGCGGATTTCACCCCCATTGCCTCTCCTGCTATCACCTTCACTTCAACCCCATTGCTTTCTGCTTTTGGAATGTTTTCACTCAGCAGTTCTTGATACTTCGGCTCAATCCTACCATCATAATAAGAGTAATCATAATCATAGTCACGAGTAATCATAATCATACTGTCACATTCACAAGCTACCACGGTGCATTTAACACGGACGCTAACATTGTTGAGATAACTCGGGGTTGTATTATAAAATGCCTTAATATGTGCCACAAGATAAGTGCGAGTTAGAGCATATGAGCTGTAAGCCTGTAAGCCATTGTGCTCACTATTTATGTTTTACTCGGATCAAATTGTTATGGTTTAAACATAATAGGTTATAGTTTATGATTCAATATTAACATTTGACAATCATTCTAAAAAGTCTAACCACATAAAAGAAATAGTCAAAGACCTTATATATTGGACCATTGGTAACTGTTTTTATATATATGGTGTAAAATGACTAAATATTTGGTTGGTCAACTTTGGTGGGAACTCAGCACCATTATTATATTGTATACACATGGACTCCAACTGTCCTTTGTAGACAAGTTTTTTTTTCAATGAATTGATTTCACCAAGTCAACTTTGATGATTAGCCCAACAATTGAAAACAAATGTGATTTTTCTCATTGAAGTTGGTGGCCAAAAGTGATCTTTATAGTAGCAAATATGGGATTAGCCACTAATAGCAACATGGATCTTACATTTTGTCCTTGGAGGCAAGATTTATCCATAGCTGCAACCCCTTTTGTATACCTTCTCCTGCAGGCATTTCAGAGTGAACTATACCTCTTCCTGCTGTCATCCACTGCATCAGCAAGAAACACTTGACAGTTCATAACTTTTCATTGACTTCAGGCTATGTTTGGATCTCCAAAAATGCAAGGGGAAGGAAAGAGAATGCTAATGAATAATGCAATTTTCTCATGTTTTGATCTACTTTGAAAAAGGAAAAGGAAAGCAAAATATGGTTAAATATACACGTAGTAACTTTTTTTTACCATATGTTGATACTACTTACTCCGTAGTATTTACACAATACAAAAGTATAAATAACTACATAGATCATCATAGATAAATAAAATAATTCCAAACAAATATTAAAATAAATTTATTAAGTTTGAACAAAATTTTATTTTCCTCGCCATCTTCTTTACTCCAATGCTGCTTTAAAATTTCTATTCCTGTTTTTTTTTCCCCTTAGAATGTCTGTCGACAAAAGGATTCATAATGTCAAAAATCCAATCTTTTCATGTATATACCTGCACATCCCCGGTTCCTATTGTGCCTTTATGCCCAGAAAAATCTTTATGAGTGAAAGCTCCCTAGATAAAAAAAAACCACAAAAGTTAGCAACATTTAGACATACAGATAGGTCTTTATATGATCAAATGCAGTTTGAAGTTCACAATCTACCTCTAACATATATGTGACAGTCTCAAAGCCTCTGTGTGGATGGTCTGGAAACCCAGCAGGTGATGAAACTGTTTGATCAAAACGGAGTTACCAAATGTTTCCAAAGCAGAAAAAAAGAACTAATTTAGAATCAAGAGAGGTGTACCTTCAAATTCATCCAGCATGAGGAATGGATCAAGGTTCTTCAATTCAGGCCTATAAACCAAATTTCCCAAACCTTAAATAGCAACACAACCTGCTATATATTTTACCTTTATGATTTCTAGCTACTAACTAATGCAGTCACAACTCCTTTATGCTAGACAAAATGCCACATGGTTATGGTAACTTGAGTTGGATAGATTACTACATGAACTCAGGAACAAAAATCTCTACACCCCTCATTCTTGGACATATTAAAGATCAAGAAAATTAAAATAAATATCCTGTTAATAAGATATCACGTTGTTAAAGATATTGTCTTACACTAGGAAAATATAAAATAAAATGGTAAACCAATACATAAGATTCTGAGTTTGGCATGAAGTCGTATCCCCTTAACCAAATAGGAGTAGTGCAGAATGTTAATATTAATATCTGCTCTTTAAAATTTGCCAACTTTTTTGTTGTCCTGAAAACTTTGCAACTTTTCCACACGACCAGGGGCGGACCCAGGAAGTTTATCTTGGGAGGGCGGTAACTTAAAAAATATATTTTTTGGGAGGGCGAAAATTATTTTTTGGTATATATATACACTAAAAAAAATTTGTTGGAGGGGCCACTGCCCCCTGGGTCTCTACTACGGTCCGCCCCTGCCCATGTCCACACAATATTTACTTGCAGCGGCGGACGCAGGATTTCCCGATAGCAGGGGCGGCAGTAGAAGAATATACATACAAATACATATATATTAAAAATTTCGGGGTAAATATACCTAGAATTTTTTTTTTTCCGGAGGGGCGGCAGCCCCTCATTGCCCCCCTTTGTGTCCGCCGCTGTTTACTTGCTTATTGCACTTATCTGTCCACAACCCCCATTGAAGTAGCTAATCAATTGAGTTCAATCTTTTAATATGTTTTGTCTATACTATAAGTACTGAATTCTGATCACAAGAATTCAAACTAAAAAATGATAACAAGAACAAGAAAGTATGAACAAAACAATGAACATTTCCAATTGCATCCAATATGATTTGAAATGAAATATGTTAGTTAGACTAATTTGGTATTGATGATGCTCTTGGCTCTTTATGATTTTATTGTAAAGAAGAATGGAGAGGAAAGGTGTTTCTGAGAGCTGTAAATGTTTTGTATCAAAGTCAAAAGTGTGGGACAAGCTCAAAGAGATGTTTTTTGAATTGGAAAGCTATTCTCAAAATGCAAAAGTCAATGCATACTATGCAAGCTATTGGACAAAAGGAGGCTTTTTCTTCTCCAAATTCAATTCAAGATTCCAAATTATGCCTTAATGATAAGAACTAACAGAGGGAAAACAGTGGGTAGGTACCTCCCAATGCTTCTTCTAACATTAGCACCTTGACCTTCCTTTTGTTGTTTGGCCAAAACTTTCTTCACCACCAGCCTTGGGTTGTCAAAACCAGAATAAACTGATCCTGAAGACATGCTGATGATGGATGATCCCAAAGGAATAGCTATTTTGGAAGATTTTGGATTGGACAACTTAGCTCTCCCTGCAATAGTATTTCTTTCTTTTCTTTCTTTGTTTTCTTTCTTCTCCTTTCTTACAGCTTAATTAGTCTATTTATAGTTATTTTTATACAGCTGTGGTGGAACATGTGCTTTTATTATTGTCAGCGTTTTGTTAACGAACTCTAAGGCGGGCAGTGGTGGATGCGCGGAAGGTTTTTGTGGGATCCACGCCCGATGCCATTGGCTTGATCCAAATAATGATATCATGATCATGTCATGATGATGGAAGAAGAAACTTTTAAAGTAATGGGCCATCCAAATGCCAATTTTCCAAAATCCAAATTAAAGTAGTGCTGCTAACGTAAATATCTTCCTATTTTCCTTTTTTGGACGTAACATTAATAACTTCTCATTTCTAAATCTTATAAATTGATGGGAAGATAGTGAAGCACTACTATTGATATCAGGTAAAATCTTATAAATTGATGGGAAGATAGTGAAATAATGTGATAGAATGAAGGATAAATCCAAAAAAAGTAAGTGTAATAGTGTATTATTTTTAAAATTATTGAGAGTATGATGGGAAAATTTAGAAATGAGAAGTTATTAATGTTACGTCCAAAAAAGGAAAATGGGAAGATATTTACGTTACGGAGGTAGTAAAATGCTAAGGCTTATTTCAATTATTTTTCACTCTGCTCTGAGATTTTTGGAGGGAATCCGACCCGTCCCTCAGCTAAATGGGATAGATTCACCTGCCCCAACGGGACGGATTCAGGTAGGGCTGGGCACGGGTCGGGGCGGGGCGGGTAATGCAAAATAAAATGGAACCGCCGGTTCCATTGTACGGTTCGGTCCGGTCCGGGTATTACAATTTTCAAAATAGGAACCGGAAATCACCCGGCCCGTTTGAAACGGGTCGGTCCGGTCCGGGTTTTACGGTTTCTATTCTCATGTCTTGAAATTAGTAAAAACTCATGAAGTTCCAAAAATCAATAATCAATAATATAGGACATTAGCAAGTTTCAAAATAACAACATAGTGGTGCACATACAACACAAGCGAAAAGTCCAATACTACATAATTTATTGTATATAAGTTTCAAACAATTAAAGATATTTCAAAAATATGCAACATAGCCAAAATACATATTTTCTAACATTTGTATTTAAACATGTTGTCTAACATCACATATTAAAGTGATTGTTTTTTTTATATTAAATTTTCACTACTAGCCAAAGTTGACACATACATGGTGGGTGGTAAACACAATTTATATATTTTAATAACAATATAATAAAAAATATATAACAAAATCATCTTTAACAAATAATTAAATTCCATAGAAAGGAATAATTCAATAACAGTAAAAAGTAATAAGATATTTATGAAACATTTAATCAATAATTTGAAAATAAAAGGATGTTACTGCAACTCAATTTAACATCCTACTTCTAGCAAAGGAAACAAAACTATTTCAAAACCGATTATCACAAAACTACTAATAAATTAATATACAATAGATATAACGGGCCGGGCCGGGTACCCGTTATTTTTTAATTTTGGAAGTTGGAACCGGTCCGGTTCCTTAAAAAAAAATTACCCGACCCTACCCGGACCGTTTTATGGCAACAAAAAATGGAACCGGCCCGTTTTGGACCCGAACCGCCATTACCCGGACCGGACTGCGGTTCCAAGACCCGTTTGCCCACCCCTAGATTCAGGTATTAATCGATATTTTGATATTAATGTTTTCAAGGCATCTGCATTTATTTAGGGATTATTGTGATAAGGTGGATGATATTTTTTGATATCATGATTGAAATATTGAGATTATTTGATGAAAAAACTTGATATCAAATTTTAAATCTGGATTATTGATGATTATTTACAAATTTCTAGGCTCCTCTGCCCGCATGCTCCAAAAACTTTACATGGATTACTTCAATTCCAATTCTTACGTAGTACACGTAATAATATACTTCCTCCGCCTAACTAGCAATGAGACAAGAGAGATTGTCACACAAATCAATAATAAGTGGTTTATGTAGTTGAAATTTAATTGATAAATTAAGAATAAAAGAGGAAGGATTTAGAACCACACAAAATTACCAAATTTGCTATAAGACAATCTTAGTGGAACATGTCGAAAAGATAAAATGGGACAATTTTAGCAGGACGGAGGGACTCAAGGGAGTAATATATACAGTAGTATGATATAGTATACGTAGTAATATATCATAGTGTAGAGTGCGTGTGAGTGTGTGTATGTAGAGTGCGTTCGAGTGTGAGTACATTTAAGTTTGAAATTTTGAAATTGAGTGTATGTCTCATAGAAAATCTAGGTAAATTAATATCGGTTGAAGAAAAATTAATTAGTTTGGATATTGTTTGAGATTTTTTTATGTGAAAGTGACAAGGCAATAACAGGCCATAAAAACTCGTAACATTTTGAAAAACATGAACGAAGATGCACTCATTAATATTTGCTGAAATAATAATATTATTATGAAAAGTTAATATCAGATAATTAATATTGTTTATTTTATTTATTATACAATTGTTTGGACACTTACCCAGACTCAAACGAGAATTGAAGACTGTCTAGTTTTCAACTAACCTACACTTTCCCAACTCTCAAGGATCACGCTGAGAACATCTCCAAGTGTTGGTGTTAACTTATCAAATTGGTAAAACTGAGAGGGCAGTTTAGGCTTTGTTTGCAAACACTACTCATAAGTGCTTTTGAACTTTTTATAGTGATTTGGGAAAAAGTGATTAATAGTAAAAGTTGGTAGTGTTTGGGAAAAAGTGATTTTGAAAAGTAAAAGTTGATAGTGTTTTGTAAAATGAGTGCTTTTTGTGTAATAGAAAAAGTCAAATGCAGATTCTAGCTTCTAGATTTTAAGTATTAATTTAAGTAGAAGTTGATACTCAGAACTTAGCAATAGCACCATCACTCTTGTTCTTGTATTTGAACTCATACCTATGAAAATAATAATTGGGAAATAATGGCATGCCCTCTTAGGGTGCCTTCACGTGTATATATAATAAATCAATAATAGAAAAATTACAAAAGTGTCCTCTACTATACGTTATTACACCCCCTCAATCTGTGCAGGGGAAACAACGCGCAGATTGGCACGTAAAAATTCAAAACGCTGACTAGATAAACTTTTTGTAAAGATGTCTGCCAACTGCAACTGAGTAGGGACATATTTAACCACAAGATCTCCGTGAGCTACTCGTTCTCTGACAAAATGATAGTCGATCTTGATATGCTTACTCCGATCATGTTGTATAGGATTGACAGCAAGATAGGAAGCGGAAACGTTATCGCATCGGAGCTGCACAGGAGCCGAGATAGTAATGCCCATATCTGCTAACAGGGAACGAATGAAGAGAGTATCTTGTACTGTATAAGCTATGGCACGGTACTCAGCCTCAGTAGAGGATTTAGACACCGTAGGCTGTTTCTTGGACCTCCAGGAAATTAAATTACTACCCAAAAAGACAGCATATCCAGTGGTAGACCGGCTACTATCCGGGCAGCCAGCCCAATCCGCATCAGAATAGGCAACAATGAGAGAAATATCAGGATTAGACTGAAGCCACAAACCGTGATCTACCGTGCCCTGTAAATATCTGTAAATACGCTTGACAGCCAAAAGGTGAGTAGTACGTGGAGCATGCATGAACTGAGAAACCAAATGCACAGCATAAGTAATATCAGGTCTAGTCAAAATCAAATACTGTAATGCACCTACCATACTACGATATTCAGTAGCATCAGTGAGAAGTTCACCATCTGTCAGAGAAAGAGTAGTACGCGATGGTAAAGGAGTACGAACAGGTTTAACAGTGTGAAGATGGAAACGTCGTAACAAATCAGAAATATATTTTTGCTGAGAAATAAATAAGCCCTGATTCGTACGACGAGTCTGAAGACCCAGAAAAAAATGTATATCCCCCAAGTCTTTCATGGCAAACTGGGAAGATAATGAATTAATAATGTGACGAACGAAGGGAAGAGAGGAGCCCGTAATCAAAATATCATCCACATAGAGAAGAATGTAAACCACCTGTGAACCACGGCGAAATACAAACATAGACGAATCAGACTTACTCTGCAAAAAACCATGTGTGAGAAGAAATCCACTGAATCTATGAAACCAGGCTCGGGGAGCCTGTTTAAGCCCATATAATGCCTTTTTGAGGCGACATATATGATTAGGAAAAGAAGGATGAATAAAGCCTGGGGGTTGACGCATGTAAACTTCCTCAGTCAGATAACCATGGAGAAAAGCATTTTTAACATCAAGTTGACGAATGCACCAACCAAGAGAGACAGCAATGGATAAAACAAGACGAACCGTGGTAGGTTTAACAACTGGACTAAAAGTTTCAGTAAAATCTATACCCGCTTGTTGCTTAAACCCTTGAGCAACCAAACGCGCTTTGTGGCGCTCAACGGAACCATCAGAATTATATTTAGTCTTGTAAACCCACTTACAGCCAACTACATTTTTAGTGCTGTCAAAAGGTACTAAATCCCAAGTCTTATTAGCTAGTAATGCATTAAATTCATCAGCCATTGCATCCCGCCAAACAGAAAATTTTTGAGCCTGAGAAAAACAAGTGGGATCATCCGGGGGTGCAAAAACACTTAAATTAAAAATTGTTTTAGGTTTAAAAATGCCATCTTTAGAACGGGTCTGCATAGGATGAATATTAACAACAGGGGTCGGGCTAGGCGAGGTACTGATAGATATAGGCGAACTGTCCACCGAGGTGGTCTGTGAACTGCTTTCGGCAAAGCAGTCGCTGGAGGCCTGGGAATGTGAGATCGGGGAGTCAGGGGAGGTAGTAGCAATCGGCGTAGCAGGTAGAGTGTAGGTGGGGGGAGAAATATTCGGTGAGGGTGTGGATACAGGACTAGAAGGCGGAGTATGAGGTGCCGGGCTGGTGGTAGAAGATGTGGTGATGGGTACCAAACTGGTCGGAGGCACCGGTTGCAAAACCAAGGATGGAAGCCGTGGACTGGGAAGTGGCCAGGAAGCAGGCATGGTGGTGGGCTGGTTAGAGGAACGGGAAATAAGATGAGGATAAGGAAAGTTGTGCTCATGAAACTGGACATCCCGGCTAATATAGACTCTACCCGTTAAAGGGTCTAAACAACGATAACCCTTATACCCCGGAGCATACCCGATAAAAACACAACAAATGGAACGAGGTGAGAGTTTATTTGAAGACTTGGCAACAAAGTTTGGAAAACAAGCACACCCAAAAACTCGTAGAAAATTAAAATCAGGAACCTTATTAAAAATCTTCTCGAAAGGAGTGACATTTTTCAAAAGTGGAGTAGGGAGGCGATTGACAATATAAGTGGCAGTATAAAGAGCATCAACCCAAAACGTAGGCGGGAGAGAAGAGTCAATTAACATAGTCCTAGTTAATTCAAGTAAATGACGATGTTTGCGTTCTGCCACACCATTCTGAGCAGGAGTATCAGGGCAAGACTTTTTAAATAAAATGCCGGTCTTTAAAAAATGATTTTGAAAAATAATATTGTCAAATTCGCCTCCGCCATCACTCTGAAAAGATTTAATTTTCTTATTCAAGAGATTTTCAATAAGATTCTGAAAATTACAAAAGTGGGAAAAGACCTCAGATTTACGACGCATTGGATAGATCCACGTATATCGAGAAAAATCATCAATAAAAGAAACATAATATTTAAAACCAAGATTAGATAAAATAGGTGACTGCCAAACATCGGAGTGAATAAGCTCTAACGGAGCAGTACAAGAATGAATCACATCCTGAAAAGGTAGTCTGTGGGATTTACCCAACTTACAAGACACACAATCATGAGAAAAATTACTAGAAGCAGAAATAAAATGTTTTTGCCGAAGCGTATTTAAAACTCTATCACCACAATGCCCCAATCGTTTGTGCCAGGTCGGTCCAGGGAGAAGAGTAGTCTGAAGAGCATGAAACGGGTAAAGATGGTCTTTATTGGAAGCCTGAAGAAGATGCACCCCCGTCCGATTGTCCTTAATAAAAAAGGAATTTTTATTAAAAATCACCGTACAATCATTATCCGCACATAATTTATGAATAGACAACAAATTATATTTAAGATGTGGGACATGATAAACGGAGTTTAAAGCTAGAGGGCGGCCAGATGTATTTATATGAACGTTACCAACATGAGAAATAGGTAATTTTGTACCATTTGCAACTTGCACATTATTAGAGCCAGTGTAAGGAGATTTACAAGATAAAATACCTTCATGAGGAGTCATGTGAGCACTGGCACCTGAGTCAGGATACCACAGAGCAGCATTCGTCTCACCCGAGGGAATAGCAGCAAGAGCAGGCGTGGACTGACCAGTGAAGCGAGAACAATTCAGAGCAGAGTGACCTGGCGAGAAACAAATTTGGCAAACAACTGGATGTGGAGCATGGGAAAAACTATTGTCCACAGATGGAAAACCTGCACCAACACTATGAGTATCGCTAGAAGATAAATGATTAAAGTATGAATAACCAGACGAAAAATTACTTAAAAGTGCACCTGAATTTCCAGACTGAACCGGTCCACGTGGAGGAGCATATTGTGGCTGACCATAGGGCTGTTGACCATGAACGGGGGCGTGCACTGGAGGCTGAAAATTATGCCCGAAGGGAGGAGGGTACTGACCGTACTGATTTTGCTGAAACTGACCTCCATATCCACGGCCTCGGCCCCTCTGTCCGCGGCCACGGCCCCCGCGCTGACCACGAGCTCCCTGCTGCCGGCCGCCCTGACCACGAGCACCCCCTCGATCCGCAGGTCCACCGCGAGCAACAAAAGCCTGATGGGCCGGTGGTAGCTCCTGGGAACGAAGGTAATGTACTCGCTGTTCTTGTGCAAGCAAAATAGGACGTAGATTCTCTATGGTGGCACCTCCGGGAAAGTATGAAACAGCCGTGATTAAAGATTCATACTCGGGACCAAGCCCCGAAATAGTGTATTCAATCAAATCTTTATTAATAACCGGAGAGTTAATCAAATTCAAATTATCCGCCATAACCTTTATCTCTAAAAGATATTGTTCCATTGTTTGAGTCTCTTTCTTTTTAATATGTGAAAGAAGCCTTTTTAGCTCCATGGAACGAGCCAAACATGCGGACATGAACCGCGTCCGAAGACACTCCCAAACACGAGCAGAAACTGTGAGGTCATGGACCTCCATGAGTATGTCTCGGGACAAGGTAGCAAAAATCCATGAACGAATGGTTTGGTCAATTTTAACCCAATGATGATACTCCGGATTAGGAATTTCTCGTCCAAAATTATCATGAATAAAGGATGGCGGAGCCAATACGGATCCATCTAGAATTCCAAAAAGATTATGGGAAACTAGAAAAGATTCGAATTGAGTACGCCAAGGAAGAAAATCCTCAACGGCAGTCAAGCGGGTGGTAACAATATTAGTTACATTGGGTGTAGAAAACGCTAAATGTGAAGCCAAAGAAGCCAATAGAGTCGGATTATTAGCCGAACCTGACTGCGAAGCAATTGGTGGTGGCGGTAAAGATAACCCGCCCAGGTGGCCGGAAAAACCCGAAGAGCCCGCAGCATGAGGTGTGGAAAAGGAGACAGCCGCAGATGACGTGAATTGCGCAGCCGAGTGCGGTGCTGCATAGTTGGTAGAGGTGGGATTCCAACTGAACGGTTCTGGCATATTAAACAGACGATACGATCCCAACGGTGGGGGACCGTTAAAGCCATGCTGACGAGAAATTGAAGAAGACGCTGGAGAAGAGACCGGAGTTAATGAAGGCTGCACCGGAGATGAGATGGGCGCCATGGTTGTCATGTTGGAAGCCGAAGATGTAGCAGGCACGTCGGAGGCTGCTTCTGCTATACTGGAAGAAGACGCCATGATGGAGGCGCAGAGAAGGCTACGTGCGGCTAGGGTAACGAAAGGAGAAAGGCAAACCTAGGCATCTGATACCATATGAAAATAATAATTGGGAAATAATGGCATGCCCTCTTAGGGTGCCTTCACGTGTATATATAATAAATCAATAATAGAAAAATTACAAAAGTGTCCTCTACTATACGTTATTAATACCGACCTACCGTTCGGGCAATTTATGTAATACAAGTTAGCTTCTGAGTTAAATCTTAATTCACTGTTTTATATTTTATACACCTTTTAGCCGAGAGAAACATCCTTAATATCCAAAGCGTGTGTTGGACTTTCGGATCTACGTGACTAAACCTCAACAGTGCACATGTGGCATGAGAGAGATACAAAAGATTAAATTTATGGCATTTTTCTCTCATTCTTTCTACGGTCTTATGTGTACGTTTTTGGTAAGTCTTTCTCAATAATGTCACTCACAATGTCTACATCTAGACAATGTGTATGACGTTGTGAAAAAAACTTACCAAAAACATATAAGTAAGATCGTGCATATAAGGAGAGAGAGAGATGTATTTTATTTATTGTTTTTTAGCTGACTATCTCTCCTGTCACGTTTTTGCATTGGAGATTGTCTAAATAATAGAGACGAACATCAATGTTTTTTTATTGAAAATATGACTATCCATTTCGAGAAGGTTTAGTCCTGTAAATATAGTACGGATCGGAGTAATTTTTATTTTCAGTGTAGGATTCAAGTCTCATCTTAATTACACATCAATCATGTACATGTTACGTTACTATATTGGCAATTACTAAAAAAATCTTGTTTAGATACGATTAACAAGGGATATATATTGAATTTTTATCTACTTTGGTGGGGCGGAACAGGAAAAATATTCTTAGCTATCTCAAGCAGCGGGTGGTTAACCGAATTAATAGCTGGAATAATAAATTTTTATCTAAAGCGGGTAGGGAGATTCTCTTGAAGTCCGTTATTCAGGCCATGCCTACTTACTCGATGAATTTTTTTTACTACATGTGGAGCTTTGTCGTGAGATTGAAAACATAATGAATGGGTACTGGTGGAAAGGTAAGACAGGTAAGGGGATTCACAGGAAGGAGTGGGCTTCTTTATGTGTCCCTAAAAAGGTGGGAGGTTTGGGTTTTAGAAAACTCCGAGATTTTAATATTGCTATGTTATCTAAGCAGGCTTGGAGAATTTTCACAAATCCCGATTCTTTGGTGAGCAGAGTTTTTAAAGCCAAATATTTTCCGCGAGGGGATTTTCTTTCAGCGAGAACACGAAGTAATCCTTCCTTTATTTGGACGAGTTTACTTCATACCCAGAATATTATTCGGGAAGGATATTATTGGCGAGTAGGGGATGGCCACTCTATTAACATATGGGAAGAGCCGTGGCTCCCGGACAAGGAGAATCCGAGGGTTATCTCGGAGAAAGATGAAGGCCTTCAAGAGGCGGTTGTTTTTAATTTGTTTCAAACTGATGGTAGAGATTGGGACATGGATATCATTGATGATATTTTTGAAGAAAGGGACGCTGCACTTATTCGGGGCATTCCACTGAAAAGGAGTCATATTAGAGACTCTTTGTGCTGGAGATGGGAAGAAAGTGGTCAGTTTACAGTTCGGAGTTGTTATAGAAGATTAATAGGCGATCTGGATGACCAAACAGGATTTGATTGGGCTGCCATGTGGGAGTTAAAATTACCACGTAAAATTAAAATGTTTTTTTGGCAGGTTTGTAGCGGTTGTCTTCCTTCGAGACTTAATTTGCAGGTTCGCAAAGTGAATTGTTCAGGGCTATGCGGAATCTGTGAAGCAGCAGCCGAGTCCTTGGAACACTTATTTAGAGGCTGCACTTTGGCCCAGGAGCTGTGGCGAGAACTAGGCTGGCAATGGCATACTATTGCGGACAGGCCTTTCCTGGAGCAAGTTAATAAGGAGTTCCAAAGGAAAAATAAGGAGGGCTTAGAAGAACTGGTCTGGGGCTACTGGATGCTTTAGAGCGAACGCAACCAGAGGGTGTGGCGGGAGAAGTCTTCAGCGGTCAGGCAGCTTGTTCATCGGGCTCGAGCAACTGTGGAAGGATGGAAGCAAGCTCAGATTCAGGTAGCTCGGGGAAGAAGACCGCAAATCAGTTCGCAAGGGAGAGCTGCCTGGTGCAGACCTTCCCAAGGCTGCTGAAAATTGAACGTCGATGCAGCGACTCGGGTGAACAGATGCGGGCTGGGCTGGTGTCTTAGGGGTGCCGACGACCAGTTTATTGTTGGGGCAGCCAAACCATGGTCGGGCAGGTTGACTCATTTGGGAGCTGAGTTGGCAGGAATTCGCGAGGCTTTAAGTTGGTTGAAAGACTTCGATGGGACGACGGTCGAGGTTGAATCAGATGTTGCAGGTGCAATTTCGGAGATTCTACACTGGTCGAGTTGCTCCTTGGTGGGATTACTAAGAGACGGCATTAGAGACTTGGCGATTTTTTTTTTCACAAATTTCATTTTGTCATATTAAGCGGTCAACGAACAAGCCTGCTCATTTGTTAGCAAGGGCAGCCTGTTCTTTGTCTGATTTGCAGTATTGGCTTTACTCTCCTCCTGATTTTATTGTATCGACTTTAGCCAACGATTTGATTAATGATAATTAAGCCTATTCCTTTCAACAACAAAAACAAGGGATATTGAATAGAAAAAAAATAAAATTGAAACCATAAAAAGTTTGATAGCATTAGATATTAAAATAGAATCAAGTTAATACTAAAAATGGTGAACGGTTACTTCATTTATAATAATTAGGGCGGAGTTGTTATACCATGGTACCGGCCCACTATGAGCACCGGCTCGTACCATGCTCCCAGGAGTAAAATTCGCATGAACATTTGACGCGGGTGAACAGTGATTTTTTTTGTGTATTTCAGTAACAGGCTGGTATAACTTCCGTTTAACAAAATGTAACTAATGTTGATACGAAATGTAGCTTGAGTCACGTTGGAATGTAACTTGTCTAAAACGAATATAAGAAAAAAACATTGATTTCAATATAAACAATGAAAAATGATCCTAATTGCTTAATTACTTTTTGCAAATAGTGTATGCTTTATTTTTAATATTAGGGCTATAAAAAAAGATATAGTTAAAAAATCTTTTTTGATCATTAGTAGGGGTTTATTTAGTGGTGTAACTTGCAAACATTAAAATGTAAATCTAGAAAAGTTGAAATGTAAAATATCTTTTATATACTCCATATATGTATATATGTATATATGTTATAAACATTGATTTCAATGTAAAAAAATTGATCTTAATTGCCCAATTACTTTTTGTAAATAGTGAATATGTTTTTTTAATATTAGGGCTATACAAAATGATGTAGTTAAAAAATCATTTTTTGGTCATTAGCAGAGGTTTATTTCGTGTTGTAACTTGCGTACATTCAGATGTAACGCATGCATAAACAGGTGTAACTCGCGCATAAGAAGATCTAACTAACACTCGGTATATAATATCAAATGTAAACAATAAAAATAAAAAGTTTAATTATTCAACTAATTTATCTAATTTACGTAGATAGTGAATATGTTTTGTTTTTAATACTAAGATCATAAATATGTTTCAATCCAAGGAACAATCATGGGAGCAGCCCACTAAGTAATTAACAAAATACTACGTATTAAAAAGAACAAAAAAACTAAAGTAGCAAAAAGTAAAAAACGAAAAGTGTACATTCCAGTTTTCCTAATCAGTGTTTTTAAATTAAAAAAACAAACATTTGGAAACATTAAAGGTAAAAAACGAAAAAGAGAAAAGAGACATGGGTGGGGGAGTACGTGCAACGGTGCAAGTGAGCAACGTAATTGGAAAAACACTGATTTTTTTTGTGCAACGTAATTGGAGAGGCTAGAGCACGTGTCATCTACAGAACATGTAGCATCGTATTTTTGTTTCTTATGAAAAAACGGTATTGTATTGGGGATCGGTATACCATGTGTATGGTATACCGATTCCACGGTATAATTTGCCATTAGAGCGTACGTAGCTAGGGGTCCAATTTAGGCCCCGATCCATCCACTCCAAGTTTCAATTTTATTTAAATTATTAAGATTAAAAAAATTATGTAAAAGAATTTTCAAAAAATATTCTATGGGCTCGTTTGTTAGTTTACATGTTAAATCTTTACATGCGAAATGATTGCATGCAAAGTTTAGGGAAGCAATCAGTTTGCATGTAAAATAGATTACCTTTGATGGAGTAATGGGACTAGGCCCAGAGCCTAATCGGCCCAAGCTCCGAAATTGGACTCGTGGTTCCAAGTCCACAACCTGGAGCCTACCTACCACCCCAGCGGGGAGCCTGCCAGTCCAGCCGACCTGCCAGCCAGGAAAATTAACGGACAAGCAATTAATGCGCTGCTTAATTATTTATTTAATTTCGTATTAATGTTGTAATTAATTAGTCATTATTATCGATAGCGGTTACGATTTGTATACGCCTATATAAGCTGCGTTGTAATTCAGATTAGGGGGACGAATTCTATATGCTATTTTTGGCTACCAAATTCCCTTAGCACTTTCCATATTCGTATTGCTTTCTACTTTCCTGCTTGAGTGTTCCTTCGTAGCTTTCCTAAAAGCCTACGAGCGTCCTATTTTGGACCAACATTGGTGCTTTCATTGAGAGTCTTTATTCACTCTCACATCACTCTAGCAGGAATTAACCAAGAAATTTGAGAAAAATTGGGCGAAAATCGAAGCTTTCTAGCAGATTTTCGCATCAGTAGCCCAAATTTTGGAAAAAGAACGAAAGAATCTGGTCAGGATTCCAAGTCGGGCAGGAGGACGATTGAGCAATCATCTTCTCCAAATTCTAAGCAACACAGGATCTAAGATTTCGAAGTGAGAGCTACGGATCTGATCTAAATCTCGGCCGATTGGGGAGAACGCCACGATCATCTCATCCAACTGACTGGAATCTCCAAGTCAGGATTTCGTTCAGAATCCGAACAGGATTCGATCATAACAGCTGAGGGATCCTGAAAATTCTGAAAATCCCTAGAAACGCAATGTTGGAATCAGAACAACGGTGAAATTCCAATTCATAGGTCCTTCTAAGAACTGCAGGTCCCAAGAAATGATTTTCAGACATATGTCGGATTGTTCATAGAACTCGAGTGCCAGGAAGAATGAAAACCTTTCTCTCTTCACCGAGTCCTCGATCTGGAGCCGAGCGTGCGGAAGACTCCAATTGTTGGCGAGGTCGAGCATGGACTATCGGAGGGGAAGGCTGACTGGCTCTGCGACCTCCAACCTACGGCCTGGTAAGGCCAACCTGATTCTTTTCCCTCGGCTTCCCCTCTGAGATTAAACTAGGGACGCTGCTTCATAAGACGAAGGCGAAGAACCTGCTACGGACTTCTAACCAGTTGGTTTCGACCGTGGGGGGCAGAGACTGAAGCAGACAAAGCGGTGGGCCAGCCCACCATTGTCCTAGTCTAGTTTTTCAGCAGCCCACAATGTCTGCAACACATCCAATTCAGCCCAATTAAGAGCTATGTACACCAAACCTATCTCCATAAAATTAATGTGGAAATATATCTTTAAAAAAATCATGAATTGAAACATTTGAAAAGAGATATTTAAGTGGTATAATTGTTTTTACTCTTGTTAAGTGTGTGTAATTTTAACATTGAACAACGGACTTATGAAATCTGATCACTCAAGTACGCCGGACGAGCACACACACTCGTACACTGGCCAAGCACACACCCTCGCGCCACCGGGTCACGTCATATGAGTGTGGCGATTATTAAGCTCCAATATAAATGTTAATACCACACACTCTTGACTTCATACGAGTTTTTGTGTGCTCTTACCTCTTCCTAGTTCATCACACTCCGACCTCGGGGGACGAGTCACCCGTTCAAAAGTTTTTACTTGCGGGTTTGAACTACTAACCTCGGGCGGCGAGTTAAACTCTTGTTAGGGGCCTAGAGCCACGCTCTTCCGAGCAATTTTTCACTTAATTGACATTCACATTTCCCGAAAAGATTGATATACTTTAGTTCTATATATAGGGTTGGACTATCCGTTCGAATGGTGACTCCGAGTCACTTACTCGTGGATTCGATCTTTCTTTCGGAGACTGGGTTGAGGCCTAACTTGGGAACTTGATGTCACTCTTTTCGAGTAGTGAGTCTGACTCACTTACTCACTGAGCCGTGGTTCAGCACCGGGTCAGATGCTCTATTCTACACTTGTTGCTTTTATGTGTAGGTACGACTGAACGAAGACGAGCCTGATGAGTCCGAGCCCGATTAGTTTTAGCCATCCTCTTCGCTGATGGTGACCATTGCAATAAAGGCTAAAGATTTCACCCTTTGTTTCATCTTGGGGGCATCAGGTGTACTCTTTTTCCCTTCATTAGGATTTTTTCCCATTGGGTTTTTTCCTAATGAAGGTTTTTAATGAGGCATCTCCCTGATATGGACAAGGGCGGAGATCTTCTAGTCTCGGAGAAGAGCAACTGACTTGGACTACTCCCTCTTAGCCGAGTCTACTACTCGACTAAGGGAGTGGGGGACTCGTGATGGAGTAATGGGACTAGGCCCAAAGCCTAATCGGCCCAAGCCCCGAAATTGGACCCGTGGATCCAAGTCCACAACCTGGAGCCTGCCTACCACCCCAGCGGGGAGCCTGCCAGTCCGGCCGACCTGCCATCCAGGAAAATTAACGGACAAGCAATTAATGCGCTGTTTAATTATATATTTAATTTCGTATTAATGTTGTAATTAATTAGTCATTATTATCGATAGCGGTTACGATTTGTATACGCCTATATAAGTTGCGCTGTAATTCAGATTAGGGGGACAAATTCTATATGCTATTTTTGGCTTCCAAATTCCCTTAACACTTTCCATGGGCCACATTCGTATTGCTTTCTACTTTCCTGCTTGAGTGTTCTTTCATAGCTTTCCTAAAAGCCTACGAGCGTCCTATTTTGGACCAACAACCTTGTTTGGTTAGATATTTAATTTGTTTTTAATTTGCACGCAAAGGTGCTGCAGTGCTTTATAAAAAGCATGCAAAGTATCTTACCACCCTTCTCTCACATAAAATACTGTACATGATACAGTGCGAAATATTTTTAAAAACGCCCTACAATTTACATTAAATAATCAAGCCAAACAGTATAAACATTCTACGTCCTTACACTTCGCATGTAAAGTACTCCCTCCGTCCCAATTTGTTTTGCAAAGTCAACATTTTTTGGTCAACCAATAATAAAAGTCAACTCTCCCTATGGATAATTAATTCAATTTTTAATAATTAAAATTTACATATTCAAAAACTAAATTAAAATCTCTTCAAAGTTGTAAACTCCAAATTAGAAAATAATTAAAAATTGACATCATAATTAAGTGAACAAAACGAGACTGTTTGACTAAAAAAAGTCAAATTTGCAACTCTTTTTGGGACGGAGGTAGTAATTATTTTACATCTTATCAAACGCCACTGTTTATAATGCGACAATTCAAGGAGAGTAGCGAAAACAAGAAGCAAACTGATGGAATAAAACAAAGGGGGTTTGATCCGGTCATCCTAATTTTTGGCAAGCTAGCTAGCTAGTCTCCGTTTACTTCATTCAATTCATTTGACTATACTTTTCCTGAATTGCCAAATTGGTGTACTACATGCTAAAGAGTCTAAAATCCGTCAGAAATTGTGGAATATATATAGCAAGCTTGGCCTGAAACATAAAATGCACAATTTTTCTTAATTATAGTTGTTCAGTGTTTAGTTCCTTATTATTTGGGTGTTTCCTTTCCCGGCCGGCCTCATGAATCAACTGCATCCCTTCCCTTGCATGGCTTTCATCCTCTTTTTCATTGGCTTGCTACACATAACAGGTAGCTTCTCTTCTAGCTAGTTCTTACTTAAATTATTTAAGCAAAGTAGCAAGCAAGAAATTAAACATATACGGAGTATTACATTATTACGTAGTACTATTGATCACCTTAGGATGTTTTCTTTCGAACTATTTTTAGTCTCAGGTCAGACCAGACCAGATTTGGATAATTATAAAATACGTACACAGAGACCATAAATTTACGAGTTAATTATCAAAATAGGACTAAAAGTCATTCACTTTGCACAAATAGGACCAAAAAATAAACTATGTTCCATAGGACTAATTATGTGTGTCTTGGACAAATATACCCTTATACCTATTGGAATGTTTTAATTCATAATAAAATAATTAAAAATAATAAAAATTCGTAAAATATACCAAAAAATTAATAAAAATATTTTGAATAATAATAAATTTTAAAAAAAAAATTTTAAAAAATAAAAATAAAAAAAAATTAAAAAAAATTAAAAAAAAATTAAAAAAAATCAAAAAAATATTTTTTTTGTCACCGCCGCCTCTGCCGCCCCAGCACCACCACCTCTATTCATTTGGGGAAAAAATGCCAAATTTATTATGAATTCCATATTTTTGGCATAATTCAGAATGATTTAAGATGGAAGAAAAAAAATGTTGGCATTCTCAAGGAGAAATATGCCATATTTTTGGCATTTTCCAAAAAAAATGGAAGTTTGTAGGAAATATGACATTTTTTTTAACGGTCGGAGGTGGTGGTGCAGGGAGGCGGTACCACCGCCTCCTGTCACCGGGGTAAAAAAATGCCAAAAAAATTATGAATGCCATATTTTTGGCAAAAGTCAAAAGGATTCAAGTTGGCAGAATGAAAATGTTGGCATTCTCATAGAGAAATATGCCATTTTTGTGGAATTTAAAAAAAAAAGTGGCATTTTTTACACCGATCGGAGGTGGTGGTTCAGGGAGGTAGTACAGGCGGTGGGAAAGGTATCCATATTTTTTTTAATATTTTAATGGAGTTTTACTATTTTTTATTAATTTTCAAAAAAATAATAAAATTAAAAAATTATTTTTTTTCTTATTTTTTATTTTATAAAAATTTTATTAATTTTTTTATTATTTTTCTACGAATTATTGAATTTTTTTCAAATTTATTATGAATTAAACATCTAATTATGACTTTTAACTATCTTTTACTAATATTTAAAGGAGGGGTAAGAATGGAAGGAAGAAATGAGTATGTTTCCAATAGGACCACTATGGTCCTATTTTGGAATAAAAAACATAGCAAGTCCTATTTTGAGTTTTTGCCATAGTTTTAGTCCTATTTAAAGTAATTTCTATAAATTTACCAGACCAGACAAGACTTAAACATATCAGACCAAATCAAACAAGATCACCAGCAAATTTCAGTCCAAAAGAAAACATTCTTAATTAATGTGTGATAGTTAACTACTTCTCAATTGTTGCTAGCTAGTTCAACTAATTAAAGAAATTAAAATGTTGAAAAAAATCCAATATCCATAACTGTTGATGGTTTTAATTTGCTCGGTTACAAGGTAGTTAATTATCCATGGAATAACATTACTACTTTAATATATACGGAGTATATCATTATTAATCATTTCATCATCAGGGGCGGATCTAGAAAATTTAACTATTGGGGGCACCACTCCAAAGCAAGTGACAATTTTTTAATAATTACTCCGTATAAGTGAACTTCAAAATATGAAAAAAAAAACAATGTAGGTGTAATAGAAATAGCTCCTTTGATAACACTAAAATTACTCAAATCAGTTGTTTATGCAAAATTCATTAAGTTATAATCGAGACGATTGAATTGACTGAATCTGCTGAAGTATGAAAATATAATAAAATGTATTTTATAAATAAAACAAAATAAATAAAAAAATATGTGCGAAAATAGATCAAATGATTCTAGCCAATTATTTGGCTGGATTCATATGCCGCAATTTTTTTACTATAAGGTTTTGAGTGAAATCAAAGCCACGAGATTGGTTGGCTCCCTTAATCAAGTATTTTCTTATTTTCATCTATTCAATTTTTCTAGGCATTGAAAGAGTACTAGTTAGGCTCCCTTAATCAAGTATTTTCTTTCTTATTTTCATATATCCAATTTTTCTAGGCATTGAAAGAGTACTATGTGCTCCGTAATACATCAACACCGGAAGTTTGTCAAGCATCCCCTCTTTGACTATGAAAGCGGTGATTTTCATTTATAGAATCATATTATCACTGTTTAATCTGCCAAATAAATAACATTTTGAAAAATATACTTATCATTTACCCTAAATAATTTGCCCAAAAACTTATGATTAATCGATCCGCTCAAATGCCTATGTTTAATTAATTTTCCAAAATAAATTTCCCAATAAATAAACTAATAAAGTAAAACTCAATAACCCATTCTAAATACACAACATGAATTATCATGAAATTCTAAGAATTAAAATATGAAAACATCGCAACATAAAAGGGGACAATTGGTTGGGCCGTATCCCTTGACTATTTGACCGGGACTTCATGAAGATTGTAAAATATCATTGGGGTCCTCCAAATTATTGATTGGGGGCACACCTTAATTGTATAAATTATATATATACGTATATACTTCTATATACATTAAAAAATTTGATGCCATTGGGGGCATGTGCCCCCATCAAATGTAAAGTGCATCCGCCCCTGTTCATCATGCTGTATTTTATCTTAAAGTTAACTACAAGCATATATAATGCGTATATAATAGCACTAATTTACGTCAAGTAGTTAATTAGCTCATCTTATCGAGTTGTTAAATGATCACTAAATATGAACGATTCGAGATTCAACAAGAACGGCTACAAATAAATAATACTCGTTGTGAGGGACAATCCATGTTGGTTAATTTGTGAGACCATTTGTTTAAGGGAGCCAAACACGACTTTTCTGAGACCATTTTATTTGTTTCATTTCCCCGCGCGAGAATTGGAACTGCATATACTCGATCGGTCATGGCTGCTTTCCAAATTCGCAATGAATTGAAGAGAGATGTCTCAATTAATTAGCTTGTCACTAGAGCTCCTCTGGTACAGTGACCTCATCTCCTAGATTGAAAATACTGACCTTCAATTTAATCAAATGAGAATGATTGGAGATTATAAATTCTAAGGAACAAATGAATTCTTAATTCGTAACATTCATATCTTCCTGTTAAGACCCGGAGTTCCATCCTAAAAGGTCAACCTAATAGGAGGAGTATCCCAAAGCCTTATATAGTGTTTTATTATTTTATAGCTTTCCGGTGTGGGACAAATACTTCAACACGCCCCCGCAGCCCGAACCGGGCTGGACAATATCGGGGTGTATAAATGGGCCAAACAAACCCCTAACAAGCTACCCGTAATCATGGGTGCTAACAAGCAGTCAAACCACGACTGGAATTGGCTCTGATACCATGTTAAGATACGGGGTTTCATCCTAAAAGGTCAACCATGTTAAGACCCGGGTATTAGCCCTATACAGCTCGTCCAGTTGCCCTCTTCCTCAGTGTGTTTATTTATGGAGTCGTCTGCCACCAAGATGGAGTCGTCTCCAACAAGGGAACGTGTTTCTGAAACAGCTTCATTTGACTACTCTTATAAAACTGGAGTGCCTAACTCCGGGTTTTTAGTGCTTCCTCGTACCCGTGTCCATGTAGAGCATAGGGCCTTAGCAGCTCATTTGGTTGCATTAGCTCTAACGCATCCCAATATTTTGGGATGCAAATATTATGACAAAGAAAACCTTATTTACGATAACTATGATACAAAATTGAGTGATTTTCTGGAAAATAAAGTTACAATCACCCCTTTATTCCACTATGTCCTTCCCCGTCAGAGTTACCAGTCAAACAAGCCAACTCCAATAAAGTATCATTGTGTTTCACAGCTTTATAGGACTGTCATAAGGTCTATTATACGAGCGAGTTTGCATATACATATGCTGAATTTAGTTACTATCGAGTTTATTGTGGACAATTTCGTCATTCGGAATGGGGTAGTTAAGCTTTATAGTATAGGCTATGATCGTGGTTCGGGGAAGGGTAGAAAAGACGATCTTCTCCAAGTAAACAACATCATTTCTAGATAGCTTGGGATAGGGGGTAGGTACACTGCTCCTCCAGACTTTGGTGCTTTCAAGAGGTGCCTGACTGGCTATAATGATGCTACTGATGCTACTGTACACCATAGTGCAAAAAGTAAAGGGGACTTTATGCATTTTATGTGCAATCACATTGCACTTCTAACCAGGAGAGAGAGGCTGGAGTTTTTTAGGCTTTGTTATAATTAAAAAAAAAGGTTAATAATAACTATGTGTGGATGCGCGAGTTGGGCGACCACCAAGCTTGAATAAAGGACATAACTATTGAGTGTGGCCCTATGCACGGTGTTTTAGACTATGCGAGGAAGAATAAAAGAAAGCCATATGTGGATAGTCAAACTTGGAACACTTGTTCATTGAGTGCAAACATCAGTCTGGTTCATTTCATACGCAACCTTGTCAACCATCTTTGGGATTATAAAAGATCCCTAGGTCGGAATTACAACATAGAAGTCAATGTCGAATGCATCACAATGGCAAAGTTCTGAGTGTTTATAACACGGATGCACTCTCTGCTATATGAGAAAGAACACCTGCAATTATTTGTAGATGGATTTGCTGCAATGGATTTGAAGGTGCATGTTTAAAATTCCATGCTTTTACAATCAACCTGATAGGAGGAGTAGCCCAAAGCCTTATATAGTGTTTAATTGTTTTATAGCTTTCCGGTGTGGGACAAATGCTTTAACACGCTCCCTCAGCCCGAACCGGGCTGAACAAAATCGGGGTGTATAAACGGGCCAAACAAACCCTTAACAAAGCTACCCTTAATCATGGGTGCTAAATAAGGCGTCAAACCACAACCGGAATTGGCTCTGATACCATGTTAAGACGCGGGATTTCATCCTAAAAGGTCAACCTAATAGGAGGAGTATCTCAAAGCCTTATATAGTGTTTTATTATTTTATAGCTTTCCACTTTCCTTTTTGGACATAACATTTATATCTTCTCATTTCTAAATCTTCCCATCATAACCTTAATAATTTAAGGGTTTTTTACAAGAATATTACTAAAAAAACTTGTTTACATAAATATGACTATTCATTACTACAACACAGTGTTGTGGTAATTCATGTTCAAAATTTGAACATGAATTACTATGATTTCATTACTACTCTAGTAACTAGTCATATTTTTGTAAACCATCTTTATTTTGGTCATATTTATGTAATTATTTCATAATTTAAAAACTAATACACTATTACGCCTACTTTTTTGGATTTATCCTTCATTCCATCACATTATTTCACTATATTCCCATCATACCCTCAATAATTTATATTCCCTTTTACTATTCTTAATCCCACCCACTTTGGAAGTGGGAAGATATATGTGATACGGGGGAGTGTGTTTGTAGGGAACCGGTTCACTAAAAAATGTGTAGAAACAAGATCCCTAAGTTATTGTTGCATGTTGAGCTAGCTACCTATCGAGTATTGAGTATAGTTTATTACAGTTGTACACGCGTTTCCTAGGTCCACTACATGTTGAGAGTTGAGGCCCTTACTCAATAAGGTCTAGGGGTGGCTACATATTTCCAATTAATATAGTTCTTGCTTGTATGAAAAAGTCTATTATAAGACAAAACAAATCATATTTTAACATATGAGGTCATACTTCGACAGTTATAAGACATATTCAAACTAGTTTAGACAAGATTAGATTAAACTTGAAAATTTCAGTCTAAGTAGAAACATTTTCAATAGTCTTTTCATCGGACATTGAAAATTTTGTGTGTTGAACAAATAGTATAAGAAATAATTACATAAATATGACCAAAATAAAGATGGTTTACAAAAATATGACTAGTTACTAGAGTAGTAATGAAATCATAGTGATTCATGTTCAAGTTTTGAACTTAGTTACCACAATACTAAGTTGTAGTAATGAATAGTCATATTTATGTGAATATGTTTTTATTAGTAATATTCTGGTAAAAAACTCATAGTATAATTGGATAAAATAAGTAGTTTAGGATTATTTTGTGTGGACTTATCAAAAGACAAAACATCCACAACACAGTTCGGAGGAGTATCCACTATCCACCCAAATCTGACTGTCAAACATACAATAGGCACCCTTAGCTAATGTATGGATAACCATATTCACTGATCGCCTAACAAAAGAAAAAGAAATATTATGAAACCCTAAACTAATAACTCTAATACAGAGTATCTTCTGAACTAATAATCCTCCACAGGCCAGACTTGCTGCCTCCCTAATCTCTGAAATTGCGATTCAAATATACTTCGTAATAGTTAACTCAAGATACCATATCAAAAGTTGAGTACTTAATTAAATGATTAATCGATAATGTTGATAAACTAGCCCAAAAAAAGATTATACTTTGTATATGTCTAAAAATTGCAAACTGATCCCCATATTAACGTTATGTTCATTTAAATACTTCAATGTTAATTCGATTTTCTATTGTATACACGTATAAACTTATTCTCAATTTTGTTAACCATCGTATGCAGGAGTGCAATCGATCGGAGTTTGTTACGGGAAGAACGGCGACAACTTACCATCGGAATCTGATACCATAAATCTCTATAAGAGGAACGGAATCCAAGCGCTCCGAGTCTACAGCGCCGACTCCCGAGTCTTCGACGCCTTAAGGGGCACTGGAATCGACGTCATCGTCGACGTTTCCAACGACAGGCTCCCTGAACTCGCCGATCCCGCCGGAGCCACCCGTTGGGTCCAGAATAACATCGTCCCTTACTCCGACGTCAGTTTCAAATACGTCGCCGTCGGGAACGAAGTCTACTCCAAAAACTCGGATTCCTCTCAATACGTCAAATACGTCTTCCCTGCCTTGAAGAATGTGCACGACGCCTTGTCCGCTGCCGGGTTGCAGGGCCGAATTAGGGCAACGACCGCCACCTACTCCGCCGTATTAACCAACACCTACCCGCCAAATCAAGGGATATTCAACGACGACGCGAAGGATCTGATGAATCCGATCGTGAAATTCCTAGCCGAGAAGGGGTCACCGCTGCTAGCCAACATTTACCCTTACTTCGGCCGGAAGGGCGACCCGGCCCATAACACTCTGCCGTACGCTTTGTTCACCGAGACCAACCCAAATTCGGCCGGGTACCGAAACCTCTTCGATGCGATGCTCGATTCCATGCGGGCCGCGGTTCAAAAGGCCGGTGGGCAGAATGTGAGAATCGTCGTCTCCGAGAGTGGGTGGCCGTCGGCGGGCGGATTTGACGCGTCACCGGAAAACGCTGGAACTTATTACAAAAATCTAATCGATCATGTGAAGAGAAACTCAATTGAGACGTACCTGTTTGCCATGTATGATGAAAACAAGAAAAGCGGGGATGAAACTGAGAGGCATTTTGGACTTTTCCACCCGGGCCAGAGTTCGAAGTACCAAATTACCCTCAATTAGCTAAATGAACTTATTTAATTGTGAAACTATGTTACACTTACTGTTTAAATGATATAATCAGTTATTTTAAAAAAAATGAAATAATCAGTTCAGGCAATGACGAAAGAAATACGAAGTACTAGTTTTACTTAATACTTATTGTTGTTGTTGTAAAATATAATATAATTGTGTCTTCTTTAGTTTATCTTTTTATCTCAGGGGTGTTTACCATTTTTTATTAAGTCCTGACTAAACACACTTAATACTATCGTATTATTTAGGATCTGAACAGTAAGGTTGTTATATGTACTCTGTATATATACTATTGCCGGATGGCTCAATAATATTCAAGGAAGATTAATTCCTAAAACCTACATGGTATCAGAGCCTCAGTTTACACATCACGATGGTAGAAACCACTGATTCTGATTCATCCCACATTACCAACCCTAACTCCCAAATTAGCCTTATGATGTGAGTTTTCTCACACTTAAAATAGATTGTAGTAAAGGGTATAAGTACGAGTATCGTCTCCACAGGGACGGAAAAAGGGAATTAAGTATTAATTAAATTCAGCAATTAAAATAAATAAATAAAAAATGCGATTGTGCGACATTGATTGCTGGAAAATTAAAATACGAATAAGACGGCATATCTAAGCGGATGCCAGAACTTTTTTGGGTGTTGGCATTAACACTTCGGATACTTTATCTATATCTTGGATTGGTATCCCACGGCATATCTAAGCGGGTGCCAGAACTTTGAATCTTTAATACTCTGTACAACGTTTGTACTTTGTAAGTCTACTTTCCTCATAATGAAAACAAACAAATAATAATAATAACAGTAATAAAGTACATGAAAGGAAGTTGGGATGTAATAATGGAGTTTTTTCCGTATTAATGCTAATTAATTAAGTATTTACGGATATACTGCTGGACTTAACCATGGTCGGGGTAAGTCGCCAAACCGTTTGACGACTTACCCATAAAATTAATAAACAGGGTTAAGCTATAAAGGCACATAAATCAGCATATATATTGCACAACTTTACAAAAGGATAGATGAAAACTGTAAAAAAATGATAGATGAAAAGTTGATGATGCACAAATTTTGAAAAGCAAATACAGACCCCATGAGCAAGAACCAAAAACTGATCATTTCACACCCAAGCCTTTACCCTCTCTGTTCGAGAATTTAGGTTTCGTCCGCGGATGCTAAGCCCATTGTTATTATCTTCTGCATTTTTTAATCTTACAAAATTATTCCATAATATTTTACAAGCTAGAGTATCTTACAAGCTCCTTAATCTGGAAAATCATTCCATAATATTTTCTATAAAAGTCGTTTTCTACAAATAAAAAACAAATGAAAATTGCATAATCGGGAAACGCATCAAATAAAATAATGAATAAAGAAAAACATACGTATTAAAGGAATGTGTTAAGTTACAAAGTTTGACAGAATGAACATAACTGCAACAAGTAAAATGTCACGCTTATTTCAAATCCTTGAACTTTCATAAAAAGGTCAATTAAGTCCTTTTATAGGAGGTTCTGTCCGGTCGTCGCGATTTGGGGCAGTCCCCGGTGTAATTTTTTGATGAAATTTTTTGAGCATCTTATTCACCAAGTCTAGTTTACTCATATCAAATTTCAGCTAAAATTCAATCGGGAACACATTCAAAATAATTCTTGAAGATAACTGCGCATTTTTGCGTTTTTGAATTAATTTGAATGTGCTCCCGATTTAATTTTAGCTGAAATTTGGTATGAGTAAACTAGACTTGATGAATAAGATGTTCAAAACATTTCATCAAAAAATTCCACCGGGAACCGTCCCAAATCGCGACGACTGATAATCGCTTTCGCGGCGTTGTAGTAAAACGGAGTTTAACCTTTCCGGATGGAAAAGTTTATCCCCGAGTATCGTGTCTCTGAAGAGTGGCGGAGGGAAGTGTTGGTTTCAATATCGGTCACCGGTTAGTACGAGTCCTTGCAAGCTTTCTCAAACGATTAATGATTAACCAAATAAAAATAAACAATAAAAGTAAAAACTACGAATTTAATTAAATGGCATTATTGAGTAAACTAAAACTAGTGAGCATGCAAAATAACTTGAGAGAGAAAATTAACTAATGAAAATATTAAACTAGCAAACATATGTATGAGTAAAGTTTCAAAAAAAATAGTAAAAGTAAATGCAATGTGACTAGTGACAATAAATTAACTAATTAAAAGTGGGGTCTAGATTTGGAATTAAGGATCTTGGGTGTCATTGATTATGAATAAAAATGGGATAATTTCTCCAATCTAAGAATAGTGACATTAATTCTCATAGACAAAAATTTAATTTTAATTCCCCTAACATGTCCTATTTCAAGGCTTAGTTTAGGGTGTGTGAGATATGAGCTAAATTAATTCCAAACTCATAGACAAGAAAGAATTAATCTTCCAAAAATTCACAAGTGAAGTGATCAATTTCACAAATTACTCTTTCAATTTCAACTCAAACAACTAGTCTTAAAAATAGAGAATTTTCCCAAATTTAACTCAATATTCAAGAACACCCATTAACCTAAATTTTATCCAAATCCAAACCCCATGAAGATTTAGCCTAACATATTCATCAAGAAACTAACACAAATAAACAAAAACAAACCGTACATAATATCCATTGCATGTATTTAAAACTGAAATTCGAACTAGTAAACATTAACTCAAGTGCAAACTGGAGAAATATTTGAAACTAATGAATTAAAAGAACAAGTTCATAAACTGAAATAATAAACATGATTTTAAGAAAGAAATCAAACATAGAACAATACAGTCTACGGATAGAAATAGAAAGGTTGGTAAAAGATAAACCGAAATTTATTGTTGTTGAAATCTGCTACTTTTCCTGGTCGAGGGTTTCTTCTCTATGGTACCAGCTTTGTTTTCCCCCCTCCGGCCAGCTGCTCTCACTCGGTGGACGATGGATCTACAATTTCTTTCTTCTTGCCGCTGAAAGTTCTTTGCCGCTACTCGCAACTGCGGCTCTTTTTCTTCTGTTTCGGGCAAGGGCTGCTAAGCCTCTCTCCCCGCTGGTGACCTGACCTCCCTTTTTTATTCTTGCCGCTGAGTGATTGAAACAAGTAGCTGGTTGCGAATCCCATCTCCTTGCAGCTGGAGTGACTGCAGCTTCCTTTTGTTTGTTTCCTTTTGACTTGGCCGCAGCCATGTGCTGCTGCTACTACCAGCTTTCCCAGTAGATGGCTTTTGTTGTTTTTGCTGCCGACTTACCCTGTTTTGTTTTTTTTCCTGCGGCTGACAAGCTAGATCAGATGCAAATCCCCTCTCCTTTGTTTTGTTGGCTCCTTCTACTCCACTCATCATTTTTTTTTCTTTTGTTTGCAATTTGTTTGTTCACGCAGCCTTGCTGCAAGTTTTTGGTTTTCTCCCTTTTTTATTTGGTTTTTTTCTTTTACTTAATTTCAATGGTTTAATGTACTAACAGATATCAAATTGAAATATAAAAGCAAGCTGAAATTTGACAAATAACAAAATATAGATAACACAAATAAGGAGGAAAAAAAATCAATCCAAACACTTAAAGTAAACACAAATCACTCAAAAATGTAAACTTCAACACGAATTTCAAACATTAACAAAAATGCAACAAAAATACAGAGAAATGTATCTATTTGCCCCGAGTTTAACCAGAAATGCTCTAAAAAGTGTGTGAAAATATATGAACAAATCAGACTTATCAACGACCAGACAGAGTCTCCTATAGAAGGACTTAATTGACTTTTTTATGAAAGTTCGAGGACCTATTTGACAGTTTTCCCTATTTTTTTATACGGAGTAATCAATTTTAGTCATGGACCCGGGCCGGGCCTCAGGTTTTTTGAAGGAGGCCCAGGACCGGCCCGTGCTATGGCCGGTGCCGGTTCGGGCCGGGCCACCCGCCCGGGTCACGGGTCGGACTACCCGCCGGGCCGGGCCGGGTCAGTTTAATTTTTTTTTTTTACTTTATAGTTTATACAAATGCTTATTAAAAACAAAGGTCAAGTGCATTTATTTGAAATAGGAACTACATTTGAGAATTGAGGGAAAGATTAAAACATGAAATACATTCTATAATAAATTGTAAAATACTAATCAATCGGAATCTCCGGCATAGGTAGAGCCACCATCGGTTGTTGAGTCATCCATAAAGTCTTGGGAGGGGGTGATGCTCATTTCTTGAGTTCTACGTGCGGCCTTCAACCAATTGTGGTAGCATATAAGCGTCTCAAGAGAGTTTGCGCTCAATCTCGTTCTAGATGTCGTTAGGACGTTGCCGACCGAACTAAATTTTTGTTCCACGACAACTGTTGAAACCGGCATTGATAGCACTTGCTTAACCATCCGTGCTAAAATCGAGAACATTCTTTCTTTTGACTTCCACCACTTTAGAACGTCAAAGTCATCATTTTCTTCAAATTCAACTTCATATGTAAAATATAGGTAACTATTGTGCTTGTCACTTGCCAAGTAAATAAAGAAATTGTCGCTTGCCCAAAGCTTTAATGAAGTTGTCTGCAAGTTGGTCGGTAGTAGATACATGTCGAGCAACAAGTCAACCGTCTTGAATAGCATTGCGGACATAATGACAATCAATCTCAATGTGTTTGGTACGCTCATGAAACACAGAATTATGAGCAATATGGAGCGTCGAGATGCTGTCACAGTAGAGGGCCATAGAGTGCGAATGATCAATGCCAAGACTACGAAGCAGACCCTTAGACCATATAAGTTCTGCCGTTGTAAGAACCATGGATCTATACTCAGCCTCGGTTGAAGAGCGATGATGTGAGTTTTCACGCACTTAAAAAGATTGTGATATAGTGGTGTAAGTACGAGTATCGTCTCCACAGGGACGGACAAAAGGGAATCAAGAATTAATTAAACTCAGTGATTAAAAAGAAATAAAATAAATGCGTCGTGCGAGATTTGATTGGGTGGAAAATTAAACTAATGCTAATGAGCAATAAAATAAAAAGATTGGTTTCTCTCTAATTAATGACGAAGGGAATAGGGATTGATTCCAGGGTAACCAGATTTCTGGCAGATCAGGCTTAATTACATGAAATTAATTTAATTGAGCCTAGCTAATCATTACTAAGTTCTTACCGCTCTCGCGGCGTAGAGTACAATAATTTAGGGGACCAGGCTGATCTCTCATGCGACAAGATCCTAAATTATTGCCAAGACGAGCGAGCTTACGGCCCCTTAATCGCTACTAATCTCTTAGCGAACGATTAAGTGTGTGTGAAGGTGTCCTAGAATAAATTAGATCTCTCTTAACTTATTCTACAAGCAATTGTAATTCTAGCGCGCGTTCTAGTTTACAAGAGATATCAGTTAAATTATTCAAACACAAATTAAACGACATTCATGCAATTAAACCGACAAGAATCTAGTCATCAATCATGATTAACCCCTTCATCAACCCCAAATCCCTAATTAAACAACTCACAATTCATAATTGAAGAATCAACAGAATTGGGATGAATAGAAATAATTGTCATTAATTAAAAAGATGAACTTACAAATAATCTCAGGGTCTTGGAAGAAAATAGCGTAAAAACGGTGTTAAATTCGTCCCTAGGCCTCTCCGTAATGTTCGTCACCATAAAAAAGGGTTAGGGAGACCTTATTTATAGAAAAGGGGGGGGGGGGGAATATGAATACGGCCCTACGCACGGCCGTGCGTAGCTGGCAGTAGCTACCTTGCTTTTCTCGCCTCAGACGCACGGTCGTGCGTTCCCCTACGCACGGCGTGCGTAAAACTTCCGAATTTGACAAAACTTTCTTCATGAAAGTTGTAGATAATGAAGTCCTCTATCCACCCCAATTTGCCTAATGTGAATTGAATCATCCAATCAAGAGATATGATCAAAACGGTGGAAGGTGTCTTTCTGAAATCGCAACAGAGATCATCTGACTTCATCGTCTGTTTTCACCTTCTTCCTCTCAGATTCTCGCAAAGGTGTCTTCATATGATTTGTAGCCCTTGAAGTTGGCTTTCTTATTCAACTTGAGTCGTGTCCATTGGTTGTTCATAAAAAGAGATAGGCTTGAACGATTGACAGAAGGTCATTCTGATCGTCGTTTTTAAGCTTCATTCATCTTCTTTTGATCCTGAAGCCAATCCTAGAGCTCTTTTTTCCTTCAAATCTTCATCGTGAATCTTCCGGTGACCTCCAAAGCTATCAAATCATTCTCAAATGCTTCTCAAATCATCCCGATTGTTCCTCAAGTGCCGGTACCGGGCTCAAATTCCTTGATTTTGACTACAAACAACACAAAACTCGAACCAATGCCCGATAAACATAACTTGAGCTAAAATTGAGACTTGCAACACCTTAAAGCTAGGGAAAACCATCAAAACCGATCCCAACACGCATCAAATACATGTCAAAATACGGACTTATCAAGCGAGAAACAGTGTGTTGTTTCTTGGTCTTCCACGAGACAGGAAAATTACCGAGAAATACTATCCATCCAGTGAGAGAGCGACGAGTAATGTGACAGCTGGCCCAGTCTGAGTCACACCAGCCCGTGAGAGTCAGATCACAAGTAGAGCTCAGAAGAATACCCTGTCTGGGGGTCCCTTTAAGATAACGGACCACCTGCAACGCCGCCATCCAATGATCTTGCCGAGGAGCCTGCATAAATTGAGATAAAATATGAACTGCATAAACAAGATCAGGACGAGTAAACGATAGATAAAGAAGACGCCTGACGAGGCGGCGGTAAGATTCCGGATCAGTCAATAAATCACTCTGAGAAACAGCCAAGCCATGATTTTGTTCAATAGGAAAATGAGCAGGTTTGGCCCCAAGAAGATCTGCCTCCGAAATAATATCCAGAGTATACTTGCGCTGACAGAGAAAAAGACCATCGGCTTCACGAGCCACTCCTATCCCAAGAAAATACTTTAGCAAACCAAGATCTTTCATATGGAAACATTTATGTAAATAAGATTTAAAACGAGAAATAGCACCACCATCATTTCCCGCAATAATTAAATCGTCAACATAAATGAGAATATATAACTGAGTTGATCCCTAGTGCCAAGTAAAAAGAGAATAGCCATAGTAGGATTGCTGAAACCCATACTGCTTTAATGAAGCAGTGAGCTTAGCAAACCAGAATTGAGGTGCATGTCGAAGTCCATACAACGACATCTTCAGCCTGTAGAACAGCCCAGACCGAGAAGGAAGAAATCCGGGAGGCGGTTTCATGTAGACCTCCTCGTCTAAGTCTCCACGAAGAAACACGTTATGAACATCCATTTGATGTAATTCCCAGTTTTTAGCAGCAGCAACAGCTAAAAACAGGCGAACAACTATTTTTACTACAGGAGCAAAAGTCTCAGTATAATCAATGCCTTCTTGTTGATGATTACCAAACACAACAAGGCGAGCCTTAAAACGTTCAATCGTGCCATCGGAGTGGTATTTAATTTTGTACACCCATTTGCATCCAAGGGCCTTTTTACCATGCGGAAGCGGTGCCATAACCCAAGTTTGATTATCTTCTAAGGCCCGAATTTCATGTTGCATAGCATCACGCCAACCAACATTGGTCATAACTTCCTTAAAGGAACGAGGTTCATGCCCTGCAAGTATAGCTCCAAGAAATGACCGATAGCGAATAGAATACTTGTCACTTTTTAGAAAATTAGTTATAGGATAGGACGTACCTGAGGAACTGACGGAGGAGGCGCATGACGGGGATGGGCTCACATTTTGGACGAGATGAGTAACAAAGTCCCGAAGGCGAACTGACGGACGTCGTGTTCGAAGTCCACGACCAAGAAGCTCGGTGGCAGAATGATCATCTTCGGTTGTTGCCTAGACATGATCTATCGGTGGGGTGTCGGTCCCTGCTGAGATAACAACTCCTGGCTCAGAATTAAGCAAGGGAGGAGTAGGAATACTGTCCGACCCTTCAATAGTTCCCGATACATGTTCAGGAGCTGATATCGGAAACTCATCCTCATAAAATATCACATCCCGTGATACAAAGATTTCACCTGTGTGCCAATCATAGATCTTCCACCCCTTTTTACCATGAGGATATCCAAGAAACATGCCCCGACGACTTCGGGGTGAGAACTTATTTCCTCGTGAGTAAATATTATGAGCGTAGCATAGGCAACCAAAAACTCGTATATGAGATAAACTAGGGGAAACACCAAGAGTTCATATGGTGTTTTCCCATCCCAAATTCCAGACGGAGTGCGATTTATTAAATGCACAACAGTAAGTACACATTCACCCCACAAAGCGATAGGCAAACTGGCTTGAAACATCAATACCCGAGCAACATTTAATATATGTCTGTGTTTGCGTTCAACTCTCCCATTCTGTTGGGGTGTATGGACGCATGACGTTTGAAGTAAAATGTCATGAGCAGCAAAATAAGATTGCATACAATTAAATTCCATCCCATTATCACTACGCACAATTTTGATAGCAACATCATGTTGTTTTTCAACCATAGAAATAAAGGAGAAAAAAATTGATGAGCCTCTTTTTTTATCACGCAACAAATATACCCATATGGCACGGGAAAAATCATCCACAAGAGTAAGAAAATAAACAACATCACAAGTAGATGGAGTCTGATATGGTCCCCATAAGTCACAATGAACAAGTTCAAGTATCCTACTTGCTTTATTATTACTAACAGGAAATGAATCACGCACTTGTTTCGCTTGTGGACACACGTCACAAGATTTATTCAAAGTTTTCTGAACAGAACTAGAAACAAAAGCAGGTAATAACTTGAGAACCCGATCAGAAGGATGACCCATTCTACGATGCCACATCTCAAACAACGAGAGGCCTGATGTCTGAACAACGTGTAATGTCAGCACCCCTCTGAAATAAAAGAGCCCATCCCGCCTGATGGATAGTGTACCCGGGGGGTAGCTTATCCGAGGGGTTATTATGAGAATAACCTAGAGAGAAGTCAGAGCAAACAAGTAGGAGAGAGAGAGTCGATTGTATTAAATGAACTCTGCGTGCTTTATAAGGAGAATAAGGGCTACTATTTATAGCAGCCATAAATGCGATGAAGGTACACGTGCCAACAATCTGACAGCCGAGGGGTCACCTCAATCGGGTGGCACCGGCATATGCATGTGCACCGCATTAAATGCAGTGGGTGGATGTGATGCCGCATTAAATGCGGTGGTTGCTTGTCTCCAAAGGGAATCTTCGATGATTGAGCTATTAGCCGAAGGCTCTCCCTGCAGCCGAGGGGTCTGTGTACCCGAAGGCTTGGTTCAGCCGAAGGCTTGGTTCAGCCGAAGGCTTCCCTTATGCCGAGGGCACGGTAGTGCCGAAGGCTCCTGATTTCTGCCGTTTTCTCCCAGTAGCTTCGTATGCTCGAAACTGGCTGTCCTGTGAATTTTGGAGCCTTCGGCCATGTTGCCGAAGGCGACCCCAGGCGCCCCTCGGGTTCCTTCGAGCTTGGGCCGCTGTGTCTTGGGCCTGTTGTGCTTCCTGGGCCTGTTGGGCCTTTGCTGGAATAGTAGGAGTCTGTGGGTCGGGGGTTCCCGGGCCATATACTCCATCACCGCCTTTCACCGGCTCCAATCAGGTTCCTCGAGCGTAGGTCCTGTATAAAACAAAATTGATGAGTAAAAGTGACAAGACAATTAGACTGATCTGCCAATTGTGAGACAGAAATAAGATGACAATGAAGTCCAAGCACGTAGAGAACGTGATCAAGAATTAGCTCCTTGGATAATGGCACTCGACCGGTTAACACCGCACTCACAGTTCGCCCATCCGGAAGACCAACCGGACAAGCGGCAATAGGACCGGGATCTATAAGACTAGTCGCATCACTTGTAACATGTTGAGAAGCTCCGGTGTCAATAATCCTATCTACACAAGAACACTAACCTGACATTCGGTCAGAGGAGCGAGAATCAGTATTTAGCAAGCCTAAAAGAGCCTGCACTTTTTCATTTGTGAGACTCGGCAGTACATTCGCAGAAAAAGAGGACCCTTCCCCGGTGGGATGGAGAGTTGAAGTAACGGCATGGGTCCGTACCCCTCCCCCGCGACCGGCAGAGCCTCCTTTGGGACGATTTCGTTCCTCCCACCATTCCGGATAACCGTGTAGCTTGAAACACGAGTCAACTTCATGTCCTTTTGCTTGCAATGTGTACACACCGGTCGGGTTCGTTCGGGTTTGTCCCTGTCCACTCGTCCCTTGGCAGCACGGTCAACTTGAAGAGTAAAAGCCTGGACATCACCTGCGGACTGCTTGCTTCGTGCGATCAACCTGGAGTTCTCCTCTTGTTGAAAAGCCTGCAACGCACGGTCAATAGTAGGCAGAGGGTCCTGAGAGAGCAGATTAGAGCGCACCGTGCCAAAATTGTCGTCATCAATTCCAATTAGGGATTGATGAAATCGTTCCTCTGCTCGTTCGGTACAATTCGCCCAATCACATCACAGGTACACTTGCCACACGAACACGTCGGCAATGGTTTCAGCCGATCGAGTTCATCGTACAGGCTCATTAACGTCGTATAATAGGCATCAACCGTCATCGTTTTGGTCTGTTTGCAGGCCGAGATCGAAGCTTTGAACTGTTGCAACCTGGGACCATTAGCAACACTATCTCTTCTCCAAATAGACCCAGAGAGCCCGGGCCTCTTCGTGGAATGGGATAGACGCAGCGACTGGAAGCTCCATACTCCGAAGAAGCCACGACACCACCATGGAATTAGACGTCTCCCAGTTGGATTGCATGTAAAATAGATTACATTGTTTAGTAAGATATTTAGTTTATTTTTAATTTGCATGCAAAGGCACTGCAGTGCTTTATAAAAAGCATAAATGCAAAGTATTTTACCACTCTTCACTCACGTAAAATATTTTACATGGTAATTAAAGTGTGAAATATTTTTAAAAAACGTCCTACAGTTTACATTAAATAATCAAGCCAAACAGTATAAACATTCTACGTCCTTACACTTCGCATGTAAAGTAATTATTTTACATCTTATCAAAGACGAGTGCTTATAATGAGACAATTCAAGGAGAGTAGTAGCGAAAATAAGATGCTAACTGATGGAATAAAACAAAGGGGGTTTGATCCGGTCATCCTAATTTTTGGCAAGCTAGCTAGCTAGTCTCCGTTTACTTCATTCAATTCATTTGACTATACTTTTCCTGAATTGCCAAATTGGTGTACTACATGCAGACATGCTAAAGAGTCTAAAAGACTAAAACCCGTCAGAAATTGTGGAATATATATAGCATGCTTCGCCTGAAACATAAAATGCACAATTTTTCTTAATTATAGTTGTTCAGTGTTTAGTTCCTTATTATTTGGGTGTTTCCTTTCCCGGCCGGCCTCATGAATCAACTGCATCCCTTCCCTTACATGGCTTTCATCCTCTTTTTCATTGGCTTGCTACACATAACAGGTAGCTTCTCTTCTAGCTAGTTTTTACTTAAATTATTTAAGCAAAGTAGCAGGCAAGAAATTAAACATATATTACATTATTACGTAGTACTATTATTGATCACATTAGGATGTTTTCTTTCGAACTATTTTTAGTCTCAGGCCAGACCAGACCAGATTTGGACAATTATAAAATACACAGAGACCATAAATTTACCAGACCAGACAAGATGTAAACATATTAAACCAAATCAAACAAGACTAGCAAATTTAAGTCTTTAAGAAAACTAAAACGTGTGACAGTTAACTACTTCTGAATTGTTGCTAGTTCAACTAAAGAAACTAAAATGTTGAAAAAAATCCAATATCCATAACTAAGTTGATGGTTTTAATTTGCTCGGTTACAAGGTAGTTAATTATCCATATATGGAATAACATTTCTACTTTAAGGTATCATTAATCATTTCATCATGCTATATTTTATCTTAAAGTTAACTACAAGCATATATAGAGCCCGTTTGGAGACCTCTTTTTTCGGCTTATCAGGCTTATCAGCCAGCTTTTTCACCAAACACGTAACTTTTACTTTTGTGTGCTGAATTGTGTAATAAGCAGAAAAAGTAAGGTTGGAGTTACTTTTCTGGCTGTATTGGCTGAAGTTACTGTAGAGGACTATTTTAGCTATTTTTACATGTAATTTTTTCTATAATTTATTGATAAAATATATTTTTAAAATATTTTTTTCTTGAATCAGCAGAATCGGCCAAATCAGCCACTTCAGCCAGAATTTCATAAATTTCAGCAGAATCAGCCAAAACAGCCGATTTTCGTGCTACCAAACGGGCTCATAATGCGTATATAATAGCACTAATTTACGTCAAGTTAATTAGCTCATGTTATCGAGTTGTTAATCACTAAATATGAACGATTCGAGATTCAACAAAAACGGCTACAAATAAACAATACTCGTTGTGAAGCACAATCCATGTTGGTTAATTTATGAGACCATTTGTTTAAGGGAGCCAAACATGACTTTTCTGAGACCATTTTATTTTAATTGTTCAAGGATTAGAACTGCATATTCGATCGGTCATGACTGCTTTCCAAATTCGCAATGAATTGAAGAGAGATGTCTCAATTAGCTTGTCACTAGAGCTCCTCTCCTAGATTGAAAATATTGACCTTCAATTTAATCAAATGAGAATGATTGGAGATTATAAATTCTTAGGAACAAATGAATTCTTAACTCTAAAAAACATGTTTTTTATAGGTAACCGGTTCAGCAAAAAAATGTGTAGAAACAAGTTCCCAAAGTTATTGTTATTAATCGAGCTACCTATTGAGTATTAAGTATAGTTTATTACAGTTGTACACGCGTTTCCCAAGTCCATGTGAGTTGAATCCCTTACTCAATAAGGTCTAAGGGTGGCTACATATTTCCAATTAATATAGGTCTTGCTCGTATAAAAAAAAGTCTATTTATTAATAGAAAACATATGTGTTGGGGGCATAATGAGAAAAAAATGTTTATTAATAGGACCAAAAGATGAACTTTTAATGAAGTACGAATTATTAAAAGTCAAAAAAGAAATGAAGAGTGGGTTGACAGGGAGGGGAAGTGTAGGGGCGCACGCATGATAGTGGGGATGATGTCATCCCTGCATCATTATTATTCCAAATTTTTTACTCTTATAACTCTTTTATTTGTTCTCAAATTTTTTCAAAAAATATATCAAAAAATTTATTTTTTGTGATGACACAATATATAATAAAACTAATAAACTACTCCCTCCGGTTTTATTTAATCTTCACACTTTGACTTCACGCAAAATAAGAAAAGAAATTTGACTTTACTGTAGAGTACACTGTTGAAGCACTGTTTGACACTGTTTGGCACTGTAGAGACACTGATTGGCACTGTTGAGACACTTTTTTGCACTGTTTTGATGTAGATTTCTTTGCCAAAAAAAGGAAATAAGGAAGTGTGAAATTTATTTTAGACCGTCCCAAAAAGGAAAGTGTGAAGTTTATTAAAAACGGGGGAGTATAAAATAGAATTAGAAAAAAGGCTCCAAAATATATTTCTGTTTTATTAATACTCATCATAACATCTGGTACAACCTTTTTTTTGAATAAAACTTTTAATTGGCATTAATCAGATCAAAAGACAAAACATCCACAATATTCAGAAGTGTATCCACCCAAAATCTGACTATCAAACATACAATAAGCATCCTTAGCTAATGTATCGTCTAACAAAAGAAAAAGAAATATTCTAAATCTCTAAACTAATAACTCTAATACGGAGTATTAATCCTCCAGAGGCCTGACTTGCTGCCTCCCTAATCTCTGAAATTGCGATTCAAATATACTTCGTTAACTGAAGATACCATATCAAAAGTTGAATACTTAATTAAATGATTAATCGATAATGTTTAGCTAGCCCAAAAAAAGATTATAATTCGTATATGTGTAAAAATTGCAAACTGATCCCCATATTAACGTTATGTTCATTTAAATACTTCAATGTTTATTCGATTTTCTATTGTATACACGTATAAACTTGTTCTCAATTTTGTTAACCATCGTATGCAGGGGTGCAATCGGTCGGAGTTTGTTACGGGAAGAACGGCGACAACTTACCATCGGAATCTGATACCATAAATCTCTATAAGAGGAACGGAATCCAAGCGCTCCGAGTCTACAGCGCCGACTCCAAAGTCTTCGACGCTTTAAGGGGCACCGGAATCGACGTCATCGTCGACGTTTCCAACGACAGGCTCCCTGAACTCGCCGATCCCGCCGGAGCCACCCGCTGGGTCCAGAATAACATCGTCCCTTATTCCGATGTCAGTTTCAAATATGTCGCCGTCGGGAACGAAGTCTACTCCAAAAACTCAGATTCCTCTCAATACGTCAAATACGTTCTCCCCGCCTTGAAGAATGTGCACGACGCCTTGTCCGCCGCCGGGTTGCAGGGCCGAATTAGGGCAACGACCGCCACCTACTCCGCCGTACTGACCAACACCTACCCGCCGAATCAGGGGGTATTCAACGACGACGCGAAGGATCTGATGAATCCGATTGTGAAATTGACATTCGTGTAATTTCCATATTTAAATTTATGCTTTTAATTAGTTTCGAGTGATTGTTACTTTGGAAATTACACACTTTTGGTGTAAATAGTTTAGTTTGTAAAATATTTGTAATATGTTTAGATTAGGTTTATTCTGAGCTCAAACAGGTCCAAATACACTTTGGAGAACATCACCAGTACAAGGAAGGTGCAAGAATGCAAGAAAATGGTCTGTACCCGATCGGGTATGACCTATACCCGGTCGGGTACCCTTCTGAAATTTCGAATCAAATCAAATCCGGGAACAAGGCATCATGCGGGAAGATTTTAACACGTTCGGGTGTCCATACCCGATCGGGTGACCGACAGACCCGATCGGGTATGACCCCATTTTTCAGCTTCGCCGAAGCCACATATGGTACCCGATCGAGTGGGCTGAAAACCCGATCGGGTACACGACCCTGCAAGCCTAAAAAGCCTATAAATACACCCCATTTCCTCCACAAGAAGGGTACCAATTCACATATACTCTTTAGCTCAGTTTAGATTAGTGTTTTCTTTATATTTTCTATCATGTTTAGTCTCCAAATGAGGAGCTAAACCCTTCCATCTTGGTTTTGCTACTTTGAAGCTTAATGAATTGTAAGTTGTGAGTTATTTTCTTTAATCTTCTTCCTTGAATATTAATTAATTCCTATTCCTATTACATATTAATATTTTGAGCAATACTTAAAGGATCAACTAGTTTTGTTTCATATATTAATTAATACTAGAATCGGTCGATTAATACGCTTGTTATTAACTCGGTCCTTTCACGGTAGTAAACTTGGGTTGTTAATGCATGCGTCTCATGGTTAATAAGCCAAGGGGAATTAATTATATTGATTAAACCAATAAACCGCTTGTGTTGAGGTTATCAATCTTAATCGTTTTCATCTTGATTTTATTGCTACTGTCGAGTAAATATACGGCGCGTGTTCTATATTAACTCGGTAGTAAGTTTTATTAATGAACGCGTCTCGTTATTAATAACTACCCTCGATGAATTGGATATACTCCTCGATTGAGTATTCGAGAGGAAGATAGTTAAAGATATAACCGGGATCGACGAACATTTCATTAAGTGGATAAAAGCAAAGCCAAGTCTTCTTCTCATTAATTAAACCACATAACTCGTTCATCTTCGTGTTCAATTTTAATTAAATCATCCAATCAAAACCCCCCTTTATTTATTAGTTTATAAAAAGAGAAGTATTCCTTTCCCCGCGGATACGAACCTTACTTCAATATACTACGTATATTTGTTGTTTTGTATTTATTTTGATTGCACACCACGACAAAGTGCACGTCAAATTTGGCGCCGTTGCCGGGGAAAGGAAATTATTTTTCTTTTTATTTTGTTTCAAGAAAAATCAAAAAAAATAATTAACCAAAAATATAAAGAGTTCTTACTTTTCTATTTCTGAGCTTTGTGAAGTTTATGGTCCGATATCGTTCTATAAACGAAATCACTTATCAAGCAAACCCCGAAATAGAACAAGCCTTCGAGAGGTTGAGAAATTTAATTCCGCACATACCCTCGGAGGAAACCTCAAACGCTAGCTCCTATTCTAGCGAATCTGAAGAGCCGATCACTATGGCTCAAGAAACAAGAACCTTGAGGGAGCTCACAGCTCCAAACTTGAATCAACAACCGTTATGTATTACCTTCCCTACACTCAACGAGGGTAATACGTTTGAGCTAAAATCTGGGCTCATTCATCTTTTGCCATCCTTTCATGGCTTAAGAGGAGAGGATCCGAATAAACACCTCTCGGAATTCCATGTTGTGTGCACAAGCATGTGCCCTAATGGAGTCACCGAGGAACAAATCAAATTGCGGGCTTTCCCATTCTCACTCAAGGACACCGCAAAGGATTGGCTGTTCTATCTTCCCTCGGGGAGTATAGACACATGGGCGGCAATGAAAAAGGCTTTCCTTGAAAGGTACTATCCCGCCTCTGTCTCCTCATCTCTAAAAAAGCAAATCAGCAATGTGGAGCAAAATGATGATGAATCGTTCTATGAATATTGGGAACGATTCAAGAAACTTTGTGCGAGCTGTCCGTATCATGGCTATTCGGAGCAAGACCTCATCTTATACTTTTATGATGGTCTTTGCAACGATGATAGACGGATGATTAATGCCGCATGTGGAGGAGGGATCGTTAACAAGACTCCTTCTCAAGCTATGAATCTCATCTCGGAGTTGGCCGAGAATTGTAGATATCACAACGGGCGGTCATCAACAAAAAGAGTCATGGCGGCCGAATCAACATCATCTCTGGAAAGTCAAGTCGCCGGCTTGACTTCTTTGGTAAAGGATTTTCTTTTAAATTCCAAAACCCAAGAAGTCAAGGTCTGCGGCATCTGCACACAACAAGGCCACCCCACCGATGCATGCCCGAGCCTTCAAGAAGAAAACCCCGAGCAAGTCAACGCTTTGGGATTCCCAAACCAAAAGAGGTATGATTCTTACGGCAACACTTATCATCCCGGGTTTAGAGATCACCCCAATTTGAGATATGGGAATCCGCAAGGAAACCCACCACAAAATAACCCTCCACAAAACCAATTTCCTCAAAAGCAACCATACTCTAAACCCCAAGGGCAAGGCTTAACTATGTCCACCGAAGACATGATCCGAGCACTCACCTCTAATGTCTCAACCATGCAACAAAATATGGTTCAATTCCAACATGAGACAAAATCAAGCATCCAAAACCTTGAGAATCAAATGAGCCAAATCTCAAGTGCGGTGAGTAGGCTTGAAGCCAAGGATTCAACAAAGCTTCCATCTCAAACGGAGCCGAATCCTAGGCAACAAGCCCATGCTGTTACATTGAGGAGTGGCAAAGAATTGGTGATTGCCAAAGAGAAAGCCAAAAGCCACATTGGCGAGGAAGAGGAAGAAGAGCTTGTAGAGAAAGCTCAACCGGAGGAAGAGGAAGCTCACATTTCAACTCCACCCCCGGTTATTCATGAAGTGGAAGCACCGTTTCCCGAAGCTCTAAGGGAAACGAAAAGGGTGGAGAAAGATAAGGACATCTACGAGACATTCTCCAAATGTGAGGTAAATATTCCTCTTCTCAACTTAATAAAAGGTGTTCCTAGATTCGCAAAATTTTTCAAGGAGTTATGCACAATAAAAAGGAAGCATAGACTCAATGGAAAACAGAAAGTTCAAGTTAGTGAACGTGTCTCCGCGGTTTTTCAAAAGAAACTTCCAAAAAAATACAATGACCCGGGCATGTTCACTATACCTTGTAAGTTGGGAGGTACTACGTTTTCAAAGGCCATGTTAGATTTGGGGGCATCAATTAATGTCATCCCTTATTCTTTGTATAAATCACTTGAACTTGGCCCTCTCAACGAAACCGGAGTAATTATTCAACTTGCGGATAGATCAAATGCCTACCCTAAAGGTATTGTCGAAGACGTACTAGTTATGGTAGACAATTTGATCTTTCCCGCCGACTTTTATGTTTTGGAAATGGAAAATGATAAGAATGCGGTTCCTATCCTTTTAGGAAGGCCATTTTTAAAGACCGCTAGAGCTAAAATTGATGTTTTTAGCGGATCTTTAACTCTGGAATTTGATGGAGATAAAGTTGAATTCAATATTTACGACTCCATGAAATACCCAAATGAAAATCATTCTCTATTTGCCATTGATATTATAGATCCCATTGTGCAAAATACTTTTGAAATGAATAGGGAGGATGAGCTGCTAAGTGTAATTGAGAATGACCTCGGAGAAAATTCTTTAGAACTTGCTTTGACCCCCAATAGGCAAGCCATGATGGTGGAGTTGGATAACCATTTCCATCTTCCACTTATGCCACCGGGGTCAAGAGCATTTCCACTAACCATCCCCGAGGAAAAGCCTTTGCCTTCTATTTTGCAGGCCCCCGAAGTTGAGATGAAACCACTCCCAACACATTTGAAATATGTGTACTTGGGAGAAAAAGAAACATTACCGGTCATAATCTCGAACAAACTGACCGGAGAGCAAGAAAGGAAGCTGATTGCGGTGCTTAAAGAGCACAAACTTGCAATCGGATGGACTATAGCCGACATTAAAGGCATTAGTCCATCTACTTGCATGCACCGCATCTTAATGGAGGATGAAGCCAAACCGGTGCGCCAACCACAACGGAGATTGAACCCACCTATGATGGAGGTGGTAAAAAAGGAGGTCATCAAGCTTCTCCAGATGGGGATAATCTTCCCCATATCCGATAGCAAGTGGGTTAGTCCAACCCAAGTTGTTCCCAAGAAGACCGGAGTCACGGTGGTGGAGAACAAACATGGAGAACTTATGCCCACCCGAATTCAAAATGGATGGAGGGTATGTATAGATTACCGTCGCCTCAACGCGGTAACTAGAAAGGATTTCTTTCCTTTACCCTTCATTGACCAAATGCTTGAGAGACTTGCGGGGCATAAATTCTATTGCTTCCTTGATGGCTATTCCGGGTACTTTCAAGTACCCATAGCCCCTGAAGATCAAGAGAAGACCACATTCACTTGTCCATTTGGCACTTTTGCCTATCGACGTATGCCATTCGGACTTTGCAACGCACCCGCCACCTTCCAAAGATGCATGATGAGCATATTCTCCGAGTATGTTGAGCTTTTTATGGAAGTTTTCATGGATGACTTCACAATCCATGGGGACTCATTTGATTCATGCTTATATCATCTCTCCCTTGTACTCAAAAGTTGTTTAGAATCAAACCTTGTTTTGAATTCTGAAAAATGCCACTTCATGGTGGAAGAAGGAATTGTTCTAGGCCATGTAATCTCTTCCAAAGGGATAGAGGTTGACAAGGCCAAAGTTGAAGTCATCCAATCACTCCCTTATCCTACCACCGTTAGGGAGATACGGTCATTCCTTGGACATGCAGGTTTCTACCGGAGATTCATCAAAGATTTCTCAAAGATTGCATCTCCTTTATGCACTCTTTTGCAAAAGGAGGTGGAATTCATCTTCTCCGAGGAATGCAAGAAGGCCTTCAATACATTGAAGGAAAAGCTAGTAACCGCACCTATCATCCAAGCTCCCGACTGGTCTCTCCCATTTGAGATCATGTGTGATGCTAGCGACTATGCGGTCGGGGCCGTCTTGGGCCAAAAAGTGGGAAGAGCTTCTCATGTGATTTACTATGCATCCACCACACTCAATGATGCTCAACGCAACTACGCCACCACCGAAAAAGAAATGTTGGCCGTCGTCTACGCACTTGAAAAATTCAGGTCATACTTACTTGGAACCAAAGTGATCATTTACACCGATCATGCGGCTCTTAGATTTTTAATGACAAAGAAGGAGGCCAAACCGAGGTTGATTCGGTGGATACTACTCTTGAGCGAGTTTGATGTTGAGATCAAGGATAAGAAAGGCATGGAGAACTTGGTGGCCGATCACTTGAGCCGTTTAGTCCTTGATGAAGGAAATGATCATGTCAAAGATGATATCCGAGGGGAATTTCCCGATGAGACTCTTTTCTCTCTTAAGGAAATTCGCCCTTGGTACGCTCACATTGTTAACTTCCTTGTTCTAAACAGGTTTCCGCCAAGCTTCTCTAAAGCTCAAAGAGAGAAGCTCCAACACGATGCAAAACAATACGTATGGGATGAACCATACTTGTGGAAACATTGCAAAGATCAAGTCATTAGAAGATGCATCCCCGAAACAGAGATAGCATCCATTCTTGCCTTTTGTCACTCACATGCATGTGGTGGCCACTTTGGAGGAAAGCGAACGGCCATGAAGGTACTTGAATGCGGTTTTTGGTGGCCAAGCTTATTTCGAGATGCCCATGTCTTTTGTCAATCTTGTGACAATTGCCAACGCATGGGCAACATCTCTCGAAAACATGAGATGCCACAAGTTCCTATGCTCTATGTGGAGATATTTGATGTTTGGGGAATAGATTTCATGGGACCCTTTCCTAATTCCCATGGAAATCTATACATTCTCTTGGCGGTGGACTACGTTTCAAAATGGGTGGAAGCAAAAGCCACGAAGACCGATGATGCCAAAGTAGTTGCGGACTTTCTCAAAACCCGCATCTTCTCAAGGTTTGGAGTCCCACGCATTTTGATAAGCGATAGGGGCACACACTTCTACAACAAAACTGTGAGCGCCTTGTTAAAGAAATATGGCGTCACTCACAAGCTCTCCACCGCCTATCATCCACAAACAAACGGACAAGCCGAGGTCTCAAACAGGGAGTTGAAGTCTATACTCCAAAAGACGGTGAATCCTAACCGCAAAGATTGGAGTCTTCGTATGGATGATGCCTTGTGGGCATATAGAACCGCTTTCAAAACACCAATTGGAATGTCTCCCTATAGGCTTGTGTTCGGGAAGGCTTGCCACCTCCCGGTCGAACTCGAACATAAGTCCTATTGGGCGGTAAAAACATTCAATCTTGATATGGAGCAAGCGGGGATGAAAAGAAAGCTACAACTCCAAGAGTTAGAGGAACTTCGACTTGAGTCCTACGAGAATGCCGCCATCTACAAAGAAAAGACGAAGGTATGGCATGATAAAATGATAATCAGGAAGGACTTCCAAGTTGGAGATAAAGTCCTTCTATTCCGATCACGCCTCCGTCTTTTCCCCGGTAAACTGAGATCACGATGGGAAGGACCATTTGAGGTGGTCAAAGTCTACTCACATGGAGCAGTTGAGATCAAAAGCCTTGACACCGATAAAATCTTCAAGGTTAACGGACATCAACTCAAGCCATTCCTTGAGGGCTTCCAAAAAGAGAGCATTGAATACATGGATCTCTTCGATCCAATCTATGAAGAATGAACATGACTACGGCGTCGAGCCGCGACGTTAACTAAGGCGCTTCTTGGGAGGCAACCCAAGTCAAGGTACGCATTTTCTTCTTTTCTTCTCAAATTCTTGCTTGTTAATATCACTTTTGAGAAAATGGGGTAAAATTCTCCAGAAAAAAATGAAGGAAAACCATGTTTTGGAAGCCTGGGGAAACCTCCGATCGGTCTTCATCACTTAACCGATCGGATCCATGCTAAAAAAGGATTAAAACTTGACAAAAACACTTCCCAGAGAAGGATACCCGATCGGGCACCATAACCATACCCGATCGGGTACATACTGAAAACAAGAGCCTTCAGAAGACCCGATCGAGGAATTGGAAAATTTTCAAGAGGGTACCCGATCGGGTACCCATAAGGCCCGATCGGGTACAATAACGAAATTTGAAAAATTTTCTTCGAATTAAATTCCCCGATCGAGTACCCCCAAACTCGATCGGGTGCGAACCCCTGGAGCAATTTTAAAAAAAATGTGGGAAGACCCGATCGGGTATTGCACTCACCCGATCGGGTACACTAAGCTGCAGAATCAAAAAGCACTTTCGAATTGATTTACCCGATCGGGTAATCGGGCCACCCGATCGGGTGCTCTACTCTGGAAATCAAAAGATAGTTTCGAATTAAAATACCCGATCGGGTAATCGGGCCACCCGATCGGGCACACGGCGTTTTTATCCCAAATCAGGCCCGAAACCCCCATTTCATCTTCCCCAACACACCAAGATTCGAACCACTCTCCCCAAATCCCCCATTTCCGAACCTCCAAGCTTCCATAACTCACCCAACACTCAACCAAATCCTCTCATACCACCACCAAAACACTCCTCTCACCACCCTCTCCAACCTCATACCCAAAAATCACCACACCTCCCTCTCTATCCAAAAATCCGAAACCCTACCCCAAAATTCCCAAAATCCGAATTCAAGCTTGAAATTTGGACAAAATGGCACCAAAAAGAAGCCAACCGGAGAGCTCTAATGCTAGAGGACCAATTCCGGGGTATGAGACCATCCGCTTTGGGCCGGGAGATCACCGCAAACGATTTTTGGCCATCATCAAAAGGCAAGTAGTTCCTTCTAGATTCCTATGTCATAATGCTCTTACACAACTAGGCTTGTTGGATGGAATGAGGGAATTATTTGATAGGTTGGAGATGAATTTGATTTTTAATATGAAGTATAATTGTGTTGACAAAGTGATTTATGAGGTGATGAGTTCGGCTAGAGTTGTTCTACATGATGACCCGGCGGAGTTCCTCTACGACAAACTCACGTTTCGTTGGTTAAACAACGAATACTCAATAACGAGACGTGAGTTTGCGGAACACTTCGGCATCCCCGCACCCCATGAAAGGGGGATACCGGAGAGCACACTTGACGCGCACACTTTATGGGCCAAAATGACCGGAGAAAGGAAGGTGAACGCGTCTAAATTATCCATTAGTCACGTTCAACATCCTCTTCTCCGGATGTTCCTAAAGTTCTTGTGCAATTCTTTGCTTGGTCGCCCCAACAATCACCATACTCGGATGGGGGACGTGGCCGTACTCACTCTAGCCCTTTTTCATAGACCCACGGAATATAATCTTTGCAACTTAATGTGGGATCATTTGGAGGAAGCTTGTAAGAAGACCGGGAACATTGTGGTTGGGGGGGTCATAATGCATTTGGTGAGCAAATTCGGCTATACGGAAAATGCTCCAATCCACCCCGATTCTTTGATGCACATTGGTTGGTTGTCCAATGCGGGTTTGATCTCTTTGGGCAACAAGGACCACAATGGAAACCAACGCTATCGGTGGCACATGAAATACCCCGAACCCACCAAATATTTCCCCCTCCCTTGTGATGAATTGCCTAAGCTTAGGTATAGGATGGCCACATTCGAGATCCCCCATTACCTCCTCCCAAACAACATTCCACCCCACCTACAAGATCAAGCCAACCCACCCGAAGACCAACCCGAGCATCATCCCGATCAAGCCGACAATCAAGGATATGAAGATGTCCACAATGCTCTTCCCGACCCTCCTCAAAACCCGCCACCCCAAGATTTTTTCCAACAACTCTTGGCGGGTCAACAATCCCTCCTTGCCGGTTTCCAAACCATGAGCCTCGATTACACAAAGATGGGTAGGCAATTTACCCAACTACAAGAAGAGTTAGGCCAATACCGGGCGGAGCAACAAGCAAGGGACCGCCAATTTGATGCCTTCCGAACCGAACAACAATCGGCATTCCAAAGGATGGAGGAGCAAAGGGCGGCCGACATACAACGGTATGAAGAGGACTACCGGAGGATGTATGGGCCTACATACTCTTACATGTCCAACATTGGCGGATTTGCATCTATGTCCTCACCACCACCGGCACCCTCTTGGTATAACCCCTCGGATTGGGGTCATTTTGGCGGCTCTACTTCCGGCGGTGGTGGCTATGATGGCGGGGATACTACGATGGGAGAGGGAGGCGGCGATGATATGCATGGGAGCGGCTTTGGAGGCGGCTATTATGGCGGCGAAGGTGGGCACTAAGGATAGTGCCACGTTTCAAGTGTGGGGGAGGAAACATCATCTCTTGGTATGTCACAATCCCTTTATTTTTTTTTTTACCTTGTACTAAGCATTAGTTTCTACAAATAAATTCTTTAAAAAAAAAAAAAAAAAAAAAAAAAAAAAAAAATGATGAGTGAGTGGTAAGAAAGGAAAAGAAAAGAGATGCTAGGATGAAAACCTGAAAAGGCTCCTAGGCAAAATGAGAGATATGAGAGAAGCATTTGCATTTTTGCAGGGCACTATCTCTTGGGGAGGAAGAAGAAAGGAAGAAGAAGAAGTGAGGAGCATAGAAGACCATTAAACCCAAGGAAAAATTTGTTTTGTAACTTCATTTACAATACTTGGTGGTTTTAGTTCCTTATTTCTTCTTATCTATGAACTCATGGTCTTTTGATGGACATTATGTAAACATTTGGTTTTACTCGAGGACGAGTAAATAAACTAAGTGTGGGGGAGTTGACATTCGTGTAATTTCCATATTTAAATTTATGCTTTTAATTAGTTTCGAGTGATTGTTACTTTGGAAATTACACACTTTTGGTGTAAATAGTTTAGTTTGTAAAATATTTGTAATATGTTTAGATTAGGTTTATTCTGAGCTCAAACAGGTCCAAATACACTTTGGAGAACATCACCAGTACAAGGAAGGTGCAAGAATGCAAGAAAATGGTCTGTACCCGATCGGGTATGACCTATACCCGGTCGGGTACCCTTCTGAAATTTCGAATCAAATCAAATCCGGGAACAAGGCATCATGCGGGAAGATTTTAACACGTTCGGGTGTCCATACCCGATCGGGTGACCGACAGACCCGATCGGGTATGACCCCATTTTTCAGCTTCGCCGAAGCCACATATGGTACCCGATCGAGTGGGCTGAAAACCCGATCGGGTACACGACCCTGCAAGCCTAAAAAGCCTATAAATACACCCCATTTCCTCCACAAGAAGGGTACCAATTCACATATACTCTTTAGCTCAGTTTAGATTAGTGTTTTCTTTATATTTTCTATCATGTTTAGTCTCCAAATGAGGAGCTAAACCCTTCCATCTTGGTTTTGCTACTTTGAAGCTTAATGAATTGTAAGTTGTGAGTTATTTTCTTTAATCTTCTTCCTTGAATATTAATTAATTCCTATTCCTATTACATATTAATATTTTGAGCAATACTTAAAGGATCAACTAGTTTTGTTTCATATATTAATTAATACTAGAATCGGTCGATTAATACGCTTGTTATTAACTCGGTCCTTTCACGGTAGTAAACTTGGGTTGTTAATGCATGCGTCTCATGGTTAATAAGCCAAGGGGAATTAATTATATTGATTAAACCAATAAACCGCTTGTGTTGAGGTTATCAATCTTAATCGTTTTCATCTTGATTTTATTGCTACTGTCGAGTAAATATACGGCGCGTGTTCTATATTAACTCGGTAGTAAGTTTTATTAATGAACGCGTCTCGTTATTAATAACTACCCTCGATGAATTGGATATACTCCTCGATTGAGTATTCGAGAGGAAGATAGTTAAAGATATAACCGGGATCGACGAACATTTCATTAAGTGGATAAAAGCAAAGCCAAGTCTTCTTCTCATTAATTAAACCACATAACTCGTTCATCTTCGTGTTCAATTTTAATTAAATCATCCAATCAAAACCCCCCTTTATTTATTAGTTTATAAAAAGAGAAGTATTCCTTTCCCCGCGGATACGAACCTTACTTCAATATACTACGTATATTTGTTGTTTTGTATTTATTTTGATTGCACACCACGACAAAGTGCACGTCAGAAATTCCTAGCCGAGAAGGGGTCGCCTCTGCTGGCCAACATTTACCCTTACTTCGGCCGGAAGGGCGACCCGGCCCATAACACTCTGGCGTACGCTCTGTTCACGGAGACCAACCCGAATTCGGCCGGGTACCGAAACCTATTTGATGCGATGCTCGATTCCATGCGGGCCGCGGTTCAAAAGGCCGGTGGCCAGAATGTGAGAATCGTCGTCTCCGAGAGCGGGTGGCCGTCGGCCGGCGGCTTTGACGCGTCGCCGGAAAACGCTGGAACTTATTACAAAAAACTAATTGATCATGTGAAGAGAAACTCAATCGAGACGTACCTGTTTGCCATGTATGATGAAAACAAGAAAAGCGGGGATGAAATTGAGAGGCATTTTGGACTTTTCCACCCGGGCCAGAGTTCGAAGTACCAAATTGCCCTCAATTAGCTAAATGAATTTATTTAATTGTGAAACTATGTTACACTTAATGAAATAATCAGTTCATGCATTAAAATAATGATGAAAGAAATACGAAGTACTATTATTATTACTTAATACTCCGTAGTATTGTTGTTGTTGTAAAACGTTCCGTATAATATAATTGTGTCTTCTTTAGTTTATCTTTTATCTTAGAGGTGTTTACCTTTTTTATTAAGTCCGGATTAAATTAAAAAGTTTGTCTGGATTAAGTGATATTTGTATATAAGAATGTTTATTTTGTATGCAGAATAAACAGTCTGAATCGAGTAAAATAATCAATTTAATATTATTCCTATATTATATTATCAATGAAAAACTTCATTTATTAATACTACGTATAAATAATTAAATATATTCCACAATCACTTTAAAAAATTGATTCAACTTAATGTGATCCATTATGTCAACTTTTCAACTTAGTTGTAAGTAATCATGAATTAATGATTGAATGATTAAGTCATCATTGCAATTAAATTCACCAAGTCGAAAGTAAATATGGCACACTGTTTAATGTATAAGATGTCCCATATGTTACCTGTACGGGTAGCTCAGTTGTTCGAGTGGTGGGAAATTTGGATCAATGGACTAAGGTTCGAATCCCCACAGCGACCGGATGGAGGTCACAGAACCTGAAATAAGGTTGGACCTTTGGCGCGCACGGGTGTATAGTCTACTGCCACTTTGCTGACTGAGTCACCGTGACTTACTCATTCACCATCCTGTCGGGGTGTGGGGGCTCCTGGGGTGGAAGATTCCACTTTTTGGATCAATAGATGTCCCATATGTTTTTCATAAAGTGTTTCCATCATTTACAATGAAGCGAAAACTCACTATTTTTTGACTCATTAACTGTATGCGCTTCTTTATTATGAAGCAGCAATCAGTGCATAGAATTTTTGCAACGCGGTTTTCACTTTTTTGGAACAGTTTTTTTGTGCTTTAGTACAGGGTTTTTGTGTGCTTTAGTACAGGGGTAAGAGTGTGTACATCCGACCCCCCCCCATCCCCACCATAGGTGGAAGCCTTTGCCGCACTGTGGTAATGGTGATGATCATGTTTTTTATAGTGTAAAGTACATGAAATTTCAGCTTAAAATTCAATCGAGAAGTCAGTTAAATAAATTAATTAGAAACATTGTGTTTTATATTTTTTCATTTGGCAAATATATATTTTTAGTTCCCGTAAATATAGCTTGATTTGTGTTAAGTCCTCACTAAAGCCCATAACCCCGATTAAAGATATCATGTGTATTAATCCTCTTTTGAACAAGAATAAACGGAACTCGTTGGAATAAGCCTCCCACTGGTTTTATTAAAATCAATATCTCTATTGGGAATGATAAAGATGGTGAGTGCACCTCGGGGTATATCATCAGAAACGACCAAGGCGATATGATCATGTATCAAGCCAACTATCATTCCCACTCGGATATCACTTCGAATATTTGAGATCTTTTGATAAATCTTAAAGTTTTCCTCTTGAAAAAAAACTACACTAAAGTAATTATCGAATGTGACAAATTACAGGTTATTCAAATTCTTAAAGGGGAAGAACGTTTGGGATGGAAAGCTATATCCAGTTACCTGAAGTTTAAAGAGATCTTTGAAGATGACGACATTGTTTTTAGCTACTCCAAAAGTGTTTGTAATAAAGCAACACACTTTGTGGCTCTTAACTTTAATTCTTTTGATAGCAACCATGTCACTTTCAACAAATTTCTAGGCATTGTAAAATTTGATGCAATTGGCTACCCTTATGTCGTTTAAATCTAGTAGGTTTTGGTACAGTCCCGCTACCATTTATTTCTTAATTTTTTAATAATAAATAGGTAAGGTGTTCCCCGGCCCTTACCCCACCATAATAAATAGGTAAGGTGTTCCCCGGCCCTTAACCATGTGTTAAGTCCCTTGCCGAAAAAAATTGTTTTTTCATTTGGCTAAAATATGATTTTGGTCCCGGTAAATATAACTTGATTTTGTACTGTTGTCTTTTTATCCCTTGCAGGTAAAAATGAAAACATAACGTTCAAGCCTTTATTTATTGTAAAACAGTTTTACAAAAAGATTACCAGAATTTAGTTCTGTCATTATCAGGACCTTTTGAGGAACAAGGGCCATGACATACATCGCCTTCATGCTGGAATATTATGCGTTCTTAACAAAATTAATTATTGAAATTGATCTTCTACTCCTTTTTAGACCTACAAAATGGTTGCTCCAACAAATTATGCAATAAAGGATCCAAATTATGGGGGAAAGGACCTCCATCAAATAAACCTAAAACATGACTATTGGTATGGGGTGGGCAAAATGGTTTAATGCAACCAAACCAAGCCGAAATAAATATAAGAAATATCGAATCAAACCAAACTAATTTGAACCAAATCATTTTCACTTACGATTATCTAACTGAATCTAAAACCAAATCGAAACACAAATGATTTTAGTTTGATACTATATCTCCCAAATCGGATAAAATAAAATCTAATCATTAAAAACTGAACCGTAAAACAAATTATCCACCTATATATTAGATGTGTAAACACACTTCTCATGTCCTCGAATAAAAAACAAATGAGAATTGCATAATCAGGAAACGCAACAAAATAGTGAATAAAGAAACATACGTATTAAAGGAATGTGTTAAGTTGATAAAGTTTGACATGATGAACATAACTGCAAGTCTGCAACAAGTAAAATGTCACGCTTATTTCAAATGAGCAACATTTTTCTTATACGGAGTAAGAGTAATCAATTTGTTATGAACTGCAGGTTAAACCAAACAGAAGTACAGAACTATTAATTTATTGTACATGCTCTTTTTAGCACTCAAGTACAATCAATCGATGAAAGATAACCTTTTTCACTTTAATTCTTCCTCAATTCGAAAATCAGTTCTTGCCAGGGCATTTATTAATTTCTCTTCTGGCACAGATTTTTTATTTATCCCTAATTGTATTAGGACCATAATTGATAGTGAAATTAATTTCTCTTCTGGCACAAATACTATACAGAAGTTTTGGAACATGTTACAAAGAAAAAAGACAAATGTTGCCAAGAGTCCTTCGAGCCTGAGGGAAAGGGACGGTATTATGGATCTTGCAACTTGCAAGCCGTCAAAATAAAATAAATTGAATTTCCCCTGACTAAATAAAGGAAGTACACAACAGCCTGTGGAGAATCTGCTGCCTTCATGTGTTTCATTAAGCATTGTACAACAGCAGCATTTCCTCCCTATTTCTAACCCCTGCTCTGCACAACTGCGCACATCTGAGATACAATGCACAGTTCTTTCGAGTAAAGAAGCTGCCCCATGCAAGATTGTGTCTCTTCACTACCGTTCCATGATCTTGCGTTTTTTGGCCTTTCTCAGCCGTTCCCTTCTTTCCTCTTCTTCTATCTTGATGCGTTCTTCCTCGTCCTCCTGCCTGGCAATCTTGGCACTGAAACAAGAGCCACATATATAACCACAATTTCAGACGCCATGCATGTTCATATGTGTTGTGAACAACATTTTCCCAAGATTTTTAAAAAAAAAAAAAAAACTTGCCCAAACAAGTGAAAGGGGACTAACTTGGATGTAAAACAGATCTCAAATTACATTTTAAGGAAAAAAGTGGAACTTTAGAAGATTGACAGGGGTGTGTTGGTGGAAGATGAAAAATTTCGAAAAGTAACTGTTAAACCTTTAAATACAGAAAAAACTTTTAAGATATTTCGGACTGATTACAAGGTCATATAAGACATTTAGCAGCCATGGTAAGTACAGAAAAAACTTTTAAATATTTTAACTCACCTGTGCCATTCCTCCTCCTCTATGTCTTCAAAAGTTGCCAACATATTACGATCATCATCATCATCATCAACATACTTGTTGGGATTATACCTGCAAAAGCAGGTTACCCGAAATCATTTCAGAACTATAAATGTATATAAAAACACACTACAAACTTTAGTCCTAAAAGACATCATTTGCCCACAAGGCTAAAAACAAAATGTTAATTGTTATTTGTTAATTACCCAAATAAGTTCCTAATCTGCATAATCGCGTTGGTAGCATCATCATCTTCATCATCACATCTCACGGGTCTTTTTGCTGGGCGACGCTCCAGGTTTTTACTATACCCATCATCATATTCATCATCAGCTCTTACGGGTCTTTTTGTTGGGAGACGGTCTGGATTTCTAATAACAGGCTGATTCATCTGCCAGTATCAAAATAGTTATATTATGTACAAATACTAGAAGAGCTTAGCAATGGAAAGCAAATGGAGATGATGAATAGACTGGCTAATACAACAGCCCAACAATACCTGAGATTTAGAGGACGGAACCACTCGCTTCTGCATCACCACATGAGGTCTAGAGGAGGGCACTGCATGTTTCTGCATTGCCACAGGGGGGAATCTTGAGGATGCCCCAGTTGATGGTTTCTGAATCATCTTAGACTTGCTGGATTCTTGAGATGCCTTTTTCTGCATCAAAGCTTGCTTTGAATTGGCAGTATGTTGCTGTTTCAAAGGATTTGATCTGGGCAAGTTAGGCGATGGTCTCTTAACATCTGACGTTGAAGCCTTTGAAGGAAGGTTTTTCTGTACCAGCTGAGCACGACCATTGACATTGCTTTTAATAGGTTGTCTTGCTGGAAGATTCTGTTTGCTGACACTGACCGGTTTATGTAAACCAGCTTTAGGTTTCAATTGTGTGCCACCTGGAAGTGGAGGCCTCCTCACTTCAAGACCATTGGGAGGTTTTCTCCCAACGCTGCTGCTAGAGAGATTCCTATCCCTTGGTAAAGGTTGTGCTGAGCGTGATTCTTCAATGCGATAAAATAACTGTATCAGTCTACATAAAGTACTATGTGTATTAGATAGATATGATTGTCAAACTAATAAATAGAAAAAAAGACATACCAGGACTAGGAGCAGAGATCTTTTTGGGAAAAGAAGGTTTTTGAGGAGCAGGAGGCGGGATAGCATCATCAGATAATAAAAATGAGTAATCCCTTGCGTTCCTTACCTCCTGGATTTTCACTTTTGCCTGCAGATCAAACACGATGAGATCTACGTAAGAAAAAGCATTATAAAAAAAGATGCACAACATGCATCAAATAAGTGATTACCACATCAGAAACAATTGGTGCACTGCCACTGGTATTGGCCTTCGGTCTAACAGAGTTCGAACCCTGAACCTTGCCATTCTGCAAAGGAAACAGGAACCATAAATATAAGCATATGTCAGACTATACTTCATCAAACATTGGTTATTTAAGAAGGCTACAACCTTCGAAAATGAAAACATGTTAGTTCAAGATAGCTTTATTCAATTTTAAAACAAATAAGCACTAAAAACGAGTGATATATATAATACATACAGGATTACTGGTCCTCAGGACCTTAGCTGCCAAATCAGGGTTTTCTAATAAGGCCTTGCTTTCTTGAATTACTCTTTGAGCTATAACTGGCTGTGATGGACCAAAGAAAGAACCGAAACTGCAAGTACAGTGAGAGCAAGGCTTTAAAAATGGAACTCTTTTTCTCTATAAAAAAAACACTCCAACATATAATGCACACACAAAATGGCATAAATGCATAGTATTTGCCAGCCATCTTCTTAGGCACAAAAGTAAACAGATACACACTATGACCTCAAAAAGACACATTTTGGGAAGCTAGCTTAAAGAAAGCAATTAGCATCCTACTTATAAGACGCTACAATGCGAATAACAAAATCAAATAAACTAACTACTCCCTTCGCCCCATAAAATTCTTCCCAGTTTGACTTGGATCGGAGTTTAAGAAAGTGAGAATAAAGTAGAAATGTATGGTTGTAGATGAGTAAGAAAAAAGGTAAATGAATATTAGCCACACAAAACTTTTCATAAAAGAAAATGAGAAAAAAAATTGTGACACCCCAAAATGAGAAGAATTTTATAGGACGGTCAGAGTATAACAATTAGTAAGGATATAGTGAAGGGACGTGTGCTTCATTTCACAGTAATCAAGAATAACCTCAGCAATCCTCCAAAACTTCAACATATAATGGGCCATATCCAAATTACTTACTTATCCTTGGATGAAGAACTCTTGATATTGCGTGAGCCGGTAGCAGTTCCCGACTCCTTCTTCATGTTATTTCTAATTTCTTCTTTTAGCCTTTTCCGCAGTTCCAGATAGTCCAATCCCTCGTGTTCCTGCATAAAGCGTACTTCAGGCACATAACTGGAAAGAAAATAATAGCCAAACGACATATAGTAGGCATCTTGAAGCTTACTTCACTTGCATATCTCGCCATTTTTCTTCAGATGCAACAATATGACTACAGATTGCTGAAAACCTGATACCTGCAGAGCATCATTACAACTAACTGTAGATAAATCTCAAATATTCAAGGTCAAACTCACATACAGATAAAACAAATCCCTAGGACAAATCCAGTCTCCAAACCAAAAAATGGAACTAGCCCTAATAACTCAGGATATGTTGTGGGAATGTTTTGGTTAAAACTTGCAATAGTAAAATAACCAATCAGGTAGAGCTTTTTTATTGACTTGTGAAATTCAGGAAATGGAATCCGGATATTTAACAAAACAAATTTATGAGGAGTCCGTAAAGCTTTTTAACTTGTTGTTTGAAACTCATAAAATACGGATCACTGAAAAAACAAATTTCAGATTTCGACTTTTTACAATACAATTCAATGTTGCTTCATGTCAAATGTATGAAGATTTCACTGATGGTGATAAGCGCGCTGCTTATGAGAAGAGGAAAACCTCCAAATTTCGAATTTTTTAACACCCCAGATCACGAAAAAGAACTCAAACAACCAGAGATTGATTGGTGACGAAAGAAGTAGGTCTGAAAATTTTACACGGAATTATGATAACAAATCGATGAGCACACCGTGAAAAATTTACAGATTTGAGAACCGGATGATCATAAAATCTGGATCTTTGAAAAAACAAATTTCAGATCTCGTCTCTTTACAAGACAATACAATGGAGCTTCAGGTCAAATGTATAAAGATCTCACTGATTGTGATAAGCGCGCTGCTTATGAGAAGAGGAACACCTCCAAATTTCGATTTTTTTAAAAAAAAAAACAGATCACGATAAGAATTTCGATTACACGTAATTGTGATAAAAAAATCGAGCAACACACCGTGAAAAAAAATCAGATTGGAGAACCGGATGATGATAAAAGGAACATTGGCTGTAAAATCAAACAAGCAGACACAGAAATCGTGAAAAATAATAAATTTAGAATGAAATCGGAGTGTAAATACCTCAATCGATATAAAACATGTCGAGAAACCGGTTTAATCGATCAAAAACGCCGAAATCGATCACAGTTTCGAGGAGATCTGGCAAATCCGCAGGTACGAACACAGACAGGAAGAAGCCGCGCGGCCAGAGGGATGCGTTGAGGGGATTGTTGATTATGTGACTCCAAGCGAAGGCGAGAAAGATAAAGGGCGTCGAGGAACGATGGAAGGACCCAGAAACAACGGGGATGACCGCTAACGTGCGCCGAGGGCGTTTTGGTTGTGCATGCCTTGGGCCGGACCCAAACCCGGTCTATTATTCCTCTGCTATCCATGTTTTGGGCTTTAAATGATTGGCTGCATTTGCTCACTGAAGTATTTATTTATATTCAAGGGATTGGAATCATTGGATTAGATTATGCCCTCACTCCTCCAATTATTGAATTTAAATTTAAATACCATCCGATTATTAAAATATTTAATATTTTCTCCCAAGTGAAAATTTGCTCCTTTCTTCCTTCCAAAATTTTAGTGTCAAGTTATGTTTAAAAAATCATCTTATTGGGAAGTGACCAGACCGGGTCACGGGTCAACCTGATCAACGCCATAAAACTGATCAAAGTACCTGTACGATGCATGGGATATATCTAAAGTTGAATAATAACATGTCTGAATTACATTCCATTACACAGTGTAATGGTACATAATGATCAATTATTTGAATAAAAAAGGAAAAGGGGAAACTGTCAAATAGGTCCTCGAACTTTCATAAAAAGGTTAATTAAATCCTTCTATAGGAGATTTTGTCCGGCCGTCGCGATTTGGGGCAGTTCCCGGTGGAATTTTTTGATGAATTTTTTTTAGCATCTTATTCACCAAGTCTAGTTTACTCATACCATATTTCAGTTAAAATTTCAATCGGGAACACATTCAAATTAATTCTTGAAGATAACTGCGCATTTTTGCGTTCTCGAATTAATTTGAATGCGCTCCCGATTAAATATTTTGATGAAATTTGGTATGAGTAAACTAGACTTGATGAATAAGATGTTCAAAAAAATTCATCAAAAAATTCCACTGGGAACCACCCCAAATCGCGAAGACCGGACAGAGTCTCCTATAGAAGGACTTAATTGACTTTTTTATGAAAGTTCGAGTACCTATTTGACAGTTTTCCCAAAGGAAAATGATAAATAGTCTCTTCTATTATTTCATATTCATCACTTAATAACATGTTTTTATATAGTATTACAAAACTTTAAAAATTCATTAAAATTTGAAGAATGATAAATAAAAGTTGTGCGCAATTTAATAATGTCAAAGTCTATATCTTTGTATTTTTGGGACTCTTCGTATATTCTGCACCTTTTTTAAAGTTATTAGAGTTTAGTTTTATGTATCTACACTTTCACTTTATTTTTTGTCTTTTTTCTATTTTTATTTTCTATGATAACGTGTGAAAATTATCTATCCATTTTTTGAACTAATACAAATTTTTATATTGTTATTATTTCATTGTTTTTTAAATTTATATGAATTTTATAAGACTAATCAATTGTTCTTTAAATTAACTTTATGCTATAAAAGATTAAAATGACTTGATTGACGACGTTTTTACACTAAACATGCTTATATGATATATTCTTTAGTATATGAACTTAAGCGATGTATTGGAAACAATCGAAGAGTTTATTTGACTCTTTTGCTTTTATATTTTAAGAAGATTGATCACTACGTACTACGTAGTATTAAGTTTCATGCAATGTTTTGATATTTTCTTGTATGTTTTTGTTATTCTCATGTATAGAACAAATAGTTGAAACAATTTTCTATTTTTCATTATACTCCCTCCATACCAAAATAATTATCCCGCTTTTTTTTACATTGATTGTATCAAGTTAATTATTCCACTTCATGTTTGGAAAAAAAAATATACCCTATTATTATTATTAGATCTAATGAAGTCGAGATCTATCTACTTCTACATTTTTTTTCTTTGTATTCTTTCTCTACTTTCTGGATCTATCTAGCTACTTTTTTTCGTTAGTGAGAGTAAATACGAAAATGTTGTTCAAAGATATTTTTTCCTCTATAAAATATATTTCTTGCAGATTAATCATTTTGAGTTCAACCACTTCAACTTTTGGCATTTCTGTGAAGAAAAAAATTTGAATTTTATTGTGTAATTACTTTATTTTTTCCTTTGTGAATCAAAAATTCATTTTTGCTGGTAAAATCAATTACAAATATGCAAGTTTCAAAAAAAGAAAATGAAGGTGCGTACATGCATATGTGTATTCATGTTTCTAATTGCTCTATAATTTCTTCTTTTGGAGTAAAAAATGATGTGTGTGTATCTAAACATTTAAAAAGGTACATTTTTTGGCTGTTCATACTCCGTAACTTGCGATAGTGTATCACACGTACACGAATCCTCCATTTGATCCATCCCGGTTGAATTACGTTGAGATTGACAGTCTTGATAGGCATGATTGACGAAAAACTATTGTCTTCTACTACGTTAAAATATTGTGCCCAGTTTTTACAATGAGCTAAATAAATGTGAGATAAATTATATGTAGTATATATGAACTTGCTCAATGAATATTTAGCATGTTAGGTGCATTTCGTAATTGTAATGGAAAGTTTTATAATGGAACTTTGACATTTGAGTAATAGTAATGGAAACTTCCATAATGAAAATTTGACATTTCAGTAATTATATGGTACATGTATTCTTTGACAAAGAAAATAAACATCAGGTGTGAGTCGTGTGACCTTAATCCCTAATTGAGCAATTTTGTAGATTCTATCCATCTTCTGCCAATTACTTGAATTATTTTTTTGCGACTTTGCTCAATTGCTCTTTACCGACTTTACTTTTTATAGCTTTGTAGTTTTTACTTTTTATGACTTAAGAACTTTTTTTATTTTTTTATTTATGTCTTATACTGCGTATTTTAATAAACTAGCAGGGGGCTCTCTCTCAAAAAACAAAAACAAAAAAAAAACTGGCAAGGAAGTGGGGGGCTAAGGACTACTAGTTTAATTGTTTAATATTTTCTGCTATTTATGTCTTTAGACTTTAGTTTTTAGTCCTTTTTAGGATTGGTGCACTAGTAGTTTGCACTAGTAAGTTTAGGACCAGTATTTGTAGTAATTATTAATCTATATTTCTACATTTTTATAAATATGTTAAATATGTAGGTATTGTCATTTGTCATGACGGGTAAGTGAAGATTTGATTTCGGATGTACAAAGAGAAAGAATAAGTTGAGAAAGGATTTGGTTATTAAGTCATTTCCCGGGTCTATGGATCAGTATATAAAGACAATTATTTCTTCTTCAAAAGTTGTTGACAACGACAATACGAATGTTGATGGTGAGAATGAGAATAGTGATGAAAATGAGAGTGCAAATACCATGGATGAGGAGATAGAAAGGGTAGATCATCATTACGAGAATTTAGTTGTTGGTGATTTGAATTCAAATTGTGAGAAAGAAAATATAGATGACCTCACTACTTTTGTCATTTCAGATGATTTATTTGACCCGGAAATTGGAAAGCACCAATTTGTCAAAAACTTAGAGAATTATCAGTAGAGAGAGGACCAATAAGAATAAGTGGTATTGAATATCCCGTTGATAGCAAACGGAGTTTCAATGACAAACTTTATACTCGATGCTTGGGAAATGGGGGGAAATATGATAGGCCATGGTTGATTTATTCTTTGTCAAAAAATAAAGTCTTTTATTTTTGTTGTGTATCATTCAAAAAAGGTGTTATGACAAGCCCTCTCACGATTGTGTGTTAGGGTATAATGATCGGCACAACATACATTGTAGACTTGTACACCATGAAAAGAGCATCGATCACATCCTTAGCATGGAAGCATGGTGGGAAGCAAAGGTGAGACTAAGAAAAAAAAAGGTAACCATTGACGTTTCGAAAAGTAGTTATGAATAAAGAGGATTATTAGAGAGCTATTTTAAAGAGAATTGTGATTGTTGTGAAAACTCTTGCTACATGTAATATAGCTTTTTGTGGCAGTAATGAGAAGATTTTAGATGAAAATAATGGAAACTTCTTGAAGATTATTGGTATGATTGCAGAGTTTGATTCAATAATGGAAGAGCATCTCAGACGCATACGAAAGAAAGAGATTTGAAACCATTGTCTTGGTCATAATTTTCAAAAGAGATGATACTACTTCTATCAAATGAAGTTAAAAAATCCTTGAAGTAATTAGGAGTGCAAAGTAACTTCTCAGTTATTCTTGATTGCACACCAGATGTCAGTCACGAGGAGCAAATGACACTTGTGATCAGATGTGTAAATGTATCTACAAGTTTTACAAGAGTTGAGGAGTTTTTCATTATATTTGTGAAAGTGATTGGGACAGTCGAAGAAGCTCTCTTTCATGAAATTAAAAAATTGCTTGAGATCCATGACCGTGATTTTAACAATGTAAGAGGGAAAGGTTACGATAATAGTTCCAATGTGAAGGGGGTTACTAAGGGGTACAAGCTAGGGTTTTACGAGAATATCATAGAGCAATTTATACTCCTTGTGGTTGCCATTCCCTTAGCCCCGCACTTTGTGATATGGTTATGAGTTGTCGACAAGCAAAAACATTTTTCGGTTTGGTTCAACACATTTATAAATTGATTTCAAGTAAATTCTTAATATTTTGACTTCATTTCAATCAACTTATTAATTTTGTAATTATGTTCGTAATTTATGATTATCAACATTCTTTTTATTGTAAAATATATGTGACTTTAGGTTCAACTAAACGGTGGGAGGTTTTCAAGACTTATGTTAAAGATCGTGATGGAAATAGGCTCATTCTTAAGTTATGGTCAAATACACATTGGGAAAGTCGTGTTGCTAGTGTAAGGGAAGTCAAGTTTCAGGCACCACACATAAAACAAGCATCGGAGCACCTGACCAATTGTTGTAATGACCCAAGCACAGTGAGTGATGCAAAGCCCATATGCAATTATGAAAATGAATTTTGATTTTTTTTGGTGGCATGATAATATGGTATGAGCTACTCAAAAAGGTAAACAGAGTCAGCAAAGTGCTCCAACAGAGAGATATGAACATGAGCTCGTCTCTCACCCTCTTGAAAGGTCTGGTTTCTTTTTTTCAAGAGTGTAGAGAAGATGAGTTTGCAGTGGAATTACATATTCAGCCCCGATTTCGGGAGACTCAGGTTCGTAGTAAAAAGAAGTTATTTGATGAAAATGCTAGGGATGAACCGATAAAATCAGCAGAAAATGTGTTCAAACTAACTTACTTCTTGTTTGTTGTCGATAATGTTATCTCTTCACTTACTAGCATATTTGAGCAATTTTAAAAATACGAGAATACATTTGGATGCTTGTACGAATCGATTAAGTTGAAGGGGCTTAGTGATGACATGTTGATGCGTTGTTGTGACACACTTGAGATTTTTTTGAAGCACAGAGATAAGAGCGATATTGATGCAATCGACTTGCTCTCGGAACTACAATTGCTTAAAAAATCATTGCGAGAAGGCACAACAAAAGCAACTGAAGTGTTGGAGTAAATAAAATTGTTGGGATATATTATCCCGGCCTATTACTGTTCAGGAGCCCAAGACAGTATCCAGTACGGAGCCCGAGCAGCTAGGTCCATTTCGGTGCATTCTGGCCCACTTTGGCCATTAGGCCCGGCATCGGCCCGTTTGGCCCATTAGGGTGGAGAGCACCCTTCCCCTTTCCCCTATAAATATGTGGTTTCCCTCCATGTTTGGGGATCCCCTTTTCCTCCTTCATGCTTCTTCTTCTCTAGACTAGCTTGATCCTCCATTAATAGGAGCTTGAATATTGTACTATGTAATGGTGAGGAGAGTCCTAATGAGAATGAGAGGGCTTGGACATTAGCCTAAAAAGTCCCGTAATTTTCTCCCTTTCGGGTTTCCACGTAAAAACTGAGTGTTCATACATATATTTACTATATCGTGTTGGATTAAACTCAACACTGGCGCCGTCTGTGGGAATCTGTCCAAAAAGATTCACGTTGTTCTTCGTTTCTAAGAAAAATTCATACGAAAATGCACTGATTACAAAAAGAAAAGAAAAAAAACATCCTGATGAGAAGTTCTAGATCTGGGGAGAAGAAAAAATTTGATGCTGGAGGTTTTGGATTTCAGCAACAGGAGGGAGCTACTGATTCAAGCAAAAACAGGAAGAGGCTACGGATTTGGAAATCCAAATCTGGAATTTTTCCAGACCTTGGTTGAGGTCGCTGGAAGCCACCGCCGCGCCACCGCCCGCCTTCAGCGGCCCGCCGTATACCGCTCCCCGTCTGGTTGGCCTCTGCTCGAGCCGCCACCAGCCACTCCACCGATGCGGCCTGAGAGGTATCCCTCCTGGGATTCCTTGGTTTCCGCCATTAATGGAGGTTGGGAGGCCGAGGAGGTATGTCATGAAGTTCAGCCGATCCTACACCGGAGATTACCCCCTCTGGACATCCTCGCGCCGCGGTGAGCTCCTTGACCACCGCCAGTACGCGGCCAACCCGCGGCCGGCAAGCGGAAGTGACGCCGGTTGTCTTGCTTCGATCTTTCCGATAGACGCTCCATGTCTGGCTCCTTGGCTCACAGAGGGCCACGTCCAGGAAGTTGAAGACAGCCTGCCATGCTCTGGGTTGGATGGATGAGGCCCTCTCATATTTTGAGCGGTCAACCAGCCTCCAACACTCTTGGCAGAAGATTTCAACCCCAAAAGCTAAGTACCTATAACTTCTAAATTGGTACATTAATTATTAAATGTTTAAAATGTTAGAAGCATGGCTATTATTATTCTTTATCACCATTATTTATTAGGGAATAAAATCTCCCGAAATTAAATAATGTCGAGCGATGCTCTAGTGATAATTAATTCCACCATCATTTTAATTAATGACTGGTTGTATGTGCTGTTGGCCCGCTCCTGATCGGCTTTAATTAGCGAACGGAGTATACTTGAATGGCCTTTGATAGGGAAGTATCATTGCTATTGCCGGTTATGTCACTATTATTTATTAGGGATAAAATGTCCCGAATTAAATAATGCTGAGCGAGGCTCAAGTGATGGTTAGTTCAGCTAACATTTTATTAAGTATTTGATTTCTTGTGGGCCTGATGGCCCACTCTCGATCAGCTTGATTAAGCGGTCTGAGCGTCTCCAAAAGGGCGACGCCCCGACGACGCATTTTAATTTGAGGGTTGCACGTTAGTCCGCATGGCACTACGTGCCCGATCGACGATCATACCCCAATGTAATTTGCGCCACTAGGCGAAGTGACTGTGCCAAACGCGGCCTGTGGGGCCCGAGGGCACCGAAGCGCTCAACCTCGTTTTTTCAAGGGCAGTGCGACCAACTTGGGTCTGAGTTTGAAAACTCACAGACCGAGGAATACCTCTATGTGACGTTCGGCGGGCTGCTAATTGGCCCCGCCGCGAGCTGCTACGTCCATTAACCCCGCACGATGAGCCGGGCCGAGGGTCACGATGACCCATAGGCCGGTAATCGTGGGTGTTAGAGGGAAGCCGCGATGACCCATGCAGATGGTTATGTGTGCATATTTATTGTCGGGCCGTGCGGCCCGTTACCATGCTTATTGCGCAGCCGAAGCCGCTCGACGCGCTTGAGCGAAATGATTAGAAGACGCTCGGCCCGAGTCTTGAAGACGTGCAGGGCCGGCTAAAGAGGAGACCATCACGGCTGAGGACCGTGAGACGAGCATCTCCACCTAGAGGCCGAGGGCCTAGAGGAGACCACCACGGTTGAGAACCGTGGGACGGGCATCTCCACCCCAGAGACCGATGGCCTAGGGAGAACACCTAGAGGCCGAGGATCTAGAGGCGAATGCCATGACAGAGAACCGTGAGACGGTCATCCATCATCCAGAGGCCGAGGGCCAAGAGGAAACCATCACGGCTGAGAGCCGTGATACGAGCATCTCCACCCTAGGAGCCGGTGGCCTAGAGGAGACCACTACGACCGAGGGTCGTGGGACCATCCTTACATCACGACCGACCCCACGGTACGGCATGTTTATCACCAGAAGACCGGTATCATCCCCGCGCTGCGCGGATGAGAGCTGTTGCACGGATACACTTGATCGGCTTCTCATTGCCGACATCATTATATCATGACCGGCCTCTCGGCACGGCGTGTTTATCTTTTGAAGACCGACCTCGTCCCCGCACTGCGCGGATGAGGACCGTTGCTTGATCTTGGTCGGCCTCTCATTGCTGACATCGTTACATCACGACCGGCTTCCCGGCCCGGCGTGCTTATCATATTTGAAGACCGGCCTCGTCCCCGCCCCTCGCGGATGAGGACCGTTGCTTGCCTCTTTCTGATCGGCCCCCAGGCCGATACTTTTACGTGGCTACCGACCCCCCTGATACGGTGCCATTATCATACTTGAAGACCGGCCTCGTCCCCGCACTGCGCGGATGAGGACCGTTGCTTGATTTCAGATCGGCCCCTCATTGCCGACACTATTATATCACGACCGGCCTCCCGGCTCGGCGTGCTTTCCATATTTGAAGATCGGCCTCGTCCCCGCCCTCGCGGACGAGGGCCGTTGCTTGATTTTCTCAGATCGGCCGCTCATTGCCGGCGCCATTATACCACGACCGGCCTCCCGGCTCGGCGTGCTTTCCATATCTGAAGACCGACCTTGTCCCCGCCCCTCGCGGACGAGGACCATTGCTTGATTCTTTCAGGTCGGCCCCTCACTGCCGACACTATCATGTTATGTTCGGCCTCTCGGCACGACATATTTATCTTTTGAAGACCGGTTTCATCCCCGCGCTGCGTGGATGAGAGCCGTTGCTCGGATATATCGGCCTGATTGGACACTATTGTCATCTCCATTATCAGGACCGACTGCTCAGCGACATTATGATCATTGTATATCGGCTCCCAATGCCGACCTTCTTGAGTTAGCGATCGGGCTCACCCCTCCCTTCATGAGGGTGACCATCGCCTTCGCATGACATTATGTGTGACATCACTTGTGGTTATTCTTGGAACCGACGAACGTATTTTCCTCCCTCAAAAAAAAAAAAAAAGATGGGGAGAAGGGGAGACGAGATCCTATGAGAGAGGGAGTCTTGACGAGGTATGCCTGATCTTCCTTCGCCGCGTATGACGAACGTCTCCCGACGCGGAGGCTAGTAGGAACGTGGGGGGGGCTAGACGTACCAAAGGGAACCTCGGCAAGATAAACCAGTTCCTCCCATGACCCGTGGTTCGATGAACACCTTCTGCTAAAGCAGAAGACTAGTAGGGCCACGAGCATGGGACGACGAAGCAGGGAATCCCGACGTGGATAAACCAGTGACCTTGCGATCGTTGGATGACCGAACGTCTTCTTCGAAGCAAGAAGATTAGTAGGACCACGACAGGGACGAACGAAGAATAGGGAATCCCGACGTGGATAAACCTGTTTCTTCTCATAGTTGGGATGACGAACGTCTCCTGCGAAACCAGGAGACCAGTACTCACGAGACTTGGGAAGAACGAAGAACCAGTTCTTTACCGGAGTCTGTTGCGTGCCGAGTGTACACCGCTTAGCGGTCCATACATAGGACCACGGATACGGTAGACGAACGAAGACCAGCTCCATGGATCAGACATGGAGAACCAGTTCTTTATCGGAGTCTGTGCGTGCCGAGTGTACACTGCTTAGCGGTCCGTACATAGGACCACGGATACGGTAGACGAACGAAGACCAGCTCCATGGATCAGACACGATGGACAAGTTCTTTACCGGAGTCTGTGCGTGCCGAGTGTACACTGCTTAGCGGTCCGTACATAGGACCACGGATACGGTAGACGAACGAAGACTAGCTCCTCAGGTCAGATAGGAGGGACATCACCCAGATTTATTTCAGGCTCACCATTCCTTCCCGGATGGAATCCTGGCAGACGATCGGCTTCTCACAGCCAATCAGGAGAGAGACTTGACACATCACCAGCACGGCCGAGGGCCGTGAGACGATTATCACTCACCGACAGGCCGAGGGCCATGAGATGATCATCACCATTTTTATGCAGCACGATCGGCCTCTCAGCGCCATCGTGTCTCTCTCACGTTCGGATCGCGCATCTCTTCCAGGATGGCGACGAACGTCTTATGCAGTGCGATCGACCCCTCAGCGCCATCGTACCTGGCGTCACGGTTCGGCTCGTCCATCCCTTCCAGGATGGCGACGACCGTCTTATGCATCACGATCGGCCCCTCAGCGCCATCGTGTCCTGATTCACAGTTCGGATCGCCCATTCCCTCCAGGATGGCGACGACCGTCTTATGCAGTACGATCGGCCCCTCAGCGCCATCGTACCCAGCTCACGTTCAGCTCGTCCATCCCTCCAGGGTGGCGACGAACGTCTTATGCATCACGATCGGCCCCTCAGCGCCATCGTGTCCAGGTTCACGGTTCGGCTCGTCCATTCCCTCCAGGATGGCGACGACCGTCTTATGCAGTACGATCGGCCCCTCAGCGCCATCGTACCCAGCTCACGTTCAGCTCGTCCATCCCTCCAGGGTGGCGACGAACGTCTTATGCATCACGATCGGCCCCTCAGCGCCATCGTGTCCAGGTTCACGGTTCGGCTCGTCCATCCCTTCCAGGGTGGCGACGAACGTCTTATGCATCACGATCGGCCCCTCAGCGCCATCGTGTCCTGATTCACGGTTCGGATCGCCCATTCCCTCCAGGATGGCGACGACCGTCTTATGCAGTACGATCGGCCCCTCAGCGCTATCGTACCCAGCTCACGTTCAGCTCGTCCATCCCTCCAGGGTGGCGACGAACGTCTTATGCATCACGATCGGCCCCTCAGCGCCATCGTGTCCAGGTTCACGGTTCGGCTCGTCCATCCCTTCCAGGGTGGCGACGAACGTCTTATGCATCACGATCGGCCCCTCAGCGCCATCGTGTCCTGATTCACGGTTCGGATCGCCCATTCCCTCCAGGATGGCGACGACCGTCTTATGCAGTACGATCGGCCCCTCAGCGCCATCGTACCCAGCTCACGTTCAGCTCGTCCATCCCCTCCAGGGTGGCGACGAACGTCTTATGCATCACGATCGGCCCCTCAGCGCCATCGTGTCCTGATTCACGGTTCGGATCGTCCATCCCTTCCAGGGTGGCGACGAACGTCTATGCAGTGCGATCGGCCCCTCAGCGCCATCGTACCTGGCTTCACAGTTCGGATCGCGCATCTCTTCCAGGATGGCGACGAACGTCTCATATGCAGCACGATCAGCGCCCCAGCGCCATCGTGTCTGGCTCGTGTTCGGCTCGCCCATCCCTTCCAAGATGGCGACGAACATCTCTTATGCAGCATGATTGGCCCCTCGGCGGCATCATGTCTAGTCCACCTTCGGCTCCGCCCATGCCATCTCGGATGGGGGACTCGTCTTATGCAACACGTCTGCTTCTCGGCGCTGACATGCCCGGGTTATCAATGAGAGCTACTGCTTCTATCACATCTTGCATTCCCTCTCTCATACATTACATACATACATTACATGCATACATACATTCATGCATCATACCTCATACATTCATACATACACACGTGCATCATGTTTTGATAGTACCGCGACGTCGGGTTATAGATGATGGACCTCTAAGCTTTTCCGATTGGAAAGCTCGAGTCAGAGTCCTTTACTCCCGCCTGATGCATTCAGGGGGAGTGTGCCCGTGGAGGAGCACCCTTCGCCCGACCCTGTCGGGAAGGGGGGTGCCTCACTGGTAGATTACGTTCAGGAGTGCAGACACTCACTCATATATGATGATTATGTGAAGACACAGTTTCCAGCTAGACAGAGGCAGAGCGCAGGCAAGAATATACTTTCTCGAGCAGATTCGCGCACTCACTACTCAAGAAACTGGGGGACTTGTGTTGGGATATATTATCCCGGCCTATTACTGTTCAGGAGCCCAAGACAGTATCCAGTACGGAGCCCGAGCAGCTAGGTCCATTTCGGTGCATTCTGGCCCACTTTGGCCATTAGGCCCGGCATCGGCCCGTTTGGCCCATTAGGGTGGAGAGCACCCTTCCCCTTTCCCCTATAAATATGTGGTTTCCCTCCATGTTTGGGGATCCCCTTTTCCTCCTTCATGCTTCTTCTTCTCTAGACTAGCTTGATCCTCCATTAATAGGAGCTTGAATATTGTACTATGTAATGGTGAGGAGAGTCCTAATGAGAATGAGAGGGCTTGGACATTAGCCTAAAAAGTCCCGTGGTTTTCTCCCTTTCGGGTTTCCACGTAAAAACTGAGTGTTCATACATATATTTACTATATCGTGTTGGATTAAACTCAACAAAAATATATGCATATTTCTTTCCCATATGCTTGAATTGCTTACAGAATTTTGTTGACAATACCTGTAACAGTGGCCACTGCGGAGAGAAGCTTTTCAAAGTTGAAGTTGATGACAAGTTATCTACGATAAACCATGTCAGATGATAGATTAAGTGGATTGGCTATTTTATCTATTGCAAAAAAAGTGTTAGCTAGTCTTGATTGTGCACTTTAAAAGGCAAGGAGGATTGGGTACTAAAAAGTACACTTTCTGGTGTATTTTATTTATGTTACATTTAAAACTTTATTGGTTTGAAATTCACAATATGTGTTGTTTTTGCATTTATTTTATCATATTTGTCATGATTGTCATTTATACAAATTACATTGATATGATATTATGATATATGTTTACTGAAGTTTTTTTGAAGCTTTTCCGCCCAGGGCCTCCAAACCGCTAGAGCCGGCCCTGCTTGGTATAGGTTACTGATTAATTGTGATTTTTGTTAAGCAATTGATCACAAGTTCAGTGCAACATTTTTTAAATTAAATGTCCATGATATAAAATAAAGTAATATGTGGTATCATGACCCATTTTTGCTTCATGTATAATAAATTAATCTAAAATGAAAATAAAAGTAACATGGAATGGATTGAAGCCTTGAAGTGGGGAAAAGATAAAAGTAAGAGTAAGAAAATAACATGGTGTATTGCTCGAGCAAGCAAGAGAAAAGAACAAATAAATAAATAAAAGAAAACTAAAGAAGCCACATCAACACGTTGCTACATGCCTACATGCAGTGTTTAGCAAAATGGCTCGTTGGATTGAAAATCTATTTTAAAAAACTGTTTTACGAAACATGCCTTGTCTGGAAAATGGCTTATCGGCCAATTTTTGACTTCTTTGACTATAATCAATGATATTGACCATCTAAATAGCTAAAATTGTTGTTTGGTAAATGGACTGTTGGATCAGCTTATTATACACAACCAGCTGAAATTGAACACGCTAGGGTGAGGAGTGTTTTCAATGAGCTTAATTATCTGTTTTCTTCCGTTTATATACTTTGCGTTCCACTATATATGTTTTTTTCTCTTTCTTAAATGCGACAAGACTCAAACAAATAATTAACAAAGAATTAATAATTAATGAAGAAATGCATTTCTATAACTAGGTAGTTTATAGGTTATCTTATAGTCGTTATGAGTATTTATATTCATTTATACACAATATAATCTATGATATAAGAATAGTTCAATGTAAAAGAAAAAATTTGTATTTCTCAAGTGAAATTACATTTCTTTTCTTACACACAGAGTATATTGGAAAAGGAATACACCTCTTCATGCGAGCTGTGTCAATTTATTTTTTTATCCACGCGAAGCATACATATCTAATGTATGGAGTATGCCAATTTATTATTTACCCAATTGAGTGGCCGGGCACTAATAATCTGGAACTCAGGAAGCATTCAATATTTGATTTTTGGTTTGCTATCAATCGCTATGCATTCAATATAGTTGTTTTTAAAAATTCTAAAATACGAATGGTTTATTCAAATTAAATTAGAATGTTTCTTTTATTTATTCTTTTCATCTAGTTTTATTTATCAATTTCTAAAATTTTGAAAATATGAATGATTTGTACTTTGTAAGTAAATGCAGGTAATATTATTTGTATATGCAATAGTTAAAATAAATTAAATATTAATGTCTATAAATGTCTTTTTACACTCAAACAGTTATTTTTAAACAACTAATTTACTAAACATTTTTTGACAACAAACTAACATAATTGGCCAACAAAAACATCTGACACAACCACCTATTGTAGGCGTTTGGCAAATGGTTGTTGCATGTTGACTGTTGGTTGATTGTATTAGCTGATTGATGACAACAGATTCTGTTAGTTGTTTTTATTAGCTATTAGTGTTAGCAGTTTATAAAATGATGTTTGGTTAAATGACTGTTTACAATTAGCTAATATGTTGTTAAATGACTTTTAAGGACGTCAATAACTTTTTGTTAATGTTACTAGTACGACTACCTAAATCGATTTTATGATGCATTTGAAAAAATAAATTTTTTTAACACAAGTAATAAATAGTCTAAACATTTTTTCATGTATTAATAAATTTAATCAGTGTAAAAATATTTTGATAAATAAATGTAGATATAGGTAAAAATATATTAAGAAAAGTTGTGCAAAAAATGAAAAATGTATTTAAATATTAATGTCACCGTGACAAAATATTAATGACCATAATCAAAATACTAAGAGGGGATGATGTATATTTTTCTATTAAGAGCAAATGGAAGTCTTGGGTAAACATGCATCTCTTACAATCCTCGTGAAGTATCACAGTGGTTGTTAGCCACCCACCACTATTAGAAGATCATAATTATACTACAATTGAATATTAGATTGTTACTATTAGCAATAATGGTTTGTTTTTAACGTATTACCAAACGATGCATTAGGGGTGTTTTTACTTGGACCGTTTTTAGTCACACTCTCACATATCATACTAGACCAGACTTAAACAGACTAGACTAGATCAGATCAAACCAGATCGGACCATATCGGACTTCCATAGTTATGAAATACACAAAGATCAGACATTTACCATACCGAACCATCAAATTTCAGTCCAAGTAAAAATATCTCAAGCCAAGCCAAAAAGCTAAGTTGAGTGGCATTTCCTACTTTGATTGTTTGGAATAAAAGCCAAGTGAAAAAGCTAATTAAGCAAACATTATTATTAGCTGTTTGATCTGATGAAAAGGCCATTAGTGGTCAAAATAACCAAAAAATGGCTGATAGGCTGCTAACCAAATACCCCCATTATCAATCAACTGTCGTTATAAGCTAGCAGTTAACAATCGATTGCCAAATAAGGTCATAGCCATTGTAAGCCTAAACGCGAAAGGTGAGACTTAAGAGTGAAATGCAGATTTTTCAGATAAATTACTTTTTTTGTGAATCCTTACTAGTTCTCATCCTTACTCATCAAACACAAATCATTGTAATCACAGACATGGCAAGATTCAATAGTGCCAGCAAATCATGTAGAATCATTCCTAGATTATTCATCCCATGTCTGGCTAGTATAAATAGGGTTTGCTCAAACTCTAGTAAATTAACTCAGTAATTTTAGAGATTAAGAAGTTATTTAGAGGTTATTAATAATATATCTATCTCTTAAATTTGTTCTTCTTCTTCTTCATTTCACAACACGTTATCAGCACGAGTTTGCTCAAAATATTCAATAATTAGCATCTCCAATCATCTCCTGCAGGTATTAACATTATTATTACTCCGTATTATCCTATGTATTATTATGAAAGTAACTCTGCGATTACCCAAACTCGAAATTATACGGAGTATTTGTTTACGTAACTTCTAAGCAAAAGAAATTGGGGTCGGCTAACATGAATCGATACATGATATCACCATCAAAAGAAAAAGAAAGAAAATAAAGATAAAACAGATAAGCTATTATAAAAAGATAATATAAAAAAAGATGAATACACCTAAAAATGATAAAATAAAAAGGGATAAAAATAATGTTTATATGTGTAAGGGTAAAAGGATAAAAAAACAAAAAAAAAAGAGGGGAAAAGATAATACGAGATCACTCCTCCACACGAATACCCGCCCTCCACTTTGCTCTCTCTAAAGTTATACTCTCATCCAACCCAAGAAGAAGCATATCACTTCGGACTCCCCTAACCCATGTCTGTTTGGGCTTTCCTCTCCCTCTCTTCCCTGCCTCTTCTCCACACATCTCAACTCGTCTGATAGGTGCATCATCCGGTCTTCTACGCACATGACCAAACCACCGTAAGCGCGACTCCTGCATCTTGTCTTCAATAGGTGCTACTCCCACCCTTTGTCTGATTGTCTCATTCCTCACATGGTCCTTCCTAGTATGCCCACACATCCAACGCAGCATGCGCATCTCTGCCACACTCATCTTTTGAATGTGACATTGTTTCACCGTCCAACACTCTACGCCATACAGTAATGCAGACCTAATTACTGTCCTATAAAATTTACCCTTCAGTCTAGTCGGCATACCTATATCGCATAGAAATCCTGACGCACTCTTCCACTTCATCCACCCTGTTCTGATTCTATGGGATACATCTTCATCTAACTGACCATCCTTCTGAATTATTGAGCCCAAGTAACGGAACATATCGCTGACCGGTATCTCCTTACCATCTAAAGTAATTACGCTATTACCACTGCTTCTACCTCCACCAAACTTGCACTCCATGTACTCTGTCTTGCTCCAGCTTAGTCTGAAACACTTATTCTCCAATGTTTGTCGCCCTCCACTTTGCTCTCTCTAAAGCCATACCCTCATCCAACTCAAGAAAAAACATGTTATATACTATCTAATAAACCTAATACGAAGTACGGAGTAGTAAAAAGTAACTATAAGTCATTTTGTGTTTATACTGTTTATACATCTAATAATTATGTACATTGAATAAAGTAAAAATTAGACTTCATTTTGTATAATATTTTTGAACATTTATTCATTTTCCTTTTCTGTTTTCCCCTAATCTCCATTTTTTTTAATCTCGGTTAGGAACCAAGCCTAATATAGCCAAAGTAGGGTCTTGGTCCTACATTCAGGAAAGTTGGGATTGAAACTGGTGGATCCCAACGTCTAGTTTGATTGATTCTTTTCTCTTTCCCTATTGGTTGGTAATGCAACAACTCTTGAAACTTTTTTCTTTGAAAAAATGATGTATAAAAATAGGATCAAAATGTCGGGTCGTTGATTAGATCGGACAGGGATCGTCAAGTCGTTGGCTGGATCGAGCTTGCCTGATCGTCGAACGGATCGAATAGGGATACACAGGTCATCGACCATACTGAGCAAGAACCGTCGGATTGTTGATCGGACCGAATAGGGATCACTGAATCGTTGACCGGACCAAACAGAGATCGTCAGGTTATTGACTGAACCGGAGCGAAACTGAGACCGTGAGCAGAACCGGGTCCCCAACTTGGCATAAGTATGCAAATTCATTGCAACAACATTGCAAATTTAGAAAACTAGTAAAACTCACTTATCCAATTCATTAAATAAAATAGAGATGCAACTCTTTTTTCTATAATTGATTAGGTAAACGCACGTTCCTAATTTTTTTTTTCCAGTTTTCCAGCAAACTTTTTCAATAAACACATTCTCTATTTTCTTTTTATAGTTTTCGGTTTTCTAAAAATAAAGACTAAAATCTCATTATTGATTATCCTAAGGGTTGATTTGCAACTCCTTTTAAAAAAGCACTTCTCAACTTTTGGCTATAAAAAAACACTTATTTTCCCAAACACTACAACTTTTATTTTCTTGGGTTCCGCGTCAAAAGTGCTTTTACCTTTTCTATTACACAAAAGCACTTATTTTAACAAACACTACCCACTTTTACTTTTCAAAATAATTTTTTTATCAAACACTATCAACTTTTATTTAATCACTTCTCCCCATTTCATTAAAAAAAGCACTTTTTTAAAAGTAGAAGCTGTTGCAAACAGACCCCGAGTCCTAACCTTCATTAAAAAAGAGGAAAACTGTCAAATAAGTCCTCGAACTTTCATAAAAAGTCAATTAAGTCCTTCTATAAGAGATTCTGTCCGGTCGTCGTGATTTGGGGTGGTTTCTGGTGGATTTTTTTATGAAAGTTTTTGAGCATCTTATTCATCAAGTCTAGTTAACTCAAACCAAATTTCAGCTAAAAATTTAATCGGGAGCGCATTCAAATTAATTCGAGAACGCAAAAATGCGCAGTTATCTTCAAGAATTAATTTGAATGTGTTCCCGATTGAATTTTTAGCTGAAATTTGGTATGAGTAAACTAGACTTGGTGAATAAGATGCTCAAAAAATTTCATCAAAAAATTCCACCGAGAACTGCCAGAATCGCAAAGACCGGACAAAACCTGGACTTAATTGATCAAAGTTACAGAACTATTTTACCGTTTTCCCAAAAAAATTCCTAACCTTCAAAGGCTTTTAAGCAAACTCATACGTAGTACTACGTACTACGTAGTACTACGTACTACGTATGTTGGAGTCCGGGTCTATGCGGGCATGGCCGCCGCGATTGCTAGACCGTTAATCCGGCGGCTTCTATGGCACTCCTTAACAACAGTAGCGCCGCATTCCACCGCCCCACCGCAATTCAAGCTCCACGCGAACAGAGATTTCGCCACATCCGCCACCCGCGCCCGTAGAAATAAAACTAGATCCATTGAGATTACGAGTAGCGTCGCAGAGAAGAAGAATAGCAGAAAGTCGATGCTCAATAGAAGGACTCGGTCGGATAAGGATATTGACGAGGAGAGCTTTCTGAAGCTGTATGGAAATGACAATTCTGGTCATGTTCCAGTCTTGCTTGGTGAAGTGTTGGATGTTTTTTCCTCTGTCCACCTCCGCTCCTTCGTCGATTGCACCCTCGGCGCGGCTGGCCATTCTTCCGCGGTTCGTTTCACTAATTTTTTTCTTTTAATAAAAAAATGAATGTTGGATTATGTGCTGGTAAATACCTCACTTAAGCCCTACGGCCAAACCTGTAAGTTCATAGCCACCCGCTCTCACTGTTTTAGAGGTAGGGGAGTGATTTTAATGTATTGAAGGAAAAGGGGATGATAAGTGAACTACCAATTTTAATGCTATCTTGTTACTTGTTAGGTTTATAGGAGAGCCTAAAGATTAAATAGCATGTAAAACCAAACCCTTTTTTTATTCGATTATAGATGACTGCTTCTAATCAATTAATAATCATGAGTATTACAATATATTTATTTACAAACATATTTGATAGTTCTTGTCATAAAGTGAAGTGATGGACAAAATTAGGCGTGTAATAACTAATAAGTTTTCCATTTCCATGTTTTCCACTATCTAAATTTTACTATATGGAATTCCAAGACAGAAGCAATTCATTAATTAAATGTATGAAATGGTAAATATGACGTTTGCATATGAAATAAATTATTCCAAGTAATTTACGCTCAGGTTGTTAGAGGAATGTCTATTGCCATCTAGACAAGCTCTTGAGCAGTGTCCTTTGCGATTGTTTTCATTGTCATTATTGGATTCTTGCTGATTTCAACTCTGAACACCAGATTATTCTTGCACATCCAGAGATGCAAGCTCATATTGGTTTTGATGTTGATCCAGTTGCACATCGAATGGCTCAAGATCGAATCAATGCTCTCTTAAAGAACGAATCTAGTTTTACAGATTCACAATTGAAGGTGCATACTTATTTGAAAAATTTTAAGGATGTGAAATATGTGCTTTGTGAGGTCGACAAGAGACTATTGACTTCTGGAGTTGATGGGATCCTTATGGACTTGGGAATGTCCTCTATGCAGGTATACTTCCACTAATTAAGAGCCCGTTTGTTAACACTAAAATTAGCTGAATCGGTTGAATCTATTGAAATTGATAAAGTTCTAGCCGAAGCGGCTTCATCTGCTAAATTATGTACAAGTTATATTTAAAATATATTTTATTAATAATATAAAGAAAATATTATATGAAAAAATAGCTCAAAGGGTCCTCTACAACAACTTCAACCAATTCAGCGCGCGAAGTCAATAGCTAAGTGTTTGGTAAATAAAGTTGACTGACTAATAAGCTGAAAATAGGGGTTACTAAACGGGCACCAAGTCTTGTAAAAGCTTTAATATCTGTACCACAAGCTATAATATTAGCTTTCTCTCATGTGTATAGTTCCTAATTTGACGAGTCAAGTGGGTGTTCTGTATTGTATAACGCGGTGGAGTTTTCTAGAGAACATACATCTTAAGGATCTATTCCTCTCGATTGATGTATATATGCAGGTGAATGATGCTCAAAGAGGTTTTAGCGTGCTAAAGCGTGGGCCTCTTGATATGCGGATGGATCCTAAGGTAGTTTTATCAACTTTTATCACTTCACACTAATCTTTTGACTACAATTAGCACAATGGTACTAGGTGTGGAACCATTAACCTTAATCACATTGTGGAGGACTGGGATGAGGATAAGACACATGAACCATTCATTTATTTTCAGTCTGAACATCAATCTGCTATTTTCAGGCTCTTATTCCACTCTGTTTCTGAGTGATTTTTTAATCCAGGGTAGAGAGAGCTAAATAGAGATAGCGAGGAATGTGTTAATTCATCGAATGTAATATGTTAAGAGAGTAGGGCATGAATGTAATATGACCCCTCCTCCACATCTAGGGGTGGATATAAATGTATATGTATATGCTCAGCCCCGGCTCAAGGGAAATAATAAATATAAAAGGACCCGTATCTGGATTAATAGTCGGAGTACCAAAGATGGTTGGGGCGTTGTTCAGCTTTGGCGGAGATGCGGGTTCGAGTCCCGCTGCCCTCCTTTTAATTACTACGGAGTACATTTTAAACTTCCTCTGCTTGCCTCTTAACTCTTTGGGATGTTATTAGTTTTAATATTTTTCCTATCACCCCAGATTTCTTTTACTTTTATTTTACATTTTTATTTTCTCAATTCAAATTTTTACCCTTTCGAGTATTGACATGCTATTTACATTTTCTGTTTAGTACAATAAGAGTAAAAAATGACCTTAAACTATTTCTTCCCTCTTCAAACATTGACCTATCACCTATATCATTTTATAAGCAGTTTATCAAGAAATATTTTAAAGCGACTTGAATTTTAACATAACTATTTATCTATTCTTTGGTTTTGTACAAATATGCCAAAATTTCCTGTTAATATTTGAAACATTTGACTTTATACGAGTATAATTAGATTTATGTAATAAATTTGCATAAATAAAACAAATATCCTTTTAATAAATAAATAACCTATAAGTAACATTGATTCGAAAAGAGAAAAACATAATTATTACTCCCTCTGTCCCATTTTATAAGATGTCTTTACTATTCACTTGGTCAACACAAATCACTCTTAATCTCTTACTTTATACTCCCTCCGTCCCGGAAAATTGTTCCCGCATTGATTTGGAACGGAGTTTAAGAAAGTGGGAATAAAGTGGAAATGTATGGTTGAGTAAGAAAAAGGTAAATGAATTGTAGCCACAGAAAACTTTCCAAAAGGGGAAAGGAGAACAATTTTTTGGGACGGCCTAAAAAGGAAACAGGGAACAATTTTCAGGGACGGAGGAAGTATATCAAAATTTTATGAAATTTGAATTATTTTTTGCAGGTTTTGTAGCGGTTTTAATGTAGTTTCTGAATATGTAATTCTTTTTTTTCTAAAATTAATTTGAGTGCACACAGGGATCTGTTTGCTTTATCGTCGGTCAAACATCGTAAACCGAAAAGTATCTTATAATTTAGGACGGAGGGAGTATTTTCTTGATCAGTTAGTAACCTATCGATAGTATAAGTTATCAATTTATCTTCCTCTACTTGTTTAGCTATATTTCTATTTAAACCTTGATATTCTAAAATAAAAGGACAAGCGTATTAAATCGAAATAAACTCGCTTGATAAACGAAGTCTATTATTTTGTTTAGGCACTAACAAAACAAGTATAAAAATGAATAAATGTCTATATTTAAGTTGATTAAATGTCTAAAAATCGTGTATGTATGTGTGTGAAATGTGAATTACACATAGGTCCAAATAAAGTGCCACTTCTTGAAAATGGTAATAATTTTTCTGCATTGGATTTGAGATCACATTACTGTAAATATACCCAAAAAACGGTAGAGATTATGGATGTTTTCAACCTGGCGTTTTGAATTTTTGTTTGCTCCCCTCAAATTTTGTTCTGGTTTTGCCCTGTACACAGCCTAGGGGTTTATTTATAGAGGCATAGAGCTTCAAGTATATAGCTACATAAGCTAAGCTTTCCCTTTGAAAAACTTTTTATACTGACCACTCCAAATGCCTGACCAGGAGGTCTGCATTGTGTGCTAAAGTTATCCGCTGGACGATAGGGGCCGTCCAGCTAACTCCAACAGCTCTTGCTGTCCCTGGGTCGTCCAAGCCGAGGCCCAACAGGACGTGCAGACCAAATCTCTAACGCTAGGCCCAACCTTCCAAGCCCAATGCAACAAATCCAAAGGCTCAATGCCTCAATCTTGGTCTGAGACCCAAACCCATTCTTTCTAGCTCCTGTACTCTATCAGTTTTTTTAGTACTGTGTGAGTGTGTGAGGAAACATGTGAGCTTTATTAGTTGAGTATGGTAGATTGCCTTTTCCGAAAGCTGTACTTTGTTCTTTTTTAGTTGTAATGATGAATAATGTTTGTTCTGTAGATCTATTCCATTCATATATTGTAGCAGCTTCCACCTGATTTGAACAGGTCTGTGGCAGGCAACTCTGAAAGCTGAAGACATTTTAAATTCTTGGCCAGCTGATGAAGTGGGGAGAATCTTACGTGATTATGGAGAAGAAAGCAATTGGCACTTTCTTCAAAACAAAATTGTTAGCGCCCGCTTGACTGGTGGGCTGCACTCTACTGGTCAACTAGTTGATCTTATTCAGAAATCAACTTTCAGGACGAAAGGTTCTTTCTCCTTTACTTCCCATTCTTTGTTTTCGAATTCCTTTCAAAGAAGCATACCGATCTATCTAATATATTAATAACAATAATCTCTCCATCCTTTAATTCACGTTTTCTTCTTAAGGCTTGTTTAAACCCAGTCCGATTTTTCTTAATGATTATGGCAACTATGGTCTCATGATATTTGCCATGCAAGTGGAAATTATTAATGGGATGGAAAAAATGAATCTGGGGGCACCAAAAGTTAAAATGAGATTTTGGTTATGACCTTATGGGCCAATAGTGGAATATAAAGTTTTCCATCCCAGTTGAAATAACCTATGGTGATGCTGGTGCGGATTTAGAATTTCACATCTCATTTTTATTCATTCGTAAGAGTGTTGCAAGGAGATGGGCGTCTGGTGCAGAACTTCAGCGCTGCTGTTTGTGTGTATGAATTTAGACAATTAATTAACAACATAAGTTTAATACCATAGACCGCAACTAGCTAGGGTTGAAATGTTGATATTTATGAACCAATGGAAACTATAGATTGGCAAAGTTGGAGGTTAGATGGTGAAAGGGGAAATTGGACTTCACACCCTTTTTCATCTAACTAGAATGTGTGCCTCATTTTTAAAAATCATTGATATTTGCACCCTGAAGTTCAACAGATCTGTTTAAAATGGGGCACAAACTCCAATATGGAAAAAATAGGCATGTAAACTTAAAATGTTTAGGATGAAAATGATGTGGAAACTCAAACTTCTATGAAAAAATGAGGTGCATACTGAAAATCCTTCACGATGAAATTTTGATGTACTTTTGCAAATACAGGAAGACAAGGCTGGATAAAGACGGCAACAAGAGTCTTCCAAGCTCTTAGAATAGCTGTTAACGATGAACTTAGGACGCTGGAGGGTTCCATCTATTCCTGTTTTGATTCCCTTGCTCCTGGTGGGCGGCTAGCTGTCATCTCTTTCCACAGCTTGGAGGACAGAATAGTGAAGCATTCATTTCTCCGTGTCATCAATGGGGGCGATCCTGCATCTTCTAGAGCTGAAGAAAAATGCTCTCGAAATGAAGATGGTGAAAGAGAGTTGTGGGTTAAACAGATTATACAAGGCCGGGATGGGACTATCCTCACTAAGAGGCCCATAACTCCATCTCAGAGGGAAGAGATGCTGAACACTAGAAGCCGGAGTGCCAAACTGAGGGTAATTCAGAAAGCTCCGTGATGGATGGAGAATTGCTAATTTTGGGTTGTTCTGACAAGTGCCAACCAATATTGTAAGAGTAGTAACTATATCATTCCTTTTAGCATTATAGTTTTTTTGGGTGTACTTTCTCTTCCTCCCATTATGTGTTCTGTTAAATGTCAAACATCCTTGATTGGGATGAATTTCGAACATGTGACCTCCTTGTGATCGAACCATAAGGTGTTTGGCGGGTAGCTTGGTTGGTAAAGTTAAATTTAGATAAACTATCCCTATTAGTTAAACTTGTCAACACTCAACATTGGGGTCAATTGAACTTAATTTAATTTCCATGTATAAATTTTAAGTATTAATAATAATAAATTAAAAGAAATACTTAATTAGTTGCTCCGGGCCTCGGGTCCTATAATTCCTATTTATAGGGCTCAATGTGATAATCTCTATTTCTAATTAAGTCATTTGGGCACTTTGAATTTATTTCCAAAATTTATCCTATCAAATGAAGTCTTGATAAAGAAGTTCCGTTTGTAATTTAGGTTGATGCGGACGACACAATAAGGGAGTGTTTGCGATTGCTTGTGCTTTTAAAAAGTGATTTTTTTAAGAGATTTTTGGAAAAGTGATTTTAAGTTAAAGTAGATAGTGTTTGGGAATAGAAGTGATTTTTGTTAAATGGTAAAAGTTGGAGTGTTTGATAAAAAAGTGATTTGAGATATAATATTTTGATAAATTACAAATACACCCTTATGCCTTGTAAGATTTTGTTAAAAGACTACTTCATCCGAAGCATCGGAAGACCCATTCGCCGGTAGGGAAGCCGTCACCGCCACTGTGGAGTTGAAGTGGATCGTTGTTAGTTTTGAGTCTTGCCGTCATGGGGTTGCACCGTAGCAGTATCCGGCATAGGCGCCGCCGTTGAGAGCTACTCCACCAGTTTTCCTCAATTGATTGCGAAGATCTGGTTGTTGGTTTGAAAATTAGATGGGAAAGGATCTCCCTGCTAGTAGCTTCTCCATCCTATTGTTGGTTTTAAAATTTGGCCGTCTGTTGTTGCTAATTGCTTCGCCGGAAGATTCTACCTGCGTAGAAGGAAGAGGGACGTAGAAGGCAGAGGGATAGCTCGCAGGTTTGTGGGACAGAGGGCAATTTTGGTTTAATCATCTTTTTTGGCATTTGAATAATCCCAAAAGTTGGACTTATTTACTGGAAATACCAAGAAGCAGAAAAAAGCATGCCCTGACCTGCTTTTGGCTTTTGGCTTAAAAGTGATTATATTAAGCTGAATTTTTCTTTTGCAAACACCTCATTTAGCTTTTACCCTCCAAAAAAGCTAAAAGTGCTTTTTTAAAGCAATAGCAAACACACCTTAAGACATGTACGGAATATTTCAATCATTTAAAATCTTTTTAATTATATAATATGAATTATTTAATAATGTGGAAATGGGAATGAAAATTGCCAGTTTAGCAATATACCAAGGGTATGTTTGCAAATAATTTAAAAAGTGATTTTCAACTTTTGACTTAAAAATTTGAAATGAGTATTTTCAGGTGACAACTTCTACTTAAATTAAACACTTAAAAGTTAAAAGCTGGAAACTACATTTTGTTATGTAATTATGGATACCCATTAGTCCGCAACACAAGCCTTGTGTACTGGCCCATCTAATAAGTGTAACCCTAGCTCTTCTTTTGTATATATATAGTCTTGGACCCGGTTTGGGCCGCCCGGCCCGTGGACCGGCCCGTTTCTCGGGTCCGGGTCGGGCCTAGGCCCGGTGGGGGGCGGGTACGGGCTCGGGCCTTGTATTTGGCGAACCGGCCCGGCCGGGTCGGGCCCGGGTCCGGGCCGAATTGATTTTTTTTTTTTTTTTTCATTTTTTGGGGTTCCACCCGGGTTGGGCTTGATGGTTAGGAGGGGTTTGGGGGGGTGAGGGGGGTTAGGAAAGCAAAAAAAAAAAAAAAAAAAAGGAGGACCGGGCCGGTCCCGGGCCTTCCTTCCCAAAAAAAAGTCCGGTCGGGCCCGGCGCGGGTCCATGACTATATATATATGGGGGTATATGTGAATGAAAGAGATGTCTTTTGATGTTGTTCATAATACGTTATCAGCACGATCCGCCTCTTCTATGGGTGGACCGGTTCCGGTTCGGGCCCGGTTCGGGCCTGGGCCCGGCCGGGCCTCGGTTCAGAAAAATGAGGCCCGAGCCCGAACCGGTGGTGGGCGGTTCCGGTTCCGGGCCAGACCGGGCGGGGCCACCCGGATTTTGAATTTTTTTTCTTCTTCTCTTATTTAACCCCTTACCCCTCCCCCTCCACCCCAAACCACCTCAAATGGCCCAAAATACCTAATCCAACCCAAAACTTAAAAAAATTTCAAAAAAAAAAAAAAATTAAATTCCGGCCCGAACCGGGCCGGTTCACTAAACTGGAGGCCCGGGCCCGGACCGCTATACCACCGGGCCGGGTGGCCCGAACCAGGCACAAACCGGTTCACCGGGCTGGTCCGGGCCCGCACAGTAGCGGGCCGGTCCGGTTCCGGGCCGGTTGGCCCGGCCCGAGTCCATCCATAGCCTCTTCTCCTTCCAAGAGAAAAAAAAACATACTTGCATTCTCTAACCTATTGTTAGCATCTTCTTCTTTGGTTGTTCTATCGCTGGTTGATTGTTCCATCTTCTTCTCGGGCCATGCTAGCTGGTCGTTCATCAGTTGAAATGAAATTATCAATCCGGTGAAAATAGCAGCTTGCCACACCTTAAAGCTTGACTGATCAGTCTCCCAGCAATTTCCCAGGGACTCTCAAGTCGGAATCAACACATCGGCTCCTTTTAACTTGTTTACATCTTTCTATCTCATTTCCTTATTGGAGCCGATTTCATCATTATCCAGTGTCTTTCCACTTTCACGATTAAATTCAATTTTTTTTGGCGAACGACGAGAGAAAAAAGTAAATGTGGGTCGCATGTATATGAAACTTAAATTGGGTCTGAAGTCCCATGCATCAAGATATTGTGTAAGTGGAGTGCCAATACTTGACTTTGAATGATTTTGAGATTACATTCCTCTTATAATTTAAAGTTCTGTAAATATGGCAGTTGATGAGAAATTGAATGTTATTGCTATGATTTGAATTGTGAGTTCCTGAAGGACATTAGCAAAATGAAATATGTGCACACAACGTACATTTTTTTGTGCACACAACATACAACATGAATATGAATCCTTTTTATGTTTACAATAATTAGACAAAGAGATGATGGTAGAGAATTATTTGTTAAGTGAATTCAGAATTGAATGAGCAACTGCAATAGTAGGAGATTCAATAAATTGCAAGTATAGTTGAAAATGTAGAAAATAGATGATTGTGCCTAATTACAACCAGGGTAACTATGCTTGATTATCATTGTATGAAATATACTTTCTCCGTTCTTTTTTAGTTGCAACGGTTAACATTTCACATTTGCTAACGCACATCTTTGACCGTAAATATATCTTAATCTCGATTAGTAAAAAATTTTAAAATCAAATTTTGAAAATTTGTACTGAGATGAATTGAACAATATTTTAAAAAAAAATAATTTTCATAAAATAATACCATAAAATGTAGTCAAAGTAGAGTCCGTGAATAATGTAAAATTCAACATGTTGAGATTAAAAAAACGGAGGATAGTATTATTTAATGTCTTGGTTGAACAAGGTTTTCGCACAATGTGAAAATTTCACCTGTAGTTAGTACCTCCTTTAGAAGATCTAATGTGAACAATTTCTTTATATGTTTTCACATAATTTCGTGGCTAGTATATAAAATAGTTTCACGGAGATATTTTTATACTACATTTCAATCTTTCGTGGATAAAGAGTACGATAAGGAAAACATTATGCAATGAATTTGCAATTAGTCATGCAGGACTATAAACCATCTATTTGTTCACTTGAAGTAAAAACATATATTGTTCTATGAACGAAAATGTATAAATTAAGGTGTCAGAAGCTTTTAAACACCTAACCAAACTTAGAAACAACACACTTGAATCTTTCGATTTAAATGACATTTGATTATATACGTGAACACGTGAAGTGTACGAGATTGAATCTATGAGAATGAATAACATGGCTCAATTATTGAATGTTTGATGTGCATAATAGCAATAAACTCGGTGGTCTTGAAATACACATCACAAAATCATGAGTTTAGACAATTGCTTCTGCTTAGAAACTCTTGGAGTATGGTGAATTGGTGACTAATGATGGAGGTTTATATACTAAAGATCTTAGAACAAGTCTTTGAGTAAACTTGCATGCAGTTAATATACATAAAAATGGAAGAATAGAATGTATATATGGATGAAGTAACATTTTTTCATGTCAATCCCTTACTATTGAACACAAATGCTGTATACCAAGCTATATTATCAGTCACCTTTAGCTAAATTTAACATTCACGCATCAGGAGGATTCCCCTAGCTAAAAGACGCTCTCATCCAAAACCAGGAAATGCTCTGTAAAAACGCTCTTATAAAAACCAGTGGAATCAGGAAATAGTTCTTTGCCTCATCCATTTTGTGGCAGACCACTTTTCTCCTGACACAACCTCACACCCTCCATGTAGGCTACTCGGGTCCGTTTCTCCATTGAGCCCCTGAAAGAAAATCCAATGAATGCAACGTGTAAGGCAGTCTGTGTGTGTATCACATAAGATTGTGCTCTAAATATCCCAAGTACTAGCATCTCACATCATTTAAGATGCAAAACCATGCTTGAACACATATTAACCTTCAGATTTAACTTGTGAATTTTTCTTTTTGTTTGACAAATATGACTTTGCATGTTGTCATAAGTTTTCAACAGAAATACCCTTACACTCTTCTATCTCCAGAGGAGCTGCAGCAAAAGTGAGATCAGTAAGTAGCCAACTAACAAATTAGATTTCAACTATTTCATTAATAAGTGTAGCATCGGTATTTTGGGGAAATAAAAAACTGTTCGACTGGGCAGGGTTGGTTCCTGAACCCATATCCTCACTCATATCTGCTCTCTCAACGACCAAGGCAGCTCCGTCAGAATGACATAATCGGCTTGGTCACCCCTCCCCCCATCCTTACTAAAATTTTAGCTACATTTCAGTTAGTTGCCAATGGTGTTGTGTAACTCCGCCATGAGATCATTTTTTTTTGGTTTCATGCCTGTCCCAAGCCAGGATAAAGGAGGAGGGTGCTATGGTAGGCGCGTGACGGCCAACAGTATTACCTAGTCACATCACATGACATGAATCGAAATATGAATATCGCTATAGCTAGGTCGTCGCCCGTAAGCGACGTGTCATCCCACCGCCTGGGGGTGGTGTCAAATATGCAAGGGCGCGCTACACTTCATAGGCCTGGGTGTGGTGATAAGAATGCTAAGGTTGCTAGGTCGTCGCCCGGAAGCGGCGCGTCATCCCATTGCCCGAGGATGATGTCAAATATGCAAGGGCATGGTGGGGTCCGAAGCGGGGCTAAGAACAGAAAGTGGAGTGCTAGATTGTGCTTTGAGACGTGGAATGTTGGGTCTCTTACAGGCAGATCTTCCGAGGTAGTCAAAGTTATGAGGAGAAATATCGGCATTATGTGTGTGCAAGAAACTAAATGAGTTGGAGAGAAAGCACGTGAGATTAATCCTGGAGGTTTTAAGTTGTGGTATTCGGGGAGAGATAAGACCAGGAATGGGGTAGGCATTATTGTGGCACGTGACTATGTTGAGGATGTGGTAGAAGTCTTCAGGAAGAACGATCGCATCATGAGCATTAAATTGGTGATGAGAGTGAGATTGTGTCTGTGGTAAGTGCCTATGCACCACAAGTGGGATTGGATGCATCTACAACTTAACAGTTCTGGGAAGATCTTGAAGATGTGGTGCGACGAGTGCCAAGGGGAGAGAAGTTGGTCATAGGAGGCGACCTCAACGGGCATGTGGGCTCGATTCGTGATGGCTTTGAGAGTATTCATGGCGGACATGGTTTTGGCACTAGAAATGAAGCGGGAAAGAACATTTTGGATTTTGTCTCGACGTATGAGTTGACTATAATGAACACTTGGTTTAGGAAAAGAGACTCACCTTGTAACCTATAGAAGTGGAGCTAATAGTACCCAAATTGACTACTTCTTAGTACGGACTACTTGGAGAACTAGCTACACCGATTGTAAGGTTATCCCAGGTGAGAGTGTTGTCACTCAACATAGGATGCTTGTGCTCGACTTTCGAGGTAAGAACCATAGAAGACAAGTTAAGCAACAAGTGGAGCCAAAGATAAAGTGGTGGAGGCTTGAGGGGGATCTTCAACAAAGCTTTACACACAAATGTTCGGTGAAGATGTATGACGTATTGATAATGAAACACATGTGGAGGATGCGTGGTTATCGATGGAGCTGACCATTAACAAAGTGGCAAAAGAGGTACTTGGGGAATCTAAAGGATGTCTGTCACCCAAAAAGGACACGTCTTGGTGGAATGATGAGGTGAAACAAGCCATAAGGAACAAAAGAGATTGCTATAAAAAGCCGGGGATAAGTCGGAGTGATGAGAACATAGAAGCATACAAGGAGGCTAGAAGACAAGCAAAGAAAGCCGTAAAAGAAGCACAAGGGAAAGTGAACAAGGAGTTGTATGAAAAATTGGACTCTAAGGAAGGAGAACAAGATATTTATAGACTTGCTCATCTTCGTGATCGCAGGACTCAAGATATCGGAAAAGTTAAGTGTGTGAAGGATGTTGATCAAAGGAAATTAATGGAGGACAGAGAGATAAAAGAGAGGTGGAGATCATACTTTGATACATTCTTCAACGGGAACAAAGTGCAAGATATCGATGATTTGACCATACCAGATTGTATGGTAAATCGTGATTTTGTGAGAAGGATCCAACCAACGGAAGTTAAAGAGGCTCTGAGGAAGATGGGGCGGAAGAAAGCAGTGGGTCCAGATGGCATACCGATCGAGGTTTGGAGAAGTTTGGGAGAGAGAGGCGTCGGGTGGTTAACAAATTTCTTCAACAAAATTTGGAGAAACAACAAGATGCCAACAAGTTGGAGAAAGAGTACTCTTATTCCCTTATTTAAGAATAAAGGTGATGTACAAGAATGTGCCAACTATCGAGGGATTAAGCTTATGATTCATACCATGAAACTTTGGGAGCGAGTGATTGAGCAAAGACTTCGAAGAACGGTGAAGATTTCAGAGAATCAATTCGGTTTTATGCCTGGTCGCTCAACAACTGAGGTTATTCACCTTCTTCGGCAACTTATGGAGAAGTATAGAGACGCTCACAAGGATTTGTATTTAGTGTTCATTGACTTAGAAAAGGCATATGATAGGGTACCTCGAGAAGTTCTTTGGTGGGCCTTAACTAGAAAAGGCATTTCACGCAAGTATATCAGCATCATCATGGATATGTATGAGGATTGTACTACAAGTGTTCGTACAAGTGTAGGGAGGACTGCGGAGTTCCCTATTACTATCGGAGTGCACTAAGGATCGGCTCTGAGCCCTTTTTTATTTGCCATAGTCAAGGATGAACTTACAAAGTCAATTCAAGACGATATACCGTGGTGCATGATGTTTGCCGACGATATTGTATTGATTGATGAGACGCAATCAGGGGTTAAAGCAAAGTTGGAAGTATGGCGACAGACATTGGAGAACAAGGGTTTCAAACTAAGTAGGAGCAAGACAGAGTACATGGAGTGCAAGTTTGGTGGAGGTAGAAGCAGTGGTAATAGCGGAATTACTTTAGATGGTAAGGAGATACCGGTCAGCGATATGTTTCGTTATTTGGGCTCCATAATTCAGAAAGACGGTGAGTTAGATGGAGATGTATCCCATAGAATCAGAACAGGGTGGATGAAGTGGAAGAGTGCGTCAGGATTTCTATGTGATCGAGGTATGCCGACTAGACTGAAGGGTAAATTTTATAGGACAGCAATTAGGCCTGCATTACTGTATTGCACGGAGTGTTGGGCGGTGAAACAATGTCACCTTCAAAAGATGAGTGTGGCAGAGATGCGCATGCTGCGTTGGATGTGTGGGCATACTAGAAAGGACCGCGTGAGGAATGAGACAATTAGACAAAGGGTGGGAGTAGCACCTATTGAAGATAAGATGCGGGAGTCACGCCTACGGTGGTTTGGTCATGTGCATAGAAGACCGAGTGATGCACCTGTCAGATGAGTTGAGATGTGTGGAGAAGAGGTAGGGAAGAGAGGGAGAGGAAGGCCCAAATAGACGTGGGTTAGGGGAGTCAGAAGTGATATGTTTCTTCTTGGATTGGATGAGGGTATGGCTTTGGAGAGAGCAAAATGGAGGGCGAGTATTCGTGTGGAGGAGTGATCTTGTATCATCATTTCCCCTCTTTTTTTCTTCATTTTTTTTTTCTTTTTCTTTTATATTTTTATCCTTATATATAAATATTACTTTATCCTTTTTATTTGATCTTTTATATGTATATTCATTTCTTTTATATTATATTTTTTATAATAGCTTATCATTTTTATCTTTATTTTCTTTCTTTTCCTTTTGGTGATATCATATATCGATTCATGTTAGCCGACCCCAATATCGTTTGGGACTAAGGCTTGGATGTTGTTGTTGTTGTTGCCAATGGTGTTGTGTCACCAGATTTGCATTATGATTTCTACAAAAGCAATGGAGCACATAACCTACAATTATCTGTTTTCTAGTCTTGTTTCTAGTACTCATCTTCAACTTATTTTCATGTTCAGACCCTCTCATGTTATATTGGTTATATTTGCTGATTACTTCACTCGACACGCCTGGTTTTACTCAATTAAGCAGAAATACCATCTCCGTGAAACTTTTATTGCATAGCATTTGTGGGTAAAATGTTTGGTAAAATCTATCATAAACTTATTTTCCCGATATTGGCAGTGAATCCAAAGCCATGCCTCACATGGCATCTCTCATGAATCCTCACCACATTAAGGTCCTCAAACCTCTCAGAACGAAGGCACCTTCCAATCATTGAAACTGGCATAACTCTTCCTCAGCAAGCCCATATCCCACATAATTTTTGTTCTACACTCTCCCCACTGCATAAATTAATGAGCCGTATGCCTACACCCACAGTCTGCGCCTTCCATGGTTGGCCACCCAAAGCGCATATCTTTGTATTAATCTCTGCTGTCAAAGAGTGCTTGTCTAGTTGTCTCCAGTCATGACACACGATAATTGAAACCTTACCTCATTGCCGGTTTCTTCACGACCAAAGAAATCATCAGAAGTGAAATGAATACAGGCACAACTATCACACCATGTCGTTTAATTGTCCATGCATCAAGTTTCACTAGAAACAGTCTAAATATGAACTCCTGATTTCATGTTATATAGTACTCCATATTGCAGTAGAATAAAGTCACTGAACAACCACCTAAGCGACTAATGGACAGTAGACTAAAAACACAGAAAGATTAAAGATTACTCAAGTAGAGTCAAATAGACTATGACATGTGATGACACTCAGAAAGGAAAAATAACGACAGTGACAGACATGACTGAACATTGAGAGCTACTTACAAGACTAGGATCCTGGATAGATCAGTTGCAAGAACATCAAACTGTGCGGGTTTGAGAACAAGAAATTAATGGGGTCAATTAATTGCCTGGAATTAGCTAGTACTATAAGTTCATGCAAAAAGCAATGGGAATGCTTAACGCTGGATGGCCAAGAAGGAATAATGAGAAGAAATTCAAAAACCTGTCATCGTCACAGACTCACAGGTTTTCCGCTTAATTGGAAAATCTCAAGATATAGAATTGATTTGAGAGAGTTGCTACAGTCATGTCACTTTGATAATTAATTTAGTATCTTAGGATGCATATCATGGAAAATGACAGTAAGGTTGAGACAGTTGTGGTTCATTTTGAAGACCTTGAAGCCAATTTTTTATAAACTGACTTATAAAAAAAGAGAAACAGTAAGAAGAAAAGAGGACTGAAAAAATTATGGAAACTTGGTTCTGGTGACTGGTGAAGCATGCAGGTCAAAGGCAATGGAAAAAACGGCATTCTTTTTACCTAGTTATTCTGGTTCATTGTTCACTTGCTCAGGCAGTCAAAGGATATTGTTTTTTTCTAAATTGATTACATTATGTCTTTTCTTTGCTGTGACGAACATGCTACAAAAACTAGAAAGGGGAATCATTCAGATCATGCAAAGCAGGTAAAAGGAACTAACCATGCTCCAGAACAGCACAGCATTTCCTTTAGTAGGCTTTACACTTAATCCTTTAACCATCTTCCCACCACAACTACATTCGTTGGTACCAGCCTGCAGATGGAATTAAAATAAGAACACGAGCATTAGCAATTTATTGACAGAGACATCATCTAAAAAACTGCAAAGGAAAAGTCAAAAGAAACTTCTACTTATCGATTACAAACAAAATACGTAGTATAAAATAAGTTCACAAGTATAGCTTTCATAGTCATTAAAGGTTTCACATGAAGTCTTAAGTGACTACTCAACATTGTCCTTACAATCTTCATTAATAAAAGTATAATGAGCACTAAGATTTAATGAGATCAAGATTAACCAGTTCTTCATGATTTTACTAAACTGAAGATGTATATGACTATCCAATATTCCAATTTAGTGTATATAGTACTCCATCCCATTTTACTTGTCCTACTTTCCTTTTTGGGTTGTCCAAAAAAAGTGTCACATTTCCTTTTTGGGAAAGAAGTATGTTATCTACAGCATTTCACTTTATTATACTCAAATCTCAACCACAATTTTTACTTTTTCAACCACTATTAATAATTGTGCCAAGTCAAAGTAGGACACATAAAATGGGACAGAGATAGTAACATATTGCTGCTTTTATAGCAAATACAGGACTTCTAATATAGTTCTAGCAAAATGCAAGAGGCACAACACTACATGAGTACTTGTAGAACTATAAATTAAAAAATGACTTATCAAATATAATTAACTACAAGTATCATCCATTTGTTTTATCCTATCTCCTAGCATCACCAGTCCATTTTCATCAAACAATCTAAGCAAAAATTGTCATTTTGGATCATAGCAATTGAGGGAAATATATATAATCCAAAATTCTAATGATGACTTTGTACATAATCCAGTAAAACATCTAAGCCAGTAAGACCAAGCCCATCCAGAAAGCAATAAAACATCGAGTCTTCTTCAATATAGCGCGTGCACATGTATGCGTTATATGTATGTACATATGCATGTATGTTTGTACATATAAATGAGTGTGTGTGGAGTAGTTAGTTAGACTCATCATTTTGCACCAAAATAACTACTGTGCAATCACAAAGTTCTTATACGTAGTTGGGAAATCTTTGGCATAATTGATGCTGATGAGCTATGGGTCATTCGGAAACAGTTTCTCTGTGCCTTAGTACAGGGGTAAGACTGCGTACATCCGACCCTCCTTACCACACCGTAGGTGGGAGCCTGTGCGGCACTGGGGGTAATGATGATGATGATGATGATGATGATGAATTGATGCTGATGAGATAGGATTGCAGTTCATAGGATTAGACTCAGATTTTGGCCCAGTCAAGGCCTCAGGGACTTTCCTTTTCCTCTGAAGGGTTCTGAAACTAACCGGAAAGGGATCTATAGAATTTCAAATTTGCCAAATGGATGTGACAAAAACTACTCCTGCAAGTTTGATGGATGTACCATTGGAAAGTATGTTTCTCCACCTTCAACGTCGTCACTTAAATACATGAGCATGGTTGCTACTCTTTGACCTCCCCTCTTTATGTTAAACTGCAATAAGTATTAAACCTCATTTAGCACGTAGATATTCAAGGATTGATGAGACGAAATGAGATAATGGGGAGTTATAAATGCACAAGGTGATGGGAAATATACTTCATCAGTGAAGTAGTCATGATGTGGTCTGTACAGCTCATTCTTTTCATACCTGTGCTTCTGCATATGTTAGCTTAGATTCTAAGAACATATCAGGCTTCCATATATACAATTCAATGAAACAATAATGACAACGCCTACCTTAAAACTTGAATGAGCTCCCCATTTTCAACTGGTATTTGAGAATAGACAGCTATTCGTTTTTCGATTGCCTGATATTGCAGGAATGATATAGGAAGTCACTTAATGAATCACTAGTAAACTTGTTTCAAATAAATATCACCATAACAAATAGTAGTGTTCTATAACATTTACCCTTTGTTCTCATGGAAAAAAGGCACAGTATATTAATAAGAGCGGGGTGAAGACAATATAAATCATGGCAAGATCATACACATTGTTGAGCATACAGACCAACCTGTATCATAGGGTATAGCCTCTCATTATGATTCAAAAACATACCAGAACTTGTCCTGACATTGCTCTTGATTCCCTAGACAAGTACGAAATTGTGTATTTAAATATGAATTTAGTAACCAATGACAGTGGAAGTTCAAATTAAATATAAAAAGAAAACGATAAAAAGTTACCTTTTGACAAATCCTAATACAAATGGAGCAATTTCCTTATAAAACTAAAGCTTATATTCTTTCCAGTGAAATTACATTCCATTATTAAATCACCATCTCACTTATGAAGAGACCAAACAAAGTGGAGGAAAGCCATATAACCATCTCAACTAAATACTATATAAAGATTAATTAAAACTACACAAATAACCCAACTAGTTGAATCCATTACAAACAACTAAAAGGTCATAAGACATGAAAACGCATCGCTTTGCAAATAAGAAGGTTGGCAAGAAGTTGACAGAAAGAATATGTAAATTACTCCCGCTCTTCTACATGTACCATTTTCACAGCAAATTTAACATCTAGGCAACCAAATAGTTCAACTAACTTGTCAACATCACTTGAAAACAAGAACTTCAAATACTAATCTTTACAGTTTAGTATAGAATAGTATGCAGGTCATAATTTGAAGATAATGATAATGTTAATGATGATGATGATTATACTAATAATAGTATGAACAACAACAATGATAAAATGTATATGACATCACATACTCACTTTTCCAGTTTTTATATCCACCACCGTGGATACTTGAAGGCGGGGCTTCGCAATACCTCTAAGATAGTCACATTCCTGAAAAGGAACCGTTAAGATTCACTTCCAAAATAAATTATTTGAAGTCGGAGTACAGTTTGAACTTTCTCCACTAGAGACTGACAAATGCTTTTCACATCATATTACTTCTATCTCTATTCCCCCTTAGTTCTATTTCTGAAAATGAAACGTTGACTTTTACCTTCGAAATTCCAACCCAATTTTTTGATTGGATACAGTTTCCACTTCCTCCAGGCACTAGCAACAAGATAAGTAGTGCATATAAAACTATAAAGTATCTAGACTCTGCAGGAATTTTACATTTTACTGTCTTATCAAATACAATCTCCACTTTCCATCATTTGCAATGGAGCCAAAGACTCAATATTTTTTGGCTTGAGAATATAATGAAATAAAGCAAAATGACTCACTAAACGGTCTGCGCTTCTTTGTTATGAAGTAGCGGTCAGTCCATGTAATTTTGGACGCGATTTTCACTATGGTCATCCGGAAACAATCTCTCTATGCTTTAGTATAGGGGTAAGACTGCGTACATCCGACCCCCCCTTACCCCACCGTAGGTGGGAGCCTGTGCAGCACTGGGGTAATGATAATGATAATGATAATGATAATGATAATGATCAAATACAATCTCCAGTGGAGACTGACAAATGCATTTTATAGTATGTTACTTCTACCTCTATGCCCCCTTAGTAGTTCAAATACTACCACACTCTGAAGACAAACTATGGAATACAAGACCAGTATTACCGCTACACTTAAGAACTACAAGGTCAGGATATGTACAGCAGAACTTAATGGGCCGATCCTTCACTGGACCCTAGTTCCTAGTTCCTACATATGCAGATGCACCTGGCTGCCCTTTTATTAGTCACAATTAAGTAGGTGTGTAGAAGTACGGAATAGAATACAAATGCAACTACATTCATGAAATATAGATGGTCATTTCCTATGATACACTGCTGTTTACGGAAAAGACAAACATAAATACGCAGAATTGGCTCAATGCCTCAATGTATGTATTGAATGGAGCCAATTAAGAAAACTAGCTTCCAAAATTCAGTGAATATGTTTCCTACTGTTAAGGTTAGCCAAATGAGTAGCATATTATAGTCGATAAAAATACTGTGCTCCCTACACCCTTTCTGCACTTCAGTTCAATATTTGCAAACAGAAAGATATTAAAGAAATGTGGTATATTATATGCGAAGTATATACTACTAAAAGAAATATTATTAATAAAAAATTGGTCAAGCACTTCAGTGCCTTTTGAGTCTTTCATTTTTCATAAAAACTAAAAAGAGTATATCTATTCAAATAAGAACAAAAAACTACATATATAATTCCTAGTTGAAGTAAAATAACGTCAGCCCATTGTATCCACCATCTATGACACTAATCCAAGTAATCCGCAATGGGCAAGATGTTATTTTCCATTATGTGGCTTCCCAGTTTATATCCATCAAATACATAGTTATACAGCAAAAAAAAAACTTCCAATAGGCAACTTCAGAAGACAGGAACTTATCATCAGAAACTCAGGAAAGAAAAATCTCCTTTTGTGGGTAGGGCTGAAAAGAATATGTTGCTCAAGGAAAACCACTACCTCTGCATGTTTCTGCAAGATACCAAAGCAGCTAAACTATACCAATTAATCAGACAATCATAAGTAAAAGGTTTGAGAGGGTGGTTATATACATAAAATGGCATTTTCCCACTCTCCTTGTAACCACGTGGCCACATGGGTCAATTACATTTAGGAAAACCACCAGGTTTATGCATTCCAATGTGCTATCTGTACTCAATCCATGTGGCCATGTGAGTACATAAAGAGTGGGATAGGACCATTTACAAATGTACCTGCTTCCTCACAAACCCAAAACCAAAGCATAAGATACTAACATGCACACCAACAAATATTCATGTGGTTTTGATTACACAGCTATTCACAATCCATTCATTGCTAACAGCAATTACTATTACCATGAACACAGAATGGACACTTCTATTAGTAATACTAGTAAGATCTGAAAACATGATTTTAACTGGAAGATCCAAAGTATAGAAGTAGCCATGTCCAAAGAATCTATACCAGTCTTCCACTGCTCCGCTAAATTATTTCATCTTCACACAGACAGGTTTCTTAAACTAATGTATATCTAGCAAAGAGTCAGTGGGGATGCAATGACTTTAGTAGCGGTGCTTCATATGAAATTGGATTACCTCTGTACTTAAAAAGTTATGAAACAGAATTATTCTCGGTGACCAGCTTAGTACTTCAGGTTTCACCTACAGCGAGAGAACATCAAAATTCAAAGATCGGGTCTCTATATAAAAAATGTTAAGTGATTTACAACAATCTTTCTTAGGATCTATTATATGCTCAATACTACTAAAGTACTTCCTGCCCCCAAAATAAGGTTCCTCTTTCATTTCAAAGAAAGTACAGTGTGGATGTGGTTGATATTACTTATCTCTCCTTTACATAAATCTCAACCACCTATTTACTGTTTCTACTGAACGGGTCAAATGGGGGGGACTTATTTTGGGGTGAAGGGGGGTACCAAATATTTCTTCAGTTGGGTATAGACCATCATGATACAAGTATCCGATTTATTAAAAAACACATAAAAAATTTCTAAAAATTTTAAAATACGGCCCAGAACGTACTATACAGACATCCTAGAGTATCAAATATGGGAACGTTTCCAATACGCAGATAAGGTACCTTAAAGAAGTATTCATGCTACATAGGGGTCTACTGTGTAGTACTTAAAAATCATAAAGGTTTTTAACTGCTACGAAACCGTGACATTAGTACCACACTACAATGAAATAGGCATTGGAGAATGTTCTGCCATACATAACCAAGACGTAGCATTACAGCTTCTTTGTCATAAGCCAGCTTTGAAGGTCCTGAAAGAAAATGAACGAAAAGTGAAGATCAAATGGATTAGATCTAAAATTCCATTATTAAGCACAACCTTGAATTTATTAATTCTTAAATTGGCAATTTAGTATTAAAAAAATACTGGATGGGAGGGTCTTTTGATCTTAGCAAAACCATGTGCTAAGCAATCAAAGCTATTGGCGACCATTTCATTAGGTTGTACCATCAACAATAAGGTAAATTGTTTAGTCAGCAATTACAGTTGATCAAAGCACAACCCAAACACACCAAGAGTTTCAGAACCTTTAACTCATTTGCAAACTTGTTATACAAACCTATTTCCAAAGGTTTGGCACCATGTCGAATCCCACGCAATCCCCTCAATGTGGGTTCTGTCCCTGCATGATCTTCCAACACTTACTAACCGGAACAAAAGAGGGAAAGTTCCCGAAATAGGAGTAAACAGGTTTTGAAATTCCAAAGTAGGGCTACTAAGTTTTTCTTCCTAAAATAGGAATAACATGGCAGTATTTGCTGCCATCTTAGAGTCATTACTGCCAAATAATTGCAGTTCTAGGCATAAACATGGCAGTATTTACGGTCATTAATGACAACATTTTTTTATCATGGCAATAACGACTCTTATTTCAGGAAGAAAAACATAGAAGTCCTACTTTAAAATTTCAAAACCTATTTACTCCTATTTAGGGCAATTTCCCAACAAAAAAGCATAGACATTATTCTAATCAAAAGTAGAACAAAAGCAAAATACATCAAAAGGGTGTAAGCATGTAAGGTATCCTAAGATAATGATTACATAAGCAAATTGTAGCTGCTAGTGTCTCCATGAGAAGTAATAATAACACTCCCTCCGACCCATTCTAAGGTTCTCACTTTTCTTTTTTGGACATCCCATATAAAGGTTCTCATTTCTATTATAAGAAACAATTAACACTCTTAAATGATAATTTAATCATCAAATATTAAAAATAATACATCTATAACATCACAATTATCATCAATCACCCCATTATATTATAAACCCATCAAAACTATTTTTCAAAATATACTCGAATTACCTTATTTTCCAATGAGAACCTTAACCGGGACGGAGGTAGTATTAGTTAATAAGAGCAGGGGAAAATTTATGAAATAGGTGTAAAAACAATGTAAAATTCCAAAATAAGAGTACTATGTATTTTCCTTATACAAGAGTACGTTATTGTCATCCTGGAAAATTTACTGCCTTATTTTGGCATTATCCGGCTTTGAATATGCCAGTATTCTACCATAATTGGCCATATTTTCCAAACATGGCAATGATTATAGCTATTTAGAAAATAAAAATATTGTGCTCCTATTTTGACTTCCAAAACGTTTTTACTCATATTTAGGGCAACTTCTCTGATATCAATCATCATCAATCATCATTTACCTCAGTGCCGCAAAGGCTCCGACCTACGGTGGGGTAAGGGGGGTCGGATGTACGCAGTCTTACGCTCTGATAGTTGTAATAAAAATAATTATGAAATTATTTTTACTAATGACAACAAAAGAACGAAGAGAAAAAGAAACAACAACGAAGGTAAACTTGTACCCACAGCTTCTTACAATACCTCTAGTTTATGTAGCACGGAAACTCTCGAGAAAGGTACGTTTCCGTTTCGGAAACTCTACGAAGACTCTTTGGAAACTCTCCAAACAAGTCTTTTTGAACAAAAGTTGACGTTTCTCGTTTCCTGTTTTCTCATGAATTTCGCGCTTCCGTGCAACATAGCCTCTAGTTGCACTAAACCGATGATTAACTAATAAACTAATGTAGAAGCTAAACTAAAGGCGCTATCCTTATTCCAAACAGAAAGAATGAGGTAAAGCCGTAAAACCAAGGAACAACAACAAACAGTAATCTCTAAGCATATTATCCATAACCGATAAATCCCAGAGATTTGAGAATAGGACTCAGATGCATAATAATGAAGATACGGAGTGCATGCTATAAATGATTTTGAATGGCTTTTTCAATTTTCTTTTTACGATTAAAAAATTGAATCTTTTTGGAAGTTGAGTGGATATGTACACGTTGAAACTTAAAATGAAGGAGTGGTCATTGAACTCATACACGTCAAGGAAAAATTAACAATAAGTGGAACTCTTTATTCAAGTACACAAAAAGATCACAAAAGCTACCATATGAATCTTCCAATCTCCAAATAAATGCCAATTGCACAAGAGCTCCTGCACGTTACATTAACAAAATTGCATTTACCCTTCAGAAAAATAACTATAAAAGAAATAATTATGCATCATCAACTTATCATAGTGTGGTATGCCTGTAATGCAGGAGCTATTAGTTTAATTTTTACACATTCCCATCTTTAATGCTTTCTGATTTATGTTTGACCCCTTCATCGTTGATATTCATTGCTACTCCTTATCACTTCACGCACCAAAAAATTGTATTTAAGTAGTGAAAACACATCAAGATTCCCATTATCTAGAGGTTCATAATCAACCGAAAAAATAGGACTGCAGTGCTGCCTATAATTATTTCAAAAAATGTTTTCATAACTTCCATTAGTATATTTCCGGAACTGAAGGAGTAAAACAAACGCGATTGAATGAATTCAAATAAAACGAAGCAAATGGCCAGATGAATCAATACCCCTGGCCGTGGAATTAGCCTATTGAGATCAAATATGTCTTTTTGTGTACTGTGCTGTCTGTGCACATATAACTATATAATTAATATTTAGATCAAGTTTCTATATAAGTGTGATCAACATGTGCATTTTGCGTACACGTTTGCAAAAGGAAAAAAAATTACATTATAGAAATAGAATCTAGTTACCGATAATCATTCCGATTGCGACAAATGTCAGAAGGCCCAAAACCATTCTCTTCGTCTGCGCCATTTTACCGGCACTCTGAGAAAAAAGGGGCGGTGGGGAAGGTAACGGAAAAAAGAAATGTGTAACTGTAACCGAGACCACTGTCCGAGAGAAGGATTCGAAGTGCTTCCCTTCATCCCATAAAAATTGATCTAAGTTTGACTAAAAAATTGATCTGAGAGAAAAAAAAAAAGATGTACCTTAATTTTAGGCCTATGATAAAAAATCTCTTTAATTACATACTATCCTCCGTTTTTAATCGCAACATGTTGAAATTTACACTATTCACATGTTCTACTTTGACTACATTTTACGCTATTATTTTATGAGATTTTTTTTTTTTTTAAATATTGTTCAATCATCTCATTACAAAATTTCAAAATCCGATTTTTTAAAGTTTTTTACTAATAGAGATTAAGATATAATTACGGTTAAAGGCGTGCGTTGGCAAGTGTGAAATGTTGATCGTTGCAACTAAAAAAGAACGAAGGAAGTATTTATTTTTATTATTCTAAAAATGAGATTGATACTACGTAAAATTTATTGAAATAAGTAAGAAAAAATATTTGGGACATAAAATAAAAAACAAAGAGATTTTAACTAAGGAAATCTTTATCTTCTTTACAAAATAATAAGTATGAATGAAGGTAAGGTTAGTTTTGGTATAAAAATTTTGTTGGTGGTATGTTACAGGTAAGTAGACATGTACAACGTACTTAAGTAATTGTAACTTGTCATAACTTTCTATTGCCGTTAACAAAAACTGTCTACTGTCCCGTTAGTAATGGCTCACTCACACCCACTCCACCCTGTCCATCTTTTAACCGTGTGTCTCTTTCTGTTCCACACATTCAACCCAATGAAACCATATGACGATGTTAGTTAGGTTAGCCATTGAGAACCCATTTTGTCCATGGAGATTGGAGGATCGCCAACAACATTTGTCACCCACCTTCTCCGCCTTGACTCTTTCGTCCTACCCAGGGTAAGGTGTTATATTCCTTTTTTTATAACAATGTTGATTGCATTTAAGAAGGTAAATTAATTCCGTATACACCTGAAAACCGATCGTCACCCTAAGTTGTTTCAATCTCCCGTGAAGCGCGAGATATGGAAATTGCTTTTTCAGAAAAAAAAAAATCTTTTGTTTCTTATTTTACTCTATTATTTCACTATGTTTCTTATCTCTCACATTTCTTCTATGTGGTGCAGCATGTTTAAATGTTTCAATATTTCTAAAATTTTGTGTTCTCCTTTCTTTTTCAACAACAAATAAAGGTCTTAACTCATTAGTTTTTATCGTACTGGTTATTGCTTAACACCCATTTAGATAAAAGTGCAAGTTTTGACTCTCCAAACCAAGGTAATCCACGTTTCTTACTAGGCATTTTTGCTCCTAAGTACTACCTACCTTAAATTTATTGCCCTGCTTTTTGTGAGGCTATTTCGCACTTAAAAAAAGGCACCATAAAAATGATACTCTGCTGTTAATCATCCTGATTGTCAATATCTTATTGATGTTAGACTAGATATTAAATTTGGAGTTCATTTTCTATGTTGTGAATCTCTATGAAAGTTTGATATTTTTTGTTGGCCAAAAGTATCTTGCTAAGTTGCTAACCTAGTAACCCTATATGCTCATTTCATTTTCATTGATGATATTAGTTGGAGTAGATTTCACAGAAATTAATGAAGAAGGCTTTGGGTCAGAATCATTTTATTCTCTTAAATGCCACATTTCAGAGTAGGTGAACCATTTGCATGAGTTTTTTAAACATGCACACTGCTACAGGTATGGAGCTATGTGATATGCACTTCTTTCTTTCACATTTTGCATAATTTGTATTTGTGTTTCAATGTAACTACTAACTTTTTTAAATGGCCACTAATGAAATATTACTACTTGTCTTCAGGTTTGTAAAGATGATTCTCTTTGATATATTAACAAGACGCTATGTTGGTTTTGGAATCAGTAAACAATTTTTGGAAAACCAAAGCAGAGAAAATTTATGGAGTAAAAAGATCGAGTGCCAATAATTTTCCTTCTGTTTGCTGGCAGATTTGACAATGTATTTGAACTTTTTCTTGGAATCGGGTTGGCTATTTGTATTCATTTTACCAGTGGTCTTATTACCAGTACTATAATGAAATCTTATTATTAAAAGTAACAATGGATGAATAAACTGTTTTCTCGTAGGAGTGTATCCTCTAAGGCCACCACTACCAGTGGTGGGAGGATATGAATGAGTTGGAGAAGTTCATGTTGTAGGTGCAGAAGTGAACCCTCTTTCCCCAGGAGATTGGGTTATTGGCTTTCCATCAACTTCAGGCATGGAGATTTTTAATTTATGATCTTAGACATTTGAAATGTAGAGTTTCAGTTTTATTCACTTCTTAATGTAGATTTTTAATATTTCTACTCTTCGAAATTAGAATATTTTTCTTAAACACTTGAAGTCTGACTTTTGCATATATTTTTTGCTTTATTTTGTTAGCTTTTGTATTGTGTATTACGAAGTATAAGGTACCCAAGAATTTGCATTTCAAGGCCTCGGTATGAAAGTATCCACCAGACCACCATCACCACCTTAATGTCAACAATGTAGGGCTGGTGGCATGCAACTTAGTGTCAATTAATTTTCTAAAATTTGTCAAAACTATAAATACATGCAAAAAAGTTTAGCTTCCAAGTTTTAGGCTATCAATATATGCCTTTCCATATGTCAGATGTAAGGAAAGCATCTCATTTTTTTCCTTTTTGTAAAGGAACAAAGTCTTTGGTATAAAGTTGACTTAATGACACAAATGGAATGTGATGCTACTGTTATTGTTAATTCATTGATTGTCCAAAGAATGCTCAAGGACTTTGTTGTATTAAAATTGGGTATTACCATTTTTAACAAGTTACCGTTGTTCTTCCTTCAATATGCATCTTTTGATCTCTGCACACATATAGAATCTATTGTGCACTAAAGCAGAGAAAATTTATGGAGTAAAAAGATTGATGGGAAGTCTAACGCCAAACTTGTCCAACTGTGAGAGCTTCACATGCTTTGTCTCACTAACAAGAGCTGATTTCACTAGTTGAGCTTGAAATTCATCCCACACTTTGCTTCACATAAGATTCGGCTTCCACTAACTAAATTTAAATACGCCTAGTTTGGATAAAGAGGGAATCATTTTCATTTTGATGATATATTACTATATTAATCGTTTGTCTTGAAGATCTCTGCAAGTCAACTTATTGTGATGTCTGTTTCTCATTAGCTCAAACGGAATGGGAATCAAGATCTCTGCAAAAACATATTTTGATTTTGCAAAATTTAATAGCTCATATATTTTTTAATCTTGAATAACCTACTCCCTCCGTCCCAAAAGGGTTGGCCAATGTTGACTTGCACGTGGATTAATAAAATAAAAACTGTGTGGTTGAAATTTGTGTAGAGTAGAGAGAATTAGCTTTAGCCACATATTCCTTACTTTAAATCGAAATGACCAACCTTTTTGGGACGGCCAAAAAGGAAATTTGGCCAACCATTTTGGGATGGAGGGAGTATGTTACTAGGAATCTGGTTTTAGGTTTTGCTTTACTTCTAACTAGCGTGTGTACCCGTGCGATGCACGGTAATTTTATTTACATTTATGTATGATAGAAATCACTGAAAATAACGTATGTGAAATCGTCACTTTTTCTGATCCATTTTGTATGCATGTTGGTGTTAATTTTACGTGTAAATGAAATATCACTTTTGTCGATCGATTTTGAAAGATGGTTTTTTATTTGGTGTGAAAAATATGGTCATTTTATATATCACTGGATTAACTTTAAATATGTGAATTTGTGATTCATTTCTTATTTGGTGAAGGTTAATTAGTATGGTCAAAGACTTGTTTTCTCTTTTTTAACTCAGCTTAATTTTTTTAGAGTATAATAAATTGGTCAAATCATGTGTACTGAAATTATTATTTTAGTGTAGCAGTGTTCACCCCATGTCAAAAACTCAGCTTAATTTTCTTAGAGTATAATTAAAGGTACTATATGACTTTGCACCCCATGTTTTTGACAATATTAGACATGCATTATATCTCAGTTTTAAAATTACTACTGTGTGCACTCCATTAGCCCAAAAGTTGTGAATGAGTAGGGTGCAAAGTGAAATGATTTTACAATGATTTGAGGTGCATATATTAATGGTTTTGAAAATAGGGCATAAAGTCCAATATCACTCAATATGGAGTGTAATGCCAAATTCCTCCTAATTCTTTATATATAAAAATTAGATGGGATCAATTCTTTAGTTAAAAATAAAAAACACTGAGAAGATTATATATGCGCCATTCATGGAAGAACGAACGTAGCACAAGGTTGTGGTATGGCCTTGTGGTTGTATACTTTTTCTATTTAGTTGCTTAATACTGATAAATAATTAGTAATTAACGTTGTTTTCTTGCTCTTAAATTGGATGATGATGGATTGTTTTGGAACGAATTTTTCTAATATGATTTTCTCTATTTAAGCGTGTTCAGATCTGATTTATTTAAATTTGGATTGATCCGTTTTGATAGCTCAACTATTTTGATATATGTGTATTTTAGCATTTTTGCTACCTTTAGTCATCTGACTATTATCATACTTTTGGTACTTCACTTTGAATTATCTATTTTTAGTCACTTGACTATTATGCGAAATACACTTTTGATATTCGTCTCTGAAATTTCATATTTAATCTTTAGAATATTAAGCACATCATAGTTGATAAGTTTAATTAAAGAAAATATTATTAATTTACAGGAACTCATTGTACAAAAATAAGGTTATAATTAGATGTTTTGAGTATAAATTTTTAAACAATGACTACTAATTGTTAAAAAAGTATTTTCAACTACAGAATAAAAATATGCAGGAGTAATTTATTTGAATGATTATTATATAAATGGTAGTTCAACGAAGGTTACTGTTAAATAATAAGTACATAATAGCCAATAAATTTCATAGTAAAAAACTATAATTAAGATAGTGAAAGTCAAAACTAGATGTTTATATTTTGACCAAATTGCAAGCTCTATAGTCAACCCACAACCTGTGCATGTTGAACCATGAAACCAGTGAGTTAATCCTATATTGAAATGCAATCCACCATGAAACGAGCAAGCCCAATGAAGTTCGACTCATTTTGACATATGTACATACAGTCAATTGAATTCTCTTTTAAACCTTGATTGGCGAATTATATAAAATCCACGGTCCCTATAAATTTAAGAAAAAATTTAAACACAGATCTTACCGTGCGGTGCACGGGTAAACACACTAGTTCTTTATATGCACACTATCCTAGGTAAGGATGTTTTTACTTGGACTGTAATTTGCTGGTCTGGTCTGGTCTAGTTTCTTTGTATTTTTATAACTATCCAAGTCTGGTCTAGTCTGGTCTGAACTGGTATGGTCTGGTCTAGGACAAATTACAGTCCAAGTAAAAACATCCTAATACTCCTTCATAACATTTATATCTTCTCACTTTCTTTTTTCGTCGGTAACATTCATATCTTCTCATTTCTGAATCTTCTCATCGTACCCTCAATAATTTAGAAAATAATACACTATTACAACTACTCCCTCCGTCCCGCTAAGATTGTCTCAGACACTATTCACTTGGCCAACACAAATCACTATTAATCTCTTACTTTATATATCAAATTTTTATCAAATTTGATTCTGGTTTTTGCGACATTATAAAGTTTTTAATATAGTCTCTCAATATGTAATTTATTTTTTCTAAAAATAATTTGAGTTCGGACAGAGATCTGTTTGTTTTATCTTCGGTCAAACATCCTAAACCGAGTTGTCCCAAACATATATGGTCATTTTATATATCACTGGTAGGGGAGAGCAAACCCGACCCTACCCGATTGACCCGACCGGATATATCCGATTATTTTTTTTGGGTCGGATAACCCGACCCGAATCACCCAAACCCGACCCGATTTTTGCAACCCGAGAATTAAGCGGGTAGCGGGTAGGGTTACCAATTATGCTACCCGACCCGCCCGAAAACCCGAACTAGCGTAGTATATATACTACTTTGAATTATTATGCATGTTCAAATGTCTCATTTATTGTATGTCAATTACCATATTATGCATATTCAAGTATTTCAATTACCGTATTTGTAAAACTATAACTTTGAATGTTGTATTGTTATGATTTTAAATGATATTTTGACCAATTGTCATTTTATTTATCACAATATCAAATATGTATACCACCGTAAATTATTATTTTACATGTTCAAATATGTCGATTATCATATTTATACAACTATTAATTTGAATATTGTACTAGTATAACTTTGAATGATATTTTTACCAATTACCAATTTATTTATCACAATTTTAACAATAATAAATTAAAATCCGAATGGACCCGAAAACCGAATCAACCCGACCGAAACCCGAACATAACCCGACCCGAAAAACCCGATATATTTTTTGATAGGGTAGGGTGTGAAATTATCAATCCGATACCCGAACGGGTTTACCATTTTCGAACCCGACCCGCCCGAACCCGACCCGCCCGAACCCGACCCGTGCTCTGCCCTAATCACTGGATTAACTTTAAATATGTGAATTTGTGATTCATTTCTTATTTGGTGAAGGTTAATTAGTATGATCGAAGACTTGTTTTCTCTTTTTTAACTCAGCTTAATTTTTTTAGAGTATAATAAATTGGTCAAATCATGTGTACTGAAATTATTATTTTAGTGTAGCAGTGTTCACCCCATGTCAAAAACTCAGCTTAATTTTCTTAGAGTATAATTAAAGGTACTATATGACTTTGCACCCCATGTTTTTGACAATATTAGACATGCATTATATCTCAGTTTTAAAATTACTACTGTGTGCACTCCATTAGCCCAAAAGTTGTGAATGAGTAGGGTGCAAAGTGAAATGATTTTACAATGATTTGAGGTGCATATATTAATGGTTTTGAAAATATGGCATAAAGTCCAATATCACTCAATATGGAGTGTAATGCCAAATTCCTCCTAATTCTTTATATATAAAAATTAGATGGGATCAATTCTTTAGTTAAAAATAAAAAACACTGAGAAGATTATATATGCGCCATTCATGGAAGAACGAACGTAGCACAAGCTAAGGTTGTGGTATGGCCTTGTGGTTGTATACTTTTTCTATTTAGTTGCTTAATACTGATAAATAATTAGTAATTAACGTTGTTTTCTTGCTCTTAAATTGGATGATGATGGATTGTTTTGGAACGAATTTTTCTAATATGATTTTCTCTATTTAAGCGTGTTCAGATCTGATTTATTTAAATTTGGATTGATCCGTTTTGATAGCTCAACTATTTTGATATATGTGTATTTTAGCATTTTTGCTACTTTTAGTCATCTGACTATTATCATACTTTTGGTACTTCACTTTGAATTATCTATTTTTAGTCACTTGACTATTATGCGAAATACACTTTTGATATTCGTCTCTGAAATTTCATATTTAATCTTTAGACTGTAATAAAAGTTACGATTTTATCCTATAACTATTATTGTCATGTCATTTTTGTGTTTTTCACTTATAGTGGCAAAATCATAATGAAGAGATTAAAAATGTCAAATTGACAGTGATCAGGTTAGAGACTGGAGTAAATTTGAAATCTAGAAGTAAAAGTGTCGCTAACACGATCATTGAAGGGCTGGAATAAGAATCAATCTAATTAAACTTCAATCAAAATTTAAATAATTAAGAATGAATATAGAAATAAGGTTACCGAGTGTAAATGTGGTGATGTTATGTTTTAAATTTTAAAAAGTTGGATTTTGACTTGTGTCCAAGTAACAGCAAAACAATTAAGTGGATACCTTCACTAATAAGTAACACCTCAAAAAAAAAAACCATGCATGTGTGACTCCTACATAAAGTACTGTAACATTATTTCCACTATTTATTTTTTAAGTGGATACCTTCACTAATAAGGGAGTTGTTTTCTTAAAACTACTCCAAATAATAGTATGTATCCAGTATCTCATATGGAGTAGTCCGTAGCGGATAAGTAGTCGGTTGTGGATTTCTCGTTTAAAACACACCAGACAATTTTTCATGGGCTTAGATCATTTGCATCCATGCGTCGTCTAAAAAGTAAAATATGGACTTCGTTGATATAATAACAGTGTATAGAATCTCTCAATATTGTTTTTCATATCATTCCAGCACCGTCAATAAAAACACTCTACATTTTTGTGCATATCAATTGAATAATTATAAATAATTTTCTCTTTGATTTTTTTTTCTAAATAATTATGAAATTGAAAAAATACACATTTTGGTGTTAAAAATTTAAAATTCATTAATTTTTTAAAATGTATAAATTTTGATATATAATGTGAAAAAATTGGAGTACAAATAAAAAATTATGGAACTTTAAAAAAATAACATTTTTTCATGTATGGATGACGCCACCCAGAAGCATGCTCTTTCGCCACATCCTTTTTCTTCCGGGAAAATGGAAACTAATAATCCAACCTTTTAGCGGTTTTCATTCAATAATCCCACCTTTTGATTACTCATGAATAATCCAACATTTGCACCTCATCTTCATTTATTGGTCCCTGGTCGGTTAATGACCTACTATTCCAAGTTATTTTCTTGTCTTTACAAAATATTATCTTTGTGAAAGATGAGATTTATAGTATAATGATTTGAAAAGATAAGAAAATAGCTTGGAATAGCAGGTCATCAACCGGTTAGGGACCAGTGAATGAAGATGAGGTGCAAAGGTTGGATTATTCATGAATAACCAAAAGGTTGGATTATTGTAAGAAGACCGCTAAAATGTTGGATTATTAGTTTCCATTTTCTCTTTTTCTTCCCCAATTTTGTTACTTTTTGGCCGGTTGTCCTCCCTTCACTTCTATTTTCTATTGGAATACAAATGGCCTTAGAGTTCAACTTAACCGGTTATAAAAAAACGTTGGCCGATCATTGGAAACTGAATAGGTTGATATTGTTATGTGGGTCCTTTATTTATTAAAGGTGTCCATTAATTTGATATTCTTTAATTAATTGCTATAAAAATTCTTATGGTGTGGGGGGCAAATGTTAAATTTTTCTTGCACATGACACGTGAGTTCTTCTTTCATTGATTTTGCCACATGTCCAACTTCCTTATAATGAGTTTTGCCACATGTCAAAAATTCCTCTATAGATTTCTCTAGGGGTTTGCTTTATTATATCTTATCTTAAAATCTTATAATTGTCAATGAGAGTTAGGGCAATTTAGGGATGAAAAAAATGTTGGTGTAATCATCTAGCTTTGTGAACATGTACAATGTGTTTTGAAATGTGTACTCTTCGCTAAGTATCTTACTTCTCCGTTTTCTTCCCGTCTGTTATGGATCCTTTCAAACACAACGTCCGCCTCTGTTATCTCACTTCAGACAACCTCCCAGGTTCAAAGTTCAAACGACAGCCTCTACATTCGTCTCTGGCCTCTCGGCTACTAACCCTCATCGGAAGAAATCCCCTAGGTTGTAATTCGTTTCGCCATAGGTTGGGAGCTGTTCGCCGCTGGATGTTGCAGATCTGCAAGGTTTCATCTTCGACGTTTACAAGGAAGGATCTGAAACGTAGAGTCGTCTTCATGTTTCCGCCCTCCTTTCCTCCCGGAGTACAGACCATATGCGGAACTTGCTGAAAATCTAAAATTAAAGGACCTCGAACTGTTAACCGAAGATTCTCAATTTTAGATTAGCTGCCCTATTGAGTTGAAGTAAGCAAAAAGAAAGGGAAACATTGAAGCATTTAAGAAGCTGAATTGTGTTCTTGATTAAAGTCAGGTCCCCATTGGAAAAAAGTCTTCTAGAGTAAAGTTGGTATATCCAGCGGTACCGACCCAATCGAGGACATCAATGAGGCATCGGAGTTCTGAAGAAATCAGGCTAGCGTTCGTGGCCGGACAGCTAATAGCAAGAACCAAGCGACCAAGGTAATTTCAGAGCACTGCCCCTGCCCCACCTAGATATTTCGAGGTATGAAAGTTCAACTTATAACCCGTATCAGGTTGAACCCAATTCAGAATCTGGGGTGTTGAGAGGAAAATCACATCTAGAGTTATAGAAGTCACTGCATGCTGTTTCTTCTCCCTCTCGTGTTAACAGGTGAAACAAATCAAATAAGCTGCAATTTGATTTTTGAATTTGATGCCTTATTCCATTGGAAAATTGTCTCTATTTTAGCTATTTTCATTGGGAAGCTGTATAAAACCAGTGATTGAAAACTCAAATATGTTGTTAGAATGTTGTTAGTATTGTGTTTGGATGATAAAGCTGAGAGCTTGATCAGAGGTTTTAGTAAAAAATATGGTATTTTCAACACAAATGAAATTGCATATTCTCATGTCTTGCATCAATTTCAATACCACCCCCTCTGTTTTTTTTTCAATTTGGTAAGATGTTAAATCATGATGTTGTTTTTTATTTTTAAATGTTTTTTTTCAATGAAAAGTTGAGAATTGGATTTTGATAATTACTAGAAGGTATATGAACTAATCAGGTTAAATAAAATGGCCATCATTGTGAAGTTACACTTATATTGTTTTTAGTATTGCCCATTGATTAAAGCTTTGTCTTAGGTGCTGATTTATCTTTTGGATCATGCAAAAGATATGTTTGTGAGAACTGATCTAATTTTGCAGAAATGTCAAGGGGAAATTCAATATTAGCCAGAACTTTACTTTTATTTCTCTTTTATTTAGAGTTAGTGGAAATATTATAGACTTAATGTTCTGATAGGAGAAAGATGAAGTCCTATTGCTATATAGGTTTCTGAAAAGCATGTACATAGGTCATCCTATAGACATGAAATTTTTATTGTATACAATGGTCTGAAATTAGGTAATTTTACAGGTATATTAGCAATAAAAACTCTAAAGGAACATTGATCCAATACTTTATGAAACATACGGAAATAGCTCTAAGCACATTCGTCTAATAGTTTTTTAAAATAGTATTTTACCTATAAAAAGTAAGACATAAAATGCCTACGATATTGTGATTTCAGCTTTTAATTGTCATTTCCAAAATTCTATAAGTTTTCTTTGTTCTATTATAAAAAGTATTTTACCTATAAAATAAGATATAAAATGCCTACGATATTGTGATTTCAGCTTTTAATTGTCTTTCCAAAATTCTATTGTGATTTCAGCTTTTAATTGTCATTTCCAAAATTCTTATAAGGTAGTGAGATTATATTGTGTATATTGTTTGAGTTATAAGCTTTTATGGTGTATATTGTGGTTATTATTGATGTTCATTCACTCAAAGTCCATTCACTTGAGGGTTCTTTTTGGTGAATGTAGCTTTGGATTACCTTTTTAGATTTCAGGAGTCTAAAGACACAACATCGATCTAAAAACATAATTGAAGACTTTTACATCACCTAATCTAACTTGCAGCACAACAAAGAGCTAAAATGAATACAAAATTTATATTTTTAGCCCATTTTTTAGACAATCTATTTAATTCCAATCTCACACATATACGATAGTACATACTTGCAGGTCAAACAATTCTCACCCTTCCAACTTGCATATTTGGCAGGTATAAATGTGTACAACATTCTTTTTCAAGCTACCCAAATTTGATGACAAATACACTCTTTCACCCAAAGATCGGAGAGTCTACTTCGGCGTTCAAGAGCACTCACGGAATATTATAAGGAAAATTAATCTTTTAAAAATTTAATTTCTTATCACTATTGTATAAGATGCAAGGCTTGTTATCATTTTTGTACTAACGGAAAAAATATATGTATACACTGCGAGAATAATATTGGGCATTGAGTTATTTGCGCAACGCGCATGAAGAAAACTAGTTATATAGATAGGACTTCATTCAATATGGATGGTTGTAATTAGAGAAATGTTTATACTTTATACTCTTTCTTCCTAATTCAAACTTATTTCACTTCTTTCTTTGGTGGAGCTTGACTTGCATAGCAAGCCCTACAAAAGTGTATTTCATATACAGAGTATATGATATTGGGCATTTACCTAATCGCGCATCGCGCATGTAAAAAACTAATACTGCGTATAAAGTAGTAAAGTATTGCATGGTAGTTTACTTAATGTGATTACTTTAATCTCATTATGAATTTTTTTTATTAATAATTATAGTAACACATTTATATCTATATCTATATAATCTAATAAAGCAAACCTTGGTGGAATGCTTTAGAATTTTTTTTGACATGTGGCAACACCCTTCATGGGAAAATTCACCAAGTGGCAGCCTCACATTAAATTTTACTCCATGTTCCTATAGTAGTTACGTATGATATAATATAATTAACCATAGAAGAGACAACATTTATATGCATGTAAAAGAAATTAAAGGAAAACTTATTCAACTTCTAAAATGCATGTATATAAACATAAAGGAAGCATATTTGAGTCTTTTAATAAACGTACATACTACATCATATGTACACATCATTTATAAGCATTTAAAAAGATGAAGAAAAATCTATTCACATTCCAAAACTCCGTGTATATAGTATATTGCATATTAGTAATAAAGTGGTTGAAAAAATAAATGTTGCATTTGAGATTGAGTATAATAAAGCGAAATTCTTAGTTTTTCAAAAAAAAAAAAACTACATAAGAGGTCAAAAAACTGGTTAAAGTATATTTTAAAAATAAACATGCTTATATGGTATACTTTTTTAGTATATAAGCTTAAGTAATGAATCAGAAGTAACAGAAGAAACATTTTGAACAGTTTCCTAAATTTTCCCGATAAATAATGATAAATAAACTATAAAATTTTACATCATCCGGCCGTTTCTTCCTCACTCTTTTATAAGTTATGTATGTTCCTTTTCAAACTATGATTACTATGTAGTATTACTTACCGTACAACCGTGCACTAACGCTTCTTAATCAATTATTTTATGTATAATAATCTTTGTTTTTCATATTTGTATTTTCAATTCCCTAAACTTGCAACCTATAACGTATATCATGGTAAAACAAACTAAAATATTTGATACGAGACTGAGTCATTTATCCATTTTGTCTATTTTCACTTTCTTTTTCTCTAAAATACACTTCTTTTCTCAAAAATTTTAACCATGATATACTCTTACCACAGGTACACATACTAGTAATATAATAAAGCCAACCCCTAGCACACACCTTTAGGGGTGGGATTTTGGAACCGAGAACCGTAGAACCGATTGGAACCGAACCGTTAACAACATCTAGGAACCGAACCGTTAACAATTAATGCCTCATTTGTAGGAACCGAACCGAAACGGATTATAACGGTTCAGTTCCCGGTTCCTATAAAAAATATGTGCATGGAACTGTTAAGGAACCGTTATTAAAAAAAAATAATAAAAAAATAATATTAGTAGTAGTAGTAACAATAATAATAATAATAATATAATAGCAATAATAACCACCACCACAATAACAATAATAAAACAATATAAGATATTTAACTAACAATTCTAATTTAATCAACGGAAAAGAAGTAATAAATATTGTACATGAGGTTGATATAATACATTAAACTCCTTTCTACAAATCATGTTTTGTTCCATCACATAAATTTTATAAATATAAAATAACCCAAATAACTTGTAGTTGATTGCACATATTTTACTTTACTATTTTCATGATATTTCTAATTATTAAATTTATTATGAATCAATAGAATGTAATAATGTTTTTTATATCTATGCATGCAAACTCAATGTCTTTTTTTTTTTTATTTTGAAAGACTTGAAGTAGACGTCTTATTCTTGCTACTATGATGACGAGTAACGTTCATCGCTCCGACACTACAACGATTTTTAATGTTTTATTTATTACATGAAAATTTAAATCACTTTTGTTCTATTAAGTGTTCAAAGTTCATTAGTTAAGTTTGAGCTTTGATGTTTGAAGTGATTAGAGCTTCAAATAAAATTTTAATACTCGTGTTTTGAATTTTCGATGTGTTTAAAATTATGTGTTAATTTTTAGATCTAAAATTATTCTAGGAACCGGTAAAAGGAAGAACCGAACCGTTTACTACCGGTTCGGTTCCATAACGGTTCTTGATTTTTTATATAGGAACCGAACCGATTTCATTAGTTAAAATTTTTATAACGGTTCCACTCATTTTGAGTAAGAACCGAACCGGTCCCAGCCCTACACACCTTTACAAGAATTTTGACATGTGGCAATATTGTTCGTAAAACATATTGACATGCGGCAGAACCTTAAATGACATCTGGCAGAAGTTGGATACACCTTAGCATTTATTAAATGAATATCAAGGGACATCATCACTGCACACACATGAATATGAAAGAACATCACTAGACGTAACTCACGTAAGTCCGTATAAAATGAAATAGAAACCAGACCCACCATGAATTACGCTGGTGCATATCTCTTCTAATTTTTATTTCAATCGGTAATCGTATCCATTTATACACGGATACACCCAAATACGAAAGAAAACAAAATTCAGATTACCGATACGCTATTCGCATTTCTCTTTTGTGATGAGAATGGGCGGTGCAGAAACCATCAACAAATTATTTTATTACGGAGTATAAAATAACATATTTTTTATTGAGGCCTTCAACGCCAACTTATTTTTTAAGTGGTCAAGTTTTCTTAACAAGCTGTCAAAACTCAAAAAGAGTACGTGTTGAGTTCGGAACTTTTTACTACATCTAAACATTTGTAAACAATTATTATTAATTGTTACAAAATTATTTTCAACAATAACATAAAAAATATGCTAAAATAATTTTCTTATAGTAATTTATTTGAATAATTATTATATATAGAAATAATAGTTCAACAAGGGTTGTAAAATAATAGGTATATTTGAAAATATTTTTGGTAGTAAACCATCAATATTGAAGACAAAAAATTAAAAAACATATGTTTATATTTTGGTTTACTCACAACCTGCATGAGTAAACTCACTTAACATGCAACTTGTGCAAGTTGACTCACGAAACCAGTGAGTTTATTAGGTAAAAAAAATGACAACTCTTACCCACCGTGAAATGGGATGAAATGGGCTAGCCCTAAGGATTTTCACATACAATTCGTTTAAAGTCTAATTGACAAATTCACATACAATTCGTTTCTCTTACAATTTTAATAAAAACTTTAAGTGCATATTTGCCATGCGGTGCACGGGTACACATACTAGTAATTTAATATTGGTAGAACATTTACCTCGTGAACTTAATTAAATTAATTGTGAAACTTAAATATTTCACAGTTTATCTCGTAGGCTCGTACTTATCTCTCTCAGACATTTACTCTTTAATGTTGTCAAATGAGTTTCAAATACCTCGAACCAAAACTCCCAAATTACATTTTCTTATTAAAGTAAATTATTATTGATAATTGGGAAAAAGTCCGAACAAACACCTCTAATATTTGGAATTCATCACATGAGCCCTTACTAAAAAAGGATTATATAAACATGTTTATTTTGAAAAACTCAAACTATTTTAACCTGAGTTATTTAATAATAATAAAAAATAGGCCAGTTGATAAATCTTGTAAGAGTTCATTTAAATTTAAAAACTAATTTTATAATATAAAAATAGTGACAATGAAAGAGTGATTTAAAAAATTAAAAAAAAAGTGATAGTGTAAAATTGTAAGAAAATAAAATTAAAATCTAATTTTTTAAAAAAGATATAGAATATTCAAATAATTCCAAATACGTAAAAATGCAGACTTTGACATTCTTAAATTGGTCACATATTTTATTTATTTTACTTCAAGTTTCAACAATCTTTTCAAGTTTTTTAATACAAAATTCCTGCTATAACAAGTCACAAACCGGTTGAATGATTGTTTTGAATAATTTTTTAATGTAAGCTGATTGTATGGTCCTTTTTAGTAGAGGGGCTTTTTTAGTAGAGGGGCTTGAGTAATGTATTCAAAATAGTAGAAGGGTTTACTTTATACATTTTCTGTTAATAATTGTATTTTCTACTTTTTGCAATTTTAAACCATGTCTTTTTTATTTTCTCATTTGACAGAATTAAATAAAGCCACAAAGGGAGTATGATACGAAAAGCTTCTATTCAAACCAATAATAAATGCAACAATCACTTTGTCAAAACACTCATTGATTATTCTGCGTCGTTGCGAAAAATCCTCTTTAACATTACCTGTTCTAACGGGAAGAATCAATGTCATAGTCAAATGCTTGTAAACTAAAGGAAACACTTTGTGGGATGTACACGATCCCACATAAAAAAAATAAAAAAAATAAACGTCGTGCCGCGACATTAAATCAAGCGCTTTTTGGGAGGCAACCCAAGTTTGTATTTTGATAATTTTTAATTATTTTAGTGTGTGTGAGAAAAAACCCTTTTCAAAACAAAAAAAAAAACTGGGGAGTGGACCCGGGCGGGTATCTGATTTCACCCGGCCGGGCGTGTTCGTAAAAAGGCACCTGGAACTAAAAAAGCGCCCGGGCAAATAATTTTTTGGCAAAACCCGGCCCCTGGAGTAAATTACCCGATCGGGTACCTTTAATACACCCGGCCGGGCATTTTTGACAAAAACATTCTGGATAAACGGGAGTTAGGCCCGACCGGGTACATTACCCCACCCGGCCGGGCGTTGGGAATTTTTTCACAAAAACCGAGATGGCATCCTCTTCTTCCTCACTTCTTCTTCCGCAAACACGACCCAAACTCCGCCAAAACACCATTTTCAAACTCCATACATTTGAATTTTCTCCATTTCTACACCAAATAAACCCACCTTCTTCATCTCTTCATCACCCTCTTCACTACTACACCCAAAAAAAAAACTCCTAAAAATCCAAATCCCCTTACTCCACAAACAACAAAAGCCGAAATTTCCTTAACCAAAAAGAAAGAAATGACACCAAAAAAGGCAAAGAGATTCATTCTCTTGGACATCTCAGACACAAGCACTAGGGACAGTGCTTTGATTAGCTTGGGGGGAGAATTTCATGGAAAACTCACATTCACACTCTATATTCTTGAGTTATTTTCAAAAAAAAAAAGAAGAAGAAAAAGAAGAAAAAGAAAATAAAGCTTGTTAAGTTGAAAACCTGAAAAGGCAACTTAAGCAAAAATAAAGCAAAAATAAGAGTGAGTTGTGAGGATTAAAACAAAAAAAATGTGGGAAGCTGGGATGAAAACCCGAAAGGGCACCTAGGCAAAATGAGAGAATGAGAGAAAATACTTTCTTTTATTTTTGCAGGATCCTAAGGGTAATGAAACAAAAAAAAAACAAAAAAAAAATGAGGTTGATAAGAAATATGGAGTTGAAGACCCCTCTTTACTCTTATATTTTTGGGGATATTTTTTTGTGTTGTTCTAAAAACACATGTGGATGTTGGTGTTGATACTCTTGTCATTTTAAGGACTTCTTGGGCTGGATTTGGTTTACTCGAGACGAGTAAAGGTTCAAGTGTGAGGGTATTTGATATGCACTAATTAGTAGTGCATAAGTGTATGTTTTTATGTTTGATTTGTGTGTATTATTTATCGTTTTATTTAGTTTGTAAACATTTGTGTGATTTTAGTTGTAATTGTATTTTAATCTTCATTTGTAAGTTGGAGAGTAGAATTAGGAATTATGGTGTTGGAAAGGGAGAATTTGAAGTGAAGAAAATGGAGATCGGACTGTCCAGGAGCTGAAACCCGACCGGGTATAACACTTGACCCGGTCAGGTAAGATTTAACAAACGAAGAAGCTCAGGAAATTTCCAGACCCGGTCGGGTCCCTTATTTCACCCGGTCGGGTCAGATTTGACCTGAGACATTTTAACGTGCTAAAACACAATAACGTGGGAGATTATTTGATTTTGACATGCACCCGGTCGGGTGGGCACTTTACCCGGTCGGGTACCCGGCCCAGGTGTTGGAAAACACCTATAAATAGCCCCATTTTCCTTCACTTTTAATCATCCCTTCTTCCATACTCTTAAGCTCAGTTTAGAATAGTATTTCTTTTATATTTTTATAGTATGTTTAGTCTCCAAATGAGGAGCTAAACTCTTCCATCTTGGTTTTGCTCCTTTGAAGCTTAATGAATTTCTAAGTTGTGAGTTATTATCTTTAATCTTCTTCCTTGAATATTAATTCTTTCTTTAAATACTATTTCTATATCAATGTTGGGGAGTGTTACTAAGATGACAATTAGTTAACATCTTGACATTAGTTATAGTAATAGTTATTTCTTCCTCTACGTTAATATCGGGGAGTGTTACTAAGATGACAATTAGTTAACATCTTGATATTAACTAGAGTAGGATTCATCTTCTTTAATATTCTTTCTTGAGTATTAATTAATTCCTATTCATATTTCATATTAATATTTTGAACATTACTTAAAGGATCAACTAGTTTTGTTTCATATATTAATTAATACTAGAATCGGTCGATTAATACGCTTGTTATTAATTCGGTCCTTTCACGGTAGTAAACTTGGATTATTAATGCATGCATCTCATAGTCAATAATCTAAGGGGAATTAATTACATTGATTAACCAACAAACCGCTTGTGTTGAGGTTATCAATCTCAATCGTTTTCATCTTAAGTTTATTGCTACTATCAAGTTAATATACGGCGCTTGTTCTATATTGACTCGATAGTAAGTTTTATTAATGAACGCATCTCGTTATTAATAACTACCCTCTATGAACTGGATATACTCCTCGATTGAGTATTCGAGAGGAAGATAGTTAAAGATATAACCGGGATCGACGAACATTTCATTAAGTGGATAAAAGCAAAGCCAAATCTCCTTCTCATTAATTAAACCACATAACTCGTTCATCTTCGTGCTTAAATATAATTTAAGTTCATCAACCAAATATAAAAAACCCCTGTTATTACTTATTTATTTCTATAAAAAGAGAAGTGTTCCTTTCCCTGTGGATACGAACCTTACTTCATTATACTACGTATAATTGTTGTATTGAATATTATTTTGAGTGCATACCACGACAAAGTGCACGTCACTCACCAATGTATTTTAATTGTTTTTCATGGAGAATGTCAGAACATTTATAGCAACTTTTGACAACTTATGCCAATTGAGCAACAACATAAAAATACTCTACAATAAATTGATTGTCTATTGCAACAGTTGCAAGGACAAGTTGGAGTTGATGAACAATATATTGAATGTCATATTCGCTTGGGTTCCCATTTAGAATAATCATATTAGCCCAAAAGGTGTCCCTTATATATTACTATCGTACTAGTTTTGTCATTCATAACATTGCCTTCTTAATCTAGATATGCTCAAATTGTATCTAGAACTCAATTGGTTTCTCAAGTGCAATATAATTAAGTGATGAATTGATGTGATACTAGAGACTCAACTCTAGTAAATCGTTATTTTACATGTCCACCACTATCTACATATAGCAAAACAACACACTTATTCTTTTACTGACACATCACGAGAATCATCAACTAGAACAAAAAATGAGAAATCTCCAACACCTTGAATTATCAAATTCATCGTCTCAATAACACAAGTGTGAGTCAAAACTTTTGGAATGTTATGTGCTAGTAGCTTGCATTTTTATAAGTTGCATTTTCATTGCCGGATAAGCAGTTTGTAGAATATGATCTCTTCAAAACTCCATGATGACAACATAATTACCTTGGTGCAAAGAATCCTCAACAAACACTACACAAAATCAAGAAAAGCGATAAGCCGAACACTGTAAGAATTCATCGTTTGAGTTGATTGATTTTCCAAAACAAATTTAGTATGTGCCTTTTAATTCATTCATGCAGCATGTAGAAATATGAATGGTATATTATTGATCGTATATAATACGTACACTTGTGGTAGTATATATATACATCACTCGAGCCAGTAGGATAAGAACTCCTAACAACTACCTAGCTACGTACATGCTAATCATACGGAATAAGATAAGTGCTAAGGTAGTACAACTGTAGTACATGATAAGTACAAATAAGAATATGTACACGTAATATTAATAATAATAGTATAACTATATCTTATGTTCCAATACGCCCCCGCAAGATGGAGGTTCCGTTGGAAACTCCCAGCTTGGATCGAAATTTCTGGAACATGTCTTTTCCCAAGGGTTTGGTTAGAACATCGGCAATTTGCAGCTTGGTAGAAATATGGCAGACTTTGAGTTGTCCTTGCTCCACTAAATCACGAACAAAATAAAAATCAAGTGCAAGGTGTTTCATACGTGAATGGAACACTGGATTGACAAAGACGTAGGTGGCCCCTTGATTGTCACAAAATAGTGTAGGAGTTGATGTAAGAGGTATGCCCAGTTCATGAAGAATATTACGTACCCAAATAATTTCTGCACTCGCATTTGCCACAGCCCGATATTCGGCCTCGGTAGAAGACCGAGAAACACACTTCTGCTTGGCCGATTTCCATGAAATGACGTTGGAACCCAAGTAGATGGCATAAGCAGTTGTTGAGCGACCCTCATCATGAATATTACCCCAATTGGAGTCAGAAAATGCAGATAGATGAAGAGGTGTAGAGCAACGCAGAAAAAGACCATAATGAATAGTCCCTTTTAAGTAGCGAAGTATTCGTTTTACTGCTTGCCAGTGAAGTTCGGATGGGTTATGCATGAATTGTGACAGACGGTTGACCGCAAAAGCAAGGTCCGGCCTGGTGAACGAAAGGTATTGTAACAAACCAAGTGTGCGGCGATACCTGGTGGAATCCGTAGGAGGAGAACCATCCGTCATTTGAACAGTGAGAGAGGAACTCATTGGAGTGGCTGATTCCTTTGCTCCCACCATTCCACAACTCTCAAGAATATTCTGAATATATTGACGTTGGGATAAAAATAGGCCCTCTTTGGTAGGAATTACCTCAATGCCAAGAAAGTGGTGTAGGGCCCCCAAGTCTTTGACAAAAAATTTTTCCGTGAGCTTTTTCACAAACCAGTTGATAGCGGCAGGTGAGTTCCCTGTTAAGACAATGTCGTCCACATAGACAAGGAAATATAATATAGTGCTGGAGTGTGAATAAATAAAGAGGGAGTTATCAGCCCGAGATTTATGAAAACCCATAGTAAGAAGGAACCGAGATAGTTCCAAGTACCATGCACGTGGAGCTTGCTTTAAGCCATATAATGCCTTGCGAAGGCGGCACACATGTGTCGGGTGTGTAGCATCAACATATCCCGAAGGTTGAGTCATGTATACTTCTTCAGAAAGAGTGCCGTGTAGAAAGGCGTTGTTCACATCTAGTTGACGGAGCTCCCAGTTATGCGCAAGTGCAATAGTAAGGACTATACGGACTGTTGCCGGTTTAGTAACGGGACTAAATGTCTCATTATAATCTCGGCCTGGTTGTTGTAAAAACCCGCGAGCCACTAGTCGAGCCTTGTACCGATCAATAGAACCGTCTGCTTTTCGTTTGATCCGAAAAAGCCATTTACAAGAGATGGGAGTATGAGTACCACGTGGAACTAGGTCCCAAGTTTGATTACGTTGTAAAGCAAGATACACGTCATCCATTGCTGCTTTCCATTTGGGGTCCTGGAGGGCGAGTTTAACCGTGGCAGGGGTATGACCCGGGGAAATGGGATGTGCAGTGGTGATATTAATAAAAGGTCCCCCAAGATATTTGGAATTAGGTTTGCGGTTTCTAGGGGGTCGGGAGGGATTATTAAGTGGTGGTGGCAGAGAAAAATTATTGGGGTGTGTGGGTATGGTTGAATTATTAAGAGGGGTGCCAGGTGGGTTTATTTGTGGAGGAATAATGGGAGGGGAGGTCACGTGGGTAGTTTGGGAATTATTAGGGGGAGGGGGATTAAGTAGGTCGGTGTGGGGAGAGGAGTGATAGGTGACTGGGTTGGTTGGAGTAATTTGGGGAGGAGAATTATTGGCTAAAGTTTCGGTGGGTAAGGTGTGGACTAGAGAATTAGGTGGGTTGTTGGGTAAAGTATACGGATTGGATGATATGGCCGGTGGAGATAAGATTATTTGGGAATTTCGCATGGGGGGTTGCGCAGGGGATATATTAATAACCGAACTTTTGCATGGTTCATGCACCGCCGGGATAATGGACGTGGAACGATATGGAAAGACGGTAGGCACAAATCGTACATGACGAGAGACATAAAGACGACTCGTAGTATAGTCGTAACAGAGATAACCGGACTGTGACAAAGAGTAACCCAAGAAAATACATGCGGCTGACCTTAACTGAGTTTTGGAGGAATTATATGGTCGAAGCCTAGGAAAGCATAAACACCCAAACGGTTGTAATTTGGTATAATTAGGGTGACGTTTGTATAGGGAATAGAATGGTGAGTTATTTTGAAGGGTGGGTGTGGGTAGACGGTTAATTAAGTAGACAGCAGTGTGGAATGCATAAGACCAAAATTTTATGGGTAAGCCAGAATAATGAAGTAGTGATAGACCGGTGTCAACAATATGACGATGCCGGCGTTCAGCTACACCATTGTGTTCAGGGGTATGGGGTGGTGTGGTGTAGTGAGATATACCTTGGGCGTTGAGATAAAATTTAAGTTTAATATACTCTCCTCCATTATCGGAGAAAATAGCAATAATGGGTAACTGGAATTGTTTTTCTACCAACCTTTGAAATTGAGGGAATATATGGGAAACGTCCGATTTTAGTTTCATGGGATAGAACCAAATATATCTCGTATAGTAGTCAACAAAAATAAGATAGTATTTGTGACCATCAATAGAGATATCTGTTGGTCCCCACACGTCAGAGTAAAGTAATTCTAGCGGACGAGTAGCAGTCATAGAATTATTAAAGAATGGTAATTTGGTGCTTTTATTAAGATAACATGAAGTACAATTATTATCATTGGAGACATTACACGGAAAAGAATTTTTCTTTTGACTAATTAAAGAAGAAAAAACACGACTGGACGGATGACCCAATGTATGATGCCAAGACGGTGAAACTGAAACTTGTGTGACATGAACTTGTGGTGAACATGGAACCGGTGCATAGTAAACGTCATTAATGTTCTCCCCGCGCATTAGTGGGACCCCCGTGGCTCGATCCTTAACAAGAAAATGTGTTGAAAAAAATTCAACAGAAACATGGTTAGTGTGACATAATTTAGCAACGGAAATTAAATTTTTTCGAAGTTGGGGAACACATAGGATATTAGGTAAAGAGAGGGAGCGGGTGTGCGTGGGCAGTGAGGAGTGGCCAGTATGGGTAATGGGTAGAGTCTTACCATTGCCAAGATGAACTTCCTCAGGACCACCATAATCGTTGTAAGATGGCAGATTGGCAGCATTGGCGGTGACATGATGAGAGGCACCACTGTCAAAGAGCCAAGGCTGATCGAGGCCAGCCGGAGTTGTGGCAGTGTGGTTGACAACCGGAGATGCTGGATGGGGCACTTGATTATCTCTTAGGAATCGTTGGAGCTTTCTGCATTGGCGCACGTCATGACCAATATGGTCACAAAAACGACAAACAGTCGTATTTGCATTTGATCGTGGCTGACTAGCATAGGAAGGTCCACGCCCCCTGCGAGTAGGGAACCCACGTCGGTCATTATTGGAGGGTGAGCGACGTTCTGGATGTGGGATGCGTCGATCACCTAGTTGGGTGACATGGGCCGTTGGTATGATATTGTCACTAGAGTTGATGTTCTCCTGGAGACGTGCTTCATGCTCCAGTAATATGTCCTGGAGTTCTTCAAGCGGCAAGTCAGTTTCGCGAACCCGGATGGCGGATGTAAGTTCGCTATAGTCTGGGCCCAGTCCATTGAGAATATTGATAACAAGATCTTCCTCGGATAATGGACTTTGGGCCAACGCTAACGCCTCGGAGAGTGCATACATTTCAGTGAGATAGGCTTGAATAGATCGGGATCCCTTTTTAGTGCGAGCAAGCGAGGTCTTCAGAGAGATAATACGGCCACGGGATGTACTGGCATAGGTAAGCTTAAGCTTATCCCACGCGTTGCGAGCAGATGTAGCCGAAGATATGACTGGCTGAATGGTGTCGGAGCAGCTCCCGAGAAGGGCGCTAAGAATAGTTTTATCTTGGCGGAACCAGATGGTGTAGCACGGATTGATCTGGGTTTTGGCATCGTCGGTGAATTTTTCCGGTATTTGAATCGTCCCATCGATATAGGCATCTAGTCCGAGACCAACCAGGGCGGAGTAGACTTGACACTTCCACACCAGAAAGTTAGATGTGGTGAGCTTGATGGGGAAATGGGTGGTGGCGGTGAGGGGAACCACCGTGGTAGTTGGAGTGATGTTCATGACGGAAGAGAATCAAGGAAAAAAAAAACTACTCTTTAGAGATTGGCTCTTGATACCATGTAGAAATATGAATTGTATATTATTGATCGTATATAATACGTACACTTGTGGTAGTATATATATACATCACTCGAGCCAGTAGGATAAGAACTCCTAACAACTACCTAGCTACGTACATGCTAATCATACGGAATAAGATAAGTGCTAAGGTAGTACAACTGTAGTACATGATAAGTACAAATAAGAATATGTACACGTAATATTAATAATAATAGTATAACTATATCTTATGTTCCAATACAACACTCCTCATTCGAGCATGATTGTACTCACTAGCATCTTCCCTTTGTACCCACTAGCATCTTCCCAACATGAACATTCGTCTCAATTTTATTTACATGAATTAAATCATTTCTTAACTAGCATTTATCCTCCTAATTGTTTCTCTATTTTGAGGTTGAAAAAATAAAACAAAGACAATAGACAGGATCTTGAGATATGTTATACACGTATACTCCAACAAGGAAGCACTTTAATCAGGGAACTAGTTATTTACCAATTAAGAATAGTTTAATTGGTTTGAAATTTTCTAGTCTGGTCTAATCGAATCTATTTAGTCTAGTTTTATTTGGTAGATGTCTGCTTTATACGTATTTTATAACTGTCGAAATCTGATCTCTTCTGATCTGATATGATCTGTTGTGAAACTGAAACCAATCCAAGTACATACATCTTACGTAGTATATCACTACTTTGAAGTTTTTTTACTGAAAACGGCTTAGATAAATAACCAATAATAGATCAGAGTATGAGTCAACTGACAAAAAGAAAACTGATAATCGTCATCCCTCGAACCAAACTCAGAATTAATCGTCGTAGCAATATAATTCGCTGATCCATAACCGGGAAACAAAAAGCCTAACACGGTTACCAAATTCCTCTCATCCCCCACATCCCATATCAACGTCTTACAAACTGGAATAAAAACAAAAACAAAGAAACACACACCAAAGAAAAAGTAACAATTGTTGGAAAAGTAAACAAAACAAACTAAATAACACCCCTGCCGCCGCCAGAGATCAACCCTTGGCGGTGGTTCTGGAGGGGGCCGTACCATCGGTACCACACCAATTGATTCTCCATTGACGATCAAAATCCGGCATACTCGAAGCTCGTTCATTCCTCCGCGTCCCCCTCTTATAGCAAGACCGCAGTTAATTGTTTTATTCTCCGCTGCCCAGTTGTGTACAACTTTCATCTCCCTTCCCGCTTCGACGTGTAAAATCCGTCTGCAAAGTTGCGTCCCTGCGAAAAACCCTCGCTCGACCCAAAAGACGAAGCGAAACAGTCAAGCAAAAGAATTGACCCGTCACTGCAGTTTTCGAAGTCCTCCGAGACACCAGCACCCACCGCCGATCCCGTTCCAACCTAAAGCAATGGCTGAGACGAAAATCGGGACAACAAAAGCTACACTAGGCGGCATCGATAAAGCCAAAACCTAGAGAGAAATCCGAACCCTCCGTAAAAACATCACTACTTTGAAGTTTGAACATTTGTTTCATATTTTTCTCTACCTTTTTTTTTCCTAATGGGCCGTAAAAACAACTCAAGTAAATGGGCTTTCAGAAACCGAATCGTTATCTGTTTTGGCTACAAAATCGCAAATTATATCCTGCAACTGGCGCACCATGAGGATGGTGCTCCCGGTCGCAAAACGACGGAGTATTGAGGCCTGGTTTCTTTATTTTTTATCCTTTTGTTTTTAAAAAATGGTAATAACTTTTTTATTTTTGATCCGATTTTTATAAAATTTATATCAACATTTTTTATTTTTCATGATCTTTCAAATGAGTCCAATATTGCTTATGTAATTTTAAGAAATTATCAAACTATTATATTAATGTGTATTGGATTATAAGGAAAACCAAACTAAATTTAATACAGAAAAATAATTGTGTAAATCACAAATTATCTTAAAATTGTATATGTAAAAATTTTATTGTATTAGTTATTTATACATGTGAGTTACATATTTTTATATGTGAAGTTACATATTTTTACACGTAAAGTTACATATTTCTACACGCGAGTTACATATATATACACACGAGTTGCATTTGACTTGCCTGAACGCGAGTTACATATATTTACACGTAGAGTTACATATTTTTACACGTAAAGTTGCATATTTATACACGCGAGTTACATATTTATATACACGAGTTGCATTTGACTTGTCTGAACGCGAGTTACATATTTTTTTAAGTAAAGTTACATAGGTCATATATATTCATTGGCTATTTAGATTGTTGCTTTGATGCATCTTAAAGCTTTTTCTTGAAACTTGATTCGTTAGTATCACTTCATGTGTTAATGAGGAGAGACAGTTTACTGCTTTTGTATTACGTTGATTGAAATGGACAAGGATCATCCATGCCCCTGTTAATTAGTGAAATAATACAGTCTGAAATTAAAACAAGTGAGTAGTACCATTATATTATACAGAGTGCTGAATGGGAGCAATTTCTAATGTCTATAGTGCTGATTATTTCTGCATGCATCGCGCTCGAGCGAGTTGAGAAATTTGCTCACGCTTCGTCAACTCCTTGATTTTAAAAAGTCTCACTATTAAATTTATTTACAATGTTACTTATTTATACATATTTATACTCCTTGTATTTTACATATTTATACACACGAGTTGCATTTGGCCTGACTGGATGTGAGTTACATATTTCTACACGTAAAATTACATATTTTACATAGGTTAAAATTACATAGGCAATATTGGTCTCATTTGAAAGATCATGAAAAATAAAAAATGTTGGTATAAATTTTATAAAAATTGGATAAAAAATAAAAAAGTTATTACCATTTTTTTTAAAAAAAAAAGAGAGAAATAAAAAATAAAGATCCGGTGCTTGCCAAAAACCGTATGCGGTATACGGTGCTCACCGTATACCGGTCATACGGTATAACAACTGCTACAAAACCCTGAGTTGATGCTTTGTCAGACTGCCTCGCCCACCCATTTCAATTGGCACAACACCGCCGCTGATGTACAACTGACTTTGATTCATAAAAGAGAAGATCAAAATGTATTCATATATTCATTCATAATGTGTAGAATGCTTCAATGAGAAGGAAAAACCGTCTTAATCTTCACCTACGCCCAAGTCATTCATTTTATATCAAAATGAAAGGGGAAGTTGGTTAGATTAAGTGGATGAAAAAACCTCCCCACTTTCTAGCACACGTACACCCACAAAGTACATCAACATAAAGGAAAACAAATAAATAAATAAAACAAAAGATAATAACCATATTAGCTAACAAGTTTAATATGTAACATTCTCCCCCTTAAACTTGTTTCCCCATCTTGATGTGTTGGATCCCTATCTTTGTCCTGAGCTCGGTGAATCTTTGCCTCCCAAGTGGTTTTGTTAATATATCAGCTAGCTGCCCTTCAGTTCTCACATGCTCAATGCCTATGATTCCCTTCTCTATACACTCTCGTATAAAGTGAAACTTCGTATCGATATGTTTGCTTCGTTCATGATGCACAAGATTGTTGGCCAATGCTATGGCTGACTTGTTATCTATTTTCAGTAGTGGTTTCTCTTTGATTTTTCTTCTCAAACTGTCCAGCAACTTCATGAGCCATATCCCCTGACAAGCACCTCCTGTGGCAGCCATATACTCTGCCTCACATGAGGAAGGTGCCACTACCTTTTGTTTTTGTGACACCCATGTTATAGGGCTTCCTCCTAAGAAAAATAAGATTCTTGTGGTGCTCTTTCTGTCATCTACATCACCTGCCAAGTCACTATCACAATATCCAACTAGCACATTATCTTCTTCACCATACTTGAACACACAGCCCATATCATAAGTACCCTTAATGTATCTCAAGATTTGTTTCACTGCATTCATATGATTTTGAGTTGGAACCTCCATATACCTACTCACCATTCCCACTGAGTATGCCATATCAGGACGAGTATTAACCAAATACCTCAAACTCCCTACTACACTTCTATACAATGTAGCATCTACTAGCATACCTTCATCAAATTTACTCAGCCTGCTCCTGGGCTCCATAGGTATGCTACAGGGATTACAATCTCCCATCCCCATCTGCTCAAGTATTCTTTTGGCATAGCTTGACTGATTCAAGCTTGTAACTCCTTCTTCTTGCTTGACTTCAAGTCCCAGATAATAACTGAGCTGTGACACCGCACCCGAACGTCCTTGAAAATTCGATTTAAAAATTCAAAAGTGATGTATTGAATTTCCGATTTCAAAGCAATGGAAGAAACGATTAATATTTTACGAAGTACATGATTGACTATTGTATTGTTCAAACCCGCATTCTTTTGTAATTTTCATCATGTAAATTATTGGGATGAGCCTACACATATTGGAGATCAATAATGTGATTTAGGAAGTTGACTTGTTCTAAATAAATTAGAATGAGTACAAAAAAAGACATCTTTTGACAAAGATAAAACAATAGGACCCATCTTCCCATTTTTGGAAGTATTGGTAGATATTTTGGACCCCAAATTAAATGGGATCATTTGGGAACCATCCCACATGACCTTGGTACCTGCAAAGACAAAGAAAAATGGATGAGACAACTATGTGGGGCGGACTTTTGACTCATGAGCTACAACATTACAAAAAGGAAATAAAAGAGGAGGTCCATACCATGTTTGATTGCAATCAAATACCCCACCTTTCTTTTTGTGAACCACATGCTCTCTTAGCATGATTGAGGCCTTCCTAATACATTTCCCCTACACCCCATTCGAACTCCCAAGATAAGAGAGAAAGAGGGAGCCACATATTCCAAGGGAGAAGAGAAGAGAGAAGCTGGCCGCAGGATTCGTTTTCCAGCAGATAGGGTCTCTTGTTTGATCCATAACTTGAGCTTCACTCGTCCAAATAAGGCGTATGATATACCAAAAGAAAGCTCTCAAGACGAGGAATCTGTGAAGGCCTGGTTTGCAGGAATCGGAGTTGTGGAAGGCTTCCAAATCGTCCGAGTAAAACGCAACCTCGCAGGAGAGGATTTAATCTTCTAAAGTGAGTTTTAACCCCAAAGCTTTACTTTTCATTCTCCAAATGATATGAACGATTGGTGAGACTATTATACACTAATCCAAGTGTATAATATGTCCTTATAAAGTTATTTTATTGATGTAAAGGTTAGATACTAACCTAGATGCAAATATTGGAAAACTAGGAATCGAGTTAGCCGGAAAACACCCGTTCTAGGGGCTGTTTTCGTATCAACGATTAAGGGTTGAACTGGCACTTTGAGGAGGCTGTTTAACACTCATATTTGAGCAAGGAATCAGTCCCAAATCCACCTTGACCAAAGATTTGACCATTGGACCAAGAAGGGAAAGTTTAAAGCTCAATTGAGGTGAGGATTGACATCTAATTGCTTACAACTTGTAGGTTAAGCATGAGATTACCTAAATGCTTAAATCATGATTTTTCATGGATTATGATGACTATATATTGATGAAATATTGATATAGTTGCCAAAGAATGAATTTGGAATGATTTGAGAAAGTATGAATAATATGAGATTAAATGAGTATAAATGAACTATTTTGTGAAAATGGGCATTTTGCTCATGTATGAATCATGTGGATACATAAATGAATATTTGTGTATTGAGATTGAATACTTAAGTTGCTGCTACATAATTATAAATATGTAGAGAATTACAAACAATGAGGATAATGGTACGATAACAATAATCTTAATAGTATTGGAATACTAGTTAGTGATTATTGGAACTTGTTGATTAAATTGATCCTAGGGATTGGATTGTATGAAAGGTACTTGAATGTAGTTCAAGTGTATATGATAACTTAGTATGGAACTAAGGTTAAGTTATGGGGAGTCTTTAAGGATGACCCATGGTAGTTTAATGATATGTCAATTCTAGGCATAGGGTTGCTTGAGAATTGGACCTTAATGCATGGTGATGTGATAGAGCCGAGCTCTAGAATGCATGTAAGGTGTAGACTTGGAGTCTATGTATTGTATAGCTAGAGCCGAGCTCTAGGACTTGCGTGGTGATGTGATAGAGCCGAGCTCTAGAACGCAAGGTAGGAAAATTGACCCGAGGTATATGAATTGTATGGTGATGTGGTAGAGCCGAGCTCTAGAATACAATGTCATGTACTAGGGTTGGACTCTAGGAGTTGTCGTGGCTTATAGTCACGGGGTTGGGAATGGTGATTTCCAAATGAACATGGGCCCACGGGCCGGCTACTTGACTTTTATATAAAGTAAGTATATTTTTTTAAACGGGGTAACTTAGGGTTACAATCATAATGTACTATCACCCTATTTGAGGGTCTTGTGTTTGAAATACTTGTTGTATATCTATTAGATGCCTGCCACACCAGCACTTTATAGCCGTATAGAGTGCTGACCCCTTCGGGGGCGTCCCACCACCATTTTTCAGGTTGAGGCTTGAGCTTGCTTCCTGTGCTCGTTGCTCGAGAGATCATCTAGGAGCGAAGACTTGGTTCGTGCTTCCTCCATTCAGATTTTAAACATTAATAAACATGCTCGTGGATATTTTATTATAGAGCCTGCGTGCTCATGAATAGCCCTATGTGGCCCTTTCGTTTTAAACAATGTTTTCCGCTGCTTTATGAATTACTTATTATGTTGTTTATGGATGACTTATGTGTGAATGATATTCATGACGCCTTGTATAATATGAATGTGTTGGACTGCGGTTGACTATTCGTATTGTACGGCGGGTTGTCGACGTGTCCGGGGAGGTCCGGGGCGTGACAATTAAGTTGGTATCAGAGCCTTAGTCCGTAAACTTCATAATGAAGTCTCAAAATCCTCTTTTTGAAAAGATTTTGAAAACCATGAGCATAGAAGTTTTGTACTTGGAGAGCTTTTGGTACTTGGGTTGCAAGGTCTCTAATTGGTAAGATGGTACCCTTAGCAATTGGTATGGCGGTGACTCGAGCCAAAATGTGTCTTAAGTACCTATCCGTCAATTGACATTTGATACGAGTCTAACGACTCCTTCCAAATTTCTTTCAGAAATGGACCGTGGTGGCAGGATTACTAGGAGAAACCCGACGGGTCGTGTACAAGTGGAGACTGGACAGGGCAGTCGAAGGACCTCTAGGGCATCTAGAGGAGCTGGCCGTGGAGGCCAATCACAGACCGTGAGTGACGGTCATGTCGACACGGAAAGTGAAACCTACTGGTCCTATGAGGACTCGACCTATCGACCGGAAACTGAACCGGTTGAGACCCCTTATGAAGGGGATGATGATGATGTAAGTGATGAGGAGGAAAATGGCTCCTTAGCACGGATTGAAGCACTACATCAACAGTACCACCGTGAGCGTGAGGAGAGGAGGGAACGCCGAAGGCGCCGGGCTGGGCAACCTTCGGGCGGGGCTTCAAGAGGGAGAAGCCATGGCGACTCTAGGGCCCACATTGAACCACATGGGGGTCGGGGTGATGGAGGTCCAATCATAAGGATCTCCAAATACATCAAAGAGGCACGAGACTTGGGGTGCAAACCGTTCGATGGGACGGGTGACATCTCCGTTTCGGCACAATGGATTAAGCGGCTGAATGAGGCAGCCCTGGACATGCAACTCACCCCCGAATATAAACTAAGGGTTGCGGTGAGATTGCTTGAAGGTATGGCATCCAAGTGGTGGGATGGGACCAAAGGCAAATATGGCGAGACCGTCACTTGGGAGAATTTCCGACAGGAATTCTTTGCCCAATATTACTCGGATTTTGAGGTGAACAAGAAAGTGAGGGAATACACCCTTCTAACCCAAGGGTACCACATGACGGTGAGGGAACTTGAGTACAAGTTCAGGGATCTTGCCGATTACATACCTGAGTATGCTTGTGACGAGAACCGGATGGTGAACCACTTCTGGGATGCTCTAGACTTGGAGATACGTGACAGGGCAACACAATTGCCTAACATGACGTTTGCCCAAGTGGTTGACCAAGGGTTGAAAGGAGAGAAGCAATGGGAAGAAAGGAAGAAGAGAGACGCCGAGGAGGCGAAAAAGAGAAAGTGGGAGAGTCATGGCTCCCAAGGTTCCAACAAAAAGGGGAACCACGGAGGAGGATCTTTCCGGGCACCACCGCCACCATATAGGGGGAACCAAGGCCCGAGTGGGCAAGGCGCGAGGTCACAAACCTCAGTGGTAGCTCGTTGCAACAATTGCAAGAAGAACCACTCCGGTAAATGTCGCGACCCCCCTAGATGTTTTCAATGCGGGGATGCCGGGCATTTGAAGGCACATTGCCCACAATTGAGTGGGGCAAGGACATCGGGACCGAGTAGCGGTCCGACGGGTACACGGAGTCAAACCGGAGCTTCTCAAGCAAGCAGGGGGCAAGGGGGAGCAAGTGCGAGCAACGCGCCATCCGTGAACCAAGGGAGGACCCAGGCTAGGGTCTATGCGATGACGGAGGCGGATGCTCAAGCTAACCCGGACTCCGTTGCAGGTATTGCCTCTCATATACTAGTGTTTTATCCTTAATCAGTCCATAAATTGAGGATACTAATCGCTAGGATCATTGCACGAGGTTTTGGGGTCGAACCGGGGGATTTCGGGCAACTTCAGGCGGTTGGGACCCAGGCACGATCGTGCCTAAGGCAGACACGATCGTGCCTCCAAGTCAGTAGCTGCCCAGGAATATTCCCAGCCCAGGCACGATCGTGCCTAAGGCAGACACGATCGTGCCTACAAGGCAGTAGCTGCCCAGGGTTTTTCTCCAAACCAGGCACGATCGTGCCTAAGGCAGACACGATCGTGCCTCCAAGTCAGTGGTTCCCAGGATTTTTCCAACCCAGGCACGATCGTGCCTAAGGCAGACACGATCGTGCCTCCAAGGCAGTAGCCCCAGGGCGTTTTCCTGAGCCAGGCACGATCGTGCCTACCCCGGGCACGCCGTGCCTGGCACCCAGATTGCCGAAACCCGATTTTTTCGCATCGTTTTGCGATGTTAAGGCCTCTTCTTGATCCCTAACGTGCGTGTGAACATTGCAACCTTCTATAAATGAGTAGGGAGGATAGGAAAGATGTCTTACATGGTTCATGAATGTAGGGACACTAAAGATTAACGGGAAGGATGCACGAATCCTTATCGATACCGGAGCGCAACGTTCATTCGTGAGTGAGGCGTTTGCCAAGAGCTTAGAGATGCAATCAATACCAATGACACAAACCGTAGTGGTATCAACCCCACTAGGGGAAGACGTTGAAAGAAACAATTACTATCCATCTTGTATGGTGGAAATCGGTGGCCAAACCTTGACGTGTGATTTCGTACCGCTGAGTATGATGGAGTTCGATGCAATCCTAGGGATGGATTGGCTAGAAAAGCATCATGCTAGGGTAGATTGCTACACAAAGGTGTTGGAACTCGAAGGCACACATGGGGACACCCTACGCTTCGAGGGGGACCGCGGCAAATCAAATAGTTGTATCATATCCGCCGTGAGAGCGAGAAATATGATGAGGAAGGGATGCCACGCATATCTAACATACGTGGTTGACAAAACCAAAGAGGAAACGAACATCGATGATGTGAGGGTGGTTTGTAAGTATCCGGATGTCTTCCCTAAAGACCTACCGAGGCTTCCACCTGACAGAGAGATTGAATTTGTGATCGAGGTCGAGCCTGGTACCAAACCAATCTCCATACCGCCATACCGGATGGCACCCGCTGAACTTAACGAGTTAAAAAACCCAATTGCAAGAGCTTTTGGATAACGGTTTCATTAGACCAAGCCACTCCCCGTGGGGAGCACCGGTTCTTTTTGTGAAAAAGAAAGATGGGACACTTCGAATGTGCATTGACTATCGTCAACTGAACAAGGTCACAATCAAGAATAGGTATCCGTTGCCTAGGATTGATGACTTGTTTGATCAACTACGAGGAGCAACCGTGTTTTCAAAGATTGATTTGAGGTCGGGTTACCATCAATTGAAGATTAAGGAAGACGACATACCAAAAAGTGCTTTCCGCACAAGGTATGGGCATTTTGAGTTCCTTGTTATGTCGTTTGGGTTAACAAACGCCCCAGCGGCATTCATGGACTTGATGAACCGAGTATTCCATCGATACTTGGATCGATTCGTGATTGTGTTCATAGATGACATTTTGATTTACTCAAAGAGTGAGGAAGAGCATGAAGAACACTTGATACTCGTTCTTGGACACTACGGGAGAAGCAACTTTATGCCAAATTTTCTAAATGTGAATTTTGGCTAAAGGAGATTGGATTCCTCGGGCACGTGGTTTCTGGATCGGGAATTGCTGTTGATAACAAGAAGATAGAAGCCATTACCGAATGGGAGAGGCCAAAGAACGTCAAGGAAATTCGTAGTTTCCTTGGATTGGCAGGCTACTACAGGAAGTTCGTGGAGAAGTTCTCTGTTTTGGCATCACCATTGACGAAGCTCACTCGTAAAGGAGCTAAGTTTGTATGGGATGACAAATGTGAGAAGGGGTTCATGGAACTAAAGAAACGATTGACCGAGGCACCGGTACTTGCATTACCCAAACAGGGTGTGGGGTACGATGTCTATAGCGATGCGAGCATCCAAGGGCTTGGGTGTGTACTGATGCAGAATGGGAGGGTAATCGCCTATGCTTCACGACAGTTGAAGAAGCATGAGGTGAATTATCCCACTCAGGATTTGGAGTTGGGGGCAGTGGTGTTTGCACTGAAGATATGGAGACATTATCTCTACGGGGAGACATGTCACATATACACTGATCACAAGAGCTTGAAATATGTGTTTACTCAGAAAGAGCTAAACATGAGACAGAGACGGTGGATGGAGTTGATAAAAGACTACCATCTGGTGATAGAGTATCACCCAGGCAAGGCAAACGTGGTGGCAGATGCTTTGAGCCGGAAGAGCTCGTCTGGGGCATTGATAACTAATTTGAGGGCATTAAGAGCCCAACTGGAGGTAACCAGCGATGGTGCCTTATTGGCACGATTTGAGGTGAGACCCACTTTACTTGATGAGATCAAGAAGGGTCAGGAAGCCGACGAAGAACTTATGAAGGTCCGGGAACGCATGCAAGCGGGGCCGGTGGAGGATTTCAGGGAAAGAGATGATGGTCTCTTGTTATTTCGTGACCGAGTGTGTGTACCGTCAGATGATGAGCTCCGAAAGTCCATCTTAGAGGAGGCTCATTCATCGGCTTATGCCATGCACCCGGGGGGCACGAAAATGTACCGTGATTTGAAGGAAAGTTACTGGTGGTCTGGAATGAAGAGGGAAATAGCCGAGTACATCAGTCGGTGCCTTACTTGTCAACAAGTTAAGGCAGAACATCAGCACCCAGCAGGCTTATTGCAACCACTCTCCATCCCTGAATGGAAGTGGGAGCACGTGACTATGGATTTCGTGGTAGGCTTACCACGGACTATCAGGAACTATGACGCGGTTTGGGTCGTTGTGGATAGGCTCACAAAGAGTGCACACTTCTTGCCTATCAACACTACCTACCCACTTGAGAGGTTAGCCAAATTGTATACGGATGAGATCGTGAGGCTGCATGGGGTCCCGGTGACCATTGTATCTGATAGAGACCCACGATTCACATCACGTTTTTGGCCGAAATTCCAGGAGTCTATGGGAACGAAGTTGAAGTTCAGCACTGCTTTCCATCCACAGACGGATGGGCAGTCTGAAAGGGTTATACAGATCCTAGAAGACATGCTGAGGGCTTGTGCATTGGAGTTCCAGGGGAGTTGGGACAACCACTTAGCACTTGTGGAGTTTGCCTATAACAACAGTTATCAGGCAAGCATCGGCATGCCTCCATACGAGGCATTGTATGGGAGGAGGTGCCGTACACCGTTATGCTGGGACGAGGTTGGCATGGCCAAACTCGAGGGTACTGAGTTGGTGGAGGTCACCAAATCAAAGGTGAAGTTGATTCGAGAGAGACTCAAGGCGGCTCAGGATAGACAAAAGAGTTATGCAGATAAGCGTCGAAAAACCTTAGAGTTTAAGGTTGATGACGAGGTATTCTTGAAAGTTTCTCCTTGGAAAGGGATCATTCGGTTCCAAACCCGAGGAAAACTTAACCCACGATATATAGGTCCATTCAGAATTATAGAGAGGATTGGGGCCGTTGCATATCGTCTACAATTGACTCCTGAGTTAGAGAAGATACATAATGTGTTTCATGTATCCATGCTTAAGAAGTACGTGCATGATCCCTCTCACGTATTGGAGAAGCCACCTGTAGAGGTACGTGAGGATTTGAACTACGCTGTTCAACCTATCAAAGTCACCGATAGAAAGGTGAAGAAGCTGAGGAGCAAAGAAGTCCCAATGGTTAAAGTCCTGTGGAAGAGCGATCGGGTCGAGGAAGAGACATGGGAAACGGAGGCTTTGATGAGGAAGCAGTATGCTTTCCTATTCGAGTAGAGCTGTGAATTTCGGGGACGAAATTCCTGTTAAGGGGGGGTGAACTTGTGACACCGCACCCGAACGTCCTTGAAAATTCGATTTAAAAATTCAAAAGTGATGTATTGAATTTCCGATTTCAAAGCAATGGAAGAAACGATTAATATTTTACGAAGTACATGATTGACTATTGTATTGTTCAAACCCGCATTCTTTTGTAATTTTCATCATGTAAATTATTGGGATGAGCCTACACATATTGGAGATCAATAATGTGATTTAGGAAGTTGACTTGTTCTAAATAAATTAGAATGAGTACAAAAAAAAGACATCTTTTGACAAAGATAAAACAATAGGACCCATCTTCCCATTTTTGGAAGTATTGGTAGATATTTTGGACCCCAAATTAAATGGGATCATTTGGGAACCATCCCACATGACCTTGGTACCTGCAAAGACAAAGAAAAATGGATGAGACAACTATGTGGGGCGGACTTTTGACTCATGAGCTACAACATTACAAAAAGGAAATAAAAGAGGAGGTCCATACCATGTTTGATTGCAATCAAATACCCCACCTTTCTTTTTGTGAACCACATGCTCTCTTAGCATGATTGAGGCCTTCCTAATACATTTCCCCTACACCCCATTCGAACTCCCAAGATAAGAGAGAAAGAGGGAGCCACATATTCCAAGGGAGAAGAGAAGAGAGAAGCTGGCCGCAGGATTCGTTTTCCAGCAGATAGGGTCTCTTGTTTGATCCATAACTTGAGCTTCACTCGTCCAAATAAGGCGTATGATATACCAAAAGAAAGCTCTCAAGACGAGGAATCTGTGAAGGCCTGGTTTGCAGGAATCGGAGTTGTGGAAGGCTTCCAAATCGTCCGAGTAAAACGCAACCTCGCAGGAGAGGATTTAATCTTCTAAAGTGAGTTTTAACCCCAAAGCTTTACTTTTCATTCTCCAAATGATATGAACGATTGGTGAGACTATTATACACTAATCCAAGTGTATAATATGTCCTTATAAAGTTATTTTATTGATGTAAAGGTTAGATACTAACCTAGATGCAAATATTGGAAAACTAGGAATCGAGTTAGCCGGAAAACACCCGTTCTAGGGGCTGTTTTCGTATCAACGATTAAGGGTTGAACTGGCACTTTGAGGAGGCTGTTTAACACTCATATTTGAGCAAGGAATCAGTCCCAAATCCACCTTGACCAAAGATTTGACCATTGGACCAAGAAGGGAAAGTTTAAAGCTCAATTGAGGTGAGGATTGACATCTAATTGCTTACAACTTGTAGGTTAAGCATGAGATTACCTAAATGCTTAAATCATGATTTTTCATGGATTATGATGACTATATATTGATGAAATATTGATATAGTTGCCAAAGAATGAATTTGGAATGATTTGAGAAAGTATGAATAATATGAGATTAAATGAGTATAAATGAACTATTTTGTGAAAATGGGCATTTTGCTCATGTATGAATCATGTGGATACATAAATGAATATTTGTGTATTGAGATTGAATACTTAAGTTGCTGCTACATAATTATAAATATGTAGAGAATTACAAACAATGAGGATAATGGTACGATAACAATAATCTTAATAGTATTGGAATACTAGTTAGTGATTATTGGAACTTGTTGATTAAATTGATCCTAGGGATTGGATTGTATGAAAGGTACTTGAATGTAGTTCAAGTGTATATGATAACTTAGTATGGAACTAAGGTTAAGTTATGGGGAGTCTTTAAGGATGACCCATGGTAGTTTAATGATATGTCAATTCTAGGCATAGGGTTGCTTGAGAATTGGACCTTAATGCATGGTGATGTGATAGAGCCGAGCTCTAGAATGCATGTAAGGTGTAGACTTGGAGTCTATGTATTGTATAGCTAGAGCCGAGCTCTAGGACTTGCGTGGTGATGTGATAGAGCCGAGCTCTAGAACGCAAGGTAGGAAAATTGACCCGAGGTATATGAATTGTATGGTGATGTGGTAGAGCCGAGCTCTAGAATACAATGTCATGTACTAGGGTTGGACTCTAGGAGTTGTCGTGGCTTATAGTCACGGGGTTGGGAATGGTGATTTCCAAATGAACATGGGCCCACGGGCCGGCTACTTGACTTTTATATAAAGTAAGTATATTTTTTTAAACGGGGTAACTTAGGGTTACAATCATAATGTACTATCACCCTATTTGAGGGTCTTGTGTTTGAAATACTTGTTGTATATCTATTAGATGCCTGCCACACCAGCACTTTATAGCCGTATAGAGTGCTGACCCCTTCGGGGGCGTCCCACCACCATTTTTCAGGTTGAGGCTTGAGCTTGCTTCCTGTGCTCGTTGCTCGAGAGATCATCTAGGAGCGAAGACTTGGTTCGTGCTTCCTCCATTCAGATTTTAAACATTAATAAACATGCTCGTGGATATTTTATTATAGAGCCTGCGTGCTCATGAATAGCCCTATGTGGCCCTTTCGTTTTAAACAATGTTTTCCGCTGCTTTATGAATTACTTATTATGTTGTTTATGGATGACTTATGTGTGAATGATATTCATGACGCCTTGTATAATATGAATGTGTTGGACTGCGGTTGACTATTCGTATTGTACGGCGGGTTGTCGACGTGTCCGGGGAGGTCCGGGGCGTGACATGAGCAGACCCAGATCACTCATCTCAAATATCTTCATCATCTTGAGTTTGAAATCTTGTATCTGCCTACAGTTTGACCCTCCTGATGTTGATGGAGTTATAGGACCACACAGGTCACAATGGACTAGCTCTAGCTTTCCTTGTGCTTTGTATGATGACTTCTGTGGAAAGGATGTCCTGTGTTGCTTGCCCATCATGCACCCTTCACAAATGTGACTTATCTGACCTATCTAGCAATGAGTTGTTTGACATCTTGTTCAGTGCTTGGAAGTTCAAATGCCCATATCTAGCATGCCAAAGTAGGTCAGTGCTCCTTACTTTACTCAACAGACAACTCTTTTGAGCTACTTTTAAGCACACCATGAATAACTTGTTTTGTCTTCTGTCCACCTTGAAAATGAGCTTGCTGTCTTTATCCAAGACCTTCAGAGTGCCTCCTTTAAGCAGCACTTGTCCTCCCAGTTCATCCAATTGCCCAAGACTTATAATATTGCTTTTAAGTCTTGGAATGTAATACACATTTGGTAGTGTCATGTGCTTACCTGATTTACATTCAAACTCAATTGTGCCTTGTCCTGTGATATCCACCATTGAATTGTCTCCAAACCTTACTTTTCCTTGTACTGATGAGTCAAGGCTTGTGAAATAAGATTTGTTCCCAGTCATATGGTTGCTTGCCCCTGTGTCTAGGTACCACCACACCTTGTGATCTTCATCCATCTCTTTGCTACTTTTTGCTATGTTCTGCACTGACACTTATGATTTTGTCAATTCACAGGTTTCTATTATCATCAGAGAGGGTGCTTCCTGAGGTTCTTCTTCTACAAAATTTATTTCCTCTTCTTTAGCCTCCTGTGTACATTCAGATGCAAAATGACCCATCTTGCTGCAGTTATAACACTTTATCTTAGACTTGTCAAATTTTCTCTTTTGCTGAGGTTGTTGGTCTTCATTTCCTGTTCTCCCGTGGCCTCTTCCTCTACCTCTGCCTCTGCCTCTTCCTCTAGGTACAAGTGAATCCCTATTTACATGGTTTTGAGTCATGTTCTCTTCCCTTGCTTTCCACTCTACCCTTGTGAGAAGTACTGTCTCTGGATTGGTATTAGACTGTCCCACTAGTCTTTCTTCATGGGCTTTTAGGGATCCAATCACCTCTTCTGAAGTCTTAACTTTTAAATCACAAAACTCCTCTATAGTAGATGCCAGTTGTAAGAACTTAGGTGATGCACCTCTCAGTAGTTTCTTAACAACCTGCTCCTCTTCTACCACATTACCCAGTCCTCGAAGCTTGGTCACAATGATCTGCAGTTTACCAGAGAAATCATCTACGCTTTCAGTATCACTCATTCTTATTCCTTCAAAATCTCTTAACAAAGCCTGAGTGCGTACTTCTTTTACTCTTTCAGCACCAAGGTTCATTGTGCTCAGCATGTTCCAAGCTTCTCTAGCAGTCCTTTTTGCTCCTAATTGAAGAAGAGTGTCCTCTCCTATTCCTTGATAGATTGCAGCCAATGCCATCTTATCCTTCATCCGATCAACCGGACCTTGTGACTCTACAGCATCCCATACACCTTGAGCTATCATGTAGACTTCCATTTTAATAGCCCATGCTGCGTAGTTACTCCGGGTCAACATAGGATACTTTAATGTGACAGTGCCTTCTTTACTTTGGCACTTCCCTGCATCTTCTTCATCACGATCAAAGATACCATGTGTATCTCCGATTCCTTCACTTGTTGATGAAGATGAGGATGGACTCATGACTGCAGGATCCTCTTAACCGTGGGCTCTGATACCAATTGATGTACTACTGACTTTGATTCATAAAAGAGAAGATCAAAATGTATTCATATATTCATTCATAATGTGTAGAATGCTTCAATGAGAAGGAAAAACCGTCTTAATCTTCACCTACGCCCAATTCATTCATTTTATATCAAAATGAAAGGGGAAGTTGGTTAGATTAAGTGGATGAAAAAACCTCCCCACTTTCTAGCACACGTACACCCACAAAGTACATCAACATAAAGGAAAACAAATAAATAAATAAATAAATAAATAAATAAATAAATAAGATAATAACCATATTAGCTAACAAGTTTAATATGTAACAGCCGCGACCAGCTGAAGCAGGTAAGGAACCGTTCCTTTTTTCCTCACTTCGTTGCATTTGATTCCTTTATCTACGTATTGTGTTTATATAGCCTTCCAACTTCCAAGTTCTTCCGAATAATAGCTAATCAGGATTGCTCATCATTTATTGGGGTTGATTGCATTTCAGTTTTTTCTACTGCTATGTATTTTTTTTCCCTAAAAGCATGTTACAAAAAGATTTAGTTTTTGCTCCAAAAAGATTTAGTTCTGGTCAAACAAGGCCAATTTTCACGTAAAATGTCATTAAATTACCAACAAGAAGTGAGATAAACAAGCCATACATCATAATTTTAGTTAAACAAATGAAGAAATTCTTACATACGAAGTATAATCATGATATATGGTCAAACAATACTCTTTTTGTGGTCGGAGAGATAGTACGTATAATAAAAATCAGGTATATGCGTATATCTGCTAATCTTTCTGTCAAACACTCAAACCGCTTCTACATATATTTCTATTTCAGGAATAGTCTTTCAGTTCCAATTTGGTGGAAAAGGGGAGTGCATTGTCTTTGTTAGATATCCCAATTTCTTATGGAATATTACCAGTATTTTTTTTACTGAAATTCCCATGTTATTACTGAAAGTAGGAAATGTTTATTTTTCGTTGGGCACTTATAATTTCATTCTTGTGATTTTAAATATAACGTAAGGAGTAAGTTCCTAAGTGGGTTTGAGGAGGGAATCACAGTTTTATGAATTATTGTATGCCTTGGCTCTAAGTTCACTGTACATAAAATCTTTAATGCTCAATTATTTTCTTTGTTTCACAAGAACTAATGAGCTGCTCGTTTGTTTTGTAAAGTTGAATATCTTTGGCCTGCATTTCAAAGTTATGCTTATGCCTAATTTTTTCAGAAACAATGGCTGTTCCGTTGCTAAACAAGAAGATTGTGAAAAAGCGCGTCAACAAGTTTAAAGCAGTGTTTGGGGTAGATTAAAAAAAGTGCTTTTCAGCTTTTGGCTTAAAAAAAGTTGAAAAGAGTGTTTTCAAATGATAGCTTCTGTTTAAATTAATCACTTAAAAGCTAAAAGCTGGAAGCAGGTAGAAGGGTGCTTTAAACTGCTTCTCACTTTTTCTATTACACAAAAAGTACTTATTTTACCAAACACTACCAACTTTTACTTTTTCAGAATCACTTTTTTCTCAAACACTACCAACTTTTACTATTAATCACTTTTCCCAAAATCACTTTAAAAAATCACTTTTTAAAAGTGGAAGCAATCGCAAACACTCCCTAAGAGGCCACAGAGTGACCATTACATCTCTGCTAAGGTATACTGTGATCAGAGGCGGACCGAGGAAGTTTGTCTTGGGAGGGCGGTAACTTAAACAAAATATTTTTTGGGAGGGTGAAAATTATTTTTTATTATATATATACACTAAAAAATTTTGTTGTTGGGGGGCGACCGCCCCCTGGGTCTGTACTACGGTCCGCCCCTGACTGTGATTAATTTCAGAGGGACATTACAATAGGACATTATGACTTATGAGAGAAGTTTCTACACGACAGTTTGACACTTTCCCTCGGGGGTTGAAGTTGAACATGTGATCTTGTCACAGGAATACCCTGCTATCATGTCTAATTTATGTCCCCTCTAATTACTCATACTCCCTCCGTCCCATCAGAAGATTCCCACTTTCCTTTTTTGGACCTCCCATATAAAGGTTTCCATTTTCATTTTAGGAAACAATTAACAATCTTAAGTGACAAATTAATCATTAAACATTAAAAATAATACATTTATAACATCACAATTATCAATACTAACTACATTATAATATATATCTATTAAAATTATTTCTCAAAAATATGTGAAGTACTTTATTTAATTATTGTCTAAATAACCGTGTCGTTTTGCTATGGGAATCCTCCAACGGGACAGAGGTAGTACTATTTTCTTCCCATGATTCTTTGCTTCGTTGAGTTGCCACTTCAACATTTTATTTTTAATGAAATATTGTTCCCCACCTTGTTTATTATGCATGGTTTGAAACGGGCCCATGTATCTTCATCAATGGAAGCTTCAATTTTCAATCTCCCATCTATATGGATTTTCTCTCGTCTGGCAAGAATATGGCTCTGCCCAAGCTGGCCATATTGGTCGATAGTAACATTTTGAGTCTGTTTTGAGTTTTGACATTTTCTATGCGCTGGATTTACTTGGCGGTTTAATGTGTTTTTATTGTGGCAGGAAAACTGGCGTAGGCCCAAGGGTATTGACTCCTGTGTGAGGAGAAAGTTCAAAGGATGCACTTTGATGCCTAACATCGGCTATGGCTCAGACAAGAAAACCCGCCATTATCTGCCTAAAATGGATTCAAGAAGTTCGTTGTGCATAACGTCCTAGAGTTGGAACTCTTAATGATGCACAACAGGTTTGTAATTATTAGCAGTGCTAAATGTGATATACATATTTCAAGACTTACTGTGCTGAGATTGCCCACAATGTTTCAACCAAGAAGCGGAAAGAAATTGTTGAGCGTGCGGCCCAGTTAGATGTTGCAGTGACTAACAAATTGGCTAGGTTGCGCAGCCAGGAAGATGAGTGAACACCACTATACATCTCTTTTGTTGCAAAACTACATGAGAGGAGTCACCTCCTTTGCGTTAATGTGACCATTACAAGTTTTTTTGGGTAAAAATGTGACAATTACAAGTTAAAAAAACCTTTGATACTTAAGTTTTTCATCAATTGACGTTTCTCAGTGTCTTGCTTTCTATTTTCTTTTCTTGCCTATTCGTATGCCGTTCAATGTAACTTCTACCCATGTTCCAGTTTTGCTGCTAACTTTATGTATCAGTGAACTATTCAAACGCCATGTGATAATGGAAAATTATCTGGGGTCCTGGAGTAATTTTGGAGCTTTGTACCGGTGATTGATAATATAATATCACTGAACTATTCAAACGTCATGTGTCACAGCAAGTCTCTGCGGAGTTGCTGTGAGTTCTGTTTAACGCAGCAAGCCCCCTTTCCCAGCCGTCGCCCTAATCCTAGCTAGACATGGACCGGGACCGGGCCGGTCAAAAGCAGAACAGAATATTTGGGCCTAAGGCCCGGTACCAGCATGAGATTCTGTCGGGATTGGGCCGGGCCTGGGTAGGGCCGGGTCATTTAATTTTTTTCTTTTTGTCTTTTCTAATTTATTCCTACCCCCCAAACCCAGCGAAAACACCCGGCCCAACCCACCTAGCAGAGGCCCAAAACAAAAAATCAAAAATAAATTGGCTCGTGCCGGTCCCTCTTTCCACACCTGTAGCACACCTATATATCCCCACGGTTTGGGCCCAGTGGACCGGTCTCGGTCGGCGGGCGGGGCCGGTACTAGACAGTACCGGGGTGGGCCGGACACCGGACCGATTGAACCGATCCCGGTCCATCCCTATAGTACGGCGAGGGCGTCACTAGAACTCTAGAAGAGATGCAAGGAGATCCATGGCCACTGTTCATCCCCGAGTCCACAGGAAGCTAGAAGCGATGGGGTCGGTTGGTCTCCTTATGCGATAGAGATAGATCTTTGCTGATAGTCATAGAGATAGATCTGATGTCTAGTTTACATTAATTAAAAAGACACTTTTTGGAAAATAAGATTAAGGTGATATTTTTGGAATTAGAAAGTCCAATGGTAATATAGAAGCCATTATATCTTTTGTTACAAAATTAAACATTACTTACTACTCGGTATATAATTTTGTTGTTTGTTTTTGTTGCTTATTGTTTCATTTTTTCCTTTTCTTAATAACTCTGATTTTTTCAATAATTTCTATATGTTTCATGTGGTTGATTATTCATAAATTCAAATTTATCGATTTTGATGATTAAATGTAAATCTATATATGATTTTTTTGCTTCAAAGAGGTAGCGAAGATGAAGAAAAATCAAAATAAACAACAAAAATCATGATCAACAATAAAACAAAAATAAGTGACACAATGCAACAAAAAACAATACGGTCTAACAAAAAACATCGCAACAAAAAGCAACACATTTAATACACCAAAAAGAAACCAAAAAATAATGTATAAAAGTATCACTACAATTATGTAATTCAATCTAGCTAGTATTTCAATGTATTAGATATATCTACATTTCTTTTTATGCATCTTAACACACAATTCTTTAGGGTTGACTAACTTTTCTTCATTCTCCTTGATAATATTCATTTTATTGTCGAAATCAATGAGTCGGGGAACCTTTATCATAATTGATGAAAAAGACTCCTAAAGCAATCCTGGGTTTGGCTGAGGAAATGTTCTGCTCATACAAATAAATTAAGCATGTAAGAAATAATATGAGTACTTTTTTTAGCATGCATCTTTTCTTAGTATAATATATATTGTTATTCCTAATAAATATTAGTTATAAATACGGCTGATGTAAAGTGATGCATACTTGATTTTAAAATGATAAATCCATGTGATCTTTTTATCCCCACGAAGATGTTGTGGCGGTGGAGCGGCATCCAAGTCTTTACATCCATATAGATAGAGGAAAAATGAACTTAACATACTTCTTTGTTACTTTAGTTGCAAGCTTGATCGTACCAAGTGATACATGTAATTGACCAAGTATTCCATATCCCTCACTAAAACCATCCCCTATGTTTTCCATAAGGATAATCAATCATGACCAAGTGATTGATAAAAACAATACATACATTGCGAATATATTAAAACACAATGGTTACAAACATTCTCAATCCGACAAGTTCCTTTGAAATTCTAAAAAGCTGGTCACATTAAATTTTGCCTCATTCTTCCACTTTTGACCCATCATCCAGATTCCAGAGTGTCATTTAGAGACAATGAAATATGAGAGCACAAAGAAAAATAGGAGAAAATGCAGACGATGAAGGGAGATAAAATCATTACTCACCAAATGAGCTCTCTCCAGGCACACAAAACTGCATTCGTTTAAGCTTTCTCTTCAAGCACACAAAACTGCATTATATTAAGCTTTCTCTTCAAGCACACCAACTATAAAATTGTTATATAATATTATTTACAAGTATTACCTGTAAGATATATAATTAACTCACTCATCGCCTCATCCTAATGTTAGGATGTTTTTTCTTGGACTGAAATTTGTTGGTCTGTTCTGTTGATTAATGGAAATAATCCAACATGTTCTAGTAAATGTTTGGTCTCTGTGTATTTTATAACTATCCAACTATCCAAGTTTTGGCCTGAAACTGAAAATAGTCCAAGTAAAAACATCTTTAGTGTCAATGGAAGCACACAACTCTTAGTTTTGGAAAATAGATTGGTTCATAATAGGGAAAATACAGAACAGTCTAAACCTGAAATATATACTTTCATCAGAAGAAGAACTGATGAAAGTGATTGAAATCAGACTGTGCATTTGGGTGGACCGGGCCCGGTCCGGTTCCGATTCGGGCCCGGCCGGGCTTGGAGGGTTATGGCCTTATGGGTAAGGCCTGGAACTGGCCCGGAGTCTACCGATTCCGGGTCGGGCCAGTTCCGGTTCTTTTTTTTTTTTTTGCTTTCTTATTTATTTGAACCCCCATCCCCCCCAACCCCAAACCCCTCGGAAACACCCAGCTCAGTTAGGGATGGACTCGGTTCGGGCCGCCCGGCCCGGAAAACCGGTTCCGGTTCCGGCCCGAGGGGTTAAGCGGTTCCGGGCCCGGGTCATGAAAAAGGTGAACCGGCCGGGCCAGGTTCGGGCCTTTTTCTTTTCTTTTCTTTTTTTTTGTTTTTTCAATTTTTTTCGTTTTTCCTGGGTTGGGTTGGGTGCTTTGGGGGGGTTAAGGGGTGGGGGTGGGGGTGTGAAGGGGGCGGGGGGGCGGGGGTTAATTAGAAAAGTGACGTGCACTTGTCGTGAGGTGCACTCAAAATAATATTCAATACAACACTTATACGTAGTATAGCGTAGTAGAGTTCGTATCCACAGGGAAAGGAATAACTCTCTTTTTATATAAATAATAAGTAAAGGGGGGTTTTGATTGTTGATGTGATTTAATTAAATTAAACACGAAGATGAACGAGTTATATGGGATTTAATTCAAAGATAAAAGTGACTTGGCATTGCTACTTTCCACTCGTTGATATATTTTAGTCGATCATTGTTATATCTATAACTTATTTCCTCTCGAATACTCAATCGAGGAGTATATCCAATTCATCGAGGATAGTTATTAACAACAACCGTTCATTAATAACCCTTACTATTAGTCAAGTATAGAACAACGCCATATACCGACTTGATAGTAGCATTTAATCTTTTAACTCCTTGATGAAATCAATTGAGATTGATAACCTTAACACAACGGTTTCGGTTTAACCAACAAAATTAATCCCTCTTAAGTTTATTAACCACGACCGTGCATTAACAAACTGAAGTTACTTACTTGTGAAACTATCAACGATTAACCATCGGTTCGTTGATCGTTTCTAGTAATAATTAATATGTGAAACAAAACTAGTTGATCCTTTAAGTAATGTTCAAAATATTAATATGAAATATGAATAGGAATTAATTAATACTCAAGGAAGAATATTAAAGGGAATGAATCCTACTATAGTTAAATATCAAGATGTTAACTAATTGTCATCTTAGTAACACTCCCCGATATTAACATAGAGGAAGGAATAGCTATTACTAAAACCAATGTCAAGATGTTAACTAATTGTCATCTTAGTAACACTCCCCAACATTGATATAGAAATAGTATTTAAAGGAAGAATTAATATTCAAGGAAAAGAAGTTAAGAAAATAACTCACAACTTTAATAATCAACAAGCTTCAAGAGCAATACCAAGAAATGGAAGTTTAGCTCCTCATTTGGAGACTAAACATGCTAAAAGAAATATAAAGAAATGCTATTCTAAACTGAGCTTAAGAGTATAAAGGAATTGGTTTTTCTAAAAGTGAAGGAAAGGAGGTGTATTTATAGGCTTTTTGAGGTGCAGGTCGAGTACTCGATCGAGTATATATACATACTCGATCGAGTATGTGTAGAACATTGAATTCGCCCTATACTCGATCAATACTCGGGTAGTTTTTATAGCTATACCCGATCGAGTATATAAGTATACCCGATCGGGTATAGACACTCGAACGTGGGAAAATCTTCTCCTGCATGTTCCTTTGTTTTCGGATCCGATCCGATTTGAAATGTCAACCAGATACCCGATCGAGTATATGTATATACTCGACCGAGTATAGACCAAAATCAGGATTTTTCCTTCTTTTTGTCTTGTACTCTTGCACCTTCCTTCACCATTGATCATTTGATTGATCTTGGACCTGTTTAAGCTCAGAATAAACCTAATCTAAACAAATTACAAGAATTTAACAAACTAAACTATTACACCGAAAGTGTGTAATTTCCGAAATATTAAACAATCAAAACTAACTAAAAACGTAAATAAACATACGGAAATTACAAACGTATCAACTCCCCCACACTTAATTCTTTACTCGTCCTCGAGTGAAGTCAAATGTTTCAAACAGTTTAAGATCATTCCATGAGTTCAAGAAAGAAAGGAACAAAGATCACCAAGGAATAAAAATGATTTTACAAACAACATTCTCTCTTGGGTTTTATGATCTTCTATGCTCCATCTTCTTGTCTCTTCTTCCTCTTCTTCTCTTTTTCTCCTCTTTCTCCCAAAAGATCAAATGAGTTCCTGCACAAAAAAATTTCTCTCATATCTCTCATTTTGCCTAGGAGCCTTTTCAGGTTTTCATCCTAGCATCTCTTTTTGTTTTTCCATCCTTACTAACTCACTCATTTTTTTTATAAGCCATTTTTGCTTAGATTGCCCATTCTTGGGTTTTCAACCTAACTAGCATTTCAATTCTTTTATTTATTCTTTTTTTTGTTTACAAAGAGTAAAAGAAATTCATGCATAGTAAAGTGTGAAAATAAAGATTACATACCATGATGAGTCTCCTCCCCCACACTTAGTATAAGCACTGTCCCTAGTGCCCGCCTTCTTCACCGTAGTAACTGCCTCCAAAGCCGCTTCCGAAGCCTCCTCCAAAGCTCCCGTCTCCCATGTGAGTATCCCCGCCGTCCCCACCATCAAAACCGCCACCCCCGGAGCTCGATCCTCCAAAGTTGCCCCATTGAGTGGGGTCATACCAAGAGGGGGGTGGGGGTGGTTGAGCCATGGTATGGAATTGGCCTTGATGAGCCATGTAAGAGTACATAGGTCCATAAAACCTACGTTGATCTTCTTCATATCTGCGGTTGTCTTCGGCCCGTTGCTCCTCTAGTCTTTGAAATCCCGCCCTTTGTTCCTCCCGATATTTACCAACTTCATTGGTAACTTTGTTGAGTCCTTCAAGCATTTGTTGGAAGTAATCGGGAGGTGGGGGGGCTTGGTTTGGTGCGGGTAGGTAGTGATGTGCAACCTCGGGTTCTTGATGCTCGGGTTGAGGTTCTTGGTCGGGTTGGTCTTCTGGGAGATCTTGGGCTTGTGGTTCTTGGAGATGTGGTGGAAGGGCATGAGGGAATAGGAAATGGGGCACCTCGAACTCCGGTCTATAGGTTAGTTTGGGGGTGTCCGGGTTTGGCATTAGGAAATATTGGACAGGTTGTACGTGGATGACCCAATTGTACATGTTTTTGGGTTGGTCTCCAATATAAACCGTATGGGAGAAAGATGTACATCCCGAGCGTCCTAACCAACCCATATCCATCAAGCAATAGTCGGGTATAGGAGAGTTATCCGTATACCCGCACCTACTCGCCAAGTGCATTATCACTCCACCCACAACTATGGTCCCTTTGGCTAAGCTTTCCTTTTTTAAATGTGCCCATATGAGATTGCATAGATTAAAGTCCACGTGGCGACGGAATAAGGCAACGGACATCAAACACACGTCCCCGATTCTAGTGTGATGGTTGTTGGGACGGCCAAGCAAGCAATTCGCCAAGAATTTTAAGAACAACCGGAGAACGGGGTGTTGGACATGACTGATATACATTTGGGAGGAACTAAATTTCACTTCCCCAGTCATCTTTGTCCATAGGGAGTGCCCAAAGATGGTGTTATCCGAGATGGCTCTCTCGTAGGGTACCGGGATGCCAAAATGTTCAGCAAACTCGAGTTTCGTTATTGAGTAGTTTCGGTTAAACAGACGAAACTCGAGTCTATCATCCCTAAAATCCGCCTCATCACTTTCAAATTTCACCGAACTCAAGAATTCGTAGATAATCCGTTCATTAGAATTGTATTTCATATTGAAAATACGGTCCATATCTAATGCATGAAAGAATTTTCTACAACTCTTATAGACTCCTAATTCTCGTAGAGCATCATGGCAAAGAAAACGGGAAGGTTTTACTTGCCTTTTTGTTGTTGATAGGAGTCTAGTTCGGTGTTCGGCGTCGGCGGGAATGATGTCCTCAAAGCCGGGAATAGGTGCCATGGAGTTTGAACTTTCTCCCCTTTGCTTCCTTGGAGCCATTTGTGAAGCTTTGGAGTTCAAATTTGAATGAGGTAGGGTTTTTTAGGGATTTGGTGGAGGTTTGGGGAAGATGGGATTTATGGGTATAGATATGGAGAGGAGAGTGAGGGGAGTATTTTGGTGGAGGAATGGGTTGATTTGGTGGAGAATGGAGAGAGATATGGTAGAGAGAAGGGTTAAAAAATGGAGTTTGGGGGAGGGTTGTTCGAAATTGGGGAGAGTTTGGGGAAGATGAAGTGTTTTTGGGGTTAATTTGGTGTTATATCCGCAGGGGTACCCGATCGAGTATCCCTGTATACCCGATCGGGTACAGAAGACAGGGGCTGGGAAACTGGCTTTTCTGAGCATACTCGACCGAGTATTAACCTGTACTCGATCGAGTATTGGAGGCAGGGATGAAATAAAGTTCTTTTTCCCGTTATACTCGACCGAGTATGATCATGTACTCGATCGAGTACTGGAGACAGATTTTTCCTTCTTCTTATTTCAGTTCATACTCGACCGGGTATAGAAATATACCCGATCGAGTATGCTCCCAGACACTTCAAAACCTGTATTTTCTTCTTCTTCAAAACAAACATGTGATTAGTTCCCTCTCCCTCTTTTCTCTCAAATTCACACAAAAAGGAAATAAAATCTAACTAATTGACTTGGGTTGCCTCCCAAGAAGCGCCTTATTTAACGTCGTGGCACGACGTTTTATTTATTTAAATTTTTATTTTATGTGGGATCGTGAGCATTCCTTCCGTCATTTCTTTTCTTTGGCCCTTTCCAGTAAGGCCGACCTTTCTTCTTTGTTCCCGACTCAATTAAAGCATTTGGCGTTGGTGGTTCAAAAACATTTAAAGAGCAAAGAGATTGATCTTTAATTTGTTTTTTCGTAGAGTCAAAGATATTGAACTCTACTTTTTGGTCATTGAACTCTAAAGTTAATGAACCACTAGACACATCGATTTTTGTTTTTGCGGTCTTTAAGAAGGGTCTTCCCAAAAGGATGGGCGCTGTTTGGTCATCATTCCCCATTTCGAGGACGTAGAAGTCGACGGGAAAAACCATATTCTCTACTTCTACTAGCACATCTTCTAATACACCCTTCGGGTAGGTACTAGAATGATCTGCTAGTTGAATCACTACACCGGTTTGATGTAGTGGGCCAAGTTGTAGGGTTTTATAAACGGAATAAGGAATGACGTTTATAGATGCCCCCAAATCTAGTAAGGCCTTAGGAAATGTGGTGTTTCCTATCGTGCAAGGAATAGTGAACATGCCCGGGTCGCCACATTTTTTTGGAAATTTTTCTTGAAAGATGGTCGAGACCTGTTCACTAACTTCAACCTTTTGTTTCCCCTTTAATTTATCTTTTCTCTTCATTATACATAGTTCTTTTAAGAACTTTGCATAACGGGGAACACTTTTGATCAGTTTAAAGAGTGGGATATTTACCTCACAATTTGCGAAGGTTTCATAGATGTCCCGGTCACTCTCTAGTTTCCTTGTGTCTTTCAATGCCTCAGGGAATGGAGGGATCGGTTCATATGATGACAGCGGAGGGAATTTTGTCTTCGTTGGCTCCTCCTCCTTGTGGTCAATCTCTTCTTTTTCAGCTTCCTTTGTTTGTAATTCCGGGCTACTCCTTAGCATGATGGCATTGACTTGTTGCCTTGGGTTCTGTTCAGTTTGGGAGGGAAGCCTACCCGAATCTCTTGCTTCAAGTCGATTTACAGTATTCGAAATTTGGCTAACTTGAGTTTCCAAATTTTGAATGCTTGACTTTGTTTCTTGTTGAAATTGCACCACGTTTTGTTGTAAGGTGCCCATGGTAGTAGCAAGAGTTCGAATCATGTCTTCCGTAGACATACTCGATTGAGAAGGTGGGTTGGCTTGTTGAGGGTTTCCATACCTTAAGTTTGGATGATCCCTCAATCCGGGATTGTAAGAATTTGAGAACGGGTCATACCTCCTTTGTTGGTGGCCTTGGAAACCCAAAGCGTTGACTTGCTCTGTGGTGTCTTCCTGAAGAGTTGGGCATGAGTCCGTGGGATGCCCTTGTTGTGTACAGATACCGCAGACCTTGACTTCTTGGGTCTTGGATTTTAAAAGGAAATCCTTAACCAAAGAAGTCAAGCCGGTCACTTGACTTGTCAAGCAGTTCACTTGACCTTCCAACGCGTTATTGGATTCCGCCGCCATGATCCTTCGAGTTGAGGACCGCCCGTTATAGTGTCTGGAGTTCTCGGCCAACTCCGAGATGAGATCTCTTGCTTGGGAAGGGGTTTTGTTGACAATGCCCCCTCCACACGCCGCATTCACCATGCGACGATCTTGATCCACAAGACCATCATAGAAGTAGAGGATGAGGTCTTGTTCGGTGTATCCGTGATAGGGGCAACTTGCACATAGCTTCTTGAATCTCTCCCAATATTCATATAGAGATTCATCATCTTTTTGTTCAATGTTGCTTATTTGCTTCTTGAGTGACGATGAAATAGAAGCGGGGTAATACCTGTCAAGGAAGGCCTTCTTCATTTGTGGCCATGTAGTGATACTTCCCGAAGGAAGATAGAAAAGTCAATCCTTTGCAGTATCCTTCAGAGAGAATGGGAAGGCCCTCAGTTTGATTTGCTCCTCGGACACACCATTGGGGCACATGCTTGTGCACACAATATGGAATTCCGACAAGTGTTTGTTCGGATCCTCCCCTCGTAAACCATGGAATGATGGAAGGAGATGAATGAGCCCAGATTTTAGCTCAAATGTGACCCCCGTATCAAGAGTTGGAAAAGTGATACATAGGGGTTGTTGATTAAGATTCGGAGCTGTGAGCTCCCTCAATGTTCTCGTCTCAAGAGCCATAGTGATTGACTCTTCGGTCTCGCTAGATTGAGAACTAGCACTTGATGATTCCTCCGAAGAAGTATTCGGAAATAAATTCCTAAACCTTTCGAAGGCTTGTTCCGTTTGGGGGGTTGTTTGGTAGATGATTTCGTTTATAGATCGGGTTCTTACCATAAACTCAAACAAGCTCAGAAGAAATAGAAATCTTTATACTTTCAACTATTTTTTTTTTCTTTTTTTAAAATGAAATAAAAAGAAAAATAAATTGCCTTACCCCGGCAACGGCGCCAAATTTGACGTGCACTTGTCGTGAGGTGCACTCAAAATAATATTCAATACAACACTTATACGTAGTATAGCGTAGTAGAGTTCGTATCCACAGGGAAAGGAATAACTCTCTTTTTATATAAATAATAAGTAAAGGGGGGTTTTGATTGTTGATGTGATTTAATTAAATTAAACACGAAGATGAACGAGTTATATGGGATTTAATTCAAAGATAAAAGTGACTTGGCATTGCTACTTTCCACTCGTTGATATATTTTAGTCGATCATTGTTATATCTATAACTTATTTCCTCTCGAATACTCAATCGAGGAGTATATCCAATTCATCGAGGATAGTTATTAACAACAACCGTTCATTAATAACCCTTACTATTAGTCAAGTATAGAACAACGCCATATACCGACTTGATAGTAGCATTTAATCTTTTAACTCCTTGATGAAATCAATTGAGATTGATAACCTTAACACAACGGTTTCGGTTTAACCAACAAAATTAATCCCTCTTAAGTTTATTAACCACGACCGTGCATTAACAAACTGAAGTTACTTACTTGTGAAACTATCAACGATTAACCATCGGTTCGTTGATCGTTTCTAGTAATAATTAATATGTGAAACAAAACTAGTTGATCCTTTAAGTAATGTTCAAAATATTAATATGAAATATGAATAGGAATTAATTAATACTCAAGGAAGAATATTAAAGGGAATGAATCCTACTATAGTTAAATATCAAGATGTTAACTAATTGTCATCTTAGTAACACTCCCCGATATTAACATAGAGGAAGGAATAGCTATTACTAAAACCAATGTCAAGATGTTAACTAATTGTCATCTTAGTAACACTCCCCAACATTGATATAGAAATAGTATTTAAAGGAAGAATTAATATTCAAGGAAAAGAAGTTAAGAAAATAACTCACAACTTTAATAATCAACAAGCTTCAAGAGCAATACCAAGAAATGGAAGTTTAGCTCCTCATTTGGAGACTAAACATGCTAAAAGAAATATAAAGAAATGCTATTCTAAACTGAGCTTAAGAGTATAAAGGAATTGGTTTTTCTAAAAGTGAAGGAAAGGAGGTGTATTTATAGGCTTTTTGAGGTGCAGGTCGAGTACTCGATCGAGTATATATACATACTCGATCGAGTATGTGTAGAACATTGAATTCGCCCTATACTCGATCAATACTCGGGTAGTTTTTATAGCTATACCCGATCGAGTATATAAGTATACCCGATCGGGTATAGACACTCGAACGTGGGAAAATCTTCTCCTGCATGTTCCTTTGTTTTCGGATCCGATCCGATTTGAAATGTCAACCAGATACCCGATCGAGTATATGTATATACTCGACCGAGTATAGACCAAAATCAGGATTTTTCCTTCTTTTTGTCTTGTACTCTTGCACCTTCCTTCACCATTGATCATTTGATTGATCTTGGACCTGTTTAAGCTCAGAATAAACCTAATCTAAACAAATTACAAGAATTTAACAAACTAAACTATTACACCGAAAGTGTGTAATTTCCGAAATATTAAACAATCAAAACTAACTAAAAACGTAAATAAACATACGGAAATTACAAACGTATCAAAAAGCAAAAGAAAATTAAAAAAATATAAGAAGTGAACCGGCCCGGCCCGGAACCGCTGCCTACCCGGGCCGGTTCCGGTTCTTCCTTCATAAAAAAAAAAGCCCGACCGGGCCTAGGCCCGAACCGGAACCGGCCTGGGTCCATCCCTAGGCCCAGCCCAACTAAACCCAGCCCAAACCCAAAAGAAAAGGCCTGAACCGGCCGGTTCGCCTTTTTCAAGGCCAGGAACCGGAACCGCTTACCCCCCGGGCCAGGCCTAAGCTCGGAACCGGTTTCCCGGGCCGGTTTCCCGGTTCCGGGCTAGGCGCCCGAATCGAGTCCACCCCTATGTGCATTGAAACTAGAGCCGTCAAAATGGGCCGAAACCCGCAGGCTGACCCGTTTAAACCCATTTATTGGTGGGTTAGGGTTGTGATTTTCTGACTCATTTAGTTCGCGGGTTTTGCGGGTCAACCCACACGGGTTGCGGGTTTAAGTGGGTTGGCCCACGGGGTTGCGGGTTGGCCCGCGGGCCAATATACAAACATATGATTTTGATTTTTATTATCTGAAATATTGCTCTTTTACTATCAAAATAATTATAATTACAATTAAAAAATTACAACCATTGCAAAATTATTATTAGTTCTATAATGAATATTCAAATAAATTGTTGAAACATACAGAATATAGTTCATGTAAAGTTCGATCTATCATTTAATAATTAGTAGTACATACTACATACACTCTAATAGTTTTCAAATTCTAGTATAACTAGTGTGAAGTACGTAATATTATTTAATACTACATATTTTTTAATTAAACTTAACAAGTATTGATTTCTTAGTATTTTGATTTCTTATATTTCATATACTACTACTTACAAATATAAATATATACTCAAGGGTAATTATTTTTAAAGAATGGTTTTTAAATATATATTTTTTGCAACGGCCCGCGGGCCAACCTGTTTAGCCCGTAGGCTAGGCGCATTGGATCAGGGTTGTAGAAAATCTAGCCTGTCATTAAACAGGTTGGCCCGACCCAACCCACATAAATCATAACCTGTCACGGGTCGGGGCGGGTTGGGTCGGGTTGATCCGTTTGACAGTTCTAATTGAAACAATGCGCTGAGCTTCTCATCATAGAATCATAGATGCGTTGAGCAAAGCCGCACAAGGCAAAGGCCAAACGGTGGAGGGCAGAGCCAAAGGCTGGAGGCGCAACCAGAGCTACACAAGAGCAGAAGTAGGGGTGGATCGGGCCGGCCTAGGGATGGACCCGGTCCGGGTCGGGCCCGGGCTGGGCCTAGGACCGGCCGGGCCTCGGTTCAGGAAAAGGGAGGCCCGGAACCGGCCCGGGTAACCCCCGAGTCCGGTTCGGGCCGGGTCACCCGCCCGGGTCACGGGCCGGGCCACCCGCTAGGCCGGGCCTTTTATTATTATTTTTAATTATATATTATATTATAATACAAATTCTTATAAAAAAAACAAAATTCAAGTGCATTTATTTGAAATATGAAGTACATTTGAGAATTGAGAAAAAATAACAATATGAAATACATTTTCTAATATATATCAATTGGGATTTCCGCCACCGTTGGTTGTTGTTTTGCCTTTCTCACATGACTTTATATGTTTTATTGGCATCCTGACTTCGTGTGAACGCCCCAAGCAAAACTCTTTCTTGCACCACTTGCAAGTTGTCCACCACAGTCTGGTCTTCGGGTCCTTCCACTTATCAAAATTGTTTTGCATAACAGAAGAATTACTTTCCATCTTTAAAATGGTAGATGTATAAGTAGGAATGTAGGATAATAAGAGAAGATGAAGATGGACAAGAGTTGGAGAAGAGGTGTAGAAAAATGGTAGAAAATAGATGTATTTATAGATTTTTTTGAACCCCACTCCTCACACCACCACCCCCGGGACCCCCTGCCCCCCACCCTAAGCCCCAATGGCTATATATCCGTTTGGGAGCTATGTTGTAATTTAAAATGTTTTTAATTTTTTTTGAAAATTATACATATTGTAAAATAAGTTAATTAATTTAATGAATTAAGTAAAACTATTTTTACTTAGAAAAGTGGTTTGATTTATAATTTACAAATGTTACAAAATAGGTGTATAAGTATTTAAACAAATTACATATTGTAAATGTATTTTTAATTTAAAAACAGCCTTTAGATTTTAGAAAAATAATTTGAAGTTGTAACTTGTAAGTTTGTAACCAATTAATTAATTTGAGAAGTGCTACATATGAAAAAATGAACGCATATTTATTTGAAATATGAAGTACAAGTTTACAAATTAATTTCATTGAATTGATTATTGAATAAATTTTTTTGTTGATTATTGAATTGATGTACACAATAATATAAAATAATTCAAGTATATTTATTTCAAATAAGAAGTACATTTTGTAAGAAGTATATTGAATTGAGAATTAGGATGAATTTAATAAATGTAATACATTTTGTAATAAAAAATCAATCGGAATCTCCGCCTTCGGTGGTTGTTTCCTCCATAAAGTGGCGGGTGGGAGCGATGGTCATTTCTTGAGTTCTTCGTTGGGCCTTCAACCAATCGTGGAAGAAAACTAGCGTCTCAAGAGAGCTCGGGCTCAACCTCGTTCTATAATCGGTTAGGACGCTGCCGGCCGCACTAAATTCTTGTTCCACGGCAACTGATGATATCGGCATTGCTAGCACTTGCTTAGCCATCTTTGATAAAACCGGGAACGTTCTTTCATTTTCCTTCCACCACTTAAGAACGTCAAAGTCATCCCCAACTTCATAATCAACATTCAATGTTAGATACAAAGAAAGCTCGTTAACTGAGCTTTGTTCAGTAGCGGGAGTTGCTCTACTTTTTTTCAAAAGAGAACCAAATGCAGATTTTAAAAGTGATTTTCCTTTAGAGGAAGAAGATGTTTGCGGCATGGGAGGGGGTGCATTACCATATTGTGCATGAAATTCATTATACAATTGAGGAAATAAATTACTAACCTCGTTGTATTCTTGTTTAGGGTCGATGGGATTATCATCGAACTCTTGAGTTGGAAAAAAAGAAGCATAATAGTAATCTATACAAGTTCCGATCCCAAGTAAGCAAGTTTATAACGAGAATCAAGAACAAATGCAATACCATATATATGTGGAAGATGTGAATAATATTTTAAAAACTTTTGTTTCATGAAATCACAAAAATAACTAACGTAAGCGGCATCAGAAAATTCACAAAAAGCGCCGACGAGATTAACAGCTTCAACAAAAAATTCGTTTGCAGTAGGTTTATAAACATGACTACAAGTTTGAGTTGCGTTATTAAAATATACCAAAAAATTAACAATTTTTTCACAAGTGTCGATGTTAGCCGGGTTTATAATATAGTTACAAGATTGTCTTAAAAAAGCAGGAAAATGATCTTTATATCTAATAAGTACTTGAATTAAGTTATAATTACTATTCCAACGAATAGACAAATCTTTAGGAAAAGCACAATAATTGACACGTCTATCCTTCAAATATTGCCGCTGTTGCATTTTCAGTGGGGTGTTAGCCCAAATCAATTTAATTCCCCCCTTCACTACCTCCAAAGCATCTCCAAATGTCGCTAACCCATCTTGTACACACAAATTTAGAATATGACATGCACAACGTTGATGAAAAACCTACCCATCAATGTAGAAGTACCACACAATTCACGCAATCTAAATATAGCAGCAGTATTATTACTAGCATTATCAAAACCTACAGCAAACACCTTATCAATCAAATTATACTCAATTAAAATACGCTCAATGGAAATATAAATATTATCAGCAGTGTGACGATCATTGAATTCACGAAAAGCAAGAACACGTTTATGCATATTCCAATCATCATCAATATAATGTGCAGTAAGACCCAAATAATATAAATGATGATAAGTATCCTCCCATATATCGCTACAAATACTAACACGTCCATCAAAGTTTGCGAAAAATGTTTGTAATTTTTCTTTTTCCAAGTTATATTGCCTAATAACTTCTTTTTTAATCGTTTTGCGACTATAATTTCTAAATTTAGGATTTAAAGTACCTTGAGAATAATCTCTTAAAGCAATACTTTCGGAAAAAATATAGGGTAAATTTTCTTCAACAATTAAATGAGACATACCAGTCAAATGTTTTTTATCATCATAGGAGAAATTACCAAAGGGTTGAGAATTTGCAAACCTCGATATTTGTGTTTGCTTTCCCTTGCCTTTGTCTATTTTCGCATACTCCACAAAGTGGGCGGACTTAAGATGTCTTGTCAGACTCCCATATCCGCCAGAAGTTCCCAAGCTATACTCTTTGTTGCAATGATTGCAACTTGTGTACCATTTATCAGTATTTTTGTCTTTCCTTTTTGTAAAATTGTTTTCAATAATAGGAGATTTAGATTTCTTACCAACTTGGGATGAACCGCCCTCGTCCTTCTCGTCCTCCTCCGCATCGTCATCCTCGAGCTCCTTTTCATCAATAGTTGTCGGGAATTGTTGTTCTTGTGCAAAGCGTGGATCATTTCGTGACAATAGGTTTTGTTGTTGCTCGTCGGACATCGCCATATAATCTCTCCGTTGGTAATCCGTTTCAAAATCATCTCGACTTTGAAAAGATGACTCGGCCCGCGCTTTACCTTTGCCTTTGCGTGAAGTAGGACGAGTCGCCGCAATCTCCCTCTTGCGGTTGCGTTGGAGATTACTCATATCTACAGAATGTCTACCACGCTCCATCTTTAAAATTGAACAAATATTAAATGATATCAAATATTTTATATGAGTACAATAGTAATAATAAAATGTGACTAAGAAAACTATAGCAAATTCAAACTAAAATATGAGTATATCAAATGTAACAATTTGTTTTCCTTGAAAAAAAATTCGAACTACTTGTAATTAATACTTTAATGAGAAATGTAGCAATTAACTAATAATTATATATGAGAAATGTAACAATTAACTAGTTTAACTAATATTAATATGACAAATGTAAAAACTAACTAGTTTTTTTTTTAATTTAATGAGCAATGTAGCAATTAACTAATATTAATATGAGAAATGTAACAATCAACTACTTTAACTAATATTAATATGACAAATGTAAAAAGTAACTAGTTTTTTTTACTTTAATGAGTAATGTAGCAATTAACTAATATTAATATGAGCAATGTTACAATTAACTAGTTTAACTAATATTAATATGACAAATGTAAAAATTAACTAGTTTTTTTACTTTAATGAGCAATGTAGCAATTAACTAAGTAACTAGTTTAACTAATATTAAATGAAAAATTATATGTAACAAGTAACTAATACAATAGATTTCTTTAAAGAGAAATGTAGAGAAATGTAACAATTAACTAATTTAGTAGATAAATGACAAGTCTAACAATTAACTACTTTTATAAAATGTATGAACGTGTATAAGTATATATAGTTTATATAATGTGTAAATGTATTATAAGTAATATATAATATAATGTTTATAGTATAGAATATATAAGTATATTACTATAAGATTAGTAATACACTTATACTTAATACTTTAATATATATATATATATATATTAACTAAATGTAATATGTAAGTATAAGTAAATAACAATAGTATGGATAATAACTAAATATGAAGTAAATATGAATGTGTATAAGTATATATAGTATATATAATGTGTAAATATATTATAAGTAATCTATAATATAATGTTTATAGTATATAATATATAAGTATATTACTATAAGATGAGTAATACACTTATACTTAATACTTTAATATATATATATATATATATATAAGTATATATTAATAACTAAATGTAATAATTAAATATAAGTAAATAACAATATTATGGATAATAACTAAATATCAAGTAAATATGAATGTGTATAAGTATATATAGTATATACAATGTGTGAAGAATTATAATATGAATGTGTATAAGTATATATAAGTATATATTTATGAGTAGATAATTAATATATAAGTAGATATAATAATTATATAAATTATATATATGTAGAAAGAATTTGGAGAAGATGAAGAATGAAGATGATTGAATATGAGAAATTGAGAGAATAGAGAATTAGAGAGTAGGAAGAGTTGTTGAAGAAGAGGTGAAAAAATGTATAGAAAATAGGAGTATAAATAGATTTTTTTTGTATACCCCACCCCCCTAACCTCCCCCCCCCCCCCCTCCTATGCTCCCAACGGCTATAGAGCCGTTTGGGAATAGTCCCAACGGCTATAGAGCCTCTAAATATTTTTAAAAATTAAAAATTAAAAAGTTGACCGTTGAGGCCCAGACCGGGCCGGTTCACAAATAAGCAGGCCTGGACCGCTATCTGACCGGGTCGGGTGGCCCGAACCGGCACCAAGACCGGTTACCGGGCCGGGCCGGGTACAAACAGTACCGGTAGGGATGGACCCGGGCCAGGCCGATTCCGGTTCCGGGCCGAGCCCGGGCGGGCCTTTTTTTTAGACAGATGGGCCCGGAACCGGCCCGGGGTTATACCGGGTCCGGTCCGGGTTGTGCCTACCCGGCCGGGTAGCGGGCCGGTTCGGGCCCAGGCCCGGGCTATTTAATTTTTTTTTTTTAAAAATTAAGTAGTACAAATGGACATAAAAAAGTTAAAATATATTTATTTGAAATATGTAGTACAATTGAAAATTGAGCAAAAATTAAAACATGAAATACACTTTATAATAAATAAGAATCAATCGGAATTTCCGCCATCTTCGGTTGTTTCTTCCATAAAGTGGCGGGTGGGTTCAATGCTAACTTCTTGAGTTCTACGTTTGGCCTTCAACCAATCGTGGAAGCAAACAAGCGTCTCAAGAGAGTTTGCGCTCAATCTCGTTCTATAATCCGTTAGGACGTTGCCGGCCGTACTAAACTCTTGTTCCACAGCAACTGTTGATACCGGCATTGCTAGCACTTGCTTAGCCATCTTTGATAAGATCGGGAACGTTCTCTCTTTTTCCTTCATACTCAACAGGAAATGTTAGATACAAAGAAAGCTCGTTGATCGAGCTTTGTTCATTAACCGGATTTGATTTACTTTTTTTCATAAGATTGCCAAATGCAGATTTGAAAATTGATTTTCCTTTAGATGAAGAAGATGTTTGTGGCGGGGGAGGAGGTGTGTTACCATATTGTGCATGAAACTCATTAAATAATTGATATAATAAATTACTAACCTCTTGAAATTGTTGTTTAGGGTCTATGGCCTTGTCGTCGTACATAGGCAATGGACCAAAAAAAGAAGCATAATAGTAATCTAAACATTGCTCCAAAGAAGCAAGTCTAAAACGAGGATCAAGAATAAATGCAATACTATATATATGCGGAATATAGGAATAATATTTTAAAAACTTTTGTTTCATGAAGTCACAAAAATAACTAACGTAAGCGGCATCAGAAAATTCAGAAAAAGCGTCGGCGAGATGAACAGCTTCAACAAAAAATTGGTTTGCGGTAGGTTTATAAACATGACTAAAAGTTTCAGTTGCATTATTAAAATACACCAAAACATTCACAATTTTTTCACAAGTGTCGATGTCAGCCGGGTTTATAATGTAGTTAGCATATTCTTTTAGAAAAGCAGGAAAATGGTTTTTAAATCTAATAAGAACTTTAATTAGGTTATAAGTACTATTCCAATGAATAGACAAATCTTTAGGAAAAGCACAATATTTGACACGCCTTTCTTTCAAATAATTTCTCCATTGCATCTTAAGTGGATTACTAGCCCAAATAAGTTTAATCCCCCCCTTCACCACCTCCATAGCATCTCCCAATGCCGCTAGTCCATCCTTTACACATAAATTTAAAATATGACATGCACAACGCTGATGAAAAAACCTGCCCATCAAAGAAGATGAACCACACAATTCACGCAATCTAGGAATAGCCGCAGTATTATTAGTAGCATTATCAAAACCAATAGCAAACACCTTGTCAATCAAATTATACTCAATTAGAATACGCTCAATGAGAATATAAATATTATCACCGGTGTGTCGATCATTAAATTCACGAAAAGCAAGAACACGTTTATGCATACACCAATCATCATCAATATAATGTGCAGTCAAACCCAAATAATATAAATGATGATGAGTATCCTCCCATATATCACTACATATACTAACACGTCCATCAAAGTTTGCGAAAAATGTTTGTAATTTTTCCTTTTCCAAAACATATTGCCTTATAACTTCTTTTTTAATTGTTTTGCGACTATAGTTTCGAAATTGAGGATTTAAAGTACCTTGAGCATATTCTTTTAAAGCAAGACTTTCAGAAAAAATAAGAGACAAATTTTCTTCAACAATCAAATGAGACATACCAGTCAAATGTCTTTGATCATCATAGGAGAAATTACCGAAGGGTTGGCCAGTCGCAAACCTTGAAATTTGTGTTTGCTTTCCCTTGCCTTTGGCCGATTTCTCATATTCCGCCAGGAGCTTGGCCTTAAGATGCCTTGTGGCGCTCCCGTACCCTCCAGAAGTTCCCAAGTTATACTTTTTTAGGCAATGCTTTCAAGTGGCGTACCATATCTCGGTTGCGGGGTATTTAAATTTTGTAAAATTTAACTTAAAGACAGATTCACCTTTCTCACCGCCTTGGGAAGAAGTAGCCACTTCCGCTTGCTCTTCATCATAGTCCGGTGTGCCATCACTGCCATGAACCTCGTGCTCGCCGGTTTGTGGATCCCTCTCCTCCGCATCATCATCATCAAGCTCTTCTTCGTCAATGGTCGGGATGTGTTGTTGATGGAAAAAGGCCCCTTGATTTTGTTGCAATAGTTGTTGTAATTGCTCATCGGACATTGCATCCCCATATCTTTGGTTATAATCCGCATCAAAATCATCTCGGGTTTGAGATGAAGACCCGGCCCGTCCTTTACCTTTGCGTGAGATTGGATGATTTCTCGCAATCTCCTTTGTTCAGTTGCGGCGGAGGTTACACATATCTACAGAAGCTCTAGCACGTTCCATCTTAAAAATATAACAAATAATAAATTCGAAGTACAATTAAACTAGTGAATTTGAAATACAAATCTAACAATTCGAAATACAATTAAATTCGAAGTATGCAACTACAATGTAATAAAATTAACTAGAATGTAACAATTAAATTCGAACTATGCAACTACTTTGTTAACAAATAATTAAATTAACAAGTTTAATTACAATGTAGAATTTAAATATGCAACTATAATGTAATAAAAGTAACTAGAATTAAATTAAATTAACAAGTTTAACAAATAATTAAATTAACAATTTAACAAATAATTAAATTCGAACAATTAAATTAACTAGAATGTAACAATGCAATAAAATTCGAACTATTTGTTAACAAATAATAAATAAATAAAAATTTAACAAGTTTAACTAGTTTTATTATAAAATTCGAACAACTTTAATATACTTAACAATTAACTAGTTTTATAGGAGAATAATAAATGTAACAATTAACTTGTTTGATAGGAGAATAATAAATGTAACAATGCAATAAAATTTATAGGAGAATAATAAATGTAACAATCAACTAGTTTTATAGGAGAATAAGAAATGTAACAATTAACTAGTATTATAGGAGAATAATAAATGTAACAATTAACTAGTTTTATAGGAGAATAATAAATGTAACAATTAACTAGGTTTATAGGAGAATAATAAATGCAACAATTAACTAGTTTTATATGAGAATAATAAATGCAACAATTAACTAGTTTGACAAGTAAACAATTAATTTCGAAGTATTGTCTAACAATTTTTAATGTAACTATTTCAAATAAACTAACAACTAACAATTAACTACTTTTATAGCAATGAACTAATACTAAAATGATAAGTAAAACAATTAACTACTTTTATATTAATAAAGAATGTATGAGTGTGTAAACAAAATTAATGGGAGTGTGAGAGTGTATAAGCAATTGAATAAGTAGATAATAAGTGTATAAGTAGATATACTTAATATATATATATATATTTATAAGTAGATAATAAGTGTATAAGTATATATACTTAATATATATATTTATAAGTAGATAATAAGTAGATTAACTAGTAATATATAATATTATGTTTATAGTATATATAATATAAGTATATTACTATAAGATGAGTAATACACTTATATATAATACTTTAATATATATATATATATAAGTATATAGGTTTTGGTTCAAATAAGAACACGATCTTATGAGAAAAATGAGAACGAATCTGGACCGTTAGATTTGCCTCAAGTGAAATTCAGTATGCATTAGATGAAACTGTAATGTGCATTAGGTGAAATCGAAATGTGCATCACAAAGGGTACGATATATTGACATTATGTGCAGTTGAATTGTGCAATACGTGAAATTGAAATGTGCACTAGGTGCAGCTGAAATGTGCAGAATAAAAAGTACGATGTGATGTTATTTTTGTACTTTTTTTTCGCACATATCAGTTTCACCTAATGCACACTTGAGTTTAAATTTTTATCTTGCACATTTCAATATCATTTAATGCACATTTCAGTTTCACAAAATGCACAATTTGGTTCCACATAATACAATTCAACGGTCCAGATTCGTTCTCATTTTTCTCCTAAGATCTGTTCTTACCGGAACCGTTCCCTAAGTATATATTAAGTATATGTAATATGTAAATATAAGTAAACAAAATTAATTAGAGTGTGAGAGTGTATAAGCAAATGGATAAGTAGATAATAAGTGTTTAAGTAGATATACTTAATATATATATTTATAACTTATAAGTAGATAATAAGTAGATTAAGTATATATAATATTATGTTTATAGTATATATAATATAAGTATATTACTATAAGATGAGTAATACACTTATATATAATACTTTACTATATATAAGTATACCTTAAGTATATGTAATATGTAAATATAAGTAAATAAATTAGAGATAATTATATATGTAATATGTAAATATAAGTAAATAAATATAAGTAACAATAATATAATTAGATATTAATATAAGTAGAAAATAAGTAGATAATAAATTTTATAAATATAATATATGTAGTTATAAATTTGAGAAGATGAAGATGGAGAAGATTAGTAGAGAATAGGGATTAGAGAGTAGGAATATTTGGAGAAGATGTGTAGTAAGTTGTATAAAAAAAATGGAGTATTTATAGATTTTTAGTACCCCACCCCACCCCGGGACCCCATGCCAGACTCCCAACGGCTATAGAGCCGTTTGGGTTCAAAAGCAACGGCCATAATGCCTGTTTGGCTGCAAAACAAAAAAAAAATTCTAGCCATTAGGCCCGGGCCGAGCCGCCTTTTTTATGAACCGTACCCAAACCGCCCTACTCCCCCGGGCCGGGTCAAAGCCCGAACTGGTTATTATCAACCCGGGCCGGGCCAGGCCCGCACAGTAGCGGGTCGGGCCGGTTCCGGTCCAGGCCGGCCCGGTTGAGTCCACTCCTAAGTACCAGTCCGGGCCGGTTGGCCCGACCCGAGTCCACCCCTAGGCCGGCCCTGGTCCACCACTCCACCCTAAGCAGAACAATCGCACACTTCTTCTTCAACGATGTCAGGGGTTGTGTTATGATTTACGATTTAGGTTGTTTTTTAAATATATATATAAAAACATACTACTAATTGATAACTTAAAAAACTAAAAATGAAAAGACGAAATAATGACCTAAATAGGCACAAAAGTGGATTGTATTTTCACGGTTCCACCATTAATAATCATATGTTCAGGCCTCTAGGTGATGTATATTGACTTATTGAGACATCTGTGCAGAACGAAAGGCTGGAGAGTGACCAGTAATTGTCAATTTAGATCCTGATCAGTTAAAATCGAGGGTTCCGTACTTCCGTATCACACATTTTACTCTTATCAGCTCAAAACCAGATTCAAAAGCTTACAAACGAAAGGATAAAGAACCAGAAGGAAAAATACCCCATACCTGTAGGATCATAAGCCTACATAAGATGTAATGATATGTAGACAAACAAATGCTGAGTAAGAGAATCTTCATAAGCAAAAGCTTACAGCATAAAATCAATCAATGTTGTACAAATATAACTAAAAATTGATAACACATACAAAAATTGCAGGGCAAACCCCCCAGATCTGGGAACACCATCCACCAGCCCAGCTCAAAGATATCATGAAAGAAATGTTTGTATGCATTTCATCTAACCGAATGAAATATTGAACTCCATAAGCAATAAACCCTATGACTCTTCATTTTGTAAAATAAAAACCTAACAATGCAAAAAAATGGGATGGACAAGTCAGCAAGAGACAGCATCTTCCTATGTAGAAGTGTGGCTCCAGCAAATCCTAGTACTACTACTACACATGATGGGGGGCAAAATGGAAAAGCAGAGCCGGACACCTGTTGGGGGGGCGGGGCTCACACACCAGGTAAATACAATCTGAACCCCTCATTCATACTCATCAAGGCGTCAAATGAATGAAGCGACTCAAGTCCGAATACTTCAGGGCACACACTGCTGCCGTCAGCCATTACTGAATAATGTGCAAATAGGCAATGGAGCCACTGAGAGATGATAGTTTTCAAGAACATAGCCATTATAAGCAGGGAGCATTAGCGGACGCCTTCTCCAGTTTTTCCTTCTCAATTTCAACTCTCCTCTGCTCAGCGTGCTGAGCAACGCCATTTGTAAGTGCCTGATAATGGAAGCCTAGAGCATGCATGAGGCTCTGGAACCTCAAGGGATCAGATGCTTGAAGAGCTGTTGTTGCCAATGTATATATATTCAGCATTAGGACATCTCTCTTTACCAGACTAGTTAAAACAAGAAATTTCAGTAGATAATGGAAATAATTAACAAAGATGAACCATATGTGAATACCTTTCATAGAATCCACAAAGGAAATAAAAGGATCCACCTCATCAAGAGGCGATTGCAACTCGTCATCATCACTAAAATCATCATCAGTAAAATCGTCGTCGTCATCATTTGGGCGGAAAGACTTTGCCTAAAATGACAAAATTTCAACATCCAGGAAAGGAAAAACACATTATAGAAGAGACATTTCTTTTTTTTATATATCTCTATTCCAATCTACTCTTCTTACTTCCCTTTTTTTGTTTGTTCCATATTACTTGTCTCACTTTCTATTTTTGAAACGGGCCCGAATGAACAAACTTCACCCATTCAAGACTAAATTCAGCCATACAAAAAGCATCTTTTGTCACCTCTAATACTGTCCTAAAGTGTGCAAATACCCAACTGCGACAAGTATTGTAGATTGGAGGGGGTATATATATCTGTACTGAAGAATAAAATCAAATGGTGGAAGGGGTATAATATATCTGTATTATTCTTTTGGGAATGAGGCTTGGATGATGTTTTTGTATTGAATAAAATCAAATGGTGGAAAGGGGCATTTTTGTTTCCTTTTGGATTTATTGGTCTAAGGTTCGAAGGGAAGCCAAAATACAAGTAAAAAATGTGTATAAGTTAGTTCCTTCACTTTTTACCAAGTTGCCCAAGCTCCTTAGTAATTATATTTGTTTGTTAAGTAATTCTTTTCACCTGTGCTGCCAACTTCTGGAGCTTTAAGCTGTCAGCCTCATCTTCACCCTCAGCATCATCCCCCATTTCTCCGTCAGACACATCATCATCTTCATCATTGTCATTAATATCATATCCATTCATGTCATCCTCATCATCGGCTTCCTCTTCCTTGGCAACTTCTGGTAGCATTAACGGAAAAAAGACAACATCACACATCAAGTGTGATGATCAAACAGAAGAGGAGAACATGCATGAATAAAAGAGATAAGTCCTACGAAAGAACAGAATATGGTTAAATACTGTATTTAAAAACCTTCAAGTTGTTCCTTGTAAGCAACAAGGAGGTCAAGAATGGCCTTAAATATGCGCTCTAACGCTGCAGATGGTATTTGATCAGCAGGAAGAGTGAGTAATGATGTCAAGCCCAAACAGCAAACCTTTTTGTCATGCACCCTGCACACCATATACAAGAAATTACTAAGCAATATGAAACTGTTCCTCTCTTTGTTATCTTACAACTCCCAATTTTTATCCCTGCATATGTGCGAAAAAAGCAAATATATGCTCACCTTTTAAAATTAGTACGGATTCCACTTTTTTTAGTTTCTTGTAGTAAATTGAACCAGAGATTGAATATATCGGTAGCAACACCAAGCTTTTGCAGTATGTTCATCGTTAATAATGGGTTATAATAAAGAGCGTCAGCAATCTGCAAATACAAAGCGGGTTTAAGTCTTTTTCACAGAAAAGGACAAGTCAACATTACTGCAGCACTTTTTAACATGTTGGGTAGGATTTTAAAACCAATGAACTACGTCTACAAGGATAACAATTATAATGTTTGAATACATAAAAATAGAAAGAAACTTATTACATCTATAAAAAGATGCAATTCAAAGAGATCTACTCACATGAAAGTTTAAAAAAAATTAAAGATAAGACAATGATAACTTACCACTTGGATCAAAAGGCATTTCAAGTAAGCTTTTTTGGTTCGATGCAGGCGCTCTATTGAGATTCTGAGATATGGTTCCACCCAGTGGTCCACATGTCCTCTGCAATTCTGAAATAAAACTTCAATGAGCTTAGGCGCTGGCTCAATGTCACCATCTTCCAAGTTCTTATCAGCCATGACCTGCAATGAAATTAAAAAGGAAAAAAATACTATTAGTAATGCATTTCAGTTGATAATTTTTAGGTATTTAAAGAAAAGACATTTCTTAAATATATTTAGCCATCTAAAGTAAAAGCATATTTCTGATAGTGACATTAGCTTACAGTTGAGATCATATTCCAAAGGCTTTGTTGGTAGTCTGGTTCCTTGCATGTCAGAAAATGTTCTGTGCTCCTCGATATGTAGTTGTCCAGCGGAACCAATATATCTGCAAAATAAAGTAAGGCATATCATGTGTGTGCAGGTGCCATAGCAGTGATGGTATACATGCATGAGTTAAAGTTTCTTAATAATATTAGTGAAGATCTCAATATCCAACGAGAAACTACAAACAGGGACATAACACAAGAAACTGACCAGAACAGTTGGAGTCGAAAAGCGCAAGGAACAAGCTAAGGAAGAACTGTTTCTAGTGATTATAAAATCAACCATAGAGTTTTGAGAACTTACTTTGGAAGAAATCAATTGCCCAATCTGCAAGTGCTTCCATCATCAACGGCCAGAGGCTCCACATGTTGATTGATATTTTTGGTGAGAAAAATGTCATATAGGAAACTATCTCCAAAATCTCTTCATAGACCTCTAAAAAATTACGGATCGAAGAAATGAACAAGTATTCAGAGATGTGAAAAATCAATACAGAGCATGTAAATTCAAATTTCAACTTTATCATTGTTTTAATAAGTAATATCATACAGTTATAGCATAAAAGAGGGTGCCACCACCCAATGAACAAAGCACTGGCCAAGAAATAATAACAAGAAAAGGCACAAAGCAAGTTTTTGCCTATAGTTCGACTACAAAGGAGTACCTTGACCATCGGTTGTAAGCATCCTGCGCATAATAGGGAGCAATATTGGCTCAATATGTTCGAAAAGATGCGGAAGTCTACTAATTGACTCAAGTATTGTACTTATGGCACGCAAACAACCAACAGCTGCCAAAGCACCAGGATCATCGCCTTCATCATCAGCTTCAGACGTGTTTATACATTTCCAGAATGCAGCAGCCTATAACAACACCCATGTTAGGGTATAACACACCATGACCTGGATTTTATAAAAGTACGCTAAGAATATCTCTCACTAGATTTTGGCACAATCCAAGAGCATAAGGAGACATCTCCTCCCCAAACTTGTCAACAATTGTCTCTAGTGTGAAAACAAGATCTTCATTCTCAACCTCATTCATAAGCTTAAAGAACTCTGAAAGTGAAAATTGATTCGCTAAAACAGTGAGAAAAATGATCCAATATGTGTTTAGCCAAAACAAAAACAAGAAATGTGGTTATTGGGCTCTGCACATACCATCAAGTAACTGAGGAAGTATGGGGCGGATTTCATTCAAATCTGCATTTTAGCAAGACGACTATTCAGTAAGAAATGGATGGAAAGGGACCCCCTCCCAAGGATACCAACAGAGTATACCTTTGCAAGCTTCTATGAAGGAACGGAGAGCAAATACAGAGTCAACCCGAACGGGTAGTTCAGGATCACGCATTCCAGCAACAACGCTATGTAGAGCCTTAACATAATTACTTGGATTTGAGAAGTCAATATGTGCATATTGTCCAGCAACCCATGCCGCCTAGTATTAAAGAGGATAAATAGAAAAATATATTGATAACCAGGTTATTGATGGGCATATTATGCACACATTTTGGGTTATGAGGTCGGCTGACACATTACGAATTGGCATATTATTTTCGTAATGTTAATATGCCCAGCAAATTTGGCTTAGTAGTTTCCGCAACACCCTCTTCCCCCACCCCCACATATGTGATGTACCGTATAAACAGGTAAGGTGGATGTCTGCCCTTGACCAACTTGCATATTCAGGGTTTATAAAACATTGCTCCTTGGAGCAGAACACCCGAGAAACATTAATGTTGTCAAATTTTATATGATTAAAATAGTTCTGAACATGCTCAATGATACAGAAACATAAATGCAGAGCACCAGATGCTATATAGTGAAGAAGTGAAAAGTATATGCACACCCACACCTTTGCTCGAAGATGGCCAACAGGACTACTGAATTCTGGGAAAACATATTGCACAAGCATTCGCTCAAGTTCAGATTTGTATGGTTCAGTTTGTTTCAATTTATCACAAAGTATCCCAACTGAAAGGAGAGCACCGTCCTTTTGCCTGAATGGTTTGTGTTCCGGCGCTGATTCATTAAATCTATATTACATATAGATTACAGAAACAGTACAGAACATTTTTGTTAGCATTTAACATTTCTAACTTCTGAAATGCCCTTGCACAGATAAGTGAAATAACTTTATTTCCTGTGTATACCTCTGAAAAATCTCCACAATGAAGGCGACAAACTTTTGAAGGTTCTCTTTGCCACGCTTTCTGACTAACTCACTAACAAAATCCATTGCTGCAGTTTTAGGGCTATATAGATCCTCAATAATATCTGAAAGTAAAGTCATAAAATAACTTTAATAACAAACACGGAACACAGATGCGTTCTAGGAACAGGCACAGAAAGAATATATCAATTTACTTACCATAACCTTTTCGAACATATTCATAGGGGTCTTCATCCCATAGTTTTTGATCATTGTCATTGAAGCACATGAGAGGGAAAACAATTTCAAAGAGAAGGATATCAAGATTTGGCTGCAGCAGATTGTACATGGAACTCTTTGAAATACTGCATGATCAACAACGAACAAGGATTAGACAAGAACGCAGAAACAAGTCATTGGTGCAGATAAACTATGTTTCATGAAAGAGTATAAATGGGAAACACAATTATGATTGATGTAAATCATACTGCTAAAAACAAAACAAAAATGACTTTTTCATATTTAAGGTTATTCATTTGAGTAATTAGCACTTTAACAAAGTAAGAATAGTCATTAATAAAAAAAACACAAAACGTAAAGCAACATGGACAACAAGCTAGCATGCCAGGTACTCTTAGACTGGAAACATATCCACATATCAGAAAGTTCACTCCAAGCTTGGAAGTTAAAGGACAAAATTTGATGCTTCAGAATGTTCAATGTATTCCTTGGAACTTAACTTAGACACCCAAGTGCAAGGTTTAAAAAGGCGTACAAGGTGCAAGCCTGGAGACGCACCCCAGTGTGCAGACGAATGTTTTGAAGTTTAGGCATCACTAGTTTGTGAAAAAGCGCACGTATTGCAAATTTGAGGTGTAAGCCTTAAACCTCACGAAGCAGCTGAGATTCAGTTTTATTCTTATTTCAGCTACTTTAGAAATAGGCTTTTTTATAAGATCATGACCCAATAAGAAGTATTCCTCCTTGAAGCTACTTTGGTCGAAGTAAAACAAGTTAGATATGTGAGATTACAGACATTTAATCTCAATCTCACAGCTTGGTTCAATACAAACATTTGAGCTTCTGAGTGGTCTCTTTTCTATAAATTTACCTCTTCTCTCCTTCACGTTTTTTCTTCTTTTCTTATTAGAGAAGTTCTTGATCAATGACCAAAATCTTACTCCCTCCGTCCGTTAAAACTTTGTCATCTTTCCTTTTTGGGACGTCCCAAAAAACTTTGTCACTTTCCCTTTTAATCAATATTTTGTGGTTTCTGTTATTTCTCTCTCCTCTGCACAAACCTCAACCACAGTTTTTACTTTATTATTCTCCGTGCCGATCAACTTTGGCAAAGTTTTAAGGGACGGCGGTAGTATATAATTTCTGATGTTCTCTTTTGTGTTCTCTTTGCATGTTTCTGTTCTTGCACTTCAAGAATGTATAAAGAAAACTTTTTCAACTGTTAAATTTATTTCCTTGATTTCCCAAGGAGACTTTTATAGCTACCACTAAGTATCAGGTGTATCAGATTGCTTGGTTTGTAGTAGTACAAATTCAGCTACTTTGATTAACTGCAGAACTTCAGTTTGCTATTATAAATGTTATTATGCACATATAAATTTCTATTGGCAGGTGAGGCTTATTTACGCTTGGAGAAGCTATAGTAAAACACCTTGAGGCTTTATCACGCCATATTAAACCTTGCCCAAGGGAGACATTAATCCCTTCTGTGGGAGCCTAGTAATTACGTTTTACTTTGCCTATTTCTGAAAGGTAGGAATGAGAAAAAACAGCTTTTCTATACCAAGAATGGAATCATCACATAAATAGAGTAATAATTACATATTCATGGTGGGTGTCATGTATTAATACTTCTGTAACATCAATAATCCATGTTCTTCAGCTCCCAAACTATTAATTTATTAAGTAATAGATTATATAACTCAATGAGTGTAAAGCATGAGCATAGACATTATGAACCTAAGAAACCTAGAAAATGTTGAGTAAGTCTACAGATCTAAAAGACACAACCCATAAACCAAAAATAATCCATAAATTACCCTATAAGCTATGTAGTAAAACCTTTACTCATAGCTCATTGGTAAAAAAACAAGTAGCTATTCAGGACCAATTACTCAGAAGTAATTGATAATTACTTGGCCCTGCACTAGTTGATTACATTAAAAAAAATCAAATGTTACCATATTCGAATAATAATAATAATAATAATAATAATAGGATTATAATAATGCACATTAACTAGTTTAATTAATAAACAATTAAGTAAAATTACATCATCTAATCAATGCCAAAAGCTAACATCTGATATCTTAAATTGATCATCATTTGGCATTTTGGCTCAAGATCGGCAATGTCCTCATCTTTGCCCATGTCCACAAGCAAATCATTGTAAAGAATCTATAGGTTGAAGAACTATTACAGCTTTGAAAAGGTTTTTTATTATATTGAAGTCCCCAATTTCCTTTTTAATCTTATAATCAGTGATGTCAATAGCAGCGCTATTGTGGCGGAGCGGAGCAGTAGACAGGCGCGAGAAGACTCTCTGTAGATGAGCTGTTGACAGTTCCGGTAATAGCGGCTGCTATAGTGGGCACAATAGCGGTTATGGCAGACATGATAGCTGCGCTACTAAAATTGAACGAACTGCACAAGATATTTTGGGGTATGTTTGGTTTTTATCGGTTTTAAAGGGGTAAAGTAGGGTTCATGAAGTAAAAAGTAACAATATTAAAACCTTCAACAACTAATATTGCAACTCAGGCTCCAACTCTTCTTCTTAAACTTTCAGCTTTTCTGCTCTTCTGAGTCTCACGAGCTTACAAAAGCTTACAGGAGACTGGAATAGTTTGAAAGACTTAAAAGACAAGATTGTCACCTGTGATTTAGAATTTCAAGACTAATGGCTTTTTATTGGTTATTTAGGATACATAAATATGATGAAGATTGAGATTGAGTAAAACTTATCACTTTTTGGATGGCATAGTTGTATGTAATGTAAGTGTATGCATAACTATAGTTATGTATTCTACATAAGAGGGGTACGAATAGCGGTCATCCAGCTACTAGGGATTGACAACACTGCTCATAGTGACCCAATTTACTCTTACAATTGACTAAGATTGAGTTAATCCCAGAGTAATCGGGCTCATCGAGTTGCTAAATTACAAAGCACTCACCGAGTCACCGAGTAACTCAACTTTATGAAAGAAGAACCAGGTAGGTAGACTATTCGGCAAAGTCTAGGGCTGTGTAGCAAGTACTCGGTGAGTACTCACTAATCAAATAACATAGCCTACCAAGCTTTTGTGGTATTGTCCTGCATAAAAAACTAAACATTCAAAAATGAAACCACACAGCTTTGCTAATACTAGAAATCATAAAAAATCATATACCCTGACCACAATGAAAATGGCACACAAATAGTAGAAAGTGCAATCCAGAAAAAAATAAGCTGTCATAAACCTTTTTCTCAAGCACATTTATACATATCTTCATTGTTAAGACTCATTTGTCAGAAGTTTACTGATGATCAAAATACACTCATAGATGTCCCTAGAAATTATCTAAAATCCTTATCCACTCATTAAAATCATCATATCTTAGAGTAAATTTCTCCATAACACACTAAATGACTAAAGCTGATAATAGGCATTGTTTTTTCCGTTCTTGGCATGAACATATGGGATATAAATTCAAACAACATACCATGCCAATTCTAAAAACGTTCCAAAAAAAAGACCAACATGACATGGCATTAAGTAATTAATAAAAAAAATAACATAGACAGACCTGTTATTTAAATATTGCAAAAGAAGATTAGCCACCCTATCAGGAAGATATCCACCAACTCGAACAACACTCAACAAATTAAAGTGGCATACTAATATTTTCCCCGCATAGTTTTTCTGAAACATCTGAGCAAAAGCTTTGTTGTCCTGATTTTGAAGTTTTGAATCTCCAAATCTGTGGAAGAGAGAGAATGTTAGGGCAAAACAAAAAAGAATAGGATGTTGGCTAACCCTTTGTATAGTTCAAACCTGGTATAGAGACGGTTTAGAATGTGCACTGTCCATTTTTTCACCTTCCACCACCCCCATGATTTCCTTAGCTCAGGATCATTCGGCTGGCCTTCCTGAGGAACGGGCCTCTCCAGCATTGTGAGGAAAAGAACCATCCATGCATTAAAAATATTTGGATCAAACAACTGCTTTGGAATCTCCAGCTGGAAAATCATTGGGAGTCAAATAAAATCCAATATAATTTATCATATCAAAAAAAAATAAAGCACATGTATTACATCATTAAAAATATTTGGATCAAACAACTGCTTTGGAATCTCCAGCTGGAAAATCATTGGGAGTCAAATAAAATCCAATATAATTTATCATATCAAAAAAATAAAGCACATGTATTACATCATGAAACCAATAACAAAAATCTTAACTCAATCAAGGTCTGATTCCAATTGAAAAACTAATAGCTATTAAGCAATCACTACATCTTGCAATTTGTATTCATGTTAGGAAAGGTCATCATTAATTATAGGCCACGGGCTCAGGGCCGCTTCATCATAAAACTATTCATGTCAGTGAGGGCAACGCTCCCAATTTAAGCAGTTAAGGGCCAACAAGGAATATACAGACCCTGAAATTATATTTGGCTAAAAGCTAATAGGCAATCACTTCATTGCGCTATTCGTTTCATGGCAGGAAAGTTCATCACTCATAATAGGTATACATGGAAAAATATATACACCAAATACATACATATATAGATGACCAGAATATTTTGCAGATAAGCTTGATAAGATCTGCTACTTCAATTGAAGGATTTGTTATTTGAACAAGTTTGTTAAAAATGTTCAGGAGATATGGAAATGTTTCTTCAATAATCTGGTATACAGGTGTTCTCTCTTCGTCTGATTTGAACCTATAATTGCACAAAATAAAAAATTAATATCTTTACATTTGTTAGAAGAAAGAGAAGAGAAACAATAATATGAGCATAATTGAATCCCAATTGACAAACTCACTCGTATTTTCTTGAGAGAATCCTAAGAACAAATAGTGCTCCATAAACTTGCTGATCCTGCAAATTATGCTTTATCCAGGGTAAAAGAGTTGGCCACTGCTCAGGATAATCCGAGTAAATAATGGTTTTCAGGCATTCCCCCAGTTGCACTCTGATTACAGAACAAGTCCGAGAGAAAAATTATGTCATATTTTATGTTTGAAAATTGTAACAGATTGGGAATCAAAGCATGAGCCAAACATGTAACTACTACAACATATATTTGTAAGATGCATCGTGCATGCTGTCTACTTAGATATGGAACCTCACATAAAAACAGATCAGTTAACCACTTAACCTATACAGACTGCAGTTTTACATAAACCATGACTTAATATTAAGATAGCATGGTTATAATGATGTCATTATAAATAAAAAGAAAACAAAGTATTAGACATTTTATTTTTTAAGGGATGGGATATTATTCTTTGATGCTTTTTTTAAAATGTTAAAAACTCTCTCTGTCCCTTAGAACTTTGCCTAATCTGACTGAACCATGTAATAAGAAAGTAGAAACTGTGTGATTGAGGTTTGTGTAAAGGAAAAGAAAATAATAACAACCAAAAATTAGTTATTTTAAATGGAAAGTGGCACAAAATTTGGGACAGATTGATGGTTGGCAAAGTTTAGATGGACAAAGGTAGTATGAAGTATGTTATTTGATGATTTAGTTAATTACTATGTAGTACAAAATGATTATAAAGATATGCATGCATACCTCAACAATGGAGGCACCTGAGCAATAAATAAGAGAATATTTTGTCTAACCAATTCCTTATCACCAGGCATGATTTTGGACTGCTCCCCTACATTAATAGAGGTAAAGTTAATGGCATTTGCCTAAAAATTTCAAGCATGAACAACAAGTAACAAAGGTACTACCAGGATCATGAAGCGACCAGTTTTTGGCAGTGAAGTTTTTAAAGTAAATACTTGCCACCTGTCGCACTGCCATATCACAGGACCCATCAACTATTATTTGCAACAACCTCACCATATGTTGGGATGTGTATTGGAACTGAAACAAGAGACAGAATTTTGTTTAAAGTCAAACCCACAACTTCTTTGACAGTAATATGAATAAAAGTGCACACTATTACAATAAAAATGTTCAGCACATAAAAAGCAAGAATAATTTGGTAAAAAAGTTAGGCAACCTATGCAGACTGTGTTTTTCATGAAATGAGTGAGTTACACTAAACGCATAAGAAAATACCATCATTGGACTGACTTCCAAAGAAGTTTGTCAATGCCAATTAGTTACACTTTTGAACTGGGAGAATATATTCAATTAGGGCAATGAGTGTAACATTCCACTTCTCAGAACAACTTGATTTAGAACAGGGCTCCAAATATTTAATTGAGAAGGTATCTGTGTTGAAATATTCACATGTGAGCAATGCAGACAAAGCAGTTGCATAGTTGAGTGACATGTTTCGCCGTGTGAAATAAAACATCCACTGGTTAGTTTCAAAATAAGTATTATTAGAGCATGGGATCTTTTAGCTTTACTCACCATATTGTAGTGACATAAACAGCTGTGTTTCAAACTTAAGAACTTGAGTACTTGAAACACATAATATATTAAGCATGCATCCACCAGTTAAGCATCACTGTATAAAACTGCCAATGTAGTACATTCACATAATAACTTAAATCCAAATTCAAACTACTACTCAGAATGTACATAGCAGTAAATACTAAATATATTCAGAGAAATGCACCAAGCTGCTTACATAGACAAATATATTACTCTGTATGTGACTATGTGGTATAGGGACATTAGTGACTAAGAGGCTGTTTACTTTCAACTTAATGGATTTAAAGAGAATGACAGCTTAATCATTCCACCATTAAGTCGTGTTTACTTGAGACTTAATTGAAAGCGAGACTTAATCATTCAGACAAAAAAACTATCTTAATCATTAAGCTGGAAAATAGTAGTCCTTCCCATTAAGACGTCTATTAAGATGTCTTTTCTGCCAAGTTTTTTAAACTTATTGTGGAATAGATTTGTGTTAATGAATGAAGTTTCTCATTGAAATTATAATATAAGAATAATATTAAATTGATTAATTTATTCAATTCAGACTGTTTATTCAGCACACAGAATAAACAAAATAAACAGCCTCATAAACAAATCACTTAATCCAAACAAACATCTTAACCCAAACAAACATCTTAATCCAAACATCTTAATCCAGAAACGACTTAATAGAGAAAAAGTAAACGGCCCCTAAATACTCTACAAATAGTAAAACAAAAATACAATTGGTAGAAGAGTACATATTTAGGGTTATGGACTCTCTGATATACTATATATCTATTCCTAGATTAATCAAATAAAATAGTAAATTAAATCTCAAACTAAAACTCTGATTTTGCATTCTTTAAACCTCTACAAGTAAATAATATGATATTTATCATTGAGTACCGATCTTGATAGCTTCCCAGCATTCCAACAAATGGTGTATACAATACTTGAAAGAAAGTAAGAAACAGGTAATCATAAATGAAAAGGAAACCAACTAAAGGCCAATCATATTGCAACTGCTGAATCATCAAGTGAGCAGTGTGGATAGATCCCCACATGCATAGCAGGAATTTAGCAAATGTCAAGCTCAAAAGTTCCAAAATAAGAGGCTTCAAAAGCAACACCGATTGTAAGAACAACTAAGGATCATACCTGATTGAGACTTTCCTCTGCGGCTTTACGCTCAACCGGATTGTTACTGAGAGCACTTCTGAGGATCATAGCCAGGCTTGGAAGATCCATCTTCAAATCCTAGCAATAGAAGAAGATCGATCAGTCGCTCTGTCTCTCCCTCTCCCTTTTGAATATCACTCCCAGTATTGCCAGCCTCTAGGGGGGGAGAGTGTGCTGGCGAAGGAGTAAACGTTGTGTGAGAGAGAGCTAGGAGGCGGTCCAAGAGTGGTTAACTGGTTATAGATTGTGGACAGCAAAACGTGCGTCAATATAAATTTATATGATTAGGGTTTTAGTGCGAGGACATTGAAAGGTGTCCTAGACGATGGACAAAAATTAACTAATTACTGTGGAGGACAAGGACGTTGGTAAGAGTCGTCAGTTTAGGGGCAAATGATCTTGGGAATATTGTCATTGGCTCTCTTTTTTAAAATTAAAAAATCATTTTCTATATTTCCTCCGCCCCGTAAAGGTTTGACAAATTTCCTTTTTTGTATGTTACAAAATTATTTGGCATTTTCATTTAAAGTAGGAAATATGTGGCTAAAGTTAATTCTCTCTCCTCCGCACAAATTTCAACCACACAATTTTTACTTTATTAATCCACGTGAAAGTCAAAGTTGACAAACCTTTTTGGGACGGAGGGAATATTACGTAACATTGTCTCAAGTATATTTATTTTATGGTAAATTATGTATTGAATCTTGAGGATTGATTATTGAATTTACGAGGTTGTAAATTTGTGTGAATAGTAAAAGGCATGTGGGGCACACACCGGAAGCAGGGACCACCCAATATAACGGGACCATATATTATATTCATCTTGGACTAGATAATATCTATATGACGGTGCATGTTCATGATTGGGCCATAGAACGATGTAGAGTTGGTCAGTGGGTCAAACGAGACCCATAGACCAGTATTAGCATTTTGACATATATATATCAGCTTGTAATAAATTCTGGGGACTTCTAAATTAAAATTGAGAATTATATATATATATATATATATATATTCATCCTAGAGGCCCGTAGTGATTGGGGAATGATATTTTTTTAACCCGATAAAATAAAATATAATTAAAACACTACGAGAAATGCAACTTCCGGAGACATAAATGGATGACCTCCCACATGAGTGGGGGCCACCCCACGAATTTGGGTGTCAAAGACAACCCATAAGACGGCTGAATTGAGAGGACAAGGATGGGGAGGTGTTGGACTTGAGATGAAATGCATCTAGTTGACATGATTACCCTCCCTCGCCTAATGTGCAAGAGAGACAAAAAGGATGTCTCTTTACCCCCACCCCTTATGTATTCGTCCAAGCATCACAAAACATAGTAGAGAACCTCTGCAAAACATTTGCTCCATAGCCAAGCACACACAAAGAATATGAGGCCTTAGGAGGAGGAGGAGGAGGAGGAGGGGAAGGGGGGGGGGAGGGGAAGGGGAAGGCGAAGGAGAAGGAGGAGGAGGAGGAGAAGAAGGAGGAGGAGGAGGAGGAGGAGGAGGAGGAGGAGGAGGAGGAGGAGGAGGAGGAGGAGGAGGAGGAGGAGGAGGAGGAGGAGGAGGAGGAGGAGGAGAAGGAGAAGGAGAAGGAGAAGGAGAAGGAGAAGGAGAAGGAGAAGGAGAAGGAGAAGGAGAAGGAGAAGGAGAAGGAGAAGGAGAAGGAGAAGGAGAAGGAGAAGGAGAAGGAGAAGGAGAAGGAGAAGGAGAAGGAGAAGGAGAAGGAGAAGGAGAAGGAGAAGGAGAAGGAGAAGGAGAAGGAGAAGGAGAAGGAGAAGGAGAAGGAGAAGGAGAAGGAGAAGGAGAAGGAGAAGGAGAAGAAGAAGAAGAAGAAGAAGAAGAAGAAGAAGAAGAAGAAGAAGAGGAGGAGGAGGAGGAGGAGGAGGAGGAGGAGGAGGAGGAGGAGGAGGAGGAGGAGGAGGAGGAGGAGGAGGAGGAGGAGGAGGAGGAGGAGGAGGAGGAGGAGGAGGAGGAGGAGGAGGAGGAGGAGGAGGAGGAGGAGGAGGAGGAGGAGGAGGAGGGAGAGGGAGAGGGAGAGGAAGAGGAAGAGGAAGAGGAAGAGGAAGAAGAAGAAGAAGAAGAAGAAGAAGAAGTGGGAGGGAGGGGATAAAAAGCCTAAAAAGTAAGGTAACAACCTCTTGACCTCATTCCTACTTTCACTATCTATCACATGGTGAATGACCCCTAAGATTGTTCTACATGCCTAAAAGTGTGGAATGAGGGTTTGGAAGGTGATTCTAAGTCTAAGAACGGACTTAAAAGCCAAAATGACTAGTTTGCCAGAAAATAACCTTTTCAAGGTTATTTTTATTGATATGAGTTTTGAGATGTTAAAACCTTGTTAGAAAAACTTTTCTAAGGTGTTTCTACTACTCTCACAAAGTTGAGATAGTCGTCGGAGTTCGCCAAAGCTCGTCCTAGTTCAAGCAAAGAGGGTAGATCTTCTTAAAGCTTGTTCAAGGTGAGTGGACAACTTAATGTCTTATGTTTTTGGGTTAAGAATGAGATTGCCTAATGAAAAATGTTGCATGCCTTCATAGAGATGTTTAAAAGAGTTTAAGTGTGTTATTAGCCAAGGTGATTAGGCTTATGTGTATAAACTACATGAATATGCATGTAAAAGGTATAAAATGTATAAACTACATGAATATGCAACGTTTTGAATGACCAGAATGACATATTTTGATTGTCTATGACTTAATACATATTGTGTAAAAGTTTCAGATCAGTCGGAGAAGGTTCGGTGCGGTCAACGAGGCGTTGACCTCCGGCAGACGGTGAGCCACTGCCACCACACGGTTCACAGGTTTCAGGTGAACTGGAGCCGGTGAGACAGTGAACCGACACTGGTTCGGCTACAGGTTTCGGGACTGTTATTTTGGGGAAATGCACACTGGGGGCCCATTTCAAGGTAGAACCACCCCAGACCTTAATATATGTGTATTTTTTTCATGAAATTGCATGAAATACGATGTTTAAATGATAAGGCTTGATATATGATGATTAAATGATAAGGCTTGGATTAGTCATTAGTAATGATATAATATAGACCATAAACAGGTAAGGTATATGATAGATCGCAGGTGTCCTCAAAACTCGGTTATTTCGGGTGGAGTACCCAGGGACCGGGCGGTGTCCTCAAAACTCGGATATTAGGGGTAAGTACCCAGGGTGGGGGCGGTGTCCTAAAACTTATTATTACCGGGAGAGTGACCTGATGGCTAAGTAAGGCTATCAACACTCAATTATAAAATGAACCATAGGTTATAGCGGGAAAGCTAAACAATGGGTCGTATATTGCGAAAGTGAAGGACTGAGTCCACCATTATTTTATTGATTTGATCAGATGACCTACGGGTCAGGTATTTTCCTAGCTAGCGTATATACTTTTTATGAATTTTGAAGACTCGGGGAAAGTTATAAACATATGTATCACCCTATGTTTGGGACTTATACTTGAAACGTTAGTTAAGGAGGAGGAGGAGGAGCGGAGGAGGAGGAGGGGGGGAGGGGGAGGGGGATGGGAGGGGGGTGGAAGGGGAAGGGGAGGGGGAAGAGGAAGAGGAAGGAGGAAGACGAGGAGGAGAAGCAGAAGGAGGATGGAGATGAGGATGAGGAGGAGGAGGAGGAAGAAGAAGTGTATTAAGTACTAACCCCTTCGGGAGTCCTGCCATTTTCAGGTTGCGGCTAGAGCTTGTTACTTGCACCTTTGCACGAGTGAAGTGATTTCGAGGAAGACGCGGTTCGTGCTTCCTTTACTGTTTTGAAACTATAAACTATGTTTATGGCTATTATGTAATAATTCCTTTTTTGGGCTTGTGAGCCCACATTTTGCCATATGTGGCCCATGATTGAGTATTGAATATTTTTTGCTATTCATTCAACCTAAAGTGTGATGCTGGTTATGTATGTCTACCTACTGAGTATGGTATGGACTATGTTCATGGATGCCATGTACAATCGAGTGAGTGTGACCTGCGGGTGACGTCACTTGATTGTGTGGCGGTTGTACACGCTCCCAGATGCGGTCTGATGAGGTGTGACATATTAATATCGAGAAAATATACAAGACAAATTCTAGACACTTATTACATAATGATCTTATGCCCTTGTAGTAGACATAGATACAATCACCTTATACAAAACAATCTGACTCGCTAGACACTTTCATGCCTAACACGACTAGAACCAGGACACTATGTGTCAAAAGTACTTTAAATATCCAAATATTCAAACCAAACTTACTTGAACTAAAATTAAAACTAGTATTACTAAAGAAAAATAATATTGAAATAATGTTTTCCCACAAAACTCTTCCTGACATGCAGATGGTTATGGAGGAGGGAGAGGTACTGCAGTATGGGTGAGTACTAAATTCTTCTTCTTAATTCGATCGTTTCAGGTAGACGCGACGTAGAAAAAGTGGAGTGAAAAACAACCTTTGTGTCTTTATTATCATTCTATGTGCATCTCTTGGTCAGGCGAATTTGGCCAAGACCTAACATAACCTAACCAAACAATCGGGAGTTATTTGAACTAGCAAAAAGAAAGTCATCACCGACCACCATTTCAAACTTGTCGTCACCACAATCAGCAAAATAATCAATTGATGGCGGGAAATTCCAACGACGACTCATTGATCCTCGACTCCCCGTAGAATTTGGTGTGTAGGGCAGCTGCTATTTTTTGCACGTTTGGTGTGCGTGCAAGATTCATATTGTGTTAAGCCACAAATTTGAGAAAGTAGTCTAACACCAGTATTCCACCCGTGCGATGCACGGGTATAATATACTTATATACGGCGTAAATGTTAATGTGTAAATTTAGTTATAGAGATATTATTTTTTATTCCATGAACGAGTGATGTCATACGATAAATAATAAATGATAATAAAAGATATTAAAACAAAGCAAAATCATGAAAAGTTGAATTATTGAACTATAAGTTTGTAAGTGATCGAAGTTTTGGGTCTTCACAGGGATATAATACATCAAACATATTTTTATGCCCTGAAAAATCACAACTTTTCACATTCATAAATAAATCACCATAATTCTTGAAAGGTCTCTTAGCTTTTTTCCGAAACCATAATTTAAACCAAATGAATGATATGAGATCCTGAAGTTTCAAACAAAGACTTTTAAACCATTTAAGTTTTAAACTCAAATGTACTCATTTCATTCCAGGTATGAGAATGTTTCTTTGAAACCATGTTCCAGTATTCTTAAAGTGGAATGACTTTAGAGTTTAGATTCAATTAGTTTTTCTATGTTGGGGCTGTAATGTAAACTTCTTTAGTTTCTTAGTAATATTGATCCACTTCTAGACAAAAAACGATGTCTTTTTTGGACGACAATAGTTCCTGAAACATAACTTTTGTTGACAAAGGGGTACTTCTGAATTATCCAGGGGTGGCTGCAATAAAATTTCTAACATAAGAAAATTACATTAATAGGCAACAATTAATTTATACAAAAGATCATAGAGGGGTTTAGTGGGAAAAAATGTTGAAAGAGACTAAGAGAGTAAAATTCCCTAATCGTCGTCGTCATGGGTTTTAAGAGGTTCTGGGTGATACTTCTTATATCATGAAATATCCCTAATATCAATCATCTAAATGTTTTACATGATTGATATATTGTAAATTAATGGAACATGAACGCAGACACACAACAGTCAGAATGTATAAATTCAAAGAAATTGAAATTGAATAAATAATTAAGTATTCTGTAGTGTCAAATAGGTGCTCGAACTTTCATAAAAAGATCAATTAAGTCATTCTATAGGAGGTTATGTCCGGTCGTCGCGATTTGGGGCAGTCCCCGGTGGAATTTTTTGATAAAATTTTTTGAGCATCTTATTTATTAAGTCTAATTTACTCATACCAAATTTCAGCTAACAATTCAATTGATAAGGCATTCAAATGAATTCTTGAAGATAACTGAACTTTTAACCGCACAGTTATTTTCAAGAATTCATTTGAATGCCTTCCGATTGAAGTTTCAGCTGAAATTCGGTATGAGTAACTAGATTTAATGAATAAGATGCTCAAAATATTTCATCAAGAAATTCCATTGGGAACCGCCCCAAATGGCTACGGCTGGACATAGTCTCCTATATAAGGGCTTATTTGATCTTTTTATGTAAATTCGAGGGCCTATCTGACCCTTTTCTCCAAAAATAATTAATGTATAATTAAAATAAAAAATATATATTCTTCATAATAATCAATGATAATAATACACAATTAATAAGATCATAATAATCAATGATAATAATACACAACTAATAAGAATTTAAAAAACCATCACAATATCCCAAAATATAACTTTAATAGTACAAAATCAATAATGTTATGTGCGTTGTAAATCTACAATATAATTTATACTATATATTTACGAATGTATGTTATGTATCACATATTTTTGTATCGGAATTGAAATTTAATTCGATTAAAAATACCTAAAAAGTCAGAAGAGTTTTGAAAAGACGTAAAATTGGATTTTCTTGGGCGGATTTGTTTTTGCTTTTCTAATATGTTATTTTGTCTGAGTTATTGATTTTTTGGTTGATTGAGCCGGTCTCAGATGGGTTTCTAAATATAATCTCATGCATGAAAGTGTTTGATATAGCTCATTTGTAATTGGAAAATTGCATCTTGTGCAACTGATATTACAGATGAAATACTAGTAATATCAAAAAGCCGTTGTAAAAAGCTACATAGAGCGACTTTTGGTTTTTGTTTTTCGCAAACAATCATAAAGTTGTTTATAAAACACCTAAAATAACTGTTTGACTTTGTCAAATAGCCAGTCACATCCAAAAATCAAAAAATGGTTTACATCCATCACTCAAACACCCCAATAATAATACCGAGTATATATTTTTTTGAACGAAAGTACCAAATATATTAATATCAACAACAGCAATAATATTAATAACAATAACAATAATAATAATAAAAGGAGCCAATTTGAGAAATTCATGTTAGTTGAATTAAAATTTCGAGTAGAGTGAAGTAGTGAACACTAGATTTCATGGAAGCTCGCACTAAAATTCACTCTCTTAGCGAGGTGAAAGGATACGTTGTATGCAAAAATGTAGGTTGATTATAGGTTAGATTATTAAATCCATGCTCGATTATCAATTATCATTTCCCACCGTTGAGAGTTGAGACTTGAGAGGACCAAAGGAACACCTTTAGCGGTGGATAGCCGGTGATTTTTTCCCACAGTTGAGAGAACGCGAGTATCATCCTATGGAGTAATAATCTTTCACGAATTCTACCTCTACTGGAGCTGAAAATCCTAAAATATTGAATGAGATATGGCCGCTTCATCCATCACCCTCTCAACCCAATTCCTTCACCTATCCACGCCAAGAACAAGAGTGTGCCTTTCTTCCTGTTCTCCTCCTTCTCGCAGGACCTATGGATTGACAAAGTCTATCCGGATCCTAATACCGGTGTCGCAGCCCAAGAATCGGAGGAAAATTCTGCTTCTTTCAGTAGCTGCGGTGGGTAAAACGCCGTCCGAGGCTGAGGGTATGGTGGGGGAGGATTCCGCAGAATTCGACTTCTCCAAACAGAAAACTTCATCCTGGGTTTATTTCACTGTGATTCTCGCGGTTGTTCTATATGCTCTCTACTACCTGTGGATAGATAACTCCACCGGCTTCGGCAAAAGCTTCATCGACGCCGTTTCTACCCTCTCAGAGAGTCACGAGGTTCAACACTGTTTTATTTAAATGTTATTATTGCTATTAACAGGAGAAATTATGTCCTAAATAATTTCACATAATTATATTAAATACTACGTATAGTATATTATAGGGAAAAGGGGCAAAAGACCCCTTGAAGTTGTCATGAATGGGCATCCATGCCCTTAAAGTTTTCTTTTGGCCAAAAAGCTTTATAATTCATCAAAGAGGGGCAACCAACCCCTTTCATTTGACGATAATCCAGCTCATGGAACGGCAACTCTTATAGTTGTTCTTCTGATGTTCGAAAATATATATTTTCATTTTATTTGAGTTATATGGAAATATGGAATACAAAATAAAAATAAAAATAAAAGGATTAAAAATACAAGAGAACCATAGAAGCTTCAAAGTACCATCTTCGTTCTTAAATAAATCTAACATGTGAAATTTTACACTATTTACATGTTATGGACTGAAAACAGTCCAAGTAATACATCCTTAATGTGATAGACAAAAAATGTAAAAAGAGACTAAGATAGAGGACATGAAATTTTAATAAAAATACATTTTAAATTTAATTTCTTTGTAATTCAATAAACTTAATTAATTGAGTCACTTTAGTAGAATTTGATAAATTTTAATACATTCAACCGAATAAGTCAATTTCTGTATTACCAAACGAGCTCAGCTCTAATCACAGTACAAAGCAATTCTTTTCTAATTTCTAATGGGTGTGTTTGGCATTTAGCGGTTAGCGGTCAACGGATAGCGGGTTATGTTAGCAGGTTTATAATAGCGGATTGAGTCAGCGGGTTTGACTAGCGGAATAAATTGGCGGGTTATTAGAACGCTAGTATCAAACCGCTATTTACCAAACAACTCTTTCACTTATTGAAAACGCTAAAAGTGGTCAAATCGCTATTTTTTGACCGAAACACCATTTACCAAACACCCCCAATAACTTTTTTTTACGAAACAATAACATTTTTTTCAAATTACTAATACCTTTTTGTACAATCATTACTTCATACTATTTGTTATTAAAGAAATACAACGGTCAATTTATCACGTTTGTCAATGCATAACTTTGACTATTAATATATTTGATTCTCTTTTACTAAACAAATTTAAAAGTTCATATTTTAAAAATTTAGGATGAAACAAATTTAACAATATATTTTTGTTAAAATGAATTATTAATACATTAGTAAATACGTAGCAAAACGTAATCAAAGTATAACATGTAAATAGTGTAAAATTTCACATGTTAGATTTGTTAAAGAACGCAGATGGTACTTAGTAGCTTCTATGGTTCTCTTGTATTTTTAATCCTTTTATTTTTGTTTTTATTTTTATTTTGTACTCCATATAACTCAAATAAAATAAAAATATATACATAGTATTTTCGAACATCAAAAGAACAACTATAAGAACAACTATAAGAGTTGCCGTTCCATGAGCTGGGTTACCGTCAAAAGAAAGGGGTTGGTTGCCCCTCTTTGGTGAATTATAAAGCTTTTTGGCCAAAAGAAAACTTTAAGGGCATGGATGCCCATTCATGACAACTTCAGGGGGTCTTTTGCCCCTTTTCCCTATATTATACGGAGTACGTGATAAAAAATTAAAAAAAAAATATAATCACTCCGTATATGATACATTATGATACACATACTATTGTTAATAAAAATATAATTGAAGTACTGGCAGCCTAATTTTACTAAAATTAGCGATGGACCTTGGCACTAGAGAAAGCTAGTGGTGCCTTAAGGAGACTCAGACACATGCCATAGATGAGTTCTTCCCCTGAGGAGGCCAGTTGCCCAGACTGCCCCTGAGGGGGGAGAACCAGACTGCTGGGCTGTGGTTGGTGGTTGGGTTCTAGTTGGTATGATTCTACACCGTGTACACTATTTGAAGGTGCATCCCTGAGTATTGCAGGCTTGGTAGTAACTCACTAACAGACTAACTCATATACAGGCGAGATGAACAACCACCACGTTCTCCCCAGCATTCGCGATGACAACCACGACCACAGCCCGGGGAGTTGTGCTTGACAAAAAGGGCTGTGATCAGAAAACATGATCCAGGTTGCATAACTGACAGAGTATTTCTAATTCTCAGTTGAGTAGCGCTTCAAAAAGAGCAGTAAAACATACTGTAGTATCGCAATAGTTGACTTTCTCCATAATTCATTTATAGGGGTTGTCAAGGCCTTCAGACATCAATGAATCCCAATTATGGTCCCTGCTTACCGAGAAGAGTCCTATTAGGAAACAATGAACCATCGTAGCTCTTGACCTATACAAGAAAGCTGCATCTACACATGAACCCGTAACAGAGAGGTCACGGGTTCAGGTCTTGGGAGTGGATTCTTGTCAAAATGACAAGGGAAGACTTGCCCCCTATACGGTGGGGCCGTGGGATCTCTTCTTGCAGGGACATCAATGTGCACCGGGCTGCCCTTTCATATATTCTTGTTGGGTGTCAACTGTGACAATTTTAAATTTGACATTTTATTAAATTGGGAATAAAGTTTTGAGGCAGTTCTAAACGGAGAGTGGATAAAGGTCATTAATCAAACATAGTGACACCAATAAAACACTATGAGGTTGCAAAGAGCCACAATTGGGCTAGGTCTGCAAGTAGTAGTCCATTTATACTATTGTAGTCCATTTATGCAAGTAGTGATCCACTATTGTGTTGATGTATCATTGTTGATCCTCTTTGTTTTTATTTCTTCAGATCATAATGTTCTCCCTTACTCTGATCTTTGCAATAGTACACAGTGGACTCGCTAGTCTTAGAGACCAGGGGGAGAGACTCGTAGGAGACCGTGCTTTCCGTGTAATATTTGCTGGAATATCTCTGCCATTGGCGGTTAGCACTATTGTGAGTTCTATATGACTGAACCATATAATCTTTTACTAGGACCTTATCCGGGAAAAAAAATCCCATTGCAGCTATGCTCCTGTTATAACGAAGTGCTTCATCAAATGTTTCAATGTTAGGTGTATTTTATCAATCACCGATATGATGGGGTGCAGTTATGGCAATTGCAGAGCTTTCCTGGAGTGCATCAACTTGTTTGGTCTTCTAACTTCATTTCTTTTTTACTCCTCTCCCCATCAACCTTTAATCTGCTAGAGATTGCAGCTGTAGATCGGCCAAAAATGCATCTTTGGGAAACTGGGATCATCAGAATTACTAGGCACCCTCAGGTATGAAACCAATCAATTATCATCGTCACTCAGATGTGCAATTTACACGTGTTTTTTGTCATACACATTCATATAAAGGAAAAGGCTCGAATCCAAATCAACATTCTGGAATGTGTTTGAATGGTTGTACCTTTTCCCGCACCAGGCTGATATGTATGCCTGCTCCAGAACCCGCCATCTGGCTCCTGACAAAATACACCACCCCTATAGAATTGCAAAGTACCCATGAAACGAGTTGTACTAAAAAAGGGCATTTTGGCATTCTCAATGAGATATTGGCCCATGGGGCATGCTAGGCGCCTGATGGGCGGTATTGGAGTAGGTATGATTATGAGTACCTGAGATCCTTGAGGTACACACACATTGGCGCCTTTGAACACACTGAGACCCCTGAGGTACAAACACACAATGGGCATGCTAGGCTCCCTTGGGGGCTATTAGCGTACCAGAGGTCCCTGACACTGACTCACACACATGTTACAGGTTTTGTTGTTAAAATGTACTCCACAATTATTTTCTTATATCTGACTCAAAGACACAGAAACTGCTCTGTTTTAGTTGTTTGTTGGAATCAGTAAAGACTTCATTAGATTTTGCATGATAACTTATGGTGTACAAAATGAAAAGGGTTAATGATAGACGGTTTTTCATTTTGCACTACCATCTCTTACTTGATAGTTCATCTCACCTCAAGTCTTAATATTTATGTCCTGTTTGTTAGTTCAGACTAGAAATAACTATGAGTTGGTGATTAATTAGATCATATCATCTTAAATGCCTCCACAGTTAATTAGAAATAAGCACTTAAATGTACACATAACACATTGTTTAAAAAAACAAATACCACATCTCTCCTGCCAGACTGCCAGAGTACACTCGAATGGAAACTGACGTTGTTGTCTGTATCACAGATGGTTGGACAGGTGATATGGTGCCTTGCACATACCCTATGGATTGGAAACTCCGTCGCAGTGGCAGCATCAGTGGGTGTGATAGGGCACCATTTGTTTGGGGTCTGGAATGGTGACCGTAGGTTGGCAACCCGATACGGGGAAGAGGCATTCAATGCTGTGAAGAACCGGACTAGCATCGTCCCCTTTGCAGCCATTCTGGATGGTCGCCAAAAGTTGCCAAAAGATTATTACAGGGAGTTCATCAGGTTGCCATACCTGGCCGTAACTATATTGACATTAGGTGTTTACTTTGCACACCCACTTATGCAGGCTGCAAGCTTCCAACTTCACTGGTAGTTATTCTTAGTTGATAATATGCCACTCTCTTGCCACCGTGTAAACCCGAATGGGATGTGGGTAGGGTGGATACAAATTGATAAATAAATGTTCATGGATGTAATCCATCATCTATAGTAATAGAAGATTCATGTTATTTGTCTATTCCGGCTCCTTGCCTACGATTCTAAAATTGAATGCAAATATGACATATTGACATCATTGACTGTTAAACATAAACGATAGAGATATGAAGAAGGGCAGCCAAGTGCACAAAGATATCCCGTTAGTAGGGCTGGACTCGGGCCGGTTCGGGCCTGGGCCCGGCCGGGCCTCGGGCCAGGAAAAGGAGGCCCGAGCCCGAACCGCCGGTGGCCGGTTCTGGTCCCGGTTCCGGGCCAAACCGGGCCGGGCCGGGCCGAACCGGCCCAATTAATTTTTTTTTTTTGTTCTCCTATTTAATCCCCTACCCCTCCCCCTCAACCCCAAACCATCCCAAACCACCTCAAATGGCCCAAAATACCTAATCCAACCTAAAACTTAAAAAAATTTCAAAAAAAAAAAAAATTAAAATCCGGACCGGGCCCGAACCGGCCGGGCCGGTTCACCAAAACCTGGGCCCGAGCCCGAACCGCCAAGCAGCCGGGCCGGGCCGAACCGAACCGGTGGACCCGCCGGGCCCCGGGCCGGGCCGGGCCAAACAGTAACCGGGCCGGGCCGCCCGGCCCGAGTCCAGCACTACCCGTTAGGAAGGGTCCAGGGAAGGGTCCCACCACAACGGTGTATAAGGACTCAGCATTGACCTGCCAAAATTTGACAAGAGGCCGCTCTCAAGACTTGATCGGTGCACCGAGGCTGTCTTTGGGAACTATACAGATATATAAGCTCCCAAAATTCAATCATCCACATAAGAAAATTGAGAGAAGATGGTCTGCAAAAACTGTTAGCCAGCGTCTAATTTAATTCATATTTGAGATTTTGTATGCTTTCACTACCCAGTACCCAAACAAAACTCTTATTCAACCCAACATTTTTAAATTTTTTAGTCTAAAAAGCAAAAATATAAATGTAATTAGTCACATGCTAGTAACATTTTTAGTCAAATATTCAATTAAAATAAATGTAATGGATAAAAATGTGTTAAATATTGCTTGAACAAAAGGGTTAGCACAAAATATAACCTAAGTTACTAGAAGCATATCATCATAACTACGGTGTAAATTAGAACTTTATCGTTATCACTAAAGTTATTTATATAATGTATAATGGCGAAATTCATACCAATACTTTTAATGGTTCTATAATAATAATAATAAAAAAGACAATACAAATAATCCAAACTCTTAAATATGTCTACATAGACAGATTAAACCTTCCATGATCGAGTAGAAGTCCATCCACCCGGTTTTATAAATCCTTTAAAAAAATTGTAGTAGTAATGATATAAAAAAGAGGGGATTTCACTTTGCACCCCACTTTTTGTAGGGGTGGGCAAAAATACCGAACCGGAATGATACCGAACCGAACCGAACCGGTATGGTACCGAACCGAAAAACGAAGTTTGAAATGGATCTCGAATTTTTTGTCCCGAACCGGGACGTACCGGTTATAAACAATGCCATGACCGGTTCTCATAAAATGAGAACCGCTACCCGAACCGGACCGCAGTATTTATATTTAATTAAATTTACATTTATACCATTACATTGACTAGTGTCTTGATACTTTCGACGTCTTGCTAGTTCATAGGAAGCCTGGAACCAGATAGATGTAAGTTGTAATTATTTAAATTAGTACTACTATAGTTTATCTGAGATTTATTAATTATGTAATACTATCTCAATTCCAAATTGATTTGCAAAATTAATTTTTCTTGGTTAAATAGTTTCCTTTTATTCACATAATTATGATGTCAAATTTTAATTATATTTAATTTCGAGTTTGCAACTTTAAAGAGATTTTAATGTAGTTTTTGAATATGCAAATTTTAATTGTTAAAAATTGAATTAATTATCAATAAAAGGGATTTAACTTTAACATTGGTTGACAAAAAAATATTGACTTTGCATATCAATTTGGGACAGAGGGAGTATGAAAATTGATAAAATGTGTAAATTTTTGGAGGATGGTTAAACTTTAATTTCTCCTTAAACACTTTAAAAAAGTGGCATTGTTTGATATTGGTATGACATGATACCGTCCCATTTGAAAATGGGACCGATCCGAATGAGTTTAGGTCTAGGACCGAACCGAACCGTTTGAATAGTAACAGTACGGGTACGGGTTCGGCCAAATATTGGACCGGACCGCGCCCACCCCTAAATTTTTGGGTCATATTCGACTCTGCACCCCGTTTTGTAAAAGCTTTGACTTTGCACCCCATCATATAACATTTTGTGTATAAAAATTCCTGAATGGGATGCAAACTCAAAGGATTATTAAGTGAAATGGGGTGCAAATTCAAAGTTTTTTGAAAACGGGGTGCAAAGACCAATATCATCCAAAAAGTGGGGTGTAAAGTCAAATTCTCCCTATAAAAACTCCTCTAAACTCAAGTTTATGGCAATAGTGAACAAAGTCAGTACTATATGCTTATATATTAAATACTAGTTTAGCAATGCGCGATGCGCGTATGTGTAAATGTCCAAGACCATTGTAGGCATATTAATTGATGAGGCTAGGTTGAATGAATATGTGAGTATTATGAGTACACTCTGTGTATACATTATTTGTTAGCAATTGATAAAGAAACTTAATGAATAAAATATTTGTAGCCTGAATTGTATGTAGGAAATAAAGCAACCAAGATGATTATAATAACCATAATAATAGGATAAGATTAATTGAAGTTTGAACAAAAAGAAGACAAATATCAAAAGTATTTGAGGCAAAATTTCCTGATTTTTATTTTATTTAGTTCATTAGGTTAGAACATCCAAATATTTGTATTGTTAATTTGATATTTGCTTGAGCCACATGTGGATATATCAACTGGGTGGATTTGTGTATTATTTGATCTGATAAAACAAACATAGCAAAAATGACTACTTTTTTAAGTTTTACCCATCCTAAGACGTTGTATATAGGGCAACGTATGTTAAAGAGCACTTTAAGAAAGCAATTAGACACTACAAAAGACAAACCAAGTCATGTATTGTACGTTAAATAACTCATACTGTGATAATACCTTATCAGTTTCTAACTCTATATTACAAGCCACTTTAGTGATGCCTCATATAATTACTTAAGAGGTATAGCTACCATTTTCAGTCTGTAAATCATTAAAACCTAAGAATATAGTATATTACGGGGTATTAATTTCAGAATCTACAAGGACAAGAGTAATTAATCTGTTTCTGACTTATTGTGAGTTACTTTAAAGACGTCCATTATAATTACTTGGGAAATGTTTTTATTTTGTTTTTTTTATTTATTTATTTCACAATTCCCATGAACTTTTGAGAAAATCTTATATTGATATACCTGAAAGTAAAAAATGGCCTCTTGATGGAATGCACATCATCTTGATTTCTCCCTGGAATGGGGTCTTCAATGGATGCACCTTGATCTCATAAAGTTTTGGCCATGGCTTACGGGGCACTACAATTTCGTCTTCAATGGATGCACCTTGATCTCATTCAAAAAGCCTTAACTGTATATTTTGTTTGCAATTAAGCAGGACGTGGTGTCGTGGTTTAAGAAAGCACCTTAGAAATCAGATGCACTTGCCCAGCGAGAAAGGCCATGACCCTCAAAATAGAAAAATAAGAGAATGAAGCAAAACATGAGGAGGCTACTAAAGTTAATTAAGTATTGTATACTGTAATTAACCTACTTGATCAAAATAAAATATGTTTCCTTCATAAAAATCATGTATGAATTAGAATCTGCCAAAAGATAGCAATAGCTACAGACAACTAACTGTCAATTCGTAGGGGTGTTAGTAAAGAGAGAGAGGATTAAATCCTAAAAGGGCATCTATCTTGGCAATGGACAGAATCTTAGGAGTGTTAAAAATGTATAGAGGAACCAGATTCTACCGCACACACAGACACTCAACATTCTATATCACACTTGGTCATACCTGCAACTTTTCCTCTTCCCACCTCATGAGCATGTACTAAACCGGGATGGACAAGAATTAGATTGCTGACTCAGAAGAAGTTAAAAGAATGAAGAGGAAGATCAATTAGAGTCACATTAAATATGGGAATTGATTGGGATCATAATTAGTATCATCAGTTACGAAAGAAATTAATAACACAGAAGCTTAATAGGAACGGAGAAAATAGAAGATAAGCCACGCCAAACAGAGAATACAAGGAGCTTGAACTGTCGAAGTTGAAAAACGGCATCGAATGAAAGATGCTGACGATATGAGACGGTATCAAACGGAAAGACATGCATATTAATAAAAAGTACAAATGGTAGAGCTTAATGTGCAACTCAATTAAACAATGGGATTACACCAACATTTTTTCCCTACCTAAATTGCCCTAATCCTCATTGGGGATTATAAGATTGTAGATAAAAAAGATCAATCTAATTTATCTATGTAGATGTGCTTGTGAGAATGGATTATTTGTATAGACATTTTTAGTAGAAATTATTATTGTAGAACTACTAAAAGTACGCATTATTGGTATGAATAACTTTAGTGATAACGATAAAGTTCTAATTTACACTGCAGTTATGGTGATATGCTTCTAGTAACTTTAGGTTATATTTTGCGCTAACACTTTTCTTCAAGCAATATTTAAAGATTTTTATTTTACTTAACATTGTAATGATCATATTTTTGTTTTGAAACGGGTGAGGTGCTATATTATTTACAGAGTACTCCCCTGTTCTTTTTTATTAATCATTCTTTCCTTTTTGGAACGTTTTTTTTATTTGTCCTCCTTTCCATTTAAGGAAAGTTCTTACTCTAAATATACCTTTATACCCCAACTTTTATTACCATTACCCCTTTCTCTTTCCTACTTTTTCATTTACCCACTACTCATTACACCTTTTACACTACCCCTACTACTTTCCTCTTAAAAACCGTGTCAAAACCTAGGAGGACTAATATTAAAGAACAGAGGTAGTATTATTTAGAAAAGAAAAATAATTTAAATAGCCCATACTTTAACGGGTGTCCTAAACTTGTATACATAATACGAGTATATATCATGAGCTTTATATAAAAAATTACTTTTGCACCACGATTGTATATTTTTACAAATAAAATTTTATTTGAATACTTACAGAATTTAAAATTCTCTAATCTTTGTTAGAATGCAGTTAACATTCTGAAATTTCATTTGTTAGTTAAAAAATATTACACCCTATATAGTTTAATTTATAATGCATCTTTATAAATGTTTTGTGTATTTTGAATTATAACGTACTTAAAACCATAAATTTGCATTTGTGAAAAATAATGATCATTTGATTAATATAATAATGATCTTAAAAATTTGAGATTATTTGTATATAATATTTGTGCAACTTTGGAGTATTTATCTCATACTCATCATATCCAAAACCATTGACACTATTCATGTCATCATATCCTCAACATAGTTGAGGTTCACAGCCTTCTATTTTTGCCGACAAATGACCACTTAGATCTGTATCAGACTTCTAGGCGATCATCAAACAGCAGATTCCGAACACTCTGGCCTAGCTACACATCTTCCACAGTTCCACTTATCTATTCCTGGCCTATACACTAGATAGGGACTTGCTCGGTTGCTCCTATAGGCCGTAGAAACGAGACGGCCGGAGAAACTTATCTGGTGATTTCATTCACCCATTCCTGCTACCCCAGAATTCTTCGGTTTCTATTTCGTGTTTGTGTTCTATGAGGCCCATGAGGGCATAAAACATACTCTGTGTCTATTTTCCATACGTTTGGTTTCATTGTTTCTTGTATCAAACACCCCCTTCTCAATTCGAAAGTGCGCAGAGATACGAAATGTTTTCATGGAAAATAGTGATTAAATGTTTTCTATTTTAATTCCATGTGATTCCAGTTTTGGTTTTCCCGTGTTCTACCTTTTCATTTGTGATTGTATTAATAGTCTTTCTTTGTTTTGATGTTCTTTTGAGTGAATGCAGGGGCAGGAACAGATGGAGTACATGGAATGGGATGCTGATGGGGGAGGAGATAATGTTGTCAACGAGCTTGGTGGAGAAGACTATAATTCTGATCATGACGATGAAGACCTTGTTAATCAGGATTTCTATGATATGGTTACTGATGCCCACCTCTTTGTTGTTTTTTCTAGCCCTCAATATAAAGCTACTTCTTTTATTGACCTATATTGAAAATGCAATCCTTTCTTAATGCCAGTGCTATGCTTCCATGGTTTTGAAACTACTGAATCCAGCATTTCTACAACTTGTGCATATTTGCACAATTGTGGTTCATGTTAGTGTTGACTGAAAGTTTATTTTTATTTTGGACTGCTAAGTTTCAGTGAAGTGTATTTATAATATGCATCCAACTATGGTGTTTCCCTTGGATTTGTGAAGTACTAAAGTTGACCTGTTGTAATTGTTTTCTGCGTGTACTGTGTTTTGACTTATTACAAGTTTTTCTTATCTACAATCTCGTAATATACATGAGTGTTAATGAGTACTCGGTTTGACTAGCTTCCCAGAGCATCGGATACGTCTGCTGCAGAAGCTAGGAAGGGGAAAGATGTACAAGGTATTCCTTGGGACATGTTGAATATTACTCGACAAAGCATAAGATTAACCAGGCTTGAACAGTACAAGAATTATGAGAACATACCCTTGTCTGGTGAATCTGTGGATAAGGTATACACTTACTTTTTTTCATTTTATATAATCATATGCTATTGTGCGTTTGTTTTACCAGTATAGTGAACCAGACTCATTTTCTTTACTGATCAATTGCAATGGGTGATAAGGAATGGAAACTAAAGGCGAAGGGTGCAAACTACTATGACTTTTTCTATAATACAAGAAGAGTGAAGCCTACAATTCTCCATTTTCAGGTATATTTCACACATATTCTGCATTAGCTTATAGCTGTTTTTCATTAAGTTCCGTCGTGCAGTGCATTTCTTGTTATCTGCGAGATTTGGTGTATGATGGTTCCTCCCTGTTTGCTTGCCTTTGACATTTGGTCCACTTTTATTCACTGAAGAGACATCATCTTTAAGGCATTGTTTAGATTTTGATATTACTTGACTTTCTATGAGCTCCAATAACTTTTTACCCTGCACCACTTTGCTCTTTTACAATTTGACACGCCGAGCTTTATGCATAACTTTTATGATTTGACACATCCACCTTTATGCATAACTTTTACAATATAACCACCTTGTAGTGGTTTATATTGGAGCGGAGGAAGTACATTCTATCTGATGGGTTCCATTTTTTCTTGCTCTATACATTTGATATTGCTTGTTTAAGAGTTATGTGACCTCTGTTCAAAACTTACAACTCTATTGGCCTAAAACGATAGCACTTCATGCAATTTGTTTGCAGCTTAGAAACTTGGTGTGGGCCACCTCAAAGCATGACATATATCTGGTGTCTGACTGCTCACTCATGCACTGGTCATCGCTATCCCACAACTTGTCAGAGGTTCTCAACTTCTCTGGACATGTAGTCCCAGCAGAGGTACTTGAGAAGTTCATGGGTCTTCCACTTTTCTGTTGAAATTGTTAGGCCCCCCAGACCAATTGTTACTGCTTAGTGTACATCAATTTCTCTTCCTTGGACGTGCAGAAACATGCAGGGAGCTTGTTGGAAGGCTTATCACAGACCCAGGTCAGTACATTGGCGGTGAGGGAGCGTTTTGTAGTTGCAGGAGGCTTCCAAGGAGAACTTATTTGTAAGGTGATTACACATTGACTTTCTTGTCTTTAGTAGTACTTTTCAATGTTCCCCCCCTTTCCTTTGACAACTCCGAAGAGCGTATGCAGCTTGCCATTGATAGATTATTAGTCTTTGCAAAAACTTAAAAAAAGTGCTTTTCAATATTTGTCTTAAAAAATCTGAAATGAGTGTTTTCAAGATTGTTTCCGCTTAAAAGCTAAAAGCTGGATTCATGTGGATGGGTGCTCTTAACTGCTTTCCACTTTTTTCTATTACACAAAAGCACTTTTTTACCAAACACTACCAACTTTTTTGTTTTCAAAACAATTTTTTGTTAACACTACTAACTTTTACTACTAAGCACTTTCTCAAAAATCATTTAAAAAAATAACTTTTTAAAGTAGAACCAATCTTAAACACCCCCTATGTGCTGAATGAATTAATTAACAGTCTCAACTTAAAATTTTTCAATCAAAATGGACCTGCATCAAAGTATATTTTGACAAAACACTCTTTGTATGGTAATACTTGAAACACTAAGCTATACACACTGTATTAATCATTTCTTTCAATTAGTAATATCTATGTAACATTGGTGATTGCATAAAAAATTTGACATAATGCTATTTGTTTTTATTGAATTGTTTCCCCCATCTAATATAATACGCAACGACCACCACGACCACTTCAATTATTTGATGGTGGCTACTGTTAAGGGCTATTCTAACATATAGGGCATGGTCATGCGGTATATTTATAAATATATAAAATGTAAAGACTTGTATGTAAATACCTCAAATGTACAACATAATTTTATATGCAGTTAAAACTACAATATAAATCAATTATAACACTAATTATTCTCTAAAAATAACTACTAACTTATAGTATATAAAAAATAAAAATGCTTATTACTTTATCCATTCCTAATTTGGGTTTTCATTTTCTGATTTTCTTATAGAATTTTCATTAATACCGTAAAAGTGTGTGGTTGAGATTTATTTGGAAAGAAGAGGAAAAATTAAGACCCACACATTATTTTCTTAAAAGAAAACAAGCAGGTAATTTTGAGACAAATGAAAGATGAAGGTGACAAACTAATTTGGGGACAAAGAATGATACTCCCTCCGTCCCATTCTAAGGTTCCCACTTTTTTTTGGACATCCCATATAATGGTTCCCATTTCTATTTTAGGAAGCAATTAACACTCCTAAATAACAATTTAATCATCAAATATTAAAAATATTACATCTAGAACATCATAGTTATCATCAATGTCCTCATTATATTATATACCCATCATAATTATTTCTCAAAATATACTCGGAAATATTATTTAATTATCATCTAAATAACCGTATCATTTTACAATGGGAACCTTTAAGCGGGACGGAGGTAGTAGTAAGCTAGTTCATAATTACTCGTGAGAGCTGGGGTTGGGTGGAGGGAAATTCTTATGTATCTTGTCTGGGCAGTTGATTTGGCAGTAGACGACTGGACAAGGATGGCACAATTGGTGATAATGTGTAATGGGTATGGGTGGTTGCGTGGGTATCATAGTTTGCTGAATAGCGAATGATGAAAGGCGCACGAGGCTGTATGTGACAGAGATACACGTCGGTTTCAGAAGTGTGTGGGTGTTGTTTGACTTATAAGTTATATGAAATGAATGAACAGATTAAGATCAACGATTCAAAAGATTAAAGAGTGAGCCACAACTTTTTTGGCAAACTTTTAATCAGATAATCAAGTCCTTTGAAATTTTAGAAACATCTTTGTTATATGACACGTGCGGTTAATTTTAGAGAAATTGTTAGACAGCTCTATCACCTAAACGCATCCCCTTAGACGTGTCCATGCATCATAGGCTATAAGGCTACGAGCCTACAACCAATGAAATAGCATGATATGTTCCAAATCAGCAGCAACAGCTACACCTAGCGGTTGAGGCAGTGGTGGAGCTAAGTACTACAGGGTGCACTGTCATCATTAGGGAAGTGAAGCAGGAAGCCTGGCAGAAATGGTTGAGAAGAAGGTGATGGAAGCCATGATGATCTGTGGAGCCTGAGGATTGAATGAGAATGGCTCGGCATTACTAAAATTCTTTGTAGTTTGGTGGTGTTTTAAATATTAATGTGGATTTGCTTTTGAATGGGCGGCGTTTAGATCAAATCTAACCTTCTAAACACCCATATAGTGAATTTGATTCAAATCCAGAATTTCAAATGAAATCCTGGTATACGAAAGGACCATAAAGTAATCGGTTACTCTTGTTGAACAGTGAAATGGTGATGTGTGTTGTAGGAAAGGGTATTATCATCTCTCTCGTTGCACATCCTATCTCAATAATCAAAGTACAAATATTACACATTCATGTAAGGGTGATGGTTATGACTTTTATTTGGTTATAATTTTTATGTGATGATATTTTTGTGTTATGATGAGGGAATAGGGACTATTCATGTTAGACGACCCGAAACTCTTTTAGGATTAAGGCTTGGCTGTTGTTGATGAGGGATTAAGGACTATTATGGTTTATGACTATTTTTGTATCGTTGCCTTAAATGTGCATTAGATTACATATACTTGTTTTTTTCTTTTCAGTAATGTGTCGGTTATGTGAGAGAGTAACCCTTCACTCAGTTCTTTAGCTTTAAAGCAAGTTTTGCCTTGTTTCTTTTGTGCTCTTTTTTATTAGAATTATTTGCCTTCTGATGGGAAAAATAAATAAATCTGGTAGCTTATGTTCTGTGAGATTGCCAGATTGGCTCTTATATTTATTTCAAGTTCATTTCTATGGCTTGTGATGTTTGATTATCCCCTAAATGTCATATAAAATCAACGTGGTCTTCTTGTTTACTAGTTCTAATAGTAATGCATTTCTACTGCACAGCATTTAGATAAATCAGGGGTTAGCTTCTGCACAAGGACAACGTATGAGGAAAATGCAATTACAAATGCGGTTGAGATTTATGACACTGCAAGGTAGGTTCTCTTGCATGTTTGACTCGGTTCATTCCGGATTGATACGATGAGAGCCACTGTAGATGCAAATTAATGTGTTAAGTTTTGTACAGTGGCCAGCTTCATTTCATGGCATCAAACAATGATGGCGGTGTACGAGAATATGACATGGAGAGGTTTCAGAAAATGAAGCATTTTCGTTTTCCTTGGCCAGTAAATGTCAGTTCCTCTCAAACTATATGTTATTTTGTGTTAATTGTATGGAGTAGGAATAAGTCTAGTGTTTCTATAGATTTTGTCGGTTCATAGTTATAGAAATACTAAGGAATAGTTTCTTGGTATTTTCTGTATAATATTGCTAAAATATACTCCACAACTCATAGACAAACATATGACTCCATAGTCACTAGTCACTGCAAATGTAATATACTATCATCATTGTATATTAAATGTCACATTTTTGTGTATTATGTTTATTTTAGTCATATATTTGCCACTATATCTTGCTTTCCTAATTGTGGTTATGAGTTGAGTTTGCACATGCTACAGAGATTAGAAGATGCTACTTTGCAAATAGGTATTAATTAAGTAACTCTTTCCTCTCATCGCTATAGGTGTTCTGTTTTCTGATATGTTGGTGCAGCATACATCAATCAGCCCGGATAGGAAGCTTGTTACCGTGGTTGGGGACAATTTGGAAGGCTTACTTATTGATGCCGTAAATGGAAAGGTATCTGAAATACAAATTCTTGTATAGGATTACCATATATGATACTCCCTCCGTCCCAGAATTAACTTCGGTTTTGACTGGGCACGGGGATTAAGATAGTGGGAAATGTGTGGTGGAGAGTTGTGCAGAGGAGAGAGAAATGTGTTAGAATGGTTGTGAACCACAAATCCTTTGCCAAAAAGGGAAAGAGGAGATAAATTTGGGACGGACCGAAAAGGAAAGAATGAAGATAATTTCTGGACGGAGGGAGTATGATATTGTGGTGTAATAATAATTTGAAGATGACTGACACCTTTGTGTAAACAGACGGTTGCATCAATCATTGGTCATCGAGACTACTCGTTTGCTTCTGCATGGCACCCAGATGGGCGCACCTTTGCAACAGGTAATCAGGACAAAACAAGCAGAGTATGGGATGTGAGGAACCTGAAGTTGCCTGTTGCAGTTCTTAAAGGAAACATAGGTTCAGTTCGATCACTCCGCTTCTCGGCGGATGGGGAGTTCCTGGTTGTCGCAGAGCCTGCAGATTTTGTCCACATCTACAGCACAAAGGTGAACTATGAGAAACGCCAAGAGATTGATATATTTGGTGAGATCCCCGGTGTGGCTCTGAGTCCCGATGATGAGTCACTGTACATTGGAGTTTGGGACAGGACGTATGCAAGCTTGCTCCAATACAACAGAAGGCAGTCCTACTACACATATCTCGACTCGTTCATCTGACTGCTGGATGCCTTAATTTTAGGATACATTTCATACTCTTTCTTACAGTACAGTCACAACTTTATAATCTTGTTGGGTAAAATGTAGTAAAGCAGTATAGTATTTCTCTTTGTCCTCCATGGGGATACCTTGTGCCTTGTGGCTTGTACATGATTTGGTAAGTTATCTTTCCAATGTTGGGGATTTTTTTTTGAAGGGATTCCATGCCTCCAAGGCTCCAATATTGGGTTTCAGTCGAAGAGTACCTTTGATCAGTTACTGCTGGTTTTACCTCGTATTTCTATTCTTTTCTTTAAAAAACAGCACACGAAATTATTCAAAATGGTCGTTTGGTAGATTTCTGAAATTTTTTTGATTCCAACTGGGGCGTAGCTCACCTGGTAGGAAAAGTGTGCCATAAAGGAGAAGTTCCGCGTTTAACTTCAAGCACAGACTTGATATGAAAACTTCACTCTCTTTCCATCAACATTAGGTCTGGACTCGGGCCGGGTGGCCCGACCCGGAACCGGCCCGAACCGGCACTGTTCCTGCCGACCTGGACCGGTGGCCCGGTCAGTGACCGGTTCGGGTAAGCCCGACCCGCTGGGGTTCCGGTCCGGGCTCGGGCCCCTCAAAATGTGAACCGGACCGGCCGGTTCGGACCCGGTCCGGGCCTTTTTTTTTTTTTTTTTGAATTTTGTTAGTTTTTGGGTTGGGTTGGGTATTTTGGGTCATTTGAGATGGTTTGGGGGGGGGGGGGGGTTAGGGGTTAATTAGGAAAAGGCAAAAAAAAAAAAATGAACCGAGGCCCGGCCCGGACCCGGGGGTTACCCGAGCCGGTTCCGGGCCTCCCCTTTCCTGAACCGAGGCCCGGCCGGGCCCAGGTCCGAACCGGCCCGAGTCCAGGCCTGATCAATATGTGATCAGAACTCAACTTACCTCCTCTAAGATAACTGTCTGGTTGGTTTTGAGACCCTTGGGTATGAGGTGTCATCGTTTTAAAAAAAATGTAATTCCAAAACCACTGCTGATTCATATCTACTTACGTAGGAAGTGGGTTGGATAAGTCAATGGCAAAAATAAGACTAGCAAGAAAATGATACTCCTCCGTCCCACTAACAATGGGACAAGACGGAGTGACACGCAAATCTATAAAAAATGGTTTATGTGGTTGATGTTGAATTGATAAAGCAAAAATGAAGTAAGAATGATTAAGAGTAGACTTTACCAAATAAGGTATGTGACCATCTTAGTGGAACAGACTGAAATGGTAAAATAAGACAATTTTAGCGGGACAGAGGTAGTATGAAAATTTATATGTGACGTCTAGTCATTTCAACAAATATGTCATGGATATAGAATGAAATTTGGACTACATTTTCAACAACTAACACCACAAATCTCTTATTATCAAACAAAATTTCAATCAATCAATGTTATAACGTGTATAATATACATAAAATCGAAAAAAATAAATAGACAATTTTTCAAAAAGCACATGGAAAGTTGGAATAGATTGTTACCTCAATGACAATGGTTTTGAGAAGAAAGGTCATCATAGAGAGAGCATTTGTTCATATTATTGTGTAAGATAGCTAAATTGGAAGATGAGTTGAAAATGATGGAGAAATTAGAGATCAAAGAGAGATGATGAAGAGGGACCATGGAGGAGTGGCGTACAAAGAGGAGGATAAGATGGTAAATGGATACAAAAAAAAATTGATGTGTGTAAAGTGATAAAAAAGACTTTATACCCTATACACAAATTGTCTATGTGTACACAAATCATTTTTTAGAAACTTTACATATCACTAACTAATCTCGGTTATCTCGCGCACTAACAATTTTTAGGTTGCCGCTTTATCCATCTTACCTCGACAGAAAGCTAATTTATTGTCTATGTTCTTTCTCCACATCCAAGATGCTTTAGAACTAGGTTTTTCTCTACAATTATATACTCCGTAGTAGACAATTTTTATAAACAAGCATTTTAGAATGAATGCTTTTATCAAATAATAATATGCAAAAAATCAAATAATATAAAAACAAAAAAAATCATAAAAGGATATTCAAAGAAACGAGCTAATGAAAATAGTTTTTTTAAGGATATATCAAGCTCACATGCGTCAAATTCAAAAACTAATTTTTGTCACACACGATGATGGAATATCTCATAAAGGAAATTGTTCGTTGGATTAAAACTTGACTTGCTTGCTTCTAAGGACACGATTTCTTATAAAGTATGTAAGATTTATAAGAAAACTAACACCTCAGGTAGTTCTGACGGGAAGCCCCATTCGAACTTGCCTATCAGAAATAATATCTCATCAAGCTAGTTTAAGACCATCAAAATTCAGCTTAAAATTTACGCTTTTAGTAATTTATTTATTTATTTAACTGGTTTTCGGATTGAACTTTAAGTTGAAATTTAGTGAGAATAAACTAGACTTGATGAAAAACTTGCTCACAAAATTCCATAAAAAATTTCACCGTAATTTTTTTTTATCGGCAAGTTTGGATGGGGCTTCTCGTCAGAACTATCTGAAATGTATCGAACAAAATAGTTGTATCAACTGTAATAGCTTTAGCATTAGGGTTTAGAGTTTATCAAATTTTACTTAGACCATTTGTAGTGGTGGAGAGGCTAAATTGTTAAAAATGGACTCCATCCATATGAAAACAATGTTTAAACTCTTACTTTCTTGCATTTCGGTACTGTCAATAAAATATACTCAACATATTTTTTTTACATATCAATCTAGTAAAAGACTATTATAAGTAATGTTTACCTTTTTTCCTAAATAATTATCAATTAAAAAAATACAAATTTTGATGTAAAAATAAATACATTTCATAAATTTTTTAACGTTTTTAGGTGAACAAAAAATGAACTCAGTTCACGTAAAATTCAATTGTGAAATATTCAGTTATTTGTGAAGGCCTCCATGAATTAAAAATTGGTGTTTAGTGTTTTCTTGGGTTCAAGAAAACTTCAACAGTTAAAACTAAAAAAAAAATCATTTTATATATTACATATTGGTGTCATATGAAAGATCATGAAAATTCATGAATTTTGATATATTTTTCAAAAATTTGAAATACAAATAAAAAAATTATATGAGTTTTAAGAAATTTGAGGTTTAATGACGCACGGACGACGCCATCATTTAGAAGTCAATCTACCCTCAATTAATAACATTCTTGACCCCCTTACCCACTTTTAATACTTCTCTTAATCCTCCACTATACACATTTAGGAGTCCAAAAGTTCCATTTTTAACTTTTTTGACTCCTAAAACCCCTCCACTACAAATGGCCTTAGAGATTAGCGTTTACAAATGGCCTTAGAGATTAGCGTTCAAGATTTACCAAATCCCAATTGTCCGATCAAGACCTAAATTTTTAGGAATCGCGATGACCTTGCAATAAAGGGTGTTTATGTAATTATGTACTCCGTATTGTTTAGTTCTATTTTTAATTATAATTCTATTTAGAAAAAATTGAAAATGATAATCTCAACTATTGCTGATCCATCATTAATAATCTCAATTATTGATTATTTCTGGGTAATCCCAACTATAGGAACCGTTTTACAAAAATGGTCTCTAACCTGTCACAACCTGGTATAGCATGTCATTTTTAAATGTGAACTATGTGTAAGCTCTAAATGATCTGAACTATAGTTGATCTTTTTTTATTAATCTCAACTATCAATTTTTAATTTTCAGAAGATATAGAAATATTTTTATAAATTTTCAAACTAAATATTTTTAAGCATGAAAAATTAATTACAAATATTCTACAAATGTACAGAAGTTAAATAAAAAATTCAGTCATTATTTTTTTATTTTCACTAAAATTTCATTTTTCCTTTTTCCAATTTGTTTTTCACAGTAATGTTACCAATTTACGATTTAGTATTATTTTCCTTTATTCAAATTTACATTTTCTATTTTCAAAAAGTACACTGTGATTTAATTTTTTGCAATTCAGATAATTATTCTAGTTTAATCTAAAAATCTAATTTTTTTATTTATTCCGTTTTAGTATTTTTAATTTCTAACAGTGTAAAAATGTGAATATCTTGAAATGACGATAAAAAATTGTTTACTAAAAGTCCACATTTTTGCTACCTACCAAAATAGTTGGGATTATTATTACCGTTTTGATACACTTTTTCTACATGTTTAAAATTTCCAATATATCACTTAAAATTATAATATTAATACATTTTCATTAAATATAGTGAAAATCTCCAAAACCTGTACCCCAAATCTCTGAAATTTAATGACAAACTATATAATATAATTTATAGAATATAATAATATAAAATAAAGAAAATAGAAGGAAACTAGAAATACTAAAATGGAAAAATAGAACATTTAGGTTTTCTGAATTAAGATAACGTAAAATAAATAACATCTTAATCGTTATTTACTTTTTGAAAATAGAAAATGTAATTTTTAATAAAGGAAAATAATACAAAATCATAAATTGGTAATACAACCAGGAAAAACTAGATAAAAGGAAAAAACAATTAGTGGAAATAAATCAAAAAATGACGAAAGATATTTTATTTAATTTCGGTACATTTTTATAGTTGTTGTAATTGTTTATACATGTTTAAAAATATTTACTTTGGAAATTTATAAAAATTAAGAGTGGATAGTTGGGATTAATAAAAAAAGGTCTACTATAATTGAGATTATTTAAAGGTTACACATAGTTTATATTTAAAAATGATCTATTATACTAGGTTGTAACACGTTAGAAACCATTTTTGAAAAATGGTGTTGGGACAAAACAAAAATAATCAATAATTGAGATTATTAATAATGAACCTTTAATAATTGTAATTATTATTTTCAATTTTTACCAAATGGGCCGGCCTAAATGCGCAACTTTAAAAAGTTGGCTGTCTTCAACAGTACACCGTTTACTGTTTACAGAGCTTAGACGCCTCTTCGACCTCTAGGGCTTCTTCACCTTTGATCCCCGCGCAGAGAAAGCCTCCTCCACTCAATCCCCTCTCTGCCTCCCTTGCATTCATGGCGAACGGTATGTACATCTCGTTTTTATCTACGGCTGTGTATTATTGTACGTGCACTGCTTTGTGGAGGCGACTAACGGAGCTGTTTTGGTGCAGCACCGGGACGGTCGTTTTTACAGGTTGCGGCTACGGAAGAGGCTGCCGTGCCACCTCTCAGAGTCGTTCAGATTGAGGGACTGGTGATAATCCTTTCTCTTTTCCTTTCGTGGTTGAAACACACGCACGCACGCACACATGCTACCGTTTGATTCTGCATTATTCGGAAGTTAGACGTCGCAAAACGCATTAATCTAAAACGGGTTTGAGACGTAGTTTCTTGCTCTCTATTTTGTGATCTGTGGATCGATTTATAGAGCATGTTAAGAAATTGTCTTGGTTATTCTTTGGGTGGACCAAATTAGAGTTGATGATATGGAAGCTGGAACAATAGACAGTTGTTTAGTGCTGTTTACTTATTCATCTTAGCTGCATACTTTCCTCTCTAAGACCCATTTGGCTAACCACTTAGCCATAAGTTGATGATTGTCTTAACATATATAACAACAACCACAACATCCAAGCCTTAGTCCAAAACGTTTGGGGCTTTGAGGCACTGAAACTCTCCACGGCTCATGTGTCCCTGTTTCGGAAACTAGAGGTGTGCCATAAACTCTTAAACTTCAAATTCTCACTTTGGGACCATTTCTGTAACTAAGAATAATTGGGAAACCCGTTTCCCTAAATAAATAGCTTCTTATGGTATACTAGTTATCTATGGCCAATGCCATCCAGCCTATAACTTTCAGCTTGAATGATTACTCGAGAACAGGTAATTTTGAAGATAATTAAGCATTGCAAGGAATTTTCACCAGCTTTAGTCACTGGACAACTTCTTGGGTTGGACGTGGGAAGCGTCTTGGAAGTTACCAACTGTTTCCCCTTCCCGGTGTGTTTTATGGCTTTGTCCTGTTTTTTGTATAATACCATAACAGCTGTTTTTTTACCAAGTCAACATATGCCTTAGTATTCAAATTCAAATGAATGATAGATTCGGGAGGAAGATGAAGAGATAGAGGCTGAGGGTGCTAATTATCAACTTGAAATGATGAGATGCCTGAGAGAGGTTAATGTTGACAACAACACTGTTGGATGGTAAGGGCATTGTTCCAATGAAGTTTAGTCACTTTAGTGGTACCAATCAACTTTATTCTGCTAAACTTTCCAAATGTGTATACCTCTACTTATAGACATGCTTTACTCCAACAAGTAATTTATGAATAATGCTATTATGATGTGTATATATTTCTTCTAGGTACCAATCGACTTTATTTGGTTCATATCAGACAGTTGAACTTATTGAGACCTTCATGAACTACCAGGTTTTAATTCTCCCAATTGTAGTTTTAAGGGTTATGGTTTCTTTCGTTCCCCTTTTCAGGGTGTATCGAGATAGTTGAAATTAATCTGTTTGTTGTTTGTGCAGGAAAATATAAGACGGTGTGTATGCATTATATATGATCCATCGAGATCCAACCAAGGTGTTCTGGCTCTGAAGGCCTTGAAGCTTTCTGACTCATTCATGGAGCTGTACCGGAATAATAATTTCACTGGGGAGAAGTATGTCCCGCATGCTATCTTTTGTTTTATCCTTCACCCTTCTTGCATTTTGGTTGAGCCAATTGATGATGTTATGTGTTAGCTTACAACATTTCTCGTTTATTGTTTTCGTTTTAGGTTGAGAGAGATGAATCTTTCGTGGGTAGATATCTTCGAGGAGATACCTGTATGCTTTTCCTTTTACACCTCTAGTTGTTTTTCCCCTTATTTTTTGTTGAAAGCATCATGCTATGATGGGATCTTTTCTTGTAGCTATTCATTAGTCATCACCTGTTCTATCATTGACTAAAAGTACTCTTTAATTTAAAATGTTGTTATATATCCAAATTGTAGATATTCCTTTTTGAGAAAACACCTCATCCTATAATATTCTTTTGTATTTGTATTTTTTCCGTCTTTTTTGTATCAAATGGATTTTGCTAGCTCATTCAGTACAGTTTGGTGCATGGTAATTCAAGTCTACTTCAAGAAATGTCTTTGCCTTGTTACTCTATTTTTACCATTCTTACTTTTATGTACTGAACATTTGTATTAGTTCAGATATACTAATGCGCTATACTTAGCATAACATGTACCTGTTTTGATACTGAAAAATCTTTCTAATGCAACAGATAAAAGTTTCAAATTCTGCCCTCATAAGTGCCTTCATGACCGAATTGGAGCCAGATACACCTGTTACCCAGGTAAACTAAACATTTGTCATGCCCAGTTCTCACTGGCCTTACCTATCGTAGCAAATGGTCACATGCAACTTTGTAACTTGTTCCAGAGTGATTATGATCGCCTAAATTTGTCAACTAATCCATATCTGGAGAGAAATGTGGAATTTATGATTGAATGTATGGATGACTTGTCAAAGCAGCAGCAGGAGGTAAGTCACTATTTTTTGGGACACACCCACTTGGGACTACTGTGTTGCTCAGCCATCACCTGACAAGATTGATTTTACATTTGCAGTTCCATAACTACTATAGGAACCTTTCACGCCAACAATCTCAGCAGCAAGCTTGGCTTCAAAAGAGGAGGTATTTTGTTTTCTTTTTCAAACTACTTATGAAGTATGGCTATTTTAGTTAGTGTTTTTATCAGCATAGCTATATAAGCTTTTGGATGGTAAGTTTGAAGCACATATATATCTGTGGATATCAAATAGCCCTTTTTTTAATTCCCAAATTTTCTGGAGAGTATCTATATGCATGCATGTATGTATAAGCGTGTGTGTTTAAATGCAAGTATATAACTGTTTATGTATATATCTTTCTTTTAATATGTGTGTCTGTTCAGTTAGTGTTAGCTAATATAGACAGCGTTCAATGCCTCATTTTTTTATGGAGAGGTGGAGTATCAAAACCTGGCCTTTTAATAGTTTTTTTATGAATGCGCGTCACTTTGTGTTTTTATCATAGTATTCTGGTATGTTGTTTTCAGGGCGGAGAACATGGCACGTAAAGCTGCTGGAGAAGAACCACTACCTGAGGAGGATCCTTCTAATCCCTTCTTTAAGCCAATTCCCGAGCCTTCTCGATTAGATAGCTTTCTCATCACTAATCAGATTTCAAACTATTGCAATCAAATTAATGGGTATGTTTCCTTTCTGAGAACAATCTGCATTTATCTTTATCTGAAATGGACATCCAATTGCCTGTAAGTCTGCCTGTGCTTTTCAAAGTGCTTGTACATTTGCTGATTACCAGTATTCTGACCATTAACTAAGACCATTGATTTGAACTACGTGTGTATTAAAACGCGGGGACACTTGGAATTTCCAGATTAAGAAAAGCTGAAGTCATTGGGTGTAATTTAGTAATAGCTTTTTAGATTTGCTATATCTAAAAATATATTAAAGCAAAACTTATAATTAAATATTGATTTGCTTTTTAAATATACCTAAACATTACAAAAATATATTGAATCTTTAAATTGGGTTCTGTTTTAATATGGCTCGGAAGAAACATTACAAAACTTAAATTGAATTGCATTGGCTGGTTCTCCGCTATACACGTAGTATGTGGTTTGCATATGGACTCTTGAGATGAAAACAAGGTTGGATATAGATCGTCAGAAGATTTCATGCCAATTTAACCGTTTTACCTGATATATGTTGCAGGGTTGCGGGCCAGAGCTTTAACAGACTCTATTTGATGAAGGCTCTGCATGATAATTAAATACGTAGTATTTCCAGGAAATCCACATCCCGGTTGTTGACTCCTGTATTTCTAGTTCTCATCTCAGTTTTGAAAACGTCATTCTCATTGTCGTGTACTTGTAAGAAGCCAAATGATATTGGACATACATGGAGTGAATGTTTCTTTAATCTCTTATTTATACAATTATATGCCCTCTTGGCGGTAGTAATAAGCAATCTTTCATTTGACCCCGCCCTATTACATGCTTTTAGTCTTCCGATTGAATCTCTTCAATCTAGTTTATTTAGACTCGGAAAATCTTATATGTTTTTGCCTAGTTATGTTCTCGATTTTTCTTGGGAAAAGGGGCAAAAACACCCCTCAAGTTGCCACCCAGGGAGATATATACCCATAAACTTAATTTTTGAGCAAGAAACCAAAAAAGAGAGCGAAAAGGGGAACATTCTAAATTAATTTATCTCTATTGCCAACAAAGGGAAAAGGGTAACATTCTAAATTAATTTATCTCTATTGGCCAAATACACGCCAGAATAGTTTATTGGGTTGAGATCTAGGATACTATTTTCTATTTTATTGGTGCGAGAGGAGGAAAAAATTGGTGCGGACGGTACGTGGCAGCAGGGGTAGGACCGTAGGACTGGAATAAAATTAAAAAGGTCCTTTCGGGAACAAAAAGAGATAAGGTCATATTCTTGCACAGTTACCATGTTTTAGTCCTATATATGTCAATTACTTAAATTTTTATTGCTTCTGAACTGCAAGCTTCATTGACAACAGGTACTATGCATCCATGGATCCCCAAATGGGCCAACACAGTATGTGTCTATGGTATTTTGACTAGTAAACACTAGCCCTATTCTTGCTTTAATAATTTATACTTGAAATGTTTTTATATCTGCCAAATATGTGGCCATCATGAACTCGATATTCTCTGCTCAGCGCTCAATGGTAACTTGGTTTCTCTTTTATTACCTTAAAGCTTAAAGAGATTTTATGGAAGGGTTTGTTCTTCGGTACTCTTGTCCAAATTTGAAGTTCATTGTAGGTTGCACACTTACTCAAGATGTAGGTAGAATATATAATCTCTAATTGGTAGTTAATGAGATAAGAGAGAAAAGTAGAGATAGAGTAGGCAGTGGCAAATAGGAAGCATTTTTGAGGGGGTGCTCCTATGTATGTACACATATTTTAACTAAAAAAAATCTCCCTGTACAGACACATGCCTGCTATATATACGTATCAGGTAAATATTTAATATATCATATTGTTATCGTTTTTTTTCTAACTATTATTTAAAATGTTTAATATTTCAGGTCTATCAAAGTACCAAAAGAGCCTTTTTTGAGTGATGAATTGATGAAGTATTTGAAGTTTGTGAGGAATTGGCCATATAAGTGTGATAATTTTTTCGTAAACTTTAGTGGGGATAAACTTACAAAAGAATGTTAATTTGTGTTGTATTCATTTTGAACATTGGCGATGTATAATTCAATAAATTTGAGATTATGTTTCTGATTTTTGTTGATGAGATACTGAGTTTGTAGAAATGACTTTTTCTTATTCTGTAAAATAGATATATTCTGGTTTAAAACACTAGCTTTATAATTTTAATAGTAGTCCAAAACAAAAAAAATGCCAATTTTTAGAAGTATTTGATGCGGTTCAAAACCGCGGCAATAAGTCACAATTCAATTTTTTTTTTAAATAGCTATTTTATGCAGTTCGGAACCGCATCAATAAGTCATTTTTTAAATAATTATTTGCTGCGGTTCAGAATCGCAACAAATACGTTTTCCTACTATTTGCAGCCCTGCCAATTATTGCGGTTCAAAATCGTACTAAATAGCTAAAAATAACCGCAACAAATAGCTATTTTTCCAGTAGTGCCCATAAAAGAATGCATAAAAAATAGATCACTTTTAAAAAAGATGATATGGCAAAATTTTACAATATGGAAATAATAGCATTGAAGATGCCCTAGACCACTCTTTTGGTACTCTTTATAAAATTCATGTAAAGTTGTGTCATCCAAGTCTCAATTCTGTTGAAAAATAGACATCACCAAACTTGTGGCACCAGAGGTTAGATCACTTGAGTGTGAAGGGACTCACAACTCTTGCAAAGAAGGAAGTCATTTCCATGGGCAAAAGTGTTGCCCTTAGTCCATGCGAGCACGGTTTATTAGGGAAACAACACAGAGTTTCCTTCAGTTCTACCAGGAAAAATCATTCAGAGTTACTCAGTCTTGTCCACTCAGATGTATGTGGACCCATTGAAGAGGAGTCACTTGGAGGAAGCAGATATTTTGTGACATTTATTGATGATGTGTCACGAAAGGTACGTGCTTACTGTTTAGAAAGTAAGAATCAAGTGTTTGATAGTTCCAAATTATTTCATGCCATGGTAGATAGGGAAACATGGAAGAAGTTGAAGTGTCTAGGTTCAGACAATGGATGAGAGTATACTTCCCGGGAATTCTCTGCATATTGTGCCGCATATGGAATCAGACATGAGAAGACGGTTCCACGAACTCCACAACAAAATGGTGTAGCCGAAAGAATGAACTGAACCATTGTGGAGAAAGTTCGTTGCATGTTGAGCATGACTAAACCACCCAAGCCATTCTGAGGTGAAGCTGTGCTGACAACTTGTTATCTTATCAACAGGTCACCTTCTGTTCCTTTAAACTTTGACGTGTCAGAGAAGAAATGGTCAAGAAGAGATATTTCTTACTCTCACTTGAAAGTGTTCAGGTGTAAGACATTTGCACATGTGTCCAAGGAGTTGAGAGAGAAGTTTGATCTCAAGTCAAACCCATGCATCTTCATCGACTATGGAGATGAAGATTTTAGATACCGATTGTGGAATCCCGAAGTGAAGAAAGTTATACGAAGCAAAGACGAAGTCCCTCTATCATCAAACATTCCTCTCATCTGAAGATGAAGCTGAAGGTACTCATGTTCAACGTTCTATGCGAGGCATAGTTCCACAGAGAAGATTCTCCGCATCTGAATGGATACTTGTTGCCAGCGAGGGGGGGGGGGGGGGCAGCGAGCATCACGGGATGAGAGAATTAAATAAAAAGGCGGAGGGGGGTTTGTAGGGATAGATCTTACACATTCTTTCTTGGAAGTTTCCAAAAGACATATAACACCATCTAGGAAGGAGCTATCCAACAAATGAATATGATAAAAAGATATGGAGATAACTAGGAATCTTGGATGCAACTACCTCATGTCTCCCTTACATCTATAAATAGGGAGTCTATTGTTGTTCATAATCATCAGTTTCTAAGGTGAGAAAAATATGTGAAGAGTGAAAACACTTAAAGCATGAGTGTTTTAGTGAGGATTAGTTTTTTTTGTAATAGTTAAGTATGAGAGTTTGCTCCTCCAATTTTATATTTGTTCTAGATATTGAATACTTTCTCCGTTCTTTTTTAAATGCAACGGTCCACATTTCACGTTTGCCAACACACAAGTTTGACCATTAATATTTTTCATACCTTATTAGTAAAAAAATAAAAAAAATTGATTTTGAAACTTTAAAATGAGAAGAATTTAACAATATTTTTTTAAAAAAAATTAATTTATAATACATCAATAAATAAAGTAGAGTCAAAATAGAACATGTGAATAGTGAAAAAAGTACAATATTGCATCTAAAAAAGAACGGAAGGAGTATAAGAATTTTCTAATCCCAACAAGTATATCTTTTCGAGGTAAGGGTTGGATTGGTACTCGAAGTTGCATAAAAAGGGTCAAATAAGTCCTTATTGTCCGGCCGTCGCCATTTGAGGCAGTTCCCGGTGGAATTTTTGATGAATTTTTTTGAGCATCTTATTCATTAAGTCTAGTTTATTCATACCAAATTTCAACTAAAACTTCAATCGGCAAGGCATTCAAATGAATTCTTGAAGATAACTGCGTTTTTAAGTGTGCCGTTATCTTCAAGAATTCATTTGAATGCCTTCCCGGTTGAATTTTTTGCTGAAATTTGGTATGAGTAAACTAGACTTAATGAATAAGATGCTCAAAACATTTCGTCAAAAAAATTCCACCGGGAACCGCCCCAAATGGCGACGGCCGGACAAAGCCTCCTATATAAGAACTTATTCGACCCTTTTTATGCAACTTCGAGTACCAATCTGAACCTTACCTCATATCTTTTCCTTTGAAAAACATGGCTGCATTATTAGTAGCTAACTAATAATTCTTTGTTTATCGTGTATTTGTCAGCATATAAGCTAGTAGGAATCTTTACTATTTTAATTATTGTCCATGCCCGGATGTACATATACCAGTGCCTATACCGTACACCCGGATTTACATATACACCCAGTATTTTTGTAATTATTTCTAATTTGAAGGGTTATAATCAGATCTTGCTTCTTCCGTCCGCATTCTTCCCTGCGTAGGTCGACTACAGTAGGCGTATGTGGAGACTATTGCTTCATCGGTAGTTCTTTTTTGGTAAACTTCTTTTGCTTTCTATTTTTCTCTCTACATACTTCTTTTTCTTTTTCTCTTTTTTTTTTCTTTTCTTAATCACCTTTTCCATTGATTCCAACTTATGATGAATATTTAATGTGTTTGTTGAGTTAATGGCCCAGATAGGGGATCGGCCCATTTACCCCTCATTTAGACGAACGTCCAGCCCCATAAGGCAGCCCACCGCGACGAGCGTCCAGCCAGGACAATGGTGGATCACGCTCGCAGACAAAGGCCATGGCGACGAACATCGCCACCTAAGGCCCACAACCACATGATGTCCAATCCAATCTATATGACAAATTCTCCCAAGGGCCAGGATACGAACGGCCCACAACCCTTGCAAGAGCCATCAGGAGCAGGCCCCAGGCCAGAGGGGACGTTCATCTCCACAGATCAGGCTGGAAACCCCAGATTCTGGCGGAAAGCGCATTTAATGCTGGAGATTTGGTGGTCGAGACATCAGCCACTCACAGTCTTCCACATCAGCATTGCGAACTGCCCATTGGTGGTATAAATAATATCATTTATTTCATTGTAAAGGATTGACAACTTATTAGCCTAGCACTCTAGCATATTATTCGCAGCTCTTCTATCGTAGCATAGGACGAACGCCTTCGGCCTTAGCAAGTGTATTGTATCGGGGCGTTATTTGCTTATTCAACCTTCCCTTAATCCATCTTATCTGCTTGTTGGGTCAATTAATCATTCACACTTAAACTCTCCACTCGAAATCCTTGGGCTTATGTGTTGGACCTAAGAGTTGAAGGAATAAATCTCAACAGTGTTAATGTTTTAATTTTCTATTCTTAATTTAACATGAATATCTATTAGTTTATTAAATATTATTCCGTATGTACTAATTACTAACATGGGTTTTGTGTTATATTGAAATGAGTAAATATTATAAAAAGAGATCGTTGGAGGAGGGCGGCGTTGCGGTCATGTTTCGATTGCTGTCTGTTCGTTTATTTCGGTTGCACACAGCAGAGATGAGTTTGGTTGGAACAGATCTGGATTCCATGTCATTTGTGTTAGGTGGCGACAAAGGAGGCTTGGTAGGGATCCTGATGAATAAGAGCAACGTGAGGAAGAAGCTTCGGTACTGCTGGATCGTCCCCCTCCTGAACCGCCGCCATGGAGCGCAGGAGAGTCTAGGTTTGGTAACATCTTTTTATTTTTACCGTTTGTTTGCGTTATATTTTTTTACGATCAGACTATTTACTTTTCTGTTGCTTACTTTTATTATTGTAAGACTTTTGCATTAGGATTGAATATGTTTTGGTCTGCTTCAATCGTCTATGGCTCAGGTTTGTCCATTAAAGGATCAACGAGTTATATTGCTTGTTTGAAGATGATTAACTACGAGTCTGGTTGGCAGGCTGACGGTTGCATGTGATTCCTTACCTTTTTTTAACTCCTAAACGCCTAATGCTTTGATATTAATTTCAACCCCATTCTCCGAAAAAGTTCAGCCGTTTATCTACAATATACTACCTCCGTCCCGTTGGAATGTTCCCATTTTCCTTTTTTGGATGTCCCAATAGAAAGTTCTCATTTCCCTAAATGGAAAGTTATCCTACATCAAAACAGTGTCAAACAGTGCAAAATAGTGTCAAAAAGTGTCAAACAGTGTCCAAACAGTGTCCAGACAGTACTTCGTATTTCGTATAATATGCCCTCCCCTGTACGGCTGTACCAAGCATATACTCTACTGGTCTACTCTGTATGCAATTGTGTGTAAATTGTGAGGTTAGATAGAAAATAGATTTGTGCGGTGCTAGCGATGGCGAATGCAGCGGCAACATGTAAGGTCTTCGTGTACGGCAGCCTTCAAGCAGACGACGTCGTCCGGGTCCTCCTCAACCGCGTTCCTCCTTCTTCCCCGGCTGCCCTCCACCATTATCAGAGATTCAGCATCAAGGGACGTGTTTATCCTGCAATTCTACCAGCAGAAAGAAGTAAAGTCGATGGAAGGCTTCTGTGGGGGATCACTCTTCCCGAGCTGGAGATCCTCGATAAATTCGAGGATGTTGAATATGAGAGGAGGAATGTTGATGTTTCTCTTGTGGATGATAGTTCAGAAGTGTTTCAGGCGTATACGTATGTTTGGGCTGATGCGGCGGATCCAGACTTGTACGGGGAGTGGGACTTTGAGGAATGGAAGGATCTGCACATGGAAGACTTCATCAGAATGACGACAGGATTTGTGGAAGAAAATGAACTGGAATCGAGGACAAGGGTGCAAACTTATGAGTCCTTCTACAAGCAAGAAGATGACCATTAGAAAAGGGGAGGATGATCATGATTCTTCTGTTTTGGTTAACTTCATCTGTCTTCAAATTTGATTATCCTTGCTACTGTACTTTCACTATGTAGTTGGTGCAGCAATAATAAATAATCTTTAAGGTATATTATTATCTGTCCTTCGTCTAAACAAGCAATCAAACCATAATTGGATTTGGCTTTAATATTATGTTAAGATCCAGAGTTTTATCATCACCTAACAGGAGAAGTAGCTCAAATTTTTATATAATGTTTTATTGTTGTTTTATAGCTTTCACAAATACTAAATATTTTAAACAAGATTAAAAAGGCCATAAAAGAATGCATAAAAAATAGACCACTCTTAAAATTGATGATGATATGGCAAAATTTTACAATATGGAAATTTTTTCTGACACTTTGTCTCTATTTACTTTATGTCAATTGATCAGCCGATAAAGTAATAGAAACTGTCAAGGGGAATGGGAATGTGTATGAGTTTATCTGCTCGTATGCGTGAATGCCAATTTCAAGCAATGGAGTGGATACATATTGACAGAGCAATGGACTAATTATGATGATGCAAATATGAAATTGTACAAATAAATAATAAATGCCCAGAAAAAAAGGAAAATTATGTTCAGTTATTTGGATGTGCGCCGCGCCCGCCAGACTTTGATGCTTCAACTCTGTGCTGGAATAGGGGTTATGATGACCTGCAAGATCTGCACCACATCGGCCATTGAAGGCCTGCTGGATGGTATGTGAGACGTGCATACTAATGCGAGCTTCAAAACGGGCAAGACTTCTTCAACTGGGTATGATCCACCCATGCTTGGGTCCACGCAATCCAACACATTCCCTTGCTCAAGCAACACCCTCACGTGATCATTCAGAACCACAACTGTGTCCTCCCCGTAGTACTCCACTGGCCGTCGACCAGTAACTAACTCGAGCACCAGCATCCCAAACCCGTACACATCGCACTTCTCGCTCACCTTCAGGTTCTGGCGTGTGAGTTCCGGAGCCACATAGCCTATCGCGTCTTGCAACCTATTGCTCATCACATGCACGTCCAGCTTTGTTACGAGCCTCGCCAGGCCGAAATCTGAGATTCTTGGGTTGAGGTTCTCATCCAATAGGATATTGCTAGGCTTCACGTTGTAGTGCACGATCGGGGGTTGACATGAATGGTGCAAGTGGGCCAGTCCCTTGGCTGTTCCTACCATGATCTTGAACCGGACCGGCCATGTCATCTGGCTGCCTGCCATTTCGGGGCGGAGCTTGGATTCTAAGTTCCCGCCCGTCACAAAATCCGAGACCAGAAGCTGCAGATGGGGTGTCCAGTAGTACCCTCTCAAGGGAATCAAATTCGGGTGCCTGGCATTGCCCAAGGCCCGAACCTCCCGATCGAACTCCTCTGGATGCTGCAATACGAATTTTGACGCTGTGAGCTTTTTTATTGCTATAACTCTGTTCCCTTCACCTTCTAGCGGGGCCTTGTAAACTGTCCCGAAGACTCCTTCCCCGACTTCAATTGAACTTCTAAGAACCGATTCAAAGCTGATGTGGTCTATTTGATGAGGGGACGATTTTGAGCCGAATAGTATCAGCTGTCCGGTGGCCATGCTGTGGTGGGACCTTGAAGAATCCGAGCACATGCTTTCCCTCCCGTTCTCAGCTAAAGAAATCCTTCTCTTAACTGTGGCGTTTGCTACGGTCACAACCATCACACCTACCGCGATGATCGCTGCCGCTGAGATGGCTAAAATGGCTGAAACACTAAGGAATTTATGTGGCCCTGGTGACCCTAAAGGCTTGTCTCCATGCCCCTGACCATCATAATAAACATCATCATTATCCGTCTGATTTGCATATTCAAACGGATTGATCACCAATGGCTTTTCTGCGTGTGTCTTACACGGTCCTTTCAATAAGCGTGAACAAATCCCAAGATTATCCTCTATTGCACTTGAGTCTAAATTCTGGAATATACTCCCAGACGGAAGCTGTCCAATGAGCCTGTTGTGGGATACATTGACAGCTAGAAGGTTTTTCAGTTTCCCCAGCTGCATTGGTATTTCTCCACTGAGTTGGTTAACTTCGAGCTTCAGAATCATGAGTTTGGACAGCATTGAAAGGGACCTCGGTATGGTTCCACTTATATTGTTGTGTGACAAGCTCCTGCAAATGGGTAGTCATAAGTGAATGTCTTTCTAAGACAGTTTATTGTCTATATAAACTTTTCTTTTCAAGATTATATATTCTTTCTTTCTTTAAGATGAATGAGTTCATTTGAAATGGGGATTAAGATTACAAACTTTAACCCATACAATATAGTAGATACTTAGATTTTGGAGTCCATTCTAAAAGCTAGAATTGATAGGAGAATTAGTTCAAGATCCTATGTGTGAGTATATTTTATCAAAGATATGCAGTGTGGAATGACTTAGAATGCCCAGTAAAATAGTACTAGGTACATCTGTGGTTGTGTCTTCATATTGAGCAGTGTAGTAATTTGTCATGCACGATAAGATGGTATAATGTGTTAGGACAGGAAAAACTCACAGCAAGTAAAGAGAGGAGCAATTTCCAATCTCGTCAGGAATACTGCCAGTCAATGAATTCTCATCAAGCTGAAGAATCTTGAGGCTCCCCGACTCACAAACATCACCTGGGATGGATCCTGTTAACGCACTGTTTCGAAGATCAAGCACGATCAGGTTCTGGGAGTACCCTACTTCAGGTATCAATCTCGAGTGAAAATCATTCCAGGAAAGATTCAAATATCTGAGGCTGGATAAGAGTCCCATTTCTGGGGGAATATTTCCAGTGAGATTGTTCACTGATAGGTCCATCACTTGGAGAGACTCAATAAGCTTCCCGGAACCAGGTGGGATCGAACCGTTGAGACTGTTTCCTGATAAATCTAACAATACCAGTCCTACCCCAAAGAGCCCCTCTGGTATAGGACCTGTCAGCTTATTCCCTCTTAGCCGAAGCACAGTCAAAGCATTGCAAGAAACTAGTGACTTTGGAATCTCACCAGTTAACTTGTTATCATTAAGGCTTAAATGTTTCAACATATTCAACCCTCCGATTGAATCTGGGATTGATCCTCTAAATCCATTCCTCGAAAGATCAAGATATTCCAAGCTAGACATTTTCCCAATCCATTCAGGAAAATCCCCATCAAGGAGGTTATTCGACAGGCTTAGAAACGAGAGTGAGTTATTAAGCCTTTGAAGAGATGGGAGTGTACCTGTGAAGAGGTTCCCACTCAAATCAAGCCTGATGAGATGTGGGCAATAAAATCCTAATAACAAATCAATTGGAATTTCACCGGACAGTTTATTTCCCTGTAGAAACAGCTCCTTCAGATTGTGTGGCAATGGCGGGAGTTGCCCAAAAAACTCATTGTTCGAAAGGTCCAAACTCCTTAGCCTTTCCAGCCCTCTCCAACCCAGACCAGAAAACCTCATATTGAGTTGTCCTGAAAAATGGTTATTTGACAGGTTGAGATGGTTCAGAAGTGTGCACTTAGACAGTGTGCTTGGCACTGGGCCTTCGAGATGGTTCTCAGCCAGAGACAAATACCGGAGTAAACTCCAATTTTCTAACATGTTATCATACACAGGTCCGGACAGTCGATTCCGGGAAAGATCCAGGAATCGGATAGAGGTAGTTTTTGTACTCAAAGACAGAGGTATACTCCCAGAGAGACTGTTTCTGCTTAGGTTAAGCGTTTTCAGATGGGGCAAAAGGCCCAACTGCGGAGGAATGCGGCCGCTCAAGTTGTTGCCGGACAATGATAAAACTTCGAGGTACTGTAATTTCTCCAGCCCCCGGCCGATCTTCCCCGACAGGCCCAACCCGTCGAGCGAGAGCCGGTATACTCGGCCGTTCGCAGGATTGCATTGGACGAACTTCCAACCACAGGGAGTGTTGTCGTCTTCGGTCCACCCAGCAAGGTGCAATGACCGGTCATGGAGGCCGGATTTGAAGACGATGAGGCCTAGAACGTCGTCGTTGAGCTGCAAGGATCCATCGTCGCCGGAGACGGCGGCGACCGCGCAGGAGATACTGAATAATGTGCAGAAGATACGGATCAGCATGGAATCAAATTTCATTATATATTGGTAACTGTGGTGATTGAAAACTGTGCTACTGATGATTGGATTGGTATACATTCATTCATGATATGATGATCAGAGAAAGGAATGTTGTACTCTGCTGACTGGGGTTTGGGAAAGAGTGAAGATGGTTAGCTTTAGTCACGAGAAGCAGAAAGGGGTAATCATGGTGGGCATGGAAAAAGACATAAAAATGGGAGAGAAAGGTGGGGGAAAGTGAAGATGTCTGCCGTTGGATGTACGGGTAAACTAATTGCTTTTTACTCCCCGTTTATATTTTTAACCGGTATTCTTACCGAAGGACTTTTTCAGAAGGTTTTACTAATACGTGGTAATATATAAGGACGTCGGAGAGTGTAATGAGCATGACGTCGATTAGAGATCTCATTATAGTGTTAAAATGTACGGAGTATTACCCGGGGTAGCTTATCAAAGGATATTACGGAGTATAAAAAATAACTTAGAGAGCAGTCAAAGTAAGTAAGTGAGAGAGAGAGTCAGTATATTAAATGAACTCGGGATGGGATCCTTTACAATACAAGGGGAAAGAGGCTGCTATTTATAGCAACCATAAATGTTGTACGCGTACACGTGTCAGCCATCCGATGGCTGAGGGTCATTTCGATCGGGGTGGCACCGACAATTGAATGTGCACCGCATTTAATGCGGTGGTTGGACGTGACGCCGCATTATATTGAATGCGGTGATTGTTTGTCTCCAGAGGAGAAAACTTCGTCAAGTGGTGACCCTTCGCCCTAAAACTTATGACCGAAGGGCTGGGGTATGTGCCGAAGGCTCCATGGGGCCGAAGGCTACTGTTTTTCTGCCAGTTTCACCCAGTAGCTCCGTATGTCTGAAACCAGCTATTTTCAGTAGTTTGGAGCCCTCGGTCCTAGAGCCGAAGGCATCCATATGCACACAGTAGGTTCCTTTAGGCTTAGGCCGCTGTATTTGGCCTTCAAGTGCTTATTGGGCTCATTAGATTTGTTTAAGAGAAGTAGGAGTCTGTGAGCCGGGGTTCTCTGGGCCATATACTCCATCAGGCTCATTGCAAAACGGTACGATTATTTAGACAATAATTAAATAAAGTATATCGGGTATATTTTGACAAATATTTTTAATAGGTATATATTATAATGTAGTTAGTATTGATAATTGTGATGTTATTAATATATTATTTTTAATATTTAATGATTAATTTGTCATTTAAGATTGTTAATTGTTTCCTAAAATGAAAATAAGAACCTTTATATGGAACGTCCAAAAAAGGAAGGTGAGAACATTCTAATGGGACAGAAGGAGTATATCTTGATATTTGTATATGGAGCTATTTATTGAATAAACAATTACATGATTAATTTAGTAAAATAATTAATTTAGTACTTCATCTGTCTCGTTAAGATGGTTTCACTTTTGTTTTTTCGGAAATCTCACTAAGATGGTTTCATATCAAATCTGATAAAGTTTTTGTGGATCTAAATCATTCTTACTTTATTCTTATTTTATCAATTCAACATCAACCACATAAATTCATTTTTCTTAATAACTGTGTCACATCCTCTTGTCTCAATGTTAGTGAGGACGAATAACGTATTATTATTATTATTATATTATACGTGCATTAAAAAAGTCATTTATTAATATAAATATGTTTCACAATCAATTGAAAAAATTGTCAGAAAAAGGAAAGCACCTTAATAGACGTCTTAATGGGAGGGACTGATATTCTCCAGCTTAACATATTAAGTCATTTTTTATTGAATGATTTAGTGATGTTTCCAATTAAGACGTAAGTAAATATAATTTAATGATGATTAAGTGGTTGTTGCCATTAATTCAAGTGGAATGTAAACAACACCTTACAAGTTACAATTTGAGAAGTACGGAGTATATAGAGAATGATATAGAAAACTACGGAGTAGTTTGTTACTATGAAATGCTAAGTGGATGACTCGGGAGGCAGGGCAACGTCCCCACTTTCGGTCCCGAAAAAAACTAGCAGTACTTGGGTAATACTCTCTCCGTCCCGAAAACAACTTCCCACTTTCCATAAATGGATGTTCCAAAATTAACTTCACACTTCAATACTTTCCTTATTTGGCAAATTATCTACATCAAAAAAGTGATAAACAGTGCCAAACAATGTTTAAACAGTGCCAAACAGTGTTTGAACAGTGCCAAACAGTGTTTAAACAGTGCAAAACAGTGCATTCTACAGTAAAGTCAAATTTATTTCCTAAAAGTGTGTGAAAGTCCAACCGGGAAGTTGTTTTCGGGACGGAGGGAGTAAATAATTTTGATCTGTGTAAATAATTTTAATTTTTAAATAAATACTACCTCCGTCTCACTATGTTTGGGACAAAGGAGTGTGGTACAACTTTTAAGAAAAAATGAAATTGTGTGGTTGGTATTGATTTGATAAAGTGTGAATAAAGTAAGAATGGATTGTAACCATCCAAATATTAACAAATATGGTATGAGACAAACTTAATGGGATGGACGAAAAATGTAAAACGGGACAAAGTTAGGGGGACGGAGGGAGTATCTAATCTTAGATATTGTAATAGTTAGTATAAATGAACATTGTTGCGTATAAGAATAAATATGCATTACTAATTCCGTCCCACTAACATTGAGACATGAGGAGATGACATGTTTATTAAGAAAAACGAACTTATGTGGTTAAAATTGAATTGATAAAGTAAAAATAAAGTCATAGTTATTTAGAACCACACAAACTTTATCAAATTATGTATTACGAATGTGAAAATTTTGTGGAATATACTGAAAAGGAAAGATGAGACAATTTTAATGGAACTAAAGGAGTACTATTAAAAATTAAACACAAAGTAATACGTTTACATCTCAAATACTGTCCAAATAGAATAGTTGTATCTCAACCTTTGGTATTAAATTGATATTTGCTCACTGTCATTGCATGATAGTGAGTTACTTTGTGACATTTCTTCCACCCTATGTTCTAAAATAAAGTCTTCCTATAGATTTATTGTGCATAATTGAGGTCAAATTTAACTATTGTCTAATGAAATTTAAATTAACATAAATAATTGAAATAAAATTCCATATTTGAAAAACTAGATGCACAAAAGTAATATTGAAACACAAATTCAAATACTTTCCTTGACACAATGTATATATACATTGTGTTGACTGGGTTTATCAGGCTTGACCGGGTTGACCCTCCAGATCCGGGTTGACCCTTGATCCGGTCATTTGTCTGGATCACCTCTAGGTCTGGTTCTTTAAACATAGATCCACAACACAATTTGTTATAAATTAGGAGTAGTGTTTAGTTTTAAAAAATCCACATTCAGAAATGGGTCGGGGAATGTTTGGTGTACGCATATTTTGTATACCTTTTGTGTACACTCATTCTAGTTATCTGTTTACAAGACAGTTTTTGAAGAATTGCGTTTGTAGAGAGACAACTAGGAGGGTGTACACAATATGTGTATAAATTGTGTGTACCGCATTTTATATGAGAAATTATTATTCAAGTATCTCCTACGCGACCTTTAAGGCTTTAACCTTCATGTATAGTTCACTTTCGAGTTTAGATTATACTAGGTATATTGTAGTTTATAGATAATGCCTTAAACTAAAATGGTGTAATCACATATTCACATGCATGAATGATCACCACAGTATGCTCCACATATGAAATTGGATACTTTTATAGTTTGGTGCTCTGTATATGTTTCAAGAAAATAGAAAATGCCAAACCGTCTTGAAACAAAGATCGTTTACCCAAAACGTCCCGTATAATTGTTAAATGTCCCACACCGGACATCTTTGGAATGACTAAACACTATATTAAGATCCATGCTACTCCTCCTATCAGGTTGTCCTTTTAGAATGGAACCCCAAATCTTAACATGGTATCAGAGTCAAATCGATCCATGGTGTGGGAGCCCCTTATGAATCGTGATGACACGATTATAAAAAAATGACAATTATGAAAAAAACGGACCGATGAAAAAAATATGAATGATGACACGATCCAGACGAAGTGTCTGGTCGTGAGGAGGGGTGTTAAATGTCCCACACCGGACATCTTTGGAATGACTAAACACTATATTAAGATCCAGGCTACTACTCCTATCAGGTTGACCTTTTAGGATGGAACCCCGGCCGGATCTTAACAATAATTTAGGATTTCCTGATTTAGTTGTGCATTAATAAGAAACTAGCCACACTAAAAGCCTAGTTTGATTAATAACCTAATTTATAAAATTCATTAAAAAAGATTCGACAGATATGTTTATTTTATTGTTTTCAAACACCTAAATCAAAGCAAAAAAAGAGCGTAAAACTGAAAAGAAATAGCTGAACACGCACAAAAGTGAAAATTATAACTATGGAGTATTACTCTTTCTATAAGGTTCACTATTTGACCTTAGAAATATATAAAGTAACACATAATCGATAACTAAGCTCCGAGGCCCAATATTGAATTCTATTAAAGATGTTTATAATTGGATTGAAATTTTCTATATGACCAGTTAAGATTTTGTTTGATTTTAAATTTCTGTGATATACTGATATGGGACTTGAGTCAATCCCATAAAAACATTGTAAAAGTAAAAATGTAGAAATTTTAAAGTGGTATGTTCCATCGAACTACCGAGTGTTAAACTGTGCATGTTATGTCATCTCACATTGGCCACAACCTAGCCTACATGTAAGCCTTTGAGTTAATATCCTCCCATAAGATTCACCATTGGAATCCAAGTCGTGATATAAAACTATTCAAACCATGCATATTAAGCTGTCTCATATCGGCCTGTAAAAAGGCGCAACTTAGTCCACATCTAAGCTTTTGAGTTAATTCTCCTATCAGATTGACCATTTGAACCAAGTCATGACATATAACTATTCAAGTAGATATAGGCCGGCCGAATATTAAAATTACACTAGTGTTGCTGCCAAAACTGAATAATGGTAACCTGATGAAATACATGTTAGCATGAGGTCCATGACAGGACATCATTTTTGTCATCAAACGAGCAGCAAAAAACAACCAATATGTTTTGCACAGACAAGATGATAAAGCTAGCTTAGCTACGAAAATGAAAGTATGGGTAGGATCATGCATGCTACCTTACCCGTGACCCTCACTTGGATCTTGTGATCTCTAATATCATGAACTTTCGCTTTCCCCTTTACATTCAATTATATTGGCCTCTCCCACAAAAACAACGAATTTTAAGAAATTTGGAATGTATATACTCCGTGTAATTTTGGCTTAAATACGTTTTTAGTGCCCGCAAATATGACACAATTTGTTTTAAGTCCTTGCAAAATATTTTTCTTGTTTTTCATCCCTGCAATATGCACTATTTTGTTTTTAATCCATCTCTGATTCGGAAACTGTTCGAATTACAAAAAAAAATTATTGTCAGTTACATAAATCTACTAGAAATATTTAAATTCTTCCTTTTATAATTTTTTTGAGGCTAATATGAGAGTTAAGTGTAAAACTAAGTATTTACATTTTAAAAAAAAATATTAAAAACTTTCCAAAAAATAAAATAAAATAATTTTTAATAACATGACAAAGAACTAGATGAGATCTATTAATCAGGGTTATTTTGAGGTCAAACGGAGATTGTTATCATGATGGACTGAAAAGAAAACCAACCTAAATTGCAGGGACGAAAAACAAAAAAATAATTTTGCAGGGATGTAAAAAAAATGTACTATATTTGCAAGGATTAAAAACATATTTAAACCTATAATTTTTTACACTTATTGATTGGTTATTTGCTAGTTGCTACTCTTATTTTTTACTTTAGTAGTTAGTTGGATGAGTCATTTTTTTACTGATATTGATTTCTTAAATTCGCACATTGACTGGTAATGAGATAAATCAACTTTGGATGTATTTGTAATAACAATAATGGCTGAAGTTTCTCAAAGTATTCTTTAATTTTTTATTGACAAATTTGTTCAAATAATTAGAGAGTAGAACTTGAAGAAGGTTCAAAACTATGACTACGTACGTTTAATTCCAAGTAAGATGCATTTGCCTCATCACAAGAATAAATGTGTTGTTTTGGGAAGTAAACAATGACACTTGTATTCAAGGAAATGGGTTACTCCCTCCATTCTACAAATCTTAGTTATATTGACTTTTTTTTGTTTAGTGATGGTAAGTTTGACTAATAATATCTTTTAGTGTGAAATTATTTAAAACATAAAAAATATATAAAAATGTTCTTTGTTAAAAATACTTCCAAAAAAATATAAAAATTATAAGTTTCACATAAATATAACAACTACGGAGTAAAAAAATGTCAAATTGACCAAGTTTTATGGGATAATTGTATTCCCATGATATTAATTATTTTTATTTTGGATTGAAGGTTTATTTGTCGGGGGAGTATGCATGTATTACTCCTTTTAATTTACAGGAAATTTTCTTAATTTCGTTTCTCTCTCTCTCTAATCTTATGAAATACACATATTTTAAATCTAATTTTTTCATAATTCGAGAGTTTCAGGATGTTTTTTACTTGGATTGTAATCCGTCCCAGACCAGGCCAGACCAGATCAGACTTGGATAGTTTAAAAATACAAAGAGATCAGACATTACCAGACTAGACCAGACCAGTTCAGACCAGCAAATTACAGTCCAAGTAAAAACATTCTCAACCATTAGGCTACTGCTTCATATACTTCAAAAAACACAAGTACTTCAATCACTTCAAGTTTTAAACAAAGCTTGTATTATATCTTTCTGATTCATAATGAAGTTTTGTCCTTCAAAAGGTTTCAATCTTGCTTCTTCCCCGAAAAAAATACTACGTACGTGACTCCAAAATAAAAGAGACCTTAATACATACAAACTTTGCGACTCCAAAGCAATGCCAGAAAAGTGATGCAAATTACAGTATATATAATTTTATATTAGATTTATTAGACCACCGACCTAACAGATAAACTCCTAATTAATACATACAAGATGCATGTGCGCATGTATCAATCACTTGTTATTCCCAGAATATATCCATATACTTCAACACATTAAGTTGTTGGAAAAGTATATATAGTTTAGGCCATCTCCAACATTTTATACCATTTTTTACACTAAAATGGTGTAAACATCACATCATACAGTATTTTATCTCCAACAGTTTACACCATTTTCATCACCAAAAAGGAATATTCCCCTTTTATTCTTTTTACTAACTTTTTATCATTCTTCTATTTAAATATCTAATTATCATATATTTATACATTAGCTCCTCGGTATTCTTCTATTAGTGCTTGTTGGAGTTGGTCTTAGAACTTATTAAAAATGGCAGCTTTGGAGCCTAAACAGGGGCGGACCGTAGTACAGACCCAGGGGGGCTACCGTCCCCGCAACAAAAAAAAAATTAAGGTATATACTATGAAAAATAATATTCGTCCGCTCAAAAAATAATTTTCGCCCCCTGAAAAATATTTTGAACTCCCCAATATGGATTTCCTGGGTCCGCCCCTGGGCGGAACTACCGCCCGGAGGTGCTTTTGCCCCTGCAGATATTTATTTATTATAAATATAATATGTATATATATTACTCCCATATCATCAGCCCTTTGTGCCCCTGCAACTGTGCCTTCTACAGAACTCCCCAGCCCTGACAGCCCAGGTGTGCTGCTAGCCTGCTAGTGCTAATTGCTCAACACTATTTCCCAAAAAGTGAGCATGATGGGAATTAAACCCAGCACCATGTGTGCAACAACACAGGGAATGGACCATTGGACGAACATGTTCAATGATATTGTAATGACTCCTTTATACTCCATATAATTGACTACAAATAGAGTTTATGCTAGTTTGACTTGTATCCAGGGCCGGCCATGGGGGAGGTAGCCTAGACATTTGTCTAGGGCCTCCAAATTTGGTAGGGCCTCCATTTTAAAAAATAATAATATTATATATACCTTAAATCTTTAATTAAATTAATTAAAATACTTAAAAATTAGTGTAGAACAAAAGATACGTTGATGCAAAAAAACAAATTATCAAGATTAACCATGTTCGGTGATATATTAGAAAATAATGACAAACATAGATCTAAATAAGAGTGAATAAAATATGTCTTTTTATACTTTAGTAACTATAATTTTAATAATCATGATTGTGTTAACTATAATGCATATGCATAGACAATAATTCCATATCCTAATTCAAGTATATTTAGAGAGATAGTTTTGATGTGTACGTATATAATATAATGAGTTATAAATGTATTATTTTTAATATTTTATTATCAAATTGTCACTTAAGAGGGTTAATTGTTTTCTAAAATAAAAAGTGAAAACATTTAGTTGAAATGTCTAAATTAGGACGTCCTTTAAATTTTAGGCCCCAATCCTCCCCAAATTTGTAAAATAGTTATATATTTTTATATGTTAGAAGATTGTGTAAAAGATCATCAAGAAAAAACTAACCAAGCCACGTTAATATTTCTTTCTGGCTATATCATTCCTATTTGTTTCTTATTATAGTTTTGTATTTTTTTACTAAAAAATATATTGAAGTGATACTCTCTCTACTCCTCTAAAATTGTCTCATCTTTCGTTTTCAGCTTATACATTAAGAATGTCACAAATCAAATTTGACAAAATTTGTGTGGTTCTAAATCATACTTACTTTATCACTTCAATATCAACCACATAAACTAGCTTTTCTTAATAATTGTAAAACTTTATCATAACCTAGCATTAGGGAGACGTGAGTACGTTGTATCTCATAATTAAATACGAAGTATTATTTGGTTGTCTAGGGCCTCAAAATTGCTCTAGACGGCCCTGCTTGTATCACTTTGTTTTCTTTTTATTCACAAGTATAACTTGTTTCCTTAAAGATATAATACGTATACATTACTTCTTCCCTTTTAGTTACAAGATATAATAAGAATTTTAAATTGAGATATACAATTAAAAAGATAATTAAAAACTCCATCAAAAATTCTAATTAATCAAAATCAAGGTATTCTTTATGTACTTGTTTTATTCAAATTTTATTATTTTGTTTGTTAATATATTCGTCATGTATGATATCCTTCTGTTTCCTTTTAGTTGTAACATTGCAAATTTTACACTGATCGTATATTCGTATCATTACAAATTTTCATAATTGATTTTAATTTTTTTAGTAATAGAGAATTAAATATAATGACGATAAAACTTGTGCATTGACAAGCGTTAAGCGTAAAAGTGAAAATATTGCAATTAAAAACGAATAAAAGTATTATGACTTATGTGTTAATTAATGTGCCCCTCCAAATCACCTGTGCTGGTTCCGTGTTAGGACCCAACTATGATGATTTTGATGATGCCACTATACTTTGCACTAGTATTTTGTGTCTAAGTTAATTCGTGCATTAGTGCTTAAAAATGACAAGAACTCCAATATACAAACTATGTATCAGATTAAACATACTGGAATTATAAAATCCTTTTTACCTTACATGGATATTTATATCCAACCAGTATAGTTTTTATGGTACATAAGTTTAATCATGTCACTCAAAGAAAGAGAGTGATTAGTAAAATAAGTGACAAATTTTACTGTGAAATTTGTACCAAATAAATTGTACTGGAAAGAACAAAATGCAATAAGGTAATTACCTTATTGGATACAAAATATTCTGTCACACATTTTACTACTTCACTACTTAAGCAGGTTCACGCACTCAGCTTCACAAGTATAGTTGCAAGACAAATACACTCAGAATGCAAGAGCAGAGAAGACATCAGAATAGGTGAATAGTGAAGAGTTTCAGAATAGGCATGCAGCGATAAGAAGGCCTAAGGTATGGATGTTATCTTCGTACAAAGCAAGTGGCCTTCAAAGACAAATCCTTATCCTGCTCCAACACAAGAAGACGCAAGTACAATACTTTGGACGTCTAGGATTAAATCCTCTTAACCAACGGAGGAGATTAATCTACTGGAGATGCCTATAAAAACAGACAGAAGCATGAGATCAAAAGTAAGTCATTGAGTTCAAAGCAAGTGGTTCAGTCATTACACTACGCATATCCAGCAAAAGAAAAAGTGCTTGAACACTCTGCTTTGACTCATGCTTCAATAAGCTCTTAGACTAGATCATTCATTGTAATATTTATAGAGCTTAGATTTTAGTTGGCGGTCAGAAACTTCGTGAATCAATTCATGTTGTTGTAAACACTTAGGAGAACAGTTGTTCGGATCCTATAGTGTGGTTAGATAGATAGAGTACCTTTTGATCCCCACTGGATCAATTGAGAAAAGTCTTAAGGTTTGAGTAACTTGGAGTGGTGTTATACTCCTCGTGAAACGCCTTCAATCTAGGCCAGAGTTGTCAAGGCTAGATTGGCACTAATTGTATTGGGCTGAATACTTTAGTGGAAATCCATTTGAAAGAGAATGGGACTGGATGTAGGAGGATTACACCACCTCTGAACCAGGATACATCGTGTGTTGATTTACTTTAACATATACAAAGCACACAACAAACACTTCTCACAAAAGGATTATAGTTTGCCAGCAGCATCCTAAGCAGTAGTCTTAACTGACCTTACTGCTTATCCTACTGCTTAATAACTCACTCTTCTTGAGACTGTTTTCCACGAAGAAGATTTCATAAACTCAGAAGGTGCCTCAGCAGTACCCTGGTCTTCACCCTCCTGCTGAGCCCACTGCTCATCCATACGTGTCTTTCCAAACTCCATAACAAGCCAGAACAAAAAGCCATCCAAGAGTCATCCTGTTCTTAACAGTTGCCTCAGCAGTAACCTGCTCACCAGCCTACTGCCAAGCCTACTTCCTCTCGTAACCAGTCTAAACATCATCTAAACTAGAAAGTTATCTCACACCAAGTATAAAGAGGTTAAAGACTTCCGCTGTGCATCTATTAATCTCCCAAAAGATTATAGATCAACTTATCTAGAGGGAAAAGTGTTTCAAAATTTAAAAAGCTTTAAAAGTCTATTCACCCCCCCCCCTCTAGACTTTTACCTCTATCCAGGACCATCATTCCGTCACCGAGGCTAAATATGTATGAGACACACAGGTCGTCGGTTTTGATGGGACCGAATCCAAATGCTTTGTATCCTGTTATCATATGTAGTATTAAGTTAATTAAGGAGAAACATTTAGGTATTAATGTGAAACTATTGCTTAAAATTATCCCTAATATTCGAAACGAGACCAAAAGCATATCATCTTCATTCACATATAGCGTATATATAAAGGGGAGAATATGATTAGGGCTACACTGGTTAATGGGTTGAACCCATATGGACCGGGATGTAATAGACATTCACATATTACATAATAGTGCCCCTTGGATGTAGATTGCTAAATAAAATACTCCGTATATTACAAGAAAAAAATATTATTCTTTTTATACACTTTGGTAATGTAATTAACTCTCTCTCTAGGGTTTGCCGCAAGGCCAACCGCTAGTACGTTTCGTCCGTTGTCGGCCTGTGCCGAGGAGCGGGGTTGGTTTTTCCGGCCAATTGTTGTTCATCTTTGAGTTGGAGTCGGAAGGAGGGGCAGAGGCTGATGAAGGTTGATTTGGTCAGACCGGCAGGTCGTGGACGATTTTTGACTGGCGAGTCAAGGCGGCGAAGCGGAGAGCGGAGGGTAGGCTTCTAGCAGGCGAATCAAATAGTTGTACAATTGAGTTTCGTGCTGATAACGTATTAGAAACGAGACCAAAAGCATATCATCTTCAACATCTAGCGTATATATAAAGGGGAGAATAGGATTAGAGCTACACTACTACTTAATGGACTTAACTCATATGGACCGGGATGTAATGGACATTCACATATTACGTAACACCAAATTCATTTTTGTGTACGATCCTGTCCTACGTACACTGAAAAATGAGATTAATATAAGCCAGCTTTTCAATTGGATTATGGGGCAAGGGGCAATAATCAAGTTTTATGAGGATGGAAGACTTACATTTGATGAGCTTGGATTGATACCCAGTTCGGGCTAGTCTTGGATCTTGTGTCATGGGAACAAAACCCAGTTGTTGATTTGTTGTACAGACTGAATTAGTAGCCTGAATTTGTTGGGGGCTCAGTTCTTTCGTTACATTATCTGCTATTTTTATTTCTATATTGAATCAGTAGCCTGAATTAGGAATAATATTAAGTGAATTAAAATCATTTCAAATTACCTAGCTTTTGTCATGAATTTCTAGCTAAAAATGTATAGATCATTTTTGAGAAAATGGTTGATATAATTTTACTCACCTTGCTCCTCGTGTCCTCTAACTAACTTATCCATTGCTTAAAAAAAACTAACATATCCTACCAATTTTAACTTCCTTTAATTAAATTCTTTTCTTATGTCACTTAATGTATTTATCAATTAGTCACAAGTGTTAATGTATTATAAAACCATCAACTAATAACTTGTCATATGTTTTAGGAAAAATTGAAAATATAAATAATATGAAACCATAAAAAACCATCAAGTAATAACTTGTAATAAATATTTTAAATACAATAAAAAGGGAAATGAAATAATAATACATGAATAATTAAGGAGGAGGGGGAGAGGGAGGGGGAGGATGAGGAGGATGAGGAGGAGAGGGAGGATTTTTCTCGAGAGGAAATTATACAAACGACTCTCTTAATAAAGTGAGAATTACAAAACGAGTCGAATAACTTCAATTACTTGTTAAGATGTTTACGGTTTGAATAGAAATTGCTCATTACCTGTTAGAGCATCACCATTCGTAATCTCTAAAAATCAATATATTCTATGATTCTTACCTTTCAAATATTGTTACATAATTAATTTTTAATTAATCTCAAAATCCGTTTATGCATCTCAACCATCATCTTCAAATAACCCGCTTTTTTCTCAGCCATGCATTAACGTATTACATATACTTTTCAAATAATCTTAAAATAATCCGGATTCATATTTTGATCCCGGATTATTCTAGCAAATAATCTCATTAAATAATCAATGTCTCTCAATGATACTCCTCCAAAAAATCCGCCATGTCATCAATTTAATCTCTTAATAATCCTTCCAATGAGGATGCCCTTAGGATGATTACGATTTGAATAAAAATTGCCAATCGAATAATGCGGTGGTTAGACTACGAGGAAATTACCTCACAAGGTAAATAAAGTTATATTCATATTATTTCCGGATCCACCCCATAGTCGTCTATATTGGCACTATAATACTCCCTCCGTAACTTTAAAATCTTCCCATTTGAAAAGTAGGTAGATTAAGAATAGTGAAAAAGAATATGAATTATTGAGGGTATAATAGGAAGATAGTGGAATAAAGTGATGGAATGTAGGATAAATCCAAAAAAAGTAGTTGTAATAGTGTATTATTTTCAAAATTATTGAGGGTATGATGGGAAGATTTAGAAATGTGAAGATTTTTTTGTTACGGACGAAAAAGGAAAGTGGGAAGATTTTAAAGTTACGGAGGGAGTAGAAATTAACATTCATTCAAAGATTTTCGATTTGTATAAACACTGTTTTGAACGTTTGGATTATTATAATACAACAACATCCACGCGTTAATCCGAAAAGGTTTGGGGTCACCTAACATAAAAAAAATTGGGTCTTAGCGATAATTTAACTCGCAACCTCAGTCTCTCACACACAACACAACAACTGCACCAGTGCACCACCAAGCTAACTCATTCTAATGAGTTTTTCCAATGTTACGGATTTTTTTTTTTTTTGAGTTATTGGAAGACTAAATGTATAGTATTATATGTTTTGTAATGATTAGAAGATTATTGCAAAATATTTTTTATGAGATTGGGATAGAAATGATTGTACAGTCCTAAGCTACTTGAGTAGGAACAATAATTTTTTTATTGTTATAATGGACTTTGTAAGTTTTGTAATGCAATTTAATGTTTAGAAAGGTACTTCGTAAATCTTTAATTGAATAAAGTTTTGTTAGTCTTTCACCCGTGCGTTGTACGGGGTAATAAATTACGAAATTACTAGTTTTACTAGTCTTTCACCCGTGCATTGCACGGGGTAATAAATTACGAAATTACCCATGAAGCCGTCCAATTTGCCAAGTCAATTGTGTTGACTTGAAATTCACATCTTGATTCTGTGTAAGGAGGTGTTTGGAACTAATTCTGCTTCTGTTTTTTTTAAACAGAAGCAGAACCAGTTTTCAGAAGTTGATCTCCCCCAGCTTCTTAAAAAACTGATTCCAGAAGTAAGTTAGAGCATCAGAATTACTTCAGCACTTTTATCCAAACACCCCAACTTCTGTTTCTGCTCTCTGAAGGAGCAGAAGCAGTTTTAAGAATCAAATCCAAACACCCTCTAAGTATGATACTCAACACCAATCAATTTGTGTATTGTATTTAATTAAGTGTGTACACAATATATTTAAACACAAATTAGCCATTTTGCTCTATTTCAACATATTTCCAAGGCAAAAAATAGTGAATCTTTGGTTTCATTGCAAATGATGAAAATGCCAAAGTTTAATCCAACATAAATATATTCGATGAAGGTGAGACTTTGGGCAAATTTGCTCCTATAACTCATGGAAACATTTTTGAGTTTCTATATATCATAAATTTAATCTTCTCTTGAAGTTGTAAAGATAAAGAACAATTGATTACCGGGGACGGAGCCCCACAGCCCACTCTCTATCTGTCAGATTGTGATTATAGTCCAATTTACATCCTCTCATTGTGTCACCCGGTCATTGTTGGGGGGGCTCAGAGATGGGTGTCATCCGTTTTTATAAAGAACAATTGATATGTTATTGACAACAATGACAAAGTAAAGAGTTATACGAATAAACTTGTACTACAACAAATCTTCTCTATGGATCCAAGTTGCACTATCCCAAATGGTTTAACCAATATTACTGTAATTATTTGAAAATAAAGCTGAAATTAGATTACTATACAGAATCATGTTTCTATTATAAGTATATATAGTATATACTTATATATAATTAGATTACTGCATTCCGAATAATTTTGAATGCAGAATTTTGATTATTGGATGAATTAGATTACTTATTCAGAAACAATACATTTAGATTTACTGCAGAATTTTCCGAATTAGAAACAATAAAGCTGAAATTAGATTATTCCGTGTCATATATTCAAAAATATAGTCTAATTTGAATATTAGACTAATATATATACTATATATAGTCCAATATTGGACTATATAATCATGTTTTATTGCTTATAACTTTACCACTTATAAGCAATAAGTTATTAACTTATAATCATGTTTTTGAACATGCATCCTAAACCTGATACTTTAAAAATTGCTTATGCACAGACTATCTTAAGGGATAAAACATTTTGCACATTCATTGTGTATAACCTCCCACTCAATAGAACATACATATATCCATTTAAAACTTTATATTATATTCGATGTAGTAGATCTCTTGTGCGTCTGGGTCTTTTGATGCAGCACATGGAATTTGTCCTTCAGTGTGAATTGCTCAATATAGCAAAAGGTCAGTATCAGCTAAATCCAAATCTGTTCCTGCTCTTTTCATACAATCAATTCACTTTATTAAGACTTAAAAAATACAATAGCTTTTAATAACTTGAATGAAACAGACATGAAAAAATTGATACATTTGCTAAGAACTGCTTTACAGAATTTCTTATTCTCAAATATGCTATAAAAAACAGGTTATACAATTGTTTTTATTAAATAACTCATATTGATTCACACATATTCTGCTTCCGGGGAACAAATTCGAATCTTATATTGTACTAGTATCAATCAATTAGATCTTTATTGGATTATCAACTTACCTTATCTGGAATTTCATCCAATGATCCAATCCCCTCCTGCCTTTGCTAATCTTGCCATTACGAGCATGAATTCTAGTACCCTAAATACACGCACACAAAAAAATGAAATGTTAGAAAAACATGAAATAATAATGAGAAGTAACTAATTTAAAACGGTTCTTCCTATTTCACCATGGAATATGCAGTCCAAATAAGCTGGTGAGAATCGTGGGCAGGAACATCCCATACTCATGTGGCACAATGTTTGACAGTTCATGTGGGTTTGCTTTGATCCATATTGCATGCGTTCTATGGAGTATTATTTATATAGAAGAACTGGACGTTGGGAAGACACACCATGGGGAAGCCAAAAATTAATGTTGCAATGGGAATCCCATTCATCAGCCAATGAGAAGGCATACTTTTAGAAAATTGATCGGCTAAAAATATGATTATGTGATTACTTAAGTAGGAATACTCCTTTTATTACTTTGTATTATTTTACCTCTGAATTGAAATACACAATATCTCGATATGCTCAATTCCAATACTCCATAAATTACCTCTTTAGCCATTAAATATTTTTTTTCGATGGCCTCTCCACCTACTACCGCCGCAGACGTCCATCATTACAAACGATGTTCCGGTCTCGCCGCTTTCTTCTTCGTGGGTACCGCCTATTTTTACTTGGACTCCGACGCCACCAACGATGCAGCCGCCTATGCCGCCGCTGTTTCCAGCCGACTCGCACGCCGAGTCAAGTGCTGCCGGTGCTGCTCGAGCCAGATTCGCCGGTCCCACACTATCCGGCAGTCCCGGGTTGTTCATGCCACAACCGACTGGGCATATTGGGCATCGCCCGGTAGATAATTCTCTTCCTGTTTCTTATGCTACTTTGGCTCAAGGTATGACTTTTGGAGCCTCAATTACACAAATTGTGACCTCCAAATTGCTAAAAGTCGAAGATTATCTGCCCTGGCGAACCCAATTTGAGTCTTTTCTGGTGGCCAACGGTCTTTTGGGCATTCTTGATGGGTCTCTGCCACCTCCGCCTCTGTATATCTATGATTTATATCAGGCTCAATCTATTAATCCTGAATATCATCATTGGTTGAAATTGGACCAAACTGTGCGTGCTTGGTTATTTGCTACCCTATCCCGTGAAATTTTGATGGAGGTTCATACCTTGTAAAATTCTTTTGCTATTTGGGAACGATTGGAGTCTCGATTCATGGCTGCCAGTCTTGCTCGCGCCATGGAGTTGAAGCAGATGTTGTCTCACACCAAAAAGAAGGAGAATCAATCCATGGAGGAGTACGTTCGTGGAATTCAAACTCTTGCTGATAATTTGGCCTCCATCAACTCGCCGGTCTCCAATGCCGATCTCATTCAATACACTCTTTTAGGATTGGGACCAGGATATGAATCACTGGTTGGACCCTTGACCTTGTTTCCTGAAGGGCTCACTTTTGACAAATTGGGTACCAAATTGGTTCATCAAGAGGCACGTCTACGCTACCAACAGTCCCTGGAACCGATGGCTAATACTCCGGCTTTCGCTGCACCTTCCTCGGCAGGGGGTGGACGTGCCGGCTCTTCCTCCAGCGATCCACAGCAGCAACAGCCCGCTCGAGGAGGACATGGCGGTCGACGCGGAAACCGAGGCCGTGGTCGTGGCCGTGGCCGCGGCAGGTACCAGCAGCAGCAGTCCGGGTACGGCCAGCCTCCGGCCTACTACGGTCAGGCTCCGCCACATCCACAGCAGTCATTATCCGGCCGAACGCCTCCTCCGCCAAATCATTGGGGTCCTGGTACAGTTTTATGTAATACGATTGAGTCATCGTTTTCTACTCCTGCTCTATCGACTTTTTGTACTAATTATGCTTCTGCAGGATCTTCATCTTTTGAGAATAATTTTGCTTCAGTTCCTCCACCTGTCGTTTGTCAAATTTGTCACTCTCCAGGCCACTCAGCTGTTTCATGTCCATCTCGCTTTGTTCAAACTCCGACTCCTGCACTTGCTGTCTCCACGGGTGAATCCACTCCAGCTGTTTGGTATCCTGACTCAGGTGCTTCCGCTCATATGACCCCAAATGAAGGTATTTTGCATAATAAATCTGTCTATTCTGGACCACTCAAAATTACAGTTGCTAATGGCTCTAATCTTCCTGTTATGACTACTGGTAATTTGCATTTAGCTACTAAACCACGGCCTCTCCATTTAAAAACGGTTTTTCATGTACCTAATCTTAAATATAATCTTCTATCCATCCAACGATTGTGTGCTGATAATAACTGTTTTGTGATTTTTGATAAAAATTCTGTCTATGTCAAGGACACAATTTCGGGGAAGGTGCTCCTCCAAGCTTCCAGTAATGGTGGCGTTTATCCTATTTCTATCACTCAGCCATCCTCAGTTGCTCTTAGTTCTCAAGCTGCTCCCGGGCCTATTTGGCATCGTCGTTTGGGCCATTGTGGAAGTCGCATTTTAGATAGATTAAAAAAAATCTGGCAGTGTTCTTAGTACTTCTAATTTTTCTCATAATTGTATTTCTTGTCGGTTAGGAAAATCACAACGATTACCGTTTCAAGAAGTGTGGCATAAATCTACTACTCCTTTGTTTTTAATTCATTCTGATGTTTGGCAGTCTCATGTTCTTTCTTCAAGTGGCTTCAAATATTATGTTTTATTTATTGATGATTTTTCCCGTTTTACTTGGCTTTATCCCATGCGCAATAAAAGTGAAGTGGTGAGACACTTTCAGCATTTTAAATCTATGGTGGAAAATTTACTTGATGCTAGAATTAAAATTTTTCAAAGTGATGGAGGGGGTGAATTTGATAATCATGCTATGCGCGAAATTTTTACCAAAAATGGTATTTTATTTCGTAAATCATGCCCCGACACTCCTGAACAAAATGGAGTAGCTGAGCGCAAACACCGGCATATACTTGAGTTAACTCGCACTATGCTCTTTGATGCAAAGTTGCCAGCTAATTTTTGGGTAGATGCTGTGTTTACCGCAATTTTTATCATTAATAGGCTACCTACTCCAAATTTAAATGGCATATCTCCGTTTGAAAAATTATTCCACCAATCTCCTGACTTCTCTTTTATGCGTGTTTTTGGTTGTGCTTGTTTTCCAAACTTCAATGCCACTTCTGCCAATAAACTGTCTCCTAGATCCACCTTGTGTGTCTTTTTAGGATATGCCCCTGAATACAAAGGTTATCGTTGCTTTAATCCAATTACTGACAAGATTTACATAAATCGGAATGTGCGTTTCTTTGAAAATTATTTTCCTTATTCCGATTTAATTTCAAAACATAACAAGGACACTTCCACAATGCCCATTGACAGCACGGTGAGTATGCACGACCTCCATAACTTCCGGCCACCTCTACCACCACCTACAGCGCCCAACCACCAGCCGCATCCCCCCAATCACTGCCCACCTGTAACCGGCAGTCGCAACCCCCCTCACCAGCCCACTGCTGCGGACAGCAGCACCACACCAGACCGCAGCAACCCCCCCACTCCTGCGGATAACAGCAGTAACTCAGACTGCAGCCAGCTGCAACCCACACCTTCTTCCGAACCTATAGCCTCCTTACCGCCGCCCCTCTCCGATCACATCAACAGCCACAGCAGCCCGAGCCCGAGCCCGAGCCCTTCTCCAACTGCACCTTCTCCTAAAAATTGTCATCCTATGCAAACTCGTGCCAAGGCAGGTATTTTTAAACCCAAAAATATTTTTACTCTCAAAACAGATACTTCGGCATGTGATCCTTCTTGTTTTTCGATGGCAAATAAAGATGCTAAATGGAGAACCGCAATGGCTGAGGAGTTTAATGCACTTATTGATAATCATACTTGGGATTTAGTTCCATTTAATGCTAGTAAAAATGTGGTCGGGTCTAAATGGATTTATAAAACAAAATTTAATGCTGATGGATCTGTTGAGCGCTATAAGGCACGTCTGGTTGCACAGGGATTTACTCAGCAAGCTGGTGTGGATTTTTCTGAAACTTTTAGTCCTGTTGTTAAACCTACTACTGTCTGTATTGTTTTATCTCTTGCTGTCTCGTATAAATGGTCTATTCGTCAGTTAGATGTCAAAAATGCTTTTCTTCATGGTAATCTGACTGAAGAAGTGTATATGCGTCAGCCTCCTGGGTTTGTTCATCCTCAGTTTCCTAATCATGTTTGCAGGCTTCGGAAAGCTATCTATGGTCTTAAACAAGCTCCACGAGCTTGGTTTTATCGGTTCAGTAGTTTTTTATTAACCCATGGTTTTGTCTGTAGTAAGTCTGATAATTCTCTCTTTATTTACCGCCATGGGTGTCATATTCTCTATCTTCTCTTGTATGTGGACGACATTATTATCACTGGTAATTCCCCTTCCTTTATTTCCACTTTTATTTCTTGTCTTGGTCGTTGTTTTGCCATGAAGGATTTGGGGGATCTACATTTTTTCCTAGGTGTCCAGGCTATTCGGACAAATTCCGGTTTGTTTTTATCTCAGCAAAAATATGTGTCTGATCTATTAACCAGGTTCCATCTTCACACTCTTAAACCTGTTCGTACTCCACTTCCTACGCGGACTAAGTTATCTCTCACTGATGGAGACCTGCTTGCAGATCCTACTGAGTACAGAAGTATGGTAGGTGCTTTGCAGTATTTGACTATGACTCGACCTGATATTACATTTGCTGTTCACCTGGTCTCTCAGTTTATGCATGCACCCCGTACTACTCATTTATTAGCTGTCAAGCGTATTTTCAGGTATCTTCAGGGGTCAGCTGCTCACGGCCTGCTTCTTCAGTCCAGCACTTTTTCTCCGACTTTGCAGGCTTATTCTGATGCTGACTGGGCTGGGTGTCCTGACAGCAGTCGGTCCACTTCGGGATTTGCTGTTTTCTTCGGTCCAAATTTAATCTCGTGGAAGTCCAAGAAGCAGCCCACTGTCTCCAGATCATCTACAGAGGCAGAATATAGAGCTATTGCATACACAGTTCAGGACACACTGCATATTCGATCCATCCTGTTCGAATTAGGCATCTCCATCCGAGAACCAGTCCAGTTATTATATGACAATGTCTCAGCTTCATACTTGTCCACTAATCCCATTCAGCATGCTAGGAGCAAACACATCAGTATTGACTATCACTTTGTTCGAGAGCGAGTTTCACATGGAGACCTGATTGTTCGTTATGTCCCTACTCAGTTCCAGTTAGCAGATATTTTTACTAAATGTCTGTCACCACAGCGTTTTATTTTTCTTAGGGACAATCTGCGCATTGTTTCCCCTGCACAGCTTGAGGGGGTGTAATAGAGTAATTAATACCCATTAATTAGGTTTCCATCTTTATGTAGTTTCCTAATGTATTCAGGACATATTTTTATTATATATATGACACCTAGGGCTACCACATTGGTAAGCCTTCTCATTATTCTCACAATACGATGGTTTGAATGCTTTTATTGGAAAACTCCGTTGCATTGCACTATTGCCAGGGGCGGACCGTAGTACAGACCCAGGGGCCGCCGCACCCCCCCAACAAATTTTTATTTTTACCCCCCAACATTTAATTCTCGCCCTTCCAAGAAAAATTTTGAACCCCCCAAAAAATATTCAAAGCCCACTCACAGAAACCCAATTGTTTAAGAGCCTAAAAAAATATAAAGTTTACAAGTAATATTATATCAACTCACTCCAAAATTTATTCCCCATTAACCCACCCCAAAATCTAATCCCAGCCCACCGCCCAGACCAAACTAATGAAAAACATGCGCACCTAGAAGAAAGAAACGGAAGATCGATTATTTTTAAATGATTGTCCTTATGCCTACTAGACTTTTGTTGACTCTACCGGTTTCGACAACAACAACCGAAAGGACTTTTTCCGCAATGAAAATTATAAAAACAAGGCTTCGCCTTAAAATGGAGGATGAGTATGTTGCAGACAACCTATTGTTTATATTGAAAGAGAAATTGCTAAAACTTTTAACTAAAAAGACGTGATTGAGAAATTTATCTCGTTGAAGAAGCGTTGGGTACAATTCTAAGGTACTAACTTTAACTATTTTGTAATAATATATTCGTCTCTTCTTCTATTATAATGCTTCATTTAATTACTACTTCGTATTATATTAAGGTTATAACTTATAATAATAATAATAATCGTCTAGATTTTTTTTGTTTAAATTGTCGCCCCCAATATCATTTTTGTGGGTCCGTCCCTGACTATTGCAGTACATTTTCTCTCCATGCACAACTTTCGGTATGGCTCAATGTTTTGGATAAGGCACATTGGGTAGAGAAACATTATTATTAGTGTGGACACTTGAATAGTTGAATGCACACATCTGAGTATTCATCTCCTCGAATGTTAATTGGTTTGGATTGTTCTTTATATTAGGAAAATGACCTCGAATAAGAGCTGCCGGGAATTGTCGGCTGAAGTTTTTGGCGCTATCTTCCTCTGGAAGATTTCTTTTGCTATTATATTTATATAGATATAGATATAGATTCTTCTCAAACACTACTAACTTTTACTAATAAAGCATTATCTCCAAAATCACTTTAAAAGTCACTTTTTTAAATAGAAGCAATCACAAACACTCCCTAAATAGTGATACATATTAGGGAACCGAAATAGGAGTAAAAATGTTTAAAATTTCCAAATGGAATTGTCATGTTTTTATTCCACAAATAAGAGTAATTAATACCAAACATGTAAAATACTGTCATGTTTAAATTTTGGTACTGTCAAAATATGATAGTTCTATTTTGGATTACACAAACGTTTGTAGTCCTAATTAGAGCAATTTCTCAATATATTATAGATCAGCTTCATTCAGTGTCATGATATAACTAATTGGATCAAAGAACACATAAATGCATCTAGGCCTGGACTCGGGCCGGTTCGGGCCCGGTTCGGGCCCGGTTCGGGCCCGGTTCGGGCCTGGGCCCGGCCGGGCCTCGGGCCAGGAAATGGGAGCCCCGGGCCCGAACCGCCGGTGGCCGGTTCCGGTTCCGGGCCAAACCGGGCCGGGCCGGGCCGAACCGGCCCACTTAATTTTTTTTTTTTGTTCTCCTATTTAATCCCCTACCCCTCCCCCTCAACCCCAAATCACCCCAAACCACCTAAAATGGCCCAAAATACCTATTCCAACCCAAAACTTTAAAAAAATTTCAAAAAAAAAAAATTTAAATCCGGCCCGGACCGGGCCCGAACCGGCCGGGCCGGTTCACCATTTGGAAGGCCCGGGCCCGGAACCGGGAACCACCGGGCCGGTTCGACCCGAACCGCCGGTGGACCGGGCCACCGGGCCGGGCCGGTTGCTACAGTGGCCGGGCCGGGCCGGTTCCGGGTCGGGCCGCCCGGCCCGAGTCCAGGCCTAAATGCATCTCAATAAAAGTGACTAAATTTCATATTCAACCCGTAGAACTAAAATCTGGAGTTATAGATGAAACTTTAGATAATTTTCAGATGGTGATATAGTATTTGAAAGATAAATAAAAGAATTAGAACTATTGGCTAAAAAAGCAGTATGAAGAAGATCCTTTTCTTTCACTTTCTGTTAGCATAAATTTGTATTGTCTTGAATTTTGTGAATTTGAAAGTTTGTAGAAAACTAAGAAAAAGTTAAACATCGGAGGATTATGTTATGCCCCTAAATGTTTAAAACATTTTTTTCTGGACTCAGACATTACACCTTTTCTGCAATTTAAAACTCACCGCTCACCAGTGGTACCTATTTAGGAACTCTGAAGAGCATAACTAAATAAATTCTAACAAATTAGAGTAATCTTATCACAATGAACATATTGTACATACCATAGGTAGAGGGGCCAATGCCATACATTCCAATTTTTTCATGTGTAAAAATTGATGCAAATTATCCACTCACCATAATATCCGTCAATGCATATACTTGGCTCACATGGTCATAAAACTGAATACCATAGGAAAAAAATGTCATTGTTTGGTCAATTATATGTTAGATTTGGCCATTAAACTATCACACTTCCAACCAATATAGTTAATGTGACTTGATTAAAAGTTTGTATTTTCTCTAATGCTATTTACATCGGCACAAATGCACAATGAGAGAGTACTAATACTTTAGAATATAAATTTAGCTCCATAAAACAATATCAAATATTCATTTAGCATACTAAATGAAAAGAAAGCAAGTAAAATAGGGCATGGGAAAATATAATATGCTAATTAGTTTTTTCTTTTCTCTCCAAAGCCAACATAATTATTCCCTCGGGAAGCAGGTCTATGGAATCGCGTAAGTAGAATTTGTGTAGGATGTATCTTGTTCTAGAGTGGAACTATCGAGCGAGAAGCAGAAGTAATCATAAAGGAAAAAGATACTTATCTATGCTAAAGATGGAACAAAGTGAGATTATAAAATGCTAGGAAGAAGCCTGAATAGGTAAATGATAAAACGGTGGACATAAATATTGAGGCATCATTATACAAAAATCATACAGAAATTGATGAGGCAAGCGGATAAACTTTTGCAAGGACCAAAGTTGATTCTAGCCCTACAAAATCAATAAAAAATCAAAGTCAATACAATCATAAGAAATTGATGGGGAAAATGATTAGTAAGAGGAATGAACTAATTTTGACGGTGAGAATGTATAGTATTATATGTTTTGTAATGATTAGGAGATTATTGCAATATATTTTTGATGAGATTGGGATAGAAATGATTGTAGAGTCCTACTTGAGTAGGAACAATAATTTTTTTATTGTTATAATGGACTTTATAAGTTTTGTAATGTAATTTAATGTTTATAAAGGTACTTCGTAAATCTTTAATTGAATAAAGTTTTATTTGTTGATGCAACATTTAATCCAAGAGATGATAATTAATAGCTTAGCATTATATTTATCAGCATTTAATTAAATCTAATTATAAATAAGGACTTTATAGCAAAAACTAAAAATGTGAATTCCAATCATTGGACATAATAAGAAGTTAAGTAGAATCCAATTTCAATTCAGAATATTTACTTTATTATCACTGAAATAGATTTAAAAATGTTGTGTACAACAGAGACATTTCCAATCAAACTCAAGCAAAGCAACCATTTGCTTCATGGATACTGCAAACAAACAGCCCTCTCATGGTCGTACACCATCACATGGGCATCCACACCTGTCTAGGCTAATCGAGACAAATCACAGATTCATATTAACAAAGTTAAAGCCTCAAAAGAATAATGGTAAGTAGACAAGTAAGTTGATTTGTAAAAGTACACCCTCCATATATTTATATGTACTAAATGGTTGATGTAATTTCAAAAGTTTTTTTGTACCAAATAGATACAAATGAAAGAATTGTTACTAATAAGATAACTTTTAAAAAATACTGTTACAAAAAAAATGATATATTACAGAATGGATACCAATTTGACAGGACCTCCAACATATTGACAGTTTGACACCAATGAGTCAGAAAAAGAACCTCTATGTAGACTTTTAGCCATAAGAATTATTCGAATGAATAGTTATGGGATATCAAGATCACCATTGATCAATGGAGTACTAAGTACAATCACCACGATTTTTTCCATTTCAATCCACTCTTTGTTGAAGCCAAATTCTTCCAGGATAGAGAAATCCATTTCCAGGACACTGTTATAGTCTATCATATGACTTGGCCATTTCCAATATCCCGGTCAAAGTTGCCATCTAACAAGCTTCCTATTGATCTGCTCAACCATCTCCTGATCCAAAAGAACATTATTATCTGTATTGGCCCTCTCAGGAGGGCATACATCTGATGCTCAGAGATCAACTTCAGCAAGTGTACGTAAATACACTGTCCATGGTTTAAGAAATGATCTTACTACACATTCTACACTAACTAATAGGCCAACAGGCTCTCCGGTAAACGGTGTATCAATTTTAGGAATACAGTAAGCACCTATATTGTAAAAGCATAGACAGAAGGGAAATTTATCCTCATGGACATTTCAATAATTGCTTCAGCCAGGTCACTTTTCTCAATGCCTGTCTCCCAGATTGATTGGTAGAATGTTGCACCAACCCGTCTGAGCAAACTAGGCTGTCCCGTTAAATATATTAACCACCTCCCTAACTTCTTCATCTGGGAGGATATTAAGACTTACATGTTCATCTTCACTTATCAAGGCAGGAAGTGGGGATGTTCTGTAAGCCCATTCTCCTTTATCACATCTACACAAAAGACAGGAAAGATTAATGTATGTGCACAGATTCTTTGAACAAGTTACAATAACTTTAGGTGCATAAAACATGGCCCATTCCATAATCATTCCATATATGATTGGTATGGATAGAATTCAGGATTGGATTGAAGTTGCAAAACTAGGCCATTAGACACTTGGGTCAAACCACACTGAAATTAATCCATAAGCTAGTTCAACCAAGGTCAATTTACTCATTATTATCTCATTAATTTTACGGTGTGGAGCTCTAACAATTATAATAACCTAACATTAATACATTATAAGGCAATAACTGCACATAATAAGTCAATCAATTGCGAAATCATCTAGATTTTCATTGCATTATAGAGGAAGTTACAACTTTAGGCGCACTAAAAACGCAAGAGAATAAAGAATACAAAACAGTATTGATATACTGACTTCTCTTATTCTGCTGTCCAGTCTATCAATTCATGTTGTGGTACAAGCAGTTTTGCCATCCGTTCCTCGGCTTCAGTATCATTAACTACACCTCGGCATCTTGGGAAGCCGCAATAACAAGAAAGTTGTTCATCAATAGAAAGGAATCTGCAAATGTTTTAGAAGGATTAGCACAAGATACTACTAAATAGATTATGGGAAGGGGAGTGGATGATTTCAAAGAAACCTGTAATCATATGTCAATTCTTCCCACTGCTTGATGTCTCTTTTGGCAAATATGATTATACGTTCATCACCGTTGGCACTTATAACCCTAGAGTAGCAATTTGGCTGTGCACATGCCAAAACAGGCATCAGTACAACATATTATATTAACCTGGATGCAAACAATTGCAAATAACAGATCTGACAAAGGAGCACTAGTCTCATTCTCAGATGATGCTTCTTCCCTCAAATGTATTTTTCTACCAATTTTCCATCACGATCACTACCATTTATTGACTTGGTGTATTTTTCTACAAAATTTCTACCTCCATGGCTCCATGCACATCAACTATCTTAAATCATGCATGACGGGACTTTCTACACTAAAATGTAGATAATCAATGGCAAATGAAATAAAAAAGTTGTGCATACTTCACAGGAGTGATTGATCAAGTGTGCAATGCTACCCGCCCTTGTCGCATCTATGACACGCTCATCATCAATCCGAAACATGTAGGTCCCAGCACCCTGTGAATAGAAGAAATTAACGAAAATGTAATTCTTAATTCATTTATTTTTGCATGCAAGAATCACTTGAGCTTTTGTCTTCACCAACACACTTATTTCAATTATCCTAAAATTGGTCTTTGATAAGCCACTTCGGCATTACTTTGTATGGAACAAAAGGTTGGACCGAAGGAGGAATGACTCAATATCCATTGCAGGACTTAAGAAAGGAAATGATGTGTCAGGATAGCACACCAGGCTAATGCATCACAGATGAGGACTTGATAAGGAAATCTATTGATAAAATTAGCTTGCAATTACCCATAAAAGAAAAAATAAGTGATACAATGAGACATTCAGGCATTACTATACTCAATAATCAAAATAAAAAATTACCCTTCAAAATACAAAACATCTGGGGAGATCAAAAGTTCCACTCACATTCAAGCTGAGTGAGAAAGCAATTAAATTCTGAGAGCGCTGCGGCACAGTTGTATATGAAATTCTAAACCCTTCTCAAGAAAATCAGGAGGGAAAAAAGACAAAGTTTAGTTCTTCCCATTTTTCGATACAAGGATTCTTCAAGTTCCAAAACATACAACCCATAACCACGAAACACTCTTCTTTGCCATAAAACTTCCATGTCTACATTATAGGATTCCAATAATGATGATAAAATAAATTTAAGAATTGTATACACCTGGATGAAAGATATTTTAGTTTATTAATACTTTTTATTATGCTTAAAAGTATGATTTATTTCCTTCAACCTTCATTACATCATATACATAGTAATGATCAGAACTCTTAAGACTGCTATAGGCGAGAAGACTCAACCATCAGCTAGTTTCATCAGATATATGGGAACACTGCAAAATCAGTATCATTAAAAAAAGCTGGATGGATTTGCATTATGTATCTCTTCCTCAGACCTCAATGAGAATATGATGGAATAAAAAAAAATGGTTCACTAAACTGTCTGCACTTCAAAAATGTTACCACAAAAAAAATGAAGCAACAGTCAGTTCATGGAATTATCGACGCGATTTTCATCATGGGTCATCTGGAAACAGTCTCTCTACGCTTTAGTACAGTGGTAAGGCTGCCTACATCCAACCCCCCCTACCTCACCGTAGGTGGGAGCCTTTGTCGCATTGGGGTAATGTGGTTGTATCTCTTCCTCAATGGGGACAACAAGATAACAGTGATCATTTCACATTCTGGAAAAAAAACATATATAAATGATGATCTACTTACCACAAGAGAATTGTAAATCAAGTGTTCCCTTCTGTCAGCAATTGGAGGTCTAACAAGTTCTCCAGTATACTCAATGACCTATCAAGCAATAAATTTAAAAAGTTAGGCTTCTCAGTAATAGATAATTATGAAAATTGTATCGAAAGTCTAATTTAAATACCATATCACCGGCTTTGTGGGGGCACTTCGTGAAGATGCCAAACCCATGAATGCCAGATTTCCCTGGAATCAAAACAAATAAGAAGATATCAGGTACTATTTGATGCAAGTGACTAAAAGCATAGTATTTGAGTAAAGGTTTAAAATAGAACATCACTGAATAGATTATAGATATAGTTCATGAGTTAAGGAAGCAAAGCACAGTTAGTACACAGAAAGAACTGAATGTGTCACACATCAAAGCAAAAAGACAAACATGAAGCATTTGAAGATTAGGGGACACGAAATGCGAAATACTAGTAACAGAGCCTTGAAAATCAACAACTGTGCATTTAACCCAAAAAAAAGCATTACAGAAGTATGTACGAGCATGTCCAAGAAAACAGCTACTTAATTTCTGGGATTGAGAATGTGAAGCTTTTAACATACCAAATGCCAATCTTTTTCTAACAGTTCCCTTCATATGTTCATATTTCTCAGTCATTGATAGGATGTTCTTCGACACATGGTGGGAATTCTTTAGCTTTTGAAGGTCGACTGAATAATTGGAACAAGCTGGTGTGTTGGAAGATGTACTGCATAAGGAATCGTGTTGGCTATGACCACCAACCAAGTATGGCCTGTTTTCGACGTATAAACGCTTCAAGGACGCAGCAGCAAGGGCTTCTGGCTCTTTCCGTCCCCTTCTTCCAAAATAATTATAGGGCTCTGTTTAGATAATAATGAGCATATAAGACCAAAAATGTCTTGCAATCAACTGCATGAAACTCACATAAGAGACCAAGAAGCATGAAACAGCTAAATGACATGCAATCCATGAAGGAAGAATGATAACTTAAAGAGAAATTAGAGTTTAGAATCGTAAAAGAACAAGCATAGCAATCATTACTCTAAGAATTAAGCCCCAGCTCCTACTAGCCTATACGACCTTTATTTGATTGGCCCACTTCTTACATAGACACACTTTAAACTTAGAGTTGTAGGGATTGCTTAGGAGTTCCCCAAGAATGATAATCAACACATGCCAATTGAAGGTGCGGGAATCAAAAGTCTAGATATCCCTATTATAGTCTGTATCTTGTAACAACTCGGTTATTTCAGAGTAATAAAATTAAGGATTGCCCCACACTAACATTTATTGTTTTCTTTTCTTTTTACATAATTTACACCTTTTGAATGGGGGTGCCATTATTCCACTTGTCTGATCTCCACTTCTTTATTTATTACAAAATATATGTTCCTGAAGGAACAAGATTAAAAGGCAAAAGCGTGAAATGATTAAGAAAAGAAGTTGGGGTGATGAAGTAATATCCACTAAAAAATTAGTAGAGACAAGAATATGACCAACAACAACAACAACAAAATCCAAGCTTTATTTCCAAAAGATTTTGGAGACAAGAATATGATCAGGAAGAAGAAATCGTCTCCACCACTTTGTGGATGAATTAACTTGCAAAAAGAAGACTTAAAACTAATTTTAGCATGATAAAGGGATATGTTCAGAAATGAATTTGTTTATAGCCAGGTGAAGAAACTTGTAAAATAGAAGAAAAACAGGTGATGATATGATAGAGGAAAATATATGTTATCAGACCACTTCGAGCACAGCCAGAAGGATTTGGTGGAGGAACATAGTCTGAATAGTCACACACTCTTTGAGCAAGCAATTCATCCACAGCAGGTCGTTCATTAGAAAGAGGTCTATGCTTCTTGCAGAAAGAAATCAGACGTATGCACTGGTCCTCTTCATCCTCATCTGTAGGAATCAGATACAATCTATCCTCATCCTCAAGCTGCAAAATGAATTTAAAGTTTAACAAGATGAATACCAGAACTAGGTTCAGGAAATTAAATTCCTCACTGAACAAGAATGTTAATATAACAGGGCTGTATAGTTTTGTACAATTTATAAAATGGAAGGAAAAAAGTTCACCTCAACGCAAAATCCAGCAGCACGTGCACAGAGAGGGTGATATGCTACACAACAGTTATTATTTGAGCACTGCAAAATGTCCTCTAGAAACATATTAGCTAAACGGAAAAATGATTATTGAAATTGAGTAAAGAGTTTGAAGCACTGAATGATATTACTTCTGATGACATAGTATACTGAATATATACAAAAGTTTATATTGATTATTACTGCCTATAAAAACCTAACTAGTCCTTGAAGCAAAATTCAAAATAAAGAAAATAGTCCGAATTCATAGAACATTTTAGAACTACCAAAGCAAATCTCTGCAAAAGAAATGAAAAGAAAGAAAAATTCATAGACTTGTTCGAAAAATAGATGGAGTTAATGCAGTAGTTTGACTGGTTTCCGAAGATATTAATAAGCTTGCAAACTAATTAAAAAAGATCAGAACGAAGATGTAAATTGGCCGATTAATAGTCACTAAGGTAGGTAAATTGGGGGAAAGGGAGCACATTCATGATTCATGCATTATTCTAGAACAACTCCTGACCTTTTTGCCATAAACATCATTATGGGCTAAACACTCTTTTTTATGATAACAATCATGCCTTTGAAATAAATGCTACAGACTATTCTATGTGCAAGTGCTCCACATAAACCCATAACGTAAATAGTTGGGAGGTTTAACATTTACTTTATGAATGAATTTAGTTGAGGGTGTTAATAAGTGGGAAATTTGAAAGATATCCATAACTTTGATTGGTCAGAGGATTTCGGTTCCCATTACCTCAAGATCATCATAGCCAAGAGTTTACATTGAATCATGAATAGTACTAAGTTTCAAATTGATAAACCAGCAATAGCTTACCTGTATGCAAGCTCCGTAAGGAACACCACAAATACTACACAAGAGCTTCCAGCGATCCTTGAAAGAAAGACAAAAAAGCACAATAAGTATAATCTGCGGACTCTACAAAGTACATTTAACTGAGAACAAACATATATAAAATTTGATATAGTTCTATGTACATCAAAAAGTGCATCTAAAAACATGTGTTCTTTTTTAGTTCCAACTTTAAGGATATATGATCACTTTAAAGGTTGAAAAATAAAGTGTACAAAAGATACCTTGTTGATCCTATTCAATCCATCAATGGGCTCCATTGTCTTAATATCAGATAAACAAGTTTCTGAAGTAAAAAAGAAAATTTATTAAATCAGTGAATCATGGAAATATAGCAAACAATAATAGGAAGAGAGGTGAAGAGAGAATATGCAATGGAAAACCTGGTATCCAAATGGCACAAGCAAGGTGCGCCCACCGTCCATCTGTTGTAGGCTTCATAGCACCTCCTATAAATATTTAATTCAGATACAAAAGCACGGAATCTAGCATTCAATACAACAAGACATAGTAAGATAAATTTAATAGTAAGTACCAATGACAGGACATAGGCAACAAGGAGGAGGGAACTGTGGAGCCCCTGGACGACACAAATTGCATAACCAAAGGATTCCATCTACAGGCTCCAGCTCCCCATAGCATCTGGCATGCACCTGGAAAACATGAGCACACATGCAAAGCATCATTATACTACTCACAGATTAAATTGTAATAAATTCCATTTTTGAAAAACAAGTATACTTTTATATGAAAAAACTTATTAAAAGATTAATGGATAAATCATAAATGTATAAAACTACTCCAATTACAGAAAGGGCAGTTCCGGGAACAGGTATCTTCAAAAGAGGGTGAATACAGTCTACAACTCTCCATTTTGTTTAGTTTATAGTGTTGCACACTACTTAACCACAAATGTCGCTCCATACATTGTGCTTCACCAAGTATTAAGGTCGAGTGCATAATGACATGACACTCGTAAAGCAATCTTATATTTGCAATGCGGGTTACATACTACTGAAAATTAGAACTCACAGCCATTTGTGTAGTTGGTTTTGGTGCAATCTACATTCTACAATTAGACCTCCAATTTACTGACTAAAATGATGATAGGAACCGATTAGTATAATAATAGAGTATATTAAATAATTGGTATAGTTAGCTTTGTTGGCAAAAACTCGGAATTTCCCGCTTCCTCGGATATCCTTAGGAAATTACAAAGCAACAGAAGAAATGTAACAGAAGAAGTATAGAGGCAAGTTCCAGAGTGCCTATCTCTCCCAAGAGTCCCAGTTCCTATTCCCAATTTCTGCCTGCCCTCCCATTCTACTCTCAACTCCTATTTATAATATTTTCCTTTATGAGCCTGCCCAACGCTAACTAGTATCTGGCCCAAAGCTAATTAATTATTTAATTACTCTATTATTATTTTTATACTAATCGGTTCCTATCAAATGAATAATGGTTACCAACATAAAAACAGTCAAGGATAGCACACTAACAGAATGCCAGCTTACCATCATTCTGCATTTATCACACTGCAGAAAAAGATTATTCACATACTCCTACAAAAAAAGAGAACTATGTTAGCACAGGACAATCAATTTATAACTCATCAAGACCGGATCACAAGGTTTCCACAATCAAAAAGAAGCAACTAGTGTATCTGTGCAACAGTGCAACTCCATTGTGAATGAACCAAATAGACAAAACATCAAAATATTCATCACAAAAAATGTTACACCTCATCCATGTGACAAACATTGCACTTGTCAAGGTCTTTCCACATAACCCGAACAGGCCTATACCCTGCAGGCAACTCTTGGCATTTTGAAGACAACTTTGAATATTTTGTGGCAGTTCTGGAATTTGATAACTCCTGTAAAGTTCAGAAGTTACTTTAAAATGAATGCAAAAATTTCGGAAATCAAACCTAGTGAATAATTCTAAATTTTTCTCAGCTGTGCTTTCTTGGTTGCATAATAGCTAAACTATCAAAGTCATCTAAACAATGCTTCAACAGGCACAAGAAACTGTTGAAAATAAAAAGCCTCTCACGTACTGTAGAGTGTAGACAGAAACATCCAAAACATTTTTTTTTGCAATTTGTATTACATCTTCCCATTATTCCTGTCTCATGAACATTTTTGTCCATCTGCCCATCAATACATACAAGATTGGTATGCCTAGCCAACATCTACAATACTACAACCCTATCATTACTCAGTTCCGCCATTTCTCTTTTGTATACAACAACAATAAGAACAACAACATCCAACCCCTAGTCCCAAAAGAGTTTGGAGTCGACTAACATGAATTGATCCATGAAATTCATTTCTATTTTGTATCTAAATAAAAATATCTACTCAAGGACATGACTAAGCAACACGTGATCATGAATCGCAATAGAGAAATTAGTTAATTAATTATATTGAACTGAAATCCCACAATACAAAATGTTCTAAAAACGGACAAGACACTGGTAATTACAGAATGTTTGTCTCTTTAGCGGTGTCTAAATGACTGCTGATAACCCTTCATTGTGGATGTGAAGCTCATTTAAGCAGTAGTACAAGTTGAAGCTTCATTACAAGGTGAAAAAACAACATAAAAACATTCATGAGTTGGAAATTGCATTAATCACCTCAAATTTAACTATAAAAATTTGAGCTAAACGGCCTAGGTTTGATATGACATTATTTTCTAGGAAGTAGTTGCATTTAGGGAGGATAAAACAGCAAGAGTGTAAGCAGAACATGAGGATTGTGTGGGGTACCTTGATAAGTTTTGAAATCTCAGGGTGAGAAAAACCAAACATATCTGAACCAGACTCCAAATGTCCTTTGCTGCCACTACGAGGAGATATACCATCAGAGTCATCAGCCTGCAGCTTCCTTATCCTTTTTATAATTTTATTCCAGCAGGCAGATGGTGTGGATCCCTTAAACTGAAAAATTAAATATACAACTAAATCATTCTAAGAAATCTTATAACAAAATTCCAGAGTAAACAGATCCAGATAAAATAGACCAGAAAAGATTCAAAAAGTGTACGTCATGGTCTTGTAAAAAAACATGATGCCTCCACATCTGAGAAGGCATAAAATCATTTACGGCACCAAATTATCATGATTACCTTTTCCCCATTGTCTGATGTAATTCGAAAGAGAGGACGTGTCCTCATGTCAGGATCTCTAAGGACTTCCATCTTGTATAAAGCATATTTATTGGGATCTGGATTCAGCAAATTATATGGAAATGGATTCGTTGCAAAGTTGATCAAACGTAAAAAGTCTAAGATAAAGAAATAACAAAAAATCCACCATAAACACTAAAACACCATACCCATTAATGAAAGAGATTTTCTCTCTGCAGTATATCCTTCAGGCCAAATGCATTTATCATCTTGAAAATTTTCAGAATCGTCCACAATTTTTCCTGCACAACAAATTGGACATTGAAATGGACGGATGCAGATATTCCAGATACTTCTGTTCAAAAGAAACTAGGACATTTGAAATTGGTGTTTCCGGATTAAACTAAATATTTCTAATGCCCGTGCATGTAGACTTCTCCGGTTGAAAATTTGATTAATTTCTACAGAATACAATTTGAGCAAACAAAAAAGTCAAAATAATTGGGAATATGAAGCTGATCCAATAAAAACATTCCAGATCCAACAAAATCAAAGAGTTAAGATAATGCAAAACTTATTGATGTATTACATCAATACATTAACTGTTAGCTATAGACTCCACAAATACTCAGCATTCTTCAATTTATAATTGGAATATTGGAGAAGAAATAAGCATTGTAAGGCTGAAGAATATTATGGGGGTTGTCTTAGGCTATCAGGGCTGTGAATATCAAAACAAAATCGGAGCAAAGTACGCATTATAGCATGCAATGTCGAGGATCTGTGATGAATTTGGGACATACCAAGGCTAATAATTTGCAAATCCCCAACTTGAAATGGAAAATGCCTGAGGTCTTCTAGCCTCCTTGGAAGCCCATTCTCCATGCGATCTCCATCTGAACCGGCATGACAGTCATCCGCTTCATTCTCACCATCATAATCATCAGCATCGACACCATTCTGCAATTGTAACATTCTTTTGGGGAGTTTCTGCTCACTAAGATACCTGAGTGTTGAAATGAAAAATCACCATCAATTTTTCTGTTCAAGAAACAAATGTACCCATTAAGAGAATCATGTTATAACAAAAAAATAGTCCTATTTCGTAAAACAGAACTAATATGGCATGTGACTACATCACTTTTAAGTTTTAACATTTGTAAGTTGCCATTATTAAAAGGTGTTGAAACATTTTATCACACTGGTTTGGAATAAACTAACATTTTATCATTGGTCAGATAACTATTTTATGAACCGGCAGTAAATGTTTAAGCAAAAATGGAAAATAAAGAAATGCACCCTCAGAAATAAATATAGAACAGATAATAATATGTTGAACAAAAGCTAATCGGGCGTACATTTTCGCTTCCTCCAAACCGCGAAGAAAGTTTGGCTTTTTGCATTTCAAATGAAAGGAAGAGAGAAGTCCTCTAAGAAAAGAAATGACTTGCTTCACTTTGATCCTGACAACCAGCAAATATGATTTAGTTTACTGCATACAAATATTAATTTGGCATCTTGACTGATAAGCAAGTTAACTATAGTGCATTGAATGGCAGCTGAATGAATTCACAAAGCACATACCTAGAGAAGTCATGAGAACCGAAAAACTGAACTAGAACTGATTTTTCTCCAGAGGTTCTTTTCAGGCCTTTGCGCCCACCAGTTTGAGATTCATCCAAAACAATGGCTGGCCACATAGCATGACCTACATCAACAGTTTGTACACATGAGATCTCAATAATATACATGTTTTAGCATATTATTTGTGTGTTTGAGTAACCTGAAAACATGATCAAAGAACAAGAAGGTGAAACAGGGTTTGTACTGTGTAAATAGTTCACTATTTCATTCATATACTATCTATAAACTAGTACTCCGTTTGGATCGCTTGAACACATTTAACTCTCTGAGGACAGTAGTACTTTATCTGACTCTATCACACACAATATTTCATTTGGACTTGAATGGATTCATAAGTGGATTATCTTAAAACTCATCATCCTTCTAAGATCTGTATTATCTAACGAACTTACATCCTAGCCTAATGTCCCAGTTTACCAAAAAACACTAAAAGGGAAGTCCAAAAAGCTTCTTACTGCTTCAAAAAAAAGCAACCAAAAATACTCACTTATACAAAATAACTCACTATAAAGTTGTAAGGCTTTAGAATACCTATATTGGCTTAAGAATGCCTCGGGGATCTAATTAGACAGAGAAACATAAAAACATTATACTAATGATGCATCTTCTCTGTCTAAAGCTATATTATCTGGTTAAGCTTAGTTTAACTTTCAGAAATGTACTTGACATAGCATATTTATGTTAGTGGTCTGTTGTTAGAGCTTTTCTTACAATGTTTATTCAGTAGAACGTACATTGCTACCAAATTAGAAATTCATTAAATCCATATGACCATATGGAATGAGAAGTGGTAATGGCTTGGTATCATGGAAGACAAGATGACATAAAAGTTCACACTTCATCTTGTGTTGGTGTGGCTTTATCGTTGCTTTCTCCAAACCTACTAGGTAAGTGTATTTCTTACTCGGCCAACTTAAGGTTTAACCATATGCACATACATCTGCAATGAGATGTCAAATTCTAATTTTAATAGATATTTACTCATTTTAGGGACTTGAAGAAGTGCCCATCCATACATAAGAATTGTAGAGATATATAGTTAATACCAGTAATTTTAGCCCATATTATATCCCCAGGGTCAAGCTGCTCACAAGAATCAAAACTAGCAGCTAATACAACCATATCATCAACATCAATTCCATCTGTCTCTGTGCTTTCATCGGTAAGGCTCAACTTTAACTGTTCAATGTCCTCTTCTGAAACAAAAAATTTGACCCTTTCGTTTGTCAAAATCAAATGTTCTTCATCGCCATCAGTATATTTTACCTGCATTGAACTCAACTAATTACTAATTCATGTTTTACACCAGAATACATTGATGCATGTGACAACTATAAGCATGATACATTTATGGGTAAGAGCAGTAATTCATACAGTATGTCGCCCAGTATCAATACTGTATCCATGAATGCAGCCCCTGTACCAATCAGCATCCAAGGGCCAATATACCTGTTCACATTCACAGGCAAGTAACTCTTATGTATCTGTCATATAATCATTCCCAAGCATCAAGCTAGCCAATATTTGATGGACCTCATACCTTGCATTGCAGTCCTATAAATTTCTTGGGCTCAACACCTTCCAATCTTAGCCTATAACCCATAAAAATTTAAAATAATTGTCCATCCAAATATATGAAATGTTATATAGAAGATAAACAAACATCATACCAAACCCATCTTTTGGAACGAATTGGCTCAGATTGACAATTGATCCCTGAAGCAGCGTCCTTTTTTTGTTTCTTAGCCCTATCTGTCTTATTACTAGACTTAGTTTTAGACTTACTCTTATGATTAACACCCTTTACAGCAACATTGCCAAAGGTGGTCGCTTTACTCCGGGTTTCCCTTAACCCATTCATGCCACTGCTAATTGAATTAGCATCCACCCCCAATTTGAAAAGCTCCAAGCTGCTTGCCACCTTTCTCCTTTTCTTAGAATTAGTATGGCTCTCTTCATTCACTACAATCTCATCTTCTCTTCCTTCTTCTGCTTCAGTCTTGACCACCACATTGTTCGGTGGCAACTCAGCCTGCTGCAGGGTCGAAACAATTGAGCTGAAAAAAGATATCTCCGGCTGCTTCCTCTTGTTGCGGCGTGTATAGACGTGGGTAATAGGGGGCGTCCACATTGTGAGGCTCTTGGAGGGTTCGGGATGCATGAATTGATCGGCTTCGCAGTTCTGGATGTCAAAGGTGGTGATTTTCCTTGAAGCCTTGACTTTCTTCGATCCGCTTGCCCTCACACAGGGTGAGGTTGCCGAGTAGACGTCGCACAGTGAGACGTACTTCAGAGGGGTCCCTATATCCACGTCCACGGATTCCTCCGGCCCTTCAGGCAGCAACTGTTGTCTTCCCAGACACGGCGATGCGGGGTTTGCCTCTTCGTCTCTCGGGAGAGTTCGGGTTAAATTACTGGATTGGCATGCCATTGAAATTTTTAACAGAAAAAAGTAACTAGATAGAGGAAAGATTAGAATGTGCTTTCCCCTATCTCTGGTAAAATCCGGGATTCAGAAAATGGGAAATTTCTAGGGCTAAGAACCGAGAGAAAAAATTCGGAGGGAGGTTTAATGGGAAACAATTGGTTTCCCGCCGCGAAGGAGAAGAATTTGATCCAGCAATGAGTGTTCATACACAGGAAGCATTTTAAATTGATTCTCTCTTTCGTCCTTTGTGTCTTTCTGGTACGCAATCACGTATTTACCATTTTACCGGGTAATAGTGGCCTAGTGGGAAAAGATTTACTACGTAGTTGATATTGTGAATGTGAATTTGTGATCAAGTTTTATAAAAATAAAAATAATGTACCGTAATAATTACAATAAATAGGATAATGATATTTATGAAACACTCAAATGACTCTCAACTCAATAGGTAAAGGTGGGATTTGAGGTTAAATTTAATATTTTCACAAACTATTCGATTGTCTCTAATGTTCTTCTTAGTATAGATTTACCACACATCACCCATTTTGTAAGTATAGTACGGAGTAAAAGTTTTATTTTGAATGCATATTTTATGGGTGCTTGTGGTGGCATGGAATTAATACTTACAAACCCACCATTTGAAATTACAAAGTTGTTTAATATCATAAATCATTCTAAGTAGGTCTACCGTGCAATTCTATAAATAAATGACAGTAAAAAATGCACTATATTGTAATATGATAGCAAATATCATGTTGGATCTCTGATAATATCATTATTTGGACATGCACATATACATATTGCACTCGTCAATATTTTGTCACCGTGCCCAGTAAATCCAAGTGGTAAAAGGGTATATTTTATTTGTCTTTCTCGACGTAAGTTTGGCTTTTCCCGATCAGTGTATTGTTTAGTTTTCTATTTTCTATTCAGCTATTCTACGTTTTTATATTAAATGTACTTTAAGGTGTTAACATTATGTATTGAAGATTTCTTGTTTTTATTTGAATGTGTACTTTATGTGAAAGACATTACTTTGTGGAACTGAAATTTACCATCAGACAAAGAAATGCTTTAGCTCATCTAACCCGGTCTTATACATTATTATTGCCTAGCTAATCAATGTTTAAGTAATAGTACCACTAGTAACAGTCTTCGTAGGCATACATTCCTTTTGAATCCAAAATTTGAAAGCTCTTCTGCTTTTTAACGAGGCAAAAAATCAAAGGCGGATGCGAAAACCTGGTGACAGGGGTAATAATGTGCAGCGAGAAATCTAAAGGTTTGTCATCTTTTTAAGAAGGCCATAGTTCCAAGGGCATGCTAAAATCCAATATATGAAGATAGTAATTTGAGGAGAAACTGAGATTATGAGACAGGTTTGACATTTCAGAGCAACAATACAAAATCGTGTTAAGAGTTCAAGGGGTGTGTGAAAGTACGAGGCCGATGGTAAAATTTTCGAGAAACTAAGTGAAGATGATAACCATGGTGCTACAATTCTAAAGGTCGCATTTCGAGGGGGATTGTGAGGTTGAGGCCGAAGTCATGATACTAAGGTCGAAGCTTAAGTGATAAATTCGATGATGATGGTAAATATCTAAAGTTGATGTTTTGAGCAAACATTCCAAATGCAAGAACTTTGATGCAGCAAATATGAAGGCAAGCTATTGGTGGCAAAAAAGGAGGTTGGTTTCTTCAGAAGGCCAAATCCTCTCAATGGATGCCCATCAAAGCAAATTGACATTCAGCTTTCAATCATCCTCTTTGTGGATAGCGACCATTGCATGTGTATAATGAAACCACGTAAGCCATTCTCATCACAAAAGGTGACCGTTGCAAATGAATGAAGACTAGCTTTAGCCGTTGCAAATGACAGCTCCTATCAAAACATTAGGCTCCAACCTCAAAAAATGATAACCATCTTGAATAAAAAGGACATAGATGCAACTATGATCACCATTGGTACTGAAATTGTTTTATGTGCGCCAAAGGCCGATGGCCAAATGTAGGCACTAAAGGCCAATGGTCAAATGTATGCACTTAAGGCCGATGGCATAAGCCAATGGTCAAAGACGGATACTGAGGCCAAAGGTAGAGTTCAGTTAATAGAGTTGAATGAAGCCTGGCCTTAGTCTTCCCCCGCATACATGGTGACCGCTTCAACTGATTAAAGACTGGTCTCAATCATCATCTCCACGGATGGCAGGTGTTGGAGCTGAATGAAGACTAATCCCACTTGCTTTTTCACAAATGAAAACCACTACAAAAAAACACATGTCTTAGCAACCCTTTTCGCGAGTGACGACGGTTCGAAGTGGATGAAGATTGATCTAAGCCACCATCTTTACAAGTGGTGGCCATTGTGTCTTGACAAGACTGATCTTAGCCAATCTCTATATGGATGACGATCATTGTACGTGAGAAAAGACCAGTCTCAACCATCGCCATCACTAATGTTGACCATAGCAAATGGATGGAGACTGTATTCCGTCGTTTCCTTAATAAGCGGTGAGTGTTGGAGTTGAGCTCCTTATCCAAACATTGAGCTTCAACATCTCAAAAATGATAACCATCTTGTTTAAAGGAGTGTGTTGTTGTTGGTACTAAAGCTATGTTATATGCACCAAAACTCACGAATGTTGAACGCTACACCAAAGACCAAAAAGCAAAGGCAAATGGTAGAAGTCAAATGCCAATGTAGAAAGGCAAGGCCAATAGCTGAATGCAGAAGCCAATGCTGAAGGTAGAGGATGATGTTCGATGGCATAATCTAAGATTGAAGATGTGGGTTCCACATCAACTTGTGTTATTATATAAAAACTTATTGGCTTTATATTCAAATAAAATAACGCAATAAGTTACATCATAGAACTGTGTTCGTGTTAGACCTCTATTATCAAACTCAAATACATTTTGATGTTACTAAAGCTTCAAGTTTAAAAAGATGTTTTGTCTTACCTTAAATGGTTTTCAAATAAAAGGTAATTGATAAACCTCATATTTGGAAACACTAAAAAGAAATCAAAGCATAAGACTAAGAGAGTAAGTGACATAAGAGAGAAGAAATAGAATATGAACATAAAGCCTCGAGTTGTATCCCACTATTTCATGTGGCATAAACCAACCTAAAAATTAACAAAAATATAGATCTATTAGCTTACCTTATTCAATTGAAAAGCGGTCATTTCCTCCTTCAATTCACGGTGTGGATGTCAGATTCCTTCGATGTAATCATTGAAGTGATCGAGTCTTTTAAGTCGGGAGTTGAACATGAAATCTGAAAACGGGAACAAACTGAGAAAGGAAGTAAAATTAAATGCAATGGTGGGAGACGGGACGATCGTGTGTGAACCGAAATCAAATTTGATGCCATTGATGATGATTTCAAACTATAGATCTAAATATGAAAATCGAAAATAGGAAAGGAGGACGATGATATGAGGAAAGGGAGTAATAGCCTCTCAAAAGAGGAGAAAGTGCGATGACGCTAAGGATTACACTACAATCGACACTACAAAGTGAGATTACAGTAGACTATAGATTGATAAAGCCGACTATCTTGGTCTTATTTTAATACTATCCTCCGTCTATTTTTAATCGCAACATGTTGAATTTTACACTATTCACATGTTCTACTTTGACTACATTTTATATTATTATTTTATGAAAATTATTTTCTTAAAAAATATTGTTCAATTAATCTCATTACAAATTTTCAAAATCTAATTTTTAAATATTTTTTACTAATAGAGATTAAGATATAATTACGGTTAAAGACGTGCGTTGGCAAGTGTGAAATGATGACCGTTGCAACTAAAAAAGAACGGAGGAAGTAATAATATTATAATCACGATTTAAATAATAAAGTCATATGATGTTCTGTTCTACATCAACAAATCGATTTGAATCACAAATAAAATCATCAATATAAAATCATATAACAACGTATTAGAGTTGTACGTATTCATTTAAAATTGCATAAAATAATAACGAACCCATAGTTGTGGACTTTTAGTTGAAATTTTGTTGATATTACTCCTTGAAAAGTGATGGGCAAATATGTGACCTGATAACTATTAGTTACTATAATTGTGTTCAAAGTTACATCCTAGTAACTACATTTAAGTACTACGATGTAAACTTTGAGCACAATTATAGACACTAATAGTTAAGTACTACTAGTATTAAGTACTACATTTAAGTACTACCATATATATTAATATTGAACATGCAATTTTAATATACAATTTCAATGGTAATAAGATCACTAATATAATGAATATAATGTATGCTTGAATTATTTAACAATCTTTTTCCTTTAATTACATGTGTTTGATATTTATTATTCACTTAACTTGTTTATGACCTCAAATGTACATTTACAAATCATGAGATGACAAAGTATTATCAATTTGAGCGTTTTTTTTGTTTATTTATCTATAATCCTTTTCCGATTTGATCTCATGCTTCAATTTCAAAAGAATTCGATTCAAAAGAACTATTTTAACAATCTTGATCTTTAAATATAGAGCATTTTGGATAACACTAAAATTGTTTAATTGACTGGAAATTGTGAAACTCTAACTCCAACAACGTAGTTGAATTTGCTGAATTCTGAAAAAATTGTATCAAATATAATAATAATGAATTGAAGGAATTATTGTACGAAAAAGAGCTAAATTGTCTCCTACAATAACTTCAATCAATTTAATGAAAAAGTAATTCCAACTTTACTTATTTTGTTCATTACTCTGTAGCATTGGATCAGACAAAAAAATGAACCGTGTTCCATTCCACACTAACTAATACGATAGTAGTTGATACTAATAAAAGAAAAGAGTTGGATCATAAACTTCATTTTCGGCCAATTCAAATATATAGTTCACATGACAGCCGGTTTGATATGAACAATACTCTCTCTGATTATAAATTTCTTGTGACTTATGCATATTTTATTTTGTGTTCTCAACTTCTGATACACTTTAATTTGTACCATCTGTATGCATTTTTATGTATTCATGTTCACAATTCTTGCAATATTTTCATTGAAAGTTCTTCATAATTACAAAGACGTCACCGCTTTTTAAAATTAAAATTTGATCTATTCCACCAAAATTTTCACATCAATGGCCGATCAAGATTAATTATTACTTTTCATTTAGGAAGCACTTTTTATTTGAACTTGGCCATTGATGTTTCGCTTTTTCACTTTTTGGATGTTTCGCAATATTCACCAAAATGTCACTGTGTATCTAATATTAGCCTAATTTGAGCAAATTAAAAAATGTGCAAAACAAAAAAGCAGTCCATAAGTAGCTTCAGGAATGGTGGCGCTTCCTCAATTTACGAAAAGACCGCAAATACTCCGTAGCAGGTTTCTGAGCTTGTGGGTTAGCCTCTAGTCAAATACCGGTTTTTGAGCTTAAAAGAAGAAGACCAGCGAAGGTAGGGAGGAGAATAAAAACATCTGGTCTGGGAAATAGAGGATATGCACCAAGGTGATAATAGATTGTGATTCGCGAAGCTGGAACAAATTTCTACCGAGTTCTATCAGCATCGACTTTCAATAGCCGGGTTTTTCATGTATGGAGCCAGAAATGTATCATTAGGGTTGAAAATTTGCGGTGTAAAGCTTAATACATCAAGCTATACAGTATTTTTACAGTTTAGAAATATTTATACATATATACTTCAGGACATTTTTTTACAAGAAGCAAAAATTACTGCCCCATTTCTTCAGGTGGTCTACATTCTCCTGCAACTCAACTGCTGGAGGACTTGTCCCACATCTCGCATGGCATCAAAACGACATTTCTGCTCCAGGTAATGCACAAGAAAAAGGTTTGACAAAAAAGATTAACCTACATATATCTACATAGGCGCAGAATTGAAATTGTAGTCAGGGTTGGAGCTTGCTACTTCCTTTTCTGTCTCTCTTTTCTTTTGTTTTCTCAATCCTGGACTTTACTGCCTTACTCACTGGGAGGTGGAGTTCTGGCGTCTTTGCTTTTCTTTTCTCAATCCTGGACTTAACGGCCTCACTCACTGAGAGGTGGAATTCTGGCGTCTTTTCTTTTGTTTTCTCAATCCTGGACTTTAATGCCTTACTCACTGGGTGGTGGAGTTCTGGCGTCTTTTCTTTTGTTTTCTCAATCCTGGACTTTACGGCCTTGCTCACTGGGAGGTGGAGTTCTGGCGTCTTATCTTTTGTTTTCTCAGTCCTGGACTTAACGGCCTTACACACTGGGAGGTGAAGTTCTGGCGTCTTTTCTTTTGTTTTCTCAATCCTGGACTTTACAGTCTTACTCACTGGGAGGTGCAGTTCTGGCGGAAGAGGCAATGGATTTCCGGTTTTGCGGTTAAAAGCCCTTACACAAACATATCCTGTATGCAACAATTAGAACACATTTCCAGTTTTCCACAGTCTTTCAATTGGATTGGAAATTAAGATACGAAAAATGGGGATACCGAATGATGTAAGTAAGAGAGGGTTGATGTCTATCGGTAGTATCCATCACAAGATTTGTTATAACAATTAGAACACATTTCTAGTGTTCCACACTGTCTTTCAATTGGATTGGAAATTAAGATACGAAAAATGGCGATACCGAATGATGTAAGTAAGAGAGGGTTGATGTCTATCAGTAGTATCCATCACAAGATTTGTTTTAACAATTAGAACACATTTCCAGTTTTCCACACTGTCTTTCAATTGGATTGGAAATTAAGATACGAAAAATGGCGATACCGAATGATGTTAGTAAGAGAGGGTTGATGTCTATCGGTAGTATCCATCACAAGATTTGTTTTAACACTAACCAAACATAAGAGCAAAGTCTAAAATGGTATGGGGGTGTTTTGCAGCATCATACCTTCCCAGAAACATCTCTGCACATCTTCAGTTGACATCCCTGTTTATTTCACACATCAGGGAGCTATGGAAACCAATGTAAGTTGAAGCATTTATTACATTGTATATATTGTCTCTACTCTACCTCGGAATATTGTTTTTATTGACGTTCCACAGTATAAAGTCTTTCTTCTCAGCTCCCATACCCATGCTCTCGGAACGCTTATAGGTTGCTTACTGGATTCATAATCAGCAAATACCTGCAAGGATGTTTCCGTTGACCATATCAGGATCCTCAGCTTACATGTCAACAGAGACTTATAAGCCAAGTTTTTAGCAAGCTCAACACATCAGTGACATCACACCTCATTAACTTGGAAGTAAGTTCCATTGAGTGGAAATCTTCCTTTAGTTGCTGTTCTGCAAGGTATCTGAGTAACCATCACAGGTCAGTTCTTAATTCCGATCAGACTGTCAAATATGCTGGGAATTACTCACAAATTTTGTATGGACACAATAAATTCATGTTATCTCACCAGAAGTGTTCCTTGAATTGTTTCAACATCATCTTCTTCTTCCGGTCTGTTTTTCGAAGTCATTGAGGAATCTGCTGCAGGTCACATGAAACATATCAGAGGACAACACTATTTTGATCTTCAAGATCAGAATGGCAAAGCTATATAGATGTTTATACAGTAGCACTATGACACTATGGAGCTAAATTGCTCTAAACCTACCTGGTTTCTTAATAATAGCAAGCAGATATCGACAAGGGTCATCTGGTTCTCGCGCCTCTAACTGCATTCAAATGTTATATAGTTTCACTCCAACATCACAGTTATGTAAAACAAATAGAAGATTGCAATTCTTTTAAGTTGAAGACTGTTAAAAACTAACCCCAATAACAAGTGGGTGTGTATCTGGAAGTTCATAGCTGCATCAAGTGGATACAGAGAAAATATTTCAAATGTTAAGGCATGTTGAATAAAATACATGATCGAAAAGATGCAATTGTGACAATTGAAGCTTCTTCATATTGTACGTACACTTGGTGCTCCGTCCTTAAACGGCTTATGCTTTTCCATTTAGGTAAAGGGATGGATGCAGCCTCTGGAGCTGCAACTATCAAAGCATTAGATAGATTTAGGTTGTCCTCCATTACTCTGCTCTCTTCCATATAGGTCAATAGATTTTCCATGAATGTCTTCTTATCGAATTTGATAGTTGGTATTTCAGCAACACCAAGATCTTCCATATCCCTTTCTGTTGATTCAACTTGATCAAGTAGTGGATACTCACCAGAACCTTGTTCACAACAGACTGGCAAATGCCCCAACTCTGACAAGCCACAACATTCTTCAGGCAAAGTAACAAGTGCCATTTCAGAGTCAACAGAAGTATCAGCTGATAGTGGACAAAAAGAACCAACTAGACTTCTCTCTGACAAGTCACCTTCTCCAGGTAAGGTGACAAGTGCCTCTTCAGTGTTGATGGAATTATCAGTTGATGGTGAATAAACAGAACCAACTAGACTTCTCTCTGACAATTCTAGTTCTTCAGGTAAGATAACCAGTTCCTTTTCAGTGCGGATGGAATTATCAGCTGATTGTTGATAAACAGGTCCAACTAGACTGCTCTCTGACAAATTACGTTCTTCAGGTAAGATAGCAAGTGCCTTTTCAGTTTTGATTGAATCATCAGCTGATGGTGGAGTGCCATCAGCTAAGGTAAGAAGTGCCTGTTCAGTGTTGATGGAATTATCAACTTGTGGTTGTGGATAAACTGGACCAACTAGGCTTCTCTCCTGCGGCACTGGCAGGGTAAGGCTTGCACTGCATCCATGTTAGTGTTTAGGTTGCATGAAAGATAAAAGGTACATTCAAAATGTTTTGTGGCACCTCTTGTTAGCTTAAAATAGTACACAATAGCCAGGTAACCTTTTTTTACAGAAATTTACTTCAAACTCTAAAAATTTTATTTGTATAGATTTAGCATCATAGTTGCACAAGAATCCTTAATCTAAACAATTCCATTAAGAAGTTGAGTATTTATTTGCTCAACATCAAAGATTATAAATGATAACACTCAATGCCTAAAAGAAAAGATCATGAGATGTTATAGCAATATATAGAGTAGTTGAAACAAACCTACCTTGTGAAAGCACTTGCAAAGTGCCTGCACTCTGCTCTCATTGGACAAGCATTGCAATTTGGTCTTTCTTTTGTACAAAACACCTGTATCAAATCAAATTTACAGTGGCTACTTTTCTTGTCATGCAAACAAGATACTTAAAAAACTTATGAAGACTCACGTTCTACCTTTCCAAACGTGATCATCTGGGTGTGAAATTCATACCTGCAAAATGGATGAATGGTTCTTTCACTTTACTACTGAATACTTAATTATGCACTTCTTGATGAAGAACAACATTGATAGAAAGAGATCATCTACATACAGGGTTAAGTGATCAAGTGTGCATAGCCGTGGCCAAATATACTTGTGAATAGAGTTGACATGTGGATACCTATATCGTAATGAATGATAACAATAATAGAGGTGTAAAAGAAAATTATGGTTATTGCTGTGCACTTATACACGGGTACTTAATGATAATGAAATATCACTTACTTTTTCAGAAGATGCATTGGTTGGCTATTTGGCAGTAAATGAATAGGAACCCATCCCAGACGAACTAGTACACGGCCAACATTGATGTCAACCTAATTGGATCAGTGAAGTAAAACGATAATGGTATATTCCATGTAAATAGATATATTTACTATTCCCTCCGTATCAAAATAAGTATCCTAGTTTCCTTTTTGGGAAGTATTAAATTAATTGTCGGGATGTATCAAGTTAATTGTCCCATTTGCCTTTTTGGAAAGAAATTCACCCTAAAAGCCTTTTACTTTTTATATAGTCTAGAGTAATTAATCTTAAATTACGTGAAAAAGCAAATGGGACATATAATATGATGAGGAGGAAGTACGATCTTACTCCAAATACCAAAACTTTCAAAACATAAATGTACCTTTTCAGTAGATTAAGGCACTTTTCTTTAAAAGGAAACAACTCATAATGAAACCATAGCTAATGTATTTGGAATATGATTAGGAAATATATCAGATCCGTCCCTAATAACTTTGTCATCTTTTCCTTTTTGATCGTCTAAAAAACTTTGCCACTTTCCATATTAATCAGTGAATTTGTGGTTCCTATTATTTCTACCTCCCCTGCACAAGCCTCAAACCCCTCAATCACATAATTTTTATTTTATTATTTCTCGTACTAGTCAAACTTCGCAAAGTTTTGAGGGACGGAGGGAGTATATGATTGTAAAATATTAGTGATCTTACCTTGTGGAGGTTAGACAAATCACATGTACACCCCATACACCATGCATGCATACACACACAGACATATACATATATATATATATATATATATATATATATATATGACAAATCTTCATGTCAGGCCGGCCTGACGGGATGCTCCGTCCAGCCGAGCCCGTTTGGGCACCTTCCCGGTGGAATTTTTTGATGAAATTTTTTGAGCATGTTCCTCATCAAGTCTAGTTTGTCCATACCAAATTCCGGCTCAAAATTCGATCGGGAAGGCATTCAAATCATTTTTTGAAGGTGACTGCGTCAAAATATACACATGAAACTGCAGTCAACTTCAAAAGATGATTTGAATGCCTTCCCGATCACATTTTGAGCTGAAATTTGGTATGGACAAACTAGACTTGATGAGGAACATGTTCAAAAAATTTCATCAAAAAATTCCACCGGGAAGGTGCCCAAACGGGCTCGGCCGGACGGAGCATCCCGTCAGGCCGGCCTGACAAGAAGACCACTCTATATATATATACACACACACATATGTAGATAATTCTTATGAAAGAGATAATAAGCTTTAAGCCCTAATTCTCTTCTTCTATAAAAGTTTATATGGTATCAGAGCCATAAGAGGTATAATCGGCCTTCTTCTTTCTCATGGCCAACAACAACAAAATCACACACCCGGAGGATCTCCAAGAACAGTAAACTTCTCGCTAGACAATCCACACTCATCACTGGGACCTCTTCTACCACAATCATCAATTCTACAACTCTTGATGGACTCATGCTTAATCCCAATCAATGGGCACAACAACAACACCCAAGCCTGAGTCTCAAAAGAGTTTGGGGTTGGCACTCCAATTGATTGGTACTCCAATTGTCATCCCACCGTTCCTGTGGTCGTGCCAATCATCTCCAACGGCACCGGCAAGATCAGCTCTCCTTTGTAATTATTAAGTTATGGATTATAGCAATCATCTAAAAGTTGCTACGGGCAAGTGGTCAGATCTACTACGGCATGCGTATATGTTAGGATTCTGGATGTAAACCCTTTATTGGGTCTGATTGAACTTCCAATGCAATCTGAACTAGACTAGAGCACAACTATGGCATCGATCCAACGTCAATAACCCATTTACACTCCCAACATGAATCTAAACCTACATGGACCTAACCTATGACACTAGACTCTGTAAACAAGCTATCCCCGTTACTGCAAACTCGTTCCCTCATCATACCACCTCTGTCCCATATTGAATGTCTTGTTATAGTTTGGCACAATTATTAATAAAGTGGTTGAAAAGTAAAAATTTTGGTTGAGATTTGAGTATAATAAAGTAAATAATATAGACTGCATATATCCAGCCAGAAAAGAAAACTGGACTTTCATTTTGGGACAACTCAAAAAAGAAAGTAAGACAACAAAAATGAGATGGAGGGAGTTTTGCTTCTACTTGTCAGTCTCAGGATTTAGAGGTACATGAGTAGCGAGAAGTTATGTCAATGGAATCAGATGCTTTAGTTCAAGAGGGTACTTAGGAAGTGATTTTTCCTCGAACTAGAATATTGTGGATTGTAAATGGGTTTACACAGTCAAATATAAACCGGATGACACTTTAGATCAGTTTAAAGCTCATTTGGTAGCAAGCGCTTTCATCACTACAGTGAATATTCTGAGTTCTGACAAATACAAACTGGTGACTAAACCAATTAATACTTAAGTGGTTCTTACCGTTACTCTTTCGTGCTTCTTGCATGGGGATCTTTAAGAAGAAGTCTACATGAAGCATCTTCTGATTTTAATAAGGATTTTGGTTTTCTCTGTGCCGCCTTTGAGAATCTATCAACGGGCTCAAACAGACCCCTCATGTATGGTAGAACTCATTGTGTGATTTCCTCTCTTGATTTTGTCAATCTGTCTCTGGCACGAATCTCTTAATTTTCTCCTCCAAAGGGAGACACATTTATGTGTTAATTTGTGTCGACGATATTATTGCAACGGTCTTCACACCACTATTGACTCTTTGGGACAAAAAACACTATTAAAGACTCATGATTTTTTATGTAGATCAAGTCACTCGTAACAACAAGGGTTTGTTTCTTGATGAACATCAATATATTATATATTGTTAAGCAGCATTAAAATGGATGGTGCAAATTTAGTGGCTACCTCATTGGTGCCCTTTGCTTCATTAAATTTATTTGATAGCTCTGGTACATGTGATGTCCCCTTTATAGGCAGGTACTCGTTTCAGTGCAATACTCGAGCCTCACCCGACCGACCATTCTGTTTGGTTCATGCATGAACCAATGACAAATCATTGGCATTTAGGTCAGCGGGTCTTGCGCCACCTGAAGGGCACTGCTTCTTCCTATAGTTTCTTACTCATGCCGATCTCTTCCTATTTATGACTGTTTAATATCTTGAAAGTCCGCCAAACAATACACCATTGCCAAATCTTTTACGGAAGCTGAGTATCGTGCCCTTTCTATCGATGCCTCCGAAGTGATCAGGATCGAATCACTCTTACACAAATTGTGGGGTTGCCCTCCGGTGTCACCAATTTCCTTTGTGACAACAAGGGTGCCGTGACTTTGTCTGCTAGTCCAGTGTTCCATTCCCGCATGAAGCAAGAGACGATTGGTTTCCATTTTGTGGCCTTCGTGGTCTCCTTTCCGTCCTTGATATCCCTTCCCATGCACAGTTGACCGATGTTCTCACAAAACCATTGCCACAACAACCGTTTCTCCTGCCCATGATTCTTGACTGTGATCAAATATCTGGCTTGTGGGTCGTATAGAAGGAAACAAATCATAATGAAATTGCAGGAAATATATTAAAGATATGATTGCAATATATTAGAGATATGATCATAATATATTGACGATTCTTATCTTATTGAGGTTGTACAAACCGCCTCTGCACACCATATGTGTGTGTGTGCGCACACACACAATTCTTATGAATAAGATAAGCTCTAAGCCCTAATTCTCTTCTTCTTCTTCTTCTTCTTCTAAAAGTCTATATTTTCATCGTAAAGTGATCAACTTACTGGGAATGCTTGGTGTTGGAGGGTTAAAAGCCGTATGCATTCAACACTTTTCAATCCCAAGCCATATATGCTTAAAAGATATTCCCTGCGAAACAAGGATAGGTCTCTAAGTACTAGAATGCACTAAATTTTCTTAAACTTCTGGTTGAATAAAAGTTAATGCAGAAGTACAAAAAAAGAAAGATGATTACTTTGCGTTCTCAGGTGGAGCATTTCGAAGCCATTCAAGATCAATACTCCCAAGCTCCTTCTTGAGAAGATCAATGCAATTCTTCAGAAATAAAAACACACAGAATGAGTTGCAATGGCTTAACATATAGTATTTAAGTTCATCATTTGAAGTGAAACAGTCTTCAATTGATCTTGATTTACCTTTATTCTCTCAGCAAGTTTTTTGTCCATTCCTCTATCTGTAATAGCTTTGGAAATGTCATCGACATGAGAAGAGCTAACCGCGTTCCAATCTAAAGCACTGGATGTAGTATCATCAGTTCTCATTTTATCATCGAATTGAGCACACAACTTTCTTATATTATCTCGATGGTTGACACTGTATCCTTCTTTCTCTGTTTTCCTGATTAAAAAATTCATTACAACTTCTTTTCTATTTACTTCCTTCTCCTTTTCTTCCGTGCTTAGATTTTTAATCTGCCTTTTGTCAATTGAGTCACTTTCCACTGAAGGCACTGACATTTTGCTACTTATGTCTCTGTTTGGGTAGTGAGCAGCCAGTGACATGAAAGCAGAGCTGCAAAAGTATTTGCTTCCAGTAAGTTTAGTTAATGATGCACATCCTCTTACATTCACCATCTTTCTCTCATTTTTTATGGTCGGTAAAAAGTTTCTTGCACGTACCAATTAGGGACTAACACTTACCTTGATGAGATGTCCGATACATTTTGAGTTAGAAATGCTCCTGCTACCGAATCTACAACTGAGCCTTTCCAGGGAGAGAATCGTCTATTACCTATGAAGTTGATAGTTCGTCTTATACTAGCATATATACTTTGGTTTATGCAAGTTTGAGTGCACAATTATTTGGAGAACCACAAAGATAAAGTTGAGCAGATGAAACATTGGATGTTCTGTATAAAGTTGTTGCAACATTACCTTGGATAATATGCATGCGGGAAATGAATGATGCAATTCGTCCTCGGAAAAGCTCCCTTTCCTTCTCCCATTTTTCTTTATACTTCTCAGCCATTTCAGTGTCCTCATTTTCTTCTTTTTCTGATTTTCCCATCAACCATTCCCACTCTTTTATTGTATCGATGTCAAGGTCAACTTTTGCTTCTAACTTGACCTCTGTCAACTTTTTCTCCTTGATGGTTACTAGGGCTCTCTGTTCAATATTCTTCTTCTTGGTGATAGATTCCTTTTGTTTTTTGCCACCTGGAGACCTTTCTTTGCTAAGAGCCGAACTGATAACCTTTTTTCTGCTTAGTTTATGTGACCCTATAAGATGTGAATGACGTGGGCATCAGAACAGTTTAACAGGATCCCCTGCAAATTCAAGAAAAGTGTGTATTATGATTTCTACCTTTGACCTCTTCATTCATACTTTCAGAGAGAATGCGCATGAAGTTAAAATTCTTTGTTCTCATATTTCGAAAGAATGGCATAATCTTCTCCCCTTGAGATCTTCTACAGTACACCTGCAATATACTCATAGTTACACTATCTATGACAATGAAATTCATATCGATACAAGGAAATCATTCCAAATGGCCAAAGTAGTGTAATTGTTATGACATACGTAGTGCATCTGCTTTAGAGAGTCTGAATCCAACCTCCCAATGCTGTGTGAAGTCTGAGAACTTTGAATGCCATAAAGTTGGTCTACAATGGCCGGGTTATCCTTTCTAGACTTTTGTGCATTAGAGTTCAGTGCTTGCTGAAGGTTGCATTCTTTTCCTGTACAGTAACTTCTCATATCCTCCTTACTGACATCTGTGACTAGTTCTTTTTTAATTAACTGGCTTTTATGTACCAATAAGTTGTTATTCTTTGCTGAACGGCGCTTTCGAGGTGTCAACTGTTTAGGTGTCTCGGGTTTAAGAGATTCACCACAAGGATGATCATCTTCCGCCTCTGCTACTTTCTTCATGGAATAATGCTTCTTCATTCTCAGTCTCCGCCTAGGCCTGAGGTTGTCAGTTTCAAAGATGCTCCTGCTTCTTTTCCTTCTCCATGATGTTCCTGCCAACTCTTCTGCAGCAAACCAATACCAATTAGCATCTTACTCATGGATAGTTGGGCATGCATCCACCTCATTAAGCAATGAAAAATGCTCGCATTCCATTAATCTTTTATTTCCCCTCCCAAAATGTTCATTATTCCTTTTAGGGAAATTCCAAATATAACCATCCTTTGCTTCTTACGTTCTAATTGATTTCGAAACCATACGAGCTCAGTGCCTAATGAAAAGGGGAGAACATTTAGGAGGGATGTAATTTGGACTATAATGGTATAATATTACATCCCAATGCGTGTGTGCGGGTGTGTATGCTATCTGAATGAAAAAAGTAGGGGTGGACATATCGGTCTGGTTTAACCGAACCAAATTGAACTAACCGAACCAAATTGAACTAAACCAAACCGAAACCCGACCATATGCAATTTGGATTAAGTTTGGTAGTATTTCTTTCAAACCGTATTAAACCGAATTGAACTGAAATTGAAAAAAACTGAACCAAACTAAAAAATTTCAATAAAACTTTCATGTGTTAATATAAATAACAAATCCAAATTGAACTAAACCGAACTGAAAAATAGTATGGTTTTTGTTTAGTAATAATTCTTCCAATCCGTTCTAAACCGAACTGAACGAAAATCGATAAAAACCGAACCGAAAACCGATATCCCCACCCTCAAAAGAAAGTGTCAAGAAAAAAATTAAAAGCAGAATGGAACAAAATTAATGTTGTTTAGAAATTTACTCACATTTAGACTTCTTAGCATTTATATAATAGGAATATATTTAAAAAATGGGAACAAAAAACCTGAATTTATTAATTAGTTCGAACCAATGTTTAAATTCCTCGACAATTTTCCCACCCCAAATTTTTTCTATGATGCCCTGTTTTTCTTATTCTTTGTTATTTTCTAATTATGGGTCATTAGGAAAGAATTTAGGTAAATAATATCATTTGATACGAATATCGTTGTAATGATTGTATGAGATTAGGGGTAGACCAGACTGGGACTGGTTGATTTCCGGACCGAGACTGGAAAACAAGGTTTCAAGCTAGTTTCATTTCCGCACGGGAAAGAAAGAGGTCATATTTTGGGCCTCAAATTTTGGGACCAGTACCCAGTCCCACATCAAGTTGCAATTGTTTGCATTTAAACCATTGTGAAGCATTTTAAAAGGGGTGGGGTATATTTAAAAGTTGAAAAAGGGTAGGGACTGGGGAGGGGTGGAGGGTTTAAAACTTTAAAAAATAAAAAAATAAAAATGTGACCAAACCAAGATTGTCGGGGGACAGAATTGGCTCAGAACTGGAAATAAAGGCCTTGAGCCCCATACTTATTCTCTTCTCCAAGGGCCTGTTTACTTCCGACTTAATGGACTTAATGAGGATAATGACTTAATCATGCAACCATTAAGTCATATTTACGTACAACTTAATTGAAAACATGACTTAATCATTCAATCAAATAATTGTCTTAATCATTAATCTCGAAAATAATAATCATTCACATTAATACACCTTTTATGTCAATTTTTAAAGTCATTTATGGAATAGATTTATGTTAATAAATGAAATTTCCCATTGACATTATAATCCAATAATAATACTAAATTGATTATTTTATTCAATTCAGACTATTTATAAACACACAAAACAAATAACCTCATATACAACCCAGACATATATCTTAATCATAGTGACATCTTCATCTAGAGAGGGCTTGATAGAAAAAAAGTAAACAACCCTTAGAGAGTGAAAGTCACTTCAACAAAATAAATGTAAGATCGTCTTTATTGACCTGTTCTACATTCCTCTTCCTATAAATACCATGACTATAAATTATATATCCAGTTCCAAATCTTTGTTGGGAGTGGTTCCAAAATGTGGCCTATTTTAAAAAATGGATTGGTTCATAACTTAAAGTTATGAAAAAACTAAATCGTTTCTAAATCGGGACCAGACTGGGACTGTCGGGTGACCCGGAACCAGGGACGGATCTAAAAAATGCGGTTATTGGGGGCACTAGGTGTTTGAAAATTTTGTTTTTCCTTTTTTTAAAAGCAAAAGTAAAATCGGAATCAGTTTTCAGATTCTGAAAAACTGTTTCTAGGAACATTTTGAGACATCGCTCAAACACTTTAAGGGAGTATCTGCGATTGCTTCTACTTCAAAAAAATGATTTTTAGCGTGATTTTGGATAAAGTACTTAATACTACGTAGTAAAAATTGGCAGTGTTTGAGAAAAAAGTGTTTCTGAAAAAGTAAAAGTTGGTAGTGTTTCATAAAATAAGTGTTTTTTGTGTAATAAAAAGGTGAAAAGTAGTTTAAAGCACCCTTCCACCTGCTTCCAACTTTAATTTTTAAGTGATTAATTTAAACAAAAGTTGTCATTTGAAAACACTCTTTTCGATTTTTTTAAGCCAAAAGCTAAAAAGCTAAAAGATAATAATTTTACTAATAATAGCTTAGGTTCAATTTTTATATAGTAGTATTTATGTGGCCAATGACCATGACATTGTAGTCAATAATATTTTTGAAAATTATCAAAACTTAATAAACCTGATTATGAAAATAAAGATTGAAAAAAAAGTAATTTTAAATCTTTATTATTCGAACAAATAATTGACAAATCGAGTTATAGAAGGTGTATTTCTTGGAAAATTGATTTGGTAACTGAAAATCGAATATTCTTTCTCAACTCTTAAACTACTCTTTCTTTAGGCTTTAAAAATTAGAATAACATAATGTTTAGAAGATAAAATCTGAGTCTTACAAAACATGAATAGATAATGGGCCGACTCTATGCATCTCTTACATTCCAAAATGATTGTGGATTATTTAATGGGGGCACTCATATTTTTTGGTTGGGGGCACAAGTAATTAATTGATTAAAAATAATAAAAAAATACTAAAAAAGACAAAGGTTATTGGGGGCTAGTGCCCCCATCCTCCAAAGGGTGCATCCGCCCCTGCCTGGAACCAAGTTCGGGACTCCCCGTCTCACTAATTCTTTTAGGACTGGCTGGTCGGGAGCGGGAACTTATCCATGCTTATGTGCATGTCAAAAGAAGTATCCTTATAGTTTACACAACAAAAGTCACATATGAATGAGCCTCAACATGGACGTAGCCAAGGGAGCCAACCCGTGCCTTGCCCACTCCATTTTTTGATAAAAATCTTTATTCTTACTTGTAAAGAAATACGGAGTATGTGTGAAAATGTATAGGAACAAATTCTTTATCCAGCCCACCCCAACATGACTTTTATTAATTACCTACTTAATTAATGAGTGAACCAATGACATTAGTAACCCCGTTAAATTAGGATGATTGGATTGATTGGTAAATTAGAACTACTCGCAATTAAGTGAACTATAGATTGCAAATATACCATCCATTTTCACAGTAAAAACAAAACACTCATGTTAGATAAATCAAACAAACGTTTCATTCATTTATTTAAATTCAAAATGACCACGTTTACATAACTACTCTTCTGAAAACAAAACAATGGCCACGTTTACATAATTACTTTTCTAAAAGTTAATCGCTAGAAATGAGAATAAATAGAAAATCCCATTCATATTACTCTTTAAAATGTGCGGGATAAAAATATTACTTCACCCGTCCCTAAAAATTCTTCACATTTCCCTTTCTGGACCCTTTCGGAAAGTTTTGTGTGACTACCATTCATTTACTCTTTTCTTACTTCATCACAACCATACATTTCCACTTTATTTTCACCTTCTTAAACTCCTATCCAAGCCAAATCGGGAATAATTACTAATAATTTAGTAATTATTAGTCACTGTTTAAATTCACAATTACATGCAAGTTACTAGGGTGTAAAATTTTTGTCCTTCATTTTTTATTAGTACTATTTGAGGAAAAACCCAATGACCGTATGTTCCATGTGCATAAACGAGTATCTTTTACAAAAAAAAGACCCCACATTAAAAAGGAGCAGAAGTAGTTGATTCTCTTGCAAACTAGCCATTTAATAAATGATGGTTTATGTAAAGCAATTGATGAATTTTGATCATAATTATTTGATTTCCTGTTTTATGTGCTTCTAGTGTGTCGTTTAGAGGGGAGGATCTATGTACGGGCTATGGTAGGCTGAAGCCCAGAGCACAGATTTCTGGATCCGCCCCTGGTCGTTTAGTTCACTAATATGCACAATTGTTTTCATTTCCCAGCTAATATACTGGCAAAGAAGAGCTAGAATTTGAAGCAAAATCTAAAGCGTGCAGACAAATTAAGAAATTAATAAGTGTAATTAATAGCAAGATGGAACAACTAGTAAGGAATTAAGGATGGACTAACGAATTCCTGCTTTGTTTGTATCTCTAGCCGCCATGGCTATGCTGTGCTCTGGCCAAATCGTCAAACGCCCGCCTCAAGAGCATAAGTATGATATATTATGGTTTGGGATAATTAAGAAACATATTATTATGTATGAAAAAAATTAAAAAGAAGAACCCAATGCTTGAACAAGGGGCAAAGTTGATGATCGACACATGGCAGCTCTAATATGCTGCCACCAGTTTTTATGAATGGAACTGTGGAAGTGAGTTATATATTGCGGAGTGTGGATCACCACTTCGTTTACACATCACAGTTAAAAACAATACACAAAATATCAACGTGTCCTTATATAAGTATATTATAGACACTTTGTCTGTGAACACACTATCTACAAACAAAAAACCCTCACAAAAGTGTGTAAAATTATGAAATGTGTACACATTTTTTCCTTTTATCAGTGGACAAAAGCCCTCAACAATTTACTTCTTTATTCGAGTGCCCATTACACATTACGAGTTAATGTTTGCAACACTTGTACGGAGTATAATATTGCACTAGATTTAACTAAATGATATGGCAAATTATTTCAAATGTGGTTATTGAGGCGCAAATACTGCCTAGACGTTTGGAAAAAACTCCGGACTTTCCCGCTTCGTGAAGTTAAGACAGGCACTTAAGAAATTAGGTAGCGATGAGAGCACACGATTTAAATTCTCCAATATGAAGATTCTTCCACTATACAAAAGAATAGTAGGATTTACAAGGATGTTACAAAATTGTCTCACTCAAACTTGAGGATATGAACTTCCCAAGCTATCTCTCTTCTCTCAAAGAGACTCTCTAACTTTCTCACTCTAAGAAGTGGATTCTCTCTTACTAGGATGGTTAGGAATGAAGCTCCTATCCCTATTTATACTACTCCACCTTCACAATGAATGGTGAGGATGATTTCCATCCAAGAGTGGGGATTGATTCTCTAGAATGCTCCACACACTCTAGGAGTCTCTATACTCTTTCACTCTCTTCCATATCCTTCCATACTCTTCCATAAGCTTCCGGAAGGTTCCACACATCTCTAGAATATTCCAGAGGATTCCACACTATTCCACATACTTCTAGAGAGTTCTAGACTTCTCTAGAATTCTCCGGAACTTTCTAGAAAAGTCTATACTTCTCCAAAAAGCTCTAGAATTTTCTAGAACCTTTCCAATTAAGGAGGGATCCCAACACTAGATTTATTTAGAGACAAACTAAATGATATGGCAAATTATTTCAAATGTGGTTATTGAGGCGCAAATACTGTCGTACGGCCGGCTGTATCTTGTGCATGGTACAACCGGATATTTTTGTAATATTCAGCAACTTTAAGGGCATGTTTACTAACAGAAATAGTTTCCTGTTTTCTACTTCTGTTTTTCATTCTCCAATTTTCTGTTTTTATTTTTCAGTTTTTCTATCTCCAATTTTCTGTTTCTATTTTTTAGTTTTTCATTTTCAAATTTGAAAACATGTTCATCAATTTTTTCACACAGTTATCCAATTCCACACCCTTTACCCCCTACCTCTACCCTTACCACGATCTTACACTCTGCCCATACTCCACCAAAACCCTTCATACCCACCCATACCTACTCGTAGGGGTCGGGGTAGGGAAGTTATGAGTGGGGTGGGGTAAGGGGTATGGTTGGGGTGGGGTGGTAAGGTCTAGAGGTAGGGGGTTGGTGGGGGTAGTGGGTGGGTTAGGGTCGTGGTTAGGGTTAAGGGTGGGATAGTGGGTAGGGTTGGGGTAGGGTAGGGAGTTGGGATAGAATGGCGGTAGGGTGGGGTCGGGACCAGGGTGGGGCCGGGGTAGGGTGGGGGGTAGGATGGATGTAAGGGTGGGGGTAGTGGGTAGGGTTTGGGGTAAGGTAGGGGTAGGGTAGGGAGTTGGGATAGGATGGCGGTAGGGTGGGGTCGGGACCAGGGTGGGGCCAGGGCAGGGAAGGGGTAGGGTGGTGGGGGGTAGGATGGCGGTAAGGGTGGGGGTAGTGGGTAGGGTTTGGGGTTGGGGTAAGGTAGGGGTATGGTAGGGAGTTGGGATATGATGGCGGTAGGGTGGGGGCCGAGGTAGGGTAGGGGTGGGGGTAGGATGGCGGTACGAGGGTGGGGGTAGGATGGCGGTGGGGTGGGGCCGAGGTAGGAGGCATGTGGTAAGGGGTAAGGTAGGGGTAAGTGGTAATATACGAGGGGTGGGGGTAGGGTAGGGTGGGTCGGGGGTGGGGTCGAGGTGGTAGGGGGTGGCGGTAGGGTAGGGTGGATCGAGGTGGGGTCGAGGTGGTAGGGGTGGCAGTAGGGTAGGGTGGATCGGGGTGGGGCCGAGGTCGGGACATGTGGTGGGGGTGGGGTAAGGTCATTATAGGGAAAAATGGGTACGCGGGGTGGGGTGGGGGTTTGGTGGGTAGGGTAGGGGTAAGGGGTAAGGTACGAGGATGGGGGTATCGGAATGGAATCGACATCGGAGCGGGACCGGACCCACCACTAGGTGTAAGTATGCAAATTCATTGCAAAGGCACTGTAGCATCTGCGTTTTCAAAATTTGGAAAACTAGTAAAAGTCACTTCTCCAAATCATTAAGGAAAAGAGAGACATGTTTCATTTTTTCCGTTTTGGAAAACGATTTGGTAAACGCGTTTTTCTTTTTTCCTTTCTTTAGTTTTCCAGGAATATCTTTGGTAAACACGTTTCCTGTTTTCTGTTTTCCAGTTTTCTGGAAAACTGGAAAATATTTCTGTTAGTAAACAGACCCTAAGTCTTTCAATAAATTTCTAATCCCTAATTTCTGATTTGTGCGCAGGTGTCGACCATCTTCCTCGCTTCCGGCTTCAGCTGCTATGGCGACGGCGATTGACAGGCCCTTCACTTTCAGATTCCCCTTCACGTGCTGGAAGGAGCTTGATGAGAAACCATTTCCGAACTGCATGCGACCTTAATACCTCACCGTCCTCATCTGTCATCCGCTGTCATCATCGATCGAGCATCATCATCGTCATCCGCTGTGCTCCCATTCGAACTTCTCTGGCTTCCGCACTGAGCTCTTGGACGTTGTTTTCCAATTGCTAGGCTATTGGAAATTTTTGGACTTTGGATGGTCCAATTGCTTTGAAAATTGGTTTTCAATTGCTACGTTACTGGAGTACCGAAGATCTTTGGACTTTCGATTTTTATGTACCAGCTATACATTAATGGGCTTCTTATTATAATTATATGAGCATACACAAATGAATATTAGAGCAAAATAAAGATTTTAAATGAGTTTTCATTTATTATCGATACTCATTTTATAAGTTACGTATGCTCAATTGATACTAATGTTATGCTCATTTTAAAATATCAATCGTGTAGAAGCACAAACCATAATACTCAATTACAAGTTTCTAATACTCAATCGATGAGGTTTCATGCTTAATGCTCATTTAGTAAGTTACATATATATATATATATATATATATATATATATATATATATATATATATATATGATTTTTTTGAATGTTTTGTAAGTTATATATGTTCATTTGAATTTTCCGATGCTCATTTTGTGAGTAATGTATGCTCATTTGAATTTTCCGAAACTCATTTTGTAAATTATCTATACTCATTTGATACTAATGTTATGCTCATTTAAAAATGTTGTGTCGATACATATTTCAAAAGTATCATATTACATTAGATTCATGTAGGAGTTGATTATAGATATGGTATCACAGACCATGATATTCAATTGCATGTTTCTAATACTCAATATAGAAACTTTGATGTTCAACAAAATTGTCGTGATGCTCAACAAAAAAAATTATGAGTTTCATATTAATGCTCATTTAGTAAGTTACATATGTTCAATTTGTACTCAAATTATGCTCATTTTTAAAATGTCATATCAATGCATATTTCAAAACTACCATATTACATTAGATTCACATATTGAAGTTCACAGGAGTTGATTATGGATATAATTTAATAAGTTTTTGTAAAAGAAAAAATAAGAAAAAGAAAGTAAATTAGAAGATATGAACCATAAATCACGATGATTATTGTGAGGCTCCTAATACTCAGCAGAATACGTCTGATGCTCATTAAAAGTGTACCAATGCTCATCTAACAAAAACCACGATTTTAACTGAAATTACAAAAATGCCACCGTTTTTTAGTTGTGATATCAGCGTTCTTGTTATAACACGAGGTGTTCATTATTAGACTCTTAATACTCATTAAAATTGGACTATTGCTCCGTAACAGTACACTATTGCTCATTTAGTAGAAACCCCGAATTTCACATTATATTACAAAAATGCTACCGGCTGTACGGTGCTCACCGTACAGCCGATTGTACAGTGGACGGACTCTGATTGAGGAAGGATTATTTACAAAAAAATGATATCAACATTTCAAATGTTGTTATTATATGCAGGTCCTAAATAAACTTGTCATTCCAGCGCAGGGTACAACTCAGCCTTTTGTCCGCTGTTGCTCACCTGCGACGACAGAAAACGGAAAGCACCGAGCTCCAAGCAACATCGATCTACAACAACGACGAACGACCTTCAATCACGAGCGATTAGCAGCAATCTCCGGTGGTGGGCATAGATCTAGGAGACGAGGCAAGTTCTGCCAGGACAAGTCGCGAGCAGCCTCCAACGACGATGAGCAACAGACCAGCGAGTTCCTGCAATTGGCGAGTGATTTCCGCCACAAGCAATGGGTGATGGACCTCAACCTCGGAGATGGCGATTTCCAGCTATTCTACGGCGGTGTATGACGATTTCATTGTAGATATACATAGTTTTACTGATATGAACATACAAAAATAAAAAGTTGAGCATAATAGAGATTTTAAATGAGCCTTTTGAATTTTTCAATGCTCATTTCGTAATTATGTATGCTCATTTAGTATTGGTGTAATACTCATTTTAAAATGACATATTTATGCATCTTTCAAAAGTATTACTACGTATATTACATTGGATTCATATGAGTTCATTGTAGATATTTTTAAAAATAAGAAAAATAAAAAAACAAATTATAAAGTATGAAGCCAATATCAGGATGCTTATTATTAAACTCTCAATACACACTAGAATAGATTCGATGCTCATTTAGCGGAAGACGCGATTCACTTAGATTACCAAAATGGCACTGACTATACAGAGAAAGCCGTATAGCCGACTGTATGGTATACGGGCTCGTCATTCAAGTACTATTACTCAGAAAGAGTATTTTGAGTTTTGAATTCATTTAAAATTTACCGTGTGAAAATAACATGATAATAGAGAATAAGAGAAAAATGCTTCATTTGAAAAACATGAATAGAGATGCTTCTAGCAATCTAGCCGCTTGTATTTAGAATGTTGTCCATGTATATGCAATTACCAAGTTGGGTTGTTTTGTAAGAGAACCCAATGTGCTTTTTCATATGCACCTAAAATAATGGGGGGAAAATGTTAGCACATGATCAGGTTGAACGGTAAGGGACAAAAACCTATTGAGTCATGCATTAGATTATGCAAAAGCTTTGTTGCTGTGAAGCTTCTTTCGGATTATCTTGATATATATTGTTATATTGTTATTTATTATTACTTCCCCAGAGGCCCAGACTTGTTCATGAGTTGTTTCCGGACTGTATTGCTCAAGTTATTTTCCTAGTTACTGTCATCTTGCAGTTAGACCGTGCCTTATTCCGTCTATTGAATTATTATGTTAATCATATGATTCTACCGTGTAAATGGTTTTATGAATATCATAACCCTGCATGATTCAGGTGATACTATCACCGTCATAGACTCATAGTATCCTAAGATACTTTAAAATGCACTCCATCTCCAAAGCCCCTCACCAATGGCTGTAAAGTTTACTGGGATGGTTGAACTGAGCTGCAAATTTGTGCAGACACATTTATTTATTTTACCTGAAAGGAGTCAAGGCAGGGAGGGGCCTAGAATAAATAGGGCTGAAAGTGTCTTCGTGGAGTTTCAAACTCATATGGGAGAGTGAATCAAGACTAGTTGAACTGAAACGCTTCCTGTGTGCATAAACACATTTGTTTGTACTTATCGATTGGTAGAAATGTACAAGCAAACCAATGAGTAAGTAGTCTACACAAGTTATGTTTGGATAATAATGACTGCACATGAGTAACACTAGTAATAAACATAACAAATGCCGCATACTGAGTAACTTGCATCATGCAGGACAGTAGGAGGATAAGTCAGGACTCAAGGTGTAACGCCTCAGTGACCTCTGGGTGTGGCGTTGGAGAATTTCCAGGCTGCCCTTCATTGCAAAACATAATATTAAATTGACAATTTAAATGTGGCAATTACTGGCAAATTGTCAAAAGCAGTAACCATATAGTAGACCTGAATAGCAAGACAAAAATTCATAATTCGAGTATCAGAAAGGTTAGACAATAGACTTCCAATCAAAATATACTTTATTTTTAACTCCATTGCATGCTGAGTGCTGAGGGGGTGGGCCCTAGAAAGATGGTCCACAGGTTCTTAGGATTTTTTTTCCTCCCAATAAAATATACTCCCCCCGTCCCACTATCATTGTCCCATTTTACCATTTTGGTCCGTCCCACTAAAATTGTCACATACCTTATTTGGTAAAGTTTGTGTGGTTCTAAATCATTCCTACTTTATTCTTACTTTATCAATTCAATATCAACCACATAAACCCACTTTTATGAATAACCGTGCCACTTTCTCTTGTCCCAAACATAGAGGGACACGGATGTAGTAGCACATGAGGCGAATAATATACTTCCTAGTTGTACACCAAACTAGTTTGTCTTTTTGCAAGACGTAGGAAGGAAAATAAACCAAACGGTTCTTGAACTATTTAAATATTGGTTCAGTAAAGCTTGCCCGGGCTTAATTGTTGAAGCTCAATACAATAAACGTATCAAACTCAAACCTGGCTGTGGATGGATAAGCTAGTTCCCAAAAAATAAAACTATCAAAGCATTCTATTTACAATTTTGATGCGTTTTCTGATATTCAGGGGCGGATCCAGGAAGGGAGGAAGGGGAGCTGGGCGTCAATTGCCACCTCAACCCCCACCAAACCCCTATATATACAATTATATACTCCCTCCGCATTGAAATATTTGCTACACTTTCTTTTTCAGTATGTTTCCTTTTAAAAAAACTCGATTACTCTTACTTTTCTATTTTTATCTTCTCTTTCATGTTTTCCCACCTCCTCTCCTACTTTTTCTACACTATTATTCGTTACCCCTATTACTTCTCCCTTAAATATTGTGTCAGACCTTATTATAGCAAGCATTTCAATACGGAGGGAGTGATTTGCAAAGTATTAATAATTACATTTTTGCACATGATAATAGATATAAACTGATTTTTTAAATATAAATGTACAATCACAATTTAAATTAATTCTAAGTACATACTTGATCCACCTCTAATTTGATTCATTTATTTATTAAAATTATTTTGAACAAATTACAAACTGTGTGATTAAAATTTATTTCTAACATAGAGATCACAGTTTTATCCACCATGAAATTTTAAAAGAATATTTTGCGAAACAATTTTTTATTACTATTTATAATTCTTTTTCTTAATGCGGTGAATTGCTTTCGACATCATCATCATTACCCCAGTGCCGCAAAGGCTCCGACCTACGATGGGATAAGTGGGGTTGGACGCGACTTGAGTGAAATAATATCTAGTGCGAGTTTGCCACTTCTTATATTCACTAGAAAGATCTCATATTTGAACAAGCTTCTGAATTTCAATTAAATAGTCCTAAAAATGCTATACTTGGTACTTCTTAATGTAAAATTATTTTTTCAATTAATTGAAGAATAATACTCCCTCCGTTCTTGAATAATTTGTACCACCGGGTAGAAAAAGAATGAACAGGTAGAGAATTAGAGAAGAGAGAAAAGTAGGGTAAGGGGAGGAGGAAAAGTGGGAAAATCAGGTCAAATAAATAAATATCTTAAAAATAAATACTATGTACATGTTATTTATTTAAGAATGGAGGGAGTATGAATTATACTTGACATTTATCAAGCTCGTTGATGCTCGATAATTTCTTGAGCCATACACATGTTAGGAAAACAAAAGCCAGGTGCTACTTGATAAAAACAAACCAAACACTATTCATAGTTGGGTTCAGCTTGGCACAACCGTAGCCAAAGGGCAGAGTTTGGTTAGTTAAGGTTGCATCAAGCGTATAGAGTGGGCCTTTGCAGGGGTTTAGAGATGAGCGTAAAAACTAAGGTGGAACCTAATTAGCAAGCATATACAATTTCCAGAAAAGGATGTGTTTCTTATGCAGATATGTATACTAATACATGAATTGTATAGTCTTCCGTTGTTTGTAAATTTGAAGTAGATAATGATATAGAAACGATATAAATTCATGCATTGTTTTAGTTTTATTGAACAATACCTGTTGATTATACAATTTGCAGTTTATCAGGAAGTACTTCAAGGCTTTGTACCTTTGACAATGCTTTCAAAGCTTTATGACATCTATAATTGAAGATTAAGTTATGTCCGGTTTATTCCAGTCTAGGGAAAACAAAAGTCTAGTTTTAACATACCTCCAAGGTAGATGATCAAGAAAAATAGATGGAGATACTATGAAATCTCTGAAGGATTCTCTCTTTGCAATATAGGCTTTATATGTACAACTTGTATCCCAGGTTCTCCAGCGGGTCAAGAAAGACATATTTAGGTCATCCATATGTGGTATGATATGGATGAGAAGACCAGGCAGAAACATCTCTGGGAGATTCAAAGATGATTCGCTTCCCGAACAAGGAACAGCTTCCATAAATTGAGTGATAGGATCATCATGTAAGTTCATATCAGTAGAGTGAGTAAACATATTGGTATAACTACTCAATGTCTCAGCTGAGCAAGTTCTGTGATTACAGCGTTTTGCTCCAACTTTCCAACTTGACTCCTGCCTAGTCGCTGGAGAGAAAGCATCAATGTAAAAGTCAATGCTAGAACTGCTAGTTGGACGTGCCATTTTAGAAGATAATACAAATCAAAAAGTTGAACCATGTTAATGTATTTATCCCACATCGATTAAATATACAATAATAAATCAGCATTTAAAATTCTAAGATTCTCCACCTATATGCTTTTAAACTTAAGAAGGAAATTTGAAGTTTAAATATGGTACCAAAGTGAGGTCCAATTGTGGCTTGTTTGTTCTTTGGCACTCAACCATTCATTCACTCTCAAGTTGTCCCGTTCGATTTGACTGAAGGGACGCGTTGAAGTATGTGTCCCATATCGGACTAACATAGTCATATCAGGTTAATATTATTGGATGAAACCTCAAATCTTAATAAATCATACCATTTTGTGACTGTGGAAGATTTGGGTCATCCATATTCTCTTGACAAATGTTCAGAAGCAAGAACTGGCGTGAGAGTTTAGAAAGTGTGGTTAAATCCATAATGCCATCTTGTGAAAGAGCCTGAAGTGCAGCAGCTTGAAGTCTCATAATTGATCCAACCGAAAGGCGGGCTGAGAACTCATCGTTGTATACAATGCTGAGAGGATTTCCATAGTTATATGTCAGTCTCACTGCATAGAAGGAAAAATAAATGCATATTTAGGATAATTAGAGTGCCCAACTACACATTGTATTTAGCAGTACCTGGTTATAAAATCTTTACATGCATCTGCTACCACTAGATCCACACAGGGGAGAGGACCAAATGCATAAACATGTAAGTTAGGGAACTGTCGGTGCAACTGTTTGAAGATACACAAAGAAATGAAGAAACAGAAATCAGAGTTCCGTAGAACTTCAACCTGGAGACTCAAAACAAAACCTGGAGACTTCAAACATTTAAGAAAGACAAGCATGGATGACAAATTATCTAGATAGCAAAGAATGACTTCCTGCTTTGAATAGAAGATATTTGCAAAAGATGTGCTAATGGCTTGATTCGCATTTTATATATAATCAAGTATAACGCATTAAATCTAACATTATGAAAAACCGGTTTACAATTTGACATAACTCAGGGATGAGCTGATTGGTACAATTTGACATGACTCAGGGATGAGCCGATTGGTACAATTTGACATAACTTACATGTTTATATTAGTTAAATGTGAGGATTGTGTCAATATAGGAAACATGGATTGTTTAAGACATAACTTGCACACATTTCTCGGTAAAAGTATGTGTAGAAGGTTCTAATACCTAATGTAATACTTTATAGGCTAATATAAACATATCACAGCACATCTGCATTTTTAAGACAAAAGACCATGATTGTTTTTTTATGTGTGCTGAAACCCTAAGACAAGTAGACTTGGCCCATCCTACAGCTTTGTATTACATTAGGTTCTAATACCTAATGTAATACTTTACAAGGCATACTCCTCTTCCTTCACATGGTATTAGAGCCACCATACTAATGGCCATTTTCTGAAAGTCAACTTTTTCCGGCTAGAATCTAGCTCCTTTACTGAATGGTGCCCCTCCCAGACTTCTTTCACATGAGTCTAGATGCGGGTTTGGCAAAATCAACACCACCTCAGGGTTCAAATTCAAAGCTATAGCCATGACACATCATTTGAAGGCTCACACCGCCATAGGCCACCACATGTGACACCCCTCCACGACTTTTGAGCTGTTATCTGTGAGATCTCAACTTCTGCGGCTCATCTTGACTAGTGGCTGGCCCCTGTACTCTCCTAAGTTAGGGGCTAACTACAATGACTCTAGCGTGTTCTAGAAAAATCTAGTGTTCCTTGACCAAAGTTGAATTCAACTAGTCTCGCTAGACTCTCCGATGACACCCAAGATCCATCTCTTAAAAGAATTGTCGTCAAGTGATCCTACTTTCAATCTTCCTATTTCCCTCCATAAGAGGAAGCACAGCTGTGATCATCCTATTGCTTCATGTGCTGCTCAAAAGCATTTACCTACTTCTTCAATACACTTATAACATTCCTGCTACTAGTTATTCAGATTTGCATCATTTGGATGTCAAAAATAGTTTTCATGGTGGCTTAACAGAAGATATATGTGGAGCAACCCTCCTGGTTTGTTGCATTCTCATGGTTGAATATAGAACTTGGATTATAGAGAAATGCTTAAGATCATACCCCCTCTATTTATTGGGAATGACGTGAGCTTGTTTAAAACGAATCATATTTCATTCAAAGAGGAAGATGTGTTGGATTTGATCGAGGATACAAGATTACTTTATGCAAAGCCTTGTCAAGATACTCTGACGGAAAGTTTCATATTTTTTTGGTAATTTGCAATTTTTCCCAGTTTTATGTCGACTACTTCATAAAATACAGGAGAAAAAGGGAAATAATTAAAAAAATTGGAATAAGGGAATAAAAAATGAGTTTTGAAGTTTCAAAGTTAAGTTATGTTAACTCAAGTCAAGTGAAACTGAAATGTAGTAAAGTTCACATTCAGGATGCTCGAGTGGGCCCAACACCGTTCAAATTCAAGATGCTCAAGTGTGCACCGATCAAGTTCAACTTCAGTTCAGTTAACGAGAAGTTTAAGCATAAAGTAAAGTTTGGTTCAAGTTTAAAGTTTTATGTTTCCAAACTTCCAGAGAACACAAGTTTCAAAGTTTAGTTCCTAGCTTCTAAGTTCAACTTCAATTCAAGTTCTCAATTTTATTGTCAAGTTTCCGTTTATTTCTTTTCATCCAGCTTGGAGCATATGATGCTCGAGCTTGAGGGATATTGGTGTATAAAAACATACTCAATTATAGAAATATAGCAATCCCAGTTAAGTACAATAATTTCCTACTCCAATTTGGTTTAAACTTTATATTATAGTTCCTATTCCTATTAGGATTAGGTTAGATATTTATCCATACAAGTATTGCAATTGTCTTGTTATTGCAAGTCAAGAGTCATAATTGGTGAAGTACTGAGGTATGATGACATATAAGATGAAACAAGAAAGAGTTTGTCTACTATAATAAACACAATATTCTAACTTTACACCGTATGCCAAAAAGAGTACTCCATAAACAACAAAATCGATAAACCTTTTGATAAATATAACCTTTCGAGACGAAGACTTACACGAATGCCAAGCAAAGCAGCGATGGCTCCTCCAAGGGAATGCCCTACTATTCGCATACTATATCCATCACACTCGCATCCTGAACCCAGTAATGAGGAGAGAAACCCACCTGTGGTGTTGAAAAGTATATGTGCATTTATATCCACATCAATTGTAAAATGCATATAAAGTCCTCAAATATCACCCTCATATTGTTTTGGCCCTCAAGCTAAACGTTCAAACATTTTAGTCCTCAATTTTTTTAATTCATATCATTTTGGTTCTTCTGTTATGTTCTTTCATCCATTTATACGTTAAGTGTCATGTGGCAGCTATTAGGTACATGAAATAAGCACCCACATGGTACTTGTTGTATTAGTAACACTGTTAAAGTAAATTACAAATACAATTTAAAGTAGTTTATTTACTATAGCAAATATACTTATTTTCTCACACATACATATACCTAAAATGTATTTTGTAATCTATTAAATGATTTAAGATAAATACAATTGTTATTGCAAATATAACTAATAGTCTCTAAAGCTAGTGTGCATTTTAACATAACAACTACTAATCCTTTTGAAAAAATGTTTAACTTCAAAAGTAATTTTTATTACCATAAAACAGTTCAGCATTCAAGCCTTAATCCCAAAAGATTTGGATTAATATCAGAGTATATTTTAGTTACCATAAAACACTTACCAAAAAATATCAAAGTATATTTTAATACTTGATCACATGTACAAAATGTGTTAAAATACAAAATTCTGCTTTTATTCTATCAATAAAAGAAAGCTACACAAATAGTGGACTGAAAAGGTTTTACATACATATTGTTTCCTTTGCGTATTCTTAAAAAATAAATTCTATAACTTTTATTGCTAAGGAAATACCATGTGAAAAATAAATGATTTTAAAATGAACGACTAGATGTTAATAATTAAATACATGTTGATTTTCCATGATCATTAATTGGATTTGCAATAAAAATTTAGGTTGATGATCAAGAGGATACAAGGGAAAGAGTTTGAGTAAGGACCAAATAATCAATCACAAAACTTCTAGAAGAATGTAAAGGTGAAAGTGAAGATGCTTTTATAAGTTTGCAATTTCTAACTCATTAGTTGATGCTAATGTCTGGTTACTAGAACATGCTTATTGACACTGGCATTGGGAGTCTGAAGCAAAACATGTCATACCATAACGAATTCCCTAATATATCTAATGCCATAAGGAGAATATGCACCCAACAATAAAAAGAAATCTCAAGGAAAACATACAAAAAAGGGTAGAAACACAATGCGAACCATGTCACTGCACGGGATACAGGTATTGGGGAACTAGTTATATGATGTTTTAAGAGCATTGAGATAACATGTGCTACTTGGAAGGGTAGAGAAGACAAGAGATTGGTATCTTATCTACACATTTAGCGCCACTATGTGTGTGTGACCTTGTGGTTGCGCATAACACCAAGGGATATAGCTATTGTAAATTTGCATTCTATAACACATTGCCATGGACTTGCAAAGTTTTGTTTGATGTGTAGTGAGTGAGCTCATTTTCAAGGTTAATACCATGAGGGGTGTCATCCAGAAGTACAATAATGTAGTTCCTTACCATCGATAGAATTTCCTTCAACTTGCATAAACAGATCACGTGCAGCCTCGACTACACCAGAGTGAGCATAGTGCACTGGTGATGAAGCTTCTATTTTCTTCATGGTTAATGGGATATGATCTCCATCATGACAAAAACTGAAATATAAGCAAGGGCGCATTCACACAATTCATATTCATGGTATGGTATATGTACAAAATAGCATATTTTATTATAGTGTGTGCAGGCAGGGCGTGCCTGGTGTGTGTGTTCCAACAGAGAGAATGAGACTGCTATTGATGGCTGACTACATGCACAACTTGTAACATTGATGTCACCACCTAGTTAAATTTCATCACTTTTGTTGCAACTTGCAAGGCAACAAAATTCTTGTACAACTCCAATCCATTTACCTTGGGTGATAAAGGGTGATTAAAATGGACTAAGTATCATTGTAAGACTTTATTCGAAGTCTTAAAAATGTAACATTAATTCCAAGTCCTACATATAAAGCAAAAATTGAACCAAACTTTATCAATACATCTTTGTGGCATGGCTAGAGAGAACAATATTGCTGGATGACTTCAAAAAAATTAACATGGATACCCCCCTCAGAAATGAAAATAAGAGTGCCAACGGATGAGACCGAACACAAAGTGTCAAAAAAGATGGAAACAGTGAAACACATAATAAATCCTAGGACTTGCATTGCAAGAATTTCTCTTGAGAACAGTGAGAGTGTAGTACATAAGATGAACTCATCTAGATCCAACAGATAATAGCATAAAAAATTCTTCGATTGGTCCACAAAAAATAGCAGTGAATGAAAAAAATTAAGCACTGGTTGAGAGCACAAATCACTCCCCTTTCACTAAATAGATAAGGCCAAAGTGGGGCACACCTTTTAAAAATAACTTTGATTTTTTCTATTTTATAATATGAGTCATGTCAACACGAAGTTCCCATAACAGTAATGTGACCTGCCAGGTAAAGGAAGGGAGACTCGATCAGGTCATTGTTTAAAGAAATAGTACGTGGTTGAGCAAATTAGCAAAAGACTTGACAGAGAAGAAGATGGTAAAGCTGTGGAATGTGGGCATTTCATAAGGAAAAGTCTGATTGTCGGTTTCACAATTTTGAACGTAGTAGACCATTTTAAACTTTCTATTTGACTCTTTGTTTTTTCAAATTTCCTTCCTCCAGAATCTGCTCCCCTTGTGTATGACCTTTTCCTTTTTCTTTCCCCTCTCCCTCTTTTTTTCATTTTCTTTTGTGATGCCTCGTTTTCCTTTTGCTGTTTTACGTCTTCTTTCTTTTTACTACTGCAGTAGCATCTACATTCATTAGAAGTAGCAGAAACGATGGTGAAAAGAGGCAAGAATGGAAATTGGATAACTTGGCCAAAAAACAGATATATAAAAAACAGCCATATGTTGATGTAATTGTATTTGTGCCACACTGTCAGTACATAAGATTTTGAGCCACTCATCATATATGATTACCCTTTAAGATGGAACACCAAAATTTAATATGATACCAATCTGGTCTGGTTGTTGCTTAATTGTTTGTTTGGCACGACTTAAAGTAGCCCGTTCAGGTCTGTTTGATTAATTTTTTCACATCCCAAGTTATCCTGTCTGATTTGGGATGAGGGCATGTTAAGGTATTTTTTTCTCACACCCGTTGAAGTGTAAATATATAAGATCGTGGACTCCTCTTATGTGAGGTGCTTATGGAATGACCCATCAACAATCTAGCTGCTGCTAGCTTAATGATTTTATTAGGACGGTGAGCCAGACATAAAGATACTATAGCAGGCAATAAGAAGAAACCAGCGTATGTCAAAACTTGACATATAAAGTTGTTTTAAATTCCAGAGCTATGATAAATGACCCATCAACAATCTAGCTGCTGCTAGCTTAATGATTTTATTAGAACGGTGAGCCAGACATAAAGATACTATAGCAGGCAATAAGAAGAAACCAAAGTATATGATATAATTGTTTTGGATGAGATCTGGACAAAGATGGCAAGTTTAAAGGCCACAAGGGTATATGGCAGTTCGCTGGATATAAGCCTTGGAAAGAGGCACAATGCCATGTTGGATATTGAGAAACTAGAGTCTAGCGGGTTGCATAAGCTAGCCACCACCCACTAGGTACTGGAAGCAAGAACTCGTGTAGCAATTAGGAATATGTAATGACAGACTATAAATTGTACGATGTTTTAAACACAGTGGAGAAGTACTCTTGTTTATTTAGAACAATACAGTGCCAGCGTAACTTGTTGGGCTTAGGGCTATATTCTGTGCAAGCATCTAACACCAACAAACTACACCTAACCTTTAACAGTAACTAAGAGTAACACAACCTACATTGATCTTCCATTATTTTCTCAATTGCCCGTAATCCCCAATGCTGTTTTGCATGGTCATCAGTGTGAGATTTGCTTTAACTTCGACATTGATGTTGTTCCGTTCATATGTACTACCTCCGTCCCCGAAAGAAGTTCCCGTTCGGTTTACGATGCTTGACTGACGATAAAGCAACTCGATCCCTGTTCACACTCGGATTATTTTTAGTAAACAAAATTTACATATTCAAAAACTAAATTAAAACCGCTACAAAGTCTGATCAAGAAAATTCAAGTTTGATAAAAATTTGATCTATAAAGTAAAGGATTAGGAGTGATTCAAGTTGACCAATGAATAGTGACTGGGAACTTCTTTCGGGGACGGAGGGAGTATTATGTTTAGAGGAATCACATACAATTTCAAACCGATGCCAAGAACTGTCCTAGAATTCGGAAATTGAAGGGTAGAAAACTCTATAGTAATTTTTAGAGCTTACTTTCACACTGGAGCGTGGACACCTAATTTATGCAAAATTGGCCTTTCATGGAAATTGAAACCTCATGTCCGAACATGGTACAGAAGTTGCCATTTAAAAAGCAGAGTGTTTGAGTGTGAATGCATGCACGAAATATATAGATAGATATAGAGAGAGATATACTTTACTAAACCATCTAAATCTCCTTCATAAAGGCTGCATTCCCGGCATAAACCATCAGTAATGAGGTCTTCAGGGGTCTCAGTTCCACGCACAGCGATCACAACAGTTCTTAAGTGATGCAAAACGACAATGAAGTACGCCGCTTTACACTTCTCCTAAAAAAGAACGTGAGACATAAACTTTAATTACATCTGGACTCGAGAGTGTGTATGTCTGAAGTTCTGAACTCTGAAATATTGGCTCAGACAAAAAAAGGACCTAATATAACAGAACTAGTCCACATACGGTACAATTAAATCTACAAAAAGCTTTAATGCTCAATCAAATGTACAATATAATGACCCATACAGCCATAAATCATTTGTATAAAACGTAATCATTCCATTGTATTGATCTACACAGGGCACACCAACAAAAAGAAAACATTTGTGCAACTGAACTACATCTAGAAAAATACAAACAGAAAACGCGCATAAAGGACAAGAGATTTAACTCCTTTCAATGAGTGCACTTGAAATATAGAAATATAAGAAAATTAAAAGTGCAAAATTTAGTAACCCTAGGTTTAGAGACTCTAAGGGTTTTCGTATTTTGGTTACGCCTTATCCCATTATTGTTAATACACAAATCTCACTTCCTGCATCTCATTTTGTTTGTTACTCATACAACGAAGCAAAGATGGACAGTATTTACAGTTCAATTGTTGTAACACTTAATATAATATGAGCAAATAAACTTCAGATATTAAAAAAAAAAACTATATTAAGAGATTCAAAAGTTTCACAAAACAAATGCTGTCAATAGTAAAAAAAAAAGCAATCTATAAATAATTTATCTACAAATAATACATTTCAAAGATACATTTCATTTCATTTTCATTTTATTTACCCCAGTGCCGCAAAGGCTCCCACCTACGATAGAGTAAGGGGGGGTCGGATGTACGCAGTCTTACCCCTGTACTAAAGCACAGAGAGACTGTTTCCGGATGACCCATAGTGAAAATCGCGTCCAAAATTGCATGGACTGACTTCTGCTTCATAACAAAGAAGCGCAGACAGTTTAGTGAGCCATTTTGCTTTATTCCATCATATTCTCAAGCCAAAAAATAATGAATCTTTGGCTCCATTGAAAATGATGGAAAAATTTTCCATGTGCCATCTTCTAAGCAAACACTCATTATAATACTCTGGATTCCCTTTTCAATTTAGTATCAAGTGAGTATATTAACTCTACTACTAAAGTTGCTAATGGATGCAACTTTGATATACTACGTAGTACTATTTGATCATGAAAATTGAGATCATTTCATTTCTGAATATGGGTAACTTTGTAACAGCTCTCTTACCTATAACCACAATAATCCGATATTATATGCTACAACAAATTTAAAATATGACTTACTTGGTTAACACGTCCCTTTCTAAGTACGTCACTTGCCAGCTCGACATATTTCAAGAAAGCCGCCGCGTGACCTCTCCACCAGTTATCCCCTTCAAGTAATGGCAGGCTGCAATAAACAGGTTAAAATTGGCATCAGATAGCAAAATCAAAAGGTTTTATAATTTCACAAATCCAGATCTCAAATAAGAATATCATGATTATCCTTAAGTAAATGAAAATAATATTGTTCTACTGCAAATAATGGAAGTTTTAATATGTAAATCATCAAGAGAGGAGTTCATTTACAGTTCTTTTCTTAGTTTTCATTTTATTTTATCTTGTTTAAATTATATTATTATAACTTGCATTTTTTTCAAAACACTCTTTCGGGACACATGGTTCAAGAATATCTGGTTAGGACCTGATTCTATAGAGCACTAGGTTTGTCAAACCACCCCCTTTTGCACATTTTTCAAGTGTTCCACGATTTTCCTTTTGTGCCTATAAGAGGCGTATCAAAGTAATCTTGAATGCAATCAATAAACAATCTTCACCCCCAACCCTAGAAGGCTAGAAGCATCACATTTTCGCTGCATCAAAAATATTTTCACATTGATTCATTTTCTGTCTAAATTAGGTTTTTTTGTTCTCTACCCCCTTCAGCCTTCGCTCCAACCCAATTTATCCTCTACTCTACTCCTGAAACTTCTCCACAAACTATTCTTCTATGACAGAGGGTAGGAATAATATTTCCAGATTGATTGTTTTTATTGTTGAGAATTTGTTTCAGTCTTATCAACTCCCTCCTCTCGAACCGCGTTTATCCTCTCACTCTACTCCTGAAACTCAGTAAACCATTATTGTATTACAGAGGGTAGTGATAATTCCATCAACGACATTACCATTGTAGCTCCTTAGCTCCTGATTGTTTTTTATTGTTGAGAATTTGATTCAGTCTTATCAATTCCCTCCTCTCGAACCGCGTTTATCCTCTCACTCTACTCCTCAAACTCAGTAAACCATTATTGCATTACAGAGGGTAGTGATAATTCCATCAACGACATTACCATTGTAGCTCCTTAGCTCCTACAACAGTGCAACATTAATCCAGACGTTCCAAATGTACGGTAATCCAGTTATTGATTAAATGGGTTCCATAACTTTCAGGTATGGTCCCCTACAATAGATTTCTGATTCATGGGACAAGGCGTAGCAAATCATATGACCACTCAAGGTGACAGTACTCAACAGTCAACATGAGAAAGAGATTTGAGAGATTTAATGGCCAATTATGTGTTACGCTAGTCACTTTCACAGAAGGCACGTTTTCCAATTTTTCAAAGGAAAGCTATTTGGCATGGTAAGAAGCTGAATCGTTACATAAGTAGATAACAAACTATTGTATACTTTTGTATATGAAGAATGTACAGAGCGCATGGACATACAACTATAGTACTATACAAGTACAGAACTTGAGATAATGCTATGCCCATACTAACTACGGCTGCAGTATGGTTAGGGATACAGCTACAGTGCTACACTAGCGCCAGTACGCTACTACACTTAACACTCTCCCTAAACCTGGAGTATATAAATATGAGTCTGCTTGTTACAAATATATTCTATTTTAGGAGCTCCGACAGACTTGGAAATAAAACCAGCCAATTGATAAACAAAATATTGAAGTTAGTAGTAATGCATTGAGCTTCTCATAATGAAATGACATCCCCCCTATTATACATAGTTTTTTCATGGTAAACCAGGTCTGTACCAATTCGTAAGGATGCCTGGCTATCAAATATTAATGTCATTTGGGCAACACTACCGTATCACAATTTCTGGATCAAGTGCTTCAACGTTCAAACTCACATGTAGAAACAGACAGAGTTCAATATTCTGCTTCAGCATTGGATCAAGTGATTCTTACTTTTTCAAGAGATCAAATTTCCACCAATAAAAAAACAATATTAGAAGTTCCTTGATCCGAATTTTATCAATTCAGGCCCCGAAAGATAGATTAATTATCATTTCAGGACCCGAAAGATGAAACGTATCGGTATAGGACCCGAATGATGAAAAACTATCAATTTAGGACCTAACATTTCATAGGTTTTGATTTATTTTATTTTGTATTAAATCCATTACTAATTTTTGATAAACTTTTCTTCACAAAAGTTTATTAGTTTAAATTGTTTAATAAAACTAAATAATATTTAAATCTTTTAAAATAAAAATAAAATAAAATTAATGACAACTTAGGTCCTAGATTGATAGTTTCCAATCATTCAGGTCCTAAATTGATAGTTTTCCATCATTCGGGTCCTATATCGATGCATTTCATCTTTCAGGTCCCGTATTGATAATTTGTCTATCTTACGGGTCCTGAAATGATAAAATTCCTTTTTATAATATCATTTCCACATAAATTACATGCAATATACATTTATCATCCTTGGAATGAAGAAAATATACAGAATCCTCCACTTCATTACATATCAATCCATAGGCACTTATTCCACACGTTCAAGAAAGCCTAACATCTCCTCCTATCAGATTGGTACTTTGAAACTGAGCCTATTGGACAAGAATGATATAGTGGTAGAATATCATTCTTATAACAAGCTTCAGCTATCAATGGGGTCGTCTACAAGAACTAATGAAAATATTTTCAAGGTCGTCATTTTTTGGCATGTAACATATACTCATTAAGCACCAACATGTTTGGCCTACCAAGGCTTCCCTTCATTCTGTAACACTAGACATCACTATCCGTATTTGTTCATTTTTTGGCATGAAATATACTCATTAAGCCCTCAACATCCTAATGTCTCTTTTACACCTTTAATCTATGTTATTTTTTCCCTACCAAGGCTTCTCTTCATGTCTTTAACACTCTAAGGCATCAGTCGCCATATTTGGGCAGAGAACTTGCATCTCCATGGCTGACATTTCTGAACCAATGCAGCTTGTTTTGCCTTACTTATACAAGACATAGGCGACAAAAGATGATAGTTTTTGCTACCCATGAACTTATCCATAGTTATTGCATGAAAGTAATAGAAGGTGAAGATCACGTGACAGCACAAGCATTATTGCAGATTTGCAGCACACTCAGGCACATGAGGGAGGCTGAGAAGCTCTGGTGGTTGTGCGACACCGGCCCAAGCATAGTGATGGTGTCGTAGGATGAATCTGATGAGCTGAAGGGGCAGATGATGATAAACAGGACCGCATAAAGAACATGTCCCAGAAAAGGGTGTCACCCCGAAGAATAGGACTGAACCTGTTAATCTGACACCATGTGAAAAATGAAGTGTAGTATACATCTGTGAGTGAAGAATGTGCAGAAAGTATGTTTAGATACAAGTTCTAAACTCAAGATGGGCTAGGCCAAACTAGGCAACACTTGTATTAAGATTACACTACCCTCAACTATATTCATATGAAACCATTAAGATATCAGAGATGTCAATGGAACCATTTCTGAGAAAAAATAAGGAACACATGACTTAGTTCAGTTAACCAAGTCTAATGGAGGATCACTGAAAGTACGGATTGCCAACCGAGACAAGTTCTTTATTGTCATCTCTCTTGTGAAGTTTGAAAGTGAGTACAAACAAGTTCGTCATGGAATGCATGTAGATGGATTTGTTCAAAGAACTAAATAATTGTTTAAAAGGCCTCACCGAGTTTCCTGAGCTTCTACAGAATCAAAACATCTAAACCTCATCACTCTGCACTTCCACTAATTTTCAGAATAGTAACAGAGGAAGAGGACGTGGAGCAGGGGAGGTACTCATGGAGGAAAAAATAGCTGAGAAGGAGGACGTGGAGGCCCACTTATCTGTGATTTCGGTAAAAGACTGAGGCACACACAAGAAAACACATTGGAAGCAAAAGAAGACACTTCATCTCTAATACAAAGTAAAGAGTTTTAACAGCTAAAAGCTATCGATGATCGTTTTCTTAAAGCTATTGCAGATCAGATTCATAAAGCTATTGGGAATTGATTTCCCACAGCTTTGAATCTAAAATTGTTCTTGCAGATTATTTCTGTAAGGTGTATTCTGCAAAAGAAAGCATTCAGGAAAATAAAAAAAAACGTATAGATCCATGCCAGTGAGGAAAACCATTACATTCTCACCTATTACGAGCCCAAGGAGAGAAGATGCCTTGTCTGCGCAACCATGACAAGGGGAAAAATAATGGATTTCTTCCAACATCAAGTAATAGACCCTGTATTGCGCATTTGCACTCACTCACATTAAGCCCAAAACATTTGGTCATGGCAGTTTATAAAAGATCATAGCAAAATCATCATACAGTATATGCAGCTTCAGCGAACGGATGAAAGAGACCTGCCTCCTGAATCCTTTCCGTGGGCACTGGTAGGGGCTCTTCACATAACTTAGAGGATGAACTATATCTATGCAATAAAGCTAACCCTGAACATCAAGAAAAGAGCATTTTGTTTAGACAACATAGTAAATGAAAGATTGTAATCAGTGTATCTAGAGGCTAAGAAGCCATCTCTTTTGTTTGTTACTATGTTCTTCCCCAAGAAGAAAACTGTGCAGATAAAAGGATTTACTTCAATGCAACTAGTATGTGAAGTATAATATAAAAATATACATCCATGAAAAGACTATCGAATAATAGATCTTGATATCCAGTCATAGTCATCAATTCATCATCACTAACTCCATCACCCCCATGTCCACAGCTATAATATACTCACCTTATAATAGAAAATCCACATTCACATCGTATGAAAACACGATCTCAAACTCGCAAGGAGCGTTGATGTTGATAAAGGGAGTTAGGGCTTTTTTGGGTAGGGAAAAAAAATGTATTTGGGGATTGGGAATTTCCTTTTCTTTTTCTTTTTGTTCCTCTTCTGTCTTCTTTTTTCATTTGTAATCGTTTATTTTGTTATCCTTAAAAAAAAAAATAGAAAATCCAATATTGATCAACATTAGCATTGGAGGTCTAACTTGAACTTCTGATATATTTTGTACCACCCATTAAATTTGAGAAATTAGATTTATGATCTAAGCAACAGGAAGAAGTGAAGAGCCATACTCGTAATTAATTAATTGACAATGTATAAAGATAAACAAAAGATACTCCATACATGTACTTTTTGTGGAATATTAGGGTTATGACTTATGAGTTATTTCAGTGGTAAATCTATAAATTATATGATAAAGAGTTTGCTAATATAGGGTCCATTTGGTAACACTGAAATTGGCTGAATCAACTGAATATGCTGAAATTTATGAATTTCTAGCTGAAGTGGCTAAATTAGCTGAATCTGCTAAGTTATGAAAAATCATAATTAAAATATATTTTAGTAATAGCATTAAGAAAAAATTACATTAAAAATAGCCAAAGTAGTTTTCTACACTCACTTTAGCCAATTCAGCCAGAAAAGTAATTCCAACCTTACTTATTTTGATTATTACACAACTCAGCGAGCGGGGTAAAAAACTATGTGTTTGGTAAAAAGTTGGTTGATAAGACTCATAAGCTGAAAATAGGGGTTACCAACAGACTCATAATATTCTTTTATTTGTTCAATTATGAAGATTTAGTACTACATTCAATCATGTATTATGTATTAAGCCATGTGTTAAGCGCCTTGGTACAAGATCTAGTACAAGGTCGTTGATGATGAAGAGAAGAATTTGAAGGCACCATGATAAAAGGTTTTGGGGGCAAGGTGTAGTACTTTCTGGGGGCAAGGTTTTTCATTTAAAAAGGTGTTATTGATTGGTCCAAGTATTCACTAGAATTGTGTTGGAAAAAAGGTGTTATGAGGGGCATGTCACTAGAAAAGATGGACAGCCAGAAACAAATATGAATGGAAATCATGTGAAAGAAGAAGATAAACTTTGTATATCAATTCATATATCAAGTACATGTCCACCACTATACCCAAATAACTAATATTGTACAACAGTGCAAGAGTGATTGACGTCTATGTCTGGTATTTATACACTTCCGTTGTAATTTTATTTTCTAGAAAACACGGCAAGTCTAAAAACTATTTAATTAAGTTTAAGTTGATTAGAGAAAAAACTAACACTTAAGGAATATAGAACATTCAACCAAATAATTGTTGCAAAAAACACACCCTGTCCTATTTTATGTGTCTACCCCTACACCAAATTTTAGCTCAAGTCAGGTGCAGTTAGTTTTTTCAATGTTTAACTTAGAGTGGTTAGGAATGATATGGTACTTATTGGGTTGGATGAGAGTATGACTTTGGAGAGAGTGAAGTGGAGGGACAACATACGTGTGGAGGATTGATCTCTTTTTATATTTTTTTGGCTCCGATTTCATTTGTGGATTCATGTTAGACGACCCCAAACTCTTTTGAGAGTAAGACTTCATTATGGTCGTTGTCGTTTAACTAATTGACTTAGAGCGGTGTTATTAATAGTTAATGACAGATAATGGCAGATGAAAAGGAATCCACCATATGGTGCCACCATAGACTAATTTTTATTTTGAAAACGCCACAATAGATTGTTATTCTTCACAAATTTGCAATGCCGCCCACCAAAAACCTGATACTCCAATCCGCCACAGCCACTAACAACACTGACTAGAGATAGTAAACATAATATGTTTAGGTAGAAACTACGTAAAAGGTTTTATAGTTTTGACCTAACATAACTTATTAATGAGGGCACATAGGAGAAAACGTGAACATTACTTTATTATAGAGAAAATATACCTGCCAAGAATTCCAAATGTCCTCTTCCTGATGCACGATATGTAACAAGATCACCCAAAAACTCTGCAACTGAGTAAACTTCATCTTCATCCAACGCACTCCTAAAATCTTAAGAGGATAAAAATTGCAAGGAGAAGATCAAACAAATCTATGGCAATGCATGCAGAAAACCTACAAGTAATTAAACCGTCCCAGACAGCACAAAGCTTGACGGATGCCATTATCAAACACCTCCCTATAGTGTGCCTTCCATGCATAATCCTCCGTGGAATAGAAAGATCTCCATCTCAAAACATCAGATCCTGTGACAAACTGGACCGGGGCAACATAAATTACAATTGACATGAAAAGGAAAACTGTAATTCGCTGCCATTTTATACCACTTGAGAAAAGCTCTGCAAGATATAGTTAAAAAATTGCTACCTTGGGTCAGTTGTGTCACATTGATCAACATCAAATTTGCAAAAAGATATTAGAAAACAGCCTTTCGTATGAATTACAAATGCACATGATCTTGAAAAATAATAATCCATAAATTGAACAAAGAAAGTAGTCCCTATTTGTCAATTTAGCTTTGTTGTTATATTTGTTCATCTCAAGCTATGCTCTCGTTTTCTCCAATTCGTAATAAATATCGATCACACAATTTCACTTTCTTAATAAGCATGCCAAAAGCAAATAAAATCCTAATATGAGACGGACGGAGTATATTGTATCAAAATGTTTATCCATTCTTCAAAGAACTCTTTGTTCCATCAATTCATATACAATATGTCACGTGTTTTCTTTTTACTAGTTCTCAAATGCCCTTTTCTACTTTATAATCATATATTTGAATTGGACAAAAAAAGTATTGAGCGGAAACTGGAAAAAAACATTTTCTGCATACAAAGCAAGTTTCAAAATCACAAATTGTGCTTTGTCCATATCTACAGGCCAGCAAACGGCTAAAGGGAAAATTACATTTCAACAAAACCCATTCAATGTCAACACCTTAATCTTAACTGCTTGGGGTTAGTTCTCTAGAATTTTTAGCATCAACTAGTTTTCTATAACTTGTTAACTTAAATCCGTGCAAAAAGCATGAAAATCTAAAACCTACATCATCATATAGTTTATTTCCACTTGCGTGAAAAACATCACGAGTGATGAGACAGCGATGAGTTGAAATAGTTGTTAGAGCCATGTCTATTACATAATTGACATGGTAGAACAAACACAAAAATCATGAACATGGTCATAAATTATTGTTTACAGCACTGTACATTAATGAGTAATACATAAGTGTTACTATAAAACATATAAGCTAGTAAAATGGTATTTACAGGGTAGATTCCATCAGTATGTTTTCACAAGAGAAAGGCTCTCCAATTTTGTTGCAAAATCTGTATCTAGGGGTGGCGACAGGCTTTCCAATACACATTTAATTTGTTTTTACCTTTTAGGATCAAGCATTTGACAAACAATTCCATTTAGAAAGGTTCTGCTATTATAATGCTTCCATAGATATTTTACAGGTTTGGACTTTCACCTTATAGACTAATCTGCTCATGCTTCTAAATAGTCATCTTACAATTCGTGCAAATACAACATTGGTTCTGTAGCATCTCTTTATAAAAGCCCATTACGTCCTAAAGAAAAACCAGAAGAAAAGACAATACATATGAAGCAATTCCAAGCTAAGATTACCTGGAACACAACTAGTTGATACTGCATTTTGATACACCATTTTCGTAAGAGTAAACAGATAATAAGCGGCCCCAATAAATTGCAGCACCGTAATTACTGTAGCAAACCGAGTCCACCACAACCAATTCCGGTATCTCCTCTTCAGTTTAAAGTCATCAAGCAGGAAACAATGTTGAAATGTCAAAGTGAAAAAAATGACCTGTTAAGTTTCTCATTGAATCCGTTTGAAATGAAAAGCAGCCATAGAAATACTCACGTGCCTAGAGCTCATATAAAAATGGTTATAAACGAAGAAGAAAGTACCCGTCGTTCTTGGCGAATACTGGGATCGGAATTGGAATCGGGAGAGAGAATGGTGAGAGCGGAAGCTTTTTGGTGGAATCCAATGCGAGCCATTGCTAGAATTCTAGCGCACGAAATCAAGGCAATGAGGGCGACGGCTGCAACGTCGGCTCTCCCGCAAGACGGGAGACTAGCCAACGCCGGCAACACGACAGGAACGCTCAGGGCAACGGTCAGAGCGTTGGACGCTCCTAGAAACCACGCCGACCATCTCACTCTCCTGATCTGAGTTTGAAATTGAGCCATTCTATAACCGTTGTCAGACTTCACTCCTCAGGACCAACTACCTGTGTAACTTCCACGGAGCATGATTCTATCCTCATTCATAACTTGCACGGATGAAGAATGAATTACTATGGTATAAAATCTTATTAGTCACTTTTTTTATATAAAATATTGAGAAAAGTCTCAATTTGATCCTCGTACTATTACGAAAAAGTCAATTAACCTATCGTTGTTTTAACGAAATCAATCAAATTCCCGATTTTTTAAAAATGTTCAATTGAGTTCATTAGCAAGTTACTCGCCACGTCATCAAGTCACCTGCTGACGCGGAACACACGTGACAGCCCAGTCAGCACCGACTCTATTGATGTGTCACCCACGTGTAAGCCTAGTCAGCGATTATGGATGACGTGGTACACACATGAACCATCACGTATGTGTCACGTTAGCGGGTGACCTGTTGCCCTGTTGGCATGGGAGGAAACCTGCTAATTGACTCAATTAAACTTTTTTTCAAACTTCGGGATTTAATTGACCTTTTTCAAAGTATGAGGTCCTAATTGACTTTTTTGTGATAGTATGAGGACCAAATTGATAGTTTTCCCTAAACTATTTAACTTTTTATGTAATCGTCGAAATAAGTATGATTGAAGTTATTAGACTTGTGATTGATTCTTCATATAATTCTTTTTTTATTATTTTGTTGATAAAATATATTCTATTTTTTTCATAATTCAAAAGATTCAACCAATTCAATCAGTTCATATTCCACAACAATTCAACCCATTTTAAGTGTTATCAAATAGGCTCAATTTTATTTCTAAAAGCAATTCATTACATTAGTAATTTGAATATACGTACTTATTGTATAAATATTAAAACATGATGAAACTTGTATTAGAAATACGTACATGGTAAATGTTAGAGATATACTACCTCCATTAGTGCCCTGGCTCTACCCCTACAGGCCTATTTTTAAACATAATGATAACTTTACCTGTTTACCAACATCATATACTACATATTTAAAATGAAGAGATTTGATTGATTTAGGATGTTTGTTTTGGATTGTTTTCAGTCCCAGATCAGACCAGATCAGACCAGACTAGGCTTCCGTAGTTATAAAATACACAAAGACCAGACGTTTACCAGACCTAACCAGACCAGACCATACCAGATCAGACCAGACTAGCATATTTCAGTCCAAAAAAAAAACATCCTAAATATACATACTTACCCAAACTGGAATTGGGTACAAAGAATTGGTCGATCTGGACCGATACAAAGAATATTTAAAAAAAACAAATACACTGAATATTTTACACTAAAAAGTAAAAACATAGATATTTTTAAATTTGGGCTAAGCCGGGGCTAGGATTGCCCCCATAGCTATGCCCTTGAATAGGGGTGTCCCCAATTATGATATTTAAACCTATACATACAATCAACAAGTTTAGATATCTAACACAATATAATAATAAAGTCACAAAGTCTATTTTTTTAAATAATGTGATAAAAATGAGATGCTTACATAAAAACTAAAAAATGATAAAAATTGTCTTAACATTTCTTCATCTAGGAAATGTTTAAAAACCTTAAAACATAATGGGTACATATTTCAATTTTTAGGCCATTTTTATAACAAACTGCAAGGATGGAATAAATGTTATGGGTCCAGTCCATATTTTCAATATTTTATATTGTTTTTGTTGTTTATGTTTGGGCCTTGTTTGATGGTCTTTTATGTCCTATTTTTGGGTCCATTTGATTTTGGACTTTGGGCTTCTAAGACAAGTTTTTTGGAGTCCATCTTGCTGAAACAGAAAAATTTTGACAGCATTCCCGTTTTTTGACCTGCACTGCGCAACTGCGTTCAGATCATCGATCGGAGGTCTTCCCAGTCGGATTTGATGAAATTTGGACAGCTTGTTCGTGACTTCAAGGGCTTCATTTTGAACGGTCGGATAGTTCAGTTGAGCTCTGGTATGGTCAGAAACACTGCACGAACAGACCTGCAGTTTTGGGTGATTTCTACACCTTATTGTGCTATTTTGATCTCTTATTGTTATTGGTGATTGTTGGTGGGCTGTGAATCCTTTGTAGACTGATTTGGGGTTCTTTTACTCTCATTTATCAATAAGAGAATTAAGGGTGGACTTCTCAAGAGGTCCCGTAGTTTTTTATCCTTCACGTTGAAGGGTTTTCCACATAAAAAAATCATGTGTGCTCTATGTGCTTTATTTCCGCTCTTTGTTGTGCTTTATATTCTACAATAGTGCTGGTTTTGTGTGGTAATTTGGTTGTGTGTCAGTTTGGGTTGCTTATTTAGTTGATTGTCCTGAGGTTGTGACTTTGTGGGTGTCAGAGACCCTGATGGACAGTGTACCCGGGGTAGCTTATCCGAGGGGTTATTATGAGAATAACCTAGAGAGAAGTCAGAGCAAACAAGTAGGAGAGAGAGATGCGATTGTATTAATGAACTCGAGATGTTCTCGTCCTTTACAATGGGAAAATGGGGTGCTATTTATAGCAGCAATAAAAGCGATGAGAGTGCACGTGGCGACAATCTAACGGCCGAGGGGTCACCTCAATCGGGGTGGCACCGACACTCGCATGTGCACCGCATTAAAGGCGGTGGGTGGATGTGACGCCGCATTAAATGCGGTGGTTGCTTGTCTCCAAAGGGAATCTTCGATGATTGAGCTGTTTAGCCGAAGGCTCTCCCAGCGGCCGAGGGCTCTGTGTAGCCGAAGGCTTCCCTGCCGCCAAAGGCATGAGAGTGCCGAAGGCTCCTGATTTCTGCCATTTTCTCCTAGCAGCTTAGTGCGCTTAAATCTGGCTGCCCTGTGTGATTTGGAGCCCTCGACCAAGGAGGCTGAAGGCACCCCTATGTGTATTGTGGGCTTCTTGACACTTGGGTCGCTGTATTTGGGCCGTGGGTGTGTATTGAGCTCATTGGGCCTGTGTAGGAGAAGTAAGAGTGTGTGACTGTGTGGGTCGGGGGTCCCTGGGCCATATACCCCTTATTTGATCCCTACAATAAAAATCTTTTATATGATGTATAAATAAGTTTAAATCTGAGTTTGGTAAATATTAAAATGGCTGACTGAGGTAAAATGGATTAATATGTTTAATTGTCATGAAAAATACATACCAAATGCATCAATCATGCGGACATTAAATTACATTATTTTCAAAAATGAGTTGAGCGATTGAGGAAACAGCCTCATCTTGCAATCGACTTTGAATCACCTCAAAAGTCTCTCCACTCCATGACCTTTTTAGCTCCCACCACCTCCCATAGCCACGATAACTCTTGGCGGAACTACTGATAAGCATTTGCTCTAATATGACTGCGCTTTTAAGTATATACAGCAAAAATTCTATCTCATTTTCAGTCCCATCAAAACCACATATATCCACCTTCTTCAAGTTCAAGTGATAATAACGATGAGGAAGTTTGTCCATGGCGGGCTCCATCTCTTTTGCCTCCCCACAATCATAAGTGGGATCATATACCTTCAAAGTGACACCAAAATTAAACATAGACGTGTGATGTATATAAATTGGATTTTTAAAGGATGAATTTGATTTTGAACTTGGGATGATATTGGACTTTGCATCTCATTTTGAAAAAACTTTGATTTTGCATCCCATCACATAACATTTTGTTTTGTGAAGAAATATTAATAAATGGAGTGCAAAGTCAAAAGATTTTGAAGTGGAATGAGATGCAAAGTCATTTTTTTTAAGATGGGATGTAAAGTTTAATATCACTCAAAAAGTGAGATGCAAAGTCAAATTCTCATTTTAAATCATTGGGCATTTAGAAAGGTTTATAGACTTTATGAATAAACTCTCTTGATTTATAAATCCATTGTTTTCATATGAATGATGTTTATTAATTTTATGAAAAACCGTAGCACTACTAAATGTAGTGCACTATCAAACAAAAAATCATTTAGTGCACACTTATTATAGCATTATTTTGAAGCTCAAAACTCAAAAGATTAAATTTAGGTCAAACTACTAATGCAAATAATTAAATATTAACCACCAAATTACTTAGATATATAGTACTTACATTCAAGTGAAACTCTTGTAGTAGGGGACAACTTTGCAAAAATGGAGTAAGTGCTAGTAGATCTGTCTTAGGCATGCAATTGACATTCAACTCTAACCGCCTGAGTTTGCTGAATTTTTCAATACCTCCCATCCTCATAAGTCTCTGGCTCTCCTAAGAATGTGAAAAAACACATTATAGAATGGTATTTGTGTGAAAGTATCTGTGTACATAAGTAAATATAAATATGTATATACTTTTATAAATCATACAACGGATAAATAAATTTTGAGTATATACTTATCCTCCATACCTGATAAAAATCACCTTTACAATCAAATGTTAATGATTTAAGGCTTGACACATCTTTAGCAAGTCTCCCAAACACATGAGCCATCATGTTTTCACTTTCAATGGAAAGATATAAAGACTGCAACAAAGGGGCTTGATCAAATCTAATATAAACCATTTTATTGCCTTGGAACTCGAGTGTTTGAAGATTAGCAGCATATATTTCAATCTCCTCTACACCTCGGCAATACTCAACTACAAGACTCTTCAACTGGAGATCCGTGTCGGCCCAACCAATACACAATTTGGATGGAGTTTCACATTTACCTATGTACAATGAGCGGAGCCTCAAACAAGTAGATAAAACAAACTCCAACGATCCGGGAAGTAGCGTCACGCCTCTTAGTTCCAGAGTTTGAAGTTTATGGTTACTGACACTTCCATTACCGACACCTTCCAACATTCTATCCAAACGGGCCGAAAATTTTTCACTAAAACCCGCGACTAGAAGACAAGAACCCAATACTAAAAAAGTGACAGAAGGTATTTGAGAAATGTACTCACAACTGAAAGCAAAATCCGAAGGCACATTGCAAGATAACCATAGGTGAAGCTCTTCAATGCCTAGATTCCCTAAAGAGTATATGAGTTGCTCAAACTGATGTCCACATGGTTTTTTTATGCAACACCTCAAACTCACAAAACGTATTCTGGACGACCCATAGTGAAAATTGTCGAAGTATCTTTGCAACTTATAAACCGCTGTTTGAGAGTGTGGCCCATGATGGGTACCCCGCAAGAGATCCTCACAAGAGAGAGTTACATTGGACACATATTTGTAAAGATTCTTCCACCTCTTCGACAAAATACTTGTCCTTAAAGCAATATACGTTGGTGTACGAGAAAGAATTGAAGCAAGGATATCGTCTGGAAGCTCACTTATAAAGTCCTCATTATGTGCAACCTATTCATAAACATTTTATTAGAATAATGAAGTTAGTGATGAGAGAGTGCAAATTTAAAATTGAGACAGAAAAAAGTTATGTGCATTCATACGCTATAAAGAGAGTTTGTCATTCTTGACATTGAAACTCTGGCGAAAATTGATCGTCTAGAAAGGAAACCCTGTAATAAATGAACAAAGCTTGTTAGGGGTTAGATAGATCTATACAACATAACACAAAATGAAAGATGAAAACCTGACTACAAATTTGAAAAATCTGACAAATATTATTATTTCTTGGGTGAAGACCGCACTTGTATATCAAGGTCATCTCCAACAGTTTACACCATTTTTTTACACTAAAATGGTGTAAACATCACATCATACAGTATTTTATCTTCAGTAGTTTACACCATTTTCATCACAAAAAAGGAATATTCCCTTTTTATTCTTTTTACTAACTTTTTACCATTCTTCTATTTAAGTATCTAATTATCATATATTTATACATTAGCCCCTCATTTAATATTTTGACATTTCACACATTATTTCACACATACAAACTAAAATACACCATTTTAATATGTATTTTCACACATTTCACTAATTAAAATACAATAATCAATATTTCACAAATACAAGCTAAAAACACATAAAATTAAATATTACAATAATATTATAATAATTTGTACGTCATTAATAAAGTACTAGTTAAACTTAAAGCAATACCCGATCAGTTCAGACCAGACCAAGACCAGATCAGACTAGACTTGGGTTATAAAATACAAAGAAACTAGACCAGATCAGTTCAAATAAGACCAAACCGGGCTAGACCGGCAAATTACAGTCCAAGTAAAAACATCCTAATTTGTTGTTATAAAAATGGGCCAAAAGTATAACAACCAAAAGTTTGGGTCACATTTGAAATAAAAAAAATTTAAAAAAAAGAAGATGGCGTAGGGGATGGTGTGCGCCATATATGGCGTAAACCCAAACTCCCTCCCCCATTTTGGTGAGATGGTGTAAAGAATGGTGTAGCCATTGGAGCAAGTTTTTGGCAAATACACCATTTTGGTGTGTGATTTGGTGGTCTGTTGGACAAGCTCTAAAGCCGCTAAGATATTGATGAATACAAATGTCATTTTTCAAAATCCAAGCATAAAATAATACTATCGAGGACCAATTTGAAGTATAGTTTTTGTTCAAAGTTTTGGTTCTCTTAAACGAGGACCAAAAGTGGTTCTTGGCCGGTCAGAACTATATTTCATTATATAATATTTATGTGATATCATACAATTTAAATTACATCTTATAAAAATTGTGAAGAGTGAAAAGGGTCATCATATTTCAAAATATTTACATTTTTGGGTTTTGTTTCGAAAACAAAACAATTAATTAAAGATGTGATGCCCTAAAACAAAGCGTTATTGCAAGTGATGACATCTCCCAAATAGGAGGTCACATGTTCGAATCTCATCCGAGTTCAAGGATGTTGGTCTTAACATTGAAGAGATATATGTATGTTAGAAAGAATGGCCAAAATCAAGCGTTACTATACCAATTTATGACAATGAATGGTTCTATATCCATTTTACTGCTCTCTACTCGATCTATAAGATATACTCCGTACTACGTACTATCTTTATTATTATCTAAAAAGTATAAATGATACGGAGTATTCTAAATAGAGATGGCAATTCTGACCGATCCGATGGATACCCGCACCGAACCGTCCCGATCAAAACGGGGAAAACCGCATTGACCGGGTAACGGGTACGGGGCGGGGAATACCCGTTTTGTTTTTACGGGTAACGGGGCGGTTATGGTTTTATACATGCCCGCCCCATTACCCGCCCCGTACCCGCCCCGTTTATTTTTAATTATATTTTTATTACATTCTTATCTATTATTTGTCCCACAACTAATAAAAGATGATATTTTTCTATTTTCATTGTGTATATATGAATAATAGATTTACTAACTATAGTGTATGAATGAAAGTTTATAATAGATCTTAATAGTATTGTTTTATTATTTTCAGATTTTTTGTGATTAATTATTTTTCAGATTAAGTATTTTTAAAGTGGCGTCTGGGTCTAGAGTCTTTTAAGTGATGCCATTTTTATCCTTTTTAAAATATTATTTTTATATTAAAATATAAAGGAATCATTTACTAAAGCGATTACCCGCGGTTGCCCGCAGTTATACCTGTTACCCATTGGGACGGTTATGGTTTGGATAAAAATTACCCGTTGGGTAATGGGGCGGGGGAATTACCAAACGGGGCGGGTACGGTTATATGTAAAACCGTCCCTGATCCGCCCCATTGTCATCCCTAATTCTAAACCATCTCAATGACTTTCTTTCCCACTTCGTAATACCTAAATCAGCTTTATTGGCTGATTCTGATGAAATTTATGAAGTTCTGACTGAAGTGGCTGTATTGACTGATTCTGCTGAATCATAAAAAAATTATATCTAAAATATATTTTATTAATAAAAAAAAGAAAAAATGAAAAAAAAAACTAAAATGATCCTCTACAGTATCTTCAACCAATACCGTCAAAAAAGTAACTACAACCTTACTTTTTCTTATTATTACACAATTCAGCACGCAAAATAAAAAATTACGTGTTTGGTAAAAAAGTTGGCTGATAAACCCGATAAGCCGAAAAACCGGATCACGAAACGGGCTCTTAATTTTTTAACTTTTTGTGAGCGCAAGCTAATTTTTTTTTTTTTTTTACTTTTTTCTGTCACATGTTAGATTTGTAAATTAACGATTATGCACCCGTTTGGTAACACTGAAATCGGTTGATTCTGCTGAAAGTTACGAAGTTCTGGCTGAAGTAGTTGTATCGGCTAGGGGTGGGCAAAAATACCGAACCGACATGGCACCAAACTGGACCGGTATGGTACCGGATCGATAAACGGGGTTTGAAACGAATCTTAAATTTTTTGTCCCGGACCGTACCTGTTCCAAACAATGCCATGACGGGTTCTCATTAAATGAGAACCGGTACCAGACCGAACCGGACCGAAGTATGGTTTAATACTTTAATTATTTAAATTTGTACTACTATAGTTTATCTGAAATTTATTAATTACCTCATCCATCCCAAATTAATTTGCAAAGTCAACATTTTTTAGTCAATGTTAATGTTAAGTCCTACCTAATGATAATTAATACAATTATTAATAATTAAAATTTATATATTTAGAAACCACATTAAAATCTTTAATGTGGTTTCTAAAATAGAATATACGAAGTACTTTATTTGAAAGGCCAAATTAGAATATAATTTTTTTAAATAAACACAACCATATATTAATCATAATTAGAATATAATTAAAAAGTGAAATCCTAATTAAGTGAATAAAAATAAACTACTTGACCAAAAAGGTTGACTTTGCAAATCAATTTGAAACGGACTTAGTATGAAATACAAAAATTGGTAAATTGTGGGGATTTTTTGAGATGGCTAAACATTAATTTTTCCTTAAACACTTGAAAAAAAAATGGCATTGTTTTGTATTGGTATGGCATGGTACCGTCCCATTTGAAAATGGACCGTACCGAACGGGTTTAGGTCTAGGACTGAACTGAACCGAACCGTTTCAATAGTAACAGTACGGGTACGGGTTCGGCAAAATATTGGACCGGACCGGACCGTGCCCACCCCTAGTATCGGCTGATTCTGCTGATTTATGAAAAAAATCTATTTAAAATATATTTTATTAATAAGATAAAAAATTATATGAAAAAATAGCTAAAATGGTCATCTACATTAACTTCAGCCAATACAGCCACAAAAGTAACTTCAACCTTACCTTTTCGTATTATTACATAACCCAGTGCGCGCAATCTAAAATTATGTGTTTGATTAAAAAGTTGGCTGATAAGTCTGATAACCCGAAAAACAGAATCACCAAAGAGGCTCTGTATATCTTTTTTATTTTTCCCTAAAACTTGAATCCAACTTTAATGAGCATTGTATTGTGGGATGGAAGTACATATTAGCTACTGAGAAATGTTAGAGGTACACATTTTGTGTACACGTTTGGTGTACACTTGTCTGTCTTTCACAGATAAATTGTCTGTCATAGACCAAATTGTCTGTCACAGAGAATTTGTCTATGAAAGACAGACAAGTGTACACCAAACGTGTACACAAAACGTGTACGTCTACCATTTCTCTTAGCTACTAGTACCCGTAGTAGATGCTAGCGATGTCTCCTAGTGTGCAAGGATTATTCAGAGCTGGCATAGGAAGGGTGCGACCTGGTTTATTATTTTATGCCCAAAATTACAAAATTACTATTTGAGCCGGAATGGATTGGTTTGAGTCGAGAATATGCTTTTCATCAAAACCTCAATTTATAGTAGATTAATGAGCGTGTGATAAGTTAAATATTATCCAATAATTAATAATTAAAATATTTGATAATACGTAGTTATATCAAGATTTATCTCAAACATGAAATTATCTTGTACTACTATATAGTAAAGAGTATTAAATATTACCAGTAATATTAAGTTTTAGATAAGATTGTTTAATTTACTAGATGATATATACAAATCTATGTCTTCTGAATGTTTTTAGATTGATGGACTAGTTTAAGTATATCACATATTAAAATAGGATATTAAAATAGGAGTATTTCGAATGCTACAATGTGCATAGTGTATATGTGACATGAGCGATATAATCACAAAAGAATTAATACATTCACGAAATGTTTTCCCTTCTTTCTACGGTCTTATGAGTTTTGGTAGGTTTTCGTCAACAATGTCGAACACAATATTGTCCTTGATATTATGAAGAAAAACTCACTAAAAAGAATACAACCGTTCAAATAAAGAGAGATGTTTCAACTTATTACATATGATGTGATTAGTAATTTTTATGTGTATCTAAATTTAAATCATCCCATATTGGCAATTTGGCACCGTGCAAGATTAATGGCAGAAGAGAACGAAAGGTCGAGAAACACATCATTATATTGTGGTGGTATGGAAGTAGGTAGTAATCCGTATTTAAGGTGGATTTATTATAACCTCATTAAGTACTCATTCCCGATAGAAACTTCAGTTGATTGATACGTAAGGAGTAAATTATTTTAATTAATTATTTTGATCGTTTCAGTTGAAAAATGACAATTTGATCATTTTTAGCGTTTTTAATAAGAGAAAAGTTATTTGGTAAATACTAAATAGCTATTCGGCACTAGCGCGTTTTTGGGCAGAAACGCTGAAATGAATCAACGTTCTCAATTAATTTTATGGCCTAACAACTAAATTATCAAAGATCGTTTGACAACCTGTCATCTTATTCAACCCGCTAAGTGAATTCGCAATTGACAACTCGTTAACATAATCTACTGATCGTTAAATGTCAAACACGCGCAATATATGTATAATGCTTTAATTTCTCATTAAAAAATGAGGTTCATCGTTATCAAATCACGTTTGCAGCTTCCATGTACATCCACCCATACACACATAATCACTCGAATTTCATATATATAAAAGAATCAAGCTTTCATTAATATACTAAAAACTATATTTAATTAAACCCAATTATAATGATTAGTCAGTGATTCATGTATATATAGATCGATATTCGATAGGATGAAAAAATGAACTTACTCGATCACCAATACTTGTTTGAAAGGCCGGGCTTCCCGCTAGCTGAAAGAGATCGATCGAGTCGCCTCGATTATAATTTATAAAAATGGCCTGGCAATGGATAAAAAATGGTTGTTCAAGTTTTCATCTCTACAATCTTATAAGGATGAATAAGGGTTAATACCCTTTTTGGTATGGAAATTTTGTTGGTAGAACTCTATAGCATTATTAATTTGTAAATTACGCTTTAAGTGTTGTGCGGTTCATGTTTATCTCTCATGTACTTTGTGGCTTCCGTTAATTAGAACTAGACTTTATCGTCTTCCGTTATTTATCATTGTTTTTTTCGTCTCTTTATTTTCCGTCTGCTTGACGGTTACATTGGAAACTAGGCCATCACACTCTAACAAGGAACAACTGGAGTGTCAAACATTGTAAGAGACTTCAGCTTAATCGATAGATTTTATGGATCTACATCTGGTACATTTCAACGGATTTCAAAGAGAAGTAGCCTCCTGCTGTCCTGCACGTCAAGCCAAATGGTAAGCTGTCCTTAGTCATCTTCATCGCACAAGGGCAGCAGTCCAGTCATCGGCTTCGCCATAGGACGAACAAACCGAACCAATCCAGAAGGAATTAACGGCGACACAACTCTTCCTCTGTCATGGAGGACCGTGATCTGCCTTCTCATCTCTATCGGATTTCCCTAACCTAGCAGAAGGTTCAGGCTCAGATGGAATCAGCAGCACCAATGTCTGAAAGAAACACCAAAGATGGCCCTTCTGAGTTCCAGGCAGCAAACTTCTTCCCTCCGGCAAGCGGAACCAACAATTATTCAAGCAAGACATGAATGGAACGAATCTAGGGTGGCTTGATTCTGAAATCCGAGGAGGGAAGGTGGGAATGTTGCTAGAATGATTTATTCTTATTTTTAGCTTAGAATTCCACCAAAATCAACCCAAATCCACCGGAATAAAAACCGATGAAATATTTGAGGACTAGAGTATTAGAAAGAATCCTTTAGAGTCTGAATTGTTCCCACGGAATTCTAAATTCCAATTAAATCCAAATTAGGACACTCCCCCTTAAGTTAACCAGTTGTCTTCCTTAAAAAAAGTTGTCTCATCTTCACACATTAAACTTCGTATTCGCTATTCTTCTTCCTGTGTTTGCAGGCTCTCCTTAGTGAAGTGGTAGTTATGGAGCCATATGAGTTTGCATGTTTGGTATATATCCATTCATGACTGCCTCTAGGTTTACCTCTCAACTCTATATCTGGATGCACGTACAAATTGAAGTCGTTGAAGTCGCGGTGTCGATCCAATCCTTTCCCGTGTCGTCGATTGCTTGGTACTTTCGTTCTCTATACTTTTATGATATGATTTTTGTGCTATCGTTTGACTGCATTCCAACTAAATATTTTGGCTCAGATTGTATAATTTGATAGAAATAATTAAACATCTTTGAAACATACTACTCCGTACATGTTTGTGAATATGTCAAAATGATGTTTTATGTGTTAGCATTTCTTGTATTGCCATGTTCCCTTTCCCACTCACAAATAAGTTTGGCCAAGGCATCTTCGGCCTTCTTCCCCAACCTTTGGTTATCAAAGACCGATCAGAAGTTTTTACACCTGCATATTTTTGGGTTTCTATTGCTATTGGTGCTTCTAGGTAATACTTTAACTTGAAGTAGTATTAATTTTCCTCGCTCATATTTTTCTAATTTAACTATGGAAATCTTAGAGTTTTTTTTTTCGAGGTGTTCATATATATGGCGAACGAGGAAGCGTGAGAAAGCTAACCTTTCAGCGAATCCAACAAAGGAATTGATCGTTAGTGATCAGTCTTCTTGCGGTAAGGCTTATACCCATTTCTGCATTATTTGTTCATGTTTTTAACTTTTTATTCAACTTTTTTACTCGATTACAGAATATTCGGGTGAAAGTTGTTCTCCGCAATATACTGTGATTCTATAAAGTGTTGTAGTTCTGCCGTTAGTGGAATTTGATAAACTCTATTTCCTGATTACATTTTTCTGTTATTGTATATTACAGAACTTAAAATGATCCTTTTGGTAGGTTTTTACTCACCCTCATTGTACCCTTAAAAGTTTTCTAGATTTATACTTAGTAGTGCTTAGCCAAGCTTAGAGAAACAACAAGTTAGGTAGTTTTATTGTTAGGCGCTTTGGTTAAATCCCAATTAAATAATTGCAGGCAGTTCATCTTCTTTTGCCTTTTTGTTATTTGAAAATAATTTCTCACCGTGTGAAAGCATATTTCTAGGATGTTTGTAATTGTAGTTTGTTATGTTGAGGTACTTTGTGATCGTTTCCGCTTCTGCATTTTTGCATCATGTAGAAGAGAAGCAATAGAGTTACTGTTGAATTAGATACTTATCTTTTCACTCATATATGGAATTAGATCGGTATTAGTACCGATCCAAATTCGGAGGTATTAGTACTCCAATTATCTTTCTTTTTTCCTTTTTTCCAAAATTTTTCACCAATACTAATTTCATAAGAATCCCTGTAGGATAAGATGATTTTACTCTCTCATGTTTCTGCAGACATACAAAATTACAAAAGGCACGCCTGATCTAATATTGTGGACGTCTTTAAATCTAACTCATTTTCTGGGCATATAAAGCATCAAATACGACTATAGGAATATGAATATCATTTTTGACTCAAGTGTTACTCCCTGCCCCCTTCTATGTTACACCAGTTTTGAGACTCACCGTTAAGCTTATAACTAAAATAATCCAAAAGGTGCTCATATATTTTGCAAGTGTGTTTACAATATATAAGCAGTTGAAAACTTTTCTTTGCATTAACTGTCATCGCCCAATCTTTGAGTTGTCATTGTTAGTTTTGATAATTCCTAAAATCTGCCTCTTGACATTGTTATTAGTTGATTTGAAATACTTAAATAAACTAGACCCATTTTAATTTTATGTAAATGAATAACATGACAATTGTGTAGCCCTTGACACATGTATGCTGATTACTGTACTTATTGTATGAGTTCAACAAATTTTACAACACAGGCATTTTAAGTGTGTTCAGATGGGCAACCAACCAGCATATAATATGTAGAGCAAAATATACAACTGAAAAGTTAGTGACTTGGTTGGAAAGGCCAAAATAAAGTGTCGGGAAAACACTGTAATGAGGTATATAGTTGGTTCTTATTTCCATAAGTGGATTTCAAATTTCAAAGTATAATTGATGGTCATGTTTTGTTATGTAACAATTATAGTGCTTGTAATTTCTCTATGTTTATTGCCCAACAAGAAACTCGGAGATCCCGTTGAAGTTTCTAACCATACTTCGATTTCGAATTGCTTCTGCAGTTCTGTGTGACTGCGTGCTATCAATGAATTTACATTCATGTGTTAATTTGATGGAAATGGTACCATTAATTGGGACACTGTTTATTTAATTTCATTAATATTCAATTCTTTTATACCGAGTAACAGTTTATTCCTACATCGCCAACATGTGTATTAGTCAATCTATAATCTATTAAATACTCCCTCCGTCCCGCTATGATTGTCCCATTTTACCTTTTCGGTCCGTCCCACTAAGATTGTCTCATACCTTATTTAGTAAAATTTGTGTGGTTCTAAATCATTCTTACTTTATTCTTACTTAACCAATTCAATATCAACCACATAAACCCACTTTTATTAATAACTGTGTCATCTTCTCTTGTCCCAAACTTAGGGGGACGGAGCTAGGTAGTAAATGATTTAGTCACTTCAAAGTCTTTGTGACAACCATTAATGTACATTTGTACCCATCAATGATCATATAAATGCATATTCGCGCGGTCAATGACAATTTTTGACTTGGACAATTACAAATCAATATGTGCAATGTATTGTAAATCAATTGTCCTAATCAAAAGAATATGTTAATGTTTAGCGGTTTGCATATAGATGGTATTGGGCATTATTCTATTCGCGCATCGCGCGACACAAAACTAGTTATATATATATATATTGTTGATGAATTATTTATAATTATACAGATGGGGTTTAGATATGGCGGTGTAGTACGTACATTACTTAGGCGTGGAGAGATGGAGGCTTACCAAATACCAAGTAGGGGATTGTTCACATGTGCCTTCGGCTGAAAGAAATCGATCATGCAGGGGTTTCTACGGCGCGGATTGGGAATATATTTATACTTGTAGTAGTTTCCTAATTTCAGTCTTACTCAAACACTATAAATTGTGTTTATCTTACCCGATTTTCAAATTAAGAACCAATTTTATTTCAACCACTAGTAGCATTAATAGATGCAACGAAACATTTACATTATTCAAATTGAACCAATTTTACTTCAAAACCTTCCTTATTTGACAAATTATCTACATCAAAATAGTGTAAAACAATGTTCAAACAGTGTCAAACAGTGTTTAAACAGCACAAAACAGTGCACTCCACAGTAAAATTAAATTTATTTTCTTAATTTGTGTGCAGTCAAAATGTAAACTTAATTGCGAGACGGAGAGAGTAATTTCTCAATTACTCCGTATTATTCTCTAATTAGTTAGTACTCCCTATACATCTAGATTTAAATAAGATGAGGATGCATGCCCAATTTTAGGATCCGGATGTTTTTAAAATGGACTGTGATTAGTTTCTTATCAGCCCAATTTGGAGTGAAAAAGGCTTGTAATAATTAAGAACGAACGAGTCAGTCACAGGGGCCTGCGCAGGGAGATCCAAGACCACTAAGAGAATGACCACATGAATCGATTTGGACTTCAAGCTTCAAGCCCATCAAAAAATTCATGGAAGTCAGACTTTCTTAGGGCGTATTTGAAATAAATTCCTTAACAAATAAATACCATTGATAGCGGATGTAATCTGAATCTGTTCTCTTCACCTGATCTGAATGTTTCTGATCTGAATTTTTTAAGTTCTGATCTGATCTGATTTTTTCTGATCTGATCTGATCTAATCTGAATCTTTCTGATCTGATCTGAATCTTTCTGATCTGATCTGAATGTTCCTGATCTGGTCTGAATGTTCCTGATCTGATCTGAATGTTCCTGATCTGATCTGAATGTTTCTGATCTGATCTGAATCCTTCTGATCTGATCTGAATTTTTCTGATCTGATCTGATTTAAATATTTCTAAAATTATAATTACAATTATAATTACTATAATTATAAGGGATTTTGCCTTCAATATTACTATATTAAAGCCATTTTCCTCAAATGTGACCATTTTTCAAAAAGTCAAAAAAGTGACTGCCGATGTCACTGTAACCACTTCCTATGTCACTATAGTCACCGCACATGTCACTGTAGCCACCGCCCGTGTCACTGTAGCTGCCACCCGACAAAGTGACTGGCCCGCTAACTCCATCCACCGCCACCACTTTCCGGCCACCCCCTCCCCAGCCCGCAAACCCCCTCCATAGCCCCTAGTACCATATAGGTCCGCCCCCGACCTGCCCAACCACCTCCCTAGCTTTAACTACGACTGGACTGCCCTGTTCCAACCCTCCCCAGCCCCTGCTCCGACCAAACCATATCTGAAATGCCCTAACCCCGATCCCGACCTAGCAATGCCGCACACCAACTCCACCAGCCACGCCTTGCTTCCAGTCCGTCCCAAATTGTCAAAGGCAACACACTAGATCCCCAGCCCCTAGCCCCACTCCTAACCACTATCCTTGCGCACCAGATCCCCACTACGCACCGGATCCTCATCCAACCCCAACCCCCAACATTGAGGACGGCGGATTCGGCATTTGCTGTGCCAAATCGGAGTGGTTGTCACCGAGCTCGACGGATCCAGATTTGGAGGCCCCAAAACGAGTCGTCAGCTACCGAGGAAGCCGAATCCGGCACTGGAGAAGGCGTCTCCCATCGAGGACGACAGTTTCAGTGGAGGCACGGTCATCGAGGATGATGGAGGAGGAGGTCGAGTTCAGTTGCAATCAATAGAGAAGGAGGAGGGGGAGAGTTGCGGCAGGTCGGCGGCGGCGGAATAACAAAGGCGGCGAAGAAGAAGGTAGTCGATCAGTTGGGTAAATAGGAAGAAGCCTTGCGAGGTCTGTTGGCTAGAAAGGAAGTAGCCTGCGATTCTGCGAAGAAGAAATGTCGAGAGAGAGGCGGATGGTTTCTTTTTTATTCACTTTTTTGTCCAGATTTAAATCAAGCATATTTTTGTCTAACCAAACTCCGGAAGTAATATCTAAGCCATTTTTTCTAATTATAAATGCAATTACACATATATAATTTAAATATAATTATAATTATAATTATAATCATAATTATAAAAATTACAATTATAATTACAAACATAATTATAATAGGTATAATTATTATTATACATATTACAGTAGTTATAAATATAGCTATAATTATAATTGTAATTATATTTACAGTTATACTTATTTCTATAATTATAATTTTAATTATAATTATAATATTTATTTCTATAATTTTAATTGTAAGTATTCCTTATAATATGATAAAAACAAAAACAAAACTAATAACAATAACAACAACCATATCAATAGTAAGAATAATAATAATCATGATAATAATAAATATCATAATAATAATAATAATAATAATAATAATACTAATAATAATAATATCAATAATAATATAAATTATACTAATTACAATAACAACAACAAGAATAATAATAATTATAATTATTATAATTATTATTATTATTATTATTATTATTATTATTATTATTATTATAATAAAAAGGATAAATCATGTCTGAACTTTTCTGATCTGATCTGAATCTTCCTGATCTGATCTGAATGTTCCTGATCTGATCTGAATGTTTCTGATCTGATCTGAATCTTTCTGATCTGATCTGAGTGATTCTGATCTGATCTGAATTTTTCTGATCTGATCTGATCTGATCTGAATTTTTCAGATCTGATCTGATCTGATCTGAATAAAATAAGAATAAGCAATAAGTAATAAGATTAAGACGAACAGAACAGCACCTTACACGTTAAGGAGACACATTAAATACGAAAGTTATGAGATAGAAGTTACACTAGTCCTATGGTTCTGACATTTTAAAATCGAATATCAAACCGAATGAGATGAAGAACCTGTTCATCTTGGGATCCTATCATGCATGGAGGTAATGCCATTTCACATAAGGCTGATGGACCTATTGTAATTGGGATGAATAAAAGAAAGATTGATTATACATTTGCAGGTTACACTGCAATTCAAAATTAACAAGGGTATGAATTCGTTCTTTGATTCATGTATTCCCATACTTTTCATTCATATACTTTTTAATATTCACATATAATAAATGTCCTTTCCAGTTTGACATAAGCTCGCCTCCAACGTGCAAGTGAAGAACTTCAAATCTGCCCTTGAGAATTAGAGGTATCATTTACTCAAACTATTTTATTAACTATAGTTTTGCATGATATTGATTATATACTACATGAATAATGCTTAGGTGCTGTCTTTTTTTTTTGGACTGCATGTAAGTGGCTCAGTGAAACATTATCTCACCTATTAAGGATACATGGTTTAAACCAAAATTTTCACTAAGTTTTAACCAATTGAGCATAATTGGCTCATTTTTACTCACTAGGTTTGGACTGCATGAATACTTTCTTCAAAAGTTACTGTGAGTGTCTTATTTGATATGCCAATGTATATAATTTTAGCCAATTGAGCAAATTCTTGTTCTTAAATTTTTATTTACTTTTCAATTGAGCATGAATTTGATTTCACATTGACATGTTTATATCAAAAAAATTCCCTTGGAGCACCAATTTTCCAATGAAATTTCAAATTTAGTCATTGTTGATAAATGACTACATATATTGTTGATTCTGGGTTTCTTCTACGTATATATCTATTACATTGGGGGTTCTACATCAAAGTTAAAACCGAAAAATTGTTTCTATAACATCGGGTGTTCTGGTTTTTTGGTTATTTGGTTTCCATTAATTAGTAATGACATACTGTTTATGGAAATTTGATTATGTTTAAATAGTTGCTAATGGTGAAGCTTTTATTGTTGTGTAGCTTGTGCAAGGATCTCAAGAAGAGTTCCTTAATGAGAAAATGTGTAAGCTTGAGGATATTCTTCCTTTGTAATCTTGTTCATTCATTGACATCATTGAAAAGTGAAGTTGAATTACTTCAAGATATCCTTTCTCACTTTTATCTTTCTCATGGGATTCTCTTTTAAATGGTTTCAAATATGGTGTTTAATTACATCTTTTAATCTGGTACTTGAATTTATACTTCCTTTTTAGTTTAATATTTTTATATTAATTTATAACATATATCATTAACATTAGGGTGGTAAATATGACCATTTGAGCATGAACTTGATATTGGTTTGAACTTCATCTAATTGGCTCACTCTCAAGTGATAGATTGCAATGAAGTATAAAATACTCATTTTTGTATTTTATGTTAAGGAATTATTTGATTAATTAATTAAGGGTTGGAGTTGTAGAGCTACCAGACTGATTTTTTTTAACAATCTTGGGCTCAGCGAATTATAACACTATTGGACTAGTTGTTGAACATTAATATAATCAATGAGAGTTATAAGTACGTAATACATCATACCGTAGTATATACTATATATCAAGAATAATAATAATAAAAGTTGAATTTCAAATAGATCATTTTTTTTGGGTGGAGAATTTGGGAATGTTATGTGAACCGTCGTCCCCCTCATGGTATTTACAAGAAGTATTTATAGGCATAAAATTATACTACAACTAGTTACCCCACCCGTGCGTTGCACGGGACTGAAGTAGTTTCATACGAATTTAGATAAATTATGTAATAAGTAAGAAAAAAGTTGATAGTGAATCAATTAATTGAAAACATAAGTTAAAATAAGAAGTCATGTTTAACATGAAATTAAAAATTAATGCTGAAAATTAAATATTAATCACGGTATCGTAAATAGGTGTGCATGTTTGTCCACAGAATTGTCAAAAAAATTATAAATTATTATAAACTTCTTTGTACACAACGTTCAATGCAGACTTTCTTGCTTGTCCATCTTCATCACATATGACAAATTTCAACCCAAATGTACTTTTTATTCTCGAGACCGCCATGTACAACTGTCCATACGTAGAAACGGGCCGTCGAAGGAAGATGCCTACGTTTTCCAATGATTGTCCCTGACTCTTATAAATGGTCATTGCATAGCTAACCATTAACGAAAACTATTTGCGCTCAAAAGTGAAAGGGAGTCTAACGTCTGATGGTGTTAAATAAGTCGGGGAATAAGAAACTTTTCACCAGCATTTTCTCTGTGCATCATCTGAGTCTCGATAATATGATCTCCAAGTTTAGTAACCAACGTCGTGTGTCATTACACAATCCAAATGAATGATCTATATTCCTCATAAGCATCACAGGAAACCCCACTTTTAGCTTTAGCTCATGACTCAACAAACCTCATCATTTAATGTTATTAATAAATTCGAGAGAATGTATCTCATGTAAGAGATTACCATTGGAACTAGTGAAGAAGCTGAATTTGAGCTTAGATACGTTTTAAACTCCGAATCTATATGACTCAACATGTAATCGTTGACTTTATCAACATTGATATGCACTAATTAGTAGTGCATAAGTGTATGTTTTTATGTTTGATTTGTGTGGTTTGTTTACCGTTTTATTTAGTTTGTAAACATTTGTGTGATTTTAGTTGTAATTGTATTTTAATCTTCATTTGTAAGTTGTAAAGTAGAGTTAGGAATTAGGGTGTTGAAAAGGAGGACTTTGAAGTGAAGAAAAATAAGATTTGGCTGCCCAGAAGCAAAAACCCGACCGGGTATAATACTTCACCCGGTCGGGTATGACAAAGAATCAGAAACTGCTGAGAAAGTCACTAGACCCGGGCGGGTCACTTATTTGACCCGGTCGGGTCAGATGTGACCCGGAACACCAGAACATGCCGAAGATCGCCAGAACGTGGGAAATATTTGATTTTGACGTTGACCCGGTCGGGTATGTCCTTTTACCCGGGCGGGTCAATGCCCCAGGGTGTTGAAAACACCTATAAATAACCCCATTTTCCTTCACAAATGGGAACTCATTCTTCCATACTCTTAAGCTCAGTTTAGAATAGTATTTCTTTTATATTTTTATAGCATGTTTAGTCTCCAAATGAGGAGCTAAACTTCCATTTCTTGGTGTTGCTCTTGAAGCTTGTTGATTATTAAAGTTGTGAGTTATTTTCTTAACTTCTTCCCTTGAATATTAATTATTCTCTTAATCTATCTATATATTAATGTTGGGGAGTGTTGCTAAGATGACAATTAGTTAACATCTCGACATTAGTTATAGTAGTATTTATTTTCTTCCTCTATATATTAATGTTGGGGAGTGTTGCTAAGATGACAATTAGATAACATCTTGACATTAGTTATAGTAGGATTATTCATATTTAATCTTCTTCCTTGAATATTAATTCTTCCCTTAATCTATCTCTATATTAATGTTGGGGAGTGTTGCTAAGATGACAATTAGTTAACATCTCGACATTAATTACTACTAGAAACGATCAACGAACCGATGGTTAATCGTTGATGGCTTCACAAGTAACTTCGGTCTATTAATGCACGGTCGTGGTTAATAAACTTAAGAGGGATTAATTTTGTTGGTTAAACCGAAACCGTTGTGTTGAGGTTATCAATCTCAATTGATTTCATCAAGGAGTTAAGAGATTAAATGCTACTATTAAGTCGGTATATGGCGGTGTTCTATACTTGACTAATAGTAAGAGTTATTAATGAACGGTCGTTGTTAATAACTACCCTCGATGAATTGGATATACTCCTCGATTGAGTATTCGAGAGGGGATAAGTTATAGATATAACAATGATCGACTAAAATATATCAACAAGTGGAAAGTAGCAATGCCAGGTCCTTTTTATCTTTGAATTAAATCACATATAAGTTGTTCATCTTTGTGTTTAATCAAATTAAATCACTCAATCCTAAAACCCCCCTTTTATTTACTAGTTTTATAAAAAGAGAATTATTTCCTTTCCCTGTGGATACGAACTCTACTACGCTATACTACGTATAAGTGTTAGTATTGAATTTATTTTGAGTGCACACACGACAAAGTGCACGTCAAACATCATCTATGGTCAGAACAAGAATAGCCCTAGAATAAAGATAAGCAATTGGATCACTCTGAGTCAAGAAGTTGAAATAAATACTGTGAACAATAGATTCAACCGGATCAAATGTCATTGGATCAATCATATCATCCGGTATTTCAATGAGCGATTCTCCATCTCGACTTTCTGCAAAAGTATTATCTCATATCTTTAAAATCCAGTCCGCAAAAGATTGGATTGCTGGTCCATCAGGCTCACCCTCCATGTTTTTAGATAGTTTCACTACGATACAGAATGACCAGAGAAATGAGTTGTTTAGTGCTGCGTGCACAAATATCTTGTCTCATGCCTCTTTTGGAATCACAAGAAGTATCTGCCTAAAGTAATCACCAAATACAATAGCCTTTCCACCAAAAGCCAAACTCGCTTGACAATGGCTGGAATATTTAAGCACATCTCTCATACTCCCTTATCAAGAGTCTCGAAACAGTGTCGGTGTGTCATCGACACCTCATCCCATATAATCAATTTGGATAAGTGGATGAGCTTGGCCAATGGACTATCATGTTTTATATTGCACATCGAGTCTTCTGTCACGTTGAGTGGAATCGCAAATCTCGAATGAACAGTCCTTCCTCCTAGTAAGAGAAGTGATGCTATACCGCTGGAAGCCACATTAAGCTCTATGTCACCATGAGATCTCACTACTGCAGACGAAGTCTTCCACAGATATGTTTTCCCAGTTCCTTCGTACAATATAAAAAGTAGAAACCCCCATTTCTACGATCTACAGATTCCATGATTTTGTCGTACTCCTTATAAGCTGTCATGCCATTATTTCTGCAGTACTCGATCTTGAAGATCAATTCTCTACCAATGAGATCCAAGATATCATTGTGAACATCAGAAGGTGATAAAGTGTCCCTCATAAAAGAAGAAAATGATTAATGTTATAACATGGATATAATGTTAATGCCAGAGAAAGATGAAATACCATAATAAATGAACAATTTACCATGATAAAACAGTCATTTAGTTCATTTATTGCTTTCTCGTTCTGCTTACTTGACACATCATCCCACATGACTACTTCAAGAAAATGGTTACCATGTTTGACTCTCAATTTCAACATGCATCTCCAAATACCTGCCTGTTTCACCTCTCGACAGTTGTAGCAGTAAAGTGACACCAAATAAGCCCAATTCTTTACTGAGAGGGTTGAATAAATCTGAGCGTAAAACCAGCAACCCTTAACATATTTATCAAAGTGCTTAATAGTTAGCTTCAATTTTTTAATGAGAATTCAACTACATTTTATGTTGCTTATTAAATGTATCTTATCTTTGTTTTTGTTTTTGTTTTCATCATACCTTAAGTTTTATCTATTTCTTTATTATTATTTTTTATCATTTTTACTCCTATTTTACATGTTGATTCATGTTAGCCAATTCCAAACTCTTTCGACACCAAGAATTGTGTTTTGTTAGTGTTGAAGATATCAACATATAGATTCCTTGCATAGGTTACTCTATCCGTATATAGATTCATATACAGATAGTTTATATATCTACAACAATCAGTAATTAATAGGTTAAGCAACTGAATAAATTAAATATAATCACCAATAAATAGTTTTGTTTAAAATTTAGCATAGAATTGGCAACATAAAATAGTCATAAATCTGCTCAAATGTAAAACAAAAGAGAACTCAGAACCTTTATTTTCTTAGATTCCATTACTTAGAGATCAATGTTTTAACTTCCAATACCAACTTTAAATTGAAAATGTATATATCTTAGAAAATGTAAGAAGATTAACTTGAAAAGTAAGTGTATAATTGAAAACCAGAGAATTAAGTGCAACATCACATATCTCCTTAATAACAAATTTTGAAAAATATTTTAAAATATAGGTACAAGTGTATCAAAAAACAGATTAGTATACATACAATCTCTTTAATCAAAAGCTTTCAGAAGCCAGTAAAAGCATTTATTTTGAAAATGATTTCAAAATACAGTTAAATCTTAATAGCATTCATAGAATATTGTATAACCTTATTAGCCTCATCTATTTTGGCCTTGTGAATATTGAAAAGTATAGGAATGAGTGATCAAAAAAAGCATTTTACAGAAATGCTTTCTGAAGCATACTGGTGATTATTATTATTATTATTATTATTATTATTATTATTATTATTATTATTATTATTATTATTATTATTATTATTATTATTATTATTATTATTATAGAAGCATACTGGTGAATATTATTATTTTTTAATGTATTCAGTTTTAGATAGTTTTTTTGTAACTAATTGAGCAATAATCACGGAAATAATATAAAATTTACCTCTAGAGCTGTCTCTAAATCAGAAAAGGACATGTAAACCCGACATCACTACTGTCATCTCTCAGAGTAAACACAAGATGAAGTTGTTTGGCTTAAATTACACTTGGTGGTTTGCCTTCAAGTCAAATACCTATATGTATTCATAATTCATAATATAAATATAAATAAAATTTTGAACACATACAATTAAATTACGAAGAACAAAGAAAAGGGTCATTACCGGCAGCGGAAATCCTCGAAATATGTTCATCCAAAAACAACTTTGTAAGCATACCATGAGGAAGCTATTCCAATCTTATCCCTTACATGTCAAAAACTTATACTTTAATGAAAATATACACAGACGTACCATATCTTTGGTTTCTGCGGCACGATGGGAGAATAAATATAACTGGATCTTTTAAAGCAGCAGACAAAAAAATCTCGACTTGAAGCACATATTCACCGTACACAATACATAACACACTCTCGCACTTCATAATAGTATAATCAAAGCAAAATCAGCAAAATCGCCCTTCATAATTCACATATAAGGCAAGAGATAATTTAAAAGAAACTCAACTCCAAGTTCGTCAAACGGAAATCAGCACACCAATCACCTTTGTTTGTTTTTTGCTTTATAATTTTTTGAGCCAATAAGCACCAATAATAAGGATACAAAACCACAACAACATATAATTATGGTATGTGTTTTAATTGAAAAAAGTACCTACAATAAAAAATGAAAAAAGTACCTATCAAATAAGGATCTTGTCTTCTTTGCGGCTTTTGAATATCCACGAAGCTAGAAAATATGAACCTAGATGGTGGAAAACTAAGACCACTTGTTTGGAGTATGAAGTAAACTCAAAGCGGTATGGATGACCAGTGACCCTATATTTTCCTTCGTTATCCTTCACATCTAGGTGCATGATAGCATAATTCAATCCTTCTTGAACATATTCGAATTGACGAATAAGTTGAATTGGAATAGTGGCTTGAAATATCACACGTTAGTGAAAGCATTAATAATGAATTAGTACTTTAAATTACCTTTAAAACTATCAATCAGTACACAAATTAAGATTAAAATGAGTAAAGTTAAAAGGTGAAACACAACTGTCTACAAATTCAGCAAGAGTCTGTAAAAATTGTAAAGGTTCAGAGTTTGAATGATATCCAAAAAAGCATACTCATTTACTAAAAAAACTTTAGAAAATACTCATGTCCCAATGAACCGAGAATACCATTTTTTTAATGGATAGATCTTTTTAAACTTAAAAATATACTACCTCCGTCCCTTAAAACTTTGCCAAGTTTGACCGGCACGGGGATTAATAAAGTAAAAACTGTGTGGTAGAGGTTTGTGCAGAGGAGAGAGAATTAAAAGGAACCACAAATTTTTTACTTAAAAGAGAAAGTGGCAAAGTTAGTGGGACATCCAAAAAAGGAAAGTTGGCAAAGTTTTAAGGGACGGAGGGAGTACTTGATAGAGTATAGATCTAGAAAGAAGTAAGAAGTAGAGAGAGAGAGAGAGAGTGCTAGTAATTAAGATTTCTCAACCCCTATAACTACCCCTAGGGGCTATTTATAGGGAAAATGTGGGGTTGGGGTCCCAAGACTTGGACCGGGAGGCCCGGTACAAAATTCCTCTAATGGACTGAGTACATAATTTCTAGAGCTAAGTACAAAATCTAGTTTGTTGGAGTCCCATTGGCCGAAGAATGGATATGTCGATGGAGGACCAAACTTCTGCTCCTAGGCTTTTGGGCCGTATTCTGTGAGCCGGTCTCCGTGGACGAAGGATGTCCAGGTTGATGAAGGACCACGTGGGTGCCAGTTGTCCTTGTATTAGTCTTATGAGCATGTGGGGCATGAGATCCGAACCCATATAGTCTACCAATACTATACTAAACAACATAATATTTTCATATTGGGCATCAATATTTTCCAGCCACAGTTTCTCTCAAGTTGTAATGCAACTAGTTTGAGTCAACAAACTGTGGACATATTTTTCATTGTTTTGCTACGATGACAAAAAAATTGGTTTCACTCCAGTTACTCTATAGGACAAATAGTATTGTGATAACAGTTTACCGAAAACACTGCAAGTGAATTGCTAAAAAATAATCAATTGTATGTAATCAAAGTGTTTACTGAAAATGAAGAAATTGTTATATTTCAATTAGGAATGGAACAATAAACTAGATTTGAAGAAAATCGAGATGTGTTCAATAGAGCAAATATAAAAAGCCACTGAAGCATATCACACAGAAAAATAATTGTAACCTTTTTCATCCATCAAAATCATTTCAACGGATTTGATTGCTGAATTTTTCGATCCAAACTTGTCATTCCATTTTATGGTGACCATCACCATTAAAGCAACACCCCTTGGTAGGTGGAATTGGTTTTATAAATGAAGTGGTTGAGACAAATAAAGACATGATATTAATTAAGAAAGAACCATTTTAGTAACACTGTATAAATAAAATTTAACATCTACAATAATTAGACATTAATAGGGGTTTAATTAAGTGAAAAAGTTAAATATAAGTACTACAAAATAGCAATTAGTTGGTAAGCTTTTGAATGTATGAGAAATCTGTAATTAAAATAAGTTGTGATAGCAATAAGTTGATAAGATTTGACCTACACTTGCTACTACAGCTATCTCATTCTCATCTTATCGATATTACTTTACCATCTATAAATACTCCTTCATCGTCATACCTGCTGCCACAACTATTCATCTTCCTCTCTTCTTATTTTTCTCTTATTTCAACAATTACAAGGTAATTATCTGTTCTATTAATTTCATTAAATTACTGCAATACTGCATATTACTTTATATATATATATATGTGTGTGTGTGTGTGTGTGTGTGTGTGTGTGTGTTTTCGAACTTCCTCATTTTTGAAAAAATTTAGATTTATATTTGTAACATCTCTTCTATTTTGTTTCACATTTAAATCCAGATATTTATCATTAGCCATTAATTTCTTCTTATGAAACTAAATAATGATTATTGTGTATATTTAAAATACCTAGATTTTATTAACTAATAGTAGAGATATTAAATTATTCAAAAAAAATAGAGATATTAAAATTTACTTACCGTTATAACTAGGGTTCCTCTTTAATGATGATAATTATTTATTAGTACCAAAATTAGTGACCTAGTTTTACTAAAATAGGTATTAAAAATAATGATCTTTAATGATCGGTTTATTTTAATCACTTTTTCTGGGATATATTTAAACTATGATCGATTATTGTATATATTTAAGCTACATGGATTTTAATAAGTAATAATAGAGATGTTAAAATTTAGTTACCTGGTGCAACTAAAATTCTGGGGGATTTTCTTAAGTTTGGAGTATAAACAATAATCAATACCTGACATTTTAGTTGTACCAGGTAACTAAATTTTAGCATCCCTACTATTAGTTTAAATTATATTTGAGTTATTAAAATCCAGGTAGTTTAAATGTATACAATTATCAGTCATTGTTCAAATCAATCCCACAAAAAAGTGATTAAAATAAACTGAACATTAAAGATCATTAATAAATAATTATCATTGATAAAGAGGAACCCTAGTTATAATGGTAAGTAAATTTTAATATCCCTACTATTTGTTATTAAAATCAAGGTATTTTAAATATATACAATAATGATTCATTAATTTCTTAAGAAGATATTAATGGCTAATGATAAATATCAGAATTTAAATGTGAAACAAAATAAAAGTGATGTTACCATTATAAATCTAAAATTAAAAAACACTGAGAAAGTTCGAAAACATGAATGTTAAAGTAATACGCAACATTGCAGTAATTTAATGAAATTCATAGAACAAATAATTACCTTATAATTGTTTAAATAAGAGCAAAATAAGAAGAGGAGAAGATGAATAGTTGTGGCATGAGGTATGGTGATGAAGGAGTATTTATAGATGGTAAAGTAATATCGATAAGATGAGAATGAAATAGTTATGGTAGCAGGTGTCAAAATTATCAACTAATTGCTATTACAACTTGTTTTAATTACATATTTCTCATTCATTCAAAAGCTTATCAATTGATTGCTATTTTATGGTACATATATTTAATTTCTTCAGTTAATTGAATCTCTATTAATGTCTAATTATTGTAGATGTTAAATTTTATTTACCCAGTATTACTAAAATTGCTCTTTCTTAATTACCTTGTCTTTACCATGTCCTTATCTGTCTCAATCACTTCATTTATAGGAACAATTCCACCTATGAAGAAGTATTGAAAGATGTTGTTCGGAACTTACCAAAGGATGTTGCTTTTATGGTGATGGTCACTAGAAAATGAAATGACAAGTTTGGATTGAAAAATCCAGCAATCAAATCCGTTGAAATGATTTTGATGGATGAAAAGGTTACAATTATTTTTCTGTGTCATATACTACAAATGGCTTTTTGTATTTGCTCTATTGTACACATCTGCATTTTCTTCAAATCTAGTTTATTGTTACATTCCTAATTGAAATGTAACAATCTATTCATTTTCAGTACACACTTTGACTACATACAATTGATTATTTTTTAGCAAATCACTTGCATATTTTTTCAGTAAATTGTGATCACAATACTATCTGTCCTATAGAGTAACTCGGGGGAAACCAAAAGTTTTATCTTCTGTAGAACAAAATGAAAAATATGTCCACATTTTCTTGACACAAACAAATTGCATTACGACTTGAGAAAAAATGTGGCCGGGAAATATTGATGCCCAATATGATAATATTATTTTGTTTCGTATAGTATTGATAAAGTATATGGGCACGAACCCGATGGCCCACATACTCAGAAGACTTATAAAAGGACAACTGACACCCAGGTGGTCCTTCATCGACTTGGACCTCCATCGTCCAGGAAGACCAGCTCACAAAATACGGCCTGGAAGCCTAAGAGCAAAAGTTTGGTCCTCCATCAGCCAGGCCCTTCTTCGGCCAATGGGACTCCAACAAACTATATTTTGTACTTAGCTCTAAAAATCATGTATTCGGCCCATTAAAGGTCTAATTTTGTATCGGGCCTCCCAGACCCGAGTCTTGGGACCCAAACCCACATTTTCCCTATAAAATAGCCCCTTAGGGGTTGTTATGGGGGTTGTGAAATATTAATTACCAGCACTTTCTCTCTCTAGCTCTCCCTTCTTTGTCGATATATACTCTATCAAGTATATTTTTAAGTTTAAAAAAAACTGTCCATTGAAAAATTGGTATTCTTGGTTCATTTAGGACATGAATATTTTCTTTAGTTTTTTTAGTAAAGGAGTATGCTTTTTTGGATATCATTCAAACTCTGAACCTTTACAATTTTTACATACACTCTTGCTGACTTTTTATACATTTGTGTTTTACCTTTTAACTTTATTCATTTTAATCTTAATTTGTTTAGTGATTGTTTGATTGATGGTTTTAAAGGTAAATTTAAAGTACCAATTCATTATTAATGCTTTTACTAGCATGTGACAATTCAAGCCACAATTCCAATACAACTTATTCGTCAATTCGAATATGTTCAAGAAGGATTGATTTATGTTATCGCGCACCTAAATGTGAAGGATAACGAAGGAAAATATAGACTCACTGGTCATCCATACCGCTTTGAGTTTACTCTGTACCCAAATTAAAGTACCGAGAACAAACAAGCGGTCTTAGTTTTCCGCCATCTAGGTTCATATTTTCTAGCTTCGCGGATATTCAGAAGCTGCAAAGCAGTTAAGATCCTTATTTGATAGGTACTTTTTTCAATTAAAACACATACTATTCGTATATGCAATTGTGGTTTTGTTTCCTTATTATTGGTGCTTATGATCTGGCTCAAAAATTATAAAGCAGTAAACAAAGAAAGGTGATTGGTATGCTGATTTCCGTTTGACAAACTTGGAGTTAAGTTTCCTTTAAACTATCTCTTGCCTATTATATATGAATTATGAATTATTTATCATAATATTTAAATTTCTTGTTATACTTACGCTTTGATTGTACTATTGTGCAGGGGCGAGAGTGTGTTATGTTGTACTGTGTTCGGTGAATATGTGCTTCAAGTTGAGAATTTTTTGCCCGCTGCTTTATAAGATCCAATTTTATATATTCTTCAGTCGTGTCGCAGAAACTAAAGATATGATACGTCTGCGTGCATAACTATTTGATACTTTGCAATAGTGTTTATATTCTCATTAAAGTATAAATTTTCGACATGTAGGGGATAAGATTAGAATAGCTTTCTCATGGTATGCTACAAAGTTATTTTTGGATGAACATATTCCAGATATTGAGGATTTCCGCTGTCGGTAATGGTCCTTTTCTTTGTTCTTCGTAACTTAATTGTATGTGTTCAAATTATGATTTATATTTATATTATAAATTATGAATACATATAGGTATTTGACTTCAAGACAAACCACCAAGTGTATTCCAAGCCAAACAACTTCATCTTGTGTTACTCCGAGAGATGATATTACTGATGTCAGGTTTACCATGTCTCTTTCTGATTTAGAGACAGCTAAATAGGTAAAATTTTATATTATTTCGTGGTTATTGCTCAATTAGTTCAAACAAAAACTATCTAAATATGAATGCATTAACAATGATAATATTCACCAGTATGCTTCTAAAAAATAATAATATTCACCAGTATGGTTCAGAAAGCGTTTTGTAAAATGCTTTTTTGATCACTTATTCCTATACTTTTCAATATTCACAAGCCCAAAATAGATGAGGATAATAAGGTTATACAATATTCTATGACTGCTATTGAGACTTAACTGTATTTTTGAAATCATTTTCGAAATAAATGATTTTCCTGGCTTCTGAAAGTTTTTTATTAAAGAGATTGTATATATTAATCTATTTTTTTGATACACCTTTACCTATGTTTTTAAATAATTTCCGAAATATGTTATTAAAAAAATGTGATGTTGCACTTGCTTCTCAAGTTTTCAACTATAAACTTACTTTTCAAGTTAATGTTCTTACATTTTCTGAGATATATACATTTTCAGATTGAAGTTGGTACTGAAAGTTAAAACATTGATCTTTAACTAGTGGAATCTAAGAAAATAATGGCTCTGAGTTCTTTTTTTTTTACATTTGAGCAGATTTATGGCTATTTTCTGTTATCAATTCTATGCTAAATTTTAAACAAAACTATTTTTTGGTGATTATATTCAATTCATTCAGTATTTAATTACCTGTTTATTATTGATTATTGTAGATAACTATCTGTATATGAATCTATATGCAGATAGAGTAACCTATGTAAAAAATCTATATGTTAATATTTTCAACACTAACAAAACATCATGTCTTGATTTTGGAAGAGTTTGGAATTGGCTAACAGCCTAACACGAATCAACATATAAAACAGGAGTAAAAATGATAAAAAATAATAATAAAGAAATAGATAAAATTTAAGGTATGATAAAAACAAGATCAAAAAATAAAATAAAAAAGATAAGATACAATTAATAAACAACATAAAAATTAGTTTAATTCTCTCATTTAAAAAAGGAAAAATTGATAGTAATAATCCCAACTATTGGCGGTCCGCTCATAATAATCCCAACTATTGATTATTACAGAATAATCCCAACTTTAGGGACCTTCCGCCAATAATGGTCCCTATGAATAAATTCTTGTAGTTTCTAAAGTGGATGAGATGAGATATAACAAGTAATCCCTATAAATACTCTCAACTTTTAATTTTTACGCTTAATTTCTATTTAAAATTCACTTTTTATAGAGGTAATATATGGTCATGGACCATTATTGGCGGATAGTCTATATAGTTGGGATTATACAAAAATAATCAATAGTTGAGATTATTTTCAGCGGACCGGCAATAGTTGGGATTATTATTTTCAATTTTTCCTTTAAAAAATTGGAACTAATTATGAAGCACTTTGATATATGGGTTAAGTGTTGATGGTTTTACGCTCATATTAATTCAATTCTCTCATTAAAGAATTGGGCTTATTTAGGATGCAATGCCAAGACTTGCTTTAAGAAGTTGAAATATTAGGGAGCGTCACTTTATTGCTACAAGTCTACAACTGTCGAGAGGTGAAACAGGCAGGTATTTGGAGATGCATGTTGAAATTGAGTGTCAAACATGGTAACCGTTTTGCTGAAGTAGTCATGTGAGATGAGGTGTCATGTAAGCTGATCGAGAAAGCAACAAATGAACCAAATGACTGTCTTAGCATGGTAAATTGTTCATTTATAATGTTGGTTCATTTTTCTCTGGCATTAACATTATGACCATGTGATAACATTAATCATTTTCTTCTTTTATGCAAGACACTTTATCACCTTCTGACGTTCACAATGGTATATCTTGGATCTCATTGGTTGAGAATTGATCTTCAAGATTGGGAGCTACAGAAACAATGGCCTTACAGCTCAAAAGGAGTATGACAAAATCATGAAATCTGTAGATCGCAGAAATGGGGGTTTCTACTTTTTATATGACAATGGAGGAACTGGGAAAACATATCTGTGGGAGACTTTTTCTGCAGCAGTGAGATCTCGTGGTTATATTGTGTTTAACGTGGCTTCCAGCGGTATAGCATCACCTCTCTTGCTCGGAGAAAGGACTGCACATTCAAGATTTGTGATTCCACTCAACATGACAGAAGACTCGATGTGCAACATAAAACATGGTAGTCCATTGGCCAAGCTCATCTAGTTATCCAGATTGATTATGTGAGATGAGGCGTCGATGACACACTTACACTGTTTTGATGCTCTTGATAGGAGTATGAGAGATGTTCTTAAACACTCCAGCCATTGTGATGCGAGCTTGCCTTTTGGTGGAAAGACTATTGTATTTGGTGGTGATTTTAGGGAGATACTTCATGTGGTTCCAAAAGGCACGAGACAAGATATTGTGCACGCATCACTAAACAACTCATTTCTCTTGTCTTTTTGTACCGTGAGACTATCTAAAAACATGAGGCTAGCAAGGATGGAGGGTGAGCTTGATGGACCATCAATCAAATCTTTTGCCGATTGGATTTTAAAGATATGGGATGACACTTTTGCAGAAAATCGGGATTGAGAATCATTCATTGAAATACCGGACGATATGATTGCTCCAATGACGTCCGATCATGTTTAATCTATTGTTCAAGCTATTTATCCCGACTTCTTGACTCAGAGTGATCCGAATTCTTATTTTTATTCCAGGGATATTCTTGCTCCGACCATTGGTGAGGTTGATAAAATGAACGATTACATGTTGAGTCAGATAGACGGAGTTTAAAATTTATCTAAGCTCAGATTGAGCTTCTTCACCTAGCTCAGATGATGATATCTAACTTGAGATAAATTCTCTTGAATTTCTAAATAGCATTAAATGTTCAGGTTTGCCGAGTCATTACTTAAAGCTAAAAGTGAGGGTTCATGTGATGCTTATGAGGAATATAGATAATTCATTTGGATTGTGCAATGACACACGCCTTTTGGTTACTAAACTTGGAGATCATATTATCGAGACTCAGATGATGGACAGAAAAAAAAATGCTGGTGAAAAGTTTCCTATTCCTCGACTTAGTTTAACACCATCAGACGTTTAGACTCCCTTTCACTTTTCAGTGCAGACAGTTTCGTTTAATGGTTAGCTATGCAACGACCATTAATAAGAGTCAGGGACAATCATTGGAAAAGGTAGGCAACTTCCTCCAACGGCCTGTTTTTACGCATGGACAATTCACAGTTGTACGTGGCGGTATTGAGAGTAACAAGTCCATCTGGGTTGAAGTTTGTCATATTTGATGAAGACGGACAACTAACAAAGTATGCATTGAACTTGTTAACCAAGAAGTTTATTATAACTTATACTACCTCCGTCCCATTAGAAGGTTCCCGTCCACTCTTCCCATAGTCAACTTAAATCATTTTTAATCTTTTACTTTATATATCAAATTTTGATCAAATTTACATTTTTTTCTCAGGCTTTGTAGCGGTTCTAATGTAGTTTCTGAATATGTAAATTTTATTTACTAAAATAATCGGAGTGTGCACAGGTATTAAATTGTTTTATCGTCAGTCAAGCATCGTAAACCGTTCACGGAAACCTTCTAATGGGACGGAGGGAGTAATTTTTTGACAATTCTGTGCACAAATATGCACACCTATTTACGATATCGTGATTAATATTTAATTTTGAGCATTAATTTTTAATTTCATATTAAACATGACATCTTATTTTAACTTACGTTTTCAATTAATTGATTCACTATCAATTTTTTCTTACTTCTTACATAATTTATCTAAATTCATATGTAACTACTTTAGTCCCGTGCAACGCACAAGTGGGCTAACTAGGGTTGTAGTCTAATTTTATGCCTATAAATACTTCTTGTGCATATCGTGAGGGGGACGATGGTTCATATAACACCCCCAAATTCTCCACTCAAAATTGATATATTTGAAATACAAACTTTTATTATTGTTATTATTATTATTATTATTCATTATTCTTGGTATATACTACGGTATGATGTCTTACTAAAATTACTCTCATTGATTATATTAATGTTCAACAACCAGTCCAATAGTGTTATAATCCGCTGAGCCCAATAGTGTTAAGAAAATCAGCCTGGTAGCTCTAAAACTCCAGCCCAAATAACCGCCCCACCAACCCAAATCAGTAAAGGGAAGGACAACAGACAAGCTTGGTCGATCGTCTTCCACACGAAATAAAAACGCAGGCCTTGGCCGGAGAGATCGTTACCTGGACGACGTAGGTCAACAGTGAACTGGCAGGAAACGGCAGCCATTTTCCTCTTCTGTTTTCCGGCGTGAAGATTAGCCCGGCGAAACTCCGGCGAGCTTTTTCTCTCCCGTCTCAAGATCGTTTCTCCTTCTTTCGCTCTCGTTTTCTTCAATTCCTCTCTCACGGAGAGAATGTTTAAGATGGGTTTTAGGGTAGAACGAGGTGTTAGAAAATTTCATATGTGTATATCTATTTATAGCTGTCGAATGAAGGTTCTAGGTTTAGGTTGAGCGGTTGCTTCGTAAGTCTCCGGAGGTTTGGCTTTGTCCGATCAATTTGTAGGTCAAGTTTCGGTATATGAGTTTGTGTTTAACACTGATATGATGAATATATGTGCGAGATTTTGAATCAAACTTTATCGTACGAAATTATTTTTTAAATATATACTCTCACCGTCCCCTGACTTTGTCCCGTTTTATCTTTTTCGTTCGTCCCATTAAGTTTGTCACATACCATATTAGGTAATATTTGAGTGGTTAGAATTTATTCTTACTTTGTTCATACTTTATCAGTTCAATACCAACCACGCAATTCTACTTTTTCTTAAAAACCACATCAAACCCCTTTGTCCCAAACTTAGGGGAACGGAGGTAGTATTATTCAAATATTAATATTAATAATTAACACTTTTAAATGAAAAATTAATCATATGTTAAAAATGATATCCTCATTTTTGTGACAAATCACAAAAAAAAATACCTATCAAAACTACTTCTCATTATATACTCGAAATACCTTATTTAATTATTGTATCAAATAACTGAGACATTTTTTAACGAGAAACTTATTCAACGATTGAGGTTGTCGTAGTACATAAATTGGGCCCTTTAGGAGAAAACCGTATTGTCCACTTGCTATGCCCTTTAGGAAATTAAGTACTACGTAATTGAAGTTTTTTAAAATGCAATATGAAATCAAATAGCCCAAGACAGAATGTTAACTAGGGTAATCTTTTTAAAATGATGACTGTCAAGATTAGGGACAATCAATGCCCTCTTAAGAAACTTGTCATGAGCAATAGAAATAGCATTTTCCCTTTAGTTAAAATAACTACTTCATGCTTTTCAAAAATCTCTAACATTTTTGGACTCCAAATCCTTCTCTTGATCTTCCAATTCAGTGAACCGTCTTTTTAGATACATCCCTGCAATTATGGACTCGAAATCCTTTTATTTTTTGTTTTCATCCCTGAAATTTATATTGTTTTTCTAGTCGTTCACCGTTTGACAACAAGTCAACCTCAACTAACATATTACGTTTCCAGTAATTCATTGTCATGTTGTTCAAATGTATTCTATTTTATTTTTAGAATGTTGTTAATATACGGAGTATATTTTAAAATGTGAATACTTGATTTTACGTTGTTTTAACTCTCATAATAGCCTAAATATTATAAGAAGATAACTTAAAATGAATTTAGTAGATTTTACGCAACCGGCGATAACTTTTTTCTAAGTAGATTAGTTTCGGACTGTGTTGTTAAAACCGGACCGGGGGCGACCTGGAAAATTAGAGTTGAACTAAAAACAAAATAGTGCATATTAAAGGGATGAGAAAAAACGCTTTGCATGGTGATGGAGTATATGGCCCAGGAACCCCCGGCCCATAGACTCCTACTTCTCCTACACAAGTCCATTGGGACCAGAGAACAACTCAGGCCCAAATGCATCGCCCCAAGCCTCATAGTAGCCCGGAATACACACTGGGGTGCCTTCGGCCTCCTTGGCCGAAGGCTCCAAAACTCACAGGATAGCTTTCTCTGGCGTACGAAGCTACTGGAAGAAAAGGGCGAAAAACATGAACCTTCGGCGCTATCAAGCCCTCGGCATCGGGGAAGCCTTCGGCTGAACCAAGCCCTCGGTCACACGAGGCCTCCGGCTACACAGGGGTCCTTGAGCACATGGAGCCCTCGGCTACACAAGGAGCCTTCGGCCAAGCATGCTCAATCATCGAAGATTCCTTTTAGAGATAGCCAACCACCGCATTTAATGCCACGTCACATCCGCCAGCCGCATTCAATGCGGTGGACGTACCAGTGCCGGTGCCAACCGGCTGATGTGACCCCTCGGCCGTTGGATTACTGACACGTGTACTCTCATCGCATTTATTGCTGCTATAAATAGCAGCCCATTTCTCATTGTAAAGGATCCACATCCAACTTCCACACGCTGAGTTCATTTAATAAATCGACTCTCTCTCCTCCTATTTTGCTCTGACTTCTCTCTAGTTATTCCCGCAATAACCCCTCGGATAGGATACCCCCCGGATAGATTATCCATCATTTGGTGCTCTCGTTGAGAGGTCTGAACTATCAAGTAAGAAACCCTCCCCCTCTACCAAATACGAAACACTCACCAAAAATGGGAAGAACCACTCGTGCCCAATCCAAAACCCTTGAGGAGAACCACGTAGCCCCCGGCGAAACCAACGGGGCTGAGACCTCTAACAGGCTCTTAGTGCCCGAGGGCGGAATCATTCTCGAATTGGAGCAGGCTACTGCTGACCTCCGTCAGCAGCTACAGAAGAATGCCCCTGATGCCCGCATTGGCCTTGATAATCGAAGGAGGGATCGGAGTGAGAACCAAGTTCCCCCTCCGGCCTCGGCCATCGATCTTCAGGCTGCCTTTGCGGCCTTTGTTCAAAACATGGCTCTCAATTCTGGAGCCCTCGCCTCTCAGGCACCCCTTCAGCCCTATGCTGGAGGGAATGTTATCAACCTGCCACCACTCCCTCCTTTGTTCAACAACCCTCCCCCGGGGGTTGGCAATGCCGAGGGGGTCATAGCACAGGATACCGCCTCCCAGGAGGCTCAATCCAGGGATAAGCGCCCCATGATGAGGGAGAAACCCCAGACCTCTGCACTTGAGAGGCTTGGGGGAGCTCCCGGACGACGAGGGGTCCAAGACCGCCTCGGCAAGCAAGAATTCAGCAGACCCCAGGAGAGTGGTGCCTCCGCTTCGGGGGCCGAGGGCGTGCCTCCACCCCGGAGCAAAGGCAAAGCCCTCCTCCATGCCGATGACGCCAGGCACCAAATCAATCAGGCGCAATCCTTCCGGGCCAACTCCCAAGGGGTTGCCCCGAAGGATCCCAAGGACGAGATCATTGAAGCCCTCCTCCGTCAACTCGAGGAGAACCGTCAGGCGCCCCCGACGGCTTCCACAGCGAGGCCAGATCCAGAGTACGCTGACCTCCGGGCGCAAGTGGAGGAAATGAAGCGTAAGCTTGCCGAAGGCTCAGGCGAGCCCCTCATTCAGCTCCGCACTAGGACGCCTTTCACCCCGAGGGTGCTGGCGGCCAAAATCCCCCACAAATATCGGGGGCAACCTATAAAGCCGTATGAGGGGAAGACAGACCCCCAAGAACACTATAACCGCTATCAAAATAGCATGATGATGATGGGGGCCTCGGATGAATACTTATGCCGTTGGTTCCTTTCCACCTTGGAGGGACCCGCATATGAGTGGTTCAACCGGTTGCCCGAAGGCAGCATTGATTCTTGGCAAGAACTTGCCCACCGCTTCCTTACGCAATTTGCCGGGAGGCACCGCTCAAAGAAACACTTCTCCCACCTTCTGAACGTCAGACAACAGAAGGAGGAAACCCTTCGGAGTTTCCTGGAGCGCTGGAGGCAAGCCTCCCTCGAGGTCGAGGGTGCCGATGACAGGACGCTAATGGCCCTCTTCCACACCGTCCTCTGCAACGGTAACTTCTCCAGGAGCCTCATCACTGATCCCCCCCGCGATTATACGAAAGCCCTTCAGCGGGGGGACCGATACGCCGAAGCGGAAGAGATCGAGAAGGACCGCCGCAACACGGATCCTTCTCAGAAGAATGAAGGCAGGAATCGACCCGGAGGGCCTCCCCCTCCGGCCAACCGCGAGGCCCAATATAATGATCGCCCCCGAGGTGGCCAAGCCAGAACCGGGGGCGGTTACAAAAACAATCCGAAGGCATGGGCGCAACCCGTCCTCCTTGAGCACCCACGCACTCCCTTGACGCATCCCGTCAGCGTCATTCTTGATCATGCAGAAGAGTAGGGGCTCGTTGAGCGAGACTCCCGTACACCCCTCGAGATTTATGCCATCGATCCTGATGAGCCCTACTGCCGCTTCCACCGCCACCATGGACACAAAACCGACGACTGCCATCAGCTGAAGAACGCCATTGAGAGGCTGATACAGGCGGGCCACTTGTCTCAATTTATCAGGGGCCCTCCGCCCCAGGGTCCCCCTCATCATTAAGGCCCTCCGCCGAAGGCAAACAAGTGGGTGAACCCCAACACCATTCCCTTGGGAAACCCGCATGGGAAGAAACGTGAAATTGGGGGCCTCGAGGACGAGGGAGAAGGCTCCCATCAACAATACAAGCGCCATGTACATATGATCAACGGCGGCAACACCGGAGGCGATTCAACAAGCCAAAGGAAGAAGTGGGCACAGTCCCTTTACATTGGGGAGGTCAATCACATACCCCCAACAAAAAGGCCGAAAGCGGATCCCATCTTCTTCACAGATACGGACCTCCCCTCGGGATCTCTGCCGCATAGAGATGCCCTCGTCATCCGCACTGAGATCAATGACGCCATCATCCTCCGGACTTACGTCAACACGGGGAGTTCTGTCAACGTCATGTATCTCAGCACTTTTCAAGAGTTGGGACTCGACAGGGGGTCCCTTCGGCACATCAACACCCCCCTCTCCGGATTTACGGGAGACAGCATCGACGCCGAGGGCCTCATCACCCTCATGGTCGAATTCGGCGACGGATCCCATAGAGCCAAGCTCGAAGTGGAATTTGTCGTCGTCAACCTCGACTGCGCTCACAACATCATCCTCGGCCGGCCCGCCCTCGAGGACCTAGAGGCCGTCATCTCCATGAGGCACCTCTGCCTCAAATTCCCCACGCCTACCGGCATCGGTTACTCGAGGGGGAATCAGAAGCTCTCCAGGGCCTGCTACCTCCAACTCACCAGGAAGGTTAGTAAAACTGAATTTCGTGTTGACACAATCACCACCAAAGCCTTGGAGGAAGAAGAAGGCAGGCCGAGGGCTGAACCTGCCGAGGAGACTGAAGACTTGATACTCGATCCGGCCAAGCCGGAGAGAGTCTTGAAGATTGGAGCCAAGCTCCCCGAAGACCTGAAGACTGGCATCATCGAAGCCCTCCGCGCCTACTCCATTGTTTTTGCATGGGGGCCGGAAGACATGCCAGGAATTGACCGGAGGGTCATCACCCACCGCCTTGCGGTGGACCCTTCGGCCAAACCAGTACAGCAGCGGAGGAGACCCCTCTCGGCCGAGAGAAGGGAGTTCGTGAAGAAGGAAGTAGCCATGCTCCTCTCTATCAAACACATTAAGGAGGTGAAATACCCTTCTTGGTTGGCGAACGTAGTCCTCGCACAAAAGCCCCCTACCTTCCGCATGTGCGTGGACTACACAGATCTGAATAAGGCGTGCCCTATGGACCCCTTCCCTCTGCCGAACATTGATCAACTAGTGGATGAGACCGCGGGATGCGAAATCATGTCATTCCTCGACGCATTCCGCGGATATCATCAAATCTACATGCATGAGGAAGACGCTGAGAAAACTGCCTTCATGACACCCGAAGGCATCTTCTGCTACCTCGTGATGGCCTTCGGCCTCAAGAATTCGGGCGCCACCTACACCCGAATGGTGGCCAGGGTCTTTCAAGCCGTCCTAGGACGCACCATGGAGGCTTACGTTGACGATATGATCGTCAAAAGCAAGAAGGCAAGCGCTCACGCCGACAACCTCCGGGAAATCTTTGCCATCATGCAAAAATTCAATCTCCGGCTAAATCTGAAGAAGTGCACCTTCGGCGTACAAGGAGGGAAGTTCTTAGGCTACATGGTCAGCCGAAGGGGTATTGAGGCCAACCCCGAGAAAATTCAGGCCATCATCAACATGGAGCCTCCACGCAACGTCAAAGAAGTTCAACGGTTGACGGGTCGCCTGGCAGCCCTAAACCGTTTCCTCTCCAAATCAGCCGAGAGGGCCCTCCCCTTCTTCCAAATCATGAGGAAGACAGCGGGTTTTCAATGGACATCTGAATGTCAAGAGGCCTTCGACGAACTCAAGAAGTACCTCTCTTCTCCCCCAGTGCTCTCCAAACCAAAGGTGGGGGAGACTTTATACTTATACCTTGGCATTAGCCCTGCCGCCATCAGCTCAGTGCTAATCCGGGAAGAAGATGGCATCCAGCACGCTATCTTCTACGTCAGCAAAACCCTCCGGGAGGCCGAACTCAGGTATTCTCCCGTCGAGAAGACGGTGCTAGCCATCGTTTGGACCGTCAAGAAGCTTGGCCACTACTTTGAAGCTCATCCGGTCCAAGTGCTCACACATCAACCCCTCGGCGCCCTCATGAGGAGTCCCACTAGCTCCTCCCGGATGGTGAAGTGGGCCATCTTCCTCAGTCAGTACAACATAGATATCCGTCTGAGGCCTGCCATCAAGGGCCAAGCCCTGGCAGACTTCGTAACGGAATGCACCGCGAGATCAGCGGTGGATGAGGAGCCTTCGGCACCCCTTGATGAGTGGTGGACCCTCTATACCGATGGCTCCTCGGCTACCAAAGCATGCGGAGGGGGAGTAGTTCTCATCACGCCCGAGGGCTTCCGCGCCTATTATGCCATCCGTTTCTCCTTCAAAGTCTCCAACAACGAGGCCGAATACGAAGCCCTCCTCTGCGGCCTTCGGCTGGCAGCGAATCTGAAGGCTAAAATGATCCACGTCAAGTGTGACTCCAAACTCGTCGTGGGTCAAATTTCCGGGGAGTACGAAGCCAAAGAAGGGAGGATGAAACAATACAAAGAAGCGGCTAAGGAGCTGCTGAAGGTATTTGAGGCACATTCTCTTACCCAAATACCGAGGGCTCAGAACTCCGAGGCCGACATTCTATCCAAGCTCTCGGATGAATCCCCCGAGCATCTCTCAAAAATTGCAAGAATTGAGGAACTTAGCCTCTCAAGCATCCACGCGAGCCCCGTCATGAGCATTAACCTGAGGCCGGAGGATTGGATCTTCCACATCATCACCTTCATCACCACAGGGCAATTGCCCCAAGACGAAGCCCGCGCCAAGTTAGCAAAGCTGAGGGCTCCCAGCTACACCCACGAGAATGGAAGGCTTTACAAAAGATCTTACAACGGCACCCTCCTCCGGTGCCTTCACCAGGATGAGGCCGAAGTAGCCATGGAGGAAGTACACAGTGGCACTTGCTCAGCTCACCAGGGACCCTTCTCCATGTCCCGAAGGCTCATAGTTCAAGGCTACTTCTGGCCTACGATGGCCAGAGATTGTGCGGACCTAGCCCGAAGGTGCACCGCTTGCCAACACTTTCAGAAGGCCCCCGGCAGACCGGCGGTCAACTATGCCCCCATCAGCACCGCCATACCCTTCTCCAGATGGGGGATTGACTTAGTGGGCCCTCTGCCGAGGGGTACCTCCAATAACAGGTACATCATTGTGGCCATTGACTACTTCACCAAATGGGTGGAGGCCTAGCCCCTCGCCAGCATTACTGAGGCCCGGTGCCGCCACTTCGTCCTCAAGAACATCCTCACAAGGTTTGGCGTCCCCCAACAAATCATCTCCGACAACGGAACTCAATTCGAGGCAGCCCCCTTCTGTGCCCTCCTGGAGGCATGGGGCATCAAGCACACCTTTTCATCCGTTGCCTACCCTCAGGGCAACGGGCAAGTAGAAAATGCCAACCGCACCCTCCTCGAGGGGTTGAAGAAGAAACTAGAAGCCGGAGGGGGAGGATGGGTAGAAGAGCTACACAACATCTTATGGGCCTACCGCACCACCCCTCGGCGCGCAACAGGCGAAACACCCTTCTCCCTATGCTATGGCTTCGAGGCTAAGGCTCCAACAGAGGTTACCCTTCCTACCCGAAGGGTGGAGCAATATGTACCCGAGGTCAACGACGCCAATATGGCCCTCGACCTCCACCTCATCTCAGAGCGCCGGGAACAAGCCTTCCTCAGAGCCGAAAACTATAGAAGACAGGTCAAGGGCTACATCGACGCCAAGGTTCGCTCCCGGGAATTCCAGGTGGGTGACTACGTCCTCCGACGAAGGGAGGCCAGCCTACCCACCGAAGGGGGAAAAATGGCGCCTAAGTTTGAGGGCCCTTACATCATCTCAGCCATCATCAAACCAGGAACGTACAAGCTGAAACGCCCCAATGGGACGGAGGTCCCTAGACATTGGAATGTGCACCACCTTGTCAAATTCTATCAATAAAACACGAGTGGCCAAGCCCTCACCCTCAACAAATGTAATATATGGCCCGAGGCCCCATCCGTTTGAAAGAATGATCAAAAGATCAAGCCTTCATAACCTACATATTGTACAAGCGGCCCAAGGCCCCCTTCTCTCCTACAAATGAGTGGCCAAGCCCTCATCTCTTCACCAAAATAGGCCCAAGGCCTCTTCCCCTTATGGGGGGGAACAACAATTTAGGTACCAAGTACCAAGGGCATGGGTCAACCCCACCACTCTTTGGAAACACCAAGTGTTTTCCCACTAAGCCGTACCCCACGAGGACGCAATCATGCATACATTATGCATACTTATACATACTCTCCCAAAAAAAAAAAAACGGGGGGTGCAACACCCCTCGGCTCCGGCTGGCACCAAGTGCCCCCGGCTATTTGTGTCCCACACACAAATAAAACTCTTCCCAGGAACGCTTTCCGCGCCATCCCCCAAGGGGAGGCAGGCAACGGACCATGTCCCGGGCCCAGGATTCGACTTCCACAAACGAAACGCTCCCCGCGCTATCCCCCAAGGGGAAGCAGGCAACAGACCATGTCTCGGGCTGAGGGGACGACTTTCAAAACCGAGGCGCTTTCCGTGCTATCTCCCAAGGGGAAGCAGGCAACAGACGATGTCTCGGGCCGAGGAAACGACCCTCAAACCCTTCGGGATATCGGAAGGTCACTCCCGAAGGGGGAGCCAACGGTTTATTCCGTCGCCTCCCATATAGGCCAAGCCTTTCCTAGAAGCCAAGTTTCTAGATGCCTCTCCTACATCATTCAAAAAAAAAAAAAAAAAGAAAGAAAGGATGTGTAGGGGGGAGGAACTCCCCAGATACTATTCTCCCCGGAGGCTCAACACTGAGGATACGTATTCCCGAAGGCTCCTACAAAGGCGCAAGAAAATATCTCAACAACAAATCATCTGGCTACATAGCCGAAGGATTCGCTACATTAGGCCTTGAAGTGCAAGAATTCCCCCGGGGACCCAAGATGAAGGCTCACTAGCAAAACTTCACCTAAATTTGGCTAAGTCCGAAAATCAGCTGAATCAAAGCCAACTATGTTCCATGCCGAAAGCTACACGAAGTCCTAAGGCAAAACAAACCTACACAAACCATGAGCCGGAAGGTTCACCACAAGTGCTTCGGGGGACTTACAACGGCGAAGGCCTCATCAACCGAGGGCTCATTAACACTTATGGCAACTTTGTTAATAGCCATCAACCGAGGGCTACGCACGAGATCTATGGGAGACTATCTCAAAATTTCACCAAGTCCATAATCATGAACCCTTCGGCAACAGTACACACCGAGGGCTCAAGCAATTCTCACATTCGAAGGATTCACTACAGCACCTATTGAAACTTCGTGAAAAAATGACTGAGTCCACAAATGGGGACCCTTCGGGGAGCAATTCTTCAACTACACACTCGTGGCCGATGGCCACCTAAACTACTGGGCAATAACCTGAAGCTACACTACAGTCGGAGGCTCGTCACCACCGAGGGCCTAGTCACCGAGGACATATTCTGGGATCTTACTTAGAAAATTTTCTAAGTCCACAGCTTCAAGCCCCCCGATGGTCCTACGCTACGGCCGAGGGCTCATGACAAAGTTCTTGCTTAGAAAAATTTTCTAAGTCCACAGCTTCAAGCCCCCCGATGGTCCTACGCTACGGCCAAGGGCTCATGACAAAGTTCTTGCTTAGAAAAATTTCCTAAGCCCACAACTACAAGCCCCCGGCGAACCTGTACTACAACCGAAGGCTTGTTGTCAAGGTTACTACTTAGAAAACTTTCTAAGTCCACCAATCCTTGGCCCTCGAACAAATATATGAAGGAAGGAAAGAAGCATACATTCAGGCACAAAGGAAAAGTATGTAAGGGGAATAAAGCTGAAGGAAACAAAGCATGGACATACATTCATCCCAAAGGCGGAACATTCATCATCAAAAGATTTGAGAGTACGAAGACTATTTTTACAACGCACGGCCGAGGCCGGAAGATGCTAGACTATTATTACAAGAAAAATTATTCTAAGTATCAGACGTTTTTGCCCCCTCCTCGGCAATCTTGGAAGTAGCACCATCACCAGCCTCTTCGTCGTCCGCTCCGCATTCCTGCAACAGCAAGGAGTCACGAAGGATGGGCCTCTCCATGCCTTCGGGCAGGGGAACTCTGACATCCGGCTGGAGAGGGGGCAAGCCGAAGGAGTCGGGTTTGAAGTCCTTCAAGTCGACCCCTTGATGCGCGGCAAGCTTTCGGTAGATCAGGCGTTGGGTGAAGAACTCCCCCCTTGCCAATATTCGTTGCCCTTCAGCGCCAGCCATTCAGCGCCGGGGCCCTTGACCCAGGCATCGACTTCTTCCCGGACAACCACGGCCCTCCACGCCTCCTGGTCCTCCCCCCTCCTGCCTCCGGCAATAAAGTCTGCGACAGCTTGAGATGCCGCCTCCGCCTTCGACTTCTCTGCGGCCTCGGCTGCTTCCTTGGCTGCTGCGGCAGCTGCTGCCTCCGCCTCGGCTTTTCCCTCGGCCTTAGCGCCCTCAAGTTTCGCTGCCACGGCCTCCCTCTCTAGCCGGAGGGTCTCCTCGAGCGTTGCCACCTGTCGGATGGCCTCGGTATTTGTCGCGACGAGCTTCCTGAGGGCCTCGTCATCCTCCGCCTTGCGAGCACGCATTTGCTCCAGCCTCCGGACATGTTCTCCGAGGAACACGCTAGCCTGCGAACACAACAACAAATGTTAAAAAACAGATAAGGCAAGGCAAGGATAACTGAGGCAAACTTAGCATAAGGAAGATGGCCTCGGACACTTACTGTAACAGAGGCCTGGAGGAGCTTTGACTCGAGGGCCTCATCCCCATAACGGCCGAGGAGCGACCTATCAAGCGGAGGGGTAGCACCATTTAGGAACTCCTTCGGGTCCAAGGTGCCATGCGCGATGGCAGCCCCCTTCCTTATGGAGAACTGCACATCTTCTCGAGGCCATGACTCGCCGGCAACAGGAACAGCGGGGGAGCGAGGGGGAGTAGACACCAGCGCCTGGGAGGAAGACAGCTCTTCTACATTCAGCACCGGAATGTCAGTCTTCTCGACAGCTCCCTTCTTCGGCCTTTTCTTTTCCGGGGGCACCTGGCCTTTGCCGGCTCTCTTCCTGGTCACCCCCTCGACCTGGGGGCCTTCCCCCGCATCCTTGGGAGTGCCCTCGACAACCGGGGCAGCACCATCCTTCTTAAAGAAGGCATCAACTGGCTTCTGGAGGCCGGTATCCTTCTTCTTCTGCTCCTTGTCAAGTTTGTTCCTCAAAGCGGTGATAGCTTTTAGATCCATGGCGGGTCCTGCAAAATACGCAAGTGTTATATTCACAACATGACAAAAATACACTAAGTACAGAGAAGAAAGCCCTCGGCAAACAACCTCCGGCACTTTGAGGAACCATGTCGATTAAAGGGTATCTCTCATCCCCCTCCCCAAAGCGGCGGTAGCGCCTGAAGCCTAGCTTATACAGCTCATCCGAGAGCGTGACTTCCTTGATGGTCACTTGCTTGTCCGAACCCTCCGGCTTCGCTGACAGCTTCTTCCCTTGTTTCTGGAGGGCGGCGCTCCCCACTTTCAAGTGCCTCCGGAAGCGATCCTTAAGAGGCTCCGGGAAGGGATTCACCGCCATACGAATATAGCAGAACTTGTCTTTCCACCCCTTGTGCGAAGAGGGGACTTCGGAGAAAAGCCTCCACTCCGGGACCTGTTGCAGATTAGCAAACCCTTCGGCATGGGTGTGCCCTCCTTGACAGAGGTTGAAGCACATAAAGAACAGATCCAGTGAGGGGTCGATCTCCCGAGAACGACAGAGGGACAGGAATCCGGCGATATATGAGTGGCTATTGGGAGTAAGTTGGCAGGGGGCCAATTTCACGAACCTCAAGTACTCTATCAGAAATGGATGGAGGGGGAATCGGAGCCCCAGGTCCATGGACAGCAGATGAACCGCAAAGCAGCCTTCGGGGGCCTGGGAAAGTACATCGTCAGGCTTCGGCTCTATGACACGCGCCTGGGGGCCGACAAGAAACTGAGCCGTCATGTACTCTGATTGGATAGCCCTCGATTTCAAAGCTAGGGCGGCGACATTTAGGTAGGAGTAGCCTTCGGGGATGTCGACGGGTTTTCCCGCATCGACGGCAGCCTCCTTCTTCTTCTTCGGGGCAGCCTTCACTTTCTTCTTCCCCTTACCCGGGGCCACACTGATGGGCTCCGCATCCATAGTCCGGGAGCTGCTTGCTTCGCCGGCACCACGAAGAGGGAGTGCGGCAACTGTCACCTGTTGCCTCTCTTTTTGTTCCTCCTCCTCAGCCACCTGAAGGGCGAGGGCAAGTTCTTCGTCCTCGACGACCTGCTCGAAGTCCTCAGCCTCCGCTTCGGCCCGAAGCTCTTCCTGTACCTCTTCGGCTATCGCGGAATCGTTGTGCGTCGAGGGCTGATCATTCGATGACTCTACGTCGGAGATGCTCTCGGTTCGCGCTGCTGACTCCTTCGAGATATTTTGCGAGTCGCTTTCGGAGGACATGTTGAAGTTGGTAGTCGAAGGGTTGGGAAGGAATCTCTAGAACCCTAGGGGTACTATAACACTCGATCTAAGGGCGGAAGAGCAAAACTTACAAAAAGCTCAAGAACAGGAGGAGAACTGGCCTCGGAAAGCTGGGTTTGATCGATATCGAGTTTCTCTCTCTAGAAAACACTTGGGCAGAGCTTCGCTTCAATGAAATCGCGCAACGACAAATGAACTCAAGTTTGGGTATTTATAGGCTTTCAGCCTCGAGAACTGGGCCTCGATTTAAAAAGGGCCATCATTGCGGGCCGCCGGTTCAACCAATGGACGGCACCCGCCCCCCGTCAGCCAACGAGGACACGCCACGTCAACCCCTCTTCCAACGGCTATATTGCAACGGCTATATTTCAGAAACACTAGGGTGCCCTCAAAGGGTGGCTTCCGTCTACCACTCTCCGCAGCCTTCAGCCAGCGAATTCCACCAAGCGCCTTCGCGCCCGCAGCAGCATAGGTCTTCGGCTTGTCAGTATGGCATCCTCAGGCATGTAGCAACATAAGCCTTCGGCTTATCCATGTTACCACCCCTCGGGAGCTTATCAACACATTATGACTCCTTCAGCCCGCACTCGCCTTCGATCCAAAGGAGTGGGGGACTGGGATACACCCCTCGGGAATTACACGAAAAATACACAAAAAATTCCCAAATGCAACAAATTCACAAGTGACGCATACAGCCTCCGGGCAAACAACAAAGTAAAAGCCCTCGGGTACATACTTCAATAAACCCCTTCGGCAGAAAACAAGTATCGAAATTTTGATACCAAATCACTTATGGAAATGAAGCAGCACTCACCACAACACATACAGGCAATACATCTACTTTCCTCAGAAAACCCTCGGCATGTGAGGGACTGGGGAAAGCCTTCGGCAGTCATACAAGTGTTATACTTTCCTCAGAAAACCCTCGACGAGTGAGAGACCGAGGGAAGCCCTGGGCCATCAGCAGAAGGCGAATTCTCAAACAAAGGCGCCCAACCAGATGATGAAGCCTCCGGAAGAATCAACACATCTACTCCTTTTCCCTCAAGTACCTTTCGGCAAAAAGAGTGAGGGACTCCTGATGGAGTATATGGCCCAGGAACCCCCGGCCCATAGACTCTTACTTCTCCTACACAAGTCCATTGGGCCCAGAGAACAACTCAGGCCCAAATGCATCGCCCCAAGCCTCATAGTAGCCCGGAATACACACTGGGGTGCCTTCGGCCTCCTTGGCCGAAGGCTCCAAAACTCACAGGATAGCTTTCTCTGGCGTACGAAGCTACTGGAAGAAAAGGGCGAAAAACATGAACCTTCGGCGCTATCAAGCCCTCGGCATCGGGAAAGCCTTCGGCTGAACCAAGCCCTCGGTCACACGAGGCCTCCGGCTACACAGGGGTCCTTGAGCACATGGAGCCCTCGGCTACACAAGGAGCCTTCGGCCAAGCATGCTCAATCATCGAAGATTCCTTTTAGAGACAGCCAACCACCACATTTAATGCCACGTCACATCCGCCAGCCGCATTCAATGCGGTGGACGTACCACTGCCGGTGCCAACCGGCTGATGTGACCCCTCGGCCGTTGGATTACTGACATGTGTACTCTCATCGCATTTATTGCTGCTATAAATAGCAGCCCATTTCTCATTGTAAAGGATCCACATCCAACTTCCACACGCTGAGTTCATTTAATAAATCGACTCTCTCTCCTCCTATTTTGCTCTGACTTCTCTCTAGTTATTCCCGCAATAACCCCTCGGATAGGATACCCCCCGGATAGATTATCCATCACATGGACTTAACAAAGTTTTTCATATTTGCAAAGACTAAAAACATATTTAAGCCAATATAATTGAGTATTTCTTTATATTTTTTATTTGGAGTGATTTCGGTCTCAGATTAGATATACCAGATAAAATCAAACCTCGATAATTGTAATAAAATACATAGGGGTGTTTGGTTAGCGGCCTATCAGCTATTTTTTGGCTGATTTGACTAATTCTTGGCTATTCGACCAGATAAATAGCTAATTAAAGTGTTTGGTTAGTTGACTTTTTCACTTGGTTTTTTATCTAAAACACCCAAAACAGAAAAAGCTGATAAATATAGCGTTTAGACAATGGCCGTTAGTTTGAATATTTAACTTGTATTCCTATTCTGCCCAGGCTTGCCTCCGCTTCTCCATGCGTAACTTCTTCTTCCGCTAAAAATAAAAACAGCAGAGCATTGAAGAAAGCTTTCTTCTCCAGTGCATCAATTGCTTCTCTTATCCGTTTGCTCTCATTATACTTCTTCACATTAAGGGAAATCAACCCTTTAAAAACAAAAAAAAAAAAAAAAACCTATACTGATTCCATCGTTGTTTTGATTTCACACACAGATTGCCGGCAGTTTGACGTACGGCTCATACCCACTGTTGCTTTGATCTGCCAAGGCTGCGTGCTCACCAGCAGAGTCTAGGTGATTGCACTTGCTATATTTTTACTTGGTATATTTTTACTAATAACTCCATTTATTGAACAAAATATCCTCATACTAAATAAATACGTAGTATATTAATACATGAAAAAATGTTAAATAATTTCCTCGCAAAAAAAAGTTAAAATAATTAATATTGTTTTCATTAATTTTTGTTTTTAAAATTGTAAATTATTTTTTAAGTAATTTAACAAACTATCAGCCGATTATAAACAGCCGTTTAACCAAACACTATTTTATAAACAACTAACACTATCAGCTATCAAAACGGCCAACGGAATCCGCTTTCAGTAATCAGCCAACAGAACCAGCCAACGGCCAATTGCCAAACACCCCCATAGATCAGAGACCAGACATCTACCAGACTAAACCAGATCAGATCAGTTTTGAACAAATCAGACTAGAAAAAACCAGATTTTAAAATTAGAGTGCAAGTGAAAGCATGCTTAGTACTCCGTAATATTTATTTTTCTATTTAATGATGGTAATATTTAATCAATCATTTGAACTAATATACTTTTGTGAAACTTATTCTCGTAAATTTTATACTTGTATAATACGGAGTGATAATATTTTTTAATAAACAACATTCTTTTCGTATTATGAATACTTTAATACGGAGTATATAAATGTATTTTCAAAGTTTAATATTGCGTATATACCCTATGTCCCTTAAAAAATTGCCTAAGTTTGATCACCACGGAAATTAATGAAGTAAAACTTATGTGGTTGTGGTTTGTGCAGAGGAGATAGGATTAACTGAACACATAAATTCTTTACTTAAAAGAGAAACTGACAAAGTGAATGGGACAACCAAAAGAAAAAAATTGGCACCCCATTTTAGGTGATATTGATCTCGAGCATTGGGTGCGTCACATTGCTTGATTGGGTGTGGAAGAGCCTACCTTTAAGTTGCGTAATATAGTCTATGGAGAACGGATCACATTCCCGCTTCAGAAGCTTTTGTGCGGAGCAGAAGCACCTATGCTCACATCTCTGTATTTGTCCGTGTGCAACCTGGAACCCCCAACAACCGTTCAAATCTCTAAAATCCCTAACGTTGCATTTGATTTATTCAGTTGATGTGAAGATCATATTGTCATCATGCCCAAAACATGAGTCTCTATGCTTGGATGCTTGCTCTCTTCCTTCTAAGGTGTTCATTGGCGGAGGAAAACAACTGGAGTTGAAGTCATTAACCTTTATCGCATGTTATGGGGCAAAGGAGGACATATATATATTTGTGTGCTGAAAACCTTCTAAACTTGGAAGTGAGTTGTTTACCACTGAAGTTTTCTCATCCTGCCCATGCCCCCAAGCTCTAGCATGTCAGCTTCAAGGGAGTATACAACCACACATCGTTAGCTGGGTAGCAAAGGATTGTTCTGAGGTTGAAACTTGTTGTCTCGATTTAAGCTTGGACAAAAACCATATGCCTTATGGTTTGCCGTGCAAGGTGCCCACATTTAGTCGTTTGAGGCAGCTTGAAATACTAATGGAGTTCAATGACGACTGGGTTGATGTGACCCAAGTTGCTGGTTTAATCATTCACTGTCTGCTGCTTCAGATATTGCATTTGGTGGTGAGTTCCCTTACTGAGGAGTGACTATTATTTCTTATTTAATGATTCGTTTGGGTTCAGGTGAACATAGCAAAATAATTTGATTCAACTTTATTCGGTACTTAATTAATGTTGTTATTAACTTAAGTCAAGGAGGTCAGCTATTTATTTATTTTATTCTCATTTCAACAAAAGCAACTTGTGTGAATCATATAAGAAAGAGACACAAAAGGGGAGGGATCAAACGTACACACAAATGGTATTATGGCAAGATCAAGGGTCAGTCCATTTAATCTTTGTGTAATGTCCTTGGCAAAATAACGTGGATCCATTTTGGCAGAACACAACTTTTTCTCTATGTCGTGTATAAACAAATGAAGGATGCATTTGTTTGCTTGCTATGTTTGGGTTTTGTCCAATTAGTTCATGTTCAGTGAAGGAGAGAGAAGCTAATGAAAATGAGAACTACAAAGTACAAGTATTACATACGGGGTATTATCTACTCTGTATTTATTTACTTGTGAATATTAATAGTTCAAACATAGAAATATTTTAGCTCACATTCGAGCTCAAATTCGAACTTGAGCCGAGCACGAATAAGCTCAGACCACAATTATTAGGCTCGTTCGAGCTCTAGCTCGAACTTGAGACAGTGCATTCTTATTGAGCTCTAGCATGCCCTAGTTCTAGCTCAGCTTGTTCAGGCTCGTTCAGGCTTGTTTGCATTCTTATGAGAACACCTTCTTGGAAAATGACTTCCATCTTTTGAAAAGGGGAAGTCATTTTCTTTGAAAACCCTTTTTACTTTCCCAGTTCTTTAATTTTCTTTCTATTTTGTGGGTAAAACATTACATTTGTTTGTACCTACAAGCAGTAAAACATCTCATTTTCCAGGAAATCATTGGCTAGTTTTCCTGCAAACAACAAAGCCGGAGTATATCAAAATATGATGTTAATCTTCTAGCTATTTCATTGTGGGTAATGATGATAAATTTCTATGTGTACAGCAAAGGGCGGTAAGAGCACCCAGACCACTTCGTCCAAGGAGTCTATCTCCCATAAATCATCTTCATCTAAAAGAAGTAGAACTTGGTGGGTTCCATGGTTTGGAGAATGAAATTTCTTTGGTATTATATATCCTGAAAAGTGCTTTAGCTCTTGAGAGCATGGTGTTAGGAAGGGATTTTCTGTGGTATACTGCAACATTTAACAAAGGTTGCACGGAGCTTAGTTATTTGCAACATGCAAAGTCTACTCCAACATTTGATAAGAGCACATCACACGTTATTCATCAACATTTGCGAGGGCAGGCTGTTTCTCCAACAGTGCAAGTGGTCATAATTTAGGCTGTCTTCTTTTGTGCTCAATTTGTATGGTCTATTTGTTGGAAAAAGTGTGTTAAAATTGCATTAAATGGTCATTTTGGGGCAATTTTTTGAGTGGGGTCCACTTCCGATTTGGGTCGGGTCAAAGTGGTTTCGGATTGTCCTTGCTTAGGGCTACAATTCGATATATGGTACGCTCAAAACGGATAACGGGTGAATGAGAAATCGCTTTTCGAAGTTTACCCGTTGGAATGGAGAAAACTAGGAAAATGTGGGTTTTAGTGTGGGTTTTTCCCACACCGAAAATCACAAGGGAATTTGAACCCTTTATAAAGGAACCCCCCCCCCCCCCCCCCCCCCAAGGAGTTAAGCTTCCTAAAGGGAAAGGCTCTCTCACGCACCCGGGGGAGTGCTAATCAAATCCCGAAACCGAAGAACAAACAGCGCGACTTGTGGGCGACCTGCGGGCTGCGGACACGAATGCCATCCGAAAATCCTATCTTCTACAGATAACGTTAATTTTTGTTCTTCCATTACGTTCCATTTTTGTTCTCCAGCTCGCCCAACGTCCATATGCCATAATGTCCAACGTTCATGGACTTAATGCACACGTTTTTGGCTGGAATCAATGTCCCAAACGTTGGGCATTGATGTCCAACATTCATATGCTTTAAACAGCCTTTAACACACCATAATCCACCCCTATAAAAGGCTGGTAGAGACTTTGCAAAACAGACACAACACACATACGTACTGCACTCTCTTTTAGCTCAAAAACACTCCAGTCTTCTCCGAAAAAAACCTTCAGTGTTCACAGCATTGTTCTCGTTCGTTGGAACCATAGTTTGAGTGCTAAACTATCGTTCGAAGTCATCGTATCCTGGGAAACGATTGTTGCAATGCTCCTAACACCCCGGGAGGCAACGAATACGTTTTAAGGAAATCGTGCGTAGCACGAGCTTTGGCTTATTCTGCTTCATCTCATTTCTTGTTTTTCTTTAAGTCATTTTATTTAATTAATTTTTATTAGTTATTTTTCTTTGTTTTTCGAAACACACCCTACACTATTTTGTCTAGTTTGACTTGGTTTGGTCCCTTAGGAGTCATTACTATGTGATTCTTTCTTAGTAATTGGGTAATATACATTATTCAGATTGTTGTTATTAAAAGAGAATGTTTTCATTCTTCAAGTCAGTGCATCATTGCCTTAGCTTGACCTTAAACTCCTAAAACGTCTGGGATATTAAAGCATGTTTTTGAAGCCTTGAGTAGGATAATAATGTCTACTAGCACTTATTTTTGAAGAGGTTGAGTCTTGAGCGGGATAATGTCTATTGTCTTGAGCGGTTTTAATTATCTATCAAGACATGAAGACACATGAAAGAAACTTGTTAAATCTCATATTTGCAAATATTCCGGTAATAAGAATATGAAGTAACCACTTGATTTTTCATATCAGAATCAAGGGGGTAAGTCAATGCAGCAAAAAGGACATTGTGGGATCACAATTTAGAAAATTGATTAATTTTTTTCCATGTTGTGCTCTAATAATATAACCTGTTTTCAAATTAGTTATTCAATCTTGTTAACGTGCTTTCTAACTATACAAAAAGCGCTCTAAATGGGTGTTTATTTTCAAATAAAGCATTTATTATTAAAATTAATCTATGTTATTGTAAGGTAGCTCCTAATTTCCTTAAAATAGTGGATTTTGCTACCAAACCCCATATGAGTTAGTCTTTAAATACCATTTTAATTTGTTTTGTTCTTTATTTGCTCGGTGTCTTAGTTAATTTGCTACCGTATGTTGTATATTGACTATATTTTCTTCAAAACTACGAGATGTACGTAATTATATTAGTATTTGCATGTCATTTTAATTTGTCATGGTTCTGCATTCATTACCTCTTCTCTACATCTCTATAAGCATGAATAATGTTAAGGGTGTAATGGGAATGTAAAAAATGTTGGTTTCTCTTTATGCATTAAGAACTTGTACTTCATGCATAGTTTCTCTCTAATCTAAAATGATACTTTGAACGTTAGCTAACTTCCGTTTAAGCACCAATAGATTTATTTTTTATTTCAATTCAATTAATGCTATTTAACCTTCCATTTACTCATGGGGTTGGGACTGAAACACCATTTGAAAGCTCAAGCGTGATTTTTCAATACTACGTATCTTTTGCTCTTTTAATCACAATCTCTTCTAATTTTTATTTCACTATATTTGCGCACAATCTTGTAGCTTTAATTTAGAAGTAAATATTATCTTCATAGATTGCCAATGTCACTTTGCTTTGTTCTAATTTCTTCTTTGATGTAATTTCCTATTGATAGTTTTGATATCAATCATGAAAGCATATATTTATCATGTAGTTTCTGTGTTTAAGAATGTTAGACAATTGATTTTTCCATTTGTTTTAATTTTGATTGCTAGATGTTTGCATAAATGCTCATTTGAAGAAAACATACGTAGTATTTCAATGTTGTTGGCTTTTTGCCATAATATTGAAGGATTAGTTAGGATGTTTTTGTTGATCTGGTCTGGTCTATTTTAGTCTGGTCTGGACTGAAAAATGCATGCTCTCTGCGTATTTCACATAACGATGGAAGTCTGGTTTGGTCTGGTCTGTGACTGAAAACGGTCCAAACTAAGGAAAAACATCTTGTTCATGAATGTTGGACAATTGATTTTTCCATTTGTTGTAATTTTGATTGCTAGATGTTTGCATAAATGCTCATTTGAAGAAAACATACGTAGTATTTCAATGTTGTTGGCATTTTGCCATAATATTAAAGGATTACTTAGGATGTTTTTGCTGATTTGGTCAGGTCGATCTATTTTAGTCTGGTCTGGACTGATAAATGTATGTTCTCTGCGTATTTCACATAACGATGGAAGGCTGGTTTGGTCTGGTCTGTGACTGAAAACGGTCCAAACTAAGGAAAAACATCCTTATTATGTTTAGGCCACCCGACTTAATGTGTAACACTTTTGTAATTACTAGGTTGCCCCTTGGGTATTACTCTGTATTATTCTAAAAAAAAATCTATGTTAATTAAGAAATCAGGCCGGGAGGCGACCCGGATGTGGGATGCGTGACTATGTCACCCGAACCCCGTCGGGTCAACGCGGTCAATGTCATAAAACCGGTCAACCATATAATAATAATAATAATAATAATAATAATAATAATAATAATAATTATAATAATAATAGTAATAATAATAATAATAATATATTTGTATACACAAATTTAAATAAAAGTAGTTATTTCATAATGATCAACTAATGATAATACTTACTAAACATTTAAAAGTTAAAACAGCCTCATAAAATTCCAAAATACCATTTTGATCTTATTGAAATATATAATGATACTTCGTATTTGTTATAGTCAAATCCTCCTTATTGATAAATAATTCAATTTTCAATAATTAAAATTTACATGTTTAGAAACTACATCAAAATCTCTTCAAAGTCACAAATTAAAAATTAGAATATAACAAAAAATTTGACATCCTAATTAAGTGAATAAATAAAACTTTTTGATCAAGAAAAACCAATTTTGCAAATCAATTTGAGACAAAGGTAGGATATAATTTGACATGATATTTATTTTTAAGCAAATAAGTATTGTCTAAATATATGGCATATTTTTTCTTTTTGAGCATTGAAATTTCATCGGTTAAAAATGTATTAAAATGAATTACTTCTTTTAAAAAAAACAACCAAAATCAGGTCTTCTAGGTTTGTCAGGTTTAGGTCTGGACCGGGTTTTTCCGGGTCGTCTGAGTTTTCCCGATTTTAATCACTTCCGGGGATTTAACTAATCAAACCAGTTTTCGAAACGGAAACGTACTCTTCCCGAGAGTTTTCGTAAAACAGGAAACGTCAACTTTTGGTCAAAAAACGCTTGTTTGAAGAGTTTTCATAGAGTTTCCGGAATGGAAACTTACACTTCCCGAGAGTTTTCGTGCTACATAGCTTATGGTAGGTTATGAAAATGAAAAGCATTGGTTCGTATTTATGTCGCTACGTTTCATGTCACATGTGCACCGTGTACATTGTAGCATTGGAGATACTCCATAAAGTATATGAAGTATTGTTTTGGGATGAAAAAATTGCCTATAGTTGTTCTTAACATCATATCATATAATAATATGTTTCATTGGGCATTTGCACGAACGCGCATGGCGCGTTTATTAACTAGTTTTAGAATAAAAAATAAACATGGGAGATTGACACAAAGACACATTGGAGAACGTCGCAACATCAAAAAGTGGGAAATATAAAAGGAACAGCAATCCAACAAATGTCACATAACTCCCAAGACACATCTAGACTCTATCAAACACTCAAAGAGTTATGCGGCATATAAAGGTTTTGATGTAGAAAGGCCTGACGGTTGGTTTAGCAATATTCAGTGTTCGAATAACTCAGATTTACTTCTAATCACCCAGTGTTGATGAAAAAACACTGAATATAAGTTACTTATTGGCTGCCACCTTCTTAGAAACAACAGGTTTGTCTTTTTTTAGAGAGCAGGAAAAAGCTATAAGAAATAATATAGGAGCAGATGATACAAATCCAAAATCCACTCATGGAAGGGAAAGACATGCATCAGGCAAAATTGAGTCATAACTTTGGATTAAAATACTAGAAAAAACAATTTGGAAATAGGTGGACAATGTTCTTTTCATATTGTTCACTCATCATCATCGTCATCAGCATTTCCTGCAGCTGCATTTAAAGTGTTGAGCCTCTCTACCAACTTGGCCTTCCTCTCCTCAAAAGTTAGTTTCTTCAGGTTGAACCTCTTGTGCTCCATAGGAGGCTGCTTCTTGGTCTTCATTGGGCAAGGATCAGCACATATAGCAGCATGAACCTTTTTGTAAATCTCCTCAATGTTGTCTGTCTCAATGCCCTTTTTGATATATTAGATTGGTACTTCTCTGATTCATCTTCCATCAAACTGTTCATGTATGCCACAGCATGACCTCCATAGATGTACTTGCGGTGAGTGTCAACATCAAGTTGCTTGAATCGTTACTGAATCCAGCAAATCCCTTGTCACTGTGAGGAATGTCAAGTCCCCCATCCAAAGCAACCTTCAGAGCACCAAGACACGATTCCCAGTGGTTGTTTGGATTAGACCGACATCCAAGAGAGCACGGAAAGGCCTCCTGCTTTCACCAGGTTCCACAGAGTAGTCTTCCCCAGTAGCCTCAACATTTCCTTCATAATCTTCATCCATCTCGAGTTTCTTGAGGACTCCGTGAGCCAACAGAAGCCCAATGCAGTATGCTGCAGCATAATTTGTTAGGCCAACTTCAAGGCCAAACTGAGTAAGTTCATGAGCATACGCTGATGCAACAATCATGTCCCCAGCTATACTGGCTGATACAATCTGAGCAATAATGTCCTTGTTGGTAAATCGGACAACAAATCAGTATTTTGGTGCGTTGTCCTGATTGATCAATCTAGTTCTAGCTCGATAGTCAGTCTTTCCCTCTCTCCTTCTTTTGAATTTGACCTGAAAACGCTTGAAGTAAGCACAGGTCTTTTGGACTTTGATGAAGGCCATTGCTCTGAGCAGTGTTGGATAAAACTGTTTTGTCTTTCAAGGTAATGCTGATGGCATTCACTAACAATCTTGTCCTAGATTCTGGTGTCATCCCCTTCGACGTCATCTCAGTGAAATAACACAATGCATCCTCTAGCCTTCCTTTCTCATACAACCCGTGAATCATGATTGTATATGACCGTTGATCTGGCCCTGACCCAGCTCTTTCCATTTCATCCCACATTTTTTTTACACTTCCATAACAACCCCAACTCATATACACCCTCAACACCAAATTATAAGTGTCCCCAATCATCCCACATCCCTGCTTCTCCATTCGTTCCAGAACCTGAGTTACTTCCTCTTGGTTCTTGGCAGAGTTAATTAAGTAGCTGTAAGTTCTAGCGTTTGGTGAACAATCACCCCCATTTTGTTCCATCTCCCCCAAAAGCTCATACGCTTTCTTTGTCCTACCAATTTTACACATATATTTGATCAGGGAATTATAAGTGGCAGAATCTGGCAGACAGTCTTTATCGTTCATCTCTCTGAAAATCACAAGTGCCTCGGGTATCCTCTTCTTGAAACACAAACCGTCTATAATGGAATTGCAGATAGCCACGTCCGGATTGCACCCTTTTTCCCACATTGTTTGGAACAGCTTCACTGCCGTGGTTATTTTTCCAGACTTGCACAGTGAATTGATGAATATCCCATATGTGAACTTGTCTGGTTTGCAGTTAGAAGTCACTATATCGTTCCAAAACCGCTTCGTCTCGCGCAAGCTACCCAGAACACACCAACCATTCAGGATTATGTTGCGTGTTTTTATCTCGTCCCTGAACTCCTTTTTCTTGTTATGGTACAAGAATTCGGCGGCCGCCACATGTTTGAACCTGCACAAAGACATCAAAAGGATTTGGAAAGCAACCAAATCTATCTCTAGCCCAAAGTCTTTCCTCTTGTAGAGAAAACCTATAGCTTCATCAACTTTGTGGGCCGCAGCGTATCTATTAACAACAATCCCGTATGTTCTTTCAGTGAACACGCTTCCTCTTTCAGTCATTACCTTGAGCACCTGGTTCAGCTCGTCAAAACGTCTCATTTTCCCAAGGATGTCGATAACTTGGTTGTAAACAGCACTCCCAGGCGAGTATCCCTTGCGATTATTTCCACCTTCCAACACCCAACTGAAGAATGCATATGCCGGTTTCCAATCACAGCGGTGCCGTTTAATCACATCAAGAACCAACTCATCTGTTAAGGAGAACACGCTCTCGCTGAGGTAGATGTGCAGCCCAGTGATGGATTTGTCACCGTGACGCTTGAGAATGGTCTGAATTTCTTGAGCGGTGGCACTTGAACTGGACTTCAAGACTGGAGTGCAATCAGTAAGGGCGGATTCAAAGTGGTTCGCGGGGGAATCATCTATGATCAGGTCGGGCAAGCTAAGGTAGTGTGAATTGAGGTGCAGAGGTGGGAGCTTTAGTTTTGACTTGAACCAACGGTGGATTCCCAAGGAAAATGCTTCTGCCAACATGCTGAGTCTGTGATACAAAGACGTCAAATAGCAATTGGAGATGAGGGTTTCCCTCGTAAAATAAACTAGTATAGTACCCGTTTTTGCAAAAGGATATTGTTCCATTCATTGATCATATATTATATGGAAAGTAACTTTAAATAAGACCAACTATCATCCATAAACCAATAATAATGAATGCTTTGGAAATGATTTCTAATAATACCAACTATTTGAATATATAACAAAAATAATATGGAGTCACTTTTCAATAAGAAATCCAATCATTTAGGACACCAAAACATGATATCAAACCTTCAAATAAATGATATTTGAAATTAAGGTTACTAATTTGATATTTTAGTATCAGTTTTTGGTGAATTAAATGACTGACTTTTATTGAAAAATTGCTCGGTATCACTTCTGTTACATATTCAATTAATTGGTATTATTAAAACTTAAAAGTTACTTTCAAAGTACGTATTATTCTTGGTTCATCAACGATAATTTGTACTCCGTATTATTCAAAATTATTTTTGCCCTATAAATATTTCCGGGAATAGTTAAAAACTCTGAGGATGGGTGTCATCCAATTTTTTGGGGCAAATAAATTCCTCAACTATAATAGGCCGAAAGTATATATCACTCTTTTCTTTGGTTCAAAGTAGCCCTCAAACTATGTTTTTAGAAACAAGCAAAGTCTACCTTTACCCTTTTCAAACCATATATCTTATAAGTGATACAGAAATTAAATAAAAAATAATAATTATATTAAAGAGATTTCACCAAGAAATGCATCAAAAATATATTTTTGTTGCGGTTCCGGTTATAACCACATTAAAAAAGAGATTTTTTATAATTGCAAATAAACTTTGTTTTGCGCTCGAGTATCTGATTGAAGTGTTTTTTATTTGAAAAACCGCATATTTTTTCGACAATTAAAATCACAAAAAAGAAAAATAATACTAAAGTATGAACTATAAAAGTATAGTCTAAATCAATATTGTGAGTTATGTTAAGGTTTTAAGAGATGTTTCAATCTCTTTTTTTGTCTTAATATATCTATGTTTGTTTTTAAATCTTTTAACTTCTTTTGGTTATTAGCTATACGTATTTGGCATGAAAAAAATGCATTTGGCATGCGTAGAAGAAGAATTCAAGATGTACTTCATTTACTTTTGAGTCTCTATTCTGGCCACTAAATGAGAGCAACTCAGTAAAGCAAACATTAGATATTTAATCCGAAATTATAAGATGATTTTTTACTTTTTCAAATTCACCATTTAAAACACAATAATTATGTATAAAACTCTATATTTAATTTATTTCACTTTGAACAACAAAATATGTTTAAATTGTCGGGAACTGATACTGCTATTTGCTAACAGTGCGTGGAGAAAATTATAAATTAAAAAAATGGTGATTGAAATTATTCAAACATGTTTGGATTTCATTTATTCACCTACATATTGAATCCTAATTCTGAAAAAAATGGATAAATCACGCACACGGTTTGAACATTGCATAAGAATCATACGATGAATTAACTAAGAAACATACATTAACTAGATTATTGATTTATTAAAGTTATTGTAGAAAAACTACAATATCTATAATTAAAACCTCAATAATCAGGTCGGACAGAATGGAGCACATGAATTTTACAGAGTCCACATTTAGATTTAGCAGCTACAAATTTCACCATGTTTTACACAACAAGCTATCAAATCCATTATACGTTTTGGACAAATAATCATGTCTAAATGGGCATCAATTATTCCAGCTTTTTGGTTCTTTTGTGAGAGGTGATATATTTATCTATAGTTTGAAACATTAGATAGAGCTACCAAACAAGCTTTTAAGTATGAACTGACACACTAATAAGCTATAAATCATGGGATCTTAACCCACTATAAAGTAAGTACTTTATATCATCTTTAAATATTAGATAAATATGGAGTATTCCATTGTAGCATTTTAACAAACACCCTACGGGCATGAAAATGAAATACACTGAAAATTTCAACCGTGAACGCCATATTGATAGAACAAATTTCTACCTTCTATAGAACACCAATAGAAGGTATTAACAAAATAAACATCAATAATAGAACACCATGATTAAAAATAGGAAGAGTTTTTACTTTCGGTGGGGGTGGTTTCTTAACGAAAGAGTAGCAAAGCGTGGTGGTTCTTAAACTTATTAGTGGCGGCAGCAGCTTTCTCGGTAGTCGCTTGCGGCGGTAGTGGTTTTGACGCTGCTAACTAGCGGCAGTTTCGGCTTAGTAGGCGCTTTAGCTATGTTTATTAAAAGATTCTAGTATTTATTGAATAATTTGAACGTCAGTCTATTGACGAGTATAGTCTAAACTTCTACATTCAATATTGGTATGAATTAAATTCCTTCTATAAATTTATAAAACTGATAAGAAAAAAACGATCATTGTACATAAAACTGATATGCATTTCCAATTTCAAAATTCAATTGAAATTTTTAATTCTTACTTACATAGTTACATGTCCCCACAATAAATAAATCATTCTCTAATCTTCATTTGTATAAAAAATAAATCATTTTCTAATATTTAATTCTATCTTTAATCATTATACGGAGTAAATTTATAGTGAATTAACAGTATTTTATTATGTTCTGGAAATTTCAATTAATAATCAAATAGAATTACAAAACTGAAAAAAAATACACAGTAACACAAAGTCACAAAATGATACAATGTTTAACCAATAAAACACAATATCACAACCGCTCCAGGTCTTTTGTGTTAATAAATATTCAAATAGATTAACAATGTTTCACAAAATAATACAATGTTTAATCAAGAAAAAAAGGTCTAAAAGAGTATTAGAATTTAGAGTATACCTGGAGCTGGAGGCAGAGCCGCAAAGGGCAGAGGCGGACTCGGTCAATCGGAGAGCCGGAGAGGGGAGACAGCTGACGCAGGGACCTGGAACGTGGACGGAGGGAGGCGGCGCAGATGGTGGTCGCAGTTCGGTGGTGTTCGTCTCTCCGTCGCAGCTCCGCTACTCCCTCTGGCCACTTCGACCTTCGTGGTGCAGTTCAGCTGCTTCCAAGCTTCCGCCAGTTCGCAGAAGCAGGCCGCAGGTTTGCTGGAATAGTCTGGTACTATGCTTGAGCTGGGCTGAGCTGGGATTAATTTTGTGGTGGGCTGGACATTTGGGCTATACCATTACTAATTGAAAACAATTGGGCTGGGCTAGATCTCTCCTCTGCCCTCACAATGATCCACCCCTGTTGGTAAAGCTTGGCTAAGAAAAAGGTGATTCTATTTACACCACTAAATTACTCTTTTTTACAATCAAAGTCACGGTTTGACGTATCAAGCATTAAAGAAACAAATTGACTTCACAGTAGAGAACCCTATTTAGACACTATTTGATACTCCCTCCGTCCCAAAATGGTTGGCCAAATTTCCTTTTTTGGTCGTCCCAAAAAGGTTGTCCATTTCCATTTAAAGTAAGAAATATGTGGCTAAAGTTAATTCTCTCTCCTCTGCACAAATTTCAACCACACAGTTTTTACTTTATTAATCCACGTGCAAGTCAACATTGGCCAACCATTTTGGGACGGAGGGAGTACTATTTTGAGTCTTTGACAATGTTTGACACTGTTTTGATTTAGATTTCTTTGCTAAATAAGAAAATAAGTGAAGTGTGACTTTGTTTTTGAAACATCCAAAAAAGAAAAGCGTGACTTTAATTGCAAAATGGAGGGAGTACTGGTTACAACCACCTAATTAAATATAAATAGATAAAGTTATTTCAAATATCTATTTACCCTTATACAAATACAAATGTATTACACTCGAATGAACAAATACGGAGAATGAAATGTAATTAAAATGACATGTGTACCCTTTCTCATTGTATGAATTAAATTGGATGTTATATTTTTTATTGTTTGGATTACTAATTGCTTTGATGTTTTTAAAAATTGCTTCAATATTTACTTATACAAATCATAAAGTGCCTATTTGGTAATATCAAATTCAAAATAAAAAATTTATGAAAATAGCAAAATCGGTTTATTATTATACAATTCACATAAAGTAAAAAATTACACAATTAATGAAAAAATGACTAATAAGCCTAAAAAAACATAGTAATAAAACGGACTCATATTTTTTGTTAAAACATCATAATGTTTATTTAAATAATAACAATATTTAAATTCATGTTTCAATTTCACATCAGCAAACAAAAAAATTGTTTTGAAAAAAATTGTTTAATAATTAAAATAATTGAAGTATAATATATCTATAAATTACTATATACCCATACTTTTGACAAAAAATTAAAGCGGAATGAAAAATGAAAATATAAAAGAAGACAACTAAATTCAATGATCATATGAAAATATGATCTCAGCGTATTAAGTTTCACATTTTATTTCAAGTACTAGCAATTACACTTATCTAGCACATTCCAATCAATAACATAAAAAAGTCAATGCGCTCCAAGTAAGCTTGACTTCCGCACACACTTGCCTTCACTGATATGGCCTGCAACCAAAAAGAAAAAATGGTTAATACTACTATAATATCTGAAACTTGCAAGTAATAATTAAATAAATAATATGCCCATTTAAGAGCCCAAATCTTTCTATAATTATCATTTCTTTTTACAAGAAAATTCTCATTTCTGGATCCATTCACTACCTAAGAAGCACTCCTGAGGGGTAAATTATATCGTACACCCGGTTGTACAGTTCTCACCGTACAACCGGGTATTTTTGCAATTAATTAGAACCTCAATGGTGAATGTTCTGTCTTCCGATCCCTTCTGCTCGCTAGGTCTGATGATGGAGGCGTTGGTCTGCTAGCTCGCTGAAGTCTGATGAAGGAAGAGCCGATCTGTTAGGAGTCCTGAAAATTCCTTCCGCTGCTGCTCGCTCGCTGGGTGTTCGGATGAAGGAAGCGCTGATCTGGTGAAGGAAGTACGAAGCGCCATTCAACGTTGTTTCGTTGTGGCCAAGAGATTGCTTTTTGCTCTGTGCACAACCGCCATCTAATTTTCTCTTTTGCTTTTGACTTTTTCTTTGCTTTTGATTTTACTTTATTTTGTTTAGTCTTATTTTTTACTTCTTTTCGTTTGTTTATTTGTTGATTTTTTTTTATATTATTTTGAGCACATTAGAAATGAGTTTTAGCTTAAACTCAAATGAGTAAAATGCTTAAAAATGAACATATACAAATGAGCTTTCAAATTTTTGAATACTCATTTTGTAAATTATGAATGTTCATTTAGTATCTCTGCTATGCTCATTTTTTAAAATGTTTTAGGAATGCACATTTCAAAAATCTCATATTACATTAGATTTATATAAGAGTTAATTATAGACACGAGACCACAAATCATGATACTCAATCGCAGATTCCAATACTCAATAACGGGGATTTGATGCTCAACGAATAAAAATTACAATTTTCATATCAATGCTCATCGTGTAAGTTACACATGCTCATTAATAATTTATTAATGCTCATTTAATAGAAATCGTGATTTTCATCAATCTCAATAGAGGAGTTTTGGTGTTGAATGAAAATGTTGCGATGTTTAACCAACAAAGCAACTAACAAATTCATTAATACTCATGTTGTAAGTTACATATGCTCATCTGATACTCATTTTATGCTCATTTCCTAAATGTCATATCGATGCATTTTTAAAAAGTATTATTTTATGATAGACTTCTAATACTCAACATAATAGGTTTGATGCTCATTAAAAGTTCATTATTGCTCATTCACAAGAAACTATGATTTTCATCTCAATAGCAGATGTTTGATGCTCATTTAAAATGTCGTGATGTTTAACTAACAAACCTTACAATAAAAAATAACAAAAAGAAAGTGAATTAGAAGTTTGTAAAGCAGAGATCACGATTCTGAATATTAGACTCCCAATACTCAACAGAATAGTTAGGGTGCTCATTAAAAGTTCATTATTACTCATTCTCCAGAAGTCGTGATTTTCATCTCAATAGTTGAGGTTTGATGCTCATTTAAAAATGTCATGATGTGCACTAACAAACCTAACAATTTTCATATCAATGTGCACTTTGTTAGTTATGTATGCTCATTTGATACTGATGTTTTGCTCATTTTTAAAATGTCATATCAATGCATATTTCAAAAGTATCATATTACATTAGACTCACATATTGAAATTGATAGCAGTGAATTTTAGATATAATTTAATACGGAGTAAGTTTTTATAGCAGAAAAAAAAGAAGATATGAAGCAGAGATCGTGATACTCATTATTAGTCTCATAATACTCAATACAATATGTGAGATGCTCAACAAAACTACAATATTGCTCACAGAAATTACCCTAAATAGGAGTAAAAACGTTTTGAAATTCCAAAATAGGAGTATCATGTTTTTTATTCCCTAAATAGGAGTAATCTGCCAAGTTTGGAAAAAAATGCCATGTTTAAAGCCTTGTAATTTCCAAACTTGGCAGAAATTTACTCCTATTTAGGGAATAAAAACATGATACTCCTATTTTGGAATTTCAAAACTTTTTTACTCCTATTTAGGGAATTCTCTCTATTGCTCATTTAGCGGGAGCCATTATTTTTTGCTTAAATTACAAAACTGCCACCGAAAAAAAAGTTGTTTTAATTAAATGGACTGTCTTTCTTTTAATTGGGCCTTTTTATGGGCCTTCCGTGGGATTCATTTAATTCTATTCAAACTGGGTTATTAAAATGGACTGAAGCTTAAAAAATTTAAAAAAAAAACCGGATGTACTGTTCTAACCCGTACACCGGGTGTACGATATACGTACTCCTCCTGAGATATATATATTCTGCCCATTCTTCTTTCTTATATACTAATCTGAGGTTTATTCAATATAATATAATTAGTGTCTTTTATTTTTTTGGTATATATTGCTAAAAACAGATGTGTACATTTGAGTGGCAATATAACAGTACGTATTGCAATTTTCTCTTCTCAACCAACTAATATTCTAATAATTTTATAAGCAAGGTTTGAGCCTTGACTATAATGGTGTGGAAGTGATCTCTATTCCAAGACCATAAATTTAGTGAGTGTTTGCAACTGCTTCTGAAAAGTAAGGAAAAAGTGATTAGTAGGAAAAGTTGATAGTGTTTGAGAAAAAAGTGATTTTGAAAAGTAAAAGTTGATAGTGTTTGGTAAAATAAGTGCTTTTTGTGTAACAGAAAGGGGAAAAGCACTTTTCACACGCAAGCCGAGAAAAAGTAAAAATTGGTAGTGTTTGATAAATAAGTGCTTTTTAAGCCAAAAGCTGAGAAGTGCTTTTTTTAAGTGATTGCAAACACTCCCTTAATCCTAAAACTTTCATCAAACGCTTCCGTTACGAACCAGAATCGAACCAAAAATCAGTCCAATCTGCTTCAATTTTTTTAGTAGGCTAAAAGCCAGATTGACACTGAACTAAAGGAGTGTTTGCAGTTGATTAAAAAAAGCATTTTTCAGCTTTTGGCTTAAAAAAAGTTAAAAAGAGTGTTTTCAAATGACAGCTTCTGCTTAAATTAATCACTTAAAAGCTAAAAGCTGGAAGCAGGTGGAAGAGTGCTTTAAACTGTTTTTCACTTTTTCTATTACACAAAAAGTACTTATTTTACCAAACACTACCAACTTTTACTTTTTCAGAATCACTTTTTCCTCAAACACTACCAACTTTTACTATTAATCACTTTTCCCCAAATCACTTTAAAAAATCACTTTTTTAAAGTTGAAATAATTGCAAACACTCCCTAATTTTACCCTAACGTAAGTGTGTGCAAACATATATTTGGACACAAAATCGAATCCATACCTAACCCGTTCAGCATAACATATATATGCGGAGTATTTTTCATTCATTATATATACCAAAAATAGGAGTAAAATACTCATCCGTCCTAGAAATAAGTTACAGTTTTTGTTATATGATACTTGACAATAAAGTTAGTTGGTAGTTTTTTCCCTATAAAGTGTACTAGTTTACCTCTCCGGTTAATTAATAGTAGTACAATAGAAGTGTAAATGAGAAAGTAGTTAAGAATTAAAGACAGCATCTTGGTGAATGGAATGGTTTTGGGAAATTACTCGAATGTGCCTAGAGATTTATATACCTGCAATACTCGTGAAAAGCAGACCAATCGACTTTCTTTTCAACTGCAAAATAGATCTAAAAACAAAAGATAAGATAAGTACTAAAGAAATAACTTTTGCCAAAAATAAACTTTATAATTTGCGGGTTTCATCAAACTGATAGGATAAGGTCTGAAGAATATTGACTGTGAACATATCAGGCTGTGAATCGATTATTTTGTTGTGGAGAGAAGAGACATCGGTGCCACTGCTTTTACACGGTCAGGACTAATCAAGATGCTCTCTCTTGCTAGACAACCTTATTTTTTCTGCTTAATTTTCATTTTATCTTTTGGGTGATTTATAATTTCTGAAAATTCATGATTCAAAGATTATGTTCTTAGTTTTCTTCTTCAGGACTTTTAATTTTCTTAATAGCTGTGAGTCTGTGACCAAATTGTGATCAATAATATGAAAAGGGTCATTAATTTGAAGTACTACATAAAACAAAATGGAGTAATGGTTCAATTTTTTCAAAAATTATATGAAACAAATTTGTATAGGTTGAGAGGATGTCGTTACACAGGGCAGAAGTATCTTATTCTGAAATTTAGCTTGACTCCAACTAATCTAAAGTTGTAGTTCACATGATGGCTATCAACCGGAGTTAGCGACAATCCTTGGAGTGGGTTGGGGGTTTCTTACGTCACGATCTCAAGAGTGGCGTTCTGTCTGGGTTGAAGTTTAGAATGTTTTCTTTTGGAATGAAATTTGCTGGTCTGGTCTGGTATGGGACTGAAAACAGTCCAAAAGAAAACATCCTTATTATACATGATGATGACGGAAAATTAGTCAAGAAGACTTTAAATGTTGTTTATTGGGAAAATATATAATAATTTGTAGCTTTCTAATCTCCAATTATTTTATAAAAAACAATACTCCGTATATGATTGTTTTATCTTTACAATAGCATTTCTTTATCTTTATAAATAACTCAATGTTTACTAAATGCATCCCGTGTAACGCATGGGTGAAAAATCTAGTATGAGTAAAAACGTTTATGTGTTCCAAAATAGAACCGTTGTGTTTTTTATTCCCTAAATTAGTATTGTCATGTTTTGGCAGTACTAGACTTTAAACACGGCAGTATTTTTCAAACCTGACAGTAATTACTCTTATTTAGGGAATAAAACATGTTAGTCCTATTTTGGAATTCTCAAACGTTTTTAATCATATTTTGGGAATTTTTCCTTAAAACTTTGTCATCTTTCCCTTTTAATCAATTATTTTATGATTCCTATTATTTTTGTCTATTCTGCACAAGTTTCAATCACACAGTTTGTACATTATTATTCTATGTGCTGGTCAAATTTGGCAAAGTTTTAAGGAACGGAAGGAGTAATATTTTTGAAAAAAAACATTTTTTCTATATTATAAATAAATTAATATATATAATACGGAGTGTGTATTAAAGATACGACCTTCATCCCATTTTATTAGACATCTTTGATTTCTCCCATCAAATATTGTAATCATTGACCAATTATTTTTACTACGGAGTAATATATTTATGTAAAATTTAAGATTTTTGTACTTTTATAATATCATTAATTTCAATAAAGAACATCTTGATGTCATTCTCATATAGTCATATTATCAATAATTCTGTATATAAATATATAGTCGGTCAAATTTAGAAATCACTAATTTGAAGTTAGTTTGGCCTAACTAAACTAAAATGGGAAGAGGGTATTCAATAATCAATAATCAATACTACTCTGTACGTAACTAACTAAAAACGAATAACAGGCAAGTGAGCAAGTCAGTCTCTTTTGGCGGGAAGTTCTTTTCCTAAGAAACAATTTACAAATAGCTTATTAGTCCGTATACTACTACTACTACATGTACGCAATAGATGAGATTTTGGATGAAATACTCGGCACAAAGATTGGTTTTGACGTTCGATTTGTTTTAACCGTGATCAACTGAATTAGATCATGGCGACGAGTTTTGGCGACGCTTTTGGTAAGATTTTGGTGTCTTTAATCAGTAATATGGTGTGGGTGGAGTTCGGAAAATTAGTAATCGTCGACAGGACTGCGGGAGTGATTGATTTCGTTTTCTTTTTCCTCCGTTGGCGTGTTCAGTGTCATTGGCCCTGCATCTTCGGTTGATTTTGCCATTAATGGTCCTCACAAGAATGGGATTTCGAATTGGATCTGTAGTTTCTTCATATCTACGCCTGCCCAGGAAGGTATTTTTAGCCTTGGTCAGTGTTGCTGTATTTTTTTTCTGTTGAATTGGTTTATGTTTCTTCAGTAGTTTCATTGAATTGGTTGTTGTCAATGGAGTTGTTCAAAGGGGAATCGGGTGGATGGTCAAGTTCCCATCACCTGTTCTTGATTTATTAGTGCTTTCTCTATAATGGTTTAAGTATTGAATTAAGTAATTATGGTTTGCAATTCCCGCAGGACATAATAAGTGAAATGCCAAATGATATTCTGTGCTCCATCCTCTCACGACTGGATACCAAAGATGCGGTTAGGACTAGCATATTGTGTAGTCGATGGAGAAACCTCTATCTTTTTCTGCCCAATTATTCTTTTAGCTCCCCATGCTTTGTGGAGAAGCCTTTCATGCTCTGGTGTAGGTGCACTGCCGAGTACAAGAATTTTTTTTTGACCTCCATGGATCGGTTTATTCAAATCCATAGAGGAGGTGGATCTGAAAAGATCAAAACTTTCAGCATGTCATTTTGTGTAGAGAGAGAATTCACATGTCGCATTGAGCGTTGGGTGCGTCACATTGCTGGGTTGGGTGTGGAAGAGCTTACCCTTAAGTTGGATAATCAATTCTTTGCAGATCCGATCACATTCCCGATTCAGAAGCTTTTATGCGGAGCAGCAGCACCTATGCTCACATCTCTGTATTTGTCTAGGTGCAACTTGGAACCCCTCAACCCCCAACAACCGTTCAAAACTCTAAAATCCCTAACGTTGCATAGGATTGGTTCAGTTGATGTGAAGAGCATATTGTCATCATGCCCAAAACTTGAGTCTCTATGCTTGGATGATTGCTCTCTTCCTTCTAAGGTGTTCATTGGCGGAAGAAAACAATTGGAGTTGAAGTCATTAACCTTTATCGCATGTTATGGGGCAAACGAGGAGATATATTTGTGTGCTGAAAACCTTCTAAACTTGGAAGTGAGTTGTTTACCACTGAAGTTTTCTCATCCTGCCCATGCCCCCAAGCTCCAGCATGTCAGCTTCAAGGGAGTATACAATGGTGATATACCACACACCATTAGCTGGGTAGCAAAGGATTGTTCTCAGGTTGAAACTTTTTGTCTCGATTTAAGGTTGGACAAAAGCCATGTGGCATATGGTTTGCCGCGCAAGGTGCCCACATTTAGTCGTTTGAGGCAGCTTGACATACTAATGGAGTTCAATGATTTGGTTGATGTGACCCAAGTTGCTGGTTTAATCATTCACTGTCTACAGCTTCAGATATTACATTTGGTGGTGAGTCCCCTTCCTTATTGAGGAGTGCTTATTTCTTATTTAATGATTCACTTGGATTGAGGTGAACAAGGTAAGATAATTTGATTCAACTTTATTCAGAACTTAATTAATGTTGTTATTCATTTATTTTATTTTCATTTCAACAAAACCAATTTATGTGAGTGATAGAAGAAAGAGACACAAAAGGCGAGGGATCAAACATACACACAATGGTATTATGGCATGACCAAGGGTCTGTCCATTTAATATTTGTGTAATGTCTTCGGGAAAATAATGTGGATCCATTTTGGCAGAACACAATTCTCTCTCTCTCTCCCTCTCCCTCTCCTTCACCCTCCCCCCCCCCTCCCCCCCCCCCCCCGCTCTCTCTCTCTCGAGTATAAACAAATGAAGAAGCGTGCATTTGTTTGCTTGCTAAGTTTGGGTTTTGTCCACTCAGTTCATGTTCAGTGCATATTGCCATGTAGTTAATAACAACATAAGGAGTAAAAACTGTAGTAAAGGGGAGAGAAGCTAATGAAAATGAGAACTACAAGTATTACATACGGGGTATTATTTATTTACTTATTTGTGAATATAATATTAATAGTTGAAACATAGAAATTTTTTAGCTCACATTTGAGATCAAATTCGAACTCGAGCCGAGCACAAATAAGCTTGCACCAAAATTATTAGGCTCAACTCGAACTTGAGACAGTGCATTCTTATTGAGCTCTAGCATGCCCTAGTTCTATCTCAGCTCGTTTGTGCCCCTAGTTTGACACATGAGAACACCTTCTTGGAAGTCATTATATTTATTTGTACATACAAGCAGTAGAGCATCTCATTTTCCCGGAAATCACTAGCTAGTTATCCTGCAAACAAACAAAGCCGGAGTATATCAAAATATGATGTTAATCTTCTAGCTATTTCATTGTGGGTAATGATGATAAATTTTCATGTGTACAGCGAAGGGCGAAAACAGCCCCCAGACCACTTGGTCCAAGGAGTTTATCTCCCATAAATCATCTTCGTCTAAAAGAAGTAGAATTCGGTGGGTTCCATGGTTTGGAGAATGAGATTTCTTTGGTATTATATATCCTGAAAAGTGCTATAGCTCTTGAGAGGATGACATTAAGAAAGGATTTTGAGGGGTATGCTGCAACATTTAACAAGAGCAAGGGTTGCATGGAGCTTAGTTATTCGCCAAATGCAGAGTCTACTCCAACATTTGATAAGATCACATCACACGTAATCCATCAACAATTGCAAGGGCAGGCTGCTTCTCCAACAGTGCAAGTGGTCATAATTTAGGTTGTCTTCTTTTGTGCTCAATTTGTGTGGCCTTATTTGTCTAGTTTGACCTGGTTTGGCCCGATAGAATGTTTTCATTCTTCAAGGTAGTGCATCATTGCCTTAGCAGACCTTACACAGTTACACCCCTAAAAACGTTGGGGAAAATTAAAGCATGATTTTGAAGCCTTGAGCAGGCTGGATAATGTCTACTGTCTCTTGTTTTTGAAGCGGTTGAAGTCTTGAGCGGGATAATGTCTATTGTCTTGAGCGGTTTTAATTACTATCAAGGATTGAAGGCAAGTGAAAGAAAATTGTTAGATCTCATTTTTGCAAATATTCCAGTAATAATAATATGAAGTAACCACTTGATTTTGCATATCAGAATCAAGGAAGTATGTCAATGCAGCAAAAAGGACATTGTGGGATCACATTACGGAAAATCGATTAATTTTTTTTCTTTCATGTTGTGCTAATGATCTAATCTACTTTCAAATTAGTTATTCAATCTTGTTAATGTGTTTTCTAACTATACAAAAAGCCCTCTAAAGGGGTGTTTATTTTCAAACAAAGCATTTATTATTAAAATTAATCTATGTTATTGTATGGTAACTCCTAATTTCCTTAAAATAGTGGATTTGCTACCATACCATATGAGTTCTTCAAAACTCTACAATGAAGATTTACGTAACTGTTAATATTTGAAATACCATTTTAATTTGTTTTTGTTCTTTACTTGTTCAGTGTCTAATCTGAATGTGCTTCGTGAATTAGTAGTTAATTTGCTACCGTATATTGTATATTGACTATATATTCTTCAAAACTAGGAGTGCATGTAATTATATTAATATTTGCATGTCATTTTAATTTGTCATGGTTCTGCATTTATTGCCTCTTTTTGGAGTAAAAGATAAACATGGGAAAATTGACACAAAGAGACACTGGGGAATGTCGAGACATCAAAAAGTGGGGAATATTAAAGGAACAAACTAACTAATGTCACAAAACTCCAAACACACAAAGAGTCAAGTGACATATGAAGAATGCAATTTTATGTAGAAAGGCTTGACGGTTGGTTGCACCGAAATAAACTTTTGTGCACAAATAAAAAATGTGTGTATTTATACATTTTTGTTTATGTGCATAGATATTAGTTTTCGTACAACCTAACTGATGTCTTTGCAAAAAAGAATGCAATTTGATGTAAGTGCATGCAAACCAATGTATGTATATAAACATTTTTGTCTATGGCACAATTTTACAAAATGTTACTAGTTTTTCAATTTCATTTTTCTCTACAAACAAGTTATATCATTATTTTGCATGGCCCAAACATTATTTTATGAATAACATTATAAAACAAACAAAAAATCTGGTGATTGCCGCTCTCTAATTTCTCGGGAGCTTTACCTTGACTCTCAAACTTCATTTATTTTTTTCGATCCTACAAGTTATAAAGGTGAAGATGATGATGGGAGATGATGGAGTGTGAATAGAAGAGAAAAGGAAAGATAAAAAGAGAAGGAAAGATGATGAAGATCAAAGAAAGAAAGAAGCAAAAAAAAGTGTTTGAATGGATAGAGAAGAGAGGGTGGGATAAAAAAAATGGACTCTTTTGTCAAAGGTGTATCTAAATTAGACCTGCATGCCATCTAAATGCATATACCTAATATTCTTGAATGATTTTAGTATCGGGCATGCCTAATAGATTACGGTGTGTTTGGTTAGGATTCTTCTATCAGCCATTTTAATTTTTACTAACTTGACTAATTAATGTCCTTTTGACCGCACGATTAGCTAACTGGTGTGTTTGGTAAATAAACTTTTCATTTGACTAGTATTGTACCCCGTGCGATGCACGGGACAAAAGTAATTTTTGTAATTTATTTGTAATACTCACATAAAAAATTATATATATATATATATGTATATATTAAAATATCGTAAGATTTTTATTCTAATAACTTTGAATTACACGTATGATATGATAAATAGAGACACTAATAAGCTGTTATATAAAAAATCATTACGGATTAGAATTCAAAAGAAATTGCATGTTTTTAAAATCAATAGAATACTAATAAATTTTAATTGTGTGCCGTATCTATAGATAATACATTTGAAGGTTACAATTATGGAAAGTTTTGCCATGTGTCATCTTTTGAGCAAGCCTAATATATTAATTATACTTCCGTTAGATTAGTAGTTTAGTTAGATTAGAAGTCATGTTATTACGTAATCTATTTAAATAACTATGCAATGTGTTGGAATATACGTAATTTAAAAATTAAAATCCCATATTTGTTTTAGAGTCATATAATTTTTTTATTTGTACTCAGATTGTCACAAAAAATATATCAAAATTTATAACTTTTCGTTATCTTTCTGTTGGGATATATTACCCCGGCCTATTACTGTTCAGGAGCCCGAGCAGCTAGGTCCATTTCGGCCCATTCTGGCCCACTTTGGCCATTAGGCCCGGCATCGGCCCGTTTGGCCCATTAGGGTGGAGAGCACCCTTCCCCTTTCCCCTATAAATAGGAGGCTTCCCTCCATGTTTTGGGGATCCTCTTTTAGCTTCATCTTCCTCCTTCTTTTAGACTTAGCTCAATACTCCATTAATGGGGGCTTGTACAATGTAATTGTGAGGAGAGTCCTAATGAGAAAGAGAGGGCTTGGACATTAGCCGAAAAAGTCCCGTGGTTTTCTCCCTTTCGGGTTTCCACGTAAAAACTGAGTTGTTCATACACATTTATACATATATTTACTATATCGTGTTGGATTAAACTCAACACTGGCGCCGTCTGTGGGAATCTGTCCAAAAAGATTCATGTGTTTTACTGTTCTTGAGTTTCTACAAAAAATTCATACGGATGAACTCAATTCTAGTGAAAAAGAAGAAAAAAATTCAAGGGAAAAAGATTCTGGGGAAGGAAGAAACGAAGGAGCTACGGATTCTGACAGTTACAATCTGGATTTTTTTTTCAGATCTGTTTTCTGAGGTCGCCTGAGCCGCCGTCACCATCCCCGCTGCGGTGGGCCTCCGGTGAATTCAGCCGCAACAGATGGAGACGCTGCCGCATCCCAGGTCTCAACATCTCGGTCCAAGGAGAACTCCATCGCAGCAGCGCTTTTCATTGGTCAGAGCTGGGTTCTCCAAACTTCGATACAGCGCCGTCGTTCATCGCCGGCAACGAGCCGGTGGTCACTCTTCCACCTGGTTAGTCGCAGCGCAAGCCTCCACCGGCCATACTGATCTCTTGACGCGACAAGAGGGGTCTGCCAGTCGGGAGTTCGATTCCGCCATTAATGGTGGCTTAGAGCTCCGCGAAGATACATTTTGAAGCTCCGCCGGACCCCACCAAGGCCGGCCTCCGTCGCGCCCCTTGCACCGCGGCAACCGCCCGCACCGCCGCCGGTAAGTGGCCGGCTCAAGCAGGTTGGCTTCTGGTCGGTAAAAGGATGTTCCAGCTCTCTCTCCAAAGGAGACGGAGTACTGCGAGCCAATCACATGCCTTGGTCCTTAGAAAGCCACGTCTGAAGATGAATGATAGCGTACGGGTACAGCTTGGAGCAATTCTGGCCAAGGTCAAAGTCGGCTTGGGGAGGCAAGTCTGACTCTAAAGCCCTGCTGGCCGAAACCTCATCTCCAAGAGATAACTAGATAAGTCCCAACTTTTAACTTGGTACGTTTAATAGTAAATTTTTAAAATATTAGTATTGCTAGTTTTTATCACCATTATTTATTAGGGGAATGAAATCTCCCGAAATTAAATAATGTCGAGCGATGCTCTAGTGATAATTAATTGCACCATCATTTTAATTTAATGACTGGTCGTTGTGAGCCTATGGGCCCACTCCTGTTCGGCTTTAATTAGTGAACGGAGTATACTTGAATGACCTTTGATAGGAAGGTATCATTGCTATTACCTGTTACATCACTATTATTTATTAGGGATAAAATGTCCCGAATTAAATAATGTGGAGCGAAGCTCTGGTGATGGTTGGTTCAGCCAACATTTTATTGAATAGTTAATTTCTTGTGGGCCCGTTGGCCCACTCTCGATCAGCTTGATTAAGCGATCTGAGCGTCTCCAAAAGGGCGATGCCCCGACGACGCATTTTAATTGGAGGGTTGCGCATTAGTCCGCACGGCACCAAATGCCCGACCGACGATCGTACCCTAGTATTGCCTGCACCGCTAGGCACAAAGTGTTTGTTGCCAAAACGCGGCCTGTGGGGCCCGAGGGCACCAAGGCGCTCAACCTCGTCTTCCGAGGGCAGTGCGACCAACTTGGGTCTGAGTTTGAAAACTCACAGACCAATGAATATTTCTATGTGACGTCCGGCGGGCTGCTAATTGGCCCCGCCACGAGCTGTTACGTACATTAACCCCGCACGATGAGCCGGGCCGAGGGTCACGATGACCCATAGGCCGGTATTCGTGGATGTTAAAGAGGAAGCCATGCAGATGGTTATGTGTGCATATTTATTGTTGGGCCATGTGGCCGTTACCATGCTTATTGCGCAGCTGAAATCACTCGACGCGCTCGAGTGAAATGATTAAAAGACGCTCGGCCCGAGTCTTGAAGATGTTCAGGGCCAGCTAAAGAGGAGACCATCACGGCGGAGGACCGTGAGACGAGCATCTCCACCCCAGAGACCGATGGCCTAGGAGAGAACACCTAGAGGCCGAGGGTCTATAGTGGACTACCACGGCGGAGGACCGTGAGACGAGCATCTCCACCCCAGAGACTGATGGCCTAGGAGAGAACACCTAGAGGCCGAGGACTATAGTGGAGTACCACGGCGGAGGACCGTGAGACGATCATTCATCATTCAGAGGCCGAGGGCCTAGAGGAGACCCTCGGCCGAGGGCCTAGAGGAGACCCTCGGCCGAGGGCCGTGAGACCATCCTGATTTTCAGGTCGACCTCTCATCGCCGACATTATCATACCACGACCGGCCCCTCGGCTCGGCGTGTTCATCTTTTGAAGACCGGCCTCGTCCCCGCACTGCGCCGATGAGAGCCGTTGCTGGATTGCAGGTCGACCCTCATTGCCGACACTGCCACATCATGTTCGGCCTCTCATCGCCGACATCATTATATCACAACCGGCCTCTCGGACCGGCGTGATTACCATATTCGAAGACCGGCCTCGTCCCCGCCACCTCGCGAACGAGGACCGTTGCTTGACCATATCTTGATCGGCATCTCATTGCCGACATTATCATACCACGACCGGCCCCTCGGCTCGGCGTGTTCATCTTTTGAAGACCGGCCTCGTCCCCGCACTGCGCCGATGAGAGCCGTTGCTGGATTGCAGGTCGACCCTCATTGCCGACACTGCCACATCATGTTCGGCCTCTCATCGCCGACATCATTATATCACAACCGGCCTCTCGGACCGGCGTGATTACCATATTCGAAGACCGGCCTCGTCCCCGCCACCTCGCGGACGAGGACCGTTGCTTGACCATATCTTGATCGGCATCTCATTGCCGACATTATCATACCACGACCGGCCCCTCGGCTCGGCGTGTTCATATTTGAAGACCGGCCTCGTCCCCGCACTGCGCGGATAAGGACCATTGCTTGTTTTCTTAGATCGGCCTCTCATTGCCGATATCGTCATACCACGACCGGCCTCTCGGCTCGGCGTGCTTATCTTTTGAAGACCGGCCTCGTCCCCGCCCTCGCGGACGAGGGCCGTTGCTTGATTTTCTCAGATCGGCCGCTCATTGCCGACACCATTATACCACGACCGGCCTCTCGGCTCGGCGTGCTTATCTCTTGAAGACCGGCCTCGTCCCCGCCACCTCGCGGACGAGGACCGTTGTTTGATTCTTTCAGGTCGGCCTCTCACTGCCGACACTATCATGTTATGTTCGGCCTCTCGGCACGACATATTTATCTTTTGAAGACCGGTTTCATCCCCGCGCTGCGTTGGATGAGTGCCGTTGCTCGGATATATCGGCCTGACCGGACACTATTGCCATCTCCATTATCAGGACCGACTGCTCAGCAACATTATGATCATTGTATATCGGCTCCCAATGCCGACCTTCTTGAGTCAGCGATCGGGCTCACCCCTCCCCTCCAGGAGGGTGACCATCGCCTTCGCATGACGACCAGCCATTCCGTCGCCCCGTCATTTTATTCGTGTTGGTATGCCACCACCATTATGTGTGACATCCCGTGATCCCTGCGAGTTTCTTGGATACCGAATGTCTTCTTCGATGTAGGAAGATCGGTAGGACCACGGACCAGGGACGGACGAACGAAGCACCAGGGAATCTCGATGCAGATAAACCTGTTCCTCCTTGCGATGTCTGCGGATACCGAACGTCTCCTCGATGTAAGGACGCCGGTAGGACCAAGGACCAGGGACGAACGAAGCACCAGGGAATCTCGATGCAGATAAACCTGTTCCTCCTTGCGATGTCTGCGGATACCGAACGTCTCCTCGATGTAAGGACGCCGGTAGGACCAAGGACCAGGGACGAACGAAGCACCAGGGAATCTCGATGCAGATAAACCTGTTCCTCATTGAGATGTCCGCGGATACCGAACGTCTCCTCGAAGTAGGGACGCCGGTAGGACCAAGGACCAATGACGAACGAAGAGTATAGATTGCCTCCCTCAAACAAAAAAAAAAAAAAAAAAAAAAAGATGGGGAGAGGAGGAGGGTAGCTCCTATGTGGAAGGGAATCTTGCCCGGGTGTGCCAGATCTTCTCCCACCGCCGAAGACGAACGCCTCTCGATGTAGAGGTTAGTAGAGACGCGGAGGGGGCTAGACGAACCAAGGGAGCCTTGCCAAGATAAACCTGTTCATCCCACAATGACCATGGATCGATGGACGTGGGATAACAAAGACGGGAACCCGTGAGGGTAAACCAGTTCGTCCCTGCGAGTTCCTTGGGTACCGAACGTCTTCTTCGATGCAAGAGACGCCGGTAAGACTAAAAGGACCAGGGACGAACGAAAAAGGGGGAATCTCGATGTAGATATACCTGTTCCTCATTGCGATGTCCGCGGATACCGAACGTATCTTCGATGTAAGAACGCCGGTAGGACCAAGGACCAATGACGAACGAAGATTAAAAGACTCCAAAAAAAAAAAAAAAAAAAAAAAAAAAAAAAAAAGATGCCAGAAGAGCACGGAGCAAAGAACGATTTTATCCCTCGGCGCTATTGGCCGGGAAGTACAAACTGGAAAACATATGTAAAGAATAATTACAAAACTTAGGTACGAAGAATGAAGTGGCCGACGACGATCGGCTAACATCAGGTTTTCTTTTGCCTCGAACGACGATTAGCCCCCCAGATCAGGTAGAAGGGACATCGCCCAGATTTATTTCAGGCTCACCATTCCTTCCCGGATGGAGTCCTGGCAGACGATCGGCTTCTCACAGCCAATCAGGAGAGAGACTTGACACATCACCAGCACGGCCGAGGGCCGTGAGACGATTACCACTCACCGACAGGCCGAGGGCCATGAGATGATCATCACTATTTTTCTGTATCACGATCGGCCCCTCAGCGCCATCGTGTCCAGACTCACGGTTCGTCTTGCCCATTCCCTCCAGGATGGCGACGACCGTCTTATACAGCACGATCGGCTTCTCAGCGCCGTCGTGTCTCTTTCACGTTCGGATCGCGCATCTCTTCCAGGATGGCGACGAACGTCTTATGCGGTACGATCGGCCCCTCAGCGCCATCGTACCTGGCTTCACGGTTCGGCTCGCCCATTTCCTCCAGGATGGCGACGACCGTCTTATGCAGTGCGATCGGCCCCTCAGCGCCATCGTACCTGGCTTCACGGTTCGGCTCGCCCATTCCCTCCAGGATGGCGACGACCGTCTTATGCATCACGATCGGCTTCTCAGCGCCATCGTGTCTCTTTCACGTTCGGATCGCCCCATTCCCTCCAGGATGGCGACGAACGTCTTATGCCGTACGATCGGCCCCTCAGCGCCATCGTACCTGGCTTCACGGTTCGGCTCGCCCATTCCCTCCAGGATGGCGACGACCGTCTTATGCATCACGATCGGCCTCTCAGCGCCATCGTGTCTCTTTCACGTTCGGATCGCCCCATTCCCTCCAGGATGGCGACGAACGTCTTATGCCGTACGATCGGCCCCTCAGCGCCATCGTACCTGGCTTCACGGTTCGGCTCGCCCATTCCCTCCAGGATGGCGACGACCGTCTTATGCATCACGATCGGCCTCTCAGCGCCATCGTGTCTCTTTCACGTTCGGATCGCCCCATTCCCTCCACGATGGCGACGAACGTCTTATGCCGTACGATCGGCCCCTCAGCGCCATCGTACCTGGCTTCACGGTTCGGCTTGCCCATTCCCTCCAGGATGGCGACGACCGTCTTATGCATCACGATCAGCGTACCAGCGCCATCGTGTCTCTTTCACGTTCGGATCGCCCCATTCCCTCCAGGATGGCGACGAACGTCTTATGCCGTACGATCGGCCCCTCAGCGCCATCGTACCTGGCTTCACGGTTCGGCTCGCCCATTCCCTCCAGGATGGCGACGACCGTCTTATGCATCACGATCGGCCTCTCAGCGCCATCGTGTCTCTTTCACGTTCGGATCGCCCCATTCCCTCCAGGATGGCGACGAACGTCTTATGCCGTACGATCGGCCCCTCAGCGCCATCGTACCTGGATTCACGGTTCGGCTCGCCCATTCCCTCCAGGATGGCGACGACCGTCTTATGCATCACGATCGGCTTCTCAGCGCCATCGTGTCTCTTTCACGTTCGGATCGCCCCATTCCCTCCAGGATGGCGACGAACGTCTTATGCCGTACGATCGGCCCCTCAGCGCCATCGTACCTGGCTTCACGGTTCGGCTCGCCCATTCCCTCCAGGATGGCGACGAACGTCTTTATGCAGCACGATCAGCATCCCAGCGCCATCGTGTCTGGCTCACGTTAGGGTCGCCCACCCCTTTCAGGATGGCGACGAACGTCTTTATGCAGCACGATCAGCGCCCCAGCGCCATCGTGTCTGGCTCACGTTAGGGTCGCCCATCCCTTTCAGGATGGCGACGAACGTCTCATATGCAGCACGATCAGCGTCCCAGCGCCATCGTGTCTGGCTCACGTTAGGGTCGCCCATCCCTTTCAGGATGGCGACGAACGTCTTTATGCAGCACGATCAGCGTCCCTGCGCCATCGTGTCTGGCTCACGTTAGGGTCGTCCACCCCTTTCAGGATGGCGACGAGCGTCTCTTATACAGCACGATCAGCGCCCCAGCGCCATCGTGTCTGGTTCACGTTAGGGTCGCCCATCCCTTCCAGGATGGCGACGAACGTCTCTTATGCAGCACGATCAGCGCCCCAGCGCCATCGTATCTGGCTCACGTTAGGGTCGCCCATCCCTTTCAGGATGGCGACGAACGTCTCTTATGCAGCACGTCTGCCCCTCGGCGCTGACATGCCCGGTTTATCGATGAGAGCCACCGCTTTCTATCACATCTCACATTCCTTCTCTCATACATTGCACTCATACATTACATGCATTCATGCATTCATGCATCATACCTCATACATTCATACATACACACGTGCACCATGTTTTGACAGTACCGCGACGTCGGTTTGTAGATGCATGGACCTCTAAGCTCCTCCGATTGGAAAGCTCGAGTCAGGGTCCTCTACTCTCGCCTGATGCATTCAGGGGGAGCGTGCCCGTAGAGGAGCACCCTTCGCCCAACCCCGTCGGGAAGGGGGGTGCCTCACCGGCAGATTACGTTCAGGAGTGCAGACACTCACTCGTATATTATGATTATTCGAAGACACAGTTTCCAGCAAGACAGAGGAGGAGCGCAGGCAAGAGTATACTTTCTCGAGCAGATTCGCACGCTCACTACTCAAGAAACTAGGGGACTTGTGTTGGGATATATTACCCCGGCCTATTACTGTTCAGGAGCCCGAGCAGCTAGGTCCATTTCGGCCCATTCTGGCCCACTTTGGCCATTAGGCCCGGCATCGGCCCGTTTGGCCCATTAGGGTGGAGAGCACCCTTCCCCTTTCCCCTATAAATAGGAGGCTTCCCTCCATGTTTTGGGGATCCTCTTTTAGCTTCATCTTCCTCCTTCTTTTAGACTTAGCTCAATACTCCATTAATGGGAGCTTGTACAATGTAATTGTGAGGAGAGTCCTAATGAGAAAGAGAGGGCTTGGACATTAGCCGAAAAAGTCCCGTGGTTTTCTCCCTTTCGGGTTTCCACGTAAAAACTGAGTTGTTCATACACATTTATACATATATTTACTATATCGTGTTGGATTAAACTCAACACTTTCATATGACACCAATATTGAGTATATAAAAATTTATCTATCTATACATAATACATTAATACATTTGAGAGATACAATTACGGAAAATTTTGTCATGTGTCAAATTTAGAGCAATTTACTCAAAAGCCATATTTTCTCACGGTCATTCTCCTCATCAAACATAGATTTTTAAATTGCCTAGACTCCTAGAGTAAAATCAATTGGTCCCATAACAATTTCATAAATAAATACTCCGATATATAAGATTGCTATTGCAACCCTTTTCTATAAAATTTTACTTGGATTTTATGGATGCAAAAATAATGGCACTCAAATGCAATTACAATCAAACACATATCCTCCAATATGTAATTGCTAATAGATTAGAGAAAAATTATACTAATAGATTAAAGAAAAATTATATAAAAAAATTAAAATAATCTTCTACAATAACTTCAGTCAATTCAGTCAAAAAGATAAATCTAATTTTATATATTTTGATTGTTATCCAAATCAACATGGAGGATGGAAAGTTACATGTTTGTAAAAAAGTTGTTTGATAAGATAGATAAGCTGAAAAGAGAGGTTGTCAAAGAGGCTTTTAAATTTGTATAAACACGTTACTTTTGATTCTTCAAGCTTAATTGTGTAATAATCAAAATATATATAAAAGGTTAGATTTACTTTTTTTTACTTAATTGACTAAAGTTATTGTAGAATATCATATTATCTATTTTATACTATGTATAATTTTTCTCATCTATATAGTTTTTAGTACATCTATTATTCCATAATTCAGTGAGAAGAATTAAAAATTACGAGTTTATTAAAAAATTGACAGTTAAACAAATAAGCTAAAAAGAGAAATTATCACATGTGCACTTAACTTTTTTCTAGGATTGCCCTATGTGCAAGTTAATACAACTGACTAATAAAATGATTTAGTTTTAGTTATACTATATATTTGTGCACGCGCAGCGACATATGTATGAGTTATTATAACCAACAGAAAATCACCTATTTAGTCGATTATAACGTTGGATGATAATGCATATTTTTATTTGTTAAGTATGTCTTATTTGTTAAGTATGGATTGGCTGATTCTGCTAATTTATGAAAAAAATAATATTTAAAATATATTTTATTAATAAAATAAAGAAAAAATTATATGAAAAACCCGCTAAAATGATCATCTACAGTAACTTCAGCCAATACATCCAAAAAATAATTTCATCAACTTTACCTTTTCTTATTCTTACACAATTCAGCGTGCGTAATCAAAAGTTACGTGTTTAGTGAAAAAAGTTATATTAACTCATAATCCTGATAAGCCGAAAAATAGGGTCACCTAACGGGCTATTCATTTGTAGCTTATTGTTTTTTTAAACTAATAACCACACATTGTTGTAATTTATTTATTTAATAATGGATGTGGTCGTTTGTTTGAAGATATTAGCTCTTCTAAGATTTAGAATTGAGCAAATTAGTCCTAACTCAATCTTTAAGAAACAAGCTCGGAATATATAATTTTGTGACATTCTTATTTCAATGAAGGTCATGGCGGTCACAACAGGCCGGTTGCAAAACGCGAATGGTGATGGTGGATTTAGTTTCCGTTAGATTGATTTAAAATAAGTGTTATTGAACGAAGAAGATTAGTTGAATTTAATCTATAAAAAGATCCTCACATCAAGTGGCAAATAATAATTGAAACATAAGCATATCAAACTATGTCCCATATTTAGAAAAGAAAAATGATTTAAATTTTATGACCGAATAATACTATATTAATGTTACATCCATGGGTAAAATAATTACTCTTTATACACAGTCTAGCTTATTTATCTAGCTCTTAAACGCCACTTTCAGAATTACGATATGATTCCTATATATGTAATTAATAAAGCTTTTACGGATCTGAAACTCACGACAAAATATATCAAGATTTATGTTGATATTTAACATATACACTAAAGTAAATATAACTTTTACTTTCGTAGATCAGACAAATGTGTATTTAGCAAATGTTAGCACACACAGTCTTATTTTTTACCCAGGTAAAAGATATTTTTATTTTTTTATTTTTATTATACTACGTAGAATGTAAGAATAGTATTTTATTATGACATCTAAAGAGTGTGAGTTACCGAAAAAGATGTTGATATCTAATTCAATAGTCATAGCACCTGGCATTCATGTAAAAATACTGCGTAACATTTTTGGACATTAGCAATGATGTGATTCAATTAACTTTATTGATGCCATATTTGCTGCTCCAACCAAATAAATGATGAAGTAAAAAATGAATTTGTGCATATAAGAGTCTTTCAAGTGTAACATAAAGAAAAACGCAAATAAAAATATTAAGCACAATCTAAATGACATTAAGTATATTTAATTGTGAAAGCAACCAATCTAGCATGAAAATTCAAAAGTTACATGTTTATGAAAAGGTTGTCTAATAAGATTTGATAAGCTGAAAATATTGGTTATCAAATGGGCTCTTAAATTTTTGTAAACACAAAACTTTTGTTTTTTCACGCTTAATTGTGTAATAATTAAAATACATATGTAAGGTTCGATTTACTTTTTCTACCGAATTGACTGAAGTTATTATAGAAGATCACTTTACCTATTTTATATAATTTATCTTTCATCTATTTGTAAAATCAATTTTGAAAAATAGTTCCAATTATTACATAATTTAATGAGAAGAATCAAAAGTTACGTGTTTATTAAAAAGTTGACTGATAAAAAAAAAGTAAAATCTTCTGAAAGTTTTCACTTGACATATTGTCTTTAGCATTTTTTTTCAATTATGAAAAACTCTCAATGTATGCATGTTTTGAATAACTTGAAATACAATATGAATATTATTAAGTAATTATTCAAAAAAAACTATGCCTTAAACATCCCTCGCGATAATCAAAGCAAAAATACAAAGATTTCAAATCAAGTTATTATAATTGTTATATGTAAATTAGAAAAGTATCATATAAATATGTTTACTTTAAAAATAGCGTCAATCAAGTGATTATAATTGTTATATGTAAGGTTATTTTAAAAAAAAGTAAATCAAACGATTGCTTAATCTTATAAAAAATCTTATAAATTTGAAAAATATTGTAATAATAATAATAATATAAAATCAATATAAGTGTAAAAATAGATAAACATTTTTAACATTATCAAAACAAAAAATAAAACAAAAACATTACTATAATTTTCATTCAAAATAATTTCATATTAGAATAGTCATTGATCAAAATTGATAAACTTTGAAAAAATGTCAATTTGACAAACCTTTTTAGAAAAGGGAGAGTATCTAATAAGATCATAATGCCCACTATATATATCTAATAAAGATAAACTAAACATCATTATTGTTGCCCGAAGACTCACCGTTGTTTCCATGCAATCTATTATCGTCGCGTCACCACTATTGAAATCTAAGGACCACAAAACTTTTTATAAATCCAAAAGGTAAATCATCAAAATAAATGCGGCAAGTGCAGACTCGTGATCGTCATTTATTAAGTATTATAAGTAACAAGAAGATATTTACATGGGGATAAAAATGAAAGCGTACAATTTGAGATGGTAAAATGCAAAAATGAAAACAGTAAATAAAGACGTACAAAATATTCTCATTAAGTCTATTAAGCCTTTTATAATGACGAAAGTTTAGTAAGGATTGAAAAGATGATGTCATTGTTCAATCCTTTGATCAGATGACGAACTATCAAATATAAATTGAGCTACAATGTCTACATCTTTATTCAGTCATCCACTCTCTTTAGATATATATAAAAATGTATTTTATCCCGTGCACGGCACGGGTAAGAAAAACTAGTTATAATTAATCCTAATCAAATGACTATAACTCCGTCTTTTTATAATATTAATATTTTCACTCAATTCATTAATATTATTTTTATCTTGTTTTATTTTTTAGAAGAGTATATGAATACCGTTAAAAAAAGAGTATATGAATATTAATTTTTATGTAGTCTCAATATACTCCTCCGCACTTGTGATCCGGAACATAATATTCTTCGGCCCATTTACCGCCCTGGCTCGATTGAGCCCAAACCTAGGTCTCTAACTACTCCGTATATAAATATATACACGCACACTGTAGCTCACTCTCACCGTTTGAATTCTTCTAGATCAGTCCGGCTTTCTCACACGCACGCTCCTTCTCAAGCCTGGATGATGCCTAGTGTGTTAAAATGCATTTTTGTCAACTATGCCAAAAACTTATGGCAAATATGTGCATCTGTGCCCATAGGAGTTATTAGTCAATCTCTCTTGTTAATGTTCAACCTAAGGTTTACATTTAAGCCAGTTTTGTGGTACCTTGTATGATACTACGTAGTATTATATATAAGCATAGAAAATAAGTAGAGGACTCCATTGTAGTTGGGATTATTGCATTGGTGCTAATTTTAATCACTACATAATAGTGTAATTGTATATAAGTACTGCCCTTGTGGCTTGTATGGTTTTCATTTTTCTTTTCAAATCTTATATTGGTGTTTCAGTTTTTCTGTAGTTGAATCAAGTTTATGTAATAAACTTCCTAATTTTATATAAATTTATGTGTTTCTATAAACACTCGATGTAAATGTTTTATGTTTGACTTCAGTTGTATATGTATTAATGTAGATACCTTGATGGTTACTTATTATATATGAACATCTCTAATCATTACAATAAATTATAGACCATATGCCTAATATGGCATCTAAATTATTTTAGTTGATCTATTTTATGTTTCATTTCGGGTGTAACGAAGTGCTTGAAGGTGGGTTGAAAGGAGGAAGTGTAAGTAAAAGGGGAAAAATATGGAAATATTTATGTAAGTTAATGTATCAGAATCTCCTTTGCCTCTATAAAAATAATAAAATAATAAAATAATTAGTTCATTTCAATATGATTTGGCATACATTTTGCGAACCAATATTTTTTCTAAGTTTAAGTATTGCTTCTAAACTCTGATTATACATTTAATCTTCATGCCTATTAGTAACTTTGAAGCATTATAATCTTGTAATTCTATGATAATTTTCCTTATCAAATCATACATATTCACTTATTCTCTTAAAACATTGTTTAGAATTGGATTCCTCAAAACAGTATTTTTTAAGCAAAATGTTCTCTTTGAAGAGATAAAGATGCAAGTATTCTTCCCTCTCTTCAATCCCATGCTAAAACTCACCTTAAACATTATTTTGGTTAAGCAAGTATTGTGGTACCTTTGTATGATACTACTATACATGTGTATTGAAAATAAATAGAGGAATCCACTTTAGTTGAAATCATTAAATTGTTGCCTTAGTTATTGTAATCACTACATAATATTGTGTGAGGTATAATTTTATAATTATATCCAACTTTCCTTGCCAAGACATACATATTCTGTTTGTATTATAAAGTATTGTTCAGAATTAGAATTTTGTTGCAATAATTTGAAGCAATATGTTCTAGTTTAAAAGATAAAGATTTTATATGTGAACTTAATTATTTGAACATACATGCGATTTATTCTTAAAGTATTCTTACTACATTCTAGACTCATTGTTAATATGTAGTATCTCTTTAGAACATTACACCGGTGTGCGGAATGCAAATACGTGCAATATCTTATTTGATGTGTAAAAAAGTAAGATATTAAATATATTCATATAATAATAAAAAATTAGTTAGAAATTAAGAACGGATCAAAAAAGTACCTGTGGTGCTCTCGAGTGTTTGTTTTCAATTAGGACTTGCTTTTTCATGATAGTTCCTCTGATTTTACCCTCTTTCAATGCTTGTTTACTTATACAGTATGTTTTTTTAGAGAGTTCGTGAAAATGGGATGATAAAATCTCTGATGTGTGCAAAATGATGCTCTGGAAACTGTTAAATATAAACCGGTTGATTGAAAGTGCCATGTGTACAGATCTCATCGCTTGAATTCATTTCAACTGCAAAGTAATGTTTGAAGTGGATTTAAACTGCATTGTGGAACGTCTTGTGCAAGACGTGCAATTGAGATGTAACCGTCCACTATTAGACTTCCATGTAAACCGAGTTACCACGTGGTTGTATCTGAGAATAGTCAGGATTAGTGGAACGTGTATGTTGTAATAGAACGCAGTTGTATGTCTATCTAACAATCATTTGACACGTGTAATTTTTAATGGTCAGATTGGACATTCTGTTCTCACGATTCTGTTTTTATATATATAAAAATTTTTTGTTATGAACGGTCAAAGCCAAAAATATTAATAACAGTTGCTTTTAGGTATGTGCTATATTGTTTCGTATATCCGGAATTTCCTAATTTGCACACGCCTCTATTCGCGAGAGCCTATATCATACAACCGAGTGTACGTACACCCGGTCCAACTAAGAAAGTCAATCCAACAATCAATACTGACCAATTTTTTTTCGGTGGCAATTTTGTAATTTAGGCAAAAATTGTGGCTCCTGCTAAATGAGTAATTGTGTAATTTTAATGAGCATCTGGTCTATTTTATTGAGTATTAGGAGACTAACAATGAGTTTCACGATATTTTCTTCATATATTCTAATTCTCTTTCCTTTCCTTATTTTTTCTTTTATAAAAACTTATTAAATTATATCTATAATTCACTATTATTAATTTCAATATGCGAGTCTAATATAATATGATACTTTTGAAATATGCATTGATATGACATTGTAAAAATGAGCTTTACATCAGTACCAAATGAGCATACATAACTACAAAGTGTACATTGATACGAAAATCGTAAGGTTTTGTTAGTTGAACATCACGTCATTTTAATTGAGCATCAAACATCCGCTATTGAGATGAAAACCACAGTTTCTTGTGAATGAGCATTAATGAACTTTTAATGATCACCCGGTCTATTACGTAGAGTATTAGGAGTCTAATATATGAGCATAAGATCGGTATCAGATGAACATACGTAACTAACAAAATGAGCACTAATGAATTTCTTAGTTGGTTTGTTAGTTGAAAATCACGATATTTTCATTGAGCATCAAACCTCCTCTATTGAGATGGAAATAATGGTTTCTGTTAAATGAAAAGAAAACTCATTTCTAATGTGGTATGATATGTCTGAAGTGTGCAACCTTTTAAAGTGAGTATAAAATAGTACTAAATGAGCAAACGTAACTTACAAAATGAGTATAAAAAATTTAAAAACGGATTTTTTGTGAGAATAATATGGAAGCCTACCGTAATGGTAGCCCCAGAAGTATATTTATAATAAAGGAGTTCAAGATACAAGAGATTTCCTACTATAATTAGACAACCTAATTAATATAAAATTATAAATACATAATACATTATTACACCCCCTCAAGCTGTGCAGGGGATACAATGCGCAGATTGTCTCTCAAGAACGTAAATCGTTGTGGAGATAAACACTTTGTGAAGATATCTGCCAACTGAAGCTGAGTAGGAACAAACTTGACCTGTAAGTCACCATGAGCCACCCGTTCGCGAACAAAATGATAATCAATATTAATGTGTTTGCTGCGGGCATGCTGAATAGGATTAGCAGATAAGTAAGAAGCAGACACATTATCACAGAGTAGCTGAACAGGTTTATCGATGGTGACACCCAATTCGAACAGAATGGATCGGATGTGAAGAGTATCTTGAACTGTGTGGGCAATGGCTCGATATTCTGCCTCCGTAGAAGATCGGGATACGGTGGGCTGTTTCTTAGATTTCCAGGAGACGAGATTGGGCCCAAAAAATATAGCAAAACCAGAGGTAGACCTGCTGCTGTCCGGGCATCCTCCCCAATCGGCATCCGAGTAAGCCAAAATACTAGGTGCTGCCGAACTCGGCTGTAGCAATAATCCAAAATCCAATGATCCCTGTAGGTACCTGAAAATACGCTTAACAGCCAAAAAATGTGTAGTACGAGGAGCATGCATAAATTGGGAAACCAGGTGAACAGCATAAGTAATATCAGGTCGAGTCATAGTTAAATACTGTAGTGCTCCTACCATACTCCTGTATTCAGTGGCATCTGCTAATAATTCACCATCATTCAACGACAATTTGGTACGAGTAGGAAGAGGAGTACGGACAGGTTTAAGAGTATGAAGATGAAAGCGAAGAAGGAGATCAGACACATATTTTTGCTGAGAAAGGAATAGACCCCGAGAAGTATGGACAGCTTGAACTCCCAAGAAAAAGTGTAAAGCACCCAAATCTTTCATTGCAAAGGTTTGATCAAGACACGATATAAAAGAATTAATGAAAGATTGGGAGTTACCTGTGATAATAATGTCATCAACATAGAGAAGAAGATATAATGTATGTGTGCCATGACGATAAATAAATAAGGAATTATCTGAGCGACTGCAAATAAAACCATGCATGAGAAGAAAGCTACTGAACCTATAAAACCAGGCACGTGGGGCTTGTTTAAGACCATAAATTGCTTTGCGCAGGCGACATACATAATTAGGGAACTGAGGATGAACAAAACCCGGTGGCTGACGCATGTAAACCTCCTCCGTAAGGTGACCATGAAGGAATGCATTTTTGACATCAAGTTGACGAATCGGCCAACCATAAGACACGGCAAGGGTGAGGACAAGGCGAACGGTAGTGGGTTTCACCACCGGACTAAAAGTTTCGGAAAAATCTACACCTGCCTGTTGATTAAAACCTTGAGCAACCAGACGTGCTTTAAACCGCTCAATAGAACCATCAGAATTAAATTTGGTTTTATAAATCCACTTCGACCCAACCACATTCTGCCGATTATTAGGAGAAACTAATTCCCAAGTGTTATTATTAATAAGTGCATTAAATTCTTCGGCCATAGCAGCTCTCCATTTAAAATCTTTATTAGCCTGAGAAAAACTAGAAGGATCACATGCCGCAATATCCGTTTTTAAAGTAAAAATCTGTTTAGGCTTAAAAATTCCCGATTTAGAACGGGTTTGCATAGGGTGATGATTCAAGGGAGGACTATCGGATGGAGGGGTCTGACTGGCCGAAGAGGCCGAGCTTACCGGAGAAGACGGGGCTGTACTAGGTGTGTCGGTGTGGTGAGCTGTAGGCAGAACTGGGGAGTAGGAAAGGCTGAGGTCGTTGGGCAGGAGGTCTGGGATCGACGGGGTGGGTATACGTGAGGCACTGGTCTCGGTCGGCCGAGGCGGTGGAGCTGTCGAAGTGGGTGGCTGCTGTGCGAAAGTGGGTAGGCTGGGTAAAAGAAGAGGCTGCACCTCAGCGGCTGGTTCACGAGTCGGTGTAGACAAAGACGCAACGGACCCGTGGAGAGTGTGTTCCGTCGGATAGGTGGAAGATGAAACTAGCTCAGAATATGGAAAGTGATTTTCATGAAAACGCACATTTCTATTAATGTAAATCCAACCAGTTTTAGGATATAAACAACGATACCCTTTATATTCAGGAGCATATCCCAAAAATACACACAGTACCGACCTCGGAGATAATTTATTGGCGGATGTGGCATTAAAATTTGGAAAACAGGCACACCCAAAAACCCGCATAAAGGAGAAGTCTGGTGGATGGTGAAATAATTTTTCAAAGGGAGAAAAACCATTTAAATTTGGAGAGGGAAGGCGGTTGATAATATAGGTAGCGGTGTAAACAGCGTCAACCCAGAATTTAGCCGGTAAGTTTGCTTCAAAAAGCATAGTGCGGGCTAATTCTAACAAATGACGGTGTTTACGTTCTGCCACCCCATTTTGTTGGGGGGTGTCAGGACATGATTTCCGAAATAATATACCATTTTGCAAAAAAATATGACGCATACCACTATTATCAAACTCACCCCCTCCATCACTTTGAAAAATTTTGATGTTATTATCCAATAAATTTTCCACCATTAATTTAAAGTGCTGAAAATGACGAACAACTTCATCCTTGCGGCGCATGGGGTATAACCAAGTAAAGCGAGAGTAGTCATCAATAAAAAGAACATAATATTTAAAACCAGAATCAGATAGAACAGGGGATTGCCAAACATCTGAATGAATTAAATATAATGGTACTGTAGATTTATGAAGAACTTCCTGAAAGGGTAAGCGTTGAGATTTGCCTAAACGACAAGAAGTACAATCATGAGAAAAAGTTGATGTGCTTAAAATAGAGCCAGATTTCTTAAGCCTATCCAAAATACGACTCCCACAGTGTCCTAAGCGGCGATGCCAGACCGGACCAGGTGCAACATGGGTGCTGAGAGCTAAAGGTCTGGATAAGGTAATAGGGTAAACTCCTCCATCATTGGATGCCTGAAGAAGAACCTTCCCCGTGGGTATGTCCTTTACAAAAACAAAATTTTTATCAAAAATGACAAAACAGTTATTGTCGGCACATAATTTTTGGATGGATAATAAATTGTATTTAATTTGGGGAACATGATAAACAGATTTTAAATGGAGAGGCCTGGATAAAGTAGATAATGACACATTACCAACAGTAGCCACCGGTAAAGTAGAACCATTAGCAACTGTAACAGATAGTGATCCAGAGGAGGAGGATTTATCAAATAAATTACCTTCATGAGGTGTCATATGAGCAGATGCACCGGAGTCAGGAAACCAAACAGCAGATGAAGATTCTCCGGTTGAAACAGCTAAAGCAGGAGTTGAAGACTGAACAAAGCGAGAAGAACAAGTAGCAGCAGAGTGACCTGGAGAATGACAAATTTGACAGACTACAGGAGGAGGGACACTACCAAAACCATGGTCAAAAGATGGTGAACCTGCATATACACCGTTAGTAACAGAAGCAGATAAAGCATAACTAGTAGAATACCATGGCGCAACTGTATTACCTATAACTGTACCTGATGGTCCCAAGTGTGGTGTGGGTGAGCCTCCATAGTGTCCATAAGCTGCCTGGGATGAAGGATTATAAGGATAGGAAGCTCCGAATTGACCACCACCAACAGTAGGTTGATGGCCGTAGTTAGAGGGCTGGCCGTAGGGAGGGTGCGGACCATAGGCCTGCTGCTGGCCGTAACCTCTGCCGCCACGTCCCCGACCGCCCCTGCCTCTCTGCCCGCGTCGGCCACCACGGCCACGCTGTCCGTACTGCTGCTGCTGAGGTGGCGGAGCACGTTGTGCTGCTGCGGGTGGCTGTGCAGCCTGTTGGTGAGCTGCAAACGCCGGAGTGCCAATCAACTGCTGCTCTTGACGCCGTTGAAACAGTAGCCATTGTTCTTGTTGAACCAGTTTAGTGCACAACTTGTCAAAAGTTAACCCCTCGGGAAAAAGCATGAGAGGAGTAACCACTGATTGATAATCAGAACCTAAACCAATAAGTGTACGTTCCAGGAGCTCCTTCATAGGAACAGGAGAGTTAATGGCCGATAATGCTTCAGCAATATTGCGAATGTCCCTTAGATAATGATCCATGGATTGAGATTCTTTCTTACGTAATGTACTAAGCATGGTCTTAAGCTCCATGGAACGAGCCAAACTAGCAGCCATAAAGCGAGACTCCAGTCGGTCCCAAATCAGTTTGGAATGTTTCAAAGTATGCACCTCAACTAAAATATCACGAGATAATGTAGCAAATAACCAGGAGCGCACAGTTTGATCCAATTTTAGCCAATGACAATAGTCAGAATTCATAACTTGACAATTTTGGGTATTATTGATGTACATAGGTGGGGCAGACAGTGTACCATCCAAAATACCAAGCATTGTGTGTGAAACTAAAAAGGATTCAAACTGTGTGCGCCAAGGTAAATAATCTTCAACAGCATTCAATTTGGTGGTAACAATATTCGTAATATTCATGGCTGATACTCCCAAGGATTGTGCAAGAACTGCCAAGGAGGAATTAGACGTGAATACCTGCGGCCGAGTTCCAATCGGATTGACCTGTGGTATGGTAGACACTCCTGGAGAGCCGATGAAAGTCGAACCAGCGAACTGACTCTCGCTGGAGAAGCCGGGCTCAGTGTGTTGAACGACGTCCGAGGTTAAGGTCGCCGATGTAGACAAAGAGAATGAAACATCGGGGTTCGTCGGTGACCACGTGAAGACCGGAGGAACCCAGCTGCCTACGGTCAGCGGCGGAAGCGTCGAACTATCCGGCGAGCTCAAGAACGGCAGCGTTGTGGGAAAAATATGGTCGTTCTGGCTCTGCGACGGTATAAACTCCATGGCAGGGGAAGAAGAAACAGGCGCAGCCGAGGAAGAAGGCGCAGCCGAGGAAGCCATGGTTGAGCGATCGAAAAAAAATTAATTGTCTAGGGCTCTTGATACCATGTGAGAATAATATGGAAGCCTACCGTAATGGTAGCCCCAGAAGTATATTTATAATAAAGGAGTTCAAGATACAAGAGATTTCCTACTATAATTAGACAACCTAATTAATATAAAATTATAAATACATAATACATTATTATTTTTGTGTGCTCATTCATTTTTTGACGTTATACTCATTTGAATTTAACATAAAACTCATTTCTATGGTACTCAATATGTGCTCAATATGACATTTTAAAATGAGCATAAAACCAATATCAAATGAGCATGCGTAACTTACAAAATGAGCTATAGAAAAACAAAAAATAAATATCTAAAATATTTTATAGTTGAATAAATATTAAAATAAAAAATAAAAAAAGAAAGAAAGAAGGAAACAAGTAAAAGCAAGAAAAGAAGTAAAAGAATAAAAGAATAGATAAGGAAAAAACGTAATACGTAATTGATTAGCAATTCAGGAAATCAGTAACGCAAGGAAACATAAAAGAGAAAAGAAAACAAAACACAAATGGGAAAAGCAAGGAATCAGCCGACGTTCCTCTTCATGAATCAATTAGCAACCAACAGCGAACACCAGTGATCAGCCGACGTTCCTCTTCGTATGGTGCCGAAGGAATCAGGGCAGCTCAAATGTGGACCGGCTTGGGAGAAGTTGAAAACAATTACAAAAGTACCCGGTTGTACGGTGAGGACCGTACAACCGGGTGTACGGTATATTTTGCCTCTATTCGCTTGGTATAACTCAATTAGCGCCATCGATTATTGATTGTAGACTTTCATGATAGTTAAAAATTAAAATCCGTATAAATGAATTGAATAGAGGGAGGCAAAAAAAGTGAAGGCTACAAGAAGGGCTTTATATGCTAGCCTAGTGGTGGACTCGGGTCGGGCCACCCGGCACGTGAACCGGCCCGGCCCGCTACTGTGCGGGCCCAGAACCGGCCTGGTTCACCGTTCGGGGGTACCGGGCTTTGACCCAGCCCGAGGGGGGGACGGTTCAGGGCACGGTTCCTTCAAAATGAGACCCGGCCAGGCCCGGGCCTGGTTTGGGCCGAAATCAATTTTTTTTTTTGTTTTTTTTTATTCCAACGGGTTGGGCTGGGTGTTTTTTTTTTGGGGGGGGGGGGGGGGGCGGGGGGGGTTGGGGGTGGGGGGGTTGGGGGTTAATTAGAAAAAGCAAAAAAAAAAAATATATATATAAAGAGGCCCGAGGCCTGGCCCAGACCCGGACCCAGTTGATACCCGGGCCGGTCCTGGGCCCACCTATTCAGAACCAGTGGCCCGCCCGGGCCTAGGCCCGGCCCGGACCCGACCCAGTCCAAGTCCAGGACTATGCTAGCCTCGATTTTTTGAATGTGATTGATAGAAAAACGAAGGCTGCAACAAGTGCTTTTGATGCTAACCTCGATTTTTAATTTTTTAATAAGAATAAATGATGTAAGTAATCGTATGATTAGAGTAATAATAATTGTAATTTCATATGATGTTTGTAAATGTAGTAAGTGATCAAAAAACTAAAGTAATCTCTTTAGATATACCATTTAACAAGTTTTCAATTAATTATAAACAACCATTTAACTAAACCCCATTTTACAAATCACTAATAATATCGGCTAATCAAAAGTTCAAAACAGTCAACATAAACGATTGTCATCACCTACTACGGCTTTTAGCAGAATTTGGTCATTAATTATATTTACTTGTTCATTTTAACTATTAATTTCATATGTTGTATCTTAAAATTATACTCCGTATGAAAATAGACCCACAAATCAATTTCTCACATATAAAGCTTGTCCAATGCGGTTAGGGATGGACCGGGCCCGGTCCGGTTACGGGTTGGGCCCAGGCAGGCTTGGAATTCTTTGGGTAAGGCCCGGGACCGGCCCGGGAGTCTACCGGTACCGGGCCAGGCCGGTTCTTTTAATTTTTTTTAGATATCCTTCTTTATTCCAACCCCCAACCCCCAAACCCCGCCAAAACACCCAGCCCAGCCCACCTACCATAGGCCCAACCCCAAAAAAAAACCAAAAAAAGGACCGAACCTGGATAACTGGATTGGCCGGGACTGTCCCTATTTACCCAGCCCCGGAACCGCCCCATTAAACCCCCGGGCCGGTCCTAGGCCCGGAACCAGGCCAACCCTAGTTTCGGTCCGCAACCAGGACCTCCCTACATAGAGGTAAGGGTCAGATTAGTACTCGAAGTTGCATAAAAAGGGTCAAATAAGTCCTTATATAGGAGGTTCTGTCTGGCCGTCGCCATTTGGGGCGGTTCCCGGCGAAATTTTTTGACGAATTTTTTTGAGCATCTTATTCATTAAGTCTAGTTTACTCATAGCAAATTTCAGCAAAAAATTCAACCGAGAAGGCATTCAAATGAATTCTTGAAGATAACTGCACAGTTAAAAACACAGTTATCTTCAAGAATTTATTTGAATGTCTTCCCGATTGAAGTTTTAGTTGAAATTTGGTATGAGTAAACTAGACTTAATGAATAAGATGCTCAAAATATTTCGTCAAAAAATTCCACCGAGAACCGTCTCAAATGGCGACGGCCGGACAGTAAGGACTTATTTGACCCTTTTTATGCAACTTCGAGTACCAATCTGACCTTTACCTCTCCCTACATATAACCATATGGTCTGATTTTATCTACATAAAACTTAGTGACCAATATAAGATTCACAAGTAACTATATTGTTATCATTTTCCCCAACCATTTTTTCATTGTTTTGCCACTTGTTTGCTTTGAAGAATGAAACAGTGAGGGACCTAAAGCATAAAAACACTACATAACTACATTTAGGCAAAAGCACGTTTAAGCTTTAGCAGTATTTAAAAAAAATGATATCATCGCAAATTATAATGAAAATGGAATTATGAAAGTCAAACGATTAAGTTCATTCGTGAGCAGAAGCTGTATGCTTATCCAATATGGCATAACAATTAACAAATACCGAAACCATGGAGAGATCAATTCTTGAGAAAGAAGGGCTAAACCTGATTTAACGGTATAATTGTTTCAGGGTTTAACTACACCATTTTTACATGTGTAAAAATGTAAGGTATAAACACACGGCTCATGATGAGTGAAAGGTTCCAATCATAGACAAGAGCTTTAACGGTTGGAGTTTTAATAAAAATAAAATAAAACAAAAAAGATATCAATCAACTAGGCGTGCAGCACAGGAAAAGTTCACAAACTAGTATAGCTCAAGGCTGACAAGGTGATGAAACATATACAAACCATGCAGTATAATTAACCTGGAGCTTTCTGGTTTAAGCGCAATCACATTCACGAGAAAAGATTGCAAGATGCGGATGAGCAAATTATTAGGAGAATCAAGAGTCATCAGTCAAGAAGAGCTACCTCGAAAACGACCCAGAAGCTGAAAACAAAATGAAACAAGTTACCCAACCTGACATGCTAAACAAATATCTCGAAAGGTCATACCAGTTTTACCACAAAAATAACGCGACCACCAAGGATTTTCTATAGTACTCAGACTTATATTTGAATAATGACTCACTTTGAGAGAATCAATTTCATCTTTTGATATTTGGTGGGAAAATTGGGTACTTTTTTTCTGGAAAAATGAACGAAATATATTACAGTTATTCCTTATGTGGTATAAAATAAGAGAAAATTGAATGCACAGAAACAGACACACAGCTCTTTAAGGTGGATCAAAGTTTATACACAAGCTTTAAGAAATTAAGTTCATAGCTCTATTTTAATTAAATTATAACATACATTTTATCATGTCAATTTACCCACCCTTCACCCTTAAAACGCCAATCCCACCTCTCCCTATTTCCCAACTGAGTGAACTGACAAGCCACACTCATATCTGCCAATCCACCTTTGAGTTCATCCTCCATGAGATCCAACAGCTTCTTATAATCTCTGTTCGCAGCTTCTCCATATTTCTCTCTCACAAACTAGTATGGCTCACGGCTTTGGAACTCCATTAAAGGAGGAGTTAACAATAGCACCTTATGTTTGCGTTTGGGCTAATAATTTATCTGGACCATCCAACGGCCCTAGTGCCAGGACAAGCTCAGCTACATGTTGGGCTTCGATGCCCAAACAACCCAAACTATGTACTCATTGACGAAAACAAACAATGCACTGTTCTTGATTACAAGATCAAGCAAGACGCATCCTGATTGTACAGCCTGATATCCATTACATGTGTCACAATCTTATCCGTCAAAGCAAGGATATACATGGCCCGATAAGAGTAGGGCAAGCATCCCAATATGTAGTATATCCAACTATATATATCACTCCAGCTGTGGAGGTGACAAATGATAAGGTTTTTTCAATTGTCAACTAAAATAAAAATAACAGGTGGTGACAATGATGATAGCTGTGGCTGACATTGGTGTCAGCATATAGCTAGAGTTGTATCATCGCCATGATAGTGGTGATGGTGGTGCTAGTGGTAAGAGACCAAAGGTGCTGAAGGTGTGATAGGTCGGGGGTGGCAACAACAATGACAGGGTGGTGACAATGATTGTGGTGATTGGATGAGTGTCGGTAACTAGTCAGTTGCCAGTTGCCACAATGGTGCAGTGGTGATGAGGTGATAGAGTACTCACAGGTATGTAAGATCTACAGAAGAGAAGAAATAGAATTTTAAGGAACACTCTCAAGCTTTCATTAATGGTGGAAAGTGTACAAAAGAGCTCCAAGAAACGAGACAACTAATCTCTATTTTTCCCAGTCCCAAGCCAATAGTCTAACAGCCTCCCTTCCCAGCTTTATTCTATTTATTATTATAGTTTCCCAGCTTAACTGAAGGTAGTTATTAGCTAATAACAGAATTTAACTAACAACTAACTATTCTATTTACTCCTTCCTTCTAGAATAGACTCTTCCAAAGTATTTATCTTCTTTATTCTATCAATACTCCCCCTCTGAAAACCAAACTTGTCCTCAAGTTAGAATGTTGGGAACTGTTCCTTGATTACTTGCTCCTTTTCCCAAGAATCTTCAAAATCCGGAAGGTCCTTCCAATGCACCATGACTTCTTTTTCCCCTTAGGATTGAATCTGACATCTTTCACCTCCTCAGGCATTATCAACAATTCACATTCCTCGGTCAGACATTTAGGAAGATCTTGGTAGGTAGTTGTAGGTGTCGGCACCTTTTTGATAGGGATATATGGAAAACATGATGAATCTGACTATCCACAGGTAATTTAAGCTTGAAAGCCACAGGATTTATCTTCTTAATGATCTCATAGGGGCCATAGTATCTGGGGTTTAATTTCTGATTAATCCTCTTGGCTAAACTCTTCATTTTGTAAGCAAAAACACCATGTCTCCAACCTCTAGTTTTACTTCTCTTCTGTGTTTATCTGCTTGCTGCTTCATGTGGTTTTGAGCCTTAACTAAATGCCCTTTTAATTCCTTAAGAACCTCATTCCTCTCAGCTGTCAACCTTGATACTTCAGCCACAGAAGACAAACTGACATCTCCTCTGATTATTGTAAGAGGCTTTTGACCAAATAGGGCTTAATAGGGTGTATTTTGTACGGAGATATGATAATTGGTATTGTACTAAAACTCTGCCCAGGATAACCACCTAACCCATTGTTTGGGTTTCTTGCCAGTCATACATCTCAAATAGGTCTCTAAACACCTATTTACAACCTCAGTCTGCCCATCACTCTGGGGATGGTAGGTAGTACTGTATTTCAATAGAGAACCTGCTGATTTAAACAATTCAGACCAAAAAGTACTCAAAAATAGGCTATCCCTGTCACTAACAATGGACTTGGGGAATCCATGTATCTTCACTACTTCTTGTATAAATAGCTCAACAACTCCTTTAGCATTGTAAGAATGAGCTAAAGGCAGGAAGTGTGCAAATTTTGTCAGTCTATCAATCACCACCAAAATAGTATCCTTGCTCATAGACTTAGACAGTCCCCCAATAAAATCCATACTAATGTCAGTCCAGATATTATCAGGAATAGGAAATGGTTGTAACAAACCTGCAGGTTTCAAGGCTTGATATTTGTTCTTTTGACAGATTTCACATCCTTGAACATAATCCTTAATATCATATCTTATTCCAAACCAATAAAATAGGTTTGAAATCCATTTCATTGTTCTAAAATACCCGGAGTGTCCTCCAACTGCTGAGTCATGGTATTCTTTAAGGATTGTAGATATTCTGCTAGATCCCTTAGGTAATACCAGCCTCCCTTTGAAGTAAAGCAAACCTCCCTTTATCTTGTAATCAAATGTGCCGTCTGAATGGGTTAGGACCTTCTGGATAATTTCCACACACTTGAAATTCTTCCTCCAATCCCTTCCACTCTTGACAGGTTACTATGGATAATGAAAACATAGTAAGTTTTCTGAAAAGATCATCAGCTGCTCTATTCTCAATATATGGCTTGTATTTGATAGTGAAATCATAGCCCATCAACTTTGCTATCCACTTATGTTGCTCCTCCCCCATAGCCTTCTGTCAGTTAGGTATTTTAAGCTTCTTTGATCTATGTGTACCTCAAATTTCCTTCCCAACAAATATGGCCAAATATGGCCTCCATTTCTGGATGGCAAATACAATTGCCATCAATTCTTTCTCATATACTGATTTGTTTTGATGTTTAACAGATAATTCTTTGCTCATATGAGCTATAGGTCTGCCTTGCATTAACACAGCTCGCAATCCTTTTCCTGAAGCATCAGTTTCCACAATAAACATCTTGCTGAAATTTGGGACCCTTAACACTAGTAGAGAAGTCGTGGTAAGTTTCAGTTCTTCAAATGCTTTATTGGCCATAGCATCCCACTTGAAACTATCTTTCTTTAACAATTGTGTTAGAGGTGGACCAATCTTGCTATACCCTCTCACAAACCTTCTGTAATAGCCAGTCAACCCTAAGAACACTCTCAACCCTTTGAGGTCCCTTGGTTCCTTCCAACTCTTCATTGCTTCTATTTTACTAGGGTCTGCAGAAACTCCATGCTCAGAAATGATATGACCAAGATAAGTTAACTGATTTTGACCAAATGAACACTTATTTCCATTTGCTACCAATCTATTCTCTTTCAGAGCTTCTAATACCTTCCTCAAGGGTTCTTTATGTTCTTCCTTGAATTTGTTGTATACTAATATATCATCAAAGAAAACTAGAGCAAATTTCCCTAGAAATGGTCTCAAGACTTCATTCATTAGGTCTTGGAAAGTTGATGGAGCATTAGTCAGTCCAAAGGGCATGACTAAGTACTCATAATGTCCCTCATGAGTCTTGAAAGCAGTTTTGTGAGTGTCACTTGCTTTCATTCTGATCTGATGATACCCAGATTTTAAGTCCAATTTTGAAAATACTTTAGCTCCTCCTAAATCATCAAGGAATTCTTCAATTACTGGAATTGGAAACTTGTCCGAGACTGTTATCTTGTTCAGGGATCTATAATCTCCACAAAACCTCCGACCACCATTCCTCTTTATAGCCAATAATACTGGACTGCTATTAGTACTATTGTTGTGTTTTATTATCCCTGAACTAAGCATTTCCTTAATGATCTTTTCAATTTCATTCTTTTGATCATAGGAATACATATAAGGCCTTAGGTTAGGTATATTGGCTCCGATGATTTTGATGGCATGGTCACAAGGTCTGATAGGAGGGAAATCCAATTTAGATTTGAAAACTTCTGGAAACTCCTACACAATCTCTTCCCAGTCTTTATTCTTCTTTTTGTCCAGATCATTTTCCTGCTCTTGCCCTTCACGATACAGCAAGTACCCATCTCCAGTTTGCTGCAGAATATGTGTCATGGTTTTAAGAAAAACTTCCACATTATTTAAGGTTGTATCCTTTTTGATAGTACAATCTTGTCCATGCTGCCTCTAATTAATGGTCTGATTCTGAAAATTAACCTCCATATCTCCCAGCTTAAATTTCCACCTATCAGGGGTTGTGGTCATGTCATCAATATATTGAAGGGGCAAACATTCCTAACATAAGACCTAACAGGTATTCTTATGATCAGAAAAATGAGATTGGGAAAATCATCAAGGAAATGCTTAGTTCAGGGATAATAAAACACAGCAACAGTCTTTATAGCAGTCCAGTTTTATTGACTAAACAGAAGAAAGGTGGTTGGAGGTTTTGTGGAGATTATAGAGCCTTAAACAAGATAATTGTCCCGCATAAGTTTCCCATTCCAGTTATTGAAGAACTTCTGGATGAATTAGGAGCCAGAATTTTTTCAAAACTGGATTTAAAATCTGGATATCACCAAATTAGGATGAAAGCAAGTGATACTCATAAGACTGCTTTCAGGACTCATGGGGGACATTATGAGTATTTAGTCATGTCATTTGGACTGTCAAATGCTTCCTCAACATTTCATGCCCTAATGAATGAAGTCTTGAGACCTTTCTTAAGGAAATTTGCTCTAATATTCTTTGATGATATATTAGTATACAGTAAATCTAAAGAAGAACATAAAGAGCATTTGAGGAAAGTTTTGGAAGCCTTAAGGGAGAATAAATTGGTGGCAAATGAGAAGAAATGTTCATTTGGTCAAAATCAATTAAATTATTTAGGCAACATAATTTCTGAATAAGGAGGGGCACCAGATCCTGGTAAAATTGATGCAATGAAGAACTGGGCTGAACCTAAGGATCTCAAGGGGTTAAGAGAATTCTTAGGTTTAACTGGGTATTACAGGAGATTTGTGAAAGGATACAGCAAGATTGCTGCACCTAGACACAATTATTGAAGAATGATGGTTTTAAGTGGAATGAGAGGGCCAATAAAGCATTTGCAGATCTAAAATTTGCTATGATTTCTTTGCCAGTATTAAGGGTCCCAGCAAATTGTTTGTCTTAGAAACTGATGCGTCAGGAAAAGGTTTGGGAGTTGTGTTAATGCAAGAAGGTAGACCTATAACTTATATGAGCAAGAAATTGTCGATCAAACATCGGTCCAGATCTGTATATGAGAAGGAGTTAATGGCAATTATACTTGCCTTCCAAAAATGGAGGCCATATTTGTTGGGAAGGAAGTTTGGGGTCCACACTGACCAAAGAAGTTTTAAATATCTTACTGAGCAGAAAGTTATGGGGGAAGATCAACATAAATGGATAACAAAATTAATGGACTACAATTTTACTATTAAATACAAGCCAGATAGCGAAAACAAAGTAGTTGATGCTCTTTCAAGAAAATCTACTCTTTTAGCCTTATCTATAGCCACCTGCCAGGAGTGGGAAGGCTTGGAAGAGGAACTAGAGAAAGATCCTAAGTGTGGAGAAATCATCCAGAAGACATTAACTCAGCAAGACAAGTGTGTGGATTACAAGATAAAAGGGGGATTACTATAGTACAAAGGGAAACTGGTGTTATCTAAGAGATCTAGCAGAATACTCATCATCCTAAAGGAATATCATGAGTCAGCAGTGGGGGACATTCAGGTTATTTTAGAACCATGAAGAGGATCTCAAGCTTATTGTTTTGGTCAGGCATGAGATTAGATATTAAGGATTACATCCAGGGTTGTGAGGTTTGCCAGAGAAATAAATACCAGGCCCTAAAACGTGTAGGCATGTTACATCCTTTACCCATACCTGACCATATATGGACTGACATCAGCATGGACTTTATAGGTGGCTACCTAAGTCCCAGGGTAAAGATATTGTACTTGTGGTAGTTGATAGACTGACTAAATTTGTACATTTCCTGCGCCTATCCCACCCTAATAATGTTAAGGGAGTTGTTGGGCTATTCATCCAAGAAGTTGTAAAGATACATGGGTTTCCTAAGTCAATTGTAAGTGACGGGGATAGTATATTTCTAAGTTCTTTCTGGTCAGAACTGTTTAGTTGACAGGCACTCAATTAAAGTACAGCACTGCATACCATCCCCAGAGTGATGGGCAGACAGAAGTAGTCAACAGGTGTTTTGAAACATGTTTGAGGTGTCTGACTGGCAGGAAACCTAAACTGTGGGTGAAATGGTTACCTTGGACAGAATTTTGATACAACACCAACTATCACATTTCCCTAAAAAATATTACATATAAAACATTGTTTGGACAAGAACCGCCTAACATAATCAGAGAAGATGTAAGCATAACTGCAGTGGCTGAAGTATCTAGATTAACAGCTGAAAGGAATGAGTTACTAAAAGAACTGAAGGAAAACCTGGCTAAAGCTCAGAATTTGATGAAACAACAAGCTGACAAGCATAGAAGAGGAGTGGATTTGGAAGCTGGGGCCAGGGTATTCTTGAAGTTACCACCTAATAAAACGAAGAGCTTGGCTAAAAGGGTCAATCAGAAGTTATGTCCTGGATTTTATGGTACATATGAGATTATAGAAAAGTTAAACCATGTGGCTTTTAAACTCCAATTACCAGTGGATAGTAAAATACACCATGTATTTCACATATCTCTACTGAAAAAAGTGTTCAAACCTACAACTACTTATCAAGACCTTCCTAAGTGTCTCACAGAAGAATGTGAATTGCAAGTGATACCAGAGGAAGTAAGAAATGTCAGAATTAAATCATGAAGGAAAAAAGGAAGTCATGTTGCAGTGGAGGGACCTTCCTGATTTTGAAGATTCATGGGAGACTGAACAAGTGATCCAAGATCAATTCCCAGATTTCCAAGTTGAGGACAAATTGGATTTTCAGAGGGGGAGTATTGATAGGGATACGACTATTCTTAATAAAAAGGATAGATACTTTGGTCAAGTCTATTCTTGAAGAAATAAATAGACTAGTTGTTTTCTGTTATTAGCTATTAACTTCTTTCTGTTATTAGAATAAGTCTGGGATAAGTCAGACAGGTTGTTAGACTGTTAAGCTGGGACTGGGAAGATTAGAGAATTGTCTTGGTTTACCTCCATTAATGAAGTTGTTGATTTTTTCTTGAGCTAGATTTCATTTTGTTTTGCTATTACATACCTGGCATAGCTCTATCAGTTCTGTAGAAGACCTTAAAGCAATATTAATTTTTTTTCTCACTTCTTTCCATAACATAGGACATCCAGAGTAATATCTAAATGACCCAAGGAGATCTAAAAGAAACAGCTGTTTCACACTTTAACTGGTTGCCACTAGTACTAGGGGTGCAAACGAGCCGAGCCGAGCCCGATTTTCTACAGGCTCGAGCTCGAGCTCGAAATATATAGCATCGGCTCGAGCTCGGGCTCGGCTCGAACGAGCCTACAAAATTGCGGCTCGAACTCGACTCGCAAAAGGCTTGGTTCGACTCGATTCGGCTCGAGGCTCGGTTCGGCTTGAGGCTCGGTTCGGCTTGAGGCTCGATAACCATTCTGATGCTCCATAATGAGTCCGTAGTAAAAATTCACTGTCATCGGCCCATTCTAAGTTTTTCTATTGAGTATTAACGCCCTAAGCCTAAAATACTATAAATTTTTACTAATCGGTAATTCGGTATATATTATATACTATCCTCCGTGCCATAATTCTTGCAACAATTTGACTTTCACGTTTGCCAATGCACAACTTTGATTGTAATTATATTTAATTATGTATTAGTAGACATTATAAAAAGTTGATATTTTGGAAATTCACATTGATAAGAGTTCAATAACATTTTATACGTAATAATTTGATTATGTATATTAGTAGAAAATCATGGTCAAATTAAGATATGTGAATAGTGTAAAAATCACAATGTTGCAAGAATTATGGAACGGAGGAAGTATATCATATATATTACATATAATAATATACACTATATATTAATTTATATTGCATAGTAATATATTATATATGATTATATATATATATATATATTATAAATATTCACATATAAAATTAGGCTTGCGAGCCGGCTCGCGAGCCAGCGAGCCTGAAATTAGAAGGCTCGAGCTCGGGCTCGATTGCTTAACGAGCCGGCTCGAGCTCGGCTCGAGCTCGAATTTGACCGATCCCGATTCGAGCTTTGACCGAGCGGCTCGCGAGCGGCTCACGAGCGGCTCGGCTCATTTGCACCCCTAGCCACTACTACCTTAAACGATGCAATATACACTTCAGCACAACAACTCAACAAAGGCAGGAAACTAAAAGCACGCTCACCAGATTAGGGTATCTTAAGATCCATCCAATGACAGGAATTTGATAAAGAAAAACCTTGACAGATGGCCAAAAACCACTACACCGAACACATAAATGAAAGAAGTATTTCAGTAACACCGCATGAAAAGGGAAATTAATGTATAAAAGGGAAGCAGATGGAAATATAAATCATCAGGAAAGTATATAGAACTGGGAGCTCACCCGAATAGTACAATGCAGCCATACACTTCCATAATTATGCCCAAGATTGGCCAACGAACAAATATAAGGAAGATTCCAAGAAGAAAGGAAGCCGAGCCCTATATTGAATTAAAGAAGTGAAGAAAACCTTATTATTTGGCATATTTAATGGAAAGTGGTAGACATTCCAAAACTACACGGGGTCCTTTTAATGACCACAGGAATAATGCCAAGCCACTGATATGACCATGGGAATAACGCATTACACAAAACACCAAACTAAAATTCAACAAATAAAATAGGACATAAACTGACGGCTAAAAATATAACAACAATGGAGATAACTGCCAGAAGATCCAGGCGTGGCATGCATCCAGTGCTAAATAACCGGTAGAGTCAATGTTGTGAAATCTACTAAGGGGTCGCTTACTTGTGACTTCAAGGAATTGATCAGAATAGCGACTTATTCATTCAGTAAAAAAACTGACTTAATCATTAAGCTATAGTATAGTAGTTCTTCCTATTAAGACGTCTAATTCAGCCAATTTTTTAAATATCAATTATGGAATAGATATATGTAAATAAAATAACAAAAAATCATTGTTCATTGACAATATAACTCAATAATAATGTTAAATTGATAGGAAAAAAACATCCCCTAAGAGAATCCCATAGGCCGTCCAACCTGCCTAGAAGCGAAGCGGTACAGGGTGCCTAGCACATGGCACCCGCCTAGGCTGATATCTAGAACACTTTATGAGTACAATAAGAGATTTTGCAGTAGTAGGAATCAAAATTAGTTGTTTGCAACAGTTAATTTGCTTTGTTTGGAGGAGAGAAGCCAGAGTTTCTATCGAATAATAATTAAGCAGATACAACCAAACAGGGTGAAAGAGAGAGCCAGATGTCACTTTCAGCAGTTTGACTGGAATATTGGTCATGAGAAACTTCCAGCAGTTTATAATATCACATGGAGGCCCACGTTAATATCCCAACAGTTTTTATCATTTTTATCTTATCTTATCTTTATATACTTTTTACCTTTTTTAGCTCTGATTTCATATAATTGTTGGATGTTGTATTATCCTGGTACAGTTAATAATCTTCCTGATTTCCCTAACTCCCCCAGCCCAAAAATAAACTTCCTGATTTCCTTTTGGTCCGTCCCAAAATAATCTTCATGTTTCATTTTAAAGAAAGAGATATGTGGTTCTTTCACTCGTTAGTCGTTTCTAAACAAATCTCCACCACATTTTTTTGTTTCAACCATTTTCTTAATAGGTGTGTCAAACCCAAACAAGAACTATATTTCGGGATGCAGGGAGTAACTATCATGTCATGTGATTACATTAAAAGTCTTACTTTATTAAGACTCTCCCCACTTATAAGCCATAAGGCCCTTTTTGGAGAACCATATATGTTCTGCCTCTTTATACCTTGAAGTTCACCCTATTAGTGAAAATTTGCAGAGTGGACCGCCAGCCCAATAAAAGGGAGACACCAGCTAACCATAGTATCTATTAACAAAGGAAGGAAAAAAACATCAGTTCTGCTGAATTTGGAAGATAAGCTTAAGCAAAAAGACCATGGAGAGCTCTTACATTACCCAGAGCAAGTAAACCCCTGTCGAAAAAGAGAATGACGGCGAGAAATGAGAATAAGATGCCAAACCCAATAAGACCTAACCCAACCTCTGCAAAAACCAAACTACTTTTGTGAATATCATATTCTCATTAAAAAGGTTAGATGAACAACATCTAGATATGTTTGAAAAGTAAAACATGGATTATATTATTAGATAGTAGTGGTTTAACTGCATACGAAATGGAAATATCTCCTGAAATTTTCAATGGCCAAAACATTGTGATAATATTACACATTTCAAGCATTCTTGAAGTACATTTAGTGAAAGGAAACGCCAACGATCCCCCCCCCCCCCTGTCCAACCCAAAAAAAAAAACATGAACCCTTTCCATTTCAACATTGTAGCTTAGGTTTCTTGTGTGCAGGGTTCAGTTAAGAGCAACAATTGAATTTGAGCATGATTAACCAGACTGCTGAAGGAAAAATAGCACTGCAAGTAAATTACCTAAGCAGATTCAACCATCATTCTCTTAGGGGGTGTTTGGAATTGATTCTACTTCTGCTTCTTTTTTAAGAGAAAAATTTGAATCACAATCAGTTTTTCATAAACTGATCTCCCTTGGCTTCCCAAAAATTACTTCTAAAAGCAATTTGGAGCACTTAGAAGTACTTCTGCACTTCCACCCGAGCACTAAAATGTCTTTTTCTGCTCCCTGAAGGAGCAGAAGCAGGTTTTAAGAAGCAAATCCAATCACCCTCTTAGCCACTGTAATGACAAGCTAGGGGAGATTCCCAGCACGATATATTTCATAACTAGGTTAGAATTGATAAATCTGAGGCATCAATATTAGCAAGTATCGAAAATCATCTCCAGTAACCAATGTATGATTACAAGAATAACTATGACAAAACTAAATAGGATGAAATACGTGTACTTCAGGAAGTTTGTAAGGCTTGAGTTAACATTTCCTACCTCAGTCATACTATATCAGATTTAGCCCCATGCTTCCAGCTAAGGTAATTACCATAACCACTATATTATAATGGAACCAAGGAAGGTTGTAGAAATCATGAGTGATGATGATTTATATCTAAGTACAACATTTTGTAGATATTAGGAAAATTGATAAACCATAAGGTGTATATATAGATAGGGTGTGTCAAACATGTTATATCAAGAGAAAATTCTTTAAAAGATTAAAAAACATAGACAGAAAGCACAAATAGGACCACCGTTGTATTCTTCCTAAAATAGGAACCATTCACTCCTAATTAGGGAAATTTTATACTTTTATTAGGATCAAATAAGTCTTGTTTTGGGAATAAAACATAATTATTCCTATTTGTGCCCTTTGTCTATATTTTCATCCTGTTTGAAGCAATTCTTTTATATCAAGAGGGTTCCCTTATCTGTAAGACATGCATTCACGTGTTAACATGCATATATAGTGATGAAAAAAGCAGCTGAAATAGCTAAAGTTACTTTTATTGATCATTTTACCTCTTTTTCATATATGTATAGTAACAAAACATAATTTAAATTGCTATGTTTTATTAACAAAACATCATTTAAATATAGTAATATTTTGCAACTCAACTTATTCAGTCAATTCAGCCACAAGTTCACAACTTCAAGAGATTTATCCACATCACCAATTACACTTACCGAACAAGCTCATGGTCAAATAGGTCTAAATGACCTTTATGAAAACGAGAAAATACAATAGTCGTTGAGAACATATATTTTAAAGCAGTGTAAGTGATAATGTTATATACTTACTTTTCTGCTCGTCCATTTCATATGCCATGTTGCTGATCCTATAGGTGCACTGGTAAAAACCAGCTCAGCAATACCTCTCAACAAACTGCAAAAACTGCTTCTCGTGAAATGAGGATAAAATCACAAATCTAGTGTAGAAACTAGAAAGAATTAGATTGTCTTATGTCAGATAAAGAAGGGGAAATTGTGATAAGTAAGTTTCTAAAACAATTTTATATGAAATGTAGGTGGCTAGGTGCCAATTACAACTAGTATATCATACACCAAACTGGATCAAGGCGCTTGTGATCTTGTCACAGCTCACAAGTGGTCATCACAATTGTACTTTATGTCACACCCTCTCACACGCTCATTATGCTTGACATAGTTCAGATTAGGGCAAAATGTGTTCTGTCATGAGAGCTTCTGAAAATCGGAGTACTTTTATGAACCCCAATTAACTCAGAGATCATCCCCTACAAGTTTTTCCAGATACAACGAAATATTGCAGGTGAAAGTTAATGATTTGGCATTAATCATCATGATGAGTGTGACGTATTTACTATTGAGAAAGCATAACTTAGACGTTTGGCGCAAGTGGGAAAGAATATTATTTACCCAGCAAAGTCCGATGAATTGGTCAAAGTTTATATAATTCTCGACGATAGATGAAGTCCGAGCGGCTAGAGGTGAGGTCGAAGACGGTGAAGTTGGTCCGCTGGGGGTACTTGCCAATTCAGTACTCCGTATTTCATTTCACTGTACTAACTGCTAGTATCATTTCCTTAACTTTTGGGGTTGCTTCGCGCACCCCAAAATTGTTTTACCCACGGACTAATTTGGTCTTCTTAATTATTAATTAAAATTAACAATAATTAAAACACTAATTAAAATTGCTATGCGCACCTCCACCTTCACGCTCGGCTCACGCAAATTATATGGTACAGCCGGCTTTTAGTTCGCGAATTGCAGGCTTCCATCGCAGACTTCCGTCATCACAGGGCTTCCATCGCAGGCTTCCGTCATCGCAGGGCTTCCATCGCAGGCTTCCATGGCCGATCATCCTTGCTCCGTTGCTCGCCGCCTACTAGCACCTCTCCCTTTTTCGAAAACCGCAACCCTTCAGCAGCTCTCCTTCAGCTTCGTCCTTAACTTCGCATGTTCTGTTCCTTTCTTTTCCTTTTTCTATTTTTCCCACACTGATTATTTTAGTTTGGTGGTTTTTGGGTCAGGGATAACCTAGGTTGTACATAATTCTAAAGATATGAGCATACGCAAATAAAAGTTTGAGCAGGGTGGTGATTTTAAATGAGCCTAAAAGAAATGAGTATACGCCTAAAAGAAATGAACTCACACAAACTAATATTGAACACATTGAAAATGAGTTTCATGTAAAATTGAAATGAATATAACACCCAAAATGAATGAGCAAACTCAAATGAGTTTTTTGAACGCTCATTTCGTAATTTATGTATACTCATTTGATATTAGTACAATACTCTTTTTAAAATGGCATATTCATGCATATTTCAAAATGAGTTTTAAGTTAAATTCAAATGAGTATTATGCCCAAAATGAATGAACACACAAAAATGAGTTTTTAATATTTTGATACTCATTTTGTAAATTATATATGCTCATTTGATATTGTTTTATGCTCATTTAAAAATGATGCACATATCAAATATACGCCCAAAATCAATGAGCATACACAAATAAAGTTTTGATTTTTTTATACTCATTTTATAAATTATGTATGCTCATTTGGTATTGTTTTATGCTCATTTTAAAATGATGCACATATCAAACATATCATACTACATTAGATTCACATATTGAAATTAATTATAAACATAATTTAAGATTTTTAATTTTTATAAATGAAAAAATCATTAAAAGAAACCGAATTAGAAAATATGAAGCAGAGATCACTGGTGCTCATTGTTAGGCTTTTAATACTCAGAAGAATAGGCTCGATGCTCATCAAAATTACATCAATGCTCATTTACGAGAAACCACGAACTTCATGAAAATTACAAAACTGCCACCGGCTGTACGGTGCCAACCGTACAGCCGGCTGTATGGTATACGCTTCCCTCGGCTGATGGCTCTATTGGCTTGTCTATTTCAATTTCACATTTAATATACATCCAATTAAATGCTGCCATGTGGCAAGTGCTTCTTTCTTTTATAAAATGTCATAACTTTTTCATTTCAACTCCAATTTTTATAAAAATTATACCAAATTAAATACTACGTATCTTTTTATGATCTTTCATATGACACCAATATTATATATGTAATTTTAAAAAAATCTGGTCAAGTCTCATGAATTGTGGATAAATGTATATACTATTATTTAAATCTAGTCTAGTGAGATTTGATCCTACTTGTTTGAATCTATCTGAATCAAAATCAGTTCAATTAAAAATATCCTAAATATCATTCACATCATAAATCCAGTCATGTAGTAACATATATGACCGTAATGTGGAATCAACATGGTGCTGATGGAGAAAATGTGGGGGCCTCCACCTTTGAAATTAGTCAAACAAATAAATAAGGTTACTTATTCAAATATATAATCTAATATAGAATTGCGCAAAGTTAAAAAAAAAACATTTAAGTTTTTATAATACATAAGGTTTATATCAATTATCCAATACAATTGTAACGGGTCTCTTATAACATTACGACAGTCTGTAAACTGTGTAATTCGATGAAGAAGTGGTGTATGCCATCTTGTAATGGTCTAATCTGATATGATCTTATCTTATTTGTTCTTTTTAAGTTTGGTTTAGTCTAGTCTAAACTGGTTTGTCCTATTAGATGTCTGTTTATGTTCGTGCATGTGTTTTTTTGTATCTGTCTTATACAACTACCGAAATTTGATTTGGTTTGATCTGAGATCGAAATTTGATAGTTGTTTTGTCAATTAGTTTTTCGTGCAATTCAGTAAACGTTAATATATTTACGGTTTTTTATGAAATAAGCAATATTGATGTCATATGAAAAATCATGAAAAATTATTTAATTTCATATATTTTTGGTATAAACTATGTTACAAAGAAAATAGTTATAGCTTTTCTATGTATAGCATTTAAAAACTACTCCACGTCTCTAGCTTCTCTATGTTTAACATTTAAAAAGTTTGAAAAAAAAAATGTGTTTGAAAAGGCTACCTCTGAATGGGTTTTATAATTTTTTTGTTCTAAATGTGTTTCCGAATTACATTATCCTCGACAAAGAGAAAAAACTTTCGTTATTTTGCATTACTCGTTGCCTTTTGTTTTTTCAAATCACCCCCAAAACATGTCAATTAAAAACATCATAGATATTGTCATATCGTAGTTAGGTGATGATAGAAAAATACAACATTATTCAATATAAAGATGAATGAAAAAGTATATATATACATATGACGATCAAAATATTAACAAATATTGTACACGAACTTCATGAAACACATAAAAAGAACGAATATGTAAATAGTGGGACAAATGAATACCTCATAACTCTAAAAATCAAGAATACTATTTTTTTTTGCGAGAAAGAATACTATTTTTTAGAGAACTTTCAGATTCACCCTCCTTTGTATAAGAAGATTGTAAAAGAAAGTATGAGAGCATTAATAATGAGTTTCAAATATTTATAGAGCAGTTATTTGATAGTAGTTAGAAAGTCCATTCCTGATTATATTAGGAATCTGAGTATATTAGGAGTATTACACAAAATTTAAGAAATATTAAAACCTAGTTTTATTTTAAAGAAGCAAGACACCCATTACAAAAATCAATACGGATGAAGTATACACCCATTATCTATTATAATCTAAAAGCAAAATGAAAGTGGGCTGAAGTTTCCCCCTCAAAAACGTCACTGTCAATTCATTGTTGTGTATAGCCGATTAATCCAAGGTTGGCTGAGGGCCTGATGTGTAAATAACGTAAAGTTAAGCCCTTGGGTGTGACCCTTTGCAGGAAACGAATGGATGGAGAAAGTTTAAACACTGTATAGATTTCTTTAGGATTTTTTAACCCACTATGCGTGATTCTCATTGGATGGTTTGTTGTTGAACAGTAAAATTAGTACCGATTTGGTCACTGTTCTTAGGCCTGTCAATGGGTCGGGTCTAGACCCGGACCCGACCCGGACCCGGTTGTTTTTAACGGGTATGGGTCCTTATTTTATTCCGTTTACCCGGACCCGAACCCGGACCCGTTAGTACTTTTAATAAACGGGTCGGGTATGGTACTTATGATTCCGACCCATTAAGGACCCGGACCCGTTTAAAATTTCTTATTAGTATTTATACACACACACTAATACATAAAGAGGTTAGTTATAATACTTCAAATAAAAATACAAACTAATATATATAAAGTGCGTGATTAGTTTTAATTCTTTGATTAAAAGGAAACAAATTAATACATACCTAATGTATAAGTGATAATATAATAGTACGTAGTATATAATATGCTTTTAGTCCAAAAGAACTTTTTGTGACCTAATTTCTAGTCTAATATACGAGCTTTCTGTGGGAGAGAAAGAGACACAAAGTGCGAAATTGTACGCATCTACAAGAATCGATATTTTATTGAATAAAAGTACTAATTTTCTATGATAAACCTTGATTTTTTTTTTGAAAAGTGAAGATATATTTTGCTTTTAAATTTCTGCACTTTGATTTACATTTCATATACATGTTTTACTATTTTTAAAAAATTATATAATGTTCTGTCAAAAAAAAGTTATATAATGTTGTGCATATGATACTTGGCGGGTCTACCCGACCCGGTTCCGAGACCCGTTGGGTCCGGGTCCGGGTCCAAATTTTTAGACCCGCCGGGTAAACGGGTCGGGTCCGGGTCCTTTATTTACTTAGCGGGTCCGGGTCTGGAACACTACGTTCCGACCCGGACCCGACCCATTGACAGGTCTAACTGTTCTGAATTCAAAATTTGAATTAAAGTTTCCCCCCAAATCCATAAAAACTTCTTATTGGTTCAATGATAAGTGAACAGTCTGGGTTCTTGCTTGGCCTTTCATATTTCACGGTTATAAAAGCAGGGATACCCATGTTACAGCACCACACTCATAAGTACCAAAGAAATCAGAAACATAAAGAAATTTTCCAAACAATGGTTGGCATGTGGTACCATTCCCAGAAATAGACCAAAGTAAAACCACTTGGGCCATTAAGACTAGAGAAATACGGGTTTAGCGAGAGCCGGCTCGGCTCGACTATCTTCCAGAGACATTGGAGGATGTCTTTCATGAAGAGGAGGTTTGCGCGTTTTATAGTTACCTTTTGTAAATTTTTTCATCCACTTTTCTCAAAAATGATTTATGCTAACATGCTAACAACATTTCGAATTTCAGGGTTCCAACTTCCACGATGCATGCACACACTTCGGGCCAGTTTATCAACAAGTTTATCTGGATTTTCAAGGAGCTATGAGGGTCAAGTGTTTGAGGTCAAAAACTTTATGGTGGAGGAATAACATTAGGGCAGTGAAAAACTTTAATCAAGTGCACTTGATGAATTAGTAAAATCAGTACTTTTTAAAAAACGTGCATGGTATTAATATTCATCTAAACCTTATGTGTATGTATTGTGTAAATAAGAAACTTAGTAATGTTAATAAGAAACTTGGTTATGTTCTCCCAACTATGCGTAGAGGTGCGTACCTGTGGTCTGTTCCTGATGGGCTTGCAGAAGCCTATATCTACACTATATCTAATTATTACATACATTTTTTCAGAATGGATAAAAACAAATGACAAGTAATATGAATTCTTCAGGCCGGAATTCTCAGTAACATCCAAGGAATCCCTGCAGTTTCAACGAGAGATTCTGACTAAAAATTCAACAAAATTGCAAATCCTGTTTGGGACAATTGTAAATAATGAAGAGCTGGGGTTAATGTTTAAAGTATAAACTCAAAATATGTCTGTTAGAAATTCTTAGTGTGCAAGAAAAAACCGTAATTTTTATCATAATCTATACCATATATGCCACCCCCTGATTGGCTGGCATGTCTGGGGCAATTAGTTTCACCTGGGCACTTCTTATTAGGTTTTATATCGATAGTACAAACATTATTATAAAATTGTTTTAATTGATGATGCAAAAATTATCACCCGCCAATTTGTTTCACTGGGCATCTCTTATAATTGTTTTTACTAATTACTCCTTCCGTCCCCCTAAGTTTGTCCCATTTTACCTTTTTCGTCCGTCCCACTAAGTTTGTCCCATACCATATTTGGTAACATTTGAGTGGTTAGAATTCATTCTTACTTTATTTACACTTTATCAATTCAATACCAACCACACAATTCCACTTTTTCTTAAAGACCACGCCACACCCCTCCGTCCCAAACTTAGGGGGACGGAGGGAGTATATAACACACGTTTTCTGTTCTATAATCTTATGTGGACATGTACTCTAAGTTTATTGGTGCATTTTCAAATCCAAAACAAGGATTTTAGTTGACATTTGGGATGATCTTAATCAGTTCAATTCAATACTGTGAAGTTTAAAAACAGAAAGTGGGCGGGTCCCGTCTAATTAATTGAGTTGGGTTTTTCTACCGAAAGTTGTATTTCGCTAAGTCTAAATTTAAATTTTTTTAGTGAAAAGAGCTGGAGGTCTCTGGATGGTTCTTAGATATTAGTTTTTTTAATTAAATTTAAATTTAAAAAAAAAAAGTTTTTCAGCATTAAAAAAGATACCGAAGACATATAATAACCAAAGGAAAATTAATTGACTTTTCAATATATTCTAAAAATGTTTTTCCAGTATGTTATCAGTATAGCTTATCCCAGAAAATCAACAAATTTGATGAACAATATAATATAATGTGTGAAATAAAAATTCAAAACTTATGTACGTTTATAAATCATTATCTTCGGAAAAAAATATAGATTTTGAAGAACAACTTGGAAAATTGGCTTTTATATGCCTTTAATAGTGAAAATAGAATAAGTGATACGGAGTATTATTTTATTTCGGATATCTTTTCAAAATGCGAAGATATTAAAAATAAAAATTAAGCAGACCTTGCATGTTCAGATCTGCGGGGTTTTATATGAATTTGGTTTTTGACCGTGGATTTGTATAAAAAAGAAGCTTTTCTGTCAGGATCATCCATCCTGAGCTACGTCCAAACCACGACAATCAGGCGCAGTGCTGAGCTACGTCCAAACCAATTAAGCAGACCTTGCATGTTCAGATGTTCCACCATCTTCTCACTGTCAGGATCATCCATCCTGAGCTACGTCCAAACCACGACAATCAGGCGCAGTGCTGTGTCGTTTGAAAGAAATGACACACCAGGGCGGCGAAGTGAGAACCCTACGTGAGAGATCTCGCTAGGGAAACACTGATCGAATTTCGATCAAGAAAGATCGAAATCGGAAATTACCTAGTGCGGCTCTGCCCTAGGAGCTCTCTACGGCAAACCCTCGTTTAAGTAGTTTTTACTTATAAATTGAAATTTTATAAACACACCCGATTAGTAACTTTTACTTAACTTATTATTCTTTCTTTTTTTCAATTCGTTTTTTCTTTGTTCGTCAGATTATTTTTTAAATTTTTTTTATTCATACATTTCTTTCTATAATATACTGTTTATCTCTTCTATACCACGTACTCCCTCCGTTCTTTATTATTAGTCCTTCATTCCATTTTGGGCTGTTTTTTATTATTTGTCCTCCTTTCCATTTAAGGAAAGTTTTTACAATCAATACACCTTTATGCCTCCTACTTTTATTACAATTACTCCTTTCTCTTTCCTACTTTTTCATTTACCCACTACTCATTACACCTTTTACAGTACCCCTATTACTTTCCTCTTAAAACCCGTGCCAAAGCCTAAGAGGACTAATATTAAAGAACGGGGGGAGTATGTGTTTAAAGATTTTTTAACGCATTGTATTTGTTTATTTCGATTTTAAAGTTACATGTAGAGTTATGTTTTCATGTGTGCGAGTTACATCTCCATATGTACGATTACACCTTCTTATGCATCACTTACATCTTCATAGAGTTACTGTAAGACTACTCCTGTTTAAGCACGATTAACTTGGAGTTTTTAGCTGATGAGCTCCCTTAAAAGTGTTAAGATCTGAGGTTCCATCCTAAAAGGTCAGCCTGATAGGAGGAGTAGCTCATTTGTTAATATAACACTTTGTTCATCCAAACGTTTCCGGTGTGGGACATTTAACACCCCTCCTCACGACCAGACACTTCGTCTGGATCGTGCAATCATTCATTTTTTTCATCGGCGGGTCATCATTTTTCATAAGGGGCCCACACCATGGATCGATTTGGCTCTGATACCATGTTAAGATTTGAGGTTCCGTCCTAAAAGGTCAACCTGATAGGATGAGTAGCCCATTTGTTAATATAACACTCTGTTCATCCAAACGTTTCCGGTGTGGGACATTTAACAAAAAGGAGATGCACTGTCACGCCCTGGACCCGGACATATCAACAACTATCATACAGTACGAATAGTCAATCACAGTCAAACTTATCCATACTATATTAGGCGTCATGATTATCATTCACACATAGTACATCCATAAACAAATATAATGTGAGAACATTCATTTAAGCAGCAAAATCAATATTACAATTGTTCAAGCCACACTTGGCAAACTTATGCATACAAGCCCCCAAATAATTTATCAGAAAATAATATTCATGAGCATTATAGTAATTGTTTTGAAAATGGAACGGAGGAAGTACGAACCATGTCTTCTCTGTAAGAACTCTCGAAGCAACGGGTGCAGGAAGCAAGTTCTAGCTTCTAACTGAAAACTGTGAGGTGGCCTCCCCCGTGAAGGGGAGGTCAGTACTTTGAGGCATTTGAAAAATACAATGACAACTACGGAGTATATTGCATATAATTAATGTCTCAATCCTTAAGACCTTCAACATAAGGTGATATAGTATTTCTAGGAAATAACTCATAGTCACCTCTTTCAAATCATACATAAGTATATAGAGTCAAATAGTTGGTCCATAGGCCAATTTGTATTTATCACAGAACTTTTGTATCGCCACACGATAATTTATCGCCCCACTTGTATTTAACAACTTCGTTCTTATCGTCCTGCGATAATTCATTACATTAATAATTCATACACTCCGACCCAAAATGTCACATCAATCATACATGACCTGTCGCCGCTACCCGAGTCCCCGCAGAGCACTCGGTCGGAGTCTAGCATCCCACCCCTGGACTCATACCCTGTTCCCGTAGGAAGGTAAGGCCATTCGGGGTCCTATCTCAAGTGTTACCGCTGTCGGGAGTCTAGTAAGATCTCTGGTTCGGATTCCAATCTTACAAGTGAACACGTTGCAAGTCCATGCTATCCAACCCCACTCTCTAGAGTCAGGAAGGGCCATGGTCCTTACTTCTTTACCACAATTTACTCGGCTATCCTCAAGGACTACCGAAAACACCCGTAGGCCAATCCTATACCTAGGATCAATTTACAAATAAGGTTATCTAGAGTACCCTTAAGACCTGCCCTTAGTACCACTTAGAGTTCATACAACTCTACTTCGTAACTTAAGTCACTTTAATTAAAGTATCTCTTAAGACTACTTAAAGTCGTAGCACAGTCCATCCTTAGGATCAATTCCAACATATTCACATATTAATTTCCCGACTAGTATTTTAATACTAGTCGGATTAATCTTAAAACAATCAAGTTCTCCATTCATGGTCATTTAGACAATTCAAAGTGGTTTTCCAATAAAAACATATATGATTTATCTCAATACACAAAATATCCCTTTGGTCATTCATACAATCTTCATTATATGAGGTAAAAGTATATTTTATCATCACAATTAAGGAGGGATCCCAACAGTCAACCGGTTTTAAATTGTTGATCAGGTTGACCCGTAATCAGATCAAGGCGGCGGGATGCTTCTAGTCCGGGTTATAGCATGTACTCTGTAAGTCTGTAAGGGTCTGTTTGCAACAGCTTCTGTTTTTAAAAAAGTGTTTTTTTAATGAAATGAGGAGAAGTGATTAAATAAAAGTTGATAGTGTTTGAGAAAAAAAGTGATTTTGAAAAGTAAAAGTGGATAGTGTTTGGTAAAATAAGTGTTTTTTGTGTAATAGAAAAAGTAAAAGCACTTTTGACGCGGAAGCCGAGAAAAATAAAAGTTATAGTGTTTGAAAAAATAAGTACTTTTTAAAAGTCAAAAGTTAAGAAATGTTTTTTTAAAAGGACCCGAACTCATTTTTCTGGAGACTCAACGTGTAGGACAAAACTGTCCAACCAAGGAAAAAAATGAGTGCGCCTACTCCGCCTAGTAATCAATGGGGTGCGTGGAGAAGGGGCTTTAGTTTAATTACCGTATTAAAACATCAGACAGAAGTCAAATGACAGCTATCTATAGTTTGCAAGGAATTCTTTTCAGACGCATTTCGCGTTTTGCGCGCTCTCCCTCTCTCGTGCTCAGATCAGATCTGATATCGGAGGGTAGGGTTCGAAGCTCGATCAGGTTCAACCTCGCATGCAATCAATTAGATTCTTTTATTCGATAATTTTACATGATTTGATCTGTTGTGGCATTTCAGACCTGTTTTACACGTCTCATTGCCTGAATTTGAAGCTGTCTTTCTTACTCCGATACGTAATCTAGATGCATTTTCAATTGTTTACTTTTTGCGTTTGATCTTCAATTTATTTTATTGTTTATCACCATTACTATTATGAATTTATATATGTGAATGAATTTGATTTAGTCCATTTCTCCGCAACACATGTGTTTTCTCATTTTTATTAGGCGCAACGGTGTAATTTATAAAGTCATTTTCGATATTTTTACCAATTCAATGATTTCACATGAATCAGTGACGATATATTTACCAATATGTTTTTAAATCTGTCAAAGAATTTATGATACTTGAACGAATAATTATTGACAGTAAAGCTATTTTAGTATTTTCCAAAATAAAATGAAAATTCTAGGATGGAGTTTTACATTGATTATATGCAAAACTGAGTAGTCCGGATGAAAATGATAGAAACTTCCCTTCCCGCACACAATTTGATTTTATGGATTTATATTTACCTGTTTTGACCAAGCTTGTAACACGGCTGACCTCAGCAACTTTGTTTGTGATTTTAAATTTTTCTTGTGATGTACTATCTGTGTAAATGGCAATGCAATATGTTTTTAGAAAAATATTATTGTCAGTAATGTATGATTTTTTTATTGTTTTTCAGCATCGCATTATTTGGAGGGATCTTATTTGCAGAGTAACCTGTTACTTATAAGTTAGAATGAAGAAGGTCTTCGATCAAACTGTGCGGGACTTGTAAGTTTTTCATTTGTAACGGGAGGTACTTGTGAGCATGCATGAGCATATAAGATGTTACTAGGATGTAGTTTGTTTTAGACATTAATTTTAAATGTCTGAGAAACATATCTTTTCAAATATTCCTCCATTGCATTGGATATTGAGCTGGCTTAGTCAGGTCTTATAGCACTTTGCAATTTTTGTTTCTTGCAGAAAGCGGGGTGTTAACAAGAAAGTTCTAAAAGTCCCCTCAATAGAACAAAAAGTAAGGCTTTTATTTATATGCAATTTTTTAATCAAGTAACTGTCTTTCATGTTGAATGTGCTGCTGCTTGCCAATAGTTTTTGGTGGCTGGTATGTAGTAGCATATCCAAATGTGCTATTGTAGTTTACAATGACTTATGTAATTCTGTTTATCTTTCAGTTCCACATAAGCGGGTCACAAACAGCCCACTATTTTACTTTGGGGCATTCTCATGCTCTACTGGGAATATGGATTTCCATACTAATATACATTTTGAGCCCGTTTGGTAATACTCAAATGGGCTGTAGAACTGTATTGGCTGTTTCTGCTGAAATTTATGAAGTTCTGGCTGAAGTGGTTTTATTAACTAATTCTGTTGATTTATGCAAAAAAATACATTTAAATTATATTTTACTAATAAAATAAATAAAAAATTATATGTTAAATTGTTAAAAAAGCTAAAATGATCATCTACAATAACATACCGCCAGAAAAGTAACTCCAACCTTACCTTTTCTTATTATTACACAATTCAGCGCGCGAAATTAAAAGTTACATGTTTGGTGAAAAAGTTGGCTAATAAGCCGAAAAGCAGGGTCACGAATCGGGCTCTTTATGTTTATTTGGAAGATAATAACCCCATATTTGTGACACTGAATTTGGGAAATAAATTATGAATTTGAAATTTGAGTACTTTCTGGACCTTTTCAACTACTTTTCATGTAATCGGACTTTGATTTTTGAATGAATGCTAAAATCTTTGAGCATGCTTAATAATTTTGATACGTGCCTTCCTGCATTCATATCGGCTACACTGTCCATACACCTGTAAATTGAAATTTTGCAAAGGTTTTCCTTTTTTATGCTGCAAGATTGGTCAGTTATTCAAATTGAGAAACTAAGAGAGTGAATACCATATCTCCATTGTACTATCAATCTGGCATTTTTCTTTCAGAACTCACATTTTCATGCATTCTTTTTTGTTTCGTGGGGTGATATTTTGCTATACTAGACAACTAATGGTATTGTCATCATTCTCTGGTGGTCTATGATGCTATTTTCAGGTACTTGATGCCACTAGCAATGAACCATGGGGTCCTCATGGGTCACTTCTTGCTGATATTGCACAATCTACAAGAAACTAGTATGTTATAGCCAATCTCTGGTAACTCACATTTTAAACCTGTTTTTCATTCTTTTTATAGCACTAGTTTTTTTTTTAATTATACGCAGCAATGAGTACCAAATGGTAATGGCTGTAATTTGGAAGCGCATCAATGACACTGGAAAAAATTGGCGCCACGTTTACAAGGTGGGACTATATATTCTTATCTACCCTTAAGGACTAAAGTGTATTAGTATAGTCATATGATTTTAGAGTATCTATCATCTGCATTGCTACTGATCTATATCACAACTGAAAGCACATGCATAAACACTCGTATGCAATTTAGAGGCATCAGCATATTGGGATTTGGGATATTTTCAACTACTTTTCATGGTTGCATTTATGCTTAGTGTTTTCCAAACTCCATACAATTTTACTGGTGTATTTTTTAATTTGATTGATTAATTTTCTTCTTGAATCTAGATGATTCGTTTGCAAGGTTGAGTAGAATGTGGATGAGTTCTGAATGTGTCACGAGATACAAGGTCAAAAATTTATCGTGAGCTTTTAAAGCTTACAAAAAAAAACCCAATATCTTTTGGGACTAAGGCTTGAATGTTGTTGTTGTTGTATATGGGGTTGTTGGATGAATACATGAAAACAGGGACATTTTTGTGTGGAAGGGAAGAAATCTGTTTTCTAGCATTTTATATCTTTATGAGTACTTATAAAAACCATGGCCTAAGGAAAATCTTAAACACCATGTATGACTGAAAAGTGAAAACATAAAAAGCATTAAAACTTTATTGAAATAAAGCTCTGGTATTTTCCCAAACTTGAGAAAAAAAATATGGAAAAATGGTAGCAATTGTACTTCTGGGGTTTATGATGACAAACGTTTGATAGTTTGTTTTTTCTAAAAAGGTGATTAAATAATCTCGAAACCCTAATCTATCCCAATTTCTTTTCTCCCTTGTCAACTGACCTGCTGCCACCATCCAACCAACCGCTGACCCCCCCCACAAAATATTAGAAACAGTCACTGGAAACCGTCGCCGCCGGTCAGTCTAACATGTTCTAAGGTGCCAGCGGCAGTCTCACAGGTGATGGTTTCATTGTCAGTGACATCTTATTGTTACTTTTTTGAATTTATAAAGCTGTCATATTTTTTTTGTTCCACTTTTCCTCTAATAATCTTAATGCTACAACCCCTAAATAAAATAGCAAAACAGGCTTAAAAGTGTCTTTGTACACAATCTGCTATCTTCAATGACTTTCTAGTTTGTACACAATTTGGTATCTTCAACTTTTTACACCCATTTGTCACATCGTGTGACAATGATGCATCTATAGGGGAATCTGGAAAATATATGTACTAGTCCACATTTAAGGTTTCGGGAAACACATAAGAAGAGATAGACAAGGAACAGGTGATGCAAATATGGTGGAGAGGATTCTGATCGCCCTTGGCAGAGAAAAAACTGAGAGAAGCTCGCTACCTGGCTTTGCCAGACTCATCACTACATAAGTACATATAGGTTGTCAAGTCGATCCAGTTTGAACCTGAAGATCAGGTATAAAAGACTTCACCTGTACCTGAGACGACAAGTGCTCACAGTCACAGAAAAAGCCATTAAAATATGAAAGGAGCTAATATATTTACACACCGTAGTTTAGTTAGAATTAGTTTTCCTCTCGATAAGATCTCAACAGAGACCCAAATTTCTGTGTGCATCACTCCACAAAATAATCCCAATTCCCAAGTGACGCCCAAACGTTCGGTATGCAGTTGATCTGTCCATAGGTTAGCCTTACCTAACGCGTGGAACACTGCTAACCCAACCATAGCACTCGTCGAGCTGTACGTTGGTGGAAGGAAAATCGTTCACGATGTCTAAATAACTCATTTTACTGGATAAGTCAAGGGACTGTCCAAGCAATGTAATTGAGAAAAGTCCTATTTAGATTACATTTATGCAGCAACCTGTCTTCTGGTTTGCGGAGCTGCTAAACTGCTAGGGAAGAACTGCCCGAGCACTTGTTATCCAATTCATGACCTGCTCTTCCGAGGTACGTCGCGTAGTTGGCTTAGGGCCGCTTTGGAAAAAATCCTTCAAGGTTTAGTTGCCAAATGATCCTCAGTCCTCACTGTCCATGAGTCCATCGTACATACTGGATAATGATACCATTGATCATACTAATGGAGTGCTTGTTGTCGAGTACAATCTCTTGTCTAAAATCTTCGAGAAGATGTCAGAAGAGATGAACAAGGTTCAGATGGATGTGAAGCTGAAGTAGAGTGGAATTCTGCTTTGCCTTGGTAGAGAAGCGGAGATAAACTCACTACTTGGCCTTGCTGAAGCTCACAGTTGGAATAACAAGAGTCATTGCAAGAAAGAAAAGACTTTGAGTTTGCAGGCGACTTAAGTAAACAAAATACCAATACTAATGCAAACATGACACAAGATGAAGGCGTGCAATTCCTGTGCTGCACTTCAGCCTCAAGAGTGTTGGTATTGCTGCCTTGTGAGCGCGTCAACATTAACATCCTTTTCTTCTGTTGTATCCATCATGTGCCATTTTAGCTTGGTGTTGGGTTTGGATACAGTTTTTACCTGTGTCCTATGGGTGACTTCACACAATTGGGGTTGATGCTGTATTGGCGAGTTGGCACTTTACCCAAGATCTAACTCATTAACTCCACTACAAAGCCAGCTCAAGAATGGAGACATGACCTCAGCTTAAGTACCTATCCACAAATTCTGCACATCCACAGCGGGTTTGTATTATAAGAACAAGGGTAAAGTCAGGAGAGGGACAAATAAGCCAAATATCTTAAGGCCATAGGAGGGGCAATGCACTTTCTTTTCATTTTTTTGCTCGTCGGTTTTGTTTTCTTGGTCTTTCTTTGATTTTTACGGCCTCGTCTTTTTGTAGCTGACCATTGATATTGCTTTTATGTTTGCATCTACGCATGTACCTGGAAAGTGTAACCAGTTTTTGAATTTTAATAACTGAACTACGAGCAAAGATAATGTTTTGTGATGCTATGCAGGCCTTAACTGTTTTAGAATACTTGGTGGCCCATGGGTCAGAACGCGTCATTGATGAAATAAGGGAGCATGCCTACCAGATATCAGTAAGTTCCATTATAAGTTATTTTGTGACTTGTAAGTTGATCAAGTTACATCATGTGTCTTGGAATATGGGAGTTCTCATGATTTTCTTGCTTGTGACAGACACTGTCCGACTTTCAATATGTTGACTCTAGTGGAAGAGATCAGGGAAGCAATGTAAGAAAGAAATCTCAGAGTCTTGTAGCTTTAGTAAATGACAAGGAAAGGATACAGGAACTCCGTCAAAAGGCAGCTACAAACAGGGAAAAGTAAGCTTCACCACTAGTATTTATAATACAAATATGTCAATATTATGTGTTTGGACCTAAGATGATGCAAGAGTAGTATCTTTTGATAATTATATTGGTACTTAGTTTGCGAGATTGAGAGAATAAAAAACTGATTCTGCATAATATGAGTTTACCTGGATGACTAACAATATTCAATGATGTAAAGGATGTTTTTGTTTTTAACTGTTCTAGTTAAAAGTATAACTTGTGCATTACGTCATAGTTAACTACTTTTTTGGTTTATCTATCTTGTTTTTTAGTATAAGCTTTGTGATAACTTTTGATTCGTTTAGATACCGTAACACATCAACGGACAATATGTATCGTCCTGGATCCTATTCAAACTCAGGGGGTTATGGAGACAGATATGATGAAGATCGTAATGGGAGCAGAGATGATGATCGCAATGGTTATGGTAGAGAAAGAGAATGGGGCAGAGATGAAGACAGATATGGACGGTATGGTGGAGATTCATATGGCCGTGATGGGGATCGCTATGGTAGAGATAGTGATGAGCGCTACAGCCGTGATGGATACAAAGATGATGATTATAGTGGAAGAGGTCAGAGCGCTGATGAATACCACTCTGGTTCAAGAAGAAGTTCTGACAGAGAGAGAGAGAATGCTTATGATGATGATGCTCAAAACTCCGCAAGGTTTGTCTGTCTCTTCTTGTCAATGAATCTGCGGTTTTGGTTTTCTACACTTCTCATTACCTTTTCGGATATCAGATTGTTGGACTTGGATTAATTTGTGGTTGTGAAGGCCGAAGGGATTCTGCTAACAATTTTTTAAAGATGTGTAAAATTCTGCACCTTGTCAAACTCTCAGTAATGAAAATGACTGATCTTTTTGTAACTGATAACATGTAATTCACTCATGGAAATGTGAGACACCTGCTCTGTTTTCTTAATATACTACCGGTTCCTTTTTCCTTGTGTTTGTACTTTGTACTCTTGATTCAACCTTTGAGTACTGTATCTCGATTTGTGTTAAAATTGATTTATTGCAAACATTTCATGGTTTTAGATGTTTTATCTGCATCTCAGTTCGATTTATGAAACTTCTCATTTTAGACTTTTATCTCTGAATTACAGAGGGAGTGGTGCCAGGGTTGAGGATCAGGCACAAGGAAGGTAATTTTTTTTGTAGCTTTGTTATGGCATATTAAATTATGGACCTAGGTTCACAATGCAATGTGGACCTTGGCCATTGGAGAAGTGTGCATGCTTCTCATGTGATTCTCCATCTTATTATTAGCATCCCATTCCAAAACCATTATTTCTTATTCTATTAATAAAACTTAGATATTAGATATATACCTTTAAAACTGTTTGTTGAGATCGTTTAATTGATGCACATATTAATTTACCTGTGTTTAAAGGAATAATTCAGGCCTGTTCAAATAATAACTTCATTAGATCTGAATACTAGTCACATCTGTTTCAAACTGCAGTTTCTTTAACTTCAAAATGCACTTTCATTTGGTTTGAACTGCATTTGTCTGGACCTGTTTTTCATAACTGCAGTCCATACTTCCTAACAATTTGGCTCGTCATTAATGACATTGCAGATCAATCTAATAAAAATGATGGTCATAACAAATAATATTGCAATTGAATGATGTTTCAATTATTGTACTAAACATTGAAAATCTCATTACAATATGGGCGTCAGCACTCATCAAAATGATCTCGATACAAATTTTAAAATGGTTTTTTATATTTTGCTTTTATTTATATACTCCCTCCGTGTCATGGTATGTGTCTCAGTAGGCTTTTCACGTAGTTTAAGATAATTTATAGGTTTACTGTATACCTTTTAAAAAGTATGAGATTTTTGTTACTGTACTATTATTTATACTTTATTAAAGTGTACTGTAGCTGTGTTTTGGGTGGATTCCTTTCCAAAAATGGCAATGTTACAAATATTTTGATACATCCCAAAAAGGAATACGCGACACATATTATGATATGGAGGGAGCAAGTACTTGGCAGAAATATAAATTTTCAAGATTAATGGGAGAGTTCCATGAGATGCACCTTCTCTAGGACGCTTGGCCTACATTGCCTTGATGACATGAATACATGATATCACAATTTTATTATCGCCACATTGTAGTGTTGTATTCATTGGCTAACTTAATTTTTATATTTGTGCTTCTAGTGGAGGGCTTGACCGGAAGTATTCTGAGCAAAACATTGGTGCTCCTCCCAGTTACGAGGAAGCAGTTGGTGCTGCACATAGTCCGACAACTATTGAAAGGTATCGTATAAGTTTATAACATGTCCTGTGCCACCTTTTTCACAGTTGGATTTTTTCCCTTACATCTTGGATAACATAGATAGAGTCCTGTTTTTTAAAGGGATGGAGAAACTTCATCAGTGCATGCTATTAAGTCGCCATCTCATCATTCAAGTGTTAGTATAGGCCAAGATGCCACAGTGACCGGTTCAATACCTTCTGCTGGTTCTCCACCAGCTTCAGTACCAGAAAATAAGGATATTAGTAACTTTGATGAATTCGATCCCCGAGCTGCTTTTGCAGGTAGAATGCGTACAATTATAATTTTGTAAGTGTATATGATGCTTTTGGTTTTCTGCTTCAACCCATTAGACATTTACTGCACTAGACTTTTGTATCTGACTGAATGTATGTGGTTACTGGTTATGTTGGTGTTTATTTTATACTTCAATGATTTCATATATTTAAATGGTCCATGGGATGTAGCTAAAGATGAGCTTGGTGTATTGAACAACTACTCAGCTGTTGGTTGTGTTATAAACTTATAATCATAACTCTTGAAACCTAAACTTTGGAAATGAGTTTGTGCATTGTTATGCATCTGATTTTCTGAGATCCTTGGTGTAGGATAAGCTCATCGAGTTTGACTTTTCCCTTTGCATGTGCTGTTAGTAAATTGGGAAGCAAACACTTGTGTTGTGATTGAGTTCAGCAGACATACTATATACGAGCCTTATTTTGTAACAAACAATGCTCTTCTTTCACTCTCTACTGTAATTTCTTAGCCTTGATAGAACATTTCTAGCTCAGTTGTTGACTTGTTGATTGATAAACAACTTGTCTGCGTGTGTGCTTATGGAGTATCTTAGTGGTAGACTTGATGACAACAATACAGATCTGGTTGAGATACTGAATGCTATTTGGCCTTTTTAAGCAGCTGCCCCCACTGTTGCCTCTGGCGTAGAAATGGATCTACTTGGCTCTCTCTCTGAGTCATTCTCCTCTAACACCTTAGCCCTTGTGCCTACTGAATCAACCATGGCAACTTCCAGTGGAAATCCTTCTAAGACAGCCAATTCTGGATCCACCTTTGCTGCATCAACAGCATCTACAGTTGCCAACCAGGTCGCTTTTATAAAAGTTACCTTATGCATTTTCTTTCCTGTGCATATTATTTGGTTTATATCCCTTCACAATATTTGCTGTATTATGTTTTCCTATATTTGGTTTGTATCTACGCATGGTGAGTTTTCAAACTTGACAGTTGACACTATAGAATAATGAGTCCATCTTGCATAAAACAGAGGAGACAGTAAAAAAGAGCTGTAAATGAATATATCAGCATGTGACCACTCAGCCAAGATTCATAAAGAAAATGATAATAGCCAAAGGTTATGAAAGCACTTGCTATTAATTGACCATACATCCCAACTTGGGACCTCACTCACATGCACGCATCCAAAATGGAATAAGAGGTCAAAATGTAGGGACAAAAAATAACACCAAGATGAAAATGGCCCTAGTTGAAGAAATCACATTTCCTGTCGATGAATTTTTTATGCCAAATATTACAGATCACAATTTATGTACTGACTACTGAGTATGCTCGATGATCCTTTTGGCATTCAGGCTTTTGATGATCCTTTTGGTGATGGACCTTTCAAAGCTATTCTGTCCTCCAATGATGAAACTCCTCCACCTCCTCCACCTTATAATCATTCATCAGTTCAAAGTCCTGATATTCCTGCACTAGCCTCACATAAGGTAGAGACATTAGATAATTTGGGAAGCACCCCCCATGTTGCATCTTATTCAACATTGGATGCCTCCAGTGCAACACTTCATTCATCCAACGAACAATATGGTCAACAAGCGCTGTCCAACTCCAACCAAGAAGTTGATATACTGGCTGATATTCTCCCACCATCTGGACAATCGCCTCCAACTGAGTTTCAATCTGCTGCTCAACAACATGCTGCACAAATGGGATTTTCACCTAATGCTACTCCTTCACTTCAAACAGGTTTTGCGTCTCATAATGCCCCAACTTCTGTACATGATATCTCTGCTCAACCTGCACCAGCGATGGGGTTTTCTGTTCAGCCTGGGCTTCAGCCACAGACAAGTTTTCAAAATATTCAGCAAATGGGACTTCCGTCGCAAATAGGCGCTGCAGGCTTTTCAGCTCCACCTGCTCAAGCACCACAGACAAGTTTTATGGTGCATCAGAGTGGTCAACCTGCATCTCTTACTGGTTTTCCACCTCAGGGGAGCTCTCTGGCACAAGCTGGGTTCCACGCCCCAGGAGGCCACCAGTCCTTACAGCCAAATGCTAGTTTTTATGGTGGTTACAGTACACCACTGCGATCAACAGGTCCAATTGCGGCCCCCAAGAATACACAATTTTCCACTGTAGGAGCAGTGACACCTCAATTATCATCACTTCAGATAAATGCTTCCACTGCTCAGCATATTCCTTCTCCCTCAATTACTGTCTCTCAGCCAGCTAAGGATAAGTTTGAGACAAAATCTACGGTTTGGGCCGATACATTGAATCGAGGACTGGTCAACCTGAATATATCTGGATGTAAGAGTGCTGTTCTGAAATCTGCTTATTTCCATTAGTTTTGAATTCTCTCTACCTGCAATTGACTAATATCACTATGTCTCTCATGTTATGTATGTGCAGCTAAAACAAATCCATTAGCGGATATTGGGGTTGATTTTGATGCCATAAATCGCAAGGAGAAGAGGATGGAAAAACCTACGACCTCTACAATGACGTCTACTATTACCATGGGCAAAGCCATGGGAAGTGGTTCTGGAATGGGCCGTGCTAGTGTAGGTGGTGGGCTCAGACCTGTACAAAACCCTATGGTAGGCTCAGGCATGGGGTTGGGTGGTCCTGGGTCTGGTATGGGCCTGGTTGGTCCTGGGGGTCCAGGCCAAATTGGAATGGGAAATTTTAGAGGAGTTAACCAGCAGCCAATGGGAATGGGGATGAACATGGGCATGGCACAGGGAATGCAACAGTCTTCAGGATTTCCTCCTGGGTCAAATATGCATGGAAATTACAATCCTATGACGGGGACCCACACTTATTATGGCCAACAGCCCTATGGTGGCGGCTACCGATGAGGTCCTACCCGATTCTCTATGAAGAGAGTAGTAGAGTGGTAATGTTGTTGTATTACATGAAGACACAAATATTATTTTTGATTTGAGAGTGGGTTTGACATGGAGGTTTATACTTCCAGGCATCGAATACTTCTTCAGAGCATAAAGGTATATAAGTAATTCTATTCTACAGTTCTCTTCGCAGTTGTCCAATGTTGTCATATATTTTGGAGTTGTATAATTTCTATAGACACCACACGATGGGATTTTTATTATGTTTTGTATAGCCTTGGTGGGCTATACTTCCTCAGTTACCTCTCCCATTTGCTCTCTACACCACATACGTGCTTGTAAAATTTTGTGATACTGTTTATTGTATACTTCAACATACTCCCTGCACAATAAATGTGATGATTCAATTTTTTATATGTATTTTGTGCTTTTTTATTGAAACATGTGTTTATATCATTCTTCATTTTGGGCATTCTTGTTTTTACTTCTACATTGTGTAGAATTATGCATTCATGTTATCAAGTAGCTGTGAAACTCATTCACGCTATTTATGTAGTGTATTGTTGGTTACAGACTTGAAATACTACGTAAGAATTAAAGCCTCTTTTAGGGAGCAAATATATGTTTAATTGATTGAATTTGCTGAAACTTTGACTCAAATCGTCTTATGAGCTGATTGCCTGAATTATAAAAAAATGCACATTTTAATTGACTATTATATAAGGGGCTATCAAATAAGTCCTATTATTGTATAAAAGTCAATCGAGTCCTACTTTCAAATGATCCAATCAGATCCTCGTTATGGGTGGACCGGTTCCGGTTCAGGCCCGGTTTGGGCCTAGGTTCAGAAATGGGAGGCCCGGAACCGGCCCGGGTAGTCCCGGGTCCGGGACGGGCCTCGGTTCTATTTTTTTTTTTGGCTTTACCTAATTAACCCCCAACCCTCCCCCTCACCCCCAAACTACCCCAAACCACCTATGGCCCAAAATACCAAGCCCAACCCAAAAACTTAAAAAAAATTCAAAAAAAAAAAAATTAATTTGGCCCGAACCGGCTGGGCCGGTTCGCCAATTAAAGGGCCCGGGCCCGAACCGCACAGTAACCGGGCCGGGCCGACCCGAACCGCCCCCCCGGACTGGTTCCCGGGCCGGGCCGGTTCAAACAGTAACCGGGCCGGTTCCGGGCCGGGCCGCCCGGCCCGAGTCCATCCCTAATCCTCGTACTATAAAAAAATATTCAATTTTAATTTTTTGCCAGTTAGGTATCGGTTATTTGATTACTCAGTGATGTGGCCAGCCATTTGTCATTAAATTTTCCCTTTTGGAAGCATATTCATCCCCTTCTCGTAGTCACGCAGGTTCTTCATCTTCCTATAACTCTTTCCTTCTATGCAATCTTCCCATCACACCCAAGCTTCAAACGGGAAACCCCACAAAATTCAAAACTCTGAAACTTCTTTCTGAATTCGTCTTTCTCCATTAGTCCATTTACATCATTTCCCTCACATAAATGACAGATACGCTTTGTACTCGACCTAAACAACATAGATGAAGGGCTTCAACATTAAGTGACCTAAAGGACGGAGAAGAAGATCCATGATTCACCCGCCACCGTGTGACTTTGCAAATTGCAATCGACGAACTCCAAAAATCTAAAACTTGAGGCCTAATTCGCTCTCTTTGTATTTTCGCATCTGGGATCGCTGCACAGGAGGGGATTTGCTCCCTGCTCTACAATGGAAGCTTGATCGGTGACTACTACGAGCCTGGAGAACATCGAGATCTAAAAGCTTACTTGCCTTCTAATTATGGGGCGTGAATACGAGGTCTGTAAGCTTAGCCATCATCAAATCCTTGTCACGACCTCATCCCTAAAAGTAAAAGTGGTCAGTCGATCTCCTTGCCTACCTCCAACGTCTCGTCCAAAAACGGCTGACAATCCAGTTAAGAGGTTGGCCGGTGGAAAAAACTCCTTTTTGCCGCCTAAGGAGCTCTCGTCTGTCATAGTAGAAGGGGATGGGTGTCACCATTTGTCACATGTTTCAAAATAGAAAAATTAGTGTGAGTTGGCTTGCCATGTCATCGAGTAACCGGATAACTGAACACCAAACTTATAAAAAAGCCAAATTGGATGTTTTATTATAGTTCAAGGACTTAATTGGATCATTCGAACTTAGAAAGTACGAGGATTCTGGACTCAGCTGACTTTTACGCAATAATAGAAGAACCTATTTGATAATTTTCCTATTAATGAAATCTAAATGTCGTGGTGGGATTCCCCCCATTAATTCATTTTTAGAAGCATTTCGAAGGTAATTTTGAATATGACTCCATGTAAATCATAACCAATATGACTCCCATTTTGAATTTAAGGTAATTATGAATATGACTCCATGTAAATCATAACCAATGATTGCAATTAATGAAAGATTAATATTAAGAGTTATCATTATAAGGAGTTCTCATTTTAGGATGAGTTCTCACTAGAACCCTCCCCTATACTATATGTAGGACAATTATCAATGCTTACAATGAACATATAACATGCCCTAACTCCTAAGTAGTATATTGCTGGTTATGATGAAGTTAGGAAAATGGGCTTGGTCCGTCTCGCACAATCAATGTTTGTTTCGGTCCAATATTGAACTCCCAAATTTCAAGTCCATTTTAGTCATCCCAAAGAAAGCAACTAACTCTTTCAGTGTCTCTTCAAGAATAGTCACTCCTTTGGGATAGGAATGAGCCATATTTGCTAAACAATCAGCGAATTTATTACCCTTTTGCAGAGAATGATGTATGCCTTTGTCATGAGTTTGATTAAGAAGATGGCAGTCTTCAATGAGAGTGTCTACCGCAACGCCTTCGACATTCACATACCGTTTAACCGTACATACAACTGCCTCAAAATATATTTCAGCCACCACATTGTGTAACTCTTCGTCATGCACGAGAATTGGGCGTTGACATAGAGAAAAAAATTGTTCACCCCCTTAAAAGAGGGTGAACATAACCCCCACCCTATTGGGATGCTACATGGTATGACAATTGTTTTCAATTTTGCAATTCTTATAAATTTTTCATTTTTGGTTCAATTTTTTCAAAAAATAGATTAGTATTTTTAATTTTTTATGATTTTTCATTTGATACCAATATTGTATACATAAAATTTAAAAAACAAATTGACTAAAAATACATTTTAAGAAAAAAAGATTTGTTTTTCAATTTTTATATGCATTATGGATACCATTGGGAAGATCATACAAAGTTAATAAATCTAATACGAGTATATTTTTTGTGAAATTTAGATTATATAAAAAAAAGTTATAACAATTTTAAAAAATAGTTATAATGCTAAATGACATCAATTGGAGGGAGGGGGTGATGTTCACCCTCTTAAGAGGGGTGAACAAAATTGGCTCCTTGACATAGGTCCCATACTTCAGCTTTGAACGTGTTCACTGGCCCAATATTTTATCACAAAACCAGTGACCCAGTTTCCCATGTGATCTCGAACAATTCCCCCAACTATTGCGTTGTTTGTTTCCTTTCAAAAGGAATCATCTATGTTGAGTTTGAGCTCACCTTTATGCGGATGTTGCCATTTAACCCTTCTTCGAACCCAATTTTTGTGAAATAACTTTTTCTCGTAGCCGGGCCCACGACCGCTTAACGATGGTTTCAAGTTTAGGATACTTACCCTCAAATAATCATGTGTTATGCGCTTTCCAAATATTCCATTGCCAATATGTCGTAAAAGGGGATTTGATAGGATCTCAGGTTGTGACAAATTCATTGAATCCAATTCTAAACGCTCTTACAACTCCTCTTGGTAGCCATTGCACGAAGACACACCCAAACCAACAACGTCTAGTGATATCACAATCCCAGAAAAGGTGAAAAATAGACTTTTCTCCTGCCTGACAGATAGTGCATGAACTGTCTATTGAAAGGTGTCGTTTGAACCTTTCGGCAATAGTAAGGATACAACCTTTGTAGACTAACCAAATGAACATACGAACACGTTCAATAACCCAAAGTGTCCAAATCCAGTTGCAATCAACACATTCTCCTCCTCCTCCTTTTCTTCTTCTTCTTCAAGTAAGGAATCATATGATGTTTTAACTTTTAACTATACAAATTGCTTGATTCAGATCAATGCCAAGTAATGCAATCTTTAGCCACATGATTGATTGGGATTGAAATTATGCTAACTTGATCAACCATATTTTTCCGGTAATAGAGAGTAGCCAGTCAGTCAAGATCCCAAGAAGTCCCGCCTTTAATCATATGAGACCACCTAATGGGTCATTAGGGGATTTGGAATTCAACTACATATTGGAGAGCATCATCTCTCCAAAAGTTAACAAGTTCACCGTTTTCAATTTTCCATTTGGCCCCTCGTTCTAGTGTGTCACAACATCGTAGGATTCTGCGCCAGATGTGTGAAGAACTTTGTTTGATGTGTGCAATCCAAAAATCATCATTCGGATGTACTCCCTCCATAGTGTTGGAAAAGGTTCATGTGGGTAAATGAGAAAATTTAGAAAAGGTGAACATATAAAGTGGAAGTAGTTAAAGGTAGATAAGTTATGTAGAGGGGGGTGGGGTGGGGGTGGAGCATTGTGAGACTTGACATTTTAATTAGTATAAAAATGATTTTAATAACATATACAATAATATTTTGGCTATTTTTTGATTGAGCAGCATTCATGATATCAAGCCGGCCTGACGGAAACCCAATCAGGCCAACTCCATTTTAGGCCCACATACCGCGCAATTAAAAGCGCAGTTATCTTCAAGAATTCATTTGAATGCCTTCCCGATTGAATTTTTAGCTAAAATTTGGTATGAGTAAATTAGACTTAATGAATAAGATGCTCACAAAATTTCATCAAAAAATGCTACCGTGAAGTGCCCCAAATGGCGACAGCCGGACAGAACCTCCTATATAAGGGCTTAGTACGTGAGCTTATTTGCCCCTTTTCCATCCCTAAAGTTTATGATCTTCTTTTTTTGGTTCATGAGTATGAGCTATTAGTTTCAACCTTTATATCTTAATTTTGTTCGAAAATGGACCCTACAATCTCATTTTTTCATGCCTAACGATTATCTAACGGTTAATATGAATTTATCATAAAATCATATTTAAGCTCGAAAAATCTTAATTTTTATAATTATCTAGCCATTTAAACTAAAACTCCCCCCGTCTCGTTATGATTGTTCCATTTTACCATTTTGGTCCGTCCCACTAAGATTGTCTCATACCTTACTTGGTAAAGTTTGTGTGGTTCTAAATCATTCCTACATTATTCTTATTTTATCAATTCAATATCAACCACATAAATTCAATTTTATTAATAACTGTGTCACCTTCTTTTGTCTTAAACTTAGGGGACGGAGGTAGTAGTTGATACTACGTACGGAGTACTATATTGAACAAAACTAGATTATAAACTTCGAGCCCGTTTGGAGAACTCTATTTTCGGCTTATCAGGCTTATCAGCCAGCTTTTTCACCAAACACGTAACTTTTACTTTCGCGCGCTGAATTGTGTAATAAGCCGAAAAAGTAAGGTTGGAGTTACTTTTCTGGCTGTATTGGCTGAAGTTACTGTAGAGGACCATTTTAGCTATTTTTACATATAATTTTTTCTTTAATTTATTAATAAAATATATTTTTAAAATATTTTTTTCTTAAATCAGCAGAATTAGCCAAAAAAGCCACTCCAGCCAGAATATCATAAATTTCAGCAGAATCAGCCAAAACAGCCGATTTTGGTGCTACCAAACGGGCTCTTCATTTTCGGTCAATATAGAGTTGATCCGCAATTTTGTCAGGCAAACCCGGATTGAACACCACTCATCTTTTGATAGGAGTGTTTTTTATTAACTTTAATATGATAAAATTGAAAATAAACGTGAATAAATAATATGGAGTAGAGAGTATAATATATGGAGAGAGTTCTCCTTCGTATGTTTTATTAAGCAATGCCTTATGCATATTTATAATACATAGGCATGGCAAATTACATGAGAGAGAATACAAGTTGCATGGCCCATGCAAATAGACAACAAGCCAACCTATTACATATTTAATAATAATAATAATAATAATAATACGTAAAATATGAAATATCTCAATAATCTCAATATAATATACCGAGTATATAACTACATATTTATTTTTAAACGAAATATATTTTATCTATAATATTTTCATGCATAATGTTCAATCAAACAAACCGTTCCAACCAAAGTTTGAAAATTTTAAATAGATTCCATTGATTTAATCGGTCAACTTGAGTATCAATGAATACATGATCAAATGAGCACTTACACAATTTAATACTTTTTGTACACATCGTCCAAGAATTGTATGAATTGAATTTGATCTCCAAACCCAGTGCAGAAAGCAGGGACACGAATTTAGTTTGTAAACCAAACAGAGACTAGAAAGCAAGACTAGCAACAGTTCTTTTTACCTGAAGTTATACAAAAATAGTGAGGGGCATTAATAGCAAGCATATTTTTTCTTGAATTAAAGCGACAGCCGTATTAAAAACAATAGATTGCACCAAATAATAATGTCAAAAATACAATAATTTTGATATGTAACGAACCCTATATCGTGCTTGGGCTTTGAATAGTATACTTATCATAATTAATAAGCATGACCACCTGAGCCATTTGAACAGTGCAAATCACGATCATATAACTGGGATGTGCATTAGGACTCCATTTGACATCGCTTTAATTGATTAAGTGGGTTGAAATGTTGAATGCTTAATTTGGAAATCGTTAAAATTGTGATATGATTGAGATGACTAAAGTTGTTTTTAATTGAATTGTAAAATTCCCTAAGCACTAGGCGGGCGGTTGAGGGCGTCTAGCGCCTAGGCATTCGACTAGGCCGATTTTTTAGCCGACTAGGCCTCTACGGTTAGGGCCGATTAGGCCGCCGGCCGATTAATCGGTCCGTCTAGGCCGATTTTTAGAACAGTGTTTAAGATATACTCCCTCCGTCCTCATATAAAGAACACATTTGCGTTTTCAAACATTTTTAGGAGGAACACTGTTTATACACGGTTTGACACCGTTTGGACACTGTTTGACACTATTTTGCACTGTTTTGCACTGTTTTGTTTGCCAAAAAGGGAAATGTGCCTTTTATATTGGGACGGTCCACAAAGGAAAATGTATAGTTTAAAATGTATTGTACCCGTACAATATGTTAAATTTTATACTAGTCAATGTATCTTGACATTATTTTATTGGAAAAGTTTCCAAAGTAGGAGCAAAAATTTCTTACAAACAAAATATGAATGCTATGTTTTGATCCTCGTATAAGATTAAATTAGAGAATATTACCCGAAATAGGAGTAAAAAAGTTTGAAAATTCCAAAATAAGATTCTCATGTTTTTATTCTAAAAAAAGGACTAATTAGTGCCATGTTTTATTAGTACCAGACTTTAAACATGGCAGTATTTTCCAAACTTGACAGTAATTACTCCTATTTTAAAAATAAAAACATGAAAGTCATATTTTGGAATTTTCAAACTTTTTTACTCATATTTCGGGAACTTTCCCATTAAATTAAGGACAAAGTTTAGGACTAATATTATTTTATTTTAAAAACATGACTCATTCGCTAATATTTTGGTAAGTTTTATTCAACCTATTCTCTTAATAGCCTACATAAACCATATTTAGGAAATAAATCATATTTCGTCAAATTTTAGAAATTTGTCTATGTTTTGATCCTTTATTAATTAAATTACATTTTGAGTTTTTTTTTTATTAAAACTTCTCCTTTTGATACTTCAATACCTATTTTTTTATGATTTTTAAATAACCTAATAAATATGTTAATTGTCAAAGTCTACCGGCGAGAACAAAATTGTTGATGACGATGATTTTTTGAGACATTTGAATAGTGTTAATGTAACTATTTTTCATAAAGTGAAAATCAAAATCCCTCTAAGTAAACGCTGAGAAAAAAATTTGTCGCAAATTTTGTACTACCTTTTACATGTGGAACGTGAGAGTGATATTGAACTTTGATGGTTTGGACTTGGGAACGTGATTATTTAAATTTGATGACATTTTTTATTTCTTTTTTATTTATTGGAGGAGTTGGTAGGTGTAGTTGCCTGGTCAGCATCGTTGCCAGCATCTATCTTCTATTTTTCAAAGTCAAAACAAAGATAACAAAAAACCAAAAAATTCAAAAAGGAAAAGAAAAACAATTTTTTTTTATATAATTGCATATATAACCGTAGTAGTTTGTAGACGGGCTCAAGCACTGAATCTGACCGGATTTAGGCATCGGTGCCGAACCTAGCTAAGGGCCTGTTTGGATGGAGTGTTTGGAAGTGTTAGTAATGGAAGTGTTAGTAAGTGTTAGTAAGGGCTCGGAAGGGAAGAGAAATGTAAGTGTTAGACATAATTTTACCTTGTTTGAGAGAGTCAAATGAATGAAGTGTTAATAATAGAAGTGTTAAAGAAAGAGTAAAGAAAGAGTAAAGAGAAGAGATGGAAAAACAAACCATCAGACCCGTGGGAAAGACATTTGAAGTGAAATGTCGAAACATTTTATGTTTATCGGGCAAATGAGAAGAGTAATAATTGTCCAACACCTCAAAACACTCCAAATCGGGGTGTTAAAAATGGACAATTGAGGTGTTGGGAAGGTTATTATTAACACTTCCTAACCATTACTAGGGCAGAGCACGGGTCGGGTTCGGGCGGGTCGGGTTCGAAAATGGTAAACCCGTTCGGGTATCGGATTGATAATTTCAAACCCTACCCTATCAAAAAATATATCGGGTTTTTCGGGTAGGGTTATGTTCGGGTTTCGGTCGGGTTGATTCGGTTTTCGGGTCCATTCGGATTTTAATTTATTATTGTTAAAATTGTGATAAATAAAATGGTAATTAGTAAAAATATCATTCAAAGTTATACTAGTATAACATTCAAAGTAATAGTTGTATAAATATGATAATCGACATATTTGAACATGTAAAATAATAATACACGGTGATATACATATTTGATATTGTGATAAATAAAATGACAATTGGTCAAAATATCATTCAAAGTTATAACAATACAACATTCAAAGTTATAGTTTTACAAATAGGGTAATTGAAATACTTGAATATGCATAATATGGTAATTGACATACAATAATTGAGATATTTGAACATGCATAATAATTCAAAGTAGTATATATACTACGCTAGTTCGGGTTTTCGGGCGGGTCGGGTAGCATAATTGGTAACCCTACCCGCTACCCGCTTAATTCTCGGGTTGCAAAAATCGGGTCGGGTTTGGGTGATTCGGGTCGGGTTATCCGACCCAAAAAAAATAATCGGATATATCCGGTCGGGTCAATCGGGTAGGGTCGGGTTTGCTCTCCCCTAACCATTACCAACACTTCTTAACACCTCTGGTTTTTCCCCCCAAACAAGTGTTAGCATCAACACTTACTAACAATTCCATTACTAACACTCCTTGTTGGGTTAAGGGCCCAAGCCGAGGTCCGGCCCACTAACCCATTTTGCCAGACGAACGTCCAGCTAGAAACTAGGCCAGCCCACAGGCCCATGTTCCTTAAGGATGGACGAACGTCTGGTGTTGGAAGACTCAGGCCCAGCAGTTCATTCCGACGAACGTCTATGCAGGGAAAACCCAGAGCAAGCCTGTAGTCATCGGAGAAAATCCAGTGCACATGGTGAGTATCTATTAAGGCCAGGAGACGAACAGCCAATATATCTCAAGGGTCACTTGGAGCAATCCAACTCACTTCCGGGGTGGACGAACGTCCCCACTGATCCGGCGGGAAACCTAGATTCTGGCGGGAAGTGCATTTAATGCTAAAGATTTGGTAGTTGGGACACCAGCGGTCCACAGGCTGCCACGTCAGTACAGCCACCTGCCCATTGGCGGGTATAAATAGAAGCATTTATTTCATTGTAAAGGGTTGGCAACTTTCTATTCTTAGCATACTAGCTTCAGCATTCTTACTCGCAGCATTACTAACTGCCTTGTAAGACGAACGGCCGACGTGCCTTTTTTAGCAAGTAGATTGTACTTAGGGGAGTTATTACGAAGTTAATAATACCTATTTACATTGCCTGCTATTACTCTTGTTTCCTGATCCATCTGATAGTTGTTGGGCTAGACATTCATACACTCACTCCACTCGAAACCTTTGGGCTTACGTGTTGGGTCCAAGGGTTGAAGGAATAAACTTCAACACTGGCGCCGTCTGTGGGAAACTGAACAAAAAGTTTCCAGAAACTCTCCCAAACAGCTACTAAGTCTACCTACAGCAAACACGATGTCAGGAAGCAACAACCAGCGCGATCTCTCCGAGCGTCTGGAGTCGAGCCGCCGGAACCGCGGCCAGAACTCGGAACTATCCGCGACTATATGGACTTCTGGAGGAAATGGGGGCATCACTGACCTCATTCCCCTGGAGGCCAGGCAGGATCCCCACCTCATGCGGGAACTCGCAGACACCATGCGTCGCTTGGCAGACGAACGGGAGGCCCGGGATCGGGTGTACTCTGCAAGCACCCAGCGAACGCCCATCTCTCCCATACGCCGCATGCAGTCGTATGATGATACGACGGGATCCAGTGACCACCGGCCCTCAGTCCACGAGCGGCTAGGTGGGGGTTCAGGCTCCCGTGAGACGGGAGGGCGGACCAGGATCAGCATCGCTGCATCCAGGGCTCTCACACCATCAGTTCCTCGCCAGATTCCGCGGGGAGACGAGACCCCAAGGGTCAACACCGTTGGACGACGTTTCCAACGGCGAGGTGCGCAGATCTTCAGGCGGCCGCACGATGTTGTGGCCGCTCAGCAGAACGCCACCCCCGAGGCCGCGCCCCCTGTGTCCCCCGGAAGGGCCGCACAGGACGCGAGGCTGGAAGCCATGGAGAGGCAGATAGCCGAGATGAATAGACGGGCGGACGTCGGCTCGGCCACACCCTCCTTCTCTCTCACATCACCTTTTACTCCACGGGTGATGAGCGTCGAGATTCCCCGGGATTGCAGACCCCCGGGGAACTTGGTGTATAATGGGGCTGGCGATCCTAAAGCCCACCTGATCAGCTACCAAGGGAACCTGTCCATGCTAGGAGCATCGGACGAGGCCATCTGCAGATTGTTCTTTAGCACCCTCAGAGGGCCGGCGCAAGAATGGTTCGGCCAGTTGAGGCCGGGCACCATTGATTCATACGAACAGCTCTCTCGGCAGTTCATGGCACAGTTTGCTGCCAGCACCACCCCCAGGAAGGACGTCACGGCTCTCGCCCACATCAAACAAGGGCGAGACGAACCGCTGGCTAGGTTCCTGGTAAGGTGGAGGGACGAGGTCCTGCAGGTCGACGATCTGGACGAACGTCTGGCCACCAACATGTTCACCAGCGCACTGGCCACAGGGGACCTATATCGGGACCTGAGGAGGAATCCTGGCACCAGCTACACCGAGGTTTTGGCTCGGGCACAAAAATATGCCTCCATAGAGGAGGAGATCAGGCAGCGGGACGGAGTTCCCGCGGCCCAGCCTAGGAAGATGGCGGACAGGCTCGGACCTAAACCGGGACCCGGGCCCTCACCCCCAAACAAAAAGAAGAGGATGGACGGAGCGATGGTCCCGTGGAAGGCTCCCTCCGGAGACAGCCAGACGCGGCCGGACGACCGCTATATACCATTGGCCTATCCGGTGAGCCAGATCTTCGAGGCCATCAAGGACAAGGGCCTCCTGACGGAACCCCAGGATATGAAGAAGTATATGGGGCTTGACCAATCGGCTTACTGTGAGTACCATCAGAGGATCGGTCATCTGACGGACAATTGCAGCCAATTGAAGAAGGCAATCGACGAACTGATCCGTCAGGGGTACTTGGGCGAATTCACCCAGCTACTGAACAAAAACAGCCAGCAGAAGCCGACCCCAAGGCACAAGACATGGCGCCGCGACGACCGGCGCGAGGCAGAACCTCAGGACGTGGATTATCGGAGTGCAGATAAACGTCCGGAGGGATCCCTCGGCCCAAAGGGCAAGAAGAAGTTGGAGATCAAGGTGATCTTCGGGGGCGCTGAGACAGGAGATACACCCGCCGAACGGAAAAAATTTGAGAGATCACTCTATGTGGGTTCCATATCAGCACCCCCCACCAAGCGCAACAAAATCGAGGCAATTACCTTCGGCCCCGCTGATCTGCCAATGTCACCAGCACCGCACAGGGACGAGCTGGTGATCAGCATGGACGTGAACGATGCCATCGTCCGCCGCGTCCTTGTTGACACCGGGAGCAGTGTGAACGTCCTCTACTGGGAGGCTTTCGAAGGGATGAAGCTCAGGAAGGACATGCTGCACCCCCTACGCACCCCGCTGTCCGGCTTCACCGGGGATTGCATTGATGCCGAGGGCACCATCGTCTTGCCAGTAGAAATCGGCGATGGTCCTCATACGGCCCGAATCAGCATGACGTTCGTCGTGGTCCGCCTAAAATGCGCCCACAATGCCATTTTGGGCCGACCCGGCTTGGAAGACTTGGAGGCCATATGCTCCGTACGGCACTCATGCATCAAATTCCCCACCGACACTGGAGTGGGAGTGGCACGTACGGACCCGCATATGGCCAGGGCCTGCTACACGAAGGCGATGGAGAAGCTCAACGAGCGGGAGGCTCGGGTCAACAGCATTTCCGAGAAGGCCAAACAGGCCGACTTGGACGCTCATCTGGAACCAGCAACTCTGCTGGAGGAAATCGAGCTCGACGACCTGACGGACAGGAAGGTGTCCATCGGTGCAGATCTAGAGCCGGAAATCAGGACGGGGGTCATAGCTGTCCTGCGGAGGTTCCAAATCTTGTTCGCCAGAGGGCCGGAGGACATGCCGGGCATCGACCCCAACCTCATATGCCACAGACTCGCCGTGCGGCCGGACGCCAAGCCTGTACAGCAAAAGAAAAGGTACATGGCGGCCGACCGACGCGATTTCATCAGGAAGGAGACGGCAACTCTCCTCAGCATTAAACACATCCGGCCGGTCATCCACGTGGAGTGGCTGGCCAACGTAGTACTAGCCCCGAAGGGCGACACTTGGCGGATGTGCGTCGATTACTCGGACCTGAACAAAGCTTGTCCGATGGATCCTTACCCTGTTCCGAGGATCGACTTGCTGGTGGATGAGACGGCAGGCTGCGAGCTGCTCAGCTTCATGGACGCATTCAGGGGCTACCATCAAGTGTTCATGCACCCCGATGATGCCGAGAAAACGGCGTTCATCACGGCGGACGGCGTGTATTGCTACATAGTCATGCCGTTCGGCCTAAGGAACGCCATGGCTACTTTTCAAAGGATGATTGGGATGTTATTCAAAGACGTACTTGGGAAGACAATGGAGGCTTACGTGGATGACATCCTGATCAAGAGCAAGAGAAAGGAGGACCATGTCCAGGACATGGAAAGGGTCTTCGGCATCATGGAGAGGGCCAGCATGAGGCTCAATCCGAAGAAATGTGCCTTCGCCGTCCGGGGCGGCAAATTCCTCGGCTACATGATGAGCGAGCGGGGGATCGAGCCTAACCCGGAGAAAGTGAAGGCAATTATGGACATGGAGGCCCCGAAGAACCTTAAGGATGTGCAGCGACTCACCGGGCGTCTGGCGGCCCTGAGCAGATTCTTGTCCAAACTGGCTGATAAGGCGATTCCTTTTTTCCAGATCATGAAGAAGGCCAATCCCTTTGAATGGACCCCGGAGTGTCAGGCTGCCTTCGAAGATTTCAAGGTGTATCTCTCCTCCCCGCTCGTCCTCACCAAAGCGGATCCCGGGGAGAGATTGTACATGTATCTGGCAGTGGCCGACCTGGCTGTAAGTGCCGTGCTGCTGAAGGAATCTGAAGGCGTTCAGCGGCCGATATACTTTGTGAGTAAGGCGCTGAACGGCCCCGAGACGAGATACACACTGATGGAGAAGACGATCCTCGCCTTGATTGCATCCATCAAGCGCCTGGCGCCGTATTTTCAAGCACACCCGGTGACCGTCTACACAACGCAACCCCTCGCCACCACCCTCAGAAATCCAATGGCAAGCGGGAGGATAACCAAGTGGTCCCTGATGATCGGCCAGTATGACGTGGACTTCAAACCAAGGCCGACGATCAAGGGACAGGCACTGGCGGACTTCATTGCAGAATGCACCGCGCGCACCGAGGACGAAACCCATGACAGCAACAACTTCGATAATTGGTGGGAGATGTACACCGATGGGGCCTCGAGTGCGCGGGGCTGTGGCGGGGGAGCGGTGATCACTTCCCCCGAGGGTTTCAAGGCCTACTACTCTATGAAATTCGAGTTCAAGGTCACCAACAACGAGGCTGAATACGAGGCGCTTATCGCAGGACTGAAATGCGCGAAAGCCCTCGGAGCAGCTCGTCTGAAGGTGAGAATGGACAGCCAGCTGGTAGTAACCCAGATGAACGGCACCGCAGAAACCAGGGAAGAGAGAATGAAGGTCTACAAAGAGCTGGCGGAGGAACAGACCGCACAATTTGAGCAGGTGGTGCTTGAGCAGGTATCGCGGGTGGAGAATGCGGAGGCGGACATACTGTCGAAACTAAGCAACCCCCCAACCGATGAGCCGGCATCCAGCATCCCCCGGCACATCAGAGGCTTCGTTAGGCAGGAGGTATTCCTAGCTCCGGCGACGGACGTCATCCGGGTGGAGGTTATCTCCGTTGCCGAACCTAACTGGGCAAAGGAGATAGCAGATTATCTCAGAGATGGAACACTCCCCGAGCCCGAAGGGGATGGCAGCACGGGGAAAGCCGCATGGATAAAGAGGCGTGCCCCCAACTTTGAACTTATTGACGGGCAGCTCTACAAGAAGACGTTCGGCGGGGCTTACCTCAGGTGCCTCCCGCCGAGCCTGGCAGCAGCGGTGATCGAGGAAATACATGAAGGGATCTGCTCCAGTCACCAGGGCCCCCGGACCTTGGCCAGGAAAATCATCCTGCAGGGCTATTACTGGCCGACCATACAGCAAGATTGTTTCAACCACACTCGGAAGTGCACAGTATGCCAACAGTATGCACCTGTCCCTGGCCGTCCAGCGAGTTTCTACACCCCGATGACCATCGCACTACCCTTTGCTAGGTGGGGAGTAGACCTGCTGGGTCCTCTGCCAACGGCTGCTGGTGGAAGGAAGTTCGTCATCGTGGCGGTTGATTATTTCACGAAGTGGGTCGAGGCCGAACCACTGGCCTCCATCACTGAATTCCAATGCCAGAAGTTCGTCTGGCAGAACATCATTTGCCGCTTCGGGATCCCAGAGCAGATCATCACAGACAACGGGCGGCAGTTCGTCGGCAGAGGCTTTGAGGCGTACTTGGCAAAGTGGGGCATTAGGCACTCTAAGGCCTCGGTGGCCTACCCGCAGGTCAACGGCCAAGTGGAGAACATGAACCGGACCATCATGGATGGGATCAAGAAGAAGCTGGAAGATTACGCCTCCACCTGGCCGGAACAGCTGAATTATATCTTGTGGACATACAGGACAACGCCCAGAACGGCGACCGGGGAAACCCCCTTCGCCTTAGCTTATGGGTTCCAAGCTAAGGTACCGACGGAGGTATTGGTACCTACACACCGCACCAAGCACTTCCAGCCGGAGGACAACGAGACCAATCTACGAGCGGAGCTCAATTTCATTGAGGAACGGAGGGACCTAGCGGCTCGTCACATGGAAGAATACCACAGGGCCACCCAGAGATACTTCAACAAGGCCGTGAGATTCCGCGAAATAGAGGCCGGGGACCTCGTACTCAGGAAAAGAGAGAAGAGTAAGCCGCTCGAAGGCGGCAAAATGGCAAAGAACTGGGAAGGACCTTACCGGGTCATCAGAAGATACAACCAGGGGACGTTCCTCCTCCATACCCTGGAGGGGGACCATGTCGGGATGTGGAACGTAGAACACCTGAAGAAATTCTATCAGTAGTTAGAGGCTGATGTCCTTGTTGTATTCCCACTCCCATGTAAAATGACCGGACGTCGTCAATAATAAAGGCCCCTGTTTCTCATCACTTCTGTTCTTGCCAACAACCGCTAAAGAAGGGAATCTCGATGCAGATAAACCTGTTCCTCCTTGTGATGTCCGCGGATACCGAACGTCTCCTCGAAGTAGGGACGCCGGTAGGACCAAGGACCAAGGACGAACGAAGCACCAGGGAATCTCGATGCAGATAAACCTGTTCCTCCTTGTGATGTCTGCGGATACCGAACGTCTCCTCGACGTAGGGACGCCGGTAGGACCAAGGACCAGGGACGAACGAAGCACCAGGGAGTCTCGATGTAGATAAACCTGTTCCTCCTTGTGATGTCTGCGGATACCGAACGTCTCCTCGACGTAGGGACGCCGGTAGGACCAAGGACCAGGGACGAACAAAGACCATAGATTACCTCCCTCAAAAAAAAAAAAAAAAAAAAGATGGGGAGAAGAGGAGGGTAGCTCCTATACGGAAGGGAATCTTGCCCGGGTGTGCCAGATCTTCCCCCACCGCCGAAGGCGAACGCCTCTCGATGTAGAGGTTAGTAGAGACGTGGAGGGGGCTAGACGAACCAAGGGAGCCTGCCAAGATAAACCTGTTTATCCCACAAATGACCATGGATCGATGGACGTGGGATAACGAAGACGGGAACCCGTGAGGGTAAACCTGTTCGTCCCTGCGAGTCCCTTGGGTACCGAACGTCTTCTTCGAAGCAAGAGACGCCGGTAAGACTAAAAGGGCCACGGACGAACGAAGAAGGGGGGAATCTCGATGTAGATAAACCTGTTCGTCCTTGCGATGTCTGCGGATACCGAACGTCTCCTCGAAGTAGGGACGACGGTAGGACCAAGGACCAAGGACGAACGAAGACCAAAAGACTCCAAAAAAAAAAAAAAAAAAAAAAAGAAGATGCCAGACGAGCATGGAGCAAAGAATGATTTTTATTCCTCGGCACTATTGGCCGGAAAATTACAATGTATGAGGGTACAATGCAAATAATGAAAAATTGTACAAGTACAGAATAATGAACGGAGAATCACGGCCGATCGGCGTCCGGAGCTGGAGCTTGGGAAGGGGCCTGCTTGGATTTGTCACTCTTAGCGGCTTCCTCCTGCTCCTTCAGTAGCTCAAGGGCCCCTGCATGAGCATCTGCCATCAAAACGTCGAAGCCAGCCGCCTCCGGGTCGAAGGGAGCCCCAAAGTGACGCTCGAACGTCGGGAGATTCTCCGCTACTAGCCCAACCATACCCTTGCGGTAGGTGTCATCGGCGAGATCGTCAAGGAAACGACGTCCGGTGGGGGTGGCCTGGAGCAATTTAACCCCATCCTGGTAAGCATCCGGGCAGGTGGCCAGGAACTCGCCAACGAGCCGCGGGAGGAACTTCATGGCCATAGTGTGGATGGCGCCAGTATAAGCCTTGGATTTCTGAAAGGCAATGGAACCAGACTCCTTGATTTTGGCAACATCGGCCTCATAAATAGGGACATGATTGTCCACGCCCGTCTGGCGAAGCTCCACCTTGGCTTTCTCTACGGCCCACATCCGGCTGCGAAGATCCACAAGCTCGGCCTCCTGCTTCTTAAGGAGCTCCTTCTGAGAGGCATTCTCCTGAACGAGCTTATCATAGGCATCGGCTTTCTCTTGAAGAGTGCCAGCCCTGCCTTTTGCGTTCCTCAGAAGGGCATCACACTCAGCCCGCACTCTGGCCATCTCCCTGCCCTGCTGCTCGAAGGCCATCCGAGCCCTGTGGAAGTAGAGCCCGGCCTTGTCCAAAGTGCTCTGACCACACTCCAGGAGGTCTTCGGGTGCCTCCTGAGCAGCAAAATCCTGGGGGACCTTGAGATTCAGGCCGCACCATATAGAGGATGCTGTTTGACCAAAGAGCATCATTGACTCCTTGCGCGGGCCAACCCCGGAAAATTCAATCAAACCAAGGGAGGACCCATTGGTCTCCGGGGGCGAAGGAGGACGAGCATCGTCAGAATCCTTGGCAATCTGGGCATCATCATCCCGGAGACGACGGACGTCAGAAGTTCGTGGGGGAGAAGGACGGGACTTGTTCCGAGAGGCGGGCTTCCGCTTAAGGGGACTTCCGGGCTCCCCATCAGAGTCATCGGCCACTATAATAGCCTTGGAGGCAGTACCCTCGACGCGCGGTTTCTTGGAGGCACCAGCTCCCAAATCATCCTCAGTCCGGGCCCTGGTCACCCGAGTCTCAACCTTAGGGACGAGCGGCTTCCCGGGCTTGTCATGCCCCTTGTGTCCACGACCGGCGGCAGACGGAGCGGTATTGTCTCGGCGCATGATGGACGTGGATGGAAAAACTCTTGCACAACGGGAACCAAGACGTTCAGAACCATAACAGCAAAGAGAGGTTAAAACAATACAAGTACAAACGGACGCACCTAATCCAGCCTGGGCTTTAAAGGGCTCGGCCACCAGCAACCGGAGGTTCTGGATGCCAAGTCCGGCTATGCGCTTGGCATATCCAAGCTCCTCGTCCGTCATGGGCGGCGGGATCGTCTTCACGGGGTAAGCGTTCCACCGATCAGAGAATGGCATCGGTGAGCCTACGCCAGCCAGGAAGAAGCGTTCTTCCCAACCGTCCGGGTTCCCAGCGTTGTTCGAAAACAGAACCATGGACGGACGGGCGATCAGGGTCAAATACCCTGTGCGTCCGAAGGTGGACAGACGAAAAAAGTGGTGCAGCAGGTCCACGGTGGGGGTCACACCGACGCTGTGGCATCTAATGATGAAGCCAGCGATTATCCGATAAGCGGCAGGGACGAGCTGCGCAGGCACAATCTCAAGGGCCCTGAAGAGTTCCAAGTGGAAGCTGTGCAAGGGGAAGTTCAGCCCGGCTATCACCGAATCTAGGTGGACCACCACATAGCCGGGCAGATGGCGCATGGGGCTCCGAAGACGCCGATCGTCGTAGGTCCTTGGGGGGTAAAACCATTGACTGATCAGCCGCTTGTCAGCGTTCGTCAGGCGTTGTACTTGACGCCGAACGCATGAGAAGCTGAGGCTATAACGGGGAGGCCGGGGTGGCATTCCCCGCTCATAATACTCCAGGTCATCACCGGAAGAACATCCATCATCAAAGCGACTTTCGGAAGACATGACAACGAACGGTACCTTTGGGGTTCGAGATTTCCGATCTTGGTACTTGAGAAATCTAGAGAGAGAAAACAATTGAGCAGCGTAAGGAGAAATGTGAGTGGATCACTTGGACCCTGGGTATTTATAGGCAACACCGCAGAATTGCCCCAACCGAAGCGGGACACGTGACACCTGGGTACCGGTACCTACCACGGTATTTAAGGTGTCTCGATTTTGTCGCCGCATAACCACCACAAAGACATCCGGGTCCGTGCCACGGACGTCCCTTGAGGAGGGCTCACCGGCTCGGAGGAATTTGAAGACATTCGCCTTCCATTGCGTCCTTAGTCCCCCGGCTGACCCTAGCGTCGGCGGCTGATGAGGGCACACGCATCAACCGGCTACGTCCGTCTTGCGGTACTCCAGTTTTCACGTCACGAAACTGTAGATGAACGTCGTCACCAAGCGCTGTTTCAGTGAAATACGCCCATATGTCCATACTCAAGATGCATACTGACAAAACAGCTACCGACGAACGTCTTCCCATTGTCAAGATACCGCGTGGGCGGTAAAGATGTGTCGAGGCGCCGGAAGGATTCCTTATACTACAAACAATGGACACAAAAAGGATGAAGGAAAAATCACGTCCATTAGCGGTGCACGGAGGATGAACGTCGCCTTTCCACACTTCATACCAGATGAACACGCAGAACAGACGAACGTCCCGCGCATGGTTTGAATGTTCATACCACGCGACGACGGACGGACATCGTTATCAAGTGCTGGTGCTGAGAAATACGTTCCTATGTCTACACTTCGAGCATGCACCATAAACCGCCGACGAGCGTCGCCCCATTATCAGAACACTTTGAGTACGTACGGAGGTTTGACTTCGGGACGCTTTTGCCTGGAAGAAAGTAGGGGACAGATACGAACGTCCTCTCGGACTCTGACCTTGCTACAAGGCGTGTCGGGCCGCCGAAGGGGTTTTCCATACAACGAAGGACAAAAGGAAGGAAAATAACAAGTGGAAACCATGAACATGGAGCAATTATGGGCAAAAAGATATATATTCTTCGGCTCTAATGGCCGGACATTACAAGAGCATGAATAAGAAAATACAAACTACATTATACAAAGAAAGGGGATTCCGGTCGGCTGCCACCTTGGTTCAGCTCCTCCTCCTCTTCTTCGGGCTCGGGGGACGGGGGTTCCGGCATTTCCCCTCTAGCCTTGGCTTCCTCCCGCCGTTGGTCTCTCCCCAACTTCCCCAAGGCCTGGAGCAGCAGATCGTCGTCCGTATTTGCAGCAAGCTCAAAGTCAGGCCCCTGCAGCCTCGAAAAGATGGGGAGGGTGGCCTTAACCCCTTCGTTATACCCGGCTGAGAAGGTGCTGTCGCCGACCTCGTACAGGAACTTGCGGGACAGGGGAGAACCCTCAAGTAGCCGGACGCCGCGGGCCAGACGCTGGCGGGGCGGTATCTTCTCCAGAGCCGCGGCAAACAAGTCGGCGAAGACTCCGGCACAATAGTCTTTGGCAGAGTCCATGAACTCCCCAGTGTTCCGGTAGTCGGAGGTATCAACCAGCCACTCCGGACTCGCATCCTTCGCGACAGGGTGCACCGGGACAAGCTTGAAGCCAGCTTTCTCAAGGCTGACCAGCTGCTGGCGGGATTCTGCCCGCAGGACGGCGATCTCCTTCCCCTTGGCCGCAGCCTCCGCCTCAGCTCGGCGAGCGGCCTCTCGAGCCGCAGCGATGGCCGCATCAGCTTTAGCTTTGGCCTCCTTCAGATCGGCCTCCCTGGCAGCTTCAGCCTGAAGGACTAGAAGCCCAGACTGGATGACAGAAGAAAAAATAAGGATCAGGGGATGAACGTCAAGGAAAAAATATATATACTCAGATCTAGCAAGGAGGAATTACCTGAAGAGCGGCTGCCAGGGCAGCGCTTGTCGCCTCAGAGGACGAACGGCTGGGCAGCTCTAGGCCAGCCTTGAGGGCCATCTCCCTCCAAAGCTCTTCCGCCGGGCGGCTCAATGGCAAGGAGCCGGCATCTTCGAGCAGGGGCCCGGTGGAGCCTGCCTCGCGGCCCCTCTTTTGTTTCTTCTCGGGGACCTTCTCCGTCCCCTTTTGAGGAACCGCCTTCAACGGGACGACCGGCGGTGGAAGGGCAGCCTCAAGAGCAGGGGCCCCAGAACCCTGAGCCAGCATAGTGGCGATCATGTGCTGCTCACCCTCGGCAGTTCGCCGGGCAGCGTCAGAAGCCGAGGAGTTGGACTCCGAGGCGGGGGCATTCTTGGCTTTCGCCAGAGCGGCTTTAGCAGCGGCCGCTTTGGCCTTCCTCGTCTTCAGACACTCGGCGTGGTTCATTTGATCTCTATCGGGTGGTGAACCTGCAAGAAACAACAAAGGGTTAGAAGACGAGCGGGAAGTAGAGTAAGACACTCACCTCGAAGGACAGGACCGCCCGGTGCCCCGAGACGAGCGTCGAAGGGTAGAAAAAGTCCAGGGACACGGGCGGTACCTATGCCTGCCCCAGAGAGAGCCTCGAAGGTCAGAAATCCGGCTATGGGACGGACGCCACCCTCCAACACCTTCTCCGCATCCAAAAGCAGATCGTCGGTCGGCTCCGGTGACTCAATCTTTGGGGGATACCCATTCCACCGGAGAGGGAGAGGAGGCCCGTCGTATCGAAGGAAGAAGAAGCGGTTCTTCCAGTCGTGGATGGACGAGGGGTAGCTCTTGAACAGCCGCCTCCCAGGACGTGCGGCCAGGCTCAGATACCCGTCGGCATTCTGGGGAGTGACGCGGTAGAAATAATGGAAGAGCTCCAAAGTGGCATCGACCCCCGCAAGTTTGCAGCGCACCAAGAAGGCCGATATGAATCTGTAAGAGTTTGGCATGAATTGCGCCGGGGCCACCTGGAAACAGTGGAAGAACTCCACATAGAACGCATGAAGTGGAAACCGCAGCCCGGCTTCAACGGAATCCAGGTGAAGCATGATCATCCCCGGACGTCTCCTCATCACATGCTCAGCACCTCTCACACTCCAGACGAACGGCGGAGGAAGGAAAGTACGGATTTTATTGAGGGCCACGCGGGAGAGGACTTGGTCATGGTCAAGTGCGCTCCTGATCGGGCAGATGTGGCGCTCCATATCCGTGGGGATGCCCAGATCATACACCTCCACATCAGAACCGGATTCGGCTTCCTCTCCGGAATCATAGTCAGCAGGACGCTCATTCAGGGGGACTGCGTCAATAACATCTACTGCCCCGTCAGCACCCCCGTCCCCGGCGCTGCTCCCACTACCTTGGGAATCACCACCCGGCTCACCATCAGCCCGGATGGTTCCCACCGTCGTGGCCGAACCCGAGGTTCCGGAAACACTAGTTTTTCCCAGAGAGCGTGCATTCGCACTTTCGGAAGAGGAGTCCGAGGAGGAACCCGACGAACCGGAATCAGAACTTGAGGAAATCTCCATCGAAGTCATTCCGGCTAGAAATCAGAGTAAAGGAAAGAAACAGAGGGGGAAAATTACCTTACAAAGGTATGGTTGGCCGAATTCAGGAAACTTGAAGAGCTGCGGAAAATCGAGAGCAAGAGAGCAGAAATTGGGAACCCTAATTCAGAGGGCAAACCCAGCATTTATAGGAGAAACACCGATGGAGAAACCAACGAGGGGCTGACACGTGGCAAGGAGCGTATTCCGGCCCACGCGCTGTGCGTGGGATGGGAACGTAATGATGACACTTCCTCGGGAAAATGCGCCGCCGCAACATCAGCCGTCACCTCGTTTCCTGAACCGTCAACAGCTGTCAAGCACCATGGCCACGAGCGTAGGTTTCCACCAAGATGCAATAAACACAAGTACCAAGATACGGACGTCTACTTCGGGGAGGTTCATACTTCCTTATGTCCTGCGCATGCTCAGAACATCAGAAGTGGGGGACTTGTGTTGGGTTAAGGGCCCAAGCCGAGGTCCGGCCCACTAACCTATTTTGCCAGACGAACGTCCAGCTAGAAACTAGGCCAGCCCACAGGCCCATGTTCCTTAAGGATGGACGAACGTCTGGTGTTGGAAGACTCAGGCCCAGCAGTTCATTCCGACGAACGTCTATGCAGGGAAAACCCAGAGCAAGCCTGTAGTCATCGGAGAAAATCCAGTGCACATGGTGAGTATCTATTAAGGCCAGGAGACGAACAGCCAATATATCTCAAGGGTCACTTGGAGCAATCCAACTCACTTCCGGGGTGGACGAACGTCCCCACTGATCCGGCGGGAAACCTAGATTCTGGCGGGAAGTGCATTTAATGCTAAAGATTTGGTAGTTGGGACACCAGCGGTCCACAGGCTGCCACGTCAGTACAGCCACCTGCCCATTGGCGGGTATAAATAGAAGCATTTATTTCATTGTAAAGGGTTGGCAACTTTCTATTCTTAGCATACTAGCTTCAGCATTCTTACTCGCAGCATTACTAACTGCCTTGTAAGACGAACGGCCGACGTGCCTTTTTTAGCAAGTAGATTGTACTTAGGGGAGTTATTACGAAGTTAATAATACCTATTTACATTGCCTGCTATTACTCTTGTTTCCTGATCCATCTGATAGTTGTTGGGCTAGACATTCATACACTCACTCCACTCGAAACCTTTGGGCTTACGTGTTGGGTCCAAGGGTTGAAGGAATAAACTTCAACACTCCTCAACACTCAATTCAAACAGGCCGTAAGAGTACATTGGATAGGCCATGGAATTTGACTTCCACTCCAATTACAACTCAGAAGAGTCATTCAATTACATATGGAGTATTAGGGACTAGGGAGTGTTTACCTTTGTTTCTATTTTTAGAAAGTGATTTGGATTTTGAAAGAAGTGGTAAAAGTCACAGATTATACCGTGGGATCGGCCCACTGTGCGCACAGTGTGCCAATCCCTAAGCGGCACCGTTTTATTTTTTAAAAAAATAGATCTTCTTCCTTCCCAACTTTTAGGCAGGCCGTTCCTCCGCAGATTCAATTTAGGGACATGGAAAATCATTCGCTTCTTTGAATCGTGATTTGACACACCCCCAGCCTTGAAGAGAAAGCTCCGTTAGCTGCTGAAGAATAGTGCTCTTTAATTTTGGGGAAAGAATCAGGGAAGGGAAGCTAAGGAAGCTTACTGCTTTTTGATGGAGTAATTGGTTTCGATGCATATGGAGTAATTGGTTTATATGTATATTAATTAATACATGGAATTACATGTTTTTATACGTGAGTTACATCTTCATGTGTAAGAATTACATCGTTTTAGAAGCGAGTTACATCTTCTGAAACACGAGTTACATTTGTAATAACATGAGTTACATGAAAAAAACTCTGGTATTCAAACAAAAAAATGATTTTTTTTTAAAATCCTTTATCATGTCATGATATTAAAAACCAAACATATTTATGATTTACATAAAGTAATTGTGCAATTAAACTCTTTTTTTCATTGTTTACGTTGAAAAAGAGAGTTACATTTCGTATGAACTTGAGTTACATTTCGAATGAACTTGAATTACATTGATCAATAACGTGAGTTACATATCTTCACACGCGAGTTACATCATTCATACTATTGGGCCAAAAAACAGTTATTGTACACGTGTGTACTGTTCACATGAATTTTTTTAAAAAAAATTGTGCAAAACTACGTCGTTTTGGGTGTGGGAGCACGGTGCACACCCTGGGGTGATACCATGGTATACGAACTGGGTAAAAGTTGATTACGTTTTACTCTACAGAATAGAAGTGATTATAGTAAAATTAACAAAAATTGAAGTGTTTGATAAAAAATGATTTTTAATGTAAAATTTTATTAAAGTACATGAATGCCCCTTCTTAAATTAAATGTAAACCCTTTCTGTCTTGAAAGCTATTTCTAAATCTATAATAAAATCTTATAAACACCAATGAAGGTTAGGGTGTTTTAGGAATGAAAAAAATGTTGGTGTAACATCAAAGCAATATTAACTTGATCTGTATGCTTAAATTATTGTACAACCATTTCTTTACCCAATTATGACACTATCTCCGTTAACTTTAACACCATTTTTCCGTTTTTGTTTGTCTGCTCCAATTTTCACTCACTCTAAATTGATTAGGAAAAATTGACAAAAATAATCCAAACTTTCGTTAATCTTCTCATAATAATCTCACCTTTAGGTAATCCCAAAATAATCCAACTTTTGCACCACATCTTCTTTCATTGGACCCTGACCATGTTTTTTACTCTTTAATTTTTGTGAAAATCATATAAATAATCTCACCTTTCACTTTTATATTATATCTTTATAAATGTGAGATTATTTATATAAGATTTTCAAAGGTAAAAAACTTGGTCATGGTCCAATGAAAGAAGATGTGGTGCAAAGTTGGAATTATTTTGGGATTATGTAAAGGTAGGATTATTATGAGAAGACGAGTGAAATGTGAGATTAATCTTATCAATTTTTCCAATTGATTATTAGTGTTTATTAATTACATACTCCGTTAGCTTTTATTGTGACGATTGAACTCCTTTAGAACGAAAGGGAGTTGCATGCTCCGTATTAATTTGTCCACTTTGTTATTTGGTAGGTGTGGTTTTTCTTCTAATACTCGAAGTTTTCTCCTATGTTGCTAATTTTTATATACTCCCTTTGTAACGTAAATAGGTGTTTTAATATGTTTTTCGCGTAGTTTAAGATAATTTATACATTTATTGTACATTTTCCTAAAAACGTAGGAGATTTTTTATACTGTACAAACACTGTTTACTTTATTAAAGTGTAATGTAGTTGCTTTTGGGGTAGATCTCTTTATAAAATAAAAATGTGACATTCATTTGTTACTTCCAAAAAATGAAAAAAATTGACACTTATTTTGATACAGAATAAGTTATAAATAAATGAATTATAGGGCGCTCTTATTTTTAAGCTGCTCATAAATGAATGAGTTCCAAACTTAATTACCTTTCATAAGTTTGAGGTATCTATTAGTAATTTCCTTTGAAATGGGGTATTCCAAGTTTATGTTTGAATTATACAACAAAAATTGTCCTAAATAGGAGTAAAACGTTTGTGAATTCCAAATTATAATTATAATGTTTTTATTTCGTAAATAAGAGTAATTACTATCATGTTTTATCATTTCCATACTATAATTAAGCATGACAATATTTTTCAACTTTTGCAGTAATTACTCATATTTAGAAAATAAAAATATGAATGTCCTATTTAAGAATTTCAAAACATTTTTACTCCTATTTTGAGAATTTTCACTTATATACAATCTATTTAAATAATTAACGTTGCAGCTACCAAAACAAGTGTGAAATTCAAATACAGCAAGAGAACCAAATGAAAAAAAACATAATGTTTAACTTAGGTAAAAAAAAATTATTGGGCATTACGCTATCGCGCAACGCGCCACACAAAACTAGTCCCAGGAGATAAATGTGGAGCTCGTGTTCTTGTTGGTTGACTTCATCCAAACCGAGTTACGAAATAAATACAACATCGACTTCACATCTACTCAGAGCAGGAATTTTTTGTAGCCAAAGCTAAGCAATGTTTTAGATTCAACAATTTTTAAATTCACAAATTATATCCGAGTGGGCCTCCGGCGACCTGGTAGCCTTCCATGGCTCGCATCAGGATAAGCTTAGTATGTACAGTATGTATATATTGAGCAGGAAGGGAGCCAGTGAAGTGATGCACAACGCATAAGAAAGATGAAAACGTACGACGTGAGAGAAGGGGGCATTTTGGGTTCATATTAGTTCCGTCCCACTCAACTTTGTCAAGTTGAAGCTATGTGAAAAATAATAATAGTAAAAACTTTGTGATTGAGGTTTGTGCAGAGGAGGGAGAAATGAATTGAATCACAAACTCATTGCTTTAAAAGGAAAATGACAAAATTTTTTGGGACAAACAAAAAAGCAAAGTTGGCAAAGTCCAATGAGACGGAGGGAGTGTTATTTACATAAAAATCTAGAATCAGCTAGCAGCACCGCTTTATCAGCTTTCAGCTTTTGGATTTAAAGTACTTAATTTAAGTAGAATCAGACATTTGAAAACACTTACTTGTCCACCTTTATATTTTCAAAATTAAATTAAAACTTAATGTATAATGTTACGTAACATATCTATATCATCATCATCATCCCAGTGCTTCAAAAGCTCTCACCTGCTATGGGGTAAGGGATGGTCGAAAATACGCAGCCTTACCCCTATACTAAAGTACAAAGAGACTGTTTTAGGATGACATATGATGAAAATCGCGTCAAAATTACATGGACTGACTGTTGTTTCACAATATAGAAGTGCAAACAGTTTTGTAATCCATTTTGCTTTATTACATCATATTCTCAAGCCAAAAGATAGTGAATCTTTCGCTCTATTGTAAATGATGGAAAAATAGTTTATCATGATGAATTATTATAGTTAAGTTCATTTTTAAGAAAATGATACTATCTCCATACCTTTAGCTTCGGGACATGAAGAGATTGAATTGATACATTTATTAAGAAAAGTGAGTTTATGTGGAGTGATTGATATTGAATTGATATAGTACAAATGATTTAGAAAAACACAAGTATTGTCAAATTGATGCATGACAATTTTAATGGGATGAACGGAAAAAAAGTCATAATGCGAGATTCCCGTCAAATCTGCCTGATTAATGAATTGTATTCTAGCTTTTCTATAGATTTGTGTATGTGCAGGGGCGTAGCCAAGACACTATGCCGGTACAAAATTTACACTACACAAAAAACACGAGATTGTTAGTAATTGTTGATAAAATACGTCAAAATTCATACAAAATTTGACAGAGACAAACAAATCCCGTAATTGTTTTTATAGTGTTAAATATATATACATTTAGACGAGTACAATTTTTTAGACAGATAATTAAAGTGTTTAGCCCGGCTCCGCGAGTGTGTATGTGTGCGTCAGTAAATGTTGAGTGGTTGAACAAGATTAAATGTGTGGTAATTGCATGAGCTCAAATTATTGGCACATGAGCATATCCGCATATGCCTGAATATAATTTGGCAGAAGAAGTGTGGATCGGATTGGCGTAGCCGGTAGGGAACAAGAATAGAAAAGAGTTAGTGAAAGTCGCAATCCGGCCTCATAGATAAATTCATAATATAATAATATACGTGGTTTAATTTATGTAGCAGTAATGTAATCCTTTGTGTCCGGAAGCCACAAAGAAAAGTAGTGAACTGATAATGGAAAGTTAGGAGTGATGTGAGGGGAAGGGGGGCTGATGAGGAAATTAAACAAAGCTTAATTTGGCTTCTTCTACAGTTCTACCTTGTTAGAATAGTAGTAGTGGAATCTGATGTATTTTAGTGAGTGACAGTACACTTTGTCGCCTTGTTGGAACTAGCTAATCCATTGGAGTATTAGCTTACTATAAGACCAATTGTTAGTTGACTATTTGGTGATTATCCATTTCTACTTTCTTTTTATTTATTTAATGCGGAGAGTTAGTTCGAAAGAGTGGCAAAAATATTACCGGAGGGGTTTTGATGGACAAAAATATGACCATTTTAAACCTGGACAAAAAAGTAATCCCTTGAAACTGAAATGTTATATTTGCGTTCTATCTACGAACTTCTCTCTTCGCACTGCTCCCCCTGCGGAATTCCTCGCCGCCGGACTGCATCGCTGCACAGGCCGTTGCTTCTCCGCCGCTTCTCATCACACAGGCCGATGCTTCTTCAATTCGCTCGCCGCTTGTCCGTCTCACCATGCTGCTGCGACCAACAAGTGACTAGTTGGTTCAGGACAGTGGCAGCTAGGGTTACTAGGGCAAGTAGGTGGCGGATGGATGGACAATCAGATCTTCTGGCGCCCAACTGGCAGGGGCGATGGCAGCGACTAGGGTTTCTGGTGGTGCGGCGGCAGTGGCTAGGGTTTCTGGTGGATGGAGCTGTGACGATTTTGCAGGGGATTTGGGCTTGGGAGGGGGTCGATGGGCAGGGGAGGGGGGGGGGGCAGATGGCGGCGGCCAGGATGATGCGATGGCGGCTGGAGTTTTTGAGACGACAGCCGAAATACCTTTGCGAGGAGTAATTGTGTGTCATTGTGGCGTTTTGAATGCAAAAATGTTACTGCAAGTTGTCACTGCAGAAGTGTCATTGTGAACGGCGGTGGTGAAGAAGTTACAGTGTAGATGTCCAAAGGTTGGGACGGGGATGTCACTCTGGAGGTCACTGTGGCGATGGCGGTGGTGATCGATGACAGTGGCGTCGTTAGTGACACGGGCTACGATGACTACAGTGATATTCGATAATGACATGAAAATTGGACAGTGACATGAATATTTGAATGTCACTTTATTTTATTCACATTTTGTCCAAATGTAAATATGGTCACATTTGTGGAAATTAACTTTAGTTTAGTAATATTCACGAAAACCCCCAATTACTTTAGAACTTTAGATTGCAAATTGGTACACTTAAATTTTTACACAAGTTCTTACTTTAATTGGGATGTCTCCAAATCATCTGAATTCCCTCTTTAGGTTCTTTTGAGTTAAAATCTTAAATTTAGACGATTATTCCTGAACTCGATCCCAAGAAACTTATGATCCGAAAATTCGAGCCGCTTGAGTAATCTTTCAGGCTCACAACACGTATGTAAACATCTACTTACAAGAAAACACTCTCAACTTAGGTACCAGGAGAAAATGTTACTCGATCATTGCTCAACACATTCAGCTTTTCAACAATAAGTTTACTCTTATAATGACGTTTGCCGAAAAATTAAAGCATTGATTAATGACCACGAGCTAGAGAATAATTTTGTGAGAAAAACATCACAATTCAAATTCACTTCCATGGTTGCAAAGACTTATTATACTCGGGTATGTGTTTTTGGTTAAGTTATTACTTCCTTTTTAGTTATATAATACGGAGTAATACGTAATATTAACTAGTATATGTTTTTTGGTAGCATGAGACTATTTTTTATCCAATGTACGTTAGGATGTTAAACACTGAGCATCGATTAATATTCTACTTAAAAATGGTGTGGGGTAAATGTTTTAAAACAACCGTTAGACCAAATTGGATTGAGCAACTAGACGGTGGATATAAATGTCCAAACAAATCCATATTAAATCGAAAAATGGAAACTAATAATCCAACCTTTTAACGGTCTTCTTTCAATAATCCCACCTTTGATTATTCATGAATAATCCAACCTTTGCACCTCATCTTCATTCATTGGTTCCTAGTCGGTTAATGACCTACTATTCCAAGTTATTTTCTTATCTTTCCAAAATATTATCTTTGTGAAAGATGAGATTTATGGTATAATGATCTGCAAAGATAAGAAAATAGCTTGGAATGACAGGTCATCAATCGGTCAGGAACCAGTGAATGAAGATGAGGTGCAAAGGTTGGATTATTCATGAATAATCAAAAGGTGAGATTACTGAAAGAAGATCGCTAAAAGGTTGGATTATTAGTTTCCATTTTCCCAATCTTATATTCCACCCTAAAAATTTAAGTCGATAAGAGTTGTAGCTCGAAATAATCTTATACTATCGTATACTATTCTCTGGCTTATCATTTTACTAGTTATTTATTTCGCCCATTGCGCAATTGGGATAGTGCCCAATGTTTATTTATTTAACTTGGGCATTTGATTACATAACATCTGGATAAGAAGTGAGCTTTGAATGTATTACTTGTTAAATATTTATTTGTTCATGTTAAAGTGTCAGTACACTATATAGAGTATGGTTATAGGAACAAACATAAATGTATAATGTACATGAAATTCTCATTTGATAACACTCAAATTGGTTTAATGGGCTGAAGTGGGTAGATTGATTGATTCTTTTAAATTATGAAAACAATAGTTAAAATTTACTACTACCTCCGTCCCACTAACAATGAGACAAGAAAAAGTTGCACGCAAACCAATAAAAAGTGATTTATGTGGTTGATTTTGAATTGATAAAGTAAGAATAAAGTAAGAATGATTTAGAGCCAAACCAATTTTACTAAATTTGGTATGAGTCGGTCTTAGTGGGACGAACCGAAAAGGTAAAATGAGACCATCTTAGCGGGACGGAGGGAGTACGTATGTTATTAATAAAACAAAGAAAATATTATGTGAAAATATATAGCTACAATGATCATTTATAATAACTTAAGCCAATTCTGCCAGAAAGGTAACTATAATCTTACTTATTTCGAATTTTCGATTATTATACAATTCGACACGTCAAACAAAAAGTTACGTGTTGGGTGAAAAGTTTATTCATAAGGCAGATAAGTTTTTTTTATCATAAAACAGCGGCCGTTATATTAAAATCGAGAAACATACAAGACAATATTCAGACAGAGTTTACAGATCCAATCGTGAACCCTATGAGTAAACTTAGAGTGAGTCACCTCATGCAAATCAACATGACTCGCTAAACCTGAAACGGGCAAATTTAGGCCTAAAACGACAAGAACCGAAACTCTGCCTATCAAAAGAAATCCAAAAATCCAAACATTCAAACCAAATTCACTCGGACTAAAACAGAAACGATTGCTACTAAAGAGAAAGTAATACTGAAAATAAAATCTTTCCACAAAGCTCTTCCCTGGTATGGAGGTGGTTCCGGAGGGGGACGAGCTTTTGCAATATATATGAATACCATCTTCACCTCGTTCATCCAAAGAGGCTCTTAATAACAATCTTCTTCTTGATAAAAAATAATAATAATAATCTTCTCTAGCAAATTGAATGACACAATAAGCGGTTAATTTGAATTGATTTAGGCTCAATTAAAAACATCCTTAGTCTAACAAATTGAATAGCACAAAATGGTTAATTTGAACCGATGTATACTTTTCTCTGTGTTACCTCTATTACTGAGGCACAAGTGTCAAATGGAAATGTCAATACGGACATATGGAGACACGATTCTGATCTCGCACTTCGTATATTGTTATACGTCTATGTGTATTAAAATAGAATTACTATGAACATGAGATGTTAGATCACCACTACCGCCACCTCCAACTCGACCCCAAGTACTCCCTCTGTTTCTGCTAAGATTGTTCTATATTTCCTTCTCACTCTGTCCCACTAAGATTATCGCATACTAAATTTGATAAAGATTGTATGGTTCTATTTTATTATATGTAGTACTTTATTCTTACTCTATATATAAATTGAATATGAAGAACATTAACTCACTTTTCTTAATATTGATAATAAAAAAATATTGATTATAATAACAATAATTAGTATAGTAACAATAATAAATCATGTATGAAATTTTGCAATTCGGTATGTACCTTTCTGATCTCATATGGTCTTGATCTTTGTGATGTGAAAACAATTTTTTTGATCTAATCAGATATAATCCAAAATTTTCTGATCTGATCTAAATGAAATAAGGAAAAATGGACAAAAATAATCCCAACTAACAATGATCTCTGCTTAAAATAATCCAAAGTATCAATTATATCAAAATAATCCTAACTATTGAAAAATCTTCTCAAAATACTCCACTTACTCATAAATATTACGGAGTATAAGTTATTTACAGATAATTCTAAGTTATTTTGAGAAAATTTTCAATAGTCGGAATTATTTTGAGATATTTGATACTTTGGATTATTTCAAACAGATCATTCATAATTGAAATTATTCTTGTCCATTATCCCATAAAATAATTGTACGGTAAGCACTAAACAATACTCCGTAAAATATTAATACCGAGTATGAAAAGAATAACGTACAACTGTGTCAGATGGCTTCATTCCAAAGAGTAAACGTAAGATTTACATGAAATTGTTTTTTTATCATCTACTCCGTACAACGTAGGCCTTTCAAGAAAAATTAAAAATGCAAAATTAAAAAAAAAAACATTGAATGCAAACTAAAGCAAGCGAATGAATAGAAACTGCCGTTGGAATGTTAGAAACTGACGTTGGAATTTAACAGAGCTAAGGAGATGTTATAGAGTTAATGATGAATGGTACATAGATTAAAACAAATTGTACTAGTGTAACTTGCTTTAGTATTACACCAACATTTTTATTATTCCTAAAATGCCATAACCATCATTGGTGCTTATAATTTTTTATTTTTAGATAGATAACAATTTGATGTAAGCATAATAATTCAAATTTGATTAGTCTAGTTTGTCCATACCAAATTTCAGCTCAAAATTCGTTCGGGAAGATATTCAAATCATTTTTTGAAGTTGACTGCGTCAAAATATACATATAAAATAGGAAGCATTGTGTTTTGTGATGAGAGATTACTATCTAAAAATGAACAACACTTCTGTAAGTACTTGGATCAGAGCTCCACTCGCTATCTGTCAACTTGTGATTAAAATTCAATTTACATTCTTACAGTGAACTGAGAGTCCTCAGGATTGGAGTGTCATGCTTTTTTAGGAAAGAACGCGTCCCATTGGAATTTATTAACTTTTCCTTTTTTATTGTTCCAAAAAGTATGTTACTTTCTCATAAAAGTAGTTAATTTGTGATTCTGCTCATTTCTGCACAAACATTAATCATAATGTTTTACTTTTCTTATTTATCATTTATTTCGAAATTGACGAAGTTAACCGGAGGTAATACTCAATAATTTCCATCTTGTCTTTATAACCCTCTAATCTAAATCAGGAGTATAAAATACAAATCAGTACTCCGTATATCATACTCCGTATGACACATATCGATCATCCTTCAAACTCCAAAGCATTAAAAGAAACATGTCATCCATTTTGGGATTTGGATAGAATAAAGTGAAATAATATGGACCACAAATTTCTTACTAAAAAGGAAACATGACATTCATTTTAGGACAACCGAAAGGGAAAGTAAGACAGATAAAATGGGAGGAAAGAAGTAAAGAATAACAAGGACAAGGACGTGATGAGTAGAATAAACAAAGAGATGTGATGATTACTGAATAAATGAACGCATTTGTCTTTTTGCTAGACTTTTACTGCTGAGAAGGGAGAAGAATAGCTTGATGGGCACTCCTATAGATCTACGCACTTTTCCCCCTACACAATTCAACCTAATTCGCCGGCAGCCACCAACTATAATGGCTCTTGATGACTTCATCCATATTTTATCTTTAGATGGATAATAAGTAAGAAAATGAAGAAAGAAACAAGCTAATTAGTTACAGTTTTTCCCTCATTTAGTTTCATGCATGTGTGATTTACCCATTAGTGTAGGGGAGGCCCACGATTAAACCCAACCTGCACAGTATATAGAGTCATCTGAAAGAATGGTTTCTCCTACAATATCATATATTGTCGCCCACACATCACATGGCTCCAACCACTCTTTGTTTTAAAGCTTTCCACTTGCCCACTAACCGATAAAAACCCAAATCGCCGCGCAACTTAGCTTATTCCAGGCAATCCATCCAGGATATAAGAATAATGTGTGCACTCAACTATTGATGTACTAGTGTACTACTACAGTCTAGTGTACACGTACGTATATTCATTAGCTAAGATTAATTCCTTAATTAGCTAGTTTTTCTTTGAAAGTAAATCTCAATAATATCCCATCATTAATAGGTGACAATTCTGGTACCTTTCTAAAATATGGGGTACCATACCTATCATTCATTTGATTGGACCGCATCACTTTATCATTTTTAATTTAGATTTAAATAATTCAACTGTTACATTCTCATTGGTCCATATGAGCAAAGGTATGGTACCTTATGGGTACTATAGAATCAACCTCATTAATATGCATGTGTGGACCTTCTAATCTTTGCACTTCAGGTTACGTTTTGAGGGATATTGGATTTTGTACATCATTTTCAAATGATCAATGTGCGCACTCAATCAGTCAGAAAATTTTGAAGAAGTATGGTGTAAACTCGAATGGTTTTATATAATGAAATTGCGGTGCACATATAATGATTTTTAAAATACAATGCAATGTCAAATAGCATCCAAAATATAGGGTGCAAAGTCAGAATTTCATTTTAATTAATTATCATCTATGTAGCCATATGTTGTGTATTCACATGGTCATTGCTCGCCTTCCATTGGTATTGAATTTGTCAAAGTACCATAGGCTAGGCGTGGGAAAAACCGAACTAAAACCCCAAAAACCGACCCTAGTTCGGGCCAATGATGTTCTCGCGCTGGTCCGGGTATTTTTCTTTTTAACCGGCCTGAATAAAAAAACCCGTACCGAACTCAAACATTCGGGCTCATTAACAGGCCCTACAATCTATAACCTGGCGCGGACCGATAAAAATCTGAAACAATTATCTTTAATATAAAATCAATATAATATATGATTATAATTTATAAATAATTCCTAATATATGATTATAATAAAAAAGAACGACTTCGTAACTTTTAGAGACTACAAATATGTTCAATTTGTTTACAGTAATGACCATAAATATATTTATAACAAATCTAGTCACATTTTTATCCCTAAGTTATTTTCGTAATATTTTAAGAAAACCTATATTATTTCTGTATATGCATCTTAAAAAATATATTACGATGATTATCTTCTTTCGATTAGAATTGTTAGTGATCTAAGAGATTAATACTTGTGTTTTTATTTGTAGTTTATATTTTTGATTAATTTTATTAGAAAATAGGTTTTAAAATATAAAATAAAAGGATAATGAGATTATTTCACGTTCGAGCTTTAAATTAACCGCCCCAACCCGAACCCGGACCGAACCTGGGCTACCAAAAACCTGAATCAGACCGAATATAACGGGCTTTGTCGTGTATCATCTGTAGCGAAACTATGAACGGGAGCTAGCAATCCGGGTTCAGGTCCCTAATTTTCACAACCCGAGACCTTACAGGCAATTTACGTGTATATAAAAAATCCGACCCAAACCGAACCAATCCCACCCCTTCCATATATTAATAATGTATTTATTACCTAGAATAAGATTTCCATATCTTGTTAGTTTCCTATTGTATTTTGGACACTTATTCTATTATATATATGACATCCAGGGCTACCAATTGGGTAAGTCATTCCATTATTCTCACATGGTATCAAGAGCTATAGGGTTTTAGGCAATTTTTTTCGGCCTCATGGCTTCTCACGATACTTCTTCCGCCGCTGCTATTTCTAGTGTCACCGCCGCCGAAAATTCGCCGGTGACCTCTACTATTCTGAGCGCGATTGATACGCGGCCTTTAATCTCCGACTCACAACTCACAGTGCCGTTCCCATCGTTGACCGTGCCGCTACAGTCGTCCTCTACCGTGCTGCACCAATCTGCTCCAACTTCTTCTTGGATCGCGCCGGTATTTACATGGAGTCCCACGTTTCCTACACCTCAGCCTCAACAGTATGAAGAGGTCGTTGCTGAATCAAGTCAGGCAGGTGGTTTGCGATTTGCAGGCACTACGTTGTCTGGGGCTCCGGGCCTGCAACTTCCGCAGTCCACAGGAGCTATTGGTCAACGGATAGCCTCCACACCCGTGCCTACTTCCTTTTCCAGTCTCGCGCAAGGTATGGGGTTCGGGGCTTCATCTATTACCACTATTGTCACAATTAAACTGTTGGCCGTAGAAGACTATTTACCCTGGCGTACTCAATTTGAGTCCTTTTTGGTCTCCAACGGTCTTCTGGGTATTCTTGATGGCTCTCTTCCGGCTCCACCGGTGTATACCTATGATATATATCAGGCTCAAAACATTAATCCTGAATATTATCACTGGTTAAAACTGGATCAGACTGTTCGTTCTTGGCTCTTTGCTACACTTTCACGTGATATTTTACTTAGAGGTTCATAACTTGAAAAACTCCAACGCCATATGACAGCGTTTAGAGTCCCGTTTTATGGCTGCTAGTCTAGCCCGCTCCATGGAATTGAAGCACATGCTAACTCATCTTCAGCATTATCTTCTTTGTGTACTAATTATGTCTCTGCAGGGTCCCCAACTTTTGAGACTAGTTTTGGTTCTATTCCTCCACCCGTTGTCTGTCAAATATGTCATTCTCCAGGTCATTCTGCCGTTACGTGCCCCTCTCGTTTTATGCAATCTCAGACTCCTGCTTTAGCTGTTTCCACGGGAGAATCCACACCAAATGTCTGGTATCCTGACTCCGGTGCTTCCGCTCATATGACCTCGAATGAAGGTATTTTAGAAAATAAGTCTATTTATTCTGGACCACTACAAGTTACAGTTGCTAATGGTTCTAATTTACCTGTGATGACTATTGGTAATTTGACATTATCTGCTAGGCCTAGACCTCTCCATTTAAAATCTGTTTTTCATGTTCCTCATCTCAAATATAATCTGTTGTCCATTCAAAAGTTATGTGCCGATAACAACTGTCTTGTGATTTTTGATAAAAATAATGTTTTTGTTAAGGACAAACTTTCGGGGGAGGTACTACTTCAGGCATCCAGTAATGGTGGCGTCTATCCTATTTCCCTTTCCAGCACTCAGCCTGTTGCTCTTATCTCTTATGTTGCACCTGGACCAGTCTGGCACCGTCGTTTGGGACATTGTGGAAATCGCATTTTAGCTAAACTTAAAAAGTCTGGCTCTATTTTGAGTACTTCTAGTTTTTCTCATGATTGTATTTCTTGTCGGTTAGGAAGATCTCAACGATTACCTTTTCAAGAAGTTTGGCATAAATCTATTGCTCCTTTATATTTAATTCATTCTGATGTTTGGCAGTCTCCTATTGTCTCCGAAAGTGGCTTTAAATATTATGTTCTATTTATTGATGATTATTCTCGGTTTACTTGGCTCTACCCTATGCGCAATAAAAGTGAAGTTCTACGACATTTTCAGCATTTTAAATTAATGGTGGAAAATTTACTTGATCATAAAATCAAAATTTTTCAAAGTGATGGAGGGGGTGAGTTTGATAATCATGGTATGCGTAATCTTTTTCTTCAGCATGGAATCTTGTTTCCAAAATCTTGTCCTGACACCCCTCAACAAAATGGGGTTGCTGAGCGAAAACATCGTCATCTCCTTGAATTAACTCGCACTATGCTATTTGAGGCAAAAATGCCGAGTAAATTCTGGGTTGATGCCGTTTTTACAGCTACCTATATTATCAATCGTCTTCCCACTCCGAATTTAAATGGTGCGTCGCCATATGAAAAATTATTTCACCACACTCCAGACTTCTCTTTTTTGCGTGTATTTGGGTGTGCCTGTTTTCCTAATTTTAATGCCACTTCTGCCAACAAGCTCTCTCCTAGATCTGTGTTATGTGTTTTCTTGGGATATGCTCCTGAATATAAAGGTTATCGTTGTCTCGATCCTACTACCGGCAAAATTTACATTAATCGGAATGTCAGATTTTATGAAAATTATTTTCCTTATTCTGAATTAATTTTATCAATTGAAAAATCTGCTATGCCAACGGTGTTACCAGCATCCACGGTGTCACTGCTTCACCAGGCCGCCCCATCTTCTTTCCATACTTCAGACAACACTGTGACCAATAACCAGCCCATACATATGACCAGCCAGCCCCACTCATCACCTTCTGATTCTACTCCAAGAGGCTCGGTCACCTTTCCAAATTTGACCAATGACCAGTCTCCCTCTACCCAACTCACTTCCGCTTCATCACCCAACATCACCGACCGGCCTACCTCACCGCCTACCTCACCGTTATCTTCTACCTCTGGCAGTTCATCTGCCGATACTACCTCACCGCTAGCATCTCCCCCTGGAATTGGTCATCATATGCAAACCCGTTCCAAATCGGGTATTTTCAAACCCAAAACTATTTTTAATCTTCAAACTGATGTTTCGGCATGTGATCCCTCATGTTTTTCTATGGCTAATAAAGATCCTAAATGGAGAGCGGCTATGGCCGAGGAGTTTAATGCTCTTATAGATAATCATACTTGGGATTTAGTTCCATTTAATTCTCGTAACAATGTGGTCGGGTCTAAATGGATTTATAAGACTAAATTTAATTCTGACGGGTCTGTTGAGCGTCATAAAGCGCGTCTGGTGGCACAGGGTTTTACTCAACAAGCTGGTGTGGATTTTTCTGAGACATTTAGTCCTGTGGTTAAACCCACTACTGTTCGTATTGTTTTATCTCTGGCAGTGTCCTTTGGTTGGATGATGCGTCAGTTAGATGTTAAAAATGCATTTCTTCATGGTAATTTGACAGAAGAAGTTTATATGCGTCAGCCTCCAGGTTTTGTTCATCCTCAGTTTCCTCATCATATTTGTCGTCTCAGGAAGGCTATCTATGGTTTGAAACAGGCCCCAAGAGCCTGGTTCTACCGGTTTAGTAGCTTCCTATTAACCCATGGCTTTGTTTGCAGCAAGTCTGATAATTCCTTATTTATTTTTCGCCAAGGGTCCACTATTCTTTATCTTCTTCTCTATGTTGACGATATAATTATTACCGGTAATTCCCCATCTTTTATTAACACCTTTATTTCGTGCCTTGGCCGATATTTTGCTATGAAAGATTTAGGGGATTTGCATTTTTTCCTGGGTGTCCAAGCTGTTCGTCATTCTAAAGGATTGTTCTTATCTCAGCAAAAATATGTGTCTGATTTGTTAACAAGGTTTCATCTTCATATTCTTAAACCAGTTCGTACCCCTCTTCCTTCACGAACTAAGCTATCTCTCACAGATGGTGATCTTCTTACAGAACCTACTGAGTACAGAAGTATGGTAGGTGCTTTACAGTATTTAACTATGACTCGCCCTGATATCACATTTGCTGTTCACCTGGTTTCTCAGTTTATGCATGCCCCCCGTACTTCCCATATGTTGGCTGTTAAGCGTATTTTCAGGTACCTTCAAGGCACCTCAGATCATGGTTTACTGCTGCGGCCGAATATTACAGCTCCTACTCTACAGGCATACTCTGATGCTGATTGGGCCGGTTGTCCAGACAGTAGTCGCTCCACATCTGGCTTTGCTATATTTTTGGGGCCTAACTTAGTCTCTTGGAAGTCCAAGAAACAACCTACGGTCTCCCGGTCTTCTACTGAAGCTGAGTATCGGGCCATCGCTTACACCGTTCAGGATACACTTCACATTCGCTCCATTTTATTTGAGCTTGGGGTCCCGATATGCACGCCTGTTAAGTTGTTCTGTGACAATGTCTCTGCTTCTTATTTATCTATGAATCCTATTCAGCATGCTCGCAGTAAACACATTAGCATTGATTATCATTTTGTTCGAGAGCGTGTCTCGCATGGAGATCTGGTTGTTCGCTATGTACCTACGCAGTTTCAGTTGGCAGATATTTTTACCAAGTGCTTATCTCCTCAACGGTTCAATTTTCTTCGAGACAATCTGTGCGTTATTTCTCCTGCACAGACTGAGGGGGTGTAATAATGTATTTATTACCTAGAATAAGATTTCCATATCTTGTTAGTTTCCTATTGTATTTTGGACACTTATTCTATTATATATATGACATCCAGGGCTACCAATTGGGTAAGCCATTCCATTATTCTCACATATATAGGCTCTTAATCACAACTTATTTTTGAGTGTTTAATTTGGAATTTCGTTAAAAAACTAATATGAATGTTTAAACAATTATATTGTGTGATTCAAGAGTTCTGCTTACGTATAACTTTTGTCAAAGTGCTTTTTGCACGGATTTGGAAAATATATGCCAAATTCTTTATGAATTTTGACGAATCTCTGCCAAAAATACATGTCAATCCCGCATTTTTTTTATAAAAATCTTTGTAAAAATCTCAACTTGAGTAGATAAATCATGTTGAGCTCATTGTGAGAAGTGAGAACGTACTAATTATCACTCAATACTAATGCATATTATACATTGACATATGTGTTTTTTCATGACTCGACTGAATTGGTTTGATAGAAATCTAGTTTATGAATGATTTTCACCTATTACGTACACAGTTCTACACCCATATTTGTTACTATATATATATATATATTATTGCATGATGATGCTACGTTAAATTACTACCAGAGTTTTTAAAATAGCTTAGATGTTTTCCAGTTTTTTATATGTTACTATCTATTTTGTTTTAATTTAGTCGTCTAGCTCTCTTAAATTCGGAACAAACAAAAGTTTATTTTATTAGAAGAGTATTCACTACAATAGAATTGAAGCATATAGTGAAATTTGCATTTCAATATTGTCAAAATATTTTTAAACTATTTATTTGAGTAAATATTTGAAAAGTTTATTCATGACAGGTTTTAACAAATACAAATTGAATATTATAGAATCACGGCTACAGATATATAGTGAAGTAGTGAACAACTCAATATTTGTATACAGGTAGTTTTTTTTAGTGTCTAATAATGCAAATTTTAATTATACAAAATTAAAGATTAATTGTTTTCTATGTAAGGTTGAACGTGACAAATATATTGAACTGAAAATACCTTAGTTTTCCCTATTGCGCACAGACACTAAGAAACTAAACATCATAGGGAAGGAGTATCAGTTATGGTAGTGTAAAGATTTCATGCCCGTATGCCACAAAGGTAAAAGGATACAAGAAAAATCCAAACTTATATTACATTCAAATTGAATTAGATAAACGCAACGATCCATTACAAGAACAAATTGTGCTATATATATAAGAAGCTCAACAATCCATTTCCCTCTGATGGCACAACAATGCAACAACAAAATGTGAAAGAGAACGACAAGAGAATACAAGAGAACCAGTCATTTTTTATGATTCTACACACTTCACAATTCAACAATGAGGATCTTTTTATTAAACAAATTAGTAGCCCCATATACTTGTTGCTTAACTCTTCTCTTCTCGGAGCATTCACATTATTTTAACCATCGCATACTTGTCAAGGTGCAGAGACTGGTAGAGTTACGTGTGCTTAGTATTGTGTTGGTGGTGGTGGAGAAGCATAAATATACACGGGTGGAGGAGACTTCAACGGTGGTGGGGGCGAGGTGTAGTGGTATGGTGGAGGAGGAGATGAAGATGGCGGTGGTGGGGATTTGTAGTGATAAGGCGGAGGGGGGGACGGTGAAGGTGGTGGGGGGGATTTGTAGTAATAAGGTGGTGGAGGAGATGGTGAAGGCGGGGGTGGGGACTTGTAATAGTAAGGTGGAGGAGGTGATGGGGATGGAGGAGGTGGAGACTTGTAATAATATGGCGGAGGAGGTGAAGGTGAAGGGGGAGGAGGTGACTTATAATAATAAGGTGGAGGAGGTGATGGTGATGGTGGTGGTGGAGATTTATAGTAATAAGGTGGTGGTGGAGATGGTGATGGAGGTGGTGGGGACTTATAATAATAAGGTGGAGGAGGAGATGGGGACGGTGGAGGCGGGGACTTGTAGTAATATGGTGGAGGAGGTGAAGGTGATGGAGGAGGAGGTGACTTATAGTAGTAAGGTGGAGGAGGTGACGGTGATGGCGGTGGTGGAGATTTGTAGTAATAAGGTGGTGGTGGAGACGGTGATGGAGGTGGTGGGGACTTGTAATAATAAGGTGGAGGAGGAGATGGGGATGGTGGAGGCGGGGACTTATAGTAATATGGTGGAGGAGGTGAAGGTGATGGAGGAGGAGGTGACTTATAGTAATAAGGTGGGGGCGGTGATGGTGATGGTGGTGGTGGAGATTTATAGTAATAAGGTGGTGGTGGGGATGGTGATGGGGGTGGTGGGGACTTGTAGTAGTAGGGTGGAGGAGGGGATGGGGATGGTGGGGGTGGTGACTTGTAATAATAAGGTGGAGGAGGTGATGGAGATGGTGGAGGCGGAGACTTGTAATAGTAGGGCGGAGGAGGTGATGGAGATGGTGGTGGTGGAGACTTGTAATAGTATGGTGGAGGAGGTGATGGGGATGGTGGAGGTGGAGATTGATAATAGTAAGGTGGTGGAGGTGATGGCGACGGGGGAGGAGGAGATTTGTAATAGTAAGGCGGAGGTGGTGATGGCGAAGGGGGAGGAGGAGATTTGTAGTAATAAGGCGGAGGTGGTGATGGCGAAGGAGGAGGAGGGGATTTGTAGTAGTAAGGCGGTGGAGGAGATGGAGACGGCGGAGGAGGAGACTTGTAAAAGTAAGGCGGGGGAGGTGATGGAGATGGGGGAGGAGGAGACTTGTAGTAGTAAGGCGGGGGAGGTGATGGCGAAGGCGGGGGAGGAGACTTGTAATAGTAAGGTGACGGAGTAGGCTTAGGCTTAGGCTTGGGCTTGGGCTTGGGCTTTTCGCATTCCCCATGAATAGGCTTAGCTGCATAAGCAAATGGTTTGGCATAAAGAACAACTTCATAATCTGTCTTTGACTTCACTTTGAGCTCAGCACCCTTTATCCCCCAATGAAGATTGGTGGGAATATTGCATTTGGAATGCTTGGGTGGTGCATGAAGCTTGGCACTACATGCCTTTGCTCCATATTTTCCATAATCAAAACCTTCCACTTCTACACTAAACTTCCCATTGTTTTTGGTGTCTCCATACCACTTTAGCTGCTTCTTACCTGCCTTGCATGTTACTTCAACCACGGCACCTGCTCCATATATGTGTAACTATTAGTATAATCTTCATCAACCCTATTTAAGTCAAAGTCTTTTCTCAAAAAAAAAAAAAAACAGAGTATTCAAAACAATTAATTTACAAGATTTACTAATTCCAAACCATCACTTAATGTTTCTTCGTGGTATCATTTATAATCTTGTACCTAATGTATGTAAATCTTAAAGTCGTACGGATTATTCAATATCTTTACAAGAATAAAAATAAAGAATAGTTTGACTAATAATACCATAGAGACCTAGAGACACACTTGCACACTTTGTGTCTTGTCATAGAGAAAAAGCTAGCCGACTTCATTATGTCTTGCTTATTTGTTTAAATAAACTTTGAAACGAAATTGCACTTCTATGATTTTATCACTGAATGTTGAATTTTCTCAAAGGTGGCTTCCTCAAAATTTTTCAACCTAAGAGTATATTACTAAAAAAATATGTAAAAATGTAAAAATGTAAACTAATTAATCAATATCTATTGACTATATATTTGATAAGTGTATAGTACTCCCTCCGTAACACTCATATCTTCCCACTTTCCTTTTTTAACCGTAACATTCATATCTTCTCATTTCTAAATCTTCCCATTATACTCTCAATAATTTTAAAAACAATACACTATTACAATTACTTTTTTTAGATTTATCCTTCAATCCAGCACACTATTTCATTATCTTTCCATCATATACTCAATAATTTATATCTCCTTTCACTATTCTTAATCTCACTTATTTTGGAAGTAGGAAGATATATGTAATACGGAGGGAGGGAGTAGTACTTATTGTTGTGTTGAAAGTGACCACTGATAAAAAAAAAAGGTCATAATTTTGGGAAAGACTTCCAAATGATGAGCGACTTTTAACTCCAAATGATGTGCTAATAATTTTCTTTTAATCCAAATCCACTTCAAATCAAAATGTTATAAGAGGCTTTAATTTCATCATTGAGAATTGAGAAAATAAGCGTAGCTAAGTAAATTGATCATTCAAATAGGTCACTTTAAATCGGGAACTCTTCCGGTAAGGTGTACCTTACCGGAGTCTCCGTGCGGCCTCCACGTTTTGAGGGCCTTTCCGGTGGATTTTTTCGATGGAATTTTTTGAGCATGTTTTTTATCAAATCTAGTACATCTATACTAAATTTCAGCAAAAAATTCAATCATGAAGACAGTCAAATAATTTTTGAAAGATAACTGTACCCTTTATATACAGGAAAGTTTTCCCTTTAAATCAGCCTTCTTAACATTACAGTACAAATTATAGAAGCGCTTATGTTATTAATTATTGAGCGGACCGGGCAGCATGCACTAATATTTTACCAAACGGTTGCGGGTTGCTTCGTTTGGATGACCAGATTTCACTTGAAGATAAAGTTAATATTTCTACATAATATATTTAATTTTAAATCTAGCTATAATAAAAATTAATATTGATATTTCAAAAGAAATTTGAAATTTCTATAAAAAAGGAAACATATGAATTTAGACATGAAATGAATTTGATAATTGATACACAAAGTAGATAATAGGAGAGGACATAATTGACTATAGACTAGTGATTAAGACAATTCATTTGGAAGGTAGCTAGATATTGGATGGGTGTGTTTTGTGTGGATAAATTCTTTTGAGTGTCTCAATTGAAGTAGTAGGAAACTATATCATACTTCATTTGTATTTTACATGATGTTGAGCATAAATATTTTAAATTATTAACTGTTCATTCTTTTAATATATAAATAAATGTAACAAACTAAATCACTCCAAAAAAAATTAAATGTAACCAAAATTAAAATCGGCATTTTCAAATGTGGAAGTCAAATCCAACACAAAAGAGTGGATATTAGCTAGCTTGTATGAATGACAAGTAGCTAAAAAAGTCCAACAGAACTGGACTTCAACGTGCGGTACTGCGGTTGCGTATGCTGTTTCCCATCGTCCCATATGCGAGTGATGAAACTAAAAAGATCTGTATTTATTTTAGGACAATTTTACCCCTTTCATTTCAAAATAAAATCCTAATTTGATTTTTTAAGTAGAGCATATTTTGGTTAAAGCACACACAAATTTACGTAAATTTTTCCATTTCCTCGTTTAACTCACCCTCTATTATTTAAGTCCAAAACAATTATTTTCCGGTCTAAGTGTCTAACTCAACCTAAAATTCTGAATTTGTCCCGCTTTCAAGCCTTTTTTTATTACTCCAAGGGGTGTGAGGGAGTGGAGTTGGAGTAATCAGGGCTGAAACTCAGCTCATTGAGTTTCCAACCCTTGTGTGCCTAGCGGGATTCGAACTCGACACCTCTCACTACACACGGTAACCTCACAACCAGTTGGGCCGGAATGCTTGATTGTCCCGTTTTCAAGTCTAACATTGTTAATTTTCATTATAATTAATATTTAAATTAAGGTGACAACTTCGGTACCCTTTTAAAAAATGGGGTACCGTACCTATCATTCATTTGATTGGACCACATCACTTTATCACTTTTAATTTAGATTTAAATAATTCAACTGCAACATTCTCATAGGTCCATGTGGACAAAGGTATGGTACCTTATGGGTACCATAGAATCTACCTTAAATTAAACCTCATTTAACTATATTATCCCTGTTAAATATCTCACACCGGAAAATTTTGGATGAACAAAGTGCTATATTAACACATGAGCTACTCCTCCTATCAGGTTGACCTTTTAAGATGAAACTCCATGTCTTAACATGGTATCAGAGCCAAATCGATCCACGGTGTGGGGCCCCTTATAAAAAATGACGATACGATTATAAAAAAAATGACAATTACGTCCGGATAAAAAAACGGACCGATGAAAAAAATATGAATGATGACATGATCTAGACGAAGAGTCTGGTCGTAGGGAGAGGTCTTAAATATCCCACACCGGAAAAGTTTGGATGAACAAAGTGTTATATTAACACATAGGCTACTTCTCCTATTAGATTGACCTTTTAACATGGAACAGTGGGTCTTAAGTTCTTAACAACTCCATAGTGATACTCTTTAATAAATACGGAGTAGTTTACTTTAAATCTATTGTATTTTTTTGTTTTCTAATTATGTATTTCTAAAGAAAAACTAATACGTGTAATTAATAATGCGCTTTTGGTAAAAAATATTTTATTTTACTACGGAGTATTTAATTTAATACTACAGTAATAACTAATAAGAGGAAACGAATTTGATATTGGGACGATAATATCTAGAAATAAAGTTAGAATTTAATACGGAGTAATTGATAAATAAAAGAAAATTGAATTTAATTACGTAATTGAAGAGAATATGAACAACTTTAATTTTACCTTTGAGGTGTTTTTTGTCATGTGATTTGTGGGGGGTTTCCCAGTCATAGCACCTGATACAGTACACTTTCCCGACAACTTTAAGAATCAAGCCGTGATGACGTCCAGGTGGCGGTGGTGAAGTGTAGTAGTACGGCGGAGGAGGAGATTTAACCGGTGGAGGTGGAGAGTTGTAATGGTACGGAGGTGGAGGCGATTTCACTGGTGGTGGTGGAGAGTTGTAGTAATACGGTGGTGGTGGAGATTTCTTAGGAGGTGGGGGTGACTTGTAGTAGTACGGTGGTGGGGGAGATTTCTTGGGAGGTTGTGGAGAGTGGTAGTAATATGGTGGCGGTGGAGATTTTTTAGGAGGTGGTGGAGAATGGTAGTAATATGGTGGCAGTGGAGACTTCTTAGGAGGTGGCGGCGAGTTGTAGTGGTATGGTGGTGGTGGAGATTTCTTAGGTGGTGGCGGAGAATGGTAATAATATGGTGGCGGTGGAGACTTCTTAGGAGGTGGCGGAGAGTTGTAGTGGTATGGTGGTGGTGGAGATTTCTTAGGTGGTGGTGGAGAATGGTAGTAATATGGTGGCGGTGGAGACTTCTTAGGAGGTGGCGGAGAGTTGTAGTGGTATGGTGGTGGTGGAGATTTCTTAGGTGGTGGTGGAGAACGGTAGTAATATGGTGGCGGTGGAGATTTCTTCGGTGGTGGTGGAGAATGGTAGTAATATGGCGGCGGTGGAGATTTCTTCGGTGGTGGTGGAGAATGGTAGTAATATGGTGGTGGTGGGGATTTCTTAGGTGGTGGTGGAGAATGATAGTAATATGGTGGTGGTGGAGATTTCTTAGGTGGTGGTGGAGAATGGTAGTAATATGGTGGTGGTGGAGACTTCTTTGGCGGTGGCGGAGAATGGTAATAATATGGTGGTGGTGGAGACTTCTTAGGCGGTGGCGGAGAATGGTAATAATATGGTGGTGGTGGAGACTTCTTAGGTGGTGGTGGAGAATGATAGTAATACGGTGGAGGTGGAGACTTCTTTGGTGGTGGTGGAGAATGATAGTAATACGGTGGTGGCGGAGACTTTTTCGGAGGTGGTGGAGAATTATAGTGATATGGAGGTGGAGGCGATTTTACCGGTGGTGGTGGGGATTTATAGTGATAAGGTGGTGGCGGAGAAGATGACGGAGGCGGGGGAGATTTATAATGGTACGGTGGCGGAGGCGATGGTGATGGTGGAGGCGGAGATGAGTAAATATAAGGATCCCCCGACACCACACTAGAAGCGGCTAACACTACAAGTACCGCCACGACATGACGTGGCATTAGACGACCCCTACCGGGGTCGCCACCGTGAACAGCCATCTCGTCTCCAGTAAGGAGCTAGCACCACCAGTGCCGGCGGCCGAACTTAATGAAATATACTCGGAATGAAAAAGGTACGTATACTATAATCTACAAAATAATAAAGCTCAGGTTTGAGAGCAAATTAAGTTGGTATTTTTGTGATGACGATAGGCTTCCTATACCCAAAGTATATATAGTGCAAATTTCTCCCTCAATTAGTTGTTGGTGTGGAGCTGTCCATTTGGGACCTATTCAATCAATGAAATTAATACTATACTCGTAACATTTTATCTTTGTTAGTCAATATTGGAAAACAATATAAAAAGTAAAAGATGAAAAATCTACCCAATATCGTAGTAATTACATTTCAAATAACAGCTGGACGTCCCAAATATTTTAACCCTATTTGATAGATCACTTTCAAATTTCCATTATTTCCAGTCTTTCTCTACCAACCCAGTGGTGTTCCTTCAATTAATCAAACATATATATGTGCAGAGTTAGTCGAATGGCTTAAAATATACTTACAAGTTACAGCGTAAGTACATCCAAATCCATTTTAAATTAAGTTTCATGATGGTTTTTCATTCATCTATAAGGGATAATATATGTGCACATATATATTTGATGTTTATTTTCTCTTGCAAGTTGCAACACGTTCGTCTTGTACGTTAATACGTAGAATTATTTACTTTTGAATGAATTAATTATATGTGTATGACTGTATGAGAGTTGCTAGCTTTTCTGATCAATATGCGTTTTTGACCACTTAAAATACGTAAAATATTTTCACCACAATGACCTAATCTACGATGCCACACAGGGCCAGTGGTCAGAACTGAGGATAAAGCTAAAGTAGACGGTGGACTGAGGCTGAGAGGGTAGAGATGACCATTAGTTGTTGCCCGAAGAAGAACCATCCCCGAAATTTTGTCCTTAACAAAAAAGGAATTTTTGTCAAAAATAGCAACACAGTTGTTATCAGCACACAATTTTTGAATTGAAATCAAATTGAATTTAATATGAGGCACATGATAAACAGATTTCAATAGCAGTGGTCGGCCAGAGGAATTTAAAGAAATATCACCAACATGTTTAATAGGGAGTTGAGCACCATTAGCAACACTAACAATAGTTGGACCAGAATAAGTAGATTTATTTGTCAAAATACCTTCAGAAGAAGTCATATGAGCAGAGGCACCAGTATCTGGATACCACAGAGCTTCATTAGCTTGACCGGTGAGAAGAACAGGTGCAGTGGGTGGAGTAAAACGAGACGGACAACTGATTGCAGAATGACCTGCAAAGAAACAAATTTGACACACATCGGGTGGAGGAATTGCCCCAAGAATTCCCTCAGTTGATGATGAGCCTGCAGATTTAACATTAGTACCACAATATAATATAGCATTAGTATTTAAAGTGGACAAAATAGAATTACTTATAACACCTGCATTTGGAGGTCTCAGTTGATGTTGTTGTGGCCCAGGCTGCCCGAATGCATGTTGCTGTTGTGGAATCTGGCCGAAGCCCTGCTGCTGCCCCTGGCCGAAGTTCTGCTGGCCATGGCCGAAGGCCTGCTGCTGTTGGTTGTACTGGGTTGGTCCGCGGCCTGCTGTTGCCCCTCTGCCGCGGCCTGCCCTGCCACGGCCTCCTCGCCCGCGGCCACCGCGGCCACCGCGGCCACCACGGGGTGCGACACCTCTTTCTTGAACGGCAAATGCTTGATAAGCAGGGGAGGCATTTTGTTGACGAAGATAAAGAACCCTCTGTTCAGCCTCTAACAAACTCCGATGAAGTACATCCGGTGGAAATTGATCAGGAAAAAGGGAAATAGTGCCCATGGTGGATTCATACTCTGGTCCGAGCCCCATAAGGGTGGTCTGAAGTACTTCTTTATGGGACACAGGAGAATTAATTGCAGCCAGTTCACCAACTAATAAATGAATTTCCCTTAAATAATTTTCCATGGACTGATTTTCCTTCTTTTTCATATTAGACAACAAGCGTCTAAGGGTCATAGACCTAGCCAGACTAGCTGATCGGAATCGATTTTGCAATCTTTCCCAAATCTCAAAAGAATGTTTAAGTTCATGTACATCAATTAATACATCACGGGTAAGTGTAGCAAAAATCCAAGAACGAATTGTTTGATCAACCCGTAACCAATGAGAATAATCAGTATTAATGATTTGGCGATTATTAAAATCAACCGTGTACATTGGAGGTACCTGTGTGGAACCATCCAAGAAGCTAAACACACCTTGAGAGACCAGGAAAGATTCAAATTGAGTACGCCATGTGATGTAGTCTTCTACCGCCTTGAGTTTGATTGTAACAATTTGTGTGACATTGTTGGCCGGAGAGATTGATTGTGCAACAGCTGCCATCGGGGACTGGAAGAGAAATTGATCAGGCGGCCGAGACAGACCAGGGGCTCCTGAAAACGTGGAGCCAAAGTAACCCGGACTTGAGTTGGGTAATTGGGCGGCAGTAAAGGCAGGGGTCGAGAAGGGGCTGCCTGGATACATCAAAGGAATGTTTTGAAACAGGGAGAATGTGCCACGATCGAGTGAAGGAGATGCAGAGGTCACGACCGATCCCGGCTGAGAGGTAAGCACCTACTGCGGCTCGGTCATGGTGACCGGGGCGCTGGTGATGACTACGGCTGCGTCGGTGAAGGTAGCGGAAACCGGCGCCGTAGTTGAGGAAGATGAAGGAGTGGTGAAGGCTTCCATGGATGAAGAAGAAAACTCGGCGGAAGAAGAGTGCAGATCCTCGATACCAGAACCTGCGGCCGAAGACATGGCGTAGAGAAGAAAAAAAAAATCGAGGGTTTGGAGGAAAGAGAGAAAAATTTTTAGGCTCTTGATACCATGTGAAATAATGGGAAAGGTTACCCAATAGGGTACCTGGCAGATATATTTATACTAATAAAAGTTTCCAAAGATACAAAGGATTCCTAATTTAATATTAGGCTATTATTATACTTCGTATATAGCAACACAAATAGGCATGAAAATGTGTCGGACGTATAGATAGTGCTAATAAGCCCAAACCGGCCTTAGTGATTTTATTAGGTTGACTCCATAAGTGATTAGATGTTGTCTCATGACCCACTCCATAGGGGAAGATTTATTGCCCTAATTCAATCAGCACGTATGTGCACTACATACACCATAAAAAAATTGCCATTGGGACAATGATCGGTTATAAACATTTTTATAGCTTACCAGAATACTGATAGTCATATACAGAGACAAATGAGACCTAAGCTAAGTATAGAGAGAGAAACTAATATACGTACTAATGATTTTCAAACCGTTTACATATTCCCAAGGATGATCAAATGAGTATTTATACTATAAATAAATGGTAGGTGCATTAAATGCACATACACATGTAATTAAGTGCGTCAATGACCGTTGAGTAGTGGACGAGGTGATCGAGGATGAAGGGCTTAGGACCCTCATCTTTGTCTTCATTTCTTTGCAGTGTTAGTTTGCTTCCGTATCTAGTGGAGCCCTTGATTGGAGACGAGGCGTCGGAGGACGATGCGCCGAAGGACGAGGGTCCTGGACAGGCCGTGATGTATGCCCAATGTATCTTTGTATCCTTTATGCCCAATTGGTTGTTTGGGCCACTTGTACACGATTATGAGTGTGTGAGCCACGAGCTTGAGTACATATACTCTATTACTAAGGAGTACTCCGTATTAAATAGGGAAAGGCTCATGACTGAATCCCTTATTAAAGTGCTCCTTATTTTCAATCCCGGCAATATGCTAACTTATGTTATTAAGTACGGAGTACTTCATCACCATATATACCGTACGCTACTCCCTGCAGGCTTTCTTTTAATCGCATGTTTTTCACATAAATTAATGGAAACTTGGAAACCGGAGTCGAGAGCTTCTCTCTAAAATCTTCGGCGCTCTCTAGGGTTACGGTCGCTAGGGTTTTGAATTCCGATTTCGTTTTTACGAAGATCGGTGCTTATCAGAGTGGTGAAGGCGAATGAAGGCAGAGGACTGGGTTCTCGTTTCGGCAGTCTCAATCGCGGCTTGAACTCAGATGAACAGAAGGAGCGGGGCTTGGTACGGTCTCAGCTGGGACTCAGGCGAACGGACGGAGCAGGATTGATGGCCAAAGGTTGTGTATGGTAGAGAGGTTCAAGAATGTTGTTCATGGTGGAGATCAAAAGGTCATGGACGAAGCGTGAGGCTAGGGGTTGGATCAGATCTGGATCGGAGGCAAGGAGCGGAAGATGTTTCAGTACTGTTGGACCGTCCCCCTCCTGAACCACCACCATGGAGTGCAGGAGAGTCTAGGGTTTGGAAGCAGTATTTTAATTTTATTATTTGCTTGCTATTTAATTTCCATGGTCAGACTGTTCTGTTTTACTTTTATTGTTTCTTTTGCTGTAAGACTCTTGCATTAGGTTTGGGGGATGGAAGTTCTGCGGTAACCGTCATTGGTTTTAAGTTGCCATAATTTGGTCTAGCGAATTATACTGCTTTTGTACAGGTGGTTAACTCTCAGTCTCGGCCACGGGCGGATGGTTACATGTGGTTCTTTTATGTTTCTGTACCCATGCTGAATGTTATTTCTATGAATTAAACCTTTTTTGAGGAAAAAAAAGTACTGAGTACTTCATTAATGATGTATAAGTCGTCATTGAGAACTTAAGTGCTTTCTTTACAAAATTTTGTTTAATAACTGCAAATCTCTTATTAACATTTTTATTACGAAGTATTAGAATGACTTTAATTTCTGTGTAATTGGGCAACTCTATTAACATTTTTGTTATTGGAATGACTTTCTATGTATATTTTTTACACATATATCTTGTTCGATGGAGAGTGAAACACAAACACATGCATTTGGTGAAATTGAAATGTGCTCCTAATGCATATTTCAGTTTGACCTAATACACAATAAACAATTCTAAACTAAATGAACTTCAAATAATTCATAATAACAATTCACAAAATCTAAGTAACGTTTTAATCAAAACTTAACCCATTACAAATCCTAATTTAGGCATTAACATTAATTGCTAATAATAAAATCTAATAATTTGAGCATATATATATATATATATATATATATATATATATAATTAATTAACGAAATGAATTAGTTAAAATTAGTTAAACGTAGGATTAATTTAAATTAAATGTAATGTTAAATTACTTAAATTTTTTATAATATTAGTTAAATTTAAGTATTAGTTAATTCAAATGGGTATATATATATATATATATATATATATATATATATATATATATATATATATATATATATATATATATATATATACCCATTTGAATTAACTAATACTTAAATTTAACTAATATTATAAAAAATTTAAGTAATTTAACATTACATTTAATTTAAATTAATCCTACGTTTAACTAATTTTAACTAATTCATTTCGTTAATTAATTAACAACCTTTTTATACACATTTCAATTAACTAATATTTAAATTTAACTAATATTATCAAAAGCTACACTAATTTAACTAATTAATTTAACTACGTTTGAACCTACGTCTAGGTAATTAATTTTACTTAATTTAACTTAATGCATCACTACGTTTAAACCTACGTTTAGCTAACTAATTTTAATGAAATTATTCTATGAACCTAAAAATTTAACTAGTTTTATTACATCACTACGTTTATAGTTAAATATACTGTTAATTAATCAACAACCTCACTAATTTAATAGTTTTAATTATTTAAATTGAACCAACTAATTCTAAATAAAAAGAATTCAAATAACATACCTTATCTGCATAAACAAGGAAAATGACATAAGATAGACTACATCATTCGATCTTTCAAACAGATATTGTATTATATACTTGTATATTGTGAATGAATTGATGTGCTCCTGTTGAATGAACTGGGCATGCATATATAAAAATCCTAGTCACGGATCTAGTCACGGATTTTCCTTGACTAAACCATTCCTTGTAAATTGCGCGTGGGAATATTATTATTCGTTTTTTAGTCACGGACCTAGTCACAAATTTGTCTGTGACTAATTTAATCCGTAAAAAATGCCGTTGTGAAATAAATTTTGAGCGTTGGAAAATTAATTTTTTTTTGTAGTCACAGACTTAGTCACGGATATGTCCGTGACTAAGTGCTGGAATAAAAGAAGCCACACTGGAAACAGAGTTGGGCTATTGGAGGACTTTAGTCACGTGCGTTAGTCACGGATTTGGTTAGTCACGGACGTAGTCACGGCCATATCCGTGACTAATTTTTTTTAAGTCCGTGACTAGTTCGTGATTAAGCTAGTCACGGACGAAATCCGTGACTATCGTCCGTGACTACACGCGTGTTTTTTGTAGTGTCAATTTGACATTATACAATTCGGTCAACCGTCTAAATTCATTCTCATTTCCCTCCTGAAATTATTTTTCATTTAAACCCAATTCTATATATATGAAAATTAAAACCGAATTATATACTACCTCCGTCCCATTTATATTGTCCCGAAAAAGGGTGACACGGTTATTAAGAAAAGTGGATTTGTGAGGTTGATATTAATTGATAAAGTAAGAATAAAGTAAGAATGATTTAGAGTCACACAAACTTTTCCAAATATGGTATGGGACAATTTAAGTGGGACTTCCCAAAAAGGTAAAACGGGACAATATAAATGGGACGGAGGGAGTATATATATATATATATATATATATATATATATATATATATATATATCAACGGACCATCATTGCATGAACATCACATATAATTTTGGTGTAAGCCTCTTCACTAATTAATTAAGAGGTGATTGAAATTACCATCGAATTGAGTCAAACTAAGAGCAATACTTGTGCAATCTTGCTCCTGTATATTGAATATGGATATGGAAAAGTGTTGAGTAATGATACGACCCTTTGTTAAGACATGGGGTTCCATCCTAAAAGGTCAACCTGTTAGGAGGAGTAGCCCGAAGCTTAATATAGCACTCTAGTGCTTCTCAATTTTCCGGTGTGGGACATTTAACACCCCTCCTCACGACCAGACACTTCATCTGGATCGTGTCGTCATTCATTTTTCATCGGTTCGTCAATTTTTTTTTTTATCGTGTCGTCATTTTTCATAAGGGGCCCCACACCATGGATCGATTTGGCTTTGACTTTCTCCACAGCACAGCGGCAAGGAAGTGATGGATATTCACTTTAGCTTTGAGAGGTCATTGGTTCGAACCTGGCTCTGATACCATGTTAAGACATGGGGTTCCATCCTAAAAGGTCAACCTGTTAGGAGGAGTAGCCCGAAGCTTAATATAGCACTCTAGTGCTTCTCAATTTTCCGGTGTGGGACATTTAACACCCTTGTAAAGTTTTCAAATTCAATTGAATTTTAAGAATTTTTTTTAGAGAAAACTCACCTGGAACCCATTCATTGTAAAGGGGTATATAGGTCAGTGAAATAGAAAACTGAAAATCAAATTGATAAAAAATGAACCGCATGTAAAATAAACTGAATTGGAAAAATAAGTTTAGGGTGAAAATCAATATATATTTTTCAAACTGATCACATCGAAATCGGGGCGTTTCACCAGAGTCCAAGGCCTAGCTAGCTTAGGTCGATTTTTAAAACAACGGTGATAGATCAAGTCATCAAGATTCAGCATCGACTATGCCATAAACCATTCATAAGGCTACTGACACATTGTTTACATCAAACTATCTACTCCATCCGTCCCATTTTACCTGTCTTATTTTCCTTTTCAAGTTGTCCCAAAATAAGTGTCACATTTTCCTTTTTAGAAAGCAATATGTGATTCACAACATTTCACTTTGTTACACCCAAATCTCAACCACAACTTTTACCTTTTCAACCAGAACATTTCACTTTGCTACACCCAAATTTCACTTTGCTACATTCACGTAAAATGTTTCATGTACTTATTAAAGTCTCACACCATCAAATTGTGAAGTAATAAAGTATTATATTAAAACATGAATCATCTTCCTATTAGATTGGCTTTTTAGGATGAAATCTAATATATTAATATGGTATCAGAGCCAAATCGATCCATAACTATGGCGTGGGGTCCATATGAGAAATGACGATAATTATAAAAAATTGACAATGACGGCCTGATGAAAAAATGAATGAGCGCACGACCCCGACAAAATGTCTGATCGTGTGGAGGAGCTGAAGTAATAAAGTGCTACATTAAAACATGAATTATTACATGATTACATCTTGAGGGCCGCAAGATATAATCAGCTAATTATTTACCAATGTTATTCCCTACATATTCACGTACGAGAAAAATTGTTTATTTATATGTAAGAAGTATAAAATGTAGAATGTTGTTGCGTACTCGTATGATTTTGTTTGCTTGTATGGGAAAATATAGAAGCTAAATCATATCCTTTTTCTTATGTATTTGTAAAATGTGGAGTATTCTACTTTGCCACATATATTTTGCACAATACGGTATTTCGTATGAGACACTTTGAAAGAAAAAAATGACAAAAGAAAATCGTTTGATTCGTGGCCTCTGGACAATTGACGGACAATTGGACAGCCCAAACACAAATTAATGAACGAGAGAGCGCTAATTCACATAGAAGTATTTCTATATTAGGCATATAAAAATACCGGAAGAGATAGCTTTTAAAATTGAAAATTGCTTTTAATGGAAAGCTTGAAAGAAACTGGATAACAACTTTGTTGCATTTCACTGTACGAAATGGGTTCAGGTTATACTCCTATACACATTGTCTTCTTTTCATTGGTCCATTTTACTGTATGTTGATTTGGGTGATGACTCTCATCTAGGGGTGGGCGAATCGGTTTACGGTTCGGTTTTTATCGGTTTCGGTTCGGTTTCGGTTTATTCGGTTTGAGGAAAATAGTACCAAACTCAAACCAAAAGAATTTCGGTTTGGTTTCGGTTCGGTTTGGGAAAAATTCGGTTCGGTTCGGTTTGGTATTCGGTTTGATGTTCGGTTTATAAACTTGAAAATGATTATGTCTTGTTTCATATGTTACAATCCACTTTGAGTAATGAGTAATTTTGAATGTTTTGTTTTCATTGAAATTCCAACTAAATGAAATACTAGAACCAGCCTTCACCAAATCAATTGAACAACCTGCCTTCACCTGCTTAAACAACCTGCCAATTGAAATTCCAACTAAATGAAATACTAGAACCTAACTTAAACAACCTGCCTTCACCTGCTAAACCAATTGAAACAAACTAAACCAAAGACTCACACAGAAATAGAAATAGAAATATAAATACAATTTGCTATTGATATCGCCAACCATAATAAATACAAATATGTCGTATTAGCTAACTTTGTCATAATGAATGTTTGAAATGTGTAAAAGTTAAAATAATACGAGTATATGCTTAAATATGCATTTTCATGTCTAAATTTTTTATTTATATCTTAAAATGAAGAGTGAAGATAAATACAAAGTGTGTGTGTGTGTGTGTTGTTCGGTTCGGTTCGGTTTTGTTCGGTTTTTATCGGTTTCGGTTCGGTTCGGTTCGGTTTAATACGGTTTGAAAGAAATAGTACCAAACTAAAACCAAATTGCATACGGTTCGGTTTCGGTTCGGTTTAGTTCGGTTTGGTACGGTTCGGTTCGGTTAAACCAAACCGTTATGCCCACCCCTACTCTCATCCTATAAATTCAGTCACTTTAACGTACTCTCCCTGTCCCTAAATAAACTTCCAACTTTCCTTTTTCGTCCGTCCCAATTAAAACTTCCACTTTCCCTTTTTGGCAAAGAATTTGTGGTTCACAGCAATTCTTACACATTTTTCTTTCCTCTGCACAACTTTCCACAACATAATATCCACTGTCTTAAACTGTGTGTCAAACCTATTTGGAAGTTTTATTAGGGACGGAGGGAGTAACTATTTTTATTTTATACTTTTTTTTTTGTTTTTGAAACCTGACATAATTTTATTGGAATTTTTGAATATCTAATTTAGAGAACGTTTAGTAGGATGTAAAATAATTACTCTGCATGAGAAGTGTATGGACGTGAAAGGTTTACACAATTTGGTTTGATTATTTAACTGTAGAACACTTTTTAAAAGTATTTCACACTGTATCTTGTAAAATATTTTACGGGAGGACTGTGATAAAATATATTTTCTTTATAAAAACATTGCAATGACTAGCCAAACAACATAATTTATTAGGAAAATTGCCCTAAGTAGGAGTAAACAACTTTGGGTGTTTCAAAATATGACTACTATGTTTGAAATATGAATTCTTACTGTCATGATTGAAAAACAATATCATGATCAAAAAATACTGCAATTAATTATTACTCTGTAATAAATAATGTCATACTGAATTCATAACACTACAACTATTTGGCAGACATGATTAAAGATGACAGTATTACTCTTATTTCAGGAAGAAATACAAAACAATGCTATTTTAAAATTTCATATCCTATTTGGTCCTATTTTAGAAATCCAATCATTTTGCGTGCAATGATTTAATGTCTATACTATCAAGGGAAAACTGTCAAATAGGTCCTCGAACTTTCACAAAAAAGTCAATTAAGTCCTTCTATAGGAGACTCTGTCCGGTCGTCGCGATTTGGGGCGGTTCCCGGTGGAATTTTTTTATGAAATTTTTTGAGAATCTTATTCATCAAGTCTAGTTTACTCATACCAAAATTCAGCTAAAAATTTAATCGGTAGTACATTCAAATTAATTCGAGAACGCAAAAATGTGCAGTTATCTTCAAGAATTAATTTGAATGTGTTCCCGATTGAATTTTTAGCTGAAATTCGGTATGAGTAAACTAGACTTGGTGAATAAGATGCTCAAAAAAATTCATCAAAAAATTCCACCGGGAACTGCCCCAAATCGCGACGGCCGGACAGAACCTGTTATAGAAGGACTTAATTGACCTTTTTATGAAAGTTCGAGAACCTATCTGACAGTTTTCCCTACTATCAAAGGAGAAAGTAATGAAATTGAGAATAATTTAAAGAACAACAACACAAGAACTCGAGAAGAAAAGGGAAATAAAGCAGATAGTAATGAAAGCAAAATAAAAAAGAAAAAAGATGTATGAGCCAATAAGAACAAAAGGAGACAACTTTTATCACATAAAGCCTACCTACAACATCATCTTTTATGGAATAGAGTAACATGTGATAATTCGATCATAATTGTACCCATTCGCTAATTTCCCCAATTTCGTATTATATTCACTAAATATTTGATATCGAAATTGGGTGATGCTGATGATTGTATATTTGATAGTGGTAAAAAACTTATAATATACCTTCCTTGCTTGACGTGATTAGTAATGGCATTTGATCTACGGGATTAAATTTGGGACAAATAGAGACCAGGGAGTTATTTTAAGGATAATGACATGGGCGGGATAGACTATGTAAAATAGGGCATAATCCAGTTATCATTTGGCAAAAAATTGGAGTTGAAGAATGAATGTACGTCCCACAAACAATCAAATGATTAGGAGGTGGTGGTTGAAGAAGAGTCAGTAAGTTTTTAAATTATTTTAAAGGAGTGTTTGCAACTGCTTCTGCTTAAAAAAAGCACTTTTGGAGATGTAATGAAAAAGTGATTAGTAGTAAAAGTTGATAGTGTTTGAGAAAAAAGTGATTTTGAAGAGTAAAAGTTGGTAGTGTTTGGTAAAATAAGTGTTTTTTGTGTAATAGAAAAGGGAAAAGCACTTTTCACACGCAAGCCGAGAAAAAGTATAAATTGGAAGTGTTTGGTAAATAAGTGCTTTTTAAAGCCAAAAGCTGAGAAGTGCTTTTTTTAAGCTATTGCAAACACTCCCTAAAACTGCTCAATGTGAGAATTGGAAAATTTTGGAAAGAGTAGTTTTGCACGACTTATGAAATGTGTAGGATATTTTAAATTGGGTTGAAATTTTCTGATCTGATTTGATCTTGTTTGATCTTTTGTATTTAAGTCTTGTCTTGTTTTAACAAATCTTATCTAGTGTGGGAGCTATTTAGCTAGTCCGCAAATATGCTTGGCACAACTAACTATAAAGATACTTTTATGAGATTTTTAGTAACAGTTACTCCCTCCGTCCCATTTATATTGTCCTGGAAGAGGGTGACACGGTTATTAAAAAAAAGTGGGTTTGTGTGGTTGATATTAATTGATAAAGTAAGAATAAAGTAAGAATGATTTAGAGCCACACAAACATTGCCAAATATGGTATGGGACAATATAAGTGGGACTTCCCGAAAAGGTAAAACGGGACAAAATAAATGGGGCGGAGGGAGTAACTTTTAGTGACTGAAAAAATTTAAAAGAAAAAATTGTAGTTGTTTGATAAAAAAACTGTTTGTTTGATTTAGTTATGTTTGGTATACAAGTTGTTGGAACTAATTAATGCTAAAAGTTGCAGATTTTTCTTAATGCTACTCGTTGTAGCATTTCTAAAAAGATCTTTCATTTTAAAAAAAAAAACTCTTTAAAATTGGCATGTTATCAAAGCTACAAGGTAGTGACTTATGTCTATCAAATGACAAATATGTACTGTGTGTATTTTACAACGGTCAATATTTGACCTGATTTGATATTTATTTAAATCTGGTCTAGTTTGATATTTATTTAAATCTGATCTATTCTTATGTGTTTTAGACGAGACCAATGCAACTAAAATACAAGAACGCTCTAATTCGATGCATATAGTTAAGTGGAATTCATTTTCAATCTGAATTTCAAGATCTGATTTTCAATCTTTTCCTTTCAATCAGCAAAAAGTTTTGGAAGAAGGTGTCATTCTCTATGTAGTGAAAGATCGAATCAAAGGTTTTTCAATGCTTCCGCTCTTTTTTAATTTCCGTTTTCAAGGATTTTGGTTCGGCTTCTTCATTGGCCGAGAATTTTGTCTGCTTCATGTGAGCGTGTGATATGTTATTCTCCTAACAATGTCTAGAGGTTGTATGTTTTTAATCGGTGTAATCGATCTGCTGAATTTTCGTTGTTCATGGTTGGTAAAGCTTGTTCAACCTTGTTGTTCTGATGTTTCAAATACTCGTCCACCACCTAAACCACCGCCTCGCTCTGGGAAGAAGAAGATGATCAAGTGGATATTCTTTTCGGTGGCTGGTAAAACCGATGCTTCAGAAAATTTCCGTTTGACTGGTTCTCCTTTGTTGGTTGCTGGTCAAACCAATTCTTCCTTTACGGTGGCTGGTGAAGCCAGATCTTTTAGTTGTAATTTTTTATTTTCTCTTTGAAGTAGCAAGAAGAGCAGCAAGACTGTTAGATTAGACTACCTTATTACGGGGTTAGCGATCTGGAAGGATTCATTGGATCTGTTCTGTTCTATGTCTCATCCCATTGTAGCCTTAGGCTATTAATAAATAATTAGTTATTTGATTTTAAAAAAATAGTTAAGGAATATTCATTTATTTATAATCGGGCCTATTAAGTCATGTAATGTAGTCTAAGTGATGATTTCCTTTAGGAATATATATATGCTCTAACCACCACTCTAATGTCTAAAGTAACAAATTAATTCTTTGATGTTTTTCTTTCGTGGAAGACCAAATTATCAGCGATGCGTAAAGGAGCTTGGCTGTGACAAAAAGTGAGTATAACGTTAAGAAATCGAGTATGAATTTAGGGATGATTCACTTGTACAGAAATTTTTTAGACCTTGTAAATGCATGTTATTATTATATTACAGTATATACATGTATTTTATTACGGAGCATTTAATTTTGATGTATTTAGGTGTGATCATGTATATTTGGGTCTATTTAAGCGAGATCGGTCTGATTTGAGACTCGATCAAGCAAGTCCAATGAATGTTGAAACCATTTTAGTTCATTAAAAAGGGGGTTGCTGGTTATGGATTATCAATGAAGAAATAAGAACGTTGAAACCATTTTAGTTCATTAAAATTGTTTGAATGGATGATTGAGAAGTAGAAAGTTTCTTTTAATACTATTGTTGTTAGGGGAGTTCTATGGTGCACCCCTTAATTTAATTGTATCATAGGGGGACCAATAATATTGTACCACATGGAAAATAATTAAAATATATATGAATTTAATGTCCATGTGGCATTGTTTTATTTGCCTACATAAGAAAGTGTACCATACATGCAAAATTTAGAGGTGCACCATAGAATTTCCCTTGTTATTATTTGTTGTTGGCACTTGGCAGTTTGGCATACAAAAAATATGATTTTTTATTACGAGTATTAGTTTGTCTTTCTTATGGTTTGTCGAATAGCAATGAAAGACTCTTTTAATTCCAACAGATATAAGGACGAGCCATATCAATTATCAAACTGATTTCCTTTTTCTTTCACCTGATTTGTTCGAATAAAAAAGAATAATAGTGGGAAGGTGATTAATTGCCGCTGAAGCATATCCTGATTCCTGATTGGCAGCACAAAAGAATAATTAGGAGTTTAAGATTTCTAGGAGCCGGTTTGGTGTATTATTTTTCGGTTTATCAGATTTATCAGTCAATTTTTCACCAAACACGTAATTTTTGATTTCACGTGTTAAATTGGGTAATCAATATATATATATATATATATATATATATATATATATATATAAAAGAAGAACTTTTTAAGAGCATACAAAGCGCCACATAATCCTATCATGTCATCCATGTCAATATTTAATTTTTTAATACTTTTGAGCTGGAATCTTACAGAAATTGGAGTGAAGAGAGAATATTGATATGGAAACTTTTTGATTGCATATAAGACCCCATGACAAAAATCCTGCCATGTCAACATTTACCTTTATTTTATTTTATTGGATTGTATTTTTGATTGCATATTGATATGAAAATAAAAGATCGTATGACAAAATCCACCTTAACTAAATGATTGTTACTCCGTGAGTCCATGCTTAAAATTTGGTTATTAATTGGTATGGAAATAAAAGATCGTATGACAAAATCCACTTTATTTGGTAAGTGAAGAGAGAATATGACAGTGAGATCATGATTAAAATGTGATACATATTCGTTAATATTTTGTTAACCAAAAGCCATATTTTTAGTAACTCATGGTTAAGTATTTTGATTAAGATTCTCTCTTCACAAAGAACCTATTCGTTAATATTTTATTCTTCTAACTCAATGTTGAGATCATGATTAAAATTCTAAACCCCGGATATGCAATTGTGTTAATACTTCGTTTTTTGGTTATTTTGTTTCTTTTTTTTACAACTACAATTTAAATATGCTATCACTTTTGAAAAAAATGCTATTACTTTTGAAACAGATTCCAAATCCAAAGTAGGAAATCTTTATATGTTTACAAATTCCTAATTTTATTTTTATCCTTAGGATGTTTGTAACTAGATTGATTTCATTCCCAAACTAGATCAAACCAGATCAAACTTTAATTATAATACGAGTATAGGACACATAAAATGTAAAACAGACATCTACCAGATAATATTACTTCAGACCAAATCAAACTCGAAATATTTAATTCAATTAAAAACGTCCTTATTAATGATGTTTACAATGTGACAAAATAATGAGTAACTGTAAAAACACCAATTTTTTACATTTTCAATGTGATGAAATAATAAGTAAAATGTAAGATCTTACTGTTAAAAGTTAAAAGTATGTATATTCCATATTTCATACTAAGCTGAATGAGGACTATGAAAAAAAAAGTGAGGTTCATAATAAAGTAATTTAGAGTATGTGAGATTAATTAAGAAGCTTCTTTGGGAATTCTTTAAAATTGGATTCACAACATTATGTTTAGTTGAGATGCTTATGTAGAAGAACATTTTAAATATGTTTCATATAATTGTTTCTTTATTTTACAAATGATTTTTTTTCATGATTTAGGAGATTCCGCTTATTGAGTCCATTCAACTAGAATTTAATCAATTTTAGTAAAATAAGCCGATTCCACCAATTTTAGTATTATCAAACGAACTCTATATTTAGACTGAGTTTATTTTACTTTTGCATCGCATTATATATGATTCCGAAAAAAATCAAATTCAAAAATTTGCTAAATTATTTACTGCCCGTGCGATGAGGTGAGAGTGAGATGAGAGTTACTTCAATCAGAACTTCATTAATTTTATCTGAATCATCCAGATTTGATATTACCAACCATGCTTTAAAGCTTTAATTTGGTAATGTGAGATTTCAGAGAAGTATTGAACAGGTATTTTACAAAGCTTAAAATTATGTATTGCTAGTCCTATATACTACGTATGAAAATATACATGTCCGTAGCATTTACAAGATTAACATAACAATCAATGAATCAAAGACAAAATATTATTTGGAAAAAGTTTGAGGTTTAGTCTCGTAATGTGTACTTTTCCACCCCAAATTGATTTGTAAATTTAACATTTTTCAGTCATCTAATGTGAAAGTTAAATTCTTCCTATTAACAATTAATTCAATTTATGGTCATTAAAATTTACATATTCAAAAACTATATCAAATCCTTACAAAATTACAAAATCTAAATTAGAATATAATTGAAAATTGATAACCTAGTTAAGTGAATAAAATGAAAGCGTTTGATAAAAACAATTTACTTTGTAAAATTAAATTGGAAAGGAAGTAGTACTTATCTTCACTATAGATCTTAAACTTACTACTTATAGATCATGTAATTTATTTACCTTAAATGAAAATACGCCCTAAGTCAAGGACGTTGACATTAACATTGAACAGATACTATATAGGTTAGAAAGAATTATTCAAAAAATGAAAAAAATTAGGCCCAAATATTTGTCGTTTATAATAGGTGCGAGCAGGCCGGATTTTCAGCCCTGAAATAATGAATTTCTCCAGCCCAACAGCCTGATCCGTCCAATGGCCCACGAATACTAGAGTAAACGGAGACTAGCGTTTCAGCAATTACCCTTGAGAACTTCGCGGCTGAAAAGGGAGAAGAGCCTGCGAGCACCCAAGCGGATCGCCAGAGGGCCCCAAGTCGCGAAGTCGCCGACCGCGGACAGCCTGTTCCTCAGCCTTCTGGAGCAGTGGTGCGCCGTGCCGCCGCCAGACGCGCTCCCATTCATTATTCAGGCTTCTCAATCACCTTCACTGCCTCACCGATTAAGCTTTCAGCAGTTCCAGGTACTCCGTACTCTTCTAGTCCTCAGTATCCCGATTTCCTCGGCATTGATTAATAATTTAACATGATTATTTATTGATTTGATTTAGTGATGAATGATACATAAATAGTTGGTTTGTTGTTTGATATTAAGTTCATATTCTTAATTGTTGATTGTTATTACCGAGTGTTATTATCCAGTGATGTGTTATAATGTTGTTTTTTATATGCCCGGAGTAAACGTTTTAATTATTTGTCTTCTAGACACCAAAAGGTCCAAAACTAAAAAAATTATTTCGTTGATGCTAAGTCGTTATGTTTGGGAGTTGGTTTTGGAAGGAAAGGATGGTTGAGAAGGGAACCCTCCAAAACCAACTCAATTTTCAAGTTCTCCCAAATTGGGAGATCTTGAAGGATACTCCCTTGTCTCGAATTATAAGGCATTTTACGGTTTATGATGTTTGACCGACGATAAATCAAATTAATTTCAGTCAACACTCCAATTAGTTTTAAAAAAAAAATTTAGACATTCAGAAACTACATTAAAACAGCTACAAAACCTGCAAAAAATAATACAAAATTTATAAAATTTTGATATATAAAGTAAGAGATTAAAAGTGATTTGTGTTGACCAAGTGAATGTGAAAGGTATCTTATAAAATGGGACTGAGCGAGTAATTAATTAGATGACAACTTTAGCTCAATTTTAAATAAATATAAATTCAACTATTTGAATCCGTTGTATATGTGAAGTGATTTTAATTATAATTCATCCAAAACCCATATCTTTTCAAACTTGTTACTCTCAAACAAAAAGAAGGGTTTCCAACCCCTTTCCTCCCCATCCCTTTCAATGACTAACCTTTAAAACATTCCCCTCCATAGTTACATAAATCGTTGGGGAGGTCACGATCTGCGAACCTAACGTTGCGTACCAAATCGCGGTACGAAAGCGATCCGGTCGCCACCTGGAACGCCAAACGGAACGTACTTCAACTCGATCCCAATCACTTTTAGAAACGATCTTAGTCGTTGTTCACATCGATTTCAAAGGCTTTCAAACTCGATCGAAAACGAATCTCAGGTCATTCCTCAACCGTTTCCCCAGCGAACCCGTTTGTGAAGGTCGTTTCCCAAAGAGAATCGTCGTTTGAAACCGAATGCGCAGATTTGAAATACCGTAGTATTTGTACAGGTCGGCAGCTCTGCGCTTCGTTTTCTGGAATATTAATGTTTTCAAACCAGGCTCTTCGTTTGTACTAACAGGCGCACACTAATTTGTTGTGATCAATAATGCTTAGTGTACATTACTTGTACACAAACTGTACATCATATAAATACCTTTCTAATTTTTACCATTCCCCTTTCATTTTTACCATCTCCCACCCCCATTACCTTCTCCTTCCTCTCTCTCTTCTCTGCGCTACACACACCCTCCACCCCTCTTCCGTCCATTCTTACTTTTTTCTTCAATTTCAACAAATCTTCAAATTTCTTTCAACCCAGTTTCAAATACCAACACCAATCAGCGCTGCTACTCCTCCACAGAATAGCCGTTCACAGCGACAAGCAAGGACGGTCGTGAACAGTGGTAGCTCGCAGGGAATAGAAATGGGTGATTGAGCCGATGCTATGCGGATCTCCAACTCCCTTCTCCTCCGGTATGGAACGTCGTTGACCGACTTTATAGTAAGCAGTACTAACCTTCATCGGCAAAGACATGAATATTAGGGTAAAAACCTACTCCTTATTTTTATACTCAGATAGGGTTGTGATTTTTCTTCAGGTTTAGTAAATTATGTGCGATATGTAATCCTTGACTATTTCATTTCATTGATATAAGTTTGTGATGTTAACTACTAAAATTGTAATTAAAGTATTGTACATAGTATTTCATTTGTATGCCCATTACATGTTTGTTGAAATGATTGAATGAATTCTTTTATCCATATTGATTGTTTAAGATGCTTTTGCTCCTTTTATTCATATCAATTGTTGAAATTACAATTTTTTTTTTTCAGTTTTTAGTAATGATATACGTATATTATGATGGTGCACTCTTGACTATTTTGTCACATTCATATAGGTTTGTGATGTAAACCATTGAAATTACAGTCCATCTATTATATTTCATTTGTATGTTCATTACATCTTTGTTGAATATTTCATTAACTTTTTTCATATCTAAGATGCTTCTCCATTTCTTTTTTTAAATGTGTATTTTTGTTTATAGGAATTATATTTTTTATTTTTTATTTTGCAGTTTAAACTATGCAATATGTTCATTGTTTGAATCAAGGCTTTTCTTCTTCTCCTTGTTTTCTTTATGTGTGTTTTAGTGCTTTTAGAAATGTATGGTGCCAACAACATCTGATTTGTCGTTCTGTGAGGAAACAACAACTTTGTAAGGCTAGGATACATCATGATCAAATCACAATCAAGTTCTAAACCTTTGTGGTCTTCCCTTTTTCATAATGAAAATTGTCAATGGCAGAAAAATTGAACTTTCTATTTTCTTATTATAATTTATTATTATACGTAGTATTAAACATTATTGGGAAAATGAAAACTAATAATCCAACCTTTTAGCGGTCTTCTTACCAGGACCGTGCCTTTAGTGAGGCTAGTGAGGCTGGAGCCACAGGGCCTCAAAATTAAAGAAATTTTAGGGGCCCAGTTTTCAAATATTAGTACGTACTGTATATTATATACTCCGTATTATATATACTCCATTGTGATTCTACTAACATTATACTACGAAGCTGGTCAAAAAAAATTATACTACGAAGAGGAAAACAGTAACATTATACTCAATTAGTCAAGTTATATGCTATTTAATTTTTAGAGAAAAAAAAAATGTAAACTTCATCATCTTTAGTTATTTCTATCATTAAGTCAAGATTTAAAAGAATATATATTGTCAATTTTCCTACTTCTGCTTTGAGTAATTCTATTACAATTCAAATTGTGTAGGGGGTCATACATAATTAGTTATTTATAATACATTAATATTGCTATATCATGATGAAAGAACTTTATTTAATAAGTTATTTTGCAATATATCTCTTACTTCTAAATAAATTATACATAGTACAAAATACTATACAAAAACTATTTATAGGAGCCTTTACTACAAGCTTGACAATTGTTGTTTGATTAACTTTCTTTAGCTTCTTAGTTTTGGCACAAAAATTGTGTTTGATATGTTATGAATAAAAGTCGTGTTACATGATTGTCTATTTATGCACTGACTATTCATTCATTACTTGCAATGAGGTGCAACTATGGAAGGATGAGGTGCAGAATCTTAGTAAATGTTAATCGGGTGGAGTACTCTTCCATGAAATTGGAAGGATGAAAGGTGATGGTCATTTCAAGCGCAAAAGACGGGCAAGAGACACAATTGCTACCTCTACGGAGTGTTTATTTTTTGACAAAAGGAAAATCCATTTGTTGGAATGTTTTTATCTTGTAATAAGATTTTGACTGGACATTGGAAATGTTTATCCATTTGTTCACATATTGGTCATACATATTGGTTAGGACATTGGAAAAAGATATTTATGATACGAAGAAGAATGCCAACTTATTAATATAGATTAGTCGGCATTGGAATGTTGGAATGTTTTCACATTTGGGTTGTAAATGATAATAATGCTTGTTTCTTTTGGATTAGTTGGCATTGAGATTTGAGATATTGGACTCGTGTATATGACATTTCAGTTGTAAATGATATTGTTTGTTCACTTTTGTTTCAATGGCTATTGTTTGTAACCAGACACTTCAAGTCGGGTTCACAGACAATTCCAATTAGCACATTTACCTGTTCTAGTGGCTATTGCCTGTGGCCAGACATTTCGTGTCTGCTTCACAAACAATTCCACTTAGCACATGAGCTCATTAGCCCAATTCAGTGGCTATTGTTTGTGGCCAGACATTTCATATCACGTTCACAGATACTTTCACTTAGTACATTGAGTCTGTTCAAGTGGCTATTGTCTGTAACCAGACAGTTCATGCCTGCTTCACAGGCATTTCCACTAATGTACTAAGTGAAAATGTCTGTGAACCTGCTATGAATTGTCTGGCGAAAAACAATAGCCACTTGAATGGTAGTATATAGTCTTATACCTGCTTGAATGTAGTTATACATATGAACATTACATGAATGAAGAGAACATATATTTAGAACTAAGTGATTGAACCTTGCTAAAATCTTAATCTTAGTTTACATTTGTTCATATTGTGTAGGGTAATATTCATAAAATTAGTGTGGAATGAATATTTGAAATAAGTAAATAATGTTTCAGTATGCATGTATGTAGGTTAAGTGGTCATGTCCATGCTACAACTGCATGAGAGAGTAATGTCTGTTTCTTATGAAAAAACCCAAGAGATTTCATAGGCTGCAACTTTTGTTTCATTGTTCAATTGATGAGTTGATTATGAAATTAAGAATTTCGGTTAAATAAATTCACTTGGCAAATTAACTTGTTTCAGTGATATTGTTGGTAACTAGACATTTCATGTCGCGTTCAGTCAATTCCAATTAGCACATTTGCTCGTTCCAGTGGCTATTACCTGTGGCCAGACATTTAATGTTTGGTTCACAGACAATTCCACTTAGCACATTAGCTCATTAGCACAAGAATAGCACCAGAATAGGCTAATGTGCTAGTAAAATTGTCTGTGAACCAGACATGAACTGTCTGGTTACAGACAATAGCCACATGAACGGACTAATGTACTAAGTAAGAATGTTTGTGAACGTGATATGAAGTGTCTGGCCACAAACAATAACCATTGAATGGGCTAATGAACTCATGTGCTAAGTGAAATTGTGTGTGAACCAGACATGATGTCTGGCCATAGGCAATAGCCACCTGAACAAGCAAATGAGCTAATTGGAATTGTCTGTGAACGTGACATAAAGTGTCTAGTTACAAACAATAACCACTGAATGGGCTAATGAGCTCATGTGCTAACTGAAATTGTCTGTGAACCAGACATGAAATGTCTGACCACAAACAATAGCCATTGAAACAGGCAAATATACTAATTAGAATTGTCTATGAACACGACATGAAGTGTCTGGTTACAAACAAAAGATACATATTTACAAAGTCTTTGATTCTTAAGTGAAAAACAGACATATTTACAAAGTGCTCCTTTGCCAAGAACAAGCATTACCATTTACAACCCAAATGTCATATACACTCCAACATCTCAAATCTCAATGCCAACTAATAAAAACGAAACAAGAATTACATTTACAACCCAAATGTCAACACATTCCAACATTCCAATGCCGACTAATCTAAGAGAAACTAATTTGAGATCATCCAATACTATAAGATAAGATGAGCTCCACCTATGACTAAATTAGTCGGCATTCATCTTCATAAGACCATCATTTTCCCTTCTCCATACCTTGTCAATTCCGAGGACCAATAAGTCTGTCAAACTTCTTGTTGATCCATGTCTGCAAAACTCATATGAGATATAGAAATAGCTACATAAAGATAATGACTAATAACAAAGTATTCAAACAATGATTATTATAAAATAATAAAATATGTCTTTTCATGAAAAAAAAAATCAAAACGGAACTCCTTTTTGTGGGGGTATAGAGGGAGCACATTTTTACATAATGATGAACTCATGAATGTCAATTTTATGAGAATTCAATAATAGCATAACACGAAAAGGAAGTTACATATGAATTGAGCTATGCTTAAGAAAAGGTTCAAAGAATCCTATGCTATGGATTTGATGCAGATACCCTTTAAGTGAAGAAGGCATGTGAGCTACCCTTTCTCATTCTTTTGAAGGATGATTCTGGCATTCACTCATCTTTCCTGAAGCTTTTCTAACCTCAGCCTTACATGGTTAAAACAGATTTTCACTTTTTTCAGAATTTACTTGTCAAAACTTTTTCAGGTTAGAATGATTACCAAATATAGGAATCACTTTTCCACCTTTTGAATTTTGCTTTCTTGACTAGTAAATACTGGTATAAGTTGATGACTCCATGGCAAAGAAAATGACAAAAGCAGATTCTTGGTAGAACAAAAAATACTAACACACAAAAACCTTAGTTTTACACTATATTAAAAAGAAAACATAGTTAAACAAGCAATAATATAGATAGACAAGCAATAATATAGCATAATCATATCAAGTTCATAATAACTAAATAACAAAGTTAAATAAGCAATAATATAGCATCATCTCCACCTTTTGACTTTCTCTTATCATCTAAAAAAATAATTAAAAAAATAAAAATCATTCCTAACTTTCCAGTTCATTCTAAATATAGCTAAATGTAAAAATAAAACATGTTGTCCATTATTACTTTATTAACCGACGTTTTGATTCAAGAGAATGATTGACCTCAATCATTCATTGAGCATATTAACATGTATACATTCATGTATAATAAAGATTAAAGATTAAAACTTCAATAATATACACAACAAATTTATAATAATCAAATAGAATAGTCAGTAAAAAAATCAAGAATTAAATAGATTCTAAAACCCACAAAACACTAAGGTACATTAACAAAAAAAGGAGAGAAAAAACTTATAAAAGGACTTCATATTTGAGTAAAAAGTTCATTGGGTCATTTCATCAAACACGTTATGGACGACATAAAGAAAATAGAGTACTTGAACTAACATTTGAAAAATTAACACCCCTAATCTCTTACAAACATGCACAATGTACAAAAAATCGGAAAATATATACGGAGTATAAATGAAAACCTAAAATGCATATGAAAATTTTGGAATAGATATTACCTCCATGGTAGGGTTTTGAGAAGAATGGTCAATAATGATAGAATGGAATAGATAGATCCACCACAATTAATAGGAGAAATCAAAGAAAATGAGATGAAGTAGAGAGTTTGGTGTCTTGGAAGGGATTTGTACGCAGGGAAGATTGGGGGAAATTGTACGCAGGGGAGGTTGGGTACTTGGGGAAGAGAGACAAGGGTAAACTAAAGAAAGGTAAAAATAAATTAGCCTATTTATAGAGTGTACACTTTGTGTACACTTTATGTACACTAAGCATTATTGTTGTTGTGATAGGTGTACGGAATTTCAAACCAGGCTCTTCGTTTTCTGGAATATTAAAGTTTTTTTTTATTCTGGAATATTAATGTTTTTTTATTATGTTTAATGTTATGACGTGCTTATTAAATCTGTTTTTGTTTAATGTTACGACTTAATTTAGTTTTATTAAAGTACCGAACATGTGGTACACCGTACCGAACGCGTACCGGAATGAACCTACCCCCTCCGAACCGGATATGCTAGACCTAGCGAACCACGTTCCCGATCCTCGTTCCTGTACCGAATCGTTCCGCGAACTATGTGACTATTGCCCAATTTATATCATCTGCCGCTAGGCTTTCAAATATACAAGATCGACCGTGATTAGAGACTAATAATGATCACAATTAAAGTTACTAGATTGAGGGAGTGTTTGCAATTGCTTCAACTTTAAAGAAGTGATTTTTTAAAGTGATTTTGGGAAAAGTGATTAATAGTAAAAGTTGGTAGTGTTTGAAGAAAAAGTGATTCTGAAAAAGTAAAAGTTGGTAGTGTTTGGTAAAAGAAGTACTTTTTGTGTAATAGAAAAAGTGAAAAGCAGTTTAAAACACCCTTCCACTTGCTTCCAGCTTTTAAGTGATTAATTTAAGCAGAAGCTGTCATTTGAAAACACTCTTTTTAACTTTTTTTAAGCCAAAAGCTGAAAAGCACTTTTTTTAATCAAATGCAAACACTCCCTGAATCATCCGATCTTTCATAATTATTAGACTTTGTAGGTCACGTCGTTTAACATAAATAATATATATCCTCCGTTCCAAAAAATACTTCCCAATTTGACTTGTCATGCTTATTAAAAAAGTGGGAATAAAGTGGAAGTGAATGATTGTGTTTGAGTAAGAAAAATGTAAATGAATGTTAGCCACAAAGCTTTTTGAAAAGGGAAAATGGAAGAATTTTTGGGGACATTAAAAAATGGTAGGCGAGAAAAATTTTGTGGGATGAAGGAAGTAATAAACAATGACATGAAGCGAATATGAACGTTCTACCGAGTTGAGCACAAATGTTATATAAAAATGAATTTAAATATCAAGTCGAGACATTACCATAAAAATACTTGTAGTTAAAATACTTGGAGCGTACTAGGGGTTAGCATTTATATAAGTTTTGGCAGAAAAGTTTCCTGCCTTTTACACCATAAATGGCTAAGCTACGAGTTAAAGAATACGGAGTTTCCTAGTAACTAGGTAAACTGCTACATAGTTGAAATTCTTGCAGTTTAAGACAGAAATGAATTGGCTATGAATTGAAGGATATTAGGAAACGGATGGGCTGCGGTAGAGTTGCAATTCTTCAAACAATTATGGTAGCTTCTAACATATAGTATCGTAGGGTAAGGTACACAACCAAAACAGAGATTTTTTTGTCGTTACCTTTTATAATAATCTCATAAAAATATATGGTATGGGGTACATCACCGACCACCGCCTGTTAGGTATCAACCTGATATTGGATGAGGCTAATGTCAGTGACTAAGCAATTGAGGGATTTGGTTTTGGTCCCATAACCTAATGACCACCATAGATCATCCTGCACTTAAACTTTCATTCTCAATCAAAGAGCTATCCGGATGGGTTAGTCTCATTAAATTATACAACTATTACTAATGCGGCATGCGAGAAATATGTTCAATTTTAGTTCCTCAATTAGGGAGTGTTTGTCATTGCTTCTAATATTTTTAAAGTGATTTTTAAAATGGTTTTGGAGAAAGTGCTTCATACTAAAAGTTGGTAGTGTTTAAGAAAAAATTGCTTTTGAAAAGGTAAAAGTTTGTACTGTTTGATAAAATAAGTGTTTTTTGTGTAATAGAAATAGTGAAAAACAACTTAAACAAGTATCAAGCTGTTTTTAATTGTTTGCAAACATTGCTTTATACCAAGTATCAAGCTCCTCAATCAAGTAAGATAGGGATCAATGTAAATACAACAATAAACAATCACACACAACATTAGGTAAAAGCGTCATCTTACAGCTGCATCATCAACAACAATAGGAGGTCATACATGCAAGAGTATAACATAAACTATTTATAACATGACACAAGTTCTTTAATGTCAATCTAAAACTAAGAATGCATCTCCATCTCAATATCTTTAAATGTCAAGATTCAAAGTCATGACTACCTTAGGTATACACATTGACAACTTTCCAATATTCAATATAATGAAAATCTGTCAAACAATGAAAATATTAATAGAAATTACTTCAAATAGGACTAAAACTATGACAAAAACTCAAAATAGGACTTGCTATGTTTTTTATTCCAAAATAGGACCATAGTGGTCCTATTGGAAACATACTCATTTCTTCCTTCCATTCTTACCCCTCTTTTAAATATTAGTAAAAGATAGCTAAAAGTCATAATTAAATGTTTAATTCATAATAAATTCGAAAAAAATTCAATAATTCGTAGAAAAATAAAAAAAATAATAAAATTTTTATAAAATAAAAAATAAGAATTTTTTTTAAATTTTTTTTTGGAAATTAATAAAAAATAGTAAAACTCCATAAAAAAAATTAAAAAATATGGATACCTTTCCCACCGCTTGTACTACCTCCCTGAACCACCACCTCCGATCGGTGTAAAAAATTCCACTTTTTTTTTTTTAATTCCACAAAAATGGCATATTTCTCTATGAGAATGCCAACATTTTCATTCTGCCAACTTGAATCCTTTTGACTTTTGCCAAAAATATGGCATTCATAATTTTTTTGGCATTTTTTACCCTGGTGACAGGAGGTGGTGGTACCGCCTCCCTGCACCACCACCTCCGACCGTTAAAAAAAATGCCATATTTCCTACAAACTTCCATTTTTTTCGGAAAATGCGAAAAATATGGCATATTTCTCTTTGAGAATGCCAACATTTTTTTTCTTCCATCTTAAATCATTCTGAATTATGCCAAAAATATGGAATTCATAATAAATTTGGCATTTTTTCCCCAAATAAATTTTTGATTTTTTTTTTATTTTTTTAATTTTTTTTTATTTTTTAATTTTGTTTTTTAAATTTATTATTATTCAAAATATTTTTATTAATTTTTTGGTATAATTTACGAATTTTTATTATTTTTTATTATTTTATTATGAATTAAAACATTCCAATAGGTATAAGGGTATATTTGTCCATGACACACATAATTAGTCCTACAGAAACATAGTTTATTTTTTGGTCCTATTTGTGCAAAGTGAATGACTTTTAGTCCTATTTTGATAATTAAATCAAATATTAATTAGTTTGGATTTTCAAATTTTTTTGACGATGCAACTATGTTGAATACATACTTAATTCTAAATAAAACACGAATTAGTCAATTCTAATATCCTAATGTATCATGCATTCTCCAGAGTTATATACGAGTATCTGGATGATAAAATAGATAAGTTTGCACATACTCTAACAATAATAAAATCATTTTGCTAATTGATCACATAATCGGATAATTCATTGTCTTGAATATATTTCTATTTGTCAATATTCTTGCATATCCTTCATTCCCCACTTAAGCAAGTGAGAATTCCTGATAAGGAAATACTCTCGATCATACTTATCATTCCGTCACCTACCATCAAGACATCATGATCTAGTTGTGTTTCTGATTGTTTCTTTTCTTTGTCGAACGAAAATGGCATGGATATCTGGTTCTTTCGTCCTTGTACATCTCATTCTTTCTAATTTGAAAAAATTCTGGGAGAATTTCCAACACAACCACTGGAATGTTTTTACAAGTGTTTCATACATTGCATCTTTTACGATAAAATCATTAACCACGATTTTGATAAATTTGTTTCTATTTTTGAGATTTGGATGCATGCGGTTAGGAAAGTATGACACGTTTCTTGTATAAGAAATGTTGTTGCCACCTATTTTTTTTTTTTAGTCACTTTGCAACCCTTTTCAATGAGCTCACACCTTCGACATCTAATTTTGAAACAATATTATTAATTAGATCTCGCAGTAAAAGTTGCTGAATGTTGTGGGTTTTTCATATTATGAACGAGTTTGAATGTTCACACTCAACAATGATAGCAACACAAGTTTGTCACATAATATTGTGTGCCAAACTTGTGCCACTGTCATCTGGCTTTGACTTAAAATATACCCAGCCGGTGTAAGTAAGATACCTGATGATGCGGAATGTAATCGAATCATTGTTGGGTGTTAAAACTCGAAGTCTTTCACAATATTAAAAACCACACAACATTCATCAACTCTCACCGCAAGATCTAGTTGATAATATTGTCTCAAAATCTGAAGTCGAAAGTCTGAGCTCATTGAAAAGGGTTGCAAAGTGGTTGATAGACATAAAATGTGGTAACATTTCTTATAGAGAAAACATGTCGTACATTCCTAACTGCATGCATCCAAATTTCAAAAATAGAGTAAAATTTCAAAGTCATGGTGGATGATTTTATCGAAAAAGATACAGTGGATGAAGCACGCGTAAAACCCCTTTTAGATCAGAATATTCCCCTAAAAAATTTCAAAGTAGAAAGAATAAGGGGTACAATGGACCAAAGTACCAGGCATCAACACCACTTCGTTCGGCAAAGGAAGGAAACAATAAAAAACACAACTAGATCATGATGTGTTGATGGTAAGTTATGCGATTAATAAATATGATCGAGAGTATTTCCTTATCAGGAACTCTCATTGGTTTGAGTGAAGGATATGCAAGAATATCGGCAAATAGAAATATATTCAAGGCAATGGGTTACCCAATAATGTGATTGATTAGAAGAATGATTTTGTAACTATTAGAGTATGTGCAAACTTATTTACCTTATCATCCAATGTACTCGTACATAACTCAGGGGACTGCGTAATACGTAAGGATATTACAATCGATTAATGTGTATTTTATTTGTGATTAAGTATGTATTGAACATTCTTGAACTGTCAAAAAAATCTAGAAATCCGAAGTAATTAAAATTTTCATTATTTGAAAATTTTTTATCATTATTTTGGTCATAATATTCAAAATGAGATGATACAACTTTTGTTGAATGAAGTGAAAAAAAATCTTCAATAGTCATGATGCACAGATATGTCTGCAAACCCTATAAGGGTTGAGGAGTTTTTCGTGACATTTGTTAAAATGATTAAGACGAGTGGTGAAGCTCTCTTTAATTAACTTAAAAAGTTGTTTGACACACATGAACTTTACTTATGATGTAAGAGGACAAGGTTACGATAATGGTTCGAACATGAAAGGAGATAACAAAGGTGTACAAGCTAGGTAGTTACGAGAATATCCTAGAGCATTTTATACTCTTTGTGGTTGTTATTCTCTAAATCTTGCCCTTTATGATATGTCTATGAGTTGTGCACAAACGAAAACATTTTTTTGGTGAGGTGCAGTGTATCTATAAATACCAAGTGGTATAAAATGTTTATATCAATTGTTTATGATATGTCGGACCACATCAAAAAATGTTTTTCCTCGTGCACAACTTATAGTCATATCACAAAGGACGAGGTTTAGAGTGACGATCACAAGGAGTATAAAATGTTTTGGATATTTTCGTAACACCCTAACTTGTACATCTTTGTTATCTCCCTTCATGTTCAAACCATTATCGTAACCTTGTCCACTTACATTATTGATGTCTAAGCTCATGTGTCAAACAACTTTTTAAGTTCATCAAAGAGAGCTGCACCAGTTGCCTTAATCACTTTAACAAATGTAATGAAAAACTTTTAAACTCTTATAGGGTTTGTAGACACATCTAACCACTAGTGTCATTTGCTCATCATGACTAACATCTGGTGTACAATCAAGAATAACAGCGAAGCACTCCACACAAATTGAATGACTTTTTTACTTCATTTGACCATAGTTGTTCAATTGTACCATCTCATTTATAATACTATGATCAAGATAATGCTTTCGGATCTCTTTATTCTGTATTCTACTGAGATATACTTCCATTATAGGATCAAACTCTGTAATCATTAATAATCTTCAAAAAGTTTCCATTATTTTCATCTGAAAGCTTCTCCTTATTGACACTGAAAGCTATGTGGCAAGTAGCTTGACAACAATCATAAACATCTTTAAAACAACTCTCAAATACTCCTCTTTATTGATAACTATTTCTCGAGAAGCGCCAATGGTTATCTTTTTTTATAACCTAACATCTGTTTCCCTCCATGCTTGCATGTTAAGGATATGATCAAAGCTATATTCATACTCTATAATGTATGTAGTGCCAATGATTATAGCCTTGACCCGCATTCGTTAGACGGCTTAACATCACACCATTTTTTAATAACACCCCAGAAAAGTAAAAGACTTCTTTTGACCAAGAGAAACCCAACCATGGTTTATCATATCTTTCCCCATTTTCCAAGCATCCAGTGTAAAGTTTGTCATTGAAACTCCCGTTACCTTTCAATGATTCAAGACCACTTATTCTTATAGGACCTCTCTACCAACAAATATATTTGGTTTTGAGATTCGGGTGCTTTCCGATTTCCTAGGTCAAAGGAATCATCTAATATATCAGGCGTAGTGATTTGACCTACATTTTTTTCCTCACCAATAATTACATTATCCCTATGAGTATTAACACCCTCATTCTCCTCTCTAATATTTGCATTATTATTCTCATTCTCAATATTTTTATTGTCATTGTCAACAATATTTGGGGAGGAAGGATTTGTCTTTACATATTGATCCATAGAGACGGGAAATGATTGTATCACCAAATCTCTCCTCAACTTATTCTTTGAGGATGCTGTGATGCATCACAAAGGCCAAACATGGTGAATAACTTTTGTTATTAGATGGGCGGGGTTAAAGATTCCTCTAACCCAACGAGTCATCATCAATTGTGAATCTCAAACGGAATACTGAATCCCATCCAAACTCAAATATGTAGAAACTGAACTTCAACTTTTGTTATAGAGACAAGCTTTTGCTGAGAATTACTTAGGGACTAAGAAGAAGAGTTCATCTCACTTGCACCAGGCTCCAACTTTATGCATATATAAGGTAATGTTGTTGGTTAAAAGTGGGTCAAGGCTTTTTAGATTCTGATAATAAGTATGTAAGCATAGATTATGAGGTCAACATTATTTTAAATATATATCTAAACCTTTTTTAAGTAAGTATTGTTTTTAGTAAGTTTTTCAGGTCCTTAAATTCTTCTAAGTTCTAAACTGAATGTGAATCTAATTTACATTACAGAATGTTCCTTTTCTTTATGTGTGGTTTAAAATGATTTTTAGTTTGCTTTATAGATATAATATAATGGCCACTGCTATTCTTCACCATATGCAAGTTGGTAGATTTTTGTGTACTCATGCTGCTCTAAAGTAGTTTTTACATTTTGCTGCACAAGAGATCAGGGCAGAAGTTTGCACAGAAAGTCTTAAGGATCAACTTCTTCTTTGGATTGGCTTCAATCTCTTTTATTTTTATTTCTTGGATTGCTTGAGCAATGTCTGTAACGTAAATTGTAAATAAAATGCACAGCCAACCTATGTATACATGTCCCTTGACAGGATACTTTACCAAACGGGTAAATTTTATGATGCCCTATGCATACATTATTTTATATATGCCCCTTGATAAGTCGAAGAAAGGATTTACCAAGTGGGTAAGTGTGATACCATTATTTGGGATCAAGGATAATAAATAAGGATATTATATGATGAATATGATGTGGACTACCACTCTGGTGGATAGCATGAGTAATTTTGGAACATAAAAGAATTGGGTTATGCATTTCATCTCGTGCAACACACAGGTGAAATTCTAGTTTATGTGTAAAAGACCGTTTAACTGTGTTAGGAAGCGTGATGGAGAACGTGAAGGGTGTATTAGACATATTTGGGGTAATAATCAACATAAAAAACAATGGCGTGAAGATTTGTCTATTCGTTGGAATAATGTTTATAACTCAAACTTTTGGTCATGTTTATAAATCTATGACAAACCAATTTTTTGTTAAATTTGTTAATCTCGTTGGTGCTTTTCATGAATTTTTCAATGCCCCTTGAGTTAATTATTTTTATGATTTCATTAAGCTTTTTTTTGGAGGGAGAAGTATCGAAAAAATATTTGTGATTGGGCCCATTTTTAGATAAGGTCATTTGTTTCTTCTTATCAAAGTAGATCATGTGTTTGAGTTCCGTCATTACAAGAGTCACGTCGTTAAAAACGTCTGAGAAAGACGGTTAAAAGTAACTCGTATTTTCAAAAGTGTTCCAAAAATTAAAAGAAAAATACCAGAAGCTGCGCCTCAACAAGACGATCGCTAGATCATCTTTTTCAGTTTCCAACCACCCTTATCACTTGAACGTCAATCGGAAAATTGATATTAGCAAAATCATTTAAAAAAACAATTCGAACAGATCCAAAACATCCAAAGACGAAGGTATTTTGGAGGTCATCTTGATGAGACGCGCCTTTTGGTATTTTTCTTTTAATTTTTCGGGAACTTTTGAAATTGTATGGAGTAGTTATCACACACTGTCTTTTTCAGACATTTTTAATGGTGTGACCCTCTTGTGATAATGCAATTCAAACACATGAACCACTAAAAATGGGCCCCAAAAATAAGTATTTTTTCCATATTTCCCCCTTTTTTTTATAACTATTATACCTTAATTCCGCTCATATATGGTAGTCTTTGTTGGTGATTCTCGTTTCAAACTTGCTACTTGTCAACAATGTTTAGAGTACTATTATACTTGTTTTTTCGGTCCATTATCTATGTACGAAGATAAGTTCAGACCAACCTGACCCAAGGCCATCCTCGGGTCCTCCTAATGTTGTAAAAAGGGTCAAATAGACCCTTATACAATTTCAAAAACATCATCCAAGCCTATGTACTGAAAAAGGATCACATAAAACCATTAACTTGTAAAAAACGATCAGATATGCCATTTTACTGGAAGTTGACCCACTTTAGCCGGTTACTTAACTGTTTAATTTTTTTCTTTTAATTTTTATCTCATTTTCCTTTCTCTCTCTTCCTGGCATGTTCGTCCAGCTCCCCCTCCCCTTCATCTTCATCATACCCTTGTTATTCTTTTCTTATTCTCGTTTCCTTCATTTATGGAAAGTAACTTAAGGAGAAGCACTTCCGAGTTTTTTGGTGATGGTTGCAATGTAATTTCTCCGGCCATGTGAAAAGCCTACTACGTTTCAAGATCAAATGGCAGCGTCGAGCCATCCCCAACCTCTGGCGGCACACTCTCGATCTCAAACATCATTCTATGATGAACAAGTTGTACATGTCATGCCCGTCAATTGGGTTGTCAGAGCTTGGCTTCAACACCTTTCTTTATCTCTTTTGCTAATTTCTCCACATGGAGTAATATCGATCTAGTTTAATTTTGGACTAAGAAGGTTTGATTTGAATAGAACGTGCTGATGTCTCTATCCCTCTGTCTATATACCTCTTGAATTTTAGAATTAGGGTTTAATTATGAATTGTTAATTTTTGGATGTCAAGTGTACAAAAAAACTCCCATCAACAGTGATTGTTAGTTACTCTATAAACATGGATGTAGTAGAAAAATGATGGACGAAGTGGGAGAAAAAGAAAAGAAAAAGAAGAGGTCACGTTGAAGGAGGGGGGACGAGCATGGTGATGAAGACAAAGTAAAAAAAAAAAAAGATAAAAGACAAATATTAAAAATGAGCCTTGACCAGCTAAAAAGGGTTACCATCAAGTAAATTGGTTGATATGATTGTTTTTTCAATGTATATGTATGTATTTGATGTTTTTTTAGATGATGGTTTTTGTATTGTTAAGGGGTGTATTTGACCTTTTTCCCTACTTTTAAATGATCCAATTAAACCCTGTAAATATAAAAAAAAAAAATACCCAAATCGTATATTAACCGCTCAAGTAGCGGTCGTTGTAATAAAAAATATCCAAGTCGTAGTATATGACATGACAAACCATGTGGTCTTATTGTAGAAATATTTTAGGAGAAATAAGCGATCGTGGACCATTGTTGGTGAAGTCCATGAGATGAAGTACTCGGGCGTGATGCACTTGACAATCATTGATAATCAATCAATCCAAGGCCTCTTCCACCTTTCAACTTTTCTTTTGGTATGAGGCCGGCGGGTGGAGCTCCAATCTCGATCATATACATACATATTCTACTAAGCCCCGTACTTTTCTATGCCCAACCACCAATCACTAGAAACACTTATGAGATACGTAGTATAACTCTCATCCCAATCTAGTATCATTTGCCTTCAATTATTTCCAAAACCTCCCCATACTTCTCTCTTCCAATCAACATTGTTTTTCAATTTCATTTCGTCACATGATATCTTAGTCTACTTTAAAAAACCTGACTCAATTTTCTATCACGTCAATCTTTGAGATGTAACTCCACAATTTTTCCTTTATTGTTTTGAACGTACTTGACAAAAAAAAAATCATCAAGGATTTGAAATGAGTTTTTCTTTTACCAACTAACCCCTCCTCTATTTTGAGAATTTTTTTCATGTCCACACTTTGAGAATCAAGTATACTTTTCTTTAGAAGAGAAGCCATCAAAAACTCAAATAAAAAGTATACATATGAATACAAAGTTGCTTAAAAAGAGGCTGAAAATTGTTAAAAATTAAATACGTAGTATATACCAAGCCAAATAAATTCTGTGTAAAGTCATACACAAATATTTCTAATGTAGGACCAACTCATATAGATAAAATTCGCTAATCAGTATCTCCTTCAATGACATCAATTCAGCAAAGCATAAATAACTTATGTATTCTTGAGCAACTCTAATTACGAAGTTGTAATTATTGAGCACGAAAGTAAAGTTATCAACTAAGATAGTTAAGACATTTTACCAGATAAAATTGGAATGTAACAAACTAAATCAGCTGAGCCACAATCTTATTGACTTGTTGAAAAAGAAGCATCAATAACAAGGCATGTTCTGTATAGAACAAAAAAATCTGCATTCTAAGCATTTTCTACTTTGATATTGTACCCGTGCAGCATGTGTCGTTTTGAAAATACTACCACCAGTCACCATGTGCATTAACAAAGTAAAAAATGGCCGAAACAACTAAAGATGAGTACGGAGTATAGATGGCTAACTTTATTTAAATAAATAGCAAATGCAAGCACTCACTATCCGGCTCAAAAATGACACTAAGGTTTTTAATGAGGTTCAAATTGGACACTAAAGTTTTAAGTAGACCAAATAAACAGAAATTTAAACCTTTTATTCCATTTCAGCCACCCGTTAACTGCTCCGTTATTTTGTTCAATTCAAAGCCACTACAAAGCACCGCCGTAATAGATCAGCTTTGGACTTCGCCTCATCACTTCTTGCTTCCAGTCCTCCCATCAGAAGTCAGAACAGGTCGGCTCTTTTTCTCCCAATGCAATTGCATCAAACAACACTTTCTGTAGACGCCTCCCCCAAGGTTTGTTATTTCTCACCATAGCAGGTTTCGAAGATCAGGTTGCAAATGAGCAGCAAACCGCTCAATCCCCAAAAGCGGTATTCTGGCTAACCGACTCCCACACCCCCCAATGAACGACTGGGTAGCTGCGCGAGGATATGGGGACTCCCAAACCACTCACCAATTCCAGTGACACTCGTCTGAAATAAGGACCTGAGTCCAAATGCACATCAAGCGTGGATAGTAAATCTACGAACCGTATATCCAATTTCCTTGCTTTTCCGGTCATAAACCATCCTTTCAGCCTCAACCAAGGTCAGACCTGAATATAGAGGTGGATAGCGACTACGAAATCAGAAGCTAATCACATAAGAAACTCAAACAAATCCATGGACACCATAGCGGTATACACAAAAGAGCTGGGTCGCGGTTCCCAAGAGAGCTTGCTGGTGGCACATCAGTTTACCCACATGAACTCAGCTTTTAGGGCTGTGTTGTTTAGCGGCAGGGAGGTTCATCTAAAGGAGATGTTAAAAGGGTGGCTCAAATGGATTCAAAAGGTTTAAATTTGTGTTTCTTGGTCTTCTTAAAACTTTAGTGTCCAATCCAAACTTCATTAAAAAAACTTAGTGTCGTTTTTGGACCATATCTTTAGTAAAATTGTAAAAAACAGATGTTTATAAACATGGTTGTGTGACTCCTCCGATCAAGTAGTGAAACCAGAAACACTGCGCTTGAAAATTACAATGGCGTGAACACTATTACATACTCCGTACTGCTATGGCTTTTAAAAAGACTTAAATTAAGCAAACACTGAACAAGGCATGACTGACTGACATAGAGCGAAGAGCGAAAGCAGCTTGCAAAGAACATGAGTGTAAATTAGAAGTCCTCATCCAACTTCAGAACATGAGTGTCTCCACCATCACCGTTCAAGCTAGACATGACAGAGGCCTTCTGATATTCTCCAACCCGCTTCTCGAAGAAATTGGTCTTCCCCTGCAAGCTAATCAGCTCCATCCAGTCAAAGGGATTTTGGGCATTGTAGAGTTTACTGCATCCCAGGGCACACAGCAATCTATCCGCCACAAACTCTATGTACTGGCTCATCAGATCTCCATTCATGCCCACAAGAGCACATGGAAGGGCGTCACACACGAATTCCCTCTCGATCTCAACCGCATCCCCCACAATTGCCTTCACTCTCTCCTCGCTCAGTTTCCTCTTCAGCAAGCCATAGAGCAAGCACGCAAAGTCACAGTGCAAACCCTCGTCTCGAGAGATCAACTCATTTGAGAAGGATAAGCCAGGCATCAAGCCGCGCTTTTTCAGCCAGAAAATGGAGCAGAAGCTCCCGGAGAAGAAGATTCCTTCCACGCAGGCAAATGCCAGCAAACGCTCGGCGAATGATTCAGAGCCGTCGATCCATCGTAATGCCCACTTAGCCTTCTTCTCCACACACGGGATGGTGTCAATCGCGTGGAACAGCCTCTCCTTCTCTGCGGAGTCCTTGATGTAAGTCTCCAGGAGGAGGCTGTACATCTCGGAGTGGATATTCTCGATGGCGATCTGGAACCCGTAGAAAGCCCGCGCCTCCGATACCTGGACCTCCTTCATGAAGCGCCCGGCGAGATTCTCGAGAACGATGCCATCGGAGGCGGCGAAGAAGGCGAGGACGTGCTTGACAAAGTGCTGCTCGCCGGCGGTGAGGGCCTCCCACTGGCGTAGATCCTGCGAGAGATCGACCTCCTCGGCGGTCCAAAAAGACGCCATGGCTTTCTTGTACATCTCCCAAATTTGGGGATACTGGATGGGGAACATACAGAATCGATCAGGATTTGGGGCGAGAAGGGGCTCTTCGGGAATCGAAGGCATGTTATTCAGATGAATCGAGCAGGGATTGCTAGGGTTTGAGTGAAGAAGAAAATGAGATTGCTTGATTGAGGAGAGGGGAAGTTGGTTGGTTATATATTAGTCCGAGCTTTGCTTTTTATTTTGGTTTGGCGCACTGCCAGAGAGCGAGCGGGGAATTTGAAATTTCGGTGACTTGCGGGAGAATGGACTCAATTTTTTTAAATATATTTTCAGATTTAATAATTAAATAAATAAATTACCCACTCCTACACCTATTGTCCTAACATACTACATTCGTCCTTAAATAAATGCAACATATAAAATTTTATACTATTCACATATTCTACTTTGACTACGTTTTATTTATTATTGTATGAAGGGGAAATTTGACTTTGCACCCCACATTTTGGATGATATTGGACTTAACACCCCATTTGTAAAAAACTTTGATTTTGCACCACATTTTACTTCAAAATCTTTTGACTTTGCACCTCATTAAGAAATTTTCCTTCACAAATATCATATGATATGGTGCAAAGTCAAAGTTTTTTTAAAAATGGGGTGCAAAAATCCAATATTACCCAAAAAGTGGGGTGCAAAATCAAATTCTCCCTTGTATGAATATATTTTTATGAAAAAAATATTGTTAAATTTGTCTCATTGTAAATTTTCAATATCTACTTTTTTTAATTTTTTTTACTAATATGAATTTATATATATTAATGGTCAAAGTTGTGTCTCAGCAAGTGTAAAATGTTGACATTGCATTTATTTAAGAACGGAGGAAGTACTAATCTCCCGCCTTGCGCGGAAACCAACCCATTTACTTTCTCTTTTTCACGGTGTAGGTTCTCTTTTATTAAAACCTGCACTTTACTTATGTTTTTATTTGGACCGTAATTCGTCCTAGACCAAATCAGATCAGACCAGTGACAGATCTGGCATTTGAATTTTAGGTGTTCGAAATTACATCTTTGACTTTGAAAAATATTTTTTTGGGACGGGATAGTGCATTTTTCAGCAACAAAAACTAGTAAATGAAGTCACAATTAGAACTACTATAGAAATAAACAACAATTAATTATTACATAATTTTTTATACATATAATTTTGTACTTATTTTTAATAAATATAGGTGTTCAAGTGAACACTTTGGAACAAGTGCAAGTCCGCCACTGGATCTGACTAAATCAGACCAGACTAGCAAATTATGGTCAAAGTAAAAACATCCTTAAGCTATGTCATTTTGTGTTTAAATAAAATAAAATGCCAAGTATATTTGTTATACTCTCTCAGTCTCTCCATTCTCTAACAATTGTTCTCTTAGATTTTTCAAAAATTTTTAAGAAGAAAATAGTAGAAGTAATATAAAGGTTCTATATAAATGTAAAAGTAAGAAAGAGAGTATATTAAAAAGAGAAAAGTAATATTCTCTCTGTGTTTAAAAATTTGCTACACATTCCTATTTGAGATGTATTTAAAAATTTGTTACATTTTCCCTTTTGGTAAATTTTTCTTTTTAAAATACTTACTTACTCTTACTTTTCTCTTTATCCTCTTTTTCCTACTTTTCACTTTTCTACTACTTTTTCTACAATATTTGTTGTGTCTACTATTTTCCTTTAAATATTGTGTCAAGACCTAATATAGTGATCTTTTAAAAATACGGGGGTAAGAAGTTAAGGGTAATAAAAGTGAAGATATAAATGTATTTTAATAAGACAATCAGTTTCTTGTACTAATATGGTCATGCAAAAAATTTAATAGTCAAAATTGAATCACATATTTTTCATATTTCCACTACTAGGCATAGTTCATGTGTTTATTTGTACTTGTTTGATGTATATAATGTATATTATATTTATTGAAAAATACATAAAAAATGCAAATCATATGCATAAAAGAATAAATTAGAAAGGTTCACATATAAACATCATAGAAGAATAATAGAAACAACAAGCTAATAAGTACATTTTTGTACAATTAAAACTACTACATGTTTTTTTAAAGATGAAGCGTTGTAAAAGTAATAAAATTAAAAAAACAGTCCAATACCGGTCTGGACAAAAAAAATCAAAAAAATGGTCATGGACCGGAATTATATAGGCCTGATTTCAGTCCATTTTATCTAGAATTCTGGTTCTGGTTCGGTCTTGAATTGGACCGATGCTCAACACTACATAACAATAAAAGGTACAATGTTTTACTTTTGAGAGCCTGTTTGGAGAACTCTGTTTTCGGCTTATAAGGCTTATCGGCCAGCTTTTTCACCAAACACGTAACTTTTACTTTCACGCACTGAATTGTGTAATAAGCCGAAAAAGTAAGGTTGGAGTTACTTTTCTGGCTGTATTGGCTGAAGTTACTGTAGAGGACCATTTTAGCTATTTTTACATATAATTTTTTCTTTAATTTATTAATAAAATATATTTTTAAAATATTTTTTTCTTAAATCAGCAGAATCAGCCAAAACAGCCACTTCAGCCAGAATATCATAAATTTCAGCAGAATCAGCCAAAACAGCCGATTTTGGTGCTACCAAACGGGCTCCGAGTGTTTTTTATTTTCATTATTATACATTTTAATGTCTGAAAAAAAGTGTTTGGTAAAAAGTTTTACAATCAATAAAATACGAATTATCAAATGGACCCTAAGTACTTCGTGTTCTATTAGATTTTTCATTGTATTTAAGGAGAAATTAGTATGAAGACTATGGAGTGTGTTGAGGATATGTGTTTAAATGGAAAAATGGTAACCAAAAACCAACTTTTTCGGTCGGTTTGTCATCAGTTTTCAATCAGTTCGGTTAAATCGATTATTTGCTCACCCCTGGTAAAGATAATGTGTTCAAAAAAGTAATGAAAAAAGTAGGAAAGAGAATGCATTAAGAAATGAGTGAAAGAGGAAATTAATGAAAAAGTAGGAAAAGGAAAGATATGTAAAAAGGTTTTAAAAAGGTGACTTTAATACAACTGAGAGTATTTTTTAGCCAATTTACATAATTTAAAACTAATTAAAAGAAACATACATATTGATTGGGGTCGCATACAAGAACAATAACGCAACCAAGAAATATGTAAATCATGATGGAAATCAATAGCACCATTCACTGTATTTTCGACTACAAACCATTCATTTGTTAACAGGGTAACTCTTATTTATTAAGAAGTGGTTAGGCCCCTATCGAACGCTTCATTTGTTCTCCAATGAATTCGGAAACTCCTCCGTCACTGGGGGAGAGTTGGACACTTCATATCTATCTTCACACTCCAAACTGTTGTTGGGTCATTAGAGGCGTGGGTTTTCATGGTGCCCATGATGCTATTTTTGTGGAGAGGTTTTTTAGTGGGTTTTGTATTACCAAATAAAATTGAATCACGTAGTAACCTAATAAATTGCTGACTCATCTTGTTTGACAGCCTTTCTAAAACCAGACATCCATACACACACCGTGAGGTTTTCAAAATTCCAACTCAGCACCATGTTTAATATAGACATTTGCATTGGAGGGTGTTTGTTGGGGTTCAACGTCAATTTCGTTTACGTGGCCATGCACTTTTAATAATTGACAGCTCCATTAAAGATGCTCTTAGGCGTTATTTACTCTCTTTTCGGACGTTTCATCTATATCCCACCGAGCTCAGTTAAGTCCACCTAAAAATTAGGAGACTGCGCGCTCCAGCAATTCCCCCTTCTCAACAAGTTGAGACGCAAGTGTGTAAATGTCAAGTTGTTACACAACAACTTTAAAATTTTGAAATAACGTTTAATTCACATCCTTGATTATTGCATATGTCCATCCAACATCCGTCTGCTGGAATGTTTTTGTCACCCTCCTTGCTAATAGCAGTGATAGAGTATAGTTCTAAAGAGAAGTGAGAGCTAGAGTAAGAAAGTTCTTAGTAATAAATGTTTTGTACCCCTAGAAAAAATTATATGAAAATAGGTAAAACAGTATTCTACAGTCGTTTCAGCCAATCCAGCTAGAAAAGTAACATCAATGTTACTTAATTTGATTATAACACAATTCAACGCACGTAATCTAAACTTACATGTTTGGTGAAAAAGTTCATTGATACGTCTTATAAGCCGAAAACATGGTCACTAAAATGGCTTCCTAATATTATTTTTTAACTCGGAAGGTAAACCACCAAAATTAGTGGGACAACCTTTTTTCCTTCATAGAAAACCTTGACGATAGCAACCTTTTAGTTGCATCAACCCGATTTTGGTCCATTCCAAAAAGCAGCATGTCATCAACAAAGAGACATATGAACACACCCGCCCATAAGGCATCAAATCGGTTATAAACACACTTGTCCAATTGATTTAGGCCAAAGCATTGGACAAAATAACATCATCAAACTTTTGATGCCATTGTTTGGGTGCTTGTTTGAACCCCTGCAATGATTTAACAAAATTACATACCTTATGCTCATTTCCGGGAATAACAAAACCTTCCGGTTGTTTCATGTAAATTTCCTAATCAAGATCGCCATTTGGAAATGCCGTTTTGACGTCCATCTGATGTATAATCAGATTGTGTATAACCACCACAACAATTAACACTTAATGGTTGTAATTCGAGCAACCGGCGCATACGTGCTAAAATAGTCAATTTCGGGTTGTTATCTAAAAGTTTGAATGACTAACCGGGCTTTGAACTTTCCAATTGTTCTATCCACCTTCATGTTCTTTTTGAAGATCCATTTGCAACCAGAAGGTTTAGAACCCGGTGGCGAATTTGACAACAGCCAAGTGTTACACTCAACTCATTGGCTTTAGCCTTTTGTCTAAAAAAATCATCCCCAGCTTTCTTGAAATAAAGAGCATTCTTTTTTGCTAAAGCAAGATTGTGCTTAATAGCCTCATCAAGAGGAGAGAGTAGCAAAAGAGCATGAACTCTTTTGTATTCCTTTTTTGCCTCCTCTGTCTTTTCGGAAACATGCCCAAAGGCATTGAAGTTAGGCTCTTTTAAAGGCCTCTTAAGTCTTTTAAGCTTTCGGGCAAGCTTAAATTGAGGTGTACCATACATATCTTGGTACCAATGAGTGGTAAGGATATTGGTAAAAGACTCATGCTTAAGCCACATATTGTAGAACTTGAAAGGCCTAGAACCACCAAGATGGTTAGGCCCAATAGTCACAAGAGAAACACAATGGTCAAAATCAACTTCTATCTCAAAGAAGTGGGTATTGCAAGCAATACAATTGGTAGATCAGGAGGAGTTCATAAGAACCCTATCAAGTTTAGCCCAAAGAGAGCATCTATTCCAAGTGAAGAATTCACCGGTGGAAGGAGTATCAACAAGGTTGGCTTGAATCTTCAGATCATTAAGGTGTTGGCTGTAGTAAGCCGAGGGGTGGGTGGGAAAATCCTCTCATTAGGGTTGCCCACACAATTAAAGTCACTCGTAACAAGCGGCCAAGGGTTGTTAATATTGGGTTCAAGACTAGCAACATGCTCCCAAAGACTTCTTCTTTCCAACACCGTATAAAGAGCATAGATAAAAGTAGCAAAGATAGTGTTTTGGGTTACCTTACACTTAATCTCACAATGTAAGTTTTGTTTATCCACTTCCAAGACACTTAAGTTCACAAAGGTAGGGTCCCAAAGAAGGTTCATTCTTCCTCCCTCAATTTTATCAAAGTTAGTCATAGATTACCAATTTGGCCATCTAATAGACATAAACTTATCAAAGTTAGAAGTGGACAACTTGGTTTCAAGTAAGAAACAAACATGGACATTGTTGGTACGGATGAAAGAGATAATAGAATTTTGTTTTGACACCTTATTAAGGCCTCTAATATTCCAAGAAGACGCAAACATTAAGAACATTCTTTGTTCTTCCTCCCCACATCCTTTATAACATCAAAACCTTTCGGCCTAAGCTTAAATTTTGGCTTCGGCTTATACCTATCCATGAAGAGAAAATAGACATTTTCCATAAAGAGAGGAGAGAGCACATATCCTTCATCCGTGGGATAGATCCCGGGGAAAGATTTCAAGCATTCTTTAGTAAAGTTAATGCCTTTGGTCAAGTTGTTAGTAGTAACCTCCAAATAGTCATCAAGTCTAGTAAATTATTCCTTAACATCCTCAATGTGTTTAAGATGTATCCAAGGTTTCTCCTCCAGATGAAGATCAACTTTGACCACAACATCATCAAGAAAAACGTCTTAGATATCATGAACAATATGTATGGAGTCACGGGGGAACTTCCTAAGGTCTTTAACCTTAAAGGAGTTCCCTTGTAAATATCCATCCTCAGAGTAACGGTTAAGGTAATGTCTATAAACTCCTTTCATGAACTCAGAAGAATAGACATACCCTTTGTTATTTGGTTTGACCCCGGGAAGGTCTTCCAAACAAGTTTTAGTAAATTGCAAACCGGGAACATCCCCCCCCCCCCCCCCACAATTCGAAGGTTATGGTTAAGCTTGATGGTAGGAACATCAACCTCATCTTGGTGTTTAATCTTAATGATAGGATGGAGGATGTCCTCCGCATCCATATCAACTACAACCTCATCCTTAAAGGCATCAAGAAGAGTAGTTTTAATAACCCGGACTGTTTTGTCAACAAAGGCATCAACCTCTTGAGGTGGAGGGTCAATCTCATTGTCCTCTTCTTTGACGGTAAATTTGTTAGCCCTTTTTTCTTAAATTTTGTCACCTTAAAGAAAGGATGGTCAGCCTTCTTAACTTTGAATCCCTCATTCTTATGAGTTTCCAAAGTCATATGTTCTTTTCCTTTCCTTTGAGTATGAATGGATTTGTCGTGAGATTTATCAATGATGGGTCCATCTTTATCTTTCATGGCAGCCGCCTTTTCTTCTCTTTCTTTTCTTTCATTCTCGGCTAAGACCTTGCATGTAAATGCATGGTGGCCTGATAAGTTCATATTACAACACGCATTTGATGCATGTTGGGACCGACTTTTGATGGTTTTCCTAGCTTTAATGTGTTGCAAGTCTCAATTTTAGCTCAAGTTATGTTTACCGGGCGTTGGTTCGAGTTTTGTGTCATTTGGAGTCAAAATCGGGAATTTAGAGTTCGGCACCGGTGCTTGAGGAGCAATCGCCGTGATTCGAGATGCATTAGAGAGTGTATTGAGAGCTTTGGAGGTCACCCGTTGGTTCACGATGAAGACTTGATGACAAAAGAGCTCTAGGATTGGCTACGGGATCAAAAGAAGATGAATGAAGCTTGAAAACGACGATCAGGATGACCTTCTGTGAATCGTTCAAGCATATCTCCTTGTAGAAACATCCCAAGAACACGATTCAAAGTCCACATGAGAGCTAACTTCAAGGGATACAAATCATATGAAGACACCTTTGTGAGAATCTGATAGGAAGAAAGTGAAAACAGACGATGAAGTCAGATGATCCCTGTTGTGATTTCAGAATGCGACCTTCCACCATTTTATTCATATCTCTTGAATGGATGATTCAAATCCAATTCGGAAAGTTGTGGTGGATATAAGACTTTATTATCTACAACTTCCATGAAGGAAGTTTTGTCAAATTCGGACTTGAGAAATGGTGAAGAACAGGCTAGGCATGACCGTGCCTAGAAGGAGGCACGATCGTGCCTCAAACTAAAACTCGCGTGGAGCTACTGGAAGCCAGGCACGACCGTGCCTGATAGGGTAGGCACGATCATGCCTACCCCCGTGTTACGCGAATTTAAGTCCTTTTTCGGTCAGAATTCGGATTTTTCCCCCTTATTCTTTAAATAAGGCCTCCATACCCCTTTTTTAGGGTTACGAACATTACGGAGAGGCCTAGGGACAAATTTACTTGCGTTTTTACATCGTTTTCTTCAAGAACCCTGTGATTATTTGTAAGTTCATCTTCTTAATTGATGACAATTAATTATATTCTTCCCAATTCTATTGATTCTTCAATTATGAATTGTGAGAAGTTTAATTAGGGATTTGGGGTTGATGAAGGGGTTAATCATGATGTATGGCTAGTTTCTTGATGAATTAATTGCATGAATTCCGTTTAATTTGTGTTTGAATTAATCATAATTAATTCTAGACTACAGCTAGAATTACAATTGCATGTAGAATGAATTAAGAGAGATCTAACTTGTTCTAGGACACATTCACACACACTTAATCGTTCGCTAAGAGATTAGTAGCGATTAAGGGGCCGTAAGCTCGCTCGTCTTGGCAATAATTTAGGATTCTGTCGCATGAGAGATCAGCCTGGTCCCCTAAATTATTATACTCTACGCCGCGAGAGCGGTAAGAACTTAGTAATGATTAGCTAGGCTCAATTAAATTAATTTCATGTAATTAGGCATGATCTGCAAGAAATCTGGTTACCCCGGAATCAATCCCTGTTCCCTTCGTCATTAATTAGAGAGAACCCATTTATTTTTAATCATTTAGTTGCAGTTTAATTTTCCATTCCAATCATATCTCGCACGATGCATTTATTTTATTTATTTCTTTTAATCGCTGAATTTAATTAATTCTTGATTCCCTTTTGTCCGTCCCTGTGGAGACGATATTCGTACTTACACCACTATAATACGATCTATTTTAAGTGCGAGAAAACTCACATCATGGACAAAAGTCTTACAATGAAAGCAATAGTTGGGAAAATTCTCATATTTCACATATTGGGTGTGAAATTTCCCATTTGGAAGCTTTATCTTAAGCTCAAGAGGAGGAGGCTTAGAGGCATCAATATCAATCAAAACACGAGCAAAGTGGGATCTATCTTTCTCTTGAGTTACCCTATCCGTAGACATAGGTACTCCCACCACGCGAGGCAATCTCACTAATAATATCTTCTTCTCATATTCTCATAGGTAAATGGGAGAATTGAACTCAAATTGGGAGTTTAAGGAACTCATCACTATCCATAGAGAAGTCATCCGAAAAAGGTTTCAAAGGAAATGATTTTCCAAGGATACTATGAGTGTAACACCGTCCCCAAATATATTTACTTTTATGTAAATAATGTATTAAACCGTATTAAAGGATTAATGAATTTACGAAGTTGTAAATTTTTATTATTTCTTTCGCGTGAATAGTAAATTGCGCGTGGGACCCACACCGGGAGCGGGGGCCGCCCGATATCCCCGAGATCACATAAATTATTCTCATGGGTCGAAATAATATTTATATAGTGGTGGACATCTTATTTGGGCCACGGGAAGGCCTGGGGTTGACCGATTGGTCAAAAGAGGTCCAATTGCCGGTACCGACAATTTATTAGATAACAGCCCGAAAATGAATTTCGAAGACTTCCAAATTAAAGTTTTGGAATATATATTATTTCAAAGGGGTGTTATGATTGAGAGTGAGTAATATATTTTATTTGACCCGATAAAATAAAATATATTTAAAACAGTCCGAAAAATACAACTTTCAGGACCGATTGTACACATCGGGACACAAAGGGATGACCTCCCACATGAGTGGGGGCCATCCCACGTTTTATTCAGCTCAAATGTGACCCTTGGGGGTGCAAAGACAAGGGAAGGTGGGAGGAAGGTCAACCATGAGGTGGGATGGGACCCTTTGCCCACATAATTGGTGAGATGAGCCAAAAAGGCCATCCCATCACCCCCTCACCCCATTATCTCGACCAGGACACCCAAGGGAGAGAAGAAGAGCTTCCAAACTCACCTCCATTGGTGCAAATTCGAGCTCAAGCTTTAGTGGTCCCAGGAGGAGGTTTTAAGAAGGCAACAAGTTAGGAAAAGTGTGAATAATTAAGGTAATGACCTTATTGTAACTTCTCCTTATTTTTTCTTCTACCATATGAGGTATATATCATGTGAAGGACCCTTAGTATGGTTCCACATGTTATAAGTATGGATTTATGGGTAGGAAGATGGTTCTATGTCCAAGAACGGACTTAGAGACCAAAACTACCGCTTCACCGGAAAATAACCTTTTAGAGGTTATTTGTATTAATATGAGTTTTATGATTATAAAACCTTGTTAGGCACTTGTAAAGGGTATTTCGAGTGATTTCACAAAGGTGGAAAAGTCGCCGGAGTTGTCGCCGGAGTTGACCAAAAGTCGCCGGAGTTTCACCGGAGTTCAATCAAGAAGGGTAGAACTTCATAACGCTAGTTCAAGGTGAGTGGACGGCTTAATATCTTATAACTTTTGGGTTAATTATGAGATTACCTAAATAAATGTTATATGTGTTCATAATGGTGTTTAAAAGCTATTTAAACATGTGATTAGCCAACATGATTAAGTTGTATGAAAAGAATTAATTATTTATGCATGAAGATATGAGGAATTATATAAAATGCATATTTGCTTGAAGTGTAAAAGAAGTACAAATGGGTATTATTAACTTAACTATATGATAATTAAGTTGATATGTACAAGGCTTGAATTGGCGGTCAACAAAAATGTTGACCGATGTATAATGGGTTACTTAATACCGGTTGGTATTAGTTAGTTACAAGTTTATATAAATGCATGGTTTTGCATGGATTGTGATACATAAGCTTTATGTATTGATTTAGCTATGAATGAATAAATATGATATGGACTCTATCTAGGTTGATAGGAGGTTGATCATAGGGAAATATTTTGGTGGAGGACCCTAGTACTTAAAAGTACTTAACACTCAAAATTTGGTGGAGGACCCTAGTACTTAAAAATACTTAACACTCAAAACTTGGTGGAGGACCCTAGGACTTAAAAGTCATTAACACTCAAACTTGGTGGAGGACCCTAGGACTTAAAAGTCCTTAACACTCAAAATTTGGTGGAGGACCCTAGTACTTAAAAGTACTTAACACTCAAAACTTGGTGGAGGACCCTAGGACTTAAAAGTCCTTAACACTCAAACTTGGTGGAGGACCCTAGTACTTAAAAGTACTTAACACTCAGAATTTGGTGGAGGGCCCTAGGACTTAAAGTCCTTAACACTCGAAAATAAATTGGTGGAGTACCCAAGGATTATGATCCTCAAAACTCATAGAATATGATATTGAAATAGGGACAAGGAGGAGTCCTATACACTCATAGGTATATGGGTGAGTTGGGGTTTTTAGTCAAGAACATTGACTATTACTATTTTTCCCAAATAAAACGGTGATCTACGGATCGGATAATTTCCAAGTATATATATACTAATAAGTATTTCATAACTTGGGGGAAAAGACTATTCATATAAGTATAACCCTATGTTTGGGTCTTATACTTGAAACGCTAGTTATTCTATATTTAGTCTGCTACTCGCTCGGTACTTGTACTGACCCCTTCGGGCCCCCCCCACCATTTTCAGGTTGAAGTTAGGGCTTGCTACCTGCACCTTCCTACGGGTGACATCATAATCAAGGAAGACGTGGTTCGTGCTTCCTCATGTTCTTTCAAATTACAAAACATTGCTCATGGACATTTTCATTTGTTTACACTACTTTTGGGCTTGCATGCCCATGCTATTGGCCGAATGTGGCCTGTGACTTACCGTTGAATATTTCCGCTATTCATTGGTTAAATTGTGATGTTGTTATGTATGTTTACTACTGCGTATGGATGAATTGTTTTTCTCGAACGCCTTGTGTAATTAAGTGAGGTTGACTCGCAGGTGACGTCACTTGATTATACGGCGGTTGTGCACGCGCTCAGATTGCGGTCTGGGGTCAATGAGGTCTACCCAAAAGAACTTTAGTTCTATCACCCTCACTCTTGAATTTGAAAATGACCCAATCTTTGTCATGGGGTCTAACTTGGTATGGAACATTCCACTTGTTCATCATGTCATGGATTAGCTTTGTATCCAGGAAAACGCCCATCAAAGTAAGCAACAAGGCAAAAGCCCCAAATTTCAACCACAGAGGATATCTTTCTATTAGAAAGATCAACAAAGTCTCCAACCGGTTCAATATACCTCAATTTCATACCCTTCTCGGGTTCCCTATTATCCTTGAAAAGAGAGACCCAAGGTTGGGTAGTCACGATTTCATTCCAATTAGAAGGAATGTCTTTGACTTTTTTCAATGCCGCGACATTAGCTAGGGAAGCGATGCTTCTTTGTCTAAAGTGACAATCTCATGAGAAGCAAGGGAAGCCGAGGCCTTTTTATCCAAGGTGACAATTTATGAGAAGCTATGAAATTTATGACAATTTCATGAGAAGCTAGGGAAGTCGGTGCCTCTTTGTCCAAAGTGACAATATGCCCTTGACGGCTTGACATATTTAAATGCCGACACAAAGCATACGTTTACTTTATTACACTAGATTTACTTAATTTCATTTTATTCAAACAAAACATAAATATGTTCAATTAGTTCTCATTTTATCCAAACAAAACATAAATATGTTCAATTAGGATGTTTTCTTTTGGACTGAAATTTGCTGGTCTGGTCTGGTCTGGTCTGGTTTGGTAAACGTCTGATCTCTGTGTATTTTATAACTATCCAAGTCTGGTGTGGTCTGGTCTGGTCTGTTTAAGTCTGGTCTGGTCTGGTCTGTTTAAGTCTGGTCTGGTCTGGTCTGGTCTGGGACTGAGAACAGTCCAAAAGAAAACATACTTAGTTCTTAAGGAAAATGATGTTTGTACCCACTTTTATACCCACTTTTGTACCCACTTTTGTACTCACCCATGTTTGTGAAGTTATTTTTTTTTGTCTTTGAATTCCTTCACAGACAAAATATGTCTATGAAGGAATTCAAAGACATATTTTGTCTGTGAACCGGCTTCACAGACAAAAAAATAGCCTTCACGGAGGTGGGTATAAACTATAAGATCACTTGGAGTGGGGTAGGATTAGGAGTCCAAAATGTTAAAAGTGAAATTTTTGGACTCCTAATTCCTTGTAGTGGTTGGCAAAGTGGGGGAGTAAAAATGGGTAATGGGATGGAGGGTTCTATATTTGAACGGTGGAGTTGACTCCCTAAAATTAAATGAAAAAAAAAAAGTAAAAAGGTTGGGGGCTGACAGTTGGTTGCGCAGGGGGAAGATGGCCTCTGGGGCATGGTGCGCAGATATAAACCAAATGCATGACGTCATGATAATGTTATGCATGTGTCACGGGGCACTAACAATGGCATGTTTCTATTTAAAAAATTGGTAGATTCAAGGTTGTGATCATTTGGACACTGTTTGAACAGGAAAAAGATTGATCCAACGACTGAAATTGAAATCCAACAATTAAAATAATTCATTTTATTTTTCAATTATTTTTAATTAAAAGTTTGCTGGGAAAAAATAGTAATGAAATTTATTTATTTTTACATCGAAATGTGTCTTTTTTATTTTATGATTAATCGGAGAAAAAATTAAAAGGAAAACATTACTTATAATAATTTAATTAATGTTTTACTAAATTGATATGTAAAAAAATGCCCTGGGTGTATTTTATTGACGGTGCTGAAATGGAGTGAAATAAAAGTCAAAACACTGTTTTGACTTTTTCATATTGACGGAGTCCATTTTTGATATTTGGACTCTTTCACCACTCCAAATGGTCTAAAGTGGGTATAAAATAGCCTTCATAGAGTTCTTAAACCCCGCTCACCCACCCGGTCATTATGTTTTTGTTTGAAGGAAGGGTAATTCTAATCACACACACTAATTTACTAACCACAACCACGTATTCTTATAATTCCTACAATACCCTTATTACTGAAAACACGGGAGTTTCTAGACTTGAAATTTGCAGCCACCGTAGAACGGTAGAAGCTATATGTCGTCTGAACTTCCTGAATCGATGAAGAACAAAAAGGAGAAAGGGGATAAAGTCGGACGGCGTCTCACTCACGGCGGACTGACTGCCTCCAGAAGTGGTGATCAACGGTGGCGTAGCTATTGAGTTGGAAGCCTGAAACTTCACGCACGAACCTCAATAATCTTCTCTATAGTGGAAAAAGTTTGCTCGAATCTAATCATTCTTCTCATCTAATGGTTATTTCGCCTCTATTTTGCCAAATTTTGTGATATAGTGGCGTGGATATTTAATTAGCTCGGTAAATTAGCAACTCTTGACTTTGTGGTTGGTATTAGTGGGGAATCAAAGCACTAATGATTGACTAATTTGTGGTTCGTATTGGTTGGCATTTATTTTATATTGTAAGCGTAGTTTGGATTTCATTTGGTGCTCTCAACGTTTCCTTTTTATGTTTTCTAGATTTATCAATATACGAATCATCTAAAGCTTAAAATTTTAGTTAGCAGATTTTCTAGGCTTCAGAAATTCAAACAAGTGAGCAATTAGTGCACAGGCTTCAGAAATCGAGACACACCATCAGATTCTATGAGTTTAGTGCACACACAAAGGTTGTTTAGAGATTATTGTTGATGACAGAAGGAGAATAAGATGAAAAAGTATCGTCGAGGTTTCGTGATTACTGATGCCTTCTCTGTATAATTGACGAGTGTAATATACGGAGTATTGTGTAAGGGCAGAATAGATATTTAAAATATTTTGTGGCTGTAATTAGTAATTTGGTGGCTGTGAATAGAATTAACCTTGAAGGAAAAAAGTGCATTCAAGGAAACCTGAAATGAGTTTGTAAATAGGGTGTCGGTGGAGTAGCATTGGCAACGGTGGGTCAGCCTTCACCATCCTTCCCATCAATTGCGTCTTCCCAAATCCAGCCTGGTTCTTCCCTTCATCTCCCCCGTCCATTCTTCCTCTGATAGAGATTCTTCATCTCACCCCCCCGGAACCACCAAATACATACTGCAAAAAGAAGCAAACTTCCCTTGCATTTCTCATTCCCGTTCCAGATCTCAACTCATCTGATCATCCACTTCCATTTCCCTTCATAAAATATTCACTGGTTAGGTTATCGCCTAGATCACTTTGAAGAGAAAAGAAATGGGGCCTTCGTTGAAACTGGTTGGCTTGGTGGTAATGCTTCTGGCAGCCGCGGCTGCGTCTGTGAGTGGTGAAGCGGAGCAGCTGACAAAAACGCCTCCGACGACTGTGGTGATGAAGAAGGGAGTGAAGATATGCTCGAAAGAGTGGGAGTGCAAACACTCCAAGTTCTGCTGTAATTTGACCATCACCGACTTCTTCGATTCCTACCAGTTTGAGAATCTCTTCTCCAAGAGAAACTCCCCCGTTGCTCACGCCGCCGGCTTCTATGATTACAAATCTTTTATCATTGCCTCCACGGACTACCAGCCAAAAGGATTCTGCACAACTGGCGGCAAGAAAATGCAGATGAGAGAACTCGCCGCTTTCCTTGGCCATATTGGTGCCAGAACTTCATGTCGGTGCATACCCTTCTCTTTCTATTTATCCATTGTTATTTGATTGATTAAAATAAACAAGCATTATGATTTCGCACCACTAACCATTCAGCTTCAGTATATTTCTGTTTCATTCTCTAATTAGAGAGAGAAATGCCAGATCTCGAGTTTTATTTGAAAATTGAAAAGAGATCACATAGTTAGTGTTGAATTAGTTAGAGACATTGTAACAGGTTTGTAGGGTTAATATTAGGTTTCATGCCGTGCCCTGGTTTATATAGAAATCATATTTGATTCATGTTTCCACTGCTCCAGCAATCAGCGGATTTTACATGTATAGTTGGGGCCTTTACTAAGAACAGATGTGAGGGGAAAGAAAAAAAAACTGAAGACTTGGTAGTTTTTTATTCTTTGTGAGGATCATTGAGTCTTGTGAGAAGTTGTATGTGAAAGTTCATGCAGCACTTTACTGTCTATTTGAACCCTGTTTGGTCTCTTCCTTGATTGAAGGTGGTTATGGTGTGGCTACTGGAGGACCATTGGCTTGGGGTCTATGTTATAATAGGGAGATGAGTCCTATGCAAGCCTACTGTGATGAAAGCTACTCAGTGATCTATCCCTGTGCTCCTGGAGCTCTGTATCATGGCCGTGGTGCCTTGCCTATTTACTGGTAATCTTTCTCTGCTTATATATGTGAACCATTTCTCTGGGTTCTAGTGCTTATTATTATTAGTATTATTACCAATACAATTGAAAAATGATTATTGATGACTTTGAACTGACAATTTCAGAACCGGTAGGAATATGAAACCCAAACTTAATAGCCTAATAGGAATGTGATAGGAACCACCAGATTTCCAGACAAAAATTAACAAAGATCAACAAGAACAGATGAACCTTTATTGATTACGAGAAAACAATTACAGAAGTAGAAGAGATAATTCTGGCCGAAGCCCCCCAAAATGAGCCGAAGCCCCCCAAAGAAAGAGAAAGTTCTCGATCTTCCCAAAGTCCCAAAGTCAAAGTCTAAAACAGCCTGCTCAACCCTTCCTTGCTATCTTCTATTTATACTAAACTATTACACTTTATTCTTATTAATGCTCTAATAGGCTCGGTCCTTTATTCTTATTATCTAATTGGCCCGGTCCCTAACAATACTCCGCCCCTAAACATCCACCTTGCCCTCAAGGAGGGTGATAGGAAACCGCTGTGATCTTCTGCTTCCCCTTCTTTCTGGCGCCTCTTCCTTCCCAATACTTGACGGGTCGGTGAACTTGTAGCTTCCGTGCTTGAACCTTTATCTTCATGTTCAACAGTGCAAGTAAGAGCAGAAACAAAGTCCTGGTAGCAGAAAGCTCTCTATCCTTACTTAGGAACTCTTCAAATAAACCCGTCTTCCATTGAAAAATCACATCACCTAATAACTCTGCCTCTTGCTTTGGACTTGATGCACCCTTAGGTTTTGCAATATCCCAGTGAGTAAATGACTTTATCAAACCCATCTTTTCTGATGAATCAGCCACCACCCAGATCGGTAAGACCCCTTTGTTTCCATCCAGATCATCATCTTCCCAGAGTTTGATCAGATTGGTGTTCTCAATACTAGATTCCAACACATTTAAAGAACCAGAGTCGTTAAATCTTCATAGCTGTTGCTGGAGGCTAGGAGAATCAAGATAGGATCTAACAATTTCCCTATAAGTTGGTCTTCTAGCCACAGAATAGGGAATTGTCAAAGCGGGATCATCGGACAAGGATAACATTTTCTTCAGTGTGATCATCCAGAATGGTGAATAGAGTTTCTCATAGCTGTGGAAAGCAAACACATTAGCCATATGAAGACATTCCAAACCTACCCTTCTCTTTTGCACAGGTTTACCTTCTACTGGCATTCCTCTAACATTTTTATTTTCGTTTACTTCATGATTCCCAACAATTTGTACGCTCAACTCCTTGTGAATACACTTCACAGGAGTAACAATATCAATGTTGAAACAATCAATCTTATCCCACCCCTCCAAACTCTTATCTGGTAAACATTGATTGGGTTTAAGTATTTCTGAACCTTTCATATTGTCTGGTGACAATCTTATACGTTGATTAACCTCCTCTTCAGAGTCTGATTCCGTCACTGAAGGGACCACCGGTTTTAATTTTGTGTTCATTCTTGTTGGTGAGGTCCCCTGGGATTCTTTTTCTGATGGGCCTATGTAAAAAATTCTTGAAGCTAATGACATTTGCTCACGGTGTAGAACCACAACCGATGAAGACCTGGGTGCTGATGAGCTGCGAGATTCCCCACTAGAAGAAACCTGTGAACTGAAAGAATAGTCCAGCGACGACGATGGAGATTCTTCCTTCACTCGCGTTTTTCTTGGAAGCGAACTGACAGCCTGAGAGGAATTTGATTTTTGCGAATGGTTAGAATACCGTTCTGAATCCCCTGAACTGACTGATTTTCGTGAGTGACGCGAGTGGTGGTGGCTAGGCGAATGGTGATGGCGAGGCGAATGGGTGGTGGTGAGATCGACGCGATGTATGCGATGATGATGACGCCTCTTTCCGCGACTGAGACTGGTGAGAAGAATTTCGCGATTTCGTCTGCGACTTGGCCCTCGATCGATTAGATGTTCTGCGATGCATTCTCTCTTCTGATTCCTCTGTAGTCGCTGACCTTAGCTTGTGAAGATGATGAGATTCGCGATGTGATGCGTTTGACGCATGCGATCTGTTCCGCGACCGATTTTGGGTGTTAATCACCAAATTTGCGATACTTGTTTGAAACGCAGCAAAGCTCGCCGCAAAACTCGCCTCCATATTAGTCTGAAACTCTCGCAGACTTCTTTCCATATTCGCTTGCACTTCGTTGATTCTTCCTTCCATCTTTGCGCGTGTATCTCCTCCAGCGATCGACATGCTCTGATACCAATGATAGGAACCACCAGATTTCCAGACAAAAATTAACAAAGATCAACAAGAACAGATGAACCTTTATTGATTACGAGAAAACAATTACAGAAGTAGAAGAGTTAATTCTGGCCGAAGCCCCCCAAAGAAAGAGAAAGTTCTCGATCTTCCCAAAGTCCCAAAGTCAAAGTCTAAAACAGCCTGCTCAACCCTTCCTTGCTATCTTCTATTTATACTAAACTATTACACTTTATTCTTATTAATACTCTAATAGGCTCGGTCCTTTATTCTTATTATCTAATTGGCCCGGTCCCTAACAGAATGGGAAATTATTACTGCGTATAAGAATACTACTAGTACTATACTACTATGATAGCTCTATGACTATTTGTATATTTAACAATTATTTGATTAGGTGTCCTTAATTGCTAAAATAAAACTTAGCAACTGCTACAATACCATTGTAGTCATTGCATAGTAAAATTGAATATCACCTTGGTCACAACCATTACTGTGAAAATACCACCATTATCACTGCATTATAAAAGTCACATCATGCCCATTACTTTTATTTCTTTTATTTTTCATTATATTTATTTTGTTGCTGTTGATATTATAAGTATTATAATTATTGGATCAGGAACTTCAATTATGGACGCGTAGGTGAAGAACTAAATGTGGATCTCCTGAACCACCCTGAATACCTTGAACAAAACGCCACCTTGGCTTTCCAGGCTGCGATGTTGATGTGGATGACGCCACTGCGTAAGGGGAAGCCCTCAGCTCATACTATTCTTGTCAACACTTGGAGGCCAACCAAGAACGACACTCTAGAAAAGAGAGTTCCTGGCTTCGGTGCTACCATGAACATACTCTATGGTGATGAAGTATGTGGCAAAGGTGAGGATGTTGACGCCATGAACAGCATCATCTCCCATTACCTGTATTACCTCGACTTGCTGGGTGTTGGTCGTGAAGAAGCAGGGCCCCATGAATTCCTGACCTGTGCTGAGCAGAAAGCATTCTATCCATCCTCCACAACCTCTTCTTCTTGAGGCATGCATGTTCAGTGTAAAACAACATAATTCAATAAGGGGGAGCAGTTAAGGTTTCACCTCCTTACACCTTCCGTTTATGCTACTGCTCTATACTCACTCATGAAGCACTCTCTATATGTATTACACTTGGGATCATAGTATCATATGTACTGATGTTGCTGTTCTTATGGGCTTGCAGCTGCACTATTGTTTTTTGGGATTTGTTTGTGCTTGCATAGTTTGTGTATCTGTGTATGATTTAGTAGTGAGGGTTGGCGTATTTTATGTACTATAAAAAGCATACACGAACCTATCAATTGTGAAGACTTGAAGCTTGTGCGTTATTTTGGATATTATTTTTTCTCTTAAAGCTGTGTCAGTCATGAATATTTCGGCTATTAGCCTAGGCAGGACTAAAAGTATTTTTAAATGCAAGAGGATTACAATTTTTTTTATTTCCAAAATAGGAGTAATATATGCCCATTCTTCATATTCAATCCTTCCTATAATTTCTAAAAGATTTATTTTATTAATAAGTAAATCATAGTTTTATTTATATAAAAATATAAAAGTAATAAAAAAATTATAAATAAATAATACTCCTTTCGTTTCAATTTGTTTGACACACTTTACTTTTTTGGCTGTTTCTAAATGAATGTCATACTTATTTCCTTATTTGGTAAACAAATTTATATTAAAACAGTGCTAAATAATATCAAAACAGTGTATTCCACAATAAAGTTTACCTTCAGTAATTTGCTTCCTTAATCTTTGTGAAGTCAAAGTGCGTCAAACAAATTGAAATGGAGCGAGTAAAAACACGAAAAATAAAGATAAATTGAACTAAAAAAAATACAAAAAAAATAAAAATATTTAAAAAAAATTAAAAAGTAAAAAAATAAAATAAAATTCCAAAAAATAAAAGAAAAATCCTAAAAAATATTTAAAAACATGTAGGCCACTGTGACAACTCTGATCACCTGAAAAAAAATGTAATTCTTGTGTAAAGAAATGCCACATTCCTCCAAATGTCATTAATATAACATTTTTACTCTTTGAAAATATAGCTTTCTTTTCAAATTATCATCACGATGACATTTTTTTGACTTGGCATTCTTTTTCAGCAACTCGAGGTGGCGGTGTCGGAAGGTGGTTGAGGCATGTAAATTTTTTATTTATTTTTTACATTTTTAAATTATTTATATTTTATTATTATTATTATTATTATTATTGTTATTATATAAAAATTCCTATTAAGCATGACAAGGGAAAGGGTAGAGTAGAAAAGGTTAGTCCTATTTTGGGAATTTAAACTTTAAGGGTCTCGTTTTTTTTTTTGAACGAAACTGGCTTAAATTATCATAACAAAACATAAGCGGGTTACAAGATGACAAAAAGTCTTCTGACTGCCGTCCGCCCTAGAACCAGACTTTGAATTAATTGCCTCCGTAGAAGTCATATAATTCGCTGATCTCGCTTTGGGCTTAACTGAGCCACTGACTTGCAGACCAGACTTCTCGTCCCCTTTCCTAACATCTAGAGTTCTTTTACCGGAAAAACATAGCACAATCAAAACAGAGTAAACAACCAAGTAAAAACTGAATGTGAAGAAAATTAAACAAACAAAATGACTTTCTTGAACCCTAGAACCTCGATCAACCCTTGGCGGTGGTTCAGGCGGAGGTCGGACCATCTCTATGATTGTTGAAACACCAAAGTGGGTTTCTTCCGACTCGGCCGCCACTTCTTCACCATCCTCGATCAAAATTTTCACCCAGCCGCCATCCTCTCTCTTTTCTGTCCTTGCTTCCTGCTCGATATTCCCCATCGATCTTCACAACAAAGGTGCTCCTTTGATAGCCGCAGTTGACGCCCTTCGCTGATACACAAACCACGCCGCACAAAAGACGGCGAATCGCAACCCTACAAGAGGGACTATGGCCGTGCCGCACAATGACGACGAAAACACAAACGCTCAGCTCTCGCTAGGGTAAAGAACCTCTCGCTAGAGCGCCTTTACAAATTAATTTAAGGGTCTTGTTTATTAACAAAGATATTTTACAGTTTGTCTGAAATTTGCAAAAAGGAAAACGAAAAATGTGTGTAGTGAATAATTTTGCTGGAAAACTAAAGAAGGAAAAACAGAAAACGCGTTACCAAATCATTTTCCGAAGCCAACAAAATGAGATGTCATTGTTTTCCTTAATGAGTTGGTGAAATGAGTTTTACTAGTTTTCCAAACGTGTTTAATGAATTTGCATACTTACGCCTAGTGGTGAATTTGATCCCGCTTCGATGTGAGTTTCGTCCGGTCCGGTCAACGACCTGGTGATCTCTATCTGGTCCAATCAACAGCCCGGCGATCCAGTCCGATCAGTGACCCGACGGTTCCTCATTGGTCTGATCAATGGCCCGACAGTACCTGTGGTCCGGTCGATGGCTCGATAGTCCTGGTCTAATCAAGTCAACAACCCAACTGTCCCTTTCTGGTCCGATCAATGACCAGGCCTGATTGGTTTGGTTGACCGATGGGCAGTCCTGATTAGATTCGATTCGGTCAATGGCTCGACGGTCCCTATTTGATTCGGTCAATGATCCGGCAGTCCCCGTCTTTTCTAGTTAATGACCTGGTGGTCTTTGTCCGGCCTGGTCGACGACTCGGCGGTTCGGTTTTCGTTTTTTAAATCATTTTTTAAAGTGATCAAAAGAGTCGTTGAATTGCTAACCAATAGTCGAAAAGGCAAAAAAATTAGTCAAACTAGTCGTTGAGACCGACTAGGACCAGGCGGTTTTGGTCCTGAGTTTCCTATACTCGGGGCCGAGTACCCTACTTGGGTTTACTGGGTTCGTTTCCGGGCCGGAACCGTAGTTTCGGTATTTTGGTGTGTCACAGACTCACAGTTGCAGTTGAAGAAATTCGGGTTCCAGATTTGAAAATGGAAAACTAGAAAATGAAAACAGAAAATTGGAGACAGAAAAACTGGAAAATGAAAACAGAAAATTTGGGAACGAAAAATAACAGGAAAATATCTTTGTTAGTAAACAAACCCTAAGTTTCTATTGTTGCAATTTTACTCAGTTCTATTTAGGAAAATTTTCACAAATAAGCCTCAGAGTGAAAATAATACTTTGTATCATTTTCACTTTTGATTTTTCTTTCAAGAATAGACCAACTACTACTCCGTACAATTTTCTTTTCACAAATAAACCATGTATATACAACTCACATACCGCAATATATGCTCCAAATAGTTCGAAGAGATACATGTACGGCTCCCTCTCTTCACCCTCAGGCATGGACTCGAGTCGGGTCGGGCTCAGGCCTGGTCCCAGGCGGTCTTCGGGACATAGGAATACAGGCTCGGTACCGGCCCGGTGTGTACCGGTACTGGTTCCGGTCCAGGCTACCCGGTCAGGCTACCCGGTCAGGCCTCGGTCCGAGCCCAGGTCGGTCTGAGCCCATTTTTTTGTTGATTTTTTTAAAGATTAATTCAACAAATGCTAGACAATAATAATTGAATGTATACTTATTTGAAATATGAAATACAATTGAATGTATAATTTAAAACTATAAATACATTTGCTAAAAATCAATTCGAATCTCCGCCAACGTCGATTGTTGTTTCCTCCATGAAGTGGTGGTTGAGGGTGATTCAAACTTCTTGAGTTTTATGCCGGAATTTCAACCAATCGTGGAAACAAATGAGCGTCTCAAAAGATTGTGCCTTCAATCTCGTTTTATAATTCGTTAGGACATTCTCGATTGCGCTAAATCTTGTTCCACAGGTAGTGTTGACACCAGAAATGATAGTAGCCAGCCAATGGGATTAAAGGGGAATTTGTTTTTTTTTTTTTGAATTTTTGACCGTTAGGCCTGGATTGGCCGTCCCAACCGGTCCACCAAAATCCGAGCACGTTCACCATCCCAAAATATACCTATCTGAGTACCGGGTCGATACCGGTCCCGGTCGCGGTTAACTGGGCCCGAGCTGATACAAACAGTATCGAGCCCGGGTCGGGTCGACCCGTCTCACTCAATCCCTCTTCACCCTCTTGACCTCTTTGGTAAACTAGTATATTCCAATAGTTTCTCAATGATAGTTTGTAAATAGAAATAAATGTAAAATTTACACTGTATTATAATGTAAAAAAGATGAAAATAATTAGAAAAACATTAAAAGTAAGAAAAATACTAATTTAAAACTCGAAAGTTGAAAATTGCAACTTAAATTTAAAAATAAAGAAGTTAGATATTAAAAATATATCATAAAATATATAGAAAGTTTAGAAATACAAAACTCAAAAATGAAAATTAAAAAAAAAATGTTTAAAATAGTTTAACATGTGGGAAAGTTGTAAAAAGACACTACTACCATTTTCGTAACATAAATTTTTTAAAATTACATTGACGTCCATCTGACGTAGTCACGTAGTCTATATCGAATTCATCAAGAATACACGGCACATTAATCATTCACATAGGATCTTGAGCATTCATTTTTTTAACCGATCGTAAAAACTGATATGAGATTTATCGTTTTTAAGGTAATCTTAAAATTTGAGGTATTTTCAAATGTAAGATCTTTTATTTATGGGCGCTTGGCTTGGTTGGAGCCCCACCCCACTATTCCCCTAGCCACAGTTGAAGTTTAGAGGGGTGAACAATTCTATTAAATTAAAAGAGTAATGCTGAAGATACCCAAAATGAGTAATTAAAAAAAATACCCAAAATGAGTACCCCATTTCCTTTGGCATTTTTGAAATTAAAATGGTTTGTAGTTTGAGCTGAACTTAAATGATCTGGAGTTTCGTGTGAAGCTACTGTTCTTTAAAGCAATTGATAGGCAAAATACAAATTACAGAGTAAAAAGTTCACTTTTCAAACCGATTTGTCAACATAATTTGATTGCATTTATTTAGAATGCCAATATTTTTTTAGCATATTGTAAGTTCAATTTTACAACTTTGTATAACTTTCAGTGTAATTTCTGAATATATTATTAAGTATTAACATCGATTTAACCATTTCTCGGGGATTAACTTTATAAGCAGTCTAACTTAAAATCCATAAATTTCAATCAATTTGAAAACCATGAAGTATTTCCACTAGTGTTTTGCTCAAAGACTGTCGTTGGGAGGGATTTCGGATGGTTGTGTGCTCTGTAGTACAGTAACCGACAAGAATACGAAATGATGCTCTGTCCGTATTGCTCATTTGTTTTACAGTAATTTAGACTAGTCATTGGTATAGAAATAATGTGAAAGAAAAATAAACCATAGATTTTTATATGGACAGGAATAAGAGTAATTTTAAATTCTAATTTTGATAGAAAAGAAATTGGAAAAATGTTGTAGGGACTAAAACACCAATAATTCAATTCCTTTTACTTTCTTTTCTCTATGCTGATCGATCTTCTCGTGTGATTTTCCGTGTCCACCATGTCACTGTACATTTCCCCCTGTCATTGTCGTCACCTCTCATTGACTTTAGTGTCGCCCCTCACTTCTCCGATTTCTACTCTAGTAGTATAGTGTTGTCAGTATCTCCGTCAATTGAAGGCCACCACCGCCATCATCCAGGATTCCAGGGGCATCGCCTTCATCCAGGTTGGTCTTCTTTGTTTTACTCTTCTTCTCCTATTATCAGCTTCTTGGTAACCGAATGTTGAATTTGTCCCATTTGTGTGGCAAGAGGCCAATGGCGGTGGATATGGATATCAGACGACGACTATAGTATTACATCTAGGGTTTATCAACGATGTGGGTGATAGTGGCGGCAGTAACAAGGCAATGCCATTGGACATGTTCAAGGCGACTAGGGTTCACAAATCTAAGGCAATGGCCGCTACGGTGGGCTAGGGCTGCGGTCACTTAATGGGACGACCACCGGAAGGTGTTGAACAATAGCAACTAGACGGGGCGGTTGTCACTGTAACTGAGAACACTGATCGTTGTAGCCGGGTGAGTGTTGCCAACGGTGGTTACTATGGCCGCCAACGCGCCAATGGTAACTTTCGCTGGTGGCCACTGCCATTGAGTGAGGGTACAAAAGTCTTGTAAGTCACTTATCTCAGATTAAGGGTAGACATGGATCGGGCCAGGTGGGCCCGGGCTCGAACGGACTTTGGGACTTCGAAATTCAGGCCCGATACGGGCCTAGTTTGTATCTGTACTAGTTCCGCTCCAGGCTACCCGGCCGGGCCTCAGTCCGAGCCTGAGTCAGGTCAAGCCTATTTTTTTTAATTAGCAGACAATCAAACTAAAGATTGTTTTTTGAATTAGTAGTCGTCAGGTCCAGACCGGCCCACCAAAATGCAAGCCACCGGTCCCGGCCCGGATCAACTAGGTCCAAGCCAATACAAACAGTACAAGCCCAGGTTGGGTCCGGATTGGGTCGGCCCATCCCAATCCCTTTCTAATTAAGATTTAAGAGTAGTCTCGTTTTTGTTCAAAACTTTTATTTTTATAATATAATAATATTGATGACAAAACCCCTTGGATTACACTAAAAATTCGAGCTACAGATCTTGATTTGTAATTATGATCAACTTTATAATTTGAGAAAAATAATTTAAGTTTTGCAGTTATAATCCCAAGTCGCAACATGGGCATATTCACATGCAATTTTTTTTCACGAAAATCGTTTAAGTTGAAAATTCTGTTTGTTATGATTTGATAGCATATTTACTGTTCTTTTTATATGAATAACAGCGTCATAAAAAACATTAGACAAAATAACCTAATATCAAAAGTATGAGTGAGTCAGATAATAATAACATGATAATATCCACACTCACAGAGTCACAGTATCACCATGTCAAGAAACAAAAAAAGGAAAAAGAATTCTTCTATAAACCATATACAGATATACTCAACATATCAACTCTGAGCTCTTAGGTAAAAAAATCACCCATAGAACTTTAAAAAATATACATGTACTTGAGATAGTTTGCTAAACATATAATCGAGGATCGCTAAAAGCCTAAACAGCCTTTATGTAAGTAAGCTCATTACAACAGAGAAGAAGTCGGGACATTTATATTTGTTTGCAGTTTAAAAGAAAAGTCAGTCAAAAAACAAAAACCTTTATGTACTTACGAGAACAAGCAAGGATTATATTTTGTATCATTTATTTTCGCTACCACCAAATTGAGTAGAATTCCCGTTCCAAAATGCATTCCCATCTCCGAATGGACTGTCATCATCATCATGCTTCAATGTATGAATATTGCTTCCAAAGTGTGATGCAGACCGATTCCTGCTCCTCGTACTGCTGCTGCTGGTACCCGGTGTAAGCTCATTTGATGGACTAACACCATATGGTCTATCATTTCCTGTAACATCATATATTACAATGTGATTTGTTAGTGATTTAGACCAGACATTCAAAAGTCAAAACCAAATATCCAAGACCGCTATCAAGATTGGAGTGATCTTTAACTCCACATTTTGATTGATTTCAAACTCTGAGTTATCTTATTCAATGTTCTAAATTGGAGAATGCAGGCAATTCCCGAGTTTCATCATCAATTCTAAATTGGAGATGTCACACAACTTTCATTGTTCCGTAGAACATAACAAATTTCCATCATTATATACGCGATTTTATATAATCCCTAGTAATCCTATTACGGTTTTTCAAATCTATTTTAATTCAATTACGAATTTCCGACCATAAATAGCTTTATTTTCTAAATAAAAAAAGTTTAAACACTAGCAGCACCATAGAGTGCATCTACCTAAAATGTATTTAACTTGAAGGGTTGTTATCTCATCAAGCCACACTGTCATGAAAAAATAAGCCCTGTTTTTGGTAGTTGACTCATGTTTTTGCGTGTGTTTATGTTTATTTATTTGTATGTTTGTTCATTTTTATGGGTTTGCAAAATGGACCAAGAATGGAGGTGCTTTCCTCCATATTAAATTACGAAATGAATCAAATGAAGGTGATAAACGTGTTATGTTGTTTCTTATCCTTTTGCCTTTTTTTAATTCTAATCAGACAAGAGACAAGAGATTAAATTAGATCAGATCATATGTTATATTCATACAAGGACATTAGACAAGATAAGAACTATTCAAATAAGACAGGCCACAACCCATTATAGAAAATCAGAGCAAAAAATTTTCAGGCCAGATCAGATAATAGAATAATACCACATCTAAACAAAATCATTAAATCAATCAGATAACATCTTTTCAGACGAAAAGAAGAGGTCCGAAGTGTGGCTCGATCCATGGGAATATCAAGAAAGCTCATCCAAGTGTTGCCATTCTAAATTAAACTCTGAGTTGTAACAATATAAACAGATGCACCAATAGCTAAGCATGCAATACCACACCAGTTTGTCGCAATAAAGAGAAAAATGAAATGAGTGAGAGAAGCATCAATGGAATTTCTTCCCAAAGATTCAGCAACAAATATCAAAACAATTTAAGAAAAATTACCATTTTGTGACATGCCACTTTGAGAAATGTGTGCATCATCTGCTGAGCTAGCACCACCACCAAGAAAAGAGAAAGGATTCAGATAAGAGAAGAGTCGCCTAACAAAAGAAAAGTATCCTTCAGTGTTTCCACTTGTGGCACCAGTCTTGTCAGGCAAAGCATTCTGGTCTTGTAATGGTGATTTTCCTTTGTGACGAAGGACCACTATCAGTGCCTGTCGATTGAGGAGACTCAGCTCTGATAATGTTTTATCTAGATCTACACAAATTAAAGACAGAATATACTCATATAAGTGCAGCATCGAAACTCGGGAAATAACAATTTGGGCACCCTACTCCCTTTTTCCATGTGCAGGGTTAGATATTTAAACAAATATCTGCAGGCCCCGGGAAAGGTTCGATCTGTTAAGACCAGATGTAGTGTTGCCATATATACTATAGAGGCTACCTCCCTGCTAGAAGATATGACCTTGAGGTCATAATATCTCATGGAAACAGCATTACCACTACATCATAGTTCCTCTTCATACTAAATACTAAATTACTACTCCCTCAGTCCCGTTTTGTAAGATACTTTTCCTATTCACTTGGTCAACACAAATCACTCTTAATCTCTTACTTTATATATCAATTTTTATCAAATTTGATTCTGGTTTTTGCGACTTCGTAAAGCTTTTAATGTAGTTTCTGAATATGTATTTCTTTTTTTCTAAAAATAATTTGAGTGCGGACAGGGATCCGTTTGCTTTATCGTCGGTCAAACATCGTAAATTGTAAATTGCCTTGCAATTTGGGACGGAGGGAGTAATAAACTCAATATTAGGGGAATTGGGGAATGGCCCAAATTACGGAGCTGTATATAACATATATAGCATGAAGGTCGAGATGCTTAAGAATCATTTCAAAACTTGAAATGTGATTGCCATTTGGAAATCATTAACATTGATGGAAAATGGGACTATGCATGTGCATATGGAGTGTACCGCACTCGATAAGATTAAGATGCTCTGTTTACTTCTTTTTTCCTCCACTAATGTAACTCAGGACTTAATACCTTGATCATCAAAGACCTTGCGTGGGTACGGAACAGCAAGGTCATAAGAAAAGCCAATGTCTTGTTCCCTATCAATATGGCCTTTTACTGCTCTCAAAGTGTCCGTTGCTAAAAGCTTCACTTGTAAACTGGAACAATCTGGTAGTTTGATGTTTAAATGAACATCCATTGAAGGATCTGATACATTCGTTTTCTCAGCTTCAGTTGCTTTACTGCTACTGTCCTTGAAGACTTCATTATCTAGTACCAGAGGTTGGGCAGATAAATTTGATTTATTTGTTAACAAGAGACTCCGTTCTTTAGAATTGCCAGTAGCGTCTCCGCCAACATCAGGTGACTTTTCCACTTTTGCAACAGGGACAGCAGAGTTGTTACTTCCACCACTTCCATATTGACCACCAGAAGCTAACCCAGGAGATAATGTGTCAACTGGAACAGAATTTATCTCCTGTCACACGATAAGTTTTATAAATCAAATTAAGTTTATTCACATGCTAAATAGAGCAGAAGATACTCAGTTTATCGTTAACCCAATGTACAAAACCCTACCATCACTTTGGTCTTAGAGTACATAGTTGGTCTAGCCTCAACAGAAGCCTCTGCTTCTTTCACTGCAACCTGAGAGTCATTAGATGGTCTAGCCTCAAGAGATGCCTCTGCTTCCTTGACTGTGGTCTGAGAATACATAGTTGGCCTAACCGTATGAGAGACCGATTCTGCTTCTGATAAAAGTGGCAATTCGATATTTTCCCTCAAAGAACTCCTCTGCTCAGATGAGACAGAACTCGAAATTTCAGGAGGAAGTTCAGCCTTGGGGCCAAGTGCAGCAATCATTGTCTCCTGCAAGCATCATATTATTCATTACTTCGCATTTTACACATAAATGTATAGAATGAAGAGAAACACACATGTGGATAAAATGGGATGTTGTAAATTTGTAACCATAAGTGAAGATTAGAACTTCAGCAGTCATGTTCCGAAATACGGCACACTATCAGCAACATCTTTGTTCCTCAACTATAGGCATAAAATGGGATGTTGAATTGGTCTGGAATGTGGCATACTGTTAGTAACCTACTGCCAACATGGCAACATCATTATCCTTTAAGCATAAAGTGGCATCCAGCCATCACAAAATTCCTAATAAATGAGACTAAAGGGGCAGCCCGGTGCACATTGGCAAGCCTTCGCTTGTCATTTTGACAAGAAGCCACTCCCAAGACTTGAACATGTGACCTCTCAGTCATACAGCAAGTCAGCAACACTGTAACCAGTGCACCAAGGCTCCCCTTCTCCTAATAAATGAGAGTAGTGTAAAAAAAACACCATTGGGATTGGGATTGCTGAAGGGTATGCTCTCTTTTAATTAGTGTGAAAAAAAATAAAAGTCTGATCACTAACAGACCGTTTTTCATGAGTGACAAACAGACACTCCGAGCTCTTTTCCTTACTCATGTGACAATACAGCACAGACAACAACTAACCTTAATCCCACACCATAGGGGTCAGCTACATGAACCAATAAATTATTTCATGACCCCATCAATTAAATTAAAATCTTTACTTGCCAAATACAATTTTGTTTGTTGTATAGAATTTTGTGTAATCATCCATTAGTCCTAGGGCTAACAGTATAAAGAAGTCCTGCTTGAATATGAGGACTTACCCATGCCTTTTGTAAGCTAAATGCAAGAACGTCTGCGGCAACGAAGCCCTCTGCAGATTCATTAAAGAAAGGCAACATGAATTAATTAATGCTGCCGAGAAAAACTATAGATTTAGCTAGGTATATAAAAAAACATCCATACTTCCATGTCAACCAAAATAAAAAATAAAAATGTTAATTTGAAAAGAGAAATCTCACCATGCTGCCAAAGTAGTTTGCCGTTAAATCCAACAGCTGTAATACATGGAACAGCCTTCTGTGGATCTGTATGCTTGATGCAAGGACACAGCTAAACTAAAAAAAGTGCAATTGAAAGTATAAAAAATTGGTAAAAAAAACTCTACCACACCCTAAGCCTCTAAGGATGTTTTTAATTAGACTGATTTCAGACCAAACCAGACTTCGACAGTTGTAAAATACACAGAACAAATTACAGTCCGGTTAAAAACATCCTATGTGATACAATATTAATTGAGAACCAGCCATTGAAAAAGTACGGCAGTTGTTACATTCCACACTCCATGCTTGGTTATGAACAGGCTGTTCAGCGAAGAAGAGGGAGCAAAGGTGTTTGAATATATGGTTTGCTTGAGATCCTACCATGGAACTTTCATTGGTGACCTTGTGCTCCCTATTAAATTGGATTTATTTACATTTTCTATTGTCTTCTAGGGTGCCTATATACAGCACACTCCTTTGGCCTTCCATAGAATGTGTCAGTGTAACTAAAGAAGCAAGTCTTCTCTTTTGTTTTGCAATTTCTGTGGCCTGTTATCAATATAATCGGTTAATCAATGTGAACTGGTGTCCTTTCATTTTCTTTTTCAGCGCATCACATTTTGGGGGGAAATCTATGTAGGACTGAATTTTAGAAGGAAGCACATGTGCTATTTTACACATTTTCAAAAGAATTACAAGAATAGTCTTGATAGTAACTTACCACAAAGCTTGGGTAAACGATTCTCAAGCTGACTAAAAAGTTCGAGCAATATATCTTTATCCACAATGACCATTGTTATTGACCTGGGATAGCAAAGTGTAGTGGCCTACTCTGAAAACACTATTGTGTAGCATATAGTGTGTGACTACTACTCTTAGAAGTTTATGCAGAATAAACGATTTAATTACAAGCATACAAAGTATTACAAACATCAAATCCAAAAATGACAAATTTACTAAAAGTTCAAACTTCATGGCAATATGGTATTCATAATTACTAAACTATCAACCAAGGTAATTGGTATCTTGATTAGAACTTATGATGATACAAATAAATGAATTAATTCAAGTCTAAGCATTAAAAACAAACATAAGTTTCGAGATATTTTGTATACATCAGCACTGACTAGTAGTATTTTATTTTCTAAATCCATTTCTTCTTCATTCACTATTCATCATCACGTATCATCCAATTATTATTATTATTATTCTAAATCCATGTCATCTCCACTATAAATTTCACTAGTACTGTGGATATGAAGATGCACAATTGGCATCACCACAGAAGCGTGACTCTAGATATCTAAACTTGTCGAAGAGTTACATACTTGCATCATCTTTTGAACTGCAAGACTGTTCATTGAAGGATCATCGAAGCAACAAACAAAAACGGGCTATGAGAAAAAAAAGTAAAAGTCTGAGAGGCATTTGAAGTTTCCGACGTGTTTACAATGAACTAGTGACTTTTTACTCTAAAAAGCCTATTCTATCCTTTTAAAAATCCTCTGAAACCTAAAATTGGCGCCCCGCTCCCAATACCCTTAAAGCCTAATATGGAGAAATCAAATAACTGTACCAGCACTATAGCACCTACAATTGTCACTATAGCACTAGCAATCCTTACTACAACCTACTGCTCCACATAGGAGGTAGAGTAGCGCCTGGTGCCGCTGTAGCGGGCTATTAAAATCACTGTGAGAGCCCCTATGCTCAACCATTAGACCATGCTAGCATTAGTGGTCTACTCCCATATCAACCCTAGCCAAGAGCGTATGAAACCCACACGTCCCTCAAAAACTGCAGCTGAAAACAAAATGCGCCTCAAATTCTTTTTTGGTGCCACGAAAAAAACAAATGGCGTTTCTCCAAAATTAAAAGGTTGTCAATAGTAGGAGCCTGATTGAGCCAAATGGTGCAAGAAAACTAAAGAGATATGTAAACTTCCAAATAAATGAAGAACTCTTCATGTGCTTCACCCAGATTAGTCAATAAACATGAATCAAAAGGTGAAAGATAACTGTTGAGCACTTGAGCTATGTAACACTTCCAAATAAGCGACATCCCAGGCCTCTTCATGTCATTGTAAACTTAAACATAGTTATAATCAGTTATTTCAATTGCACGCCATAGTGGCACTGTCGTATTGTAGTGGAGTGGTGCCCGAGATGCTAATGCTACCAGTACTTCCTTAGCTGAGCGGTTGGCTGTAATGGGAATAGAGGGCAGCAGCAGTAGCAATTAACATGTCTCACTATCTCAGCTACGGATTAGACTTGTTTGCGTTAGGTTTAGGGGATTTAGCGTAATTTCACTATTCCGTTTAAGCACATTAAGAACTCGAATCCCCCTTAGCCTTCTAAAAATATTGTTTGCAAGTCTTTTCTTCTGTACTTCTTCACCAACCTTACAGCATCCAGTCTCGCTCCTAAAAAAGACGCAGCTCTTCATCAATCTTAGACAATCAGAGTTATACACTTGCACGTCTATAAATGCCAACTGTCCTTTTTCAAGTCCTAGTCCTCTTTGACCAAATGTTCTTCTTAACTGTTGAATATGCAGAAAAATCTAATGAAGAGGAAGAGCTCTACAGCTACAAAGTAGTGAGAATTGTGTGGGAAATGACATGAATTTAGAAGAAGAAATTAATGATGAGAACTAAATAGTGGTGAATGAAGACCACCTGAATTTATATTAAGACAATGCTACTAACGAGTGTTATTAGAGGTAAGTTACATTAGTTATTCGTAAATTTCGTCATCATATGTTATGTTCAAGAAACCAATAATTGTTGGTTGGTAATAAAGTAATTAGGAATGTCGAGGAGTTTGAGACTTTAGTACTATTTAAACTTTTTTGGATTTGATTTATGTTAGGCATGTAATTATATGCATACACATAATGACATAATTGTGCAATCTGCATAAAACTGTTAAACTGTCACCATAGAGGTGATCGCGCTATACCCAATACCTTTATAGCTTTTTAGGATAGGCAGCTACGCTCAATTGTCTAGGATTGACAACATTAGGTGCTCGTGTGAGCAGCAAGGCCCGTCCAAATGGGATTTTGTTTGCAATTGTGCATACTATAGAGGCGCATTTTGACACTCCACCATGGTTATTCATCGTATTACGGTTTATAAGCTTTTGTATAGGCTTACCCTGATTTTTGGTTCAATCGTTAATGAATAGGTTGGCTGGTCTAGTATTACTTGCACAGGCTTTCGAAGTTTGGGTTTTATATAACTGTGGTTGGTGTATGCCCCATTAACCTTGTACATACCATTTTTCGTCTCAATGCATAATTACATTTATCCAGACAAAAAGTATATAAACACCAAATGGGCTAAATAAGAAGCTATTAAAGGGGATAAATCTAAAACAAACTTTAGATAAGATAAAGTACGGCCCGTGTGTACACTTAATAAATTCTGCTTAACAGTACGTGGACAGCATAGATTGCATATTTAGTTATTTACGGATATAAAGGATACACAATGCTGCGAAATTAATTGCATGACTACTTCCTTCCGCAATATGCAACAAAATGCAATACTTAGATAAAGACTCTGCCACCTGATCACAGAACTTAAGCAACTAAGAGATTTGAAAATTTTAATAGTAAATTTAGTAACTAGGATTAGCGGAAAGAGAAAAAACTTACTTGAGAGTCCAACCATGTGGAGGTTTCTAAATGTCTAGATCCTGAATTATCACCTACAACATGTTTGAAATGTGGGATGAAAATGAGAATGCATTACTTGGTTAGGTTATTGCAAAAGGAAAAAGTTAAGTAAACAAGTACGAACAAGAACAGTAGCTATCTAATTTGAAAGCACTCCATCCCAAAATCAGCAATGAACTTGAAATATGTAGCAAAGAATGGATTTGGGGTGTGGAACTTAGTGCTCATGGTTGTTCTGCAAGAGTAATCTCTCGTCGCTATACATCCACTAATTGCATGTCTATGTCACTTTGTATGATGTATTTATTTTTGAAAAAATTACACAAATATAACTACTTTAAACCCCACTAACTAAAATATGACCTTTTGCCTTATTTTACTCTTAATCTCTTGAACGTGTTCCCTTATTCACAGTCACTTTTTTGTAACTTCAAATACTTTTGGTAATATTTATGTAAAAAACTCTTTATTTTTGGGTATTAAATACATTTTCACTATTTCCATATCAGCAATGTCATTGGGGAGTGCATGTAGTTATTTTTTGTTCACGAATTGCATCTTTACGTTTCGTTAATCCATAGACATTGAAAAGTATAAGGCTATCATCCCCCACTGCTGATTACAAAGTAGCCTTTTTTAATGTGAAAAGAAGCATTAATGTGAAAAGATGAATTCCTTCCCTGCTCGAATAATCTTTTTCTTTATATGGCAACGAATTATATTAATTTTTGTGTATAATCCAAAAGCAACTGCCAGGGGCATCATAAACGCAAGTACTAAACTACTACAGACAATTGAAGAAGAAAAATGCACAAATGGATTCTAGAATGACTTGAGAATTTGATCATGAGGGGAATTATCATAAGAAATGCATATTGTCTTATGATGAACAAGAATTTTAGTTATCCCTAGACTCACTTAACATCATTGCCGCAAAGGTGTAATATTAACATATGCCCAAGCACATGTACACAGAAACATGCACGCGGTGATACAACTAACTCTTATATAGATGCTAGTTAGTGGAGAACTTAAATAAAAAATTGCATGGGGATGATGATGGTGGGAGGGAAAGTGAAATGGAAATGCATTGCAAAATAGCTTATTGGTTGTTTCATCCAGTCCACGATTATTTTAAAGCTGACAATGGATTATGAATAACCCTTTGTGTGCTTTGGTAAACAGAGCCACTTGAGTATTTTATGGCACACAAGAAAACTTGAGTAAATTAGAAACTCTATCTCACCTGATATGTAAACTACAAAAAGTTTCTTCTGCTGTTTGGCATCAGAAATTGCTTCCGCAACAGACCCCTTGAATGCAAGAGATGACAGAGATCGCTCCATCTCTATAAAATAACAAAAAATAACAGCTCATTTTGCAGTCAACAGTCACAACACTAGTTGATCAAAATTGATTTTAGATAAAACAGACTACTTTCAGACAAATCAGCAATCAAGAAACATCGTGTTCACACGGTAACACACAGCTCCACCACAAGTCACAACCTAATCTGAATACCAGGAAACACACTCAGATATGCATGACTTGTGATTAAATAATGAAGCGAAACCCTAAAGAAAGTTCGTGAAGTAGTTGAAACTAAGTCGTCTTTGTTACAAGTAGTTTAATTTACACTTCCACCATACTAACTGGAAATCGATTGCAGCTGGATATGACTAATCACGGGGGAAATAGAAAATCACAACATTTGGGCTATAGTTTAAAGAAAGGTTCATAATATACATGATAGTCGATAGACAAAGAAGACAGCTAAGAAATTATACAAAGAAATCCAGAAATGAACTACAAGAACAATCAGACATGAGACAAACGATATCAATCTAGTCTAAAGTTCAGAAAAAGAAGATTCACCTCTATAAAGATTCGCCTCCTCTTTCCTGGATTAGCGTTCCGTTTTTGGGGCTTTCAGCTCTTCCTTTCTTGGCTATCTTGATTCTGTTTGGAGTTGTTCGGTTCGTGAACTTGATTAGTGCATTTCTTAATACGCAGCAAGTGAAGATTTTCAGTTATAAGAAGTTTACTTTATAATAAATACGGAGTAATAAATAATGATCTAATAAATTTGAGGGTCTCTTTATGAAATTTATGAAATTCTGATTGAAGTGGTTGATTCTGACTAATTTATCAAAATTATATATGAAAATAGTTTAGTCAATACACTCAAAAAAGTAACTTCAATCTTATTTTTTCTTATTATTACACAATCTAGTGTGAGAAATCAAAAGTTATATATTTGATTAAAAAATTAACTATCCTGATACGTCGAAAAACACCATCAACAAACGGGCTCTGAATTTCTCATTTTTATTCCGTATGTCTCATAATTCAAATCTCAAATTCTATGGCATGAAGATCAACAATTTGTGTTAAAATGGGACCATGACTTTAATTCTACAATCTTTATAAACTTTCTCTAGTAAAAAATGTAGACGGACTTTAATAGGAATAGGAATAGGAATAATAATAGTAACCTTTATTTTTCATTTCATCAGCTTTGCAGTTGTTCCTTATCGGCTAAAAAGGGTATTTCCCTTGTAGTGGCTCCATATCATCTTTATCATATATTGGAATAGTTGTGTTAAATAAGTAATTACTTCTGTAGTATAGAAGTATATTATTATTGGTTTATCGGTAATAATTGACACTTTTGAAATTATTTCCCCTAGATATTGTGTTTGTAGAGGGGAAACCAATTACTTCAACCAACACTTGGAACACTGATGAAAATTCTATGCGAAAGCAAAGAAAATAAGAGAAAGGTGACAATTGTTATTTTCGAAATTATAAAAGGAAAACTTTATTTAATTTGTGAAATCATGCATATGAAAGTAAATAATTCACATATCTAAAAATGTGTGTTTGTCTAGTAGATTATATATAAATAGATCATGGAACAAATATATACTACTCCTATATTTATTACGCAGTAATTGTATTTTTCACAAAAAGGAAAATAAAGAAATTCGTAAATAGGAGTAAAATATGGTAGACTTTCTTATACAAGAGTGAAGAGCCTATTCTAGAATATGATCCACTCACCTCTTTTTAGAAAGCTTTTCTTACTTTGTTATTTTAATATGCTTTGAGAATAAAACATAGGAAAAATGAAAATTAATAATCCAACCTTTTAGCAACCTTCTTACAATAGTCCCACATTTTCGTTATTCAAGAATAATCCAACATTTGCACCCCATCTTCATTCGATGGCCCCTCACCAGTTAATGACCTGCTATTCCAAGTTATTTTCTTATCTTTGCAAAATATTATTTTTGTGAAAGGTGAGATTTATGGTATAATATTTTGCAAAGATAAGAAAGTAACTATGAATAGTAGGTCATCAACCGGTCAGGACTAGTCATGGACTCGGGTCGGGCCGCCCGGAACCGGTACTGTTTGGGCCCGGCCCGGCCCGGTACCCGGTTATAGGACCGGTCCGGGCCACCCGAGCCCGAAATTAATCGGGCCGGGCTCGGGCCACCTAAAAGTGGAACCGGCCCGGTTTGGGCCCAGAACCGGCCCGGCCTATTTCTTTTTTCTTTTTTGGTTTTTTCAATTTTTTTTGTTTCTCCCGGGTTGGTTTGGGTATTTTGGGGGGGTTTGAGTGTGGGGGTTAATTAGAAAAGCAAAAGATTTTTTTTTTAAAAAAAATAACATGAACCGGCCCGGCCCGGAACCGGTGCCTATCCGGGCCGGTTCCGGTTCTTCCTTCCCAAAAAAAAAAGCCCGGCCAGGCACGGGTCCATGACTAGTCAGGACCAGTGAATGAAGATGAGGTGCAAAAGTTGGATTATTCTTGAATAATGAAAATGTGGGACTTTTGTTAGAAGATCGTTAAAAGGTTGGATTATTAGTTTCCATTTTTCCTAAAACATATGTAATTCTATTTTTTTATTGATGTTCATTTTATACTCATGTTGGGAGCAGCTTCTTTAAAAATGAGTCTGCCTTTAACTTTTTCACTTACACAAGCGGAGGTCCCCAATCCTTTCCAAAGAATTTTTGAAATGTAACTGAATTGAAATAACCATCTGAAATGAAACTCTCTATCTCTAATGATGTATGATTAAACACAATTTACATTCTCGCAAATAATTATTCAGCAGGTTTCGAAAGCCCTCTCCCCTCAAAGATGAGTGTCATCCTGTCATCCTTTTGTAATGCAGGATTAAGACTATCTAGCACATGAATGATGAGAAGTTTGCCATATAATGCTACTCTATAGTCTATATTAGCTTAATGGAAAATTACCCGAAATATGAGTAAAAAATATAGGCTAAAGGGTCAAATAGGTCCTTGAACTAACTTACAAGTGCAACTCACCTCTTATATAGCCAATATAGGAGGCTATGTCCGGCCGTCATTAATTGAGACGGTTCTCGGTGTAATTTTTTGATGAATTTTTTTTAGCATCTTCTTTATTAAGTGTAGTTTACCCGTACCAAATTTCAGATAGAAATTCAACTGGGAAGACAGCCAAATGATTTTCTGAAATGTACTACATTGTTTAATTGCGCAGTTATCTTTAAAAATTCATTTGACTGCCTTCCCGATTGAATTTTTAGCAGAAATTTGGTATGAGTATACTAGACTTAATGAAGAAAATGTTCAAAAAAATCCATAATAAAGGATGAATTGCACTTTTTAAGTTAGTTCGAAAGCTTATTTAATCTTTTAACCAAAAATATAATATTTCGACCATGTGTGTCAACCACCGAACCGGCTATCCTAATTCCAACTCGGCTCCTTCCGTCATTTAAAAGTCCTACTGGTCCACCGCAAGTGTCTGATGCCCCCCCCCCCCCAGCTAAATTAGCTGACATAGCTCAATACGAAGTATGGTAATTCATCCTGATGGCCCTCCTCGACTAGATTGTATGCCGAATTCAAAAGGGCTCTTGTGGTTTGAAACCGGCTCCGCAGACATGGTAGATGGATGACTCAGTCTAAATTTCTCCAATAAATTTTAGTTGATAATCGTAACTGATAAACTATTTGAATACTTATCTAGTTATCTTATATCATTGATCCACGTACAAGACACGTATATTATATTATTTCTTGCAAAACTTCAAACTAAACACAAACAAATTGAGTTTGGTAACCATTCACCCTTCCAAAAAGTCCACCTATCATTCAAATTTTCCAATCAAGCAGAAACAGACAACAAACAACCTAAGAAAACTATTTTACGGCATTACTAAAATTGTCACTTGCATGTTTTCACTTTCAAGTACATCATGCTGTCGCAGGGGCTGACACATCCTATAATAAATATAAATAAATATAAATCATAAACTCTAACACCAAGCATACTATATTTTTTTAATACATCAAGCCATCAATATTCCAACAAAATTATCAAACTGTTCATCACATAATCACATGCAATTCATCAATGCCAAATGCGACTCTGAGATTCTAGATATCACCCTTGCGTCCAATTTAGTGTTTTTGCGGCCTGGACAAAAAGGCTAGCGATATATTGTGTACATACAAAAAAACACATCACCCAAAAGGGCATCTTGGAATGCCAAAATGCTGACAGCACAAGGAAGCCTGAAAACATAGCTCTCCAGCAAGAATTTGTACATGTCTTATGACCTCTTCCTCCGGGAAGAGGGTGAAAGGGCCTGTGTCTCTTTGAAAGCAGGACACATGTCACTAATGGTGCATATTCCACAGCGGGGCCTCAAAGGTGTACATACAGTCTGCCCAAATCCCACCTGTCAACAATTGTCAAGCCTTGAGGTCTCATATGCTCTCTTAGGCAGAAACCGAATGAGGCAAAAGAAAACTACATAAAGATAATCCAAATCAATACATGAACATTTTCTACTTAATACTTATTTATGTGCAACTCCCCCTTTGAGGCACTGGGGTATTGATAATGATGATGATAACTTATTTATGTGCAACTATGGGTAGTGATCTGCAATCCTTATTAACTAACATATAATGTGGGGACTTGTCCATTAGGCTGACTATGGTATACCATAGCCAAAGTTGGGCAATAAAAAAACACAGTTCAGTATTCCGTCATCATAACCGTCACATCAATCCCCACTAGTTATGGTCCGTGGCATCAATTTAGTCAATTAATCATGTAAAATAAACTAACAATATCAATTCATGCAAAAAAATATAAAGGCAGTGTTTTTAAGCAGGATGCCATTCCTGTTGCAAACGTTTAAGCTAGAGTTGGGCAATGAAAAACACAGTTCAGTATTCCATCATCATTACTGTCACATCAATCCCCACTAGTTCTAGTCCGTGGCATCAATTTATGGTGTCAATTAGTCATATAAGATCAACTAACAATATCAATTCATGCAAACAAACGTAGAGGAAGTGCTTCTAAGCAGGATGCCCTTCCTGTTGCAAATGTATAAGGGACATTCAGATGAAAATCTAAACCCGCCATCATCATAGGTTTTACTTCTGCATGCATGGTAACAATTCAGTCATTGCAAGACAATATTCAAAACACATTCATATTGGCTATGTATGAATCCATGTGCTAGGCTTTAGAACAAAAATATAGTTGAATGTCAGAAGCTCAATTAATATACTTGAGCTAAAATCCAAAGAGCACTCTGAACCACCTCTGTTAATTTATGTGTTTCTTAATTAAATAATTAGAAATTGCCCTGCATAGGAGTAAAAACGTTTGTAAAGTCCAAGATAGAACTGTCATGTTGTTATTCTCTAAATAGGAGTAATTAATGTCATGTTTTGGCATCATCAGACTTTAAACATGGCAGTATCTTCCATGCTTGATAGTTGATACTCCTATTTAGGGGAAAAACATGACAATCCTATTTTGGAATTTCAAAACGTTTTTAATCCTATTTCGGAAATTTTCCCTTAAATAAATGAAGGCATGTCCCACAAAACAAAATTCAATATAAGCACATTAACTTTTATGAGTTCCAAACAGATTGATGTATAGTACATACCAAAAGAGGATTGATTGGATCCCATTCTTCCTTGGGAAGCCATAGCTGCAGGGACTTCCTAGTCTCCTCGGGAGTCCTAGTTTTCTACATTACAAAAAGTAAAAATCTTTGGGAAAATAGAAACTAATAATCCAACCTTTTAACGGTCTTCTTACAATAATCCAACATTTTGGTTATTCATGAATAATCCAACCTTTGCACCTCATCTTCATTCACTGGTCTCTGACCGGTTGATGATCTGCTATTCCAAGCTATTTTCTTATCTTTGCAAATCATCTTACCATAAATCTCATCTTTCACAGAGATAATATTTTGCAAAGATAAAAAAATAACTTGGCATAGTAGGTCATTAACAGACCAGGGACCAATGAATGAAGATGAGGTGCAAAGGTTGGATTATTCATGAATAATCAAAAGATGGGATTATTGAAAGAAAACCGCTAAAAGGTTGGATTATTAGTTTCCATTTTCACAAAATCTTATTGCCATTTAAATATACTTAGTTGTGGTAAAGTTATATGCTTAGATATTCGCCTATAAAATTGCATTATCAACGACAAACTTTATGACTGACAACGGGTGCGGCGCACTAGCCTGATTGTTATTCTCTTTTTGTGTTACTTGACCACATTAGTAGCAGATGATCTTGTATTGTCACATAGCAGTCAGTGAGAAATTGTATAAAAAGAACTTGTTTCAAGATAGTCGATCAGGCTAAAGTGCTAAACTCGGTACAAGGTGATATAGTAACCGGTAAATACTGTGTCGATCCCAAGGAAACCATTGTTTTGTAAAGTTAGAGTTTAAGAATAATTTATAAAGTTGATATAAAAACAAGAGGTCTCTTTTTAAATTTATCTGTACAACAACAACAACAACATCCAAGCCTTAGTCCCAAAAGATATTGGGGTCGGCTAACATGAATCGATACATGATATCACCATAAAAAATTCATATTTCGATTCATGTCATGTGATGTGACTAAATAATACTGGATTGGGACAAACATGATACCAAAAAAAATGATCTCATGGCGGAGTTTTTAAATTTATCTGTATATGAATAAAATGAACAAGGCATTGAGATTTCTACTGAATGTACATAGTCACGGGCTTTTATCATTTTTATGAGTAAAAAATAATGCCAAAATATTCTCGACTCTTGTTACGGCAGTGAGAGTGAGTTTTATCTACATATGAGTTTTCTTATGGATAGACCCGCCGGTAAATGCCTTTTATTAATTGGTACTTTGAAAGTCTTACACTTGTGACTTTAGCCCGATCAACTATTGTCCATATGGAATATCAGGTTACACTTCTTTATTTTGTGTGTCCCACTGCCTCTATACAGTATAATTTCACTATTTAGTGCGTGGTGGAATGTGTTAATGCTACAAGCTAGAACTTTTTATCCAGGTGCAAGAAAGTTCTTGGATGGCTTTCACTTTTTCAGAACATTTTATATTAAAGATCATTCCTGAAACACAATATCAAGGCAGACAAAAATGTTACCTGTTTTGTCCCTGTGCGTGACACCCATCCTAGGCGATTACATATACGGTGTACATGAGTATCTACACATATCCCTTGAACATTATTCCATCCGACATTCATAACCTGACTCCAGACCACAAATACTTTAAAAACACATAAATCTGATAAGCAATAAAATGAGATAAATCCTTACAAGATGAGCCATCTTAGGACCAATCCCTGGCAGTAGAATCAACTCATCCAACGTTGTGGGGATGTCTCCATCGTATTTTGAGAGGCAAATTTTAGCAATTTTCTTCAAGTTGCTAGCCTTTCTCGTATAAAAACCAACCTAGTAAGAAAAGAAGATGCGCAAACTGCCATTTTAAAATTATGTTAAGCAAAAACCCAAAGATAGCAGCATGTTGACAGTCTGGGGGTTTGTGTGACAGTGGTAAAAGTCCTTCAACTTCAAATTCTTTGCCCCAACTGCAAAACTGCAAAACAATTCACCGAGTGCTTACGGGGTATATAAGGCTTTTGATGGTGGCCTCATCAGCTTTGTCTATAGCATCTGCAGTAAGCAAACAATTTTGAAGAAGACGCTGGATAGCTCCTGCAACATCAGAAGTGCCCACACAGACATATTGGTTCAAATCACAACATCTTCTTAGGAGAGAAATGATAAAGCCAGATTCAAAATATAAAAGGCTCTAGAAAGGCCAACAATCCAAAAAAGTTTATCAAACTGTGGTGGCAGTTTTTTTATTTAAATCAAGCTTTTTTCTGACAAGTGAAAAGTTGCACTGTTTAAAGCGCAGAAGTGCAATGTGATGACCAAGAAAATGCATTGTTTGCTTCACACCGGAAGTGCCATTCTCAAACGAACAGCACTCTATAAGTACACACCTACATATACGACACTACAATGAAACCACAAGTCTAGTTACTAGCATATAAAGTTGTGTAGAATTGGGTTCAAACAGTTAAAGCTCTAAAAGTGTACTTCCTTAGTTCCTTCTATGCAGTGTTTTAATCACTTTCAGAAGCAATAAAGTCGCTGATGACATCAATCACTCACTCCTTATAGCAAGGATCTAAGCAGACATCTTTGACATACAGAGAGGGAAGACACTAGCCAATGGGGGGCGTAGGGAGGGATAAAGAGGCTACGGCTACTGGAGTGCAATAAACAGGTAATTTTAGATAGGAATTGTAGGTCTTAACTGCCTAGTTATATGATGCACATTGCTAAGCATCACAATGTCAAAAAAAAAAATGAAAACGTTACATACTTTAAGTTATTTGTGACATGACGGAAGCCAAGTAGTCAACAAATAACTATAGAATGTCCATAAAAAATAACAGATACAAAGAATCAACTTTGAAAAAAAAGTCTAAATTACGTAGTATTATATTATGCAGGTTCTGCTCATAAATACATTAGAGATTCTATAAGTAACAGCATATCATCTTTACAGATTCTCATTATTTGAGTCCATAAGTTCACTAGAGAGTCTTTTCAACTCCTCTAGACTTTCAAGTAATATTCCTAACACTTACCTTTGGTCTATTCTAATATTCCTTTTGTTGTCAACCTGAAATGAAATATATTTACATTTGTTTATACGCATGTCTATCGTCATGAAAGAAAGAAATCAATGCATGTTTAGTTACTAAATATAATTAAGTGAATATGCAATCGTCTTCAACTCCTATTTATATTTACACAAATTAATTGCCCAATATGTTGGTCATATGTTATATCATATTGGTCATTCACTCTTCTAAAATAAAGTCTTGCTTCGATTACATAGCCAAGATTGTTGCAAGACCTCGAAGTAGAAGAGCATTGGTAAAGTAGGAAAAGGAGAGTTTTTTGGAGCTATTTGATTATTGAAGGAAAGAAAAACTGACCATCAGAACAATATTTCTGATCATGCCAGCATAAACAACTAGAACTCTAGAAGTCAGAAATAAGAAAGTGGTAGGCCAGTAACAGTGCTCCCATTTAGAAATTAGAAAAATGCTTGGCGAGGTATCCCATTCAAATTAAGTTGGATAATTTTCACTTGGCACAGGTTGTAAGAACTTCAGAGTCAATTAAAGAATAGTAAAAAGAGCTCCCATAGCTGCTTTTTCCCATCTCCATGTAGTGTAAACTGAGAAAAACTGATTGGAGGTTTCCGTTAGGTCATTTCATGTCAAGATATATTATACAAACTATGCAGTGGAGAAGATAAGTTGTCAGAAAAAATTTGGTGTCACTTGTTGGGACATCCCAATGGAGGAAGCAACAATAGCAAGCCATCAAACCTTACTTTCAAATCACAGGGGCTGGCTACATGAACCACAATAGATATCTCTAGAGGTCATCCACCATTACCTTCATTTTCACTACAATCTGTAATCCACTATTTGCTCATGAAATCGTAAAGCCTAAAAAAGAATTGCCCTCTATCCATGTCATTTTTGCCTTCCATGACTCCTCTTTGTGTCTCCAACATTCCAAAACTTCACTCAACATACATGAAAGCCTAAGTCTCAATAATAAATGTGCCTGAACTAACTTATAACTGTTGATCACCAAGCCGAAAAAGGGCCTTCAAGAAAACAATAGATGGTAAACTTTCAACTTGCCATGGGTAATGTTGTCTTTGGTTTGGCTGGACAAAAGTGACGATGCAAGGACAGCAAATCTTCTTTCCTGATGAAAAAACATGCACGATCAACCATGCATCAATATCTACCATCATCATTACCCCTTCATTCTCAGTATGTTGGGGTCAGTCACATGAACATTACAGCACCAATGAAGCTTCTTTTTTTTAAAGAAGCACCAAATGAATTTTCTAAAACTATTTAACTACTAATTTATGCAAAAGAAAGCATAGTGACAAAGTTTTAGGTCAAATGCTCTTCTAATGTGAACATGCACATGAAGGGATTGTGAGACATTTCAAATTGTCATCACTAGTGATCTTACATTTTTTCCACTTGCAAAGAAAATATCATACGCTAACGATTAGGTAGATAGTTATTATTCGCATATGTCATTATAAGATTCATATTGTAAAATCAAGAGCTGTATCATAGAGTAGTTTGAAATGCACTTCAACAAACCAATATGCCAAGAATTTGAATCTAAAATACTCAAATATAAGGAGGGTACTATCATGTCTATCCAGAAAACCTTACTAATCAAAATAAAAAGGGTAACAAACGAGAATCCTAACACTAAACTGAAACCAAGGTTGTTAGCTCAATATCTTAGCACGGATCAGAAAGGGTCTAAAAGATCATAATTCGTGGATTGCAAGATCCTAGAAACAAAACTACCATGCTATACACACATGTATTAGTTGCCCGTATTTAGACAAACACAAATGTGTGTAGGATCTTTTCTCTATCCAATAACATAAAAAATTACTCATCGGTCTCTCATGTTTAGAAAAACAATCTCTGAAGTATTAGTAAAGATAGAAAAATAACCTCATGTAGTTTTTTTTGTAAAACTCAAATATGCAAATTAAATTTAATTAAATCTAAATACATTTCTATATATCACATGCAACAAAACGTAAAATGGTAATAGATAGTTGTCATGTACACGGATTATAACCTTAGGAGGAAGAGAACTCCCAGCTTTCTCACACCCCATGGAGTCCACAGGAGCATTTTCTAAAGATCTCATTTTGCGGATTCCTTCAAGGACTTTTTCCCAGTTGGAAGGTGGTTGCACTGTATCAAGTTATCAACTGTCAACTATCAAGTAAACGGAAGTTTAAGTTTTTCCTAGTTGATAGGGTTTGTTAAGGCATTATTGACCAAGTAAATTGTGCACGTGAGCAAAAGAATGTGCATATAAACATATATTGTGTGCAAGTAAACATATACTGCGCGCTGATACAGGTACTCGAGTGAGATGTGGGATGTGTGTGGTGTGAGTGTATATGGGGACGTGTCTATATGTGTTTGTCTGTAATTTGTTGTTCAGCTTTGTGCAAGAGAAGGAAACTTTCTCATTCTAATATTTAGGATGCCAAACGGCAAACACATATAAATACAAAGAATGGATATCTTAAAAATCTCTCCCAATGATTCTATAATAGAAGAACTAGAGCATGGCTGATGGCACAATGTATTACTCCATTTATCCAAAAATAAACTCACATTAAATTTTTACCACATTTGAACTACTTGTTTTGTCTGATCTTTAATGACTTTTGGGCAATTGGTTGTTGATTGGTTTTGATTATGAATGCTTCTAATGATTTTGATTAGTTTTATCAGATACTTGGCCCATATAGATGCACCCTAGGCGCGAACATGTAAGACCAAGAACGTAAAAGAATTATCCCGGGTTTAACAGTGATCACCAGTCAGCCCAACTGCCATGTCACCTTCACCAACCAGCAATGAAAATAAACAACGAGTAGCAAGCAGCAGCCCAATTCAAGAGTGAGCAAAATGCACAGCAGCAGAGAACTACAAAATGGGACGGTGTTTCTGAAAAAGCATGGTTCCAAGGCACCAGGCAGAGAGAGGAACGGCTATATGGGACAGCTTCCCCATTCCAATCCCTATAAATTCACACGCAAATCAGATAACCAGATGCAGATTCTAAAATGGTTGCATTTCCTTCACCCGCATTTTAATCCAATGCTGCACCTTTTGCCACCGGATCTGCATCTAAGCTCTTACCTTCGTATCCCACAGAGGAAGAAAAAAACTGCATGGTGCTGGGAACAGTACCATTTTTTATAAGCAGAAACTTCAAACTAGCATAAATAAATATTCAGCCTTTGTGCATCAAAGTCTGCTCAACCAGTCAACCAAATTGTACTTGTGAAATAGAATGGAAACTTTTGAAGTGATGTAAAGAAGTATAGAGGTGAGTATGAGCGTTGTCAAATTCTCATGGATGGCACTATTGGTTAAGAATTGATTGCGGAAGTGACAAATACTAGTATTTGGCTAAGTTGTGTGACATTGAAGCTAAAACGATCAGATGGACATGAAATGATTTAGAAAATAGGTTAAATGAAAAACTAAACCGAACACAGGGTGAAATAAAAAAATAAATAAATAAAAGTAAAAATGAGGGTTCGGGTGAATACTAGTATTGCCATGAAGCGCACATAAAACATACTACTGTTGTGTCGGTATACTACTACTGCCTTAATAAGTAATAAATGTGGAAAAAACATTCAGAATCATGATCATGGAATGTGAGAGATACACCAACATTAGGAGTCTGATAAAATTGACATTTAGCTTAGAAACTTGATATTTGTATTTATTTAGAAATGAAACAAATAACATCATATTCTTTCCTTGAAGGAAATGAGAAGTTTATTTTGGGACAACCAAAGAAAGTAATTGAGAAGTTTATCTAAGAACGGATGGAGTAATTGATTTTTATCCATCATTGGCCAAATAATGAAGGAAGCTGCTTTTCTTGACTTTCCCAAAAAATAGAAGGATATTTGCGACTCAGTGCCATGGACGACTGATACTAAATTCCCCTAGCTGGCTAGTGTTACACTCCCGGGTTCATCTCTCGTAAGTCCTTGAAATCTGGGCCCAGTATGGTCTCCCAGAGATCAAAAGTCCCTACTCCTCGGTAGTTTAAGTGGACCCATGTGCGTGAGGAAATGCTACCAAAATGAAATACAAAGCAAGAATACCTGTTTGGTTTATTGAGGACAGAACTTCCTTCCGAATCATGTGTTCACTTGAGAGAGGTACTGCACAAACAGCCCACCAGTAAGAATGATAATACAAATGAACCACATCAAAGGGGTATTCACTTTAAAAACCAAAAAGCACGAAACATTGAAACTTAAGTAAGTTCAAAACAACGTGAGTATCAGGTCACATTCTCAATGCAAGTATGCAACACATCAGTTACATTGAGTATTTTGTATGATGCTTACTTATTTAGGACTACAATTTACAAGTTACTGCTACAATATTAGCCTATGTCAGATCAAATTTCAGGAACTTCTAATGCATATAGATCTATGCAGATAAGTTAGAAGAGACGTATTGATTTTGTATTGCTCTCTTTATAAGCCCTGAACAATACATATATCATCTAAACACCGTCTTAGGAAAGAAAATAAAACCATAGCTCCCATCAAAGTTATCACAAGTTCTCCATTATTCCAACTATCCAGCATTAACCCGCCATCAGACTTACAAGCTACAACTTTTAATTACAACTTATTATGAAAAGAAGGGTGTGTTACACAATGTGCGACTCTGCTGAGTACATTATTATTAATTGAGTACATATCTAGTCGAACAAGATGAACTAAAAAGAAAGGCTGCTATTGTGGAGCTGGGATCAAATCAATATGCTTCAATTCTCAAATGGCCTTTCTAGTATTATGTGCAAACTAAAAAGTAGCTTCTTTAGAGACGGCGCTTCGTTCTTCCTTATGAAATATCTAGGACTGGTCTAAGAAACTGGGTAGTGTATAGAAAGCTAATAATTCATTCATTAATTATTTCCTACGTAGTATTATCTTTCATAAAGAGAAAGAAAAATCCGTTGATAACAATAACCCTGTAGAAGGGACCAAAAAAGATTTTGTGGGATACTTTTAATTACATTGATGTAAAGGACTGCGTGACTGAACATGGACGTTCTCACTTGTATAAGAAAAATCCTCGATATCAGGAAGCACAATAACCTGTAGAAAGCTTAAATGAGAACTTGGGGTAAGCTTCAGAAAATGAACGCTTGTGTAACACATTAATGCAGGGCATACTTTTTTATCAGAAGATTCTTTCTCAGGAACTTCGGCAGAAACTTCCACTGCTTTCCTGGCTTTTTTTCTCCTGATATATACCCGAGCATCCAGTGCAGTATCCCCACTATGATTTCTCCGAGAATCTGAAATTGGAAATGAAAACCCCAACTTTTCGTCGAAAACCCCAAAGTTTTCGATTTGGGACACCAAGAGTGGAAGAAAACTGACCTGGGCTAGTGTTGGAAGGTGCTTTAGACATTTTGCTGAAGAAGACGGTTCTCGCTTGAGCGCGGGGAACAAGCGGATATGTCAACCGGAGAAAAGCAGGAGGCATTTTAAAGGAAAAGCAGGAGGCATTTTAATTTTTAAAGGCATTTTAAACCGCTGAAGCGATGGTTCCATTATGGACTGGAGTCATGACTCATGACATTCTACGACAAATATTGTGAAAAAATACAAAATTGCCTTTCCAAAATGGGTACCCAAGTATACCCCAAAGGCCCAAATTGTATCTCATATAAAAACCTTTCCAAAAATTTACCCTCTCTCCATTCTCTCACGTGCGGCCAGACTCCCTCCTTCCCAAATCTCTCGCCCCCCACCTTTTCCCTTACTTAGGTAGTTTTGAAAAATTCCCCACTCCCCCCTCCCCATCGTCACCGACCTCAAGCCCACCCTACTCGTCCGCCACAACCGCCGTCCTCACCCTCACGAATTGTTCGAAATCAAGCGTGAGGACCCATCGACGAACCAACTAGAAACCTCAACGCGAAGCTTCCCTCATCTCGAACGAGTTCAGAAACCCAAGGAAGGAACCACCCTCCTGAACTGTTCACCACCGTCGAACGAACCGCCCTCCTCAAGGTTTTAAGGTCCATGGTTCGTACAAGCTTAACAAAAATGGCTGAAAGGTATGTAATTTTTTCATATTTTTTGGATTGATATTATCTTGGTGTGAATAGAGTTGTAATTTTAGTGTTGTTTGTCATTGTGTTTGTCTGACCACTTTGAACTTGTCTGTCCATGGTTGTTTTGGTTGTGTGTCACTTCGTTTTGAATTCTTGAAAGTTGTCTGTGATGTCATTATAGAGGTCTATCATTTGAAATGAATTGTCTAGCAAGCCATTTCTAGTTGTTTATCATGTGAACATAGTTGTCTGGCAAACCATTATAATTGTTGTGTAGTTGTCTGTCAGGTGAACATAGTTGTCTGGCAAACCATTAAAATTGTCTGGCACCTCATCTTGATGTAGAATTGTTATGCATGTGATATGGAATTGCTTAAAATTGTTTTGTACTTGTCTGTCAAGCGAACATAGTTGTCTGGCAAACCATTAAAATTGTCTGGGTCCTCATTTTGATATAGAGTTGTTGTGCATGTGATATGGAATTGCTTATATTGTTGTGTAGTTGTCTGTCCAATGAACATACTTGTCTGTCAAGTGATATAAAATGTTTGTCCTTCCTTCTGAGCTGTCTGAAATGTTTGATTTGTATTTGTGTTAATTATACAGGGCATTCGAACTACAAATTCCAGTTCGCAAGCACTTTTGAGCCCAATATTTTGTGTGCTCATATTTCAAAGAGGCTGTAAGCTTGGTCAAAGCTGCATTGACAAAGGATCAATTGCAAGAGTTTAAGAATTTGCCATGGGGCAACCTAATATCCGTGCCAGACATGCAATTTTTTGTCCAAATCATCCATTCTCTTCTGATGAGGCTAGTCAAGGACCAGCCTGAAGACGAGTTGTGGTTTTATATTCAAGGGAGGTTGCTAAAGTTTACGTATGCTGATTTTTGACGCATCGCTGGTCTGAAATCATCGGGGGGAAATCTTGTATTCAATCATGATGAAGAAGTGCAAGGGACGCTTATTGACAAGTACTTTCGTGGATCCATGAACATTACTTACAAAACGTTGAAGGACAAACTAAATTCATTTAGGCGTACAACAAGAGGAGATCCTGTGAAGCTAGTGTCCGTTTGTTACGTTTTGACAGTTTTACTCGCTAGGGACAACAAAACCAGGATAAATTTGGAGCATGTTAAGTGGGCGGATGAGTTTGAGAAGTTTAAGCTGTATCAATGGGGTCTTGAGTCCTATAACACCATGGTTGAAAACCTGAAAAGTATCATGAAAGGGCAGCCCATGAGGTTCAGGAATACCAAGGCCACTAGTGCTAAGTTCACTTTATATGGATGTCCTCATATTCTACAGGTAATTTGTCTCATTCATTTGTAGTATCAAATTCATTGTTCTAGACAGACATTTATTTGTGCATACAGACATTTGGATGGTTACATTTTTGGCAGACAAACATATTAATTTTATTAATTTTTATAGGTTTGGGCGTATGAAAATGTGCCTAACCTAGGAGAACAATGCGTTGAACGTGTTGGAAGTGAAGAAGTTCCTATGCTCAACTGGAAGGCTAAAGGATTCTTTCATGCACGCAAGTTGAATGAATTGGTTTTCAAGGACAATGATGATGTATTATATCTTATTTTGTTGATTTTTTTTCAAATAACATCGTATTGTAGTCTTTAAGTTTCATGTATAGGAGGAAGAAGTAGATGATGATGATGATGAATGTGAGAATGACATTGAGGATGAAGTAGTGTGGGGCAAGGGTTACAAAGCGAAAGTCATGGATGAGATTCAAGTGCTCCGGGAGCATGTCGCTGCTTTGGAAAGCAGGTTGAAATTGATGGAAGACATGTTCAATGCAGAGGGTGTTGTGCCAGAGAAAGCGGCTGAGGTAAATAATATTTGATGCCATAACATTCTTTCTGATTCTTTCATTGGGAGTGGTAGTGTTCTAAGTTAGCTGGTTGTATAGGTTGCTCCGGAGCATGTGACTTTGGACATGGAAGTTGATGCTCATGACAAGGCAGTTGAGGTACTTTGATGTGTCCTCTTTTAAATGTGAGACATGGTGTGTTAATACAGTGCTTGTGCAGGTTGGTTTAGAGAATAAGATAATGGAAATGGAACTCAATGATCATGAGGTTGAAGATAAAGACCAAGTTGAACAGGACGTTGAAGACGAGCCAACATACGCTGAAGAAGTAGGTCAATCTGTTTGTCCAATCCAATACAAGACGTCTATCTACAGACCTTTTAAAACCGTTTTTAACTTCATGGTGGATTTAATGTAGGTGGCTGAGGAACCAACTGGAGAAATGGCTGATGCAAATCACATGCCACGCACTGTGATGTTACTAGAGCTTCGAAGCAGATCATATCACCCGCTCTTCTTGAAGTAAGCCAATATAACTGTCTGTATACATAAAAATGTCTATCTATAGACATTTTCACACTGTCTTGCATTTTAAATTTTTAATGTAGGTGACTGAACCATCTGCACCAATGGATGATTCAAATAAAGTCATGGAGTTTGATGTTGGTACAACTTCGAATGATATCATATCACCCGCTCATCTTGAAGTAAGTCCATATGTCTGTCCTATATATTAAGATGTCTGTCTACAAACATTTTGACACTGTCTTGCTTATTTCATTTAGGTGGTTGCTTCTAAGTTAGCACCATCAGGCCCAATTGATGATGCATATTGGGATGAGGTTGTGGCAGACTTGCAAAGTGTTCCCATTAAAACTCTAGGACCAAAACAAATGTCGATGGGAGTACTTGTTAAACGACTAAAATTCCCATCGAAATACAGGGTCAGCCCTTATACAACACCAAAAAGAAAGCGGTTGAAAGCCATTACTGAACCGAGTCACACCATCAACCCAATCTTCATCAATGAATCCCTTGATGAATGGAATGAACTTAAGGATTGGATTGAAGGTGATGACAATCAGCCTCCTTTGATTGTTGTTTTAATGATCCCTGATGAATTCGAAGTGCGAAGAGGATTTTTCCAAAACTTGGTCACATGTAATCTTTGGTTGGCCACCTATGTAAGTTCATGCTCTCACCTTCTTATGTTGATATATTGTGCGTTGTGAAGTACATGACACTGTTTTGTTGTTTTGTTCTTAGCTTTTAGCATGTTGATGTCATCAACTTCTTGTTAAATAGAGACAAAGTTGTAGACAACTGTACCATATTGAACCATATCTTGTGGTAAGTATAACAAATTAAACCGAACACCGATAAATATAAATAGGGCAGCAGGAAAATATTGTGTAGTACGTTTATCTTGAACACCGGACACCGACAAATATAAAAACCTTTTGTAGTATCAAATCATGAGGAAGGAAATTGGCGATGTGCAAAATTGGGTTGCAGGCAAACTTCTCAGCAAACAAGATTGGCGATCATTTGAAGGGTAATATTTAGTGTTAAGCAAACCAATATGTTTCTGTACAGAACTTTATAGGCTTTTTACTATGTATATTTTTTTTGCAGGTTTTCGTTCCTTTAAACATATAGAACAAGCACTCGATGTTGGCAGAAGTTGTTTTGCAAAAGAAGTTGGTTCGAGTATATGATTCGTTTAAGAGTGCTAGAAGTGTTTTTTATGTCAGGGAATTGTGTGATCGGCTGCCATATCTCCATAGTCTGTTTACGATGTCACAGCTAGAGAAGGAAGTGAAACCATGGGTTGCTGAATTAGTTGACGATGTTCCCCAACAGGCGCCAAGGTATTAATTCGACCTTAATTACAATTGATAAATTGTCTGTCTGCATGACCTAATTGTCTGTCTTCCTTTTAGTTGTCTGACTCCATGGCCTAATTCTCTGTCTTCCTTCTACTTGTCTGTCTATATTCCAACATGTGGAACAATCGATGTCAATATGTTGTACGTTTGTGGGGAGTAAAGAATGTGGAGGAAGCATAGGAATTTTGGAATTCTTTATAAATGTGGAATGCTATTCCAAATTGGTGAAAACATAGGAAGCGTGGATGTATATCTACGATGTTGTATGATGTTTTTGTTCCAGATTGGTGAAAACAAATTTGGCTATTAAGTTTGAATTTGTTTGAATTTTAATTCCTCAATGGTCATTACCTCATTAAATTACTAATACCTCAATAGTATAATAGAAGATTTCTCCCAATATGGATTTCTTAAATGCGGTTAGATGAACATAGTTGTATGTTAATCTGGCATTTGAGATAATGCAATTAGTTGTATGTGAAGTTTTATACATGTATGTAGTAAATTCAAATGCCTGTCTAGGTATGTTAATCTGTCTGTCAGGGTATTCATTTGTCTGTCACGCTGTACTCCTTTTTGACAAACTTGCAAAAGATGACATTCTTGTGTGCAATAGATATGACTGTTTGAAATCAATCACAACACAAAAAAGCGCCAAATTTCAATGGCAAGTAATTGTGAATTCCAACTAAAAGTTCACTCTTAACTACATACAACGGTCATTCACAATAAGCGTAGGTTTAAATCCAACCCCTTGTGATGTCACAATAAAGCTTGCCAACCACTTCATCTCGAAACTCCTTGAACTTCACCATTGTGTATATTCCTTGCATTTGTTTCTCCATTGCAAATTTCGAAACACACGGTAGCAATTTTGAAAATGACTCTGCGTCCGCTTGAAACTCTTTTTCAGCCTTAAATTTTAAGGCACGACCATATTGCTCCACGAATTGTTTTAGACTTGTTTTAGAGTGCACAAAAAGGTCGAAGAAAGCGTTGATGCTCTCACTTCGTTGAGTTGTGGACATACCTGCCCAGAATGTAGGTTTCAAGTAACAAGGTACCTACCTTTGGCGTTCTTCAAACATGACCCTAAGCCATTCATCATCTTGAAGTGAATACCTATAATGAATACACCAGACATTAGTTACAACCTTGTCTGGCGCAGACGAATTTTGTCTGTCAGTTTGACATACACAAGCATTATGTCCCATACTACTAATGTCTGGCACAGACAAATTTTGTCTGTCAGTTGGCCATACACAAGCATTATGTCCCAGATTACTAATGTCTGGCCCAGACAAATTTTTTCTGTCAGTTTGACATACACAAGCATTATGTCCCAAACTACTAATGTCTGGCGCAGACAAATTTTGTCTGTCAGTTTGACATACACAAGCATTATGTCCCAGACTACTAATGTCTGACACATACAAATTTTGTCTGCCTGTTTGACATACACAAGCATTATCTCCCATACTACTAATGTCTGGCACAGAGAAATTTTGTCTGTCAGTTTGACATGCACAAGCATTATGTCCCAGACTACTAATGTCTGGCGCAGATAAATTTTGTCTGTACGTGTTGCAGAAACAACCACAATGCCCCAGAAACAAAATGTCTAGTCCAAACATATTTTGTCTGTGACTATGACATACACAAGCTTTACGTCCCAGAGTACTGGCAAGTCATTCAATATTACTACACAATTGCCTACCACCTTTCCAAATGACAATTCCAACCAACTTCAAAGTCAACAGGGAATTGAGAGTCATATACTGCATCATGTATACCGACAATAATTTCATCTTTATGGGTAAACCCTCCCAACTTCTCCGGTAGCTTCTTCATTATGTGCCATAAACACCATCGATGTCGTGTATTAGGAAAGACTATTTGGATGGCATTTTGCATAGCACGATCTTGGTCGGTAATAATTCCGTGAGGGGCACAACCATCCATACACTCAAGCCAAGCTCTAAAAAGCCACAAAAATGTTTAAGTATCTTCACTCGAGATGAGACCACAACCAAGCAAGATTGATTGCCCGTGGTGATTCACTCCTACAAATGGCGTGAATGGCATGTCATAACGATTGGTAAGATATGTTGTGTCAAAAGTCGTAATGACATCACCAAAATCTTTGTAAGCATATCGACATCGATTGTCCGCCCAAAATACATTCTGTAACCGTGACTCTTCATCCAAATCAAGCATAAAGAAGAACCCGGAGCATTGTGCTTGAATTTAAAAAAAAATATCTTGCAATGCCACCACATCACCAACCCCCAACCTAAGTTGACGCACCTTATCTATATAGTTCCGACAATCCTTTTCAATGAATGGAAGTTGATCATATCCACCCGCTTCTAAGACTTGTGAGTGGAAACTCTTATTAAGTCGTATACCCACGACATCATTGATTGCAATTTGCTTCATAGCTTTTGGCGTCAACCTCCTATAACACCGAAATAGTCTAGCCTTCGTTGGACTCATAGGATGGTTATGATCTAAACAACACGTTGAAATGACCCATGCCCCTTCATAATTTATATGTGCTCTTGTTTTTGCCAAGCAACCAAATTGCATTGAAGGTTGAGGTTTCAAAACATTTTGTGCCCAACTTTGTCTATTTCCCGCGCGCCCGCACTCTAATGCAATTGCAATTGTGCTTCCTTCTGCGTCTTTCCTTGAATTTCGTATTCTAACAGGAAACCCTACTCTTCTCCCGTATTCCTTGTAGAAATCATACACTACATCTTTACTAGGGAACTCCATGCCAACAAAGGGAACTTTATTACAAATCTCTTCTTCTTCATGTGTTATTTAATCAAAGTATACATGTTCAATTAAACACACAATGTAATGCATCACTTTTAAACAGAATTACCATAATAGAACTATACATATTCACTGCATCACTTTTACACAATTACAATAATATATTAATATATATTATTGTTATATATTTATATGTATATGTATAATTAATTCACCTCATTTTACTTCACATTACAAAATACAACCATGTTTCCAAACAAAACCACACACACTTAAAATACTTACTCAAGTAAAATAATCAAACGTGCAGTAGAATACATACATGTTTATCCATAGCCATATACATTTTTCCTCATGCGAATACAGACATTTCCTCTACGGAGACAAACATTTTAAGATGTCTGGCCGCACACACATTTTATGTACCACTCTACCAACTACGAAACCATGTTCAGTTGAAAACAAGTATGAAACCACGTTGAGTTTAGGCTAGACAGACGCTGCAATTGCAAGTTGTTTGTCTGACCAACAAAATACCAAAAATGAGGAAAAATCAACATACCCTTCTCCAAAGCTTCAACTTCCACACCTTCTCCATCTTCTTCCCTTGAAGTCGCATTCAGTTCAACACCCACCGGAGCTAGAGGATTACCACCGTCACCCACGTCATCTCCCCATGTCAAACCATTCAGTTGAACTTCTTCCCCACTCAATTCGTCCAAATGCACCTCAGTCCCCATGATATCCATCCAAGAAGATGAAGGAGGAAGGTTTGTGGAGCTTGGCTTGTGTCACGCCCCAGACCGCATCCGAGCGCGTGTACAACCGCCGTATGACTAAATGACGTCACTCGCAAGTCAACATGACTTAATCATACAAGGCGTCCATGAACATTGTTCATACCATACTCAGTAAGTAAACATACATAACAACATCACATATTTGGATTGAACGAATCGCGGAAATGTTCAAAGTTTAACCATGGGCCACATATGGCCAAAACGTGGGCTCGCAGGCCCAAAACAAATGTATTTATTACAAAGTATCCATGAGCATAGTTTATAGTTTAAAACAGTAAAGGAAGCACGAACCACGTCTCCCTTTAGATTTCTTCACCGAGCAAGGTGAGAATGCAAGCTTGAGCTTCAACCTGAAATGGTGGGCCCCCCCGAAGGGGTCAATACAAGTACCGAGCGAGTAGCAGGCTAAATGTAGAATAACTAACGCTTCAAGTATAAGACCCAAACATAGGGTGATACATATACATATAGTTCCTTCCCCCAAGTTATGAAATATATATCATTATATATACACTTGGAAATACCCGACCCGTAGGTCATTGTTTATTTGGGAAATAATATAGCCGGTAATCTTGGCTTAAACCCCAACCCACCCATATACCTATGAGTGTATAGAACTCCTCCTGGTTCAAATCATCTTAACATGAGGACACCGCCCGGCCCTAAATTTACAAAATGATAATCTATGAGTTTTGAGGATACACGCCCGATCCTTGGGTACTTCACCCTATATAACTGAGTTTTGAGGATAACCGCCCGATCCTTGGGTACTCCACCCTATAACCGAGTTTTGAGGATAACCGCCCGATCCTTGGGTACTCCACCCTATAACCGAGTTTTGAGGATACCCGCCCGATCCTTGGGTACTCCACCCTATAACCGAGTTTTGAGGATAACCGCCCGATCCTTGGGTACTCCACCCGACTTATGATCTACCACATATCATCCTAGATAAGGTCTATATCATAATCAATAATCAAGACTAAACCAAGTCTTAAGTCCTAAGCATAATCATCCATGTAATTCATGCATTAAAAATCAACATATAGGCAAAACAGTGCCCAACCGGCGCCGGTTTTGACACAACCGGCGCCGGTTATTAATTAATTTAATAAAACCGGCCATGCCGATCCATAACCGGCGCCGGTTTTGCCTATAACCGGCGCCGGTTACCCCCTGGGTAACCAAGTCAACATTTTTGTTGACTCGCCATTTCAAACCCGATTTGTGTCAAACTTAATCCCAACGTGTATTAAGTTATAACCAAGCATTTTATGCCTCTTTTATCCCTTAAAACATTATATATGTTTTTATAAACATTTTCATATCATGCTTCTCTTATGATACCAATGGGTCATACATATAATGTCTAAACACTTTGGATAATCACATGTTTAAGCATCTTTTAAACATCGTTATGAACACATATAACATTTACTTAGGTAATCTCATAATTAACCCAAGAGTTATAAGACATTAAGCCGTCCACTCACCTCAAATGAGCGTGATGAAGTTCTACCCTTCTCGGTTGAACTCCGGCCAAACTCCGATGAACTTTGACGAACTCCGGTGACCACTCCGGCGACTCTTTAAACCTTGTGAAAGCTCTCAAATCACCCTTGACACGTTCCTAACATGGTTTTATCATCACAAAACCCATATCAATACAAATAACCTTTAAAAGGTTATTTTCCGGCTAACCGGTCGTTTTGGCTCCTAAGTCCGTTCTTGGACATAGAACCACCTTTCAACCCTTATTTCTACATTTATAAATATGTAGAGATACTAAAAGGGTTACTTACATGCTATGTAAGTCATATGGTAGTTAAAGAATAGAGGAACAACTAATATGAAGTCATTACCTTAATCACCACACTTTTTCTTCCCTTTTTCCTCTCCTAAACTCCTCCCTTTTTCTTGTTGGAGCTTGAGCTCGAGTTGGCTATGGAAGGTGAGGGTTCAGAGCTCCTTCTCCTTCTTTCCTTGGTGTTGGGCGAGTACAATGAGTGGGAGAGGAGGGAGGATGGTGTTTTTGTCTTTGGTTGGCAAATGGTTGAGGTTATGGGTCCATTAGGTGTCAAAATGGTCTCTCCCATCCTCTCAATGGCTTTCAGCCACATTTGCTCTCAAACCATCCTCCAAGAGATGGAAAATTCGTGGGTTGGCCCCCACTTATGTGGGAGGTCACCCCTTTTTGTCCAGAAGTGTACAATCGGTCCCGAAAGTTGTATTTCTCGGACTGTTTTAACTATATTTTATTTTATCGGGTCAAATAAAATATGTAGTATGTTCTCAATCATTACGGGACTTTATGATGGGTATACTTCCCCAACTCTAATTTGGAAGTCTCCGAAATTCATTTCGGACTGCTATCCGATAAATTATCCAAAACCGGTAATTGGGCCTCGTTTGACCAACCGATCAACCCAATGCCTTTCCTATGGCCCAAGGTGGATGTCCACCACCCTATAACTATTATCTATACCAAGATGAATAAAATATGCGGTCTCGGGAATATCGGGTGGTCCCCGCTCCCGTGTGGGCCCCACGTGCAATTTACTATTCACGCAAAAGAATTAACAAAAATTTACAACCTCGTAAATTCATTAACCATTTCATAAGGTTCAATACATAATTTACACAAAAGTAAATATACTTGGGGACGGTGTTACAGCTTGAGTACTGTAGCAGCCTCGAACAAAGGAAGGGGGGGAGTGTTTTTGGCGGAAAAGAAGAGAGTGGGTGGAGTAGGAGAGATGTGAGAGAAAAGGGGGTAAAACAGATGGTAAAAAGGGAAGTTTTAATTTGGGGTACAATTTGGGGTATACTTGGGGTACCCATAGCAATTTTGAAAAAAATAGTTTTAGTTTGATTTTAAGTGGACTTATTTTAGGGATGTTTGGATCTCATTCTTAAAATCGCTTTTGCTTCATGAAGGAGCAGAAGTTAGAGTGTTTGGGTGAAAGTGCAGAAGTACTTCTTGTGCTCTTATTTATTCTTAGAATAAGTTTTTTTGAAGCTGGGGGACCAGCTTCTGAAAAATGATTCTTATTCTGCTTTTACTTTAAAAAAGAAGCAGGAGCAGAATCGGTTCCAAACACCCCCTTAAACTGTCTTCATTATGATTTATGTTGTTTAAAATTATATGTTTTTTATGTTTTACACTTATTGTCTCATTGATAGAGAAATTTTATGAGCCCTATATGAAATGGGGTCTTCCACTATAAATCAATCATAGAAATGAGTGGTTGTTATGATGTCACATGAGTTATATGACTCCATAATGGAACCATAGAGGGTTCCATAGATTTTCTTGTCATTGACACGTAAATCAAAGATTACTAATTCTTTTATTAGCTATGATCTCTATTTGTTTACTCTCTCCATCCCATAAAATTCTTTTATGTTTCACATAGATTCGAGTTTAACAACGTGAGAATATAGTGAAAATGAATAGTTGTGATTCGGTAAGAAAAACGTGAATGAATGTTAATCACACGAAACTTTCCAAAAAGGGAAATGATAAGATTTTTTTTTGGCATCCCAAAAAAGCTAAGCGGAAGAATTTCAAGAACGGGAGCGTAGTTTTTTATGGAGTTTTTTTTTTATTTCCAAAAACGTATTTTAGTTATTCCAAAATAAAAGACATGGTTGCATTAAATGTGTTTATCCAAACTTAGAAATAATCTCATGGATGAGCATGTCATTAGTAGACCAAATCATAATAGACAAAACCATATTAGATCATAACAAACTAAACTTCTACATTTATAAAATACACAAAGATCAAACATTTATTATATCAGACCAAATCAAACCAGAACAAAAAAATTCAATCCAAGTAAAAACATATTTAATTTTCAAAATATGAGTAAATGTAATAGGAGCAAACATACTCAAATGCAAGTGTCTACTTGTCTTTTTATTTTGTCTTATTTTTTTTATGAAAATGTATCTAATTTTGTAAGTAAACTTACATTTATTTTACACTTTGAGAAATAATGATGATGATGATGAATAATGGTGATGATGATGATGATAAACTCAGTCACATTAGAAATATTCAAGTCAAATTAGAAAGATTCATATCAATCTAGATCAGATAAAAAAATCACATCAAATCAGATTGAAACTTAAAGAATTCAGATCGAAACATTCAGACATGGCGTACACAACAACTTCAAAATAAACTATTTCATCCATCCCTTAAAACCCTATCAATTTTATTTGTCCTATTAACTTTGCAATTTTTCTTTTTAAGTAAAGAATTTGTAATTTAATATTGCTTCTCTGCGCAAACTTTAATGACACAGTTTAATCTTTATTAATTTCCGTGTCAATCAAATTGGGCCAAGTTTTAAGGGACGGAAGAATGAATTATAAACTTATTTTTGGATATGCATTAGTGAATAGTGAATGGTATGCATGAGTGTTGAAAATATAGCGAATTATTGAACCCTCTAAATTTTGATGAGCTGTGCTTAGGGGTGTGCACCGGTCCAAAACCGGACCGGACCGGACCGGAACCGGTTAGGACCGGAACCGGAATCATCATTTTCTTTGGACCGGAGACCGGACCTGAATCTAACCGGTCCGGACCGGTCCGGACCTGAATTTTTCGGTCCGGACCGGTTTTGACCCTAATTGACCCGGTTTTAAAAAATAAATATTATCTTAGAGTGTTCTTAGTTGGCCCCAAATTGTTTAGGAATAAGGCTTGGATGTTGTTGTTCTAAATTATAATTTTATGTGCGGATATGCTAAATAGACTAAATAATTGTTTGTCTAGCTCATTTATTATTTTTGGAATATAGTTATCAAAACTATTCAATCGTAACAATTAGTTTCCCACAATAATTAAAACTACAATCTTTTGTGTATATTAAAATGCAAAATCTATTATAAAGTAATAAAAACTAAATTAAGTCCAAAAATATACTACGTATAAACTACATGTGCACCTGCAAATAAAGAAACAAATAAAAAGCAGAAAAATCACATAAATAAATAAATAAATAACAACTTAGGAAATAATTAGACACCAAATATACACTCCGTATATATTCGTTTATATAATAAAAGACAAAAATAAGTCATAAACATAAAGACTTATGATACAAAACCATGTATATATTTTACGGGAAAATAGGTTACCGGTCCATTCCGGTCCGGACCTGTTTTTTCCGGGTTTGACCCGGACCGGACCGGAACCCGGAATCTTACAAAACTAAGGACCGAAACCCGGACCGGTTTATACCGGTCCGGTCCGGACCGGTCCATTCCGGTCCGGTTCAGGTCTAAAATACGGTCCGACCCGGTTAATGCACAGCCCTAGCTGTGCTATAGATACCTCATTTTGGGTATCAATTTTTACCTAACACTGTGGGGCATTTGGTAGGATGTAAAGTAATTACTTTGCATGTGAAGTGTAAGGACGTAACATGTTTACACTATTTGGTTTGATTATTCAATGTAAACTGTCGGGGACTTTTTTTAAACATTTCACACTGTATCATATAAAGTATTTTACGTGGGGGGGGAGGGTAAATAGTGAGGGAGAACTACCAAATAAGCCCTCGAACTTACATAAAAAAGTGCAAATCACCCCTTTTATAGGAGGTTCCGTCCGGACGTCTCCATTAGGGGCGGTTTCCGGTGGATTTTTTGATGAATTTTTTTGAACATTTTATTCATTAAGTCTAGTTTACTCGTATCAAATAAGCCATGATTTTTGTCTCTCAACATGCCATTTTTCAGATATGAAAATGTTAATATATGGCACTCATTTACGAAGATGGCAAAGCAACAAACATGTCATTAGATGTGACAAACTCTTTGCTACAGATCTATAGTGGTCTCTCCAAGAGAGGTGACTCCCTGATATCCACCCTCTAGAAGAGGCGATTGAGACAACACAAGCGGCGGTTGGTGGCAGAGAAAAAGAGGCGGAAAGCGACTATTGGCGGCGATGTCAGATGCGGCGGCAAAGTCAGACGCGACGGTGGCCGGTGGTGCCGCCGGAGCCGGTGAAGGTGGCAGTCACAGCCCAGGGTTGTACCGCTGCATCTTCTGTATCTGTTGTTCTCTGGAGTGTTTTCTAGTTTTTGTTTTTATACGGAGTATTATAGGTATAGTCTGATTCTTTCATTAAGGGCAATTTGGTCACTCCAAGTCTTTTTAACTCCTATTAAAGGGTAGATAAAAGGTAGGGGGTGTATTGTATTATGAGTTAGTGGCAAAATTTCAAAAGTCCATGAATTTTAAAAGTTCTAATGTATTCAATGTGGACTTTTAAAAGTTTACAAAAGTCTAGGTGTATTTAATATAGACTTTTAAAATTCTATAAAAGTATAAACGTATTCAAAGTTCCGTTCATTCTTATTGACTTCTAAAATCATAGACTCTCATTGGCTTTTAACTCATTTTTAGTACAACAATTCTCTGAAATTGTCTCTTCTCATCACTAAAGATTTCTGTGGACTTTTCTTATATCGGTTCTTCATCCCGTCCCACTCCATCCTCCCCAACTCTCTTCTTCTTTAGCCAAGCCACCCCTTCCCCTCCCCTCCCCCCTCCCCCTCCTCCTCATCTTCCTCTTCCTCTTCCTCTTCCTCTTCTTCTTCAGCCATGCTCGCCCCACCATCTCCTTCTGTTCTTCTTTTTCTTCAGCTTGCCCCACCCCACCCCCCTCGATTCCCCCTTGATTTGTTAATCCCATATCGATTCGATTCTAGAAGTTTTTAGAACCGGTATAAGAATCGATAGTATTACATCGGGTCAGTGCAATTCTGGTATGTCATCAATTAATTATTAAGAAAATACTCCCTCCGTCCCTGAATTTACTTCCAACTTTCCCTTTTCGTCCGTCCCAAAAAGAACTTCACTTTCCCTTTTTGGCAAAGAATTTGTGGTTCACAACATTTCTCTCTCCTCTGCATAACTCTCCACCACACAATTCCCACTTTTCGTAATCACCGTGCCACTTTAATTTGGAAGAACAATCAGGGACGGAGAAGTAATGTTTAATTATTACTTTCTTTTGTCGTTATACTGCTAACATATAAAAATGTAATTTCAAATTAATAAATATATAACTATAAATAAGCATGCAATTTTTTTACAAAATAGAAATGAAAAGAAAACAATTATTCAGAAGAAAAGCTCGATTACATCTATGCTTGTACCATATGTGTAACGATAATTGATTAGTCCGTATTTAGACACGCATTTGATGTGTGTTGGGATCGGCATTTGGTGGTTTTCCTAGCTTTAAGGTGTTACAAGTCTCAATTTTAGCTCAAGTTATGTTTATCAGGCGTTGGTTCAAGTTTTTTGTTGTTTGGAGACAAATTCAGGAATTTAGAGTCCGGTACCAGCGCTTGAGAAACAATCAAGACGAGTTTGAGAGCATTCGAGTGAGATTTGAGAGTTTTGGACGCCACCGGAAGGTTCACGACGAAGATTTGATGAAGAAATGACCTTCAGATTGATCCAAGAAGCATCCGGGAGCGAACGGGGAAGAAAAAAACAAAAAAAACGGTTCTAGAGCATTCCGCGCGCCCCGCGGGTCGGTTCCGCACGCCCCGCGGGTCGGTTCCGCACGCCCCGCGGGTGATTCTGAGAGCAAAAGGTCAAGAAGTCTGAACCGCACACCGCGCGGTTCAGAAATAGCCCCCAGAAGTACCCGCACTATTGTATAGTGCGGGATCCGCACACAGTGAGGACGTAGCGAAACGCAGAGCACATTAATTTCTCGCGCGGCCGCACGGTGACCCGCACGGCGTGCGGTCGACAGTGCAGTCGTGCGATTCGGCCTATTTTCGCGATTTTTCTATAAATATGCCCCCAATTTGTCTATTTTGGAGGGGGAGCTTAGAGAGAATGCCTAACACGAAATTTAGAGAGCTTTTCAGCCTTGTTCATCAATCTTTTGGGGATTCTTTGTAAGTTCAATCTTTTAATTATGAATTGCGAGTAGTTTTAATTAGGGATTTTGGGGTTGATGAAGGGGTTAATCATGATGTATGGCTAGTTTCTTGATAGATTAATTGCATGAATGCCGTTTAATTTGTGTTTGAATAATTTAAGTGATATCTTTTGTAACCTAGAATCGCGACTAGAATTACATTTGCTTGTAGAATAAATTAAGAGAGATCTAATTTGTTCTAGGACACATTCACACACATTTAATCGTTCGCTAAGAGATTAGTAGCGATTAAGGGGCCGTAAGCTCGCTTGTCTTGGCAATAATTTAGGAACTTGTCGCATGAGAGATCAGCCTGGTATCCTAAATTATTGTACTCTACGCTGCGAGAGCGGTAAGAACTTAGTAATGATTAATTGGGCTCAATTAAATTAATTTCATGTAATTAGGCCTGATCTGCCATAAATCTGGTTACCCCGGAACCAATCCCTATTCCCTTCGTCATTAATTAGAGAGAACCCATTTATTTTAATCGTTTAGTTGCATCTTAAATTTTCATAACAAATCATATCTCGCACGACGCATTTATTTTATTTCTTTTTAATCATTGAATTTAATTAATTTTTGATTTTCTTTTGTCCGTCCCTATTTCATACCCGTAAATTCCTATTTGTGAATATATTTACAATGTTCTACTCCTATATACACGGAATTACCCATATCCCAAATGAGAAATGCTAGGAACACAAGTTGTACACAACTTGTACACAAAATGTCGGTCTCAGATAATTGGTACGGAGTTACTTGTGAACACGGACAAGAATTGTCTATATACACAGACAAATTTGTCTGTGTCCACAAACATTTACTTTTCTGTCAGTGTACTTTTTACAAAAAAAAGTAAATGTTTATGGATACAGACAATTCTTGTATGTGCTCACAGGCAACTCCGTACCAATTGTCTCTAATAGACCTTTTGTGTACAAGTTATGTACCATAGGTCCATAGCATTTCTCATCCAAAATGCGGTATACTTCGTACGGAGTATATAGCAATTTTGAGTTTTGATTCTCTCAGGGATTTGACCGTTCTTCAAAACTACTCCGTACTAGGAAACAGAAGTCGGCTGAGATTCACCCGCGGGTAAGAGCGTGGGGAACCCCACCGGCCAGGTGAGGTCAAGAGTTCATCACCATCCTCACATCATCGCATCACAAAAGGTCACACGCACTCCATTATAAAACACCATCGATTTCAGGTGGAGTACTCACCACAACTCTTCCATCTTTCTGCTCTCTACCACGGAAAATTTTTCAATTAATTCCAAAAGCTTTTCCATTTCCAGATTTTCTTTCCGGAACTAGTTTACCTCCCCATCGGAAGCGTCGGTTTCCCGTTTTCCCCATCATCTGGGATTTCGTTCTTCATTTTAGTTTCAGAATTTGAAGAAAAATGACCGTGGAATCGATGCCCGGTAGCTCAGGGTACTTGGATGTCGGTGACCGGAAGGTTACATATTTCAGCAATGCTTATGTCCTGGGTTTGACCATCATTGCCGGTATTGGGGGCCTCCTTTTTGGCTATGATACAGGTATTGATATTAATGTATGTTTCGCTATGAAAGAATTTCTGTTTCCGGATTTTGGAAGTTATCTATTCACATAACATATTGTTTGGTCGTGTTGGATTTGGTGGATGATTGGATCTATTGATCGAAGATTCGAAGTTAGTAAAGGCTGTGTGGGTCCACGGGAACCAACCCCACGTTGAAATGGGAATTAATCAATTATGCGTTAAATCATATACGGAGTACTAAATATTTAAAATTAGAGTACTTTTAGTAACACCGGAATTGACTTAATTTGATAAAACAAAGAAAAAATTATATGAAAAATAGACAAATGATCTTCTACATTAAATTCAGTCAATACAACCAGAAAAGTAACTTCAGTCTTACTTTTTATTATTATTACACAATTCAGCGCCTGAAATCAAAAAGTACTTGTTTGGTGAAAAAATTGGCTTATTAACCTAATAAGCCGAAAAAAGGGTCACCAAATTTACAATCTTTACCTTTTAACTTTATATGCTTTTTCACATTGCCCGTTTGGTAACATTGAAATTGACTTAATCGACTGAATCTGGTGGAATTAATGAAATTTTGGCTGAAATGTCTGAATTTCTATTAGTATTTTAATTTTTAGCCCTAAATAGGACTAAAAATAGTAGTAATATATACTCCGTATCTCTTTTTCCTATTCAACCCATTCTAATAGATTTATTTATTAATAAGAAAATCATAGTTTTCTTTATAATAAAAATATAAAAATAATAAAAAGTATTTATAAAATAATAATAATGGGAAAAATAAAAAAAATATAAAAAGTAAAGAAAAACTTAAAAAAAAATAAAAAAATCCCTAAAAATACTAAAATAAAAGTAGGCCTGGGCCGTGGGATCCTCTACATCCTAGCACCACCAGCTCGTATGGTCGGAAAAAATGCCATCTTGTGTAATAATGCCACATTTACCTGAATATGTCCTTGTAAAAAATGCTACATTTCCACTAAGAAGTTTAATAAAGATTGGAATTTGAAGAGCTAGAGTGCACACAATCAAAGTTTTCAGTGTTTTGCATCTAATGGACTGAATTGTTTGCAGGAGTAATTTCTGGTGCACTTTTGTACATTAAAGATGAATTTGAGGAGGTGAATCAAAGCAGTTTCCTGCAGGTTTCATAGAATTATTCTTTGCTTGTACTTTATCTAGTTCTTATCCCAGTGAACTTACAACATTGTGCTTTGAATGGAAATGACTTTATCTGGAAAGAACTTGAGTAAGAGAAGCTCATGGAATGGCTTTATTGTAACTGATTGATCACAAGAAAGTTGTATTTTAATTTTGAAAATTAAGGGTCCTGAGTTGGTGACACATTATTTCTGTTGAGCAAGCGTTATCGGAGAATGACTGAATGTGCTTAGACAGCAGTATTGGCTAGCCTTACCAATTATAGTCCCATTTACAAAAAGAACTCAAATCCTAATTTCTAAGAAGATATGTTCTAAATCAAAGCCTTTCTCTTGTATTTTTTTCTGGCCAATTTCATTGCTGGGAGAGTAACTACTAGTGGACTAGATCTAGCCATCATTCACAATCATAGAATAATGGCTAGATGTAGATCTAGCCATCTTTTTCATTTATAAATATCTTTTGGGGTCAAAAGTATTTGGGTATAATACAAATATGTTTCATTTCTTTCTTTAAAATTTAAAAATAACCTAACCACTCATTCCTTGTATGAAGCTGCATTCATATTCTATTCTTTCCCTTGTCTCCATTCTTTACATAATCTTTTACTAGCATCAATGAAATGGTGGATCTAGGAATGCCCAATCATTAAAATACTGAGAGGCGATTTAGAAGGGCTCTCTCTATCCTATCGAATCGAGCATTGGGAAATGGGAAACCATATCATATATTCACATGTGCAACTTTTTACAAATATGAAGTTGAAGACTAGAGTCCCAACTTTTATTGTACCAAAAAAGTATTCTCTGTCTATCTAGCTCAACCCTCTCACTCTGCCCCACATTGCAGAAAATATCAGAATAATACATGCACAATATCACAACAATACTTGTGAAGCAGTTTCATTTTTTCAGTATATATATTTATGTACTACAACTATCTATGTTTTGGTAGGAAACTATTGTCAGCATGGCTTTGGTTGGAGCCATGATTGGAGCTGCTGCGGGAGGCTGGATTAATGATGCTTATGGACGGAAAAAAGCTACCCTTTCAGCTGATGTTGTTTTTGCACTGGGAGCTATTGTTATGGCTGCAGCTCCAGGTCCTTATGTCCTTATACTTGGAAGACTTTTAGTTGGTCTTGGGGTTGGCGTCGCATCTGTCACTGCTCCTGTATATATTGCTGAAGCATCACCATCTGAAATTCGGGGAGGACTTGTGAGCACCAATGCACTAATGATTACTGGTGGACAGTTTATTTCCTACCTTGTCAATCTTGCTTTCACTGAGGTCAGATGTTCCTGATTTTCTCTAAAATTCAACTTTTTATCACTTATCTTCTTATTATTTTCATTCTTATAAATGAGTTTGAGATATCTTAAACTTTTATGAGCTTCAATAGACAAACTGTGAAAAATCTTTAAATCATTTTAATCATTTTTGCTTATGCCATCTTGAGTCAAAAACTGGGATCCCAAGTCCTTGGAGTCCCAAATCAACCAAAAAGGATGGGTTTGAACCCGAATACCCGATGTAAATCGAACACACAGAGGTGATCTTAAATTCCATCATTACAAATCATTTGCATTTGATTTGAATATGATTCAAATAGACAAACCAAGAGTGTGGAATATACTGCCATAAACAAGTTTTTGATTGCCTTGACAGTGCCTGATTCATTTAGACATCAGGATGCATGGGCCCAAGTAGTAGTTTTCTTTCTCATGTTGAAGTTATGGTGAGTAAGACTATCTGGTCAATTTTAATAGAATGAGCTTGTTGAATCTTGCCACATCTTTTTGCTGCTATAATAATGTCTTGGCCTACGTTGTATTTAGTTGTTCTTTATCACACTGCTTTCTTTGCATGAAGGGTTTTCAACTGTGCAGCTCTGAAGAACCAGCATCAAGATAGATTTATGGGCCTGCATTATAGTTTTCGCAATGAATAAATCAGTGAAGGAAATTGTTACTTTCTTTCCTGCCTATACTAGTTCTGATTTGGCTCCAAATTATATTTATCTATCGCTTTCAAGTAATGTCATCTTTACTGGCTTTTGCATTGAACACGATCATTTACTTTCCAATTGCCTAAATATTCTATTTGCATCTGTAAGTGTAATAATGGACAATTTTCAGAGATCAGTAGCTTCTTTTCATTTGGTATTATTTTTTAATGTTTTCATCCATAACTAGATGCGTGTATATGTTTAGAACTAGGATTTCTTGTTTCTATTCATGAACATTCTTCAAGTGTGAGGTTTTCTGTTGTCCCATGTTGTCCACCTGTCTGTCGATTCAATTTTTTTTTGGATTTCATCCATAAGTATGTAGTGTGTTGTTGTTCAATTTACACCTAGTCTTATATGGCATCGTAGAAGTCTGGATCATGATTTTTTCCCCTGTTGAGTAGTTGCAGCAATCTCTTAAATGAACGTATGTTTCTGAAATTGTTTTTTTCTAGGATGTGGAACAGGGTTCCTTAGGTTGTCAAACGATGCATATCAGAAACTGAATATTTAATGTTTAAACACTTCAGTGTCAAACCTTCAAAAACAATCAACAATATTTTTTTTCTTTTTTTGTCTGGATTATGCTTCTATAATATTCTCAACGTCCCTCTGTTTTGTTATCTCCTTTAAGTATATCTACAATATCTCCTGAATTATTAGTTTAGCCTAACTATGTACTCATGAAAGGGCATTGTGGTTTGGCTTACAAATTTTGAGTAAATTTTTTATCAAGTAGACGTTGGAAGTGTTACTTTGTCCTTATGCGATGTGCTCTTCATGGTATTTTTACGATATCAGCTTTGCTTGCAACTGTGTTTTATGCTCAGTGTTGTAACAAAATCAACAAATTCTTTCTGCAAATCAAATTGTGGTTTGAAATCAACTGTGAGAACTGTTACATGCAAGGATTTCATGATATTGTAATTAATTTGACAGTATGAATATTGTTATATTTTGACAACTTGTTATTTTGTTTTTTAGCCAAACAATTAATTTAGGTTCCACTTCATAATTAGCTTTCAGCATGGACTAGTGAAAACAAAAGACAAAAATGTTTAATCAGGAACACTAAAGATTATTGGTGGGGTATGCAGAAAAACTAGTGATGTTCAAATTAGGAAAGTTAAAACGTGACAAGCTAAAAGTGGAAGGACACCAAACAAACTGCAATCAGTCCCATGCGAAATTAGGAAGTAGGGTCTGCCAAGGGCTGAGGGGGATGAGATGCATGTAAACCTTATATCTACCCCTAAGAGTAAGTGAATTACAAAATCTAAAAAAGTTTGTAGTGTGCAAGTTAGGAGAATGGACATTGTAAATAGCTATAATGGAAACCAAACCAAACAAACCAGTAAGTCTCATTAGGTAGTTAAAGTAGGATATGGGAAAGGTGATCTGAATGCAGGCCTTATTTCTACCTGAAGAATTGAGATGTTGTTTCTGTGAAGACTGGGTCACTGGGGGCCAAGGTATTTTTTTTTTGAAGTTTGTAAAATTTGAAGATAATAGTAAACATCTTGAAGTAGATAAGGAAGACATCCAACGATGGAAGGTATCAAGGTAGTGTGAATACTTTGGGCAGATGTAATAATTTTTTGTCAAAGCAATGGCTGGCTCACGACAATATGTTCCTTATTGTACCTTAAAGTATGTTTATGTTACTTGATGATGAAGCTATGGTTTTATGTTATTATCCAATAATTGCCATAACAATTGTTGTTTCAGTTTTTGTTATATAATAATCATTTGTTTTTTGACTTTTTATTATTCATCTGACCAATCTTTTTACTGCTTAGCTAATTGCTCTGGTTAGTTAAAATTTGTCATGTGTAATGATCTGGCATGGATATTGAACATTTGTCCTGTGTAAATCATCGAGCAGGTCCCCGGGACTTGGAGATGGATGCTTGGAGTATCTGCTGTGCCAGCTATTATACAGTTTTGTCTAATGCTATTCATGCCCGAGTCTCCACGGTGGCTCTACATGAAGGTACAAAATACTAGGATAATGTGAATTGCCATTTTAACAACTTTTTTATTTTTCCTTTGTTGTGTGCCAATGCTCTAGTAATACAGACTAACCAAACCAAACCAAACCCCTTTTCAGAGTGATAAATCAGAAGCTACAGTTGTTCTTTCCAAAATCTATGATCCTTATCGCTTGGAGGAGGAGATTGTTCAGCTAGCTACTGCCTTAGAGGAAGAAAGTTTTAGAAAGAATGCTGTCAGATACACAGATATTCTCAGATCAAAAGAACTTAGACTTGCATTTTTTGCTGGAGCTGGACTACAGGTACTTTATTTGACACCTCATGTGAATATACTCCGAATATTTTGAAATATATAAGTAATCACCAGTAGACGGGCAACATGAATTTATTGCAGGCATTCCAGCAGTTAACTGGCATCAATACAGTGATGTACTATAGCCCAGCAATAGTTCAAATGGCTGGCTTCCATTCAAACCAATTAGCATTACTTATCTCAACGATCGTGGCATTTATGAATGCCATGGGCACAGTCCTGGGAATTTACCTCATCGACTATATTGGTCGCAAAAAGTTAGTCCTGACAAGTTTATCTGGCGTGATAGTTTCCCTTGTTCTTCTTGCGGGATCATTCATAATCTTAGACCCGTCATCCAGCACGGGCAACAGGATGTATGGATGGGTTGCAGTCATAGGTTTGGTTCTTTACATTGCCTTCTTTTCGCCCGGGATGGGCACCGTGCCTTGGACAATGAGCTCAGAGATATACCCTGAAGCATACCGAGGGATATGCGGCGGAATGTCGGCCACTGTGAACTGGATTTCCAATATCATAGTGACAGAGAGTTTCCTGTCATTGGTCGATGCCATAGGCACCGGTGGCACTTTCTTGATATTTGCTGGTATGGCTGTTGCAGCCTTTGGGTTTGTGGTGACTTTCGTGCCCGAGACCAAGGGCCTGACGTTCAAGGAAGTCGATAGCATCTGGAAGGACAGAGCTTCCGGAAATGACTCCTCTGCCAGAGAATCTCTTCTTGAACCTGGAAACCAATCTCGAGAGTAGGGATGGAGCTCTTCTCTTGTCTCGTTAGCTTCTTTGTATAGATATATGTCGTAGCTAAAAGTGTTTAGTCCCGAGTGCAGTTTTATGTGCACCTGCTGCGGTGTTGCAATGCGGCCCGTATTTGTCGTGTAGAATAATCTTTCAGATCTCTTTGGTCGATATATACTTTATTTAGTCATCTACTTTTCTGGATTGGGGTGTTGCACTGGCTGAGCCAGAGGTTAATGATCGGAGAGCTTTTCTGTAGATCAACGATCTTCATCAATTCTTAATACGGAGTATGCTTTTACTGCAGATCTCTGTTTCAAGCCACTTCTAGGAATTGAATAAGTAATCACAAGGATTTCTACCCGTAAATCTCTAGTAGCAAGGACATCTAATACTACGAAACATTTTGAGGTGGATTTTGATAATGCAACAGATTAATGGTCAAGACAAATTAATTCGCCTCCTTGAAAAAATCTTTTGAGCCTTTGAGGTGGATGGATACTAATATACTATCTGTGGGGACGGGTGATGTTCTCTTAGTTATTTAAACCAGGACTGTATAACAAATAAAGTATCAAGGCCTTGGGAGGGGAATATATCACCCAAGGAAGCCGAGATTATGGGGTCAGGGAGGCGTTGAACTTGCTGAAGGAGAACCATTGTTTCCGTTATCTATAAATTCTATAATGGAAGTGGCCTTGCTCAATAGAGATTTAATGAACTTGACAGCATTTCTAATGCTTTTGTGTGGCTGTCCGCGAATCGCGTTGTTCACAGTCTTGTTCAAGTAGTTCAATCTCTTTCTGACAACCTAGTGTGGGTCCCGATTCTTTCTAATTGTATTGTGCAAGCTTTAAGCCGACTTCATTAATAATACCCCTTAGTAATTAAATTTTCAATCTGCAAAAAAAAAGAACTAGTAATTAAGGCATGTGATAGTGGCATGTTTCTATAGGTTTAAAAAGTTAGGTACTTGAAACCCGTTAGAATGAGTCCAAGAACCCTTTAGCCCCTTCCTAACTCAACCATGGACCACTGGGTGTTGTCAAATTCCCAATTGAAAAGGATTGAAAATACACATGATCTCTACCAACTATAATTACATTGTTGGGTTGTGATCAAAGTCACGTGTGTAGATATCACCTAACCCATTGAAGACCTTGGTGATGAATGTACATATGTTATGGCACTAGTAGTCAGTACTCTCTTCGGTTGAAAACCATGCATCATTAAAACAAAATGAATAAATAAAGGGAAGTGAATAAGTATAATGGGAAAGGAAAAAATCAGAAGATAAAAAAAAGGAGAATCGAGGAAGTTTTTTGTAAGTCTTTATTCATTATTTGTTGGGAAAACTGTCAGATAAGTCCACTTACTCTTAGCAAAAAGTCAATTGAGTCCATGTACTTTTTAATGAGTCAATTAAGTCCATAAAGTGTGAAAAAACAACCAAATCAGCAATTTTAGAGGTTCCAGCTAAGCATGTCTTTTACTTTTATACGTAGTAATAATTTTATAAATTTTCTTTGATTTTCCTTTTCTATTTTCTCTTTCTTTTTCTCCTTCTTTCCTCTTTTTTTGCTCTGGTTTCTTCCATCACCCTACGGATGAGCTGCTACGTTCCAGGCCTCCACCACCATCCCAATTTCTGCCGTCGGTGCCTCCATATTCACGCTTCCGCATTCTCCGTTATCCTGGCTCCCATACCCGCTGTTGGGTGTGTTTCGGAAAATAAAGAAAATTAATTAAAATAAATTAATTAAAATGACTAAAGAAAAACAAGAAATGAGATGGAGCGGAATTTAGCCAAAGCTCGTGCTATGCACGATGTCCTTAAAACGTATTTGTTGCCTCCCACGGTGCTAGGAGCGTTGCAACAATCATTTCTCAGGATACGATGACTACGAACTAGTGTTTGAGCACACAAACAAAAGTTCCAGCGAACGAGAACAAAGACTGAGAACAAAGACTGAACACTCAAGAAATTTTCAGAGGTAAGTGGAGGTGTTTTTGAAGAAAAACGTGAGCTAGTGTATGTAAGAACGTGTAAGGTCGTATGTTGTTGCAAACCACTTGCCAGCAATGGTGAATTAATGGACCTGAACGTTGGACATCAATGACCAATCCGTTGGGCATTGAATCGTCCATGAACTGTCCATTTAACGTTGCATTAAAAGATAAGAACGTTGGGCATTTATTGTTGTAACGGTTCAAAACGTCCAGCTGCGCGACCAGAAGACCCCCCAACAGAACACCCTACGAGGTGTTCTGTCCGAAGCCAACTGATGGAGTATATGGCCCAGGAACCCCCGGCCCATAGACTCCTACTTCTCCAACACAGGCCCAACAGGCCCAAGGAGTGCATGAGGCCCAAAGCACCGCGGCCCAAGCTCAAAGGAACTCACAGTGCACCGGGGGATGCCTTCGGCCTGATGGCCGAAGACTCCTAAATTCACAGGGCAGCCAGATTCGAGCATACAAAATTAATGGGAGAAAATGACAGAATTCGGGAGGCTTAGGCATCTTCATGCCCTCGGCATAACGGTAGCCTTCGGCTATACCAAGCCTTCGGCTATACCAAGCCTTCGGCTACAGAGAGCCCTCGGCCACAGGGATAGCCTTCGGCTACCAGCCCAATCATCGAAGATTCCTTTTGGAGACAGGAAACCACCGCATTTAATGTGGCGTCACATCCACCCACCGCATTTAATGCGGTGCACATGCGAATGCCGGTGCCACCCCGATTGAGGTGACCCCTCGGCCGTTAGATTATTGACATGTGTACTCTCATCGCATTTATGGCTGCTATAAATAGCAGCCCTTATTCTCCTTGTAGAACACATCGAGATCATTTAATACATTTGACTCTCTCTCTCTCTCCTACTTGCTCTGACTTCTCTCTAAGTTATTCCTCGAATAACCCCTCGGATAAGCTATCCCCGGGTACACTATCCATCACCAACAGAACACCCTACGAAGGGGTTCTGTCCGAAGCCAACAGAACACCCTACGAAGGGGTTCTGTCCGAAGCTTTTCTGCCGCTGGGAAAAAATAAGCGTTTCGGGAAGAAAACAAAACTTAACCGTATCTCTTGAGAGATAGATTTTTGGACGACATTCGTGTCCGTAGGTCGCCCGCGCACGCAAGTCGCGGTTTTTCTTCTCCGATTTCGGGATTTGATTTGCACCACCACCCCTGCGCGCATGGAGAGAGCCTTTACCCTTAGGAATCTTAACTCCTTAAGGGGGGAGTCCCTTTATAAAGGGTTGCAAGTCCCTTGGGTTTTCTGGTGTGGGAAATAACACACTAGAAACCCATCCTTTTTCCCAGTTTTTTCATTCTAACGGGTAAACTTCGAGAATCAATTTATCATTCACCCGTTATCCGTTTTGAGCGTACCATATATCGAATTGTAGCCTTGAGCAAGGACAATCCGAAACCACTTTGACCCGACCCAATTTGGAAGTGGACCCCACTCACAAAATTGCCCCAAAATTACCATTTAATGCAATTTCAAGACATTTTTCCAACAATCCCCCACATGAATGAAAATTGATTTTCGAGACTTAAAAAAGACACGAAGATAGGAGGACACATTGTGTTCACCGGATGATCCTTGCATACAGAGAGGTAGGTTTAATCCTTTGAACCTTCCGCTGTAAAGACACGTTTATTTACTGGCTGTCTAGTAGACTCGATGTCCTTGAACTATACTGCCGTCGTGTAAACATTGACTTATCTTTACACAAGAACCTTCCAACTTTGTTCCGTTCTCATGAGTGTGCCCGTTTTGGCCGTGGGTCATCGTCCAGGTTCTGCAAGAGTTTCTAAAGAACTGAGCTTTTACAGTTCTCCTTTGAAGTGGCCCTCTTCTCTCTCACATATGAGATTCTTTCACGAGTATCCCGCATACTCTTCCAATGTTATCGAGTAGATCAACATTTTAGAATCATTAAAGCAAACGTTTTTGCTAACCTCGTGCGGGAGTCACTGTTTCAACGAGGAGTGGGTAGGAGTTCGGGACCCCCACAGTGACCATCCTTCGTTCTATAATTTAGTTGTCCCTTTTGAACCTAGGACCAACTAGGTTGGGTATCCACTATAGAACTTTTCAATTCACGGGCTTTAGTCCCATTCCTCGTGACAACTTCTCCAACAATTCTCTATCCAATGACTTGGTTAGTGGATCCGCTATGTTATCCTTTGACTTCACGTAGTCAACAGTGATAACACCCGTTGTGAGGAATTGTTTAATGGTGTTATGTCTACGACGAACGTGTCTAGACTTACCATTATAGAGATTGCACTGTGCCCTTCCAATTGCCGATTGACAGTCGCAATGTAATGCGTATTGGAGGGACATGCTTCTCCCAACTTGGGATATCCTCGAGAAAATGGCGTAGCCATTCAGCATCTTCAGTGCACTTATCCAAGGCTATTAGCTCAGATTCCATCGTGGATCTAGCTATTAACGTTTGTTTCGAGGATTTCCACGACACGGCTGCACCTCCCAAAGTGAAAACATATCCACTTGTGGACTTTGAGTCCTTAATGTCAGATATCCAACTAGCGGCGCTATACCCTTCAAGTACAGCTGGATATCTTCCATATTGCAGTCCAAGGTTTTGGGTTTTCCGTAAATACCTCAAAACCCTTACTATTGCCTTCCAGTGTTCATCACCGGGGTTGCTAGTATATCTACTCAGCTTGTTAACCACAAAGGCAATATCAGGCCTAGTACAGCTCATTAGATACATTAAACTGCCAATAATCCTAGTGTATTCTACTTGAGAAATACACTCTCCACGATTTTTGGTCAGGTGTACGTTTTTATCCAATGACGTCCTTGCCTCTTGATACTCATCCTTATTAAATTTATTAAGGATTTTATCAACGTAATGGGATTATATTGGCTTAGCGTAAGACCGTTAGGTCCTCTAATTATTTTAATCCCAAGGAATTAATTAGCCAGCCCCATATCCTTCATGTCAAATTTATAATTTAACATTTTTTGGTAGAATTAATCATTAGATTATTGCTACCCACGATGAGTATATCATCCACGTATAAACATAAAATGACATAGCCGTCTACCGTGCTTTTCACATAGATGCATTTGTCACTTTCGTTTATTTTAAACCCATTAATTAACATTGCATGATCGAACTTTTCGTACCACTGTTTAGGAGCTTGTTTCAATCCATACAATGATTTAATTAATTTACAAACCTTCTTTTCTTGGCCTGGAACACGAAAACCCTCGGGTTGTTCCATATAGATTTCTTCGTCTATATCGCCATTTAGAAAAGCGGTTTTCACGTCCATTTGATGAACTTCCAAATTCCGCAAAGCGGCAATTGCTAGTATCATCCTAATGGAATTTATTCTCGTCACAAGAGAATACGTGTCAAAGTAATCATGGCCTTCACGTTGCTTGTATCCTTTGATTACAAGTCTGGCCTTATACTTTTCAATGGAACCGTCCGGTTTCATTTTACGTTTAAAAATCCACTAGGATCCCAAAGGTTTACACCCCGGAGGGAGATCAACCAATTCCCACGTGTGATTTTTTAGGATAGAGTCCACCTCACTTTTGATGGCTTCTTTCCACATAGGTCCTTCGGTAGACGTTACGGCTTCCTTATAAGTCCGTGGCTTATTTTCTACCAAACATGTTAGAAAATCCGGTTCATTTTTTACCATACTTATTAGAATGTCGGAATCGAATTCTACCAAATATGTGAGAAAATCCGGTCTGAAGGATTTTTCAACTCTAGCACGTTTGCTACGTCGGGGTTCGGGTTCTTCGCCGGCTCCCTCGCTAGTATTTTCCATAGCTACGTCAAACGTTCGTTTTGACGTGCTAGGTCCATCGTTGGACTTGCATGAAAATATGTCTTCAAAGAATGATGCATTCCTTGACTCAATTATTGTGTTTTTATGTACATCCGGATTATTCGAATCGTACAATAAAAACCGATAAGCACTACTATTTTGTGCATATCCAATAAAAATACAATCCACCGTTTTGGACCTATTTTTATTTTCTTAGGTGTTGGTACAAGCACCTTAGCAAGACACCCCCCACACTTTTAAATATTGATAGGAAGGTCACCTGCCTTTCCACAACTCATATGGAGTTTTATCATATTTTTTCCGGGGAACCTTATTTAAAAGGTAATTGCTTGTCAAGATTGCTTTGCCCCACATATTTTGTGGCAAGCCCGAACTTACTAGCATCGCGTTCATCATATCTTTCAATGTGCGATTCTTTCGTTCGACAACACCGTTTGATTGAGGTGAATAGGGTGCGGTACGTTCGTGTACTATACCCACACTAGTGCAAAAGTCACCAATCGGTGCTTCATACTCACCACCTCGATCACTTTTAACCGTTTTAATCCGTCGATTAAGTTGGTTTTCCACTTCATTCTTATAACGAATGAATTTATCAATTGCTTCGTGTTTATTTTTCAACAAATAAACATAGCTATAACGAGTGCTATCATCGATAAAATTAATAAAATATTGATTACCGCCACGTGTTTGTATTAATTTAAAATCACAAACGTCACTATGAATTAATTCTAGCGGTTCCGTTTTTCTTTCAACCGATTTGAAACACGTTTTCGTTAGTTTTGCCTCGACGCAAATATCACATTTGTGCTACACATCAATTGTGAATTTAGGAATGTGTTCCATGTTAATTAATTTTCGTATAGAATTAAAATTAACATGTCCTAGTCTATCATGCCACACATTGGAAGACTCAAGCAAGTAAGCAAAAGGGATTTTATTATTATTAATAATAATAGTCGTTACATTGAGCTTAAACAGCCCGTCACATGCATACCCTTTGCCCACATGATCACCGCTTTCGCGGCGTTGTAGTAAAACGGAGTCTAACCTTTCGGTTTTTCCCCGAGTATCGTGTCTCTCGAGGAATGGCGGAGGAGCTTCTTGATTTCAAGTCCAGTCACAGGTTATCGCAAATTATTGGAAGCTTTCCAAATTAAAACTTTTGATTGATTTTCTAAACTACTTTTTGGAAAAGAAAGTAAATTAAATTGTGCAAATACTAATGATGGCTCAAAAATAGACTAAAGGAAAAAATATAATATTAAACTTAAATGGATTGATGCAAATAAGGGCAATGAATTGAGTAATTAGAAATGGATATATTCTTGGACCTAATAATTAGGGAAATTAAAACTAAAAGTGGACTAATAATTTCTTTCCTCATAGACAAGAATAGAAACTATTTTCATTAATTTATCCTATTTCTAGGTGTCATTAATGTGTTCAAAATGGTTGGCTTGAATTAAATTCTAACCTCATAGACAAGGTAGAAATAATTCTCCAATATTTTAATTAATAAAAATAGCCAAATTCATTAACTAGTTAAACTCATTATTTAAGCAATTGAATTTATCTCTCATAGACAAGATGTAAATCCCTTTCATTAAATTATCCTATTTGTAGGCCTTATTAATGTGCTTGAATATGGTTGGCTTAACTTATTTTCTAATCTCATAGACAAGTTAGAGATAATTTTCTAAGAATTTAATTAATGAATATGGCTAACAATTATTAATTACTATTTCATCATTTCAAACAACTAGTCCCCATTATTAATTTTAATCCCTAATTTTTTGGTCAACAAGTCAATCCATATTCCTTTAGTCAATTCATGCCCAAAACAAATTTAGCTAATAAAGATCATTTTAACAACTAACAATATAATGAATATATTCAACATTAACAAGGAATTAAACATGGATGATAGCAAAACTTATATTCTGGAACAATAAACTTGTAGAAACTGAAGTATAACTTTCTGGAATTTTTCACGAATTTTTGAACCTAAAATCCAATTTTAACAACTAATTGATAATTTTCCCAAATTTAACTAGAAAATGCAAAAAGCAACTAAAATTATTTTAAATTCGTTCTAAATTTTATATTGACTACTGGGAGTGATATTACTGTGAATTAAACTAGAATTAGGACAGAAACTAATTTTTTTTCCTTTTTGAGTATTTAATTTAATTTATGCAATAATAACAACTAAATGCCGGAATTAATTAAAATTTACTTCTACTTCGTAAAAATTAACTTTGTTTTGATAAATAACTACCTTGAGGCTAGTAAACAACTATATAATTAATTGGAATGGATTTAATGTCAACAACTATTTTATTCAAATTTAAGAAGAAAATGCGAAATAGTGGAATAATTTTCTGAAAATTTTAGAAGCACAGATAGAAAAAACTAAGTACAGATTCAGATTCTACTCATTGAAAGGATGAAAATACATATAAAGGACTCACAATTTGGAGCTAAAATGAGAAAGATATGAAAGATTGAAGTTGAAGGTGCAACAATGGTGGAAATCCGAGCTTTGAGGAGGAAGAAGACGCCCTTTTTTATCTGATTTGGGCTTGAAATTGGTGTGTTTGAGTTCAGCAAAAATCGGGCAATTTATAGGAAAAATTTCCCCGAAGGCGGCCAACCAGGCGGCCGCCTTCCGCCTCTCTCCGGCCGCCTTCCGTCCTCGTCGCCGACAGCGGTCGGTGGCCGGTCTCCGTCAGCCGTAGGCGGCCACAGAGGGCGGCCGCCTTCCGCCACAAATGGCCGCCTGCCGTCTTGTCGTTGGCAGATCGGATCCTGGCGGATCCCGGCGGATCCCGGCCGCCGCAGGCGGTCCAGCAGGCGGCCGCCTGCCGTCCTGTCTGGCCGACCGGTGGTTGGTTTCGTCCCCTTGTGCCGCAGGCGGCCACCGAGGGCGGCCGCCTTCTTCCTCGTGTCGGCAGCCTTCGGTCTTTTCCTGGTCCCGAGTCAAAGCGAGGTTGACTTCTGATTTTTCCCGTAGGCGGCCAACCAGGCGGCCATTGTGGGCGCCTATTTGGGCGCCTTCTGCCACTTTTGTCTGGCAGATGCGGCTTTTCCTGCTCTTCAACTTTGTCTTCTGAATCACCTTGATAAAATGCTTGCTTCTTCCGGTATAAATGCATTTGTCACTCAAATTGACTCATTTTGTGCTCAATTGACCCGAAATCCCGCTAAACATATTATGGATGTGATTTTTACCTGATTTCATGAAACTTGAACCAAAATATATAAAATGTGTCTTTTCTTTCTATTTTCATTCAAAAATCGCTTAAATTTGATAAGAAAAATAAGTACAAAAATGGACTTATCAATCTCCTCACACTTAAGCGTTGCTTGTCCTCAAGCGACGAATTAGTTGTAAACACACTCAAAAGGTAAAGCCTAACTGTATTACAATCTAATTGCTATTTTAAAGAAGTAGAAACAAAAACCTCATCTTTTATTCTCAATTTTTAAACATTTTAGAAAAATCACCCAAAATACAAGAATTTAAAATTAGTATTACTTAAGAAAAACTATTTATTATGTTAAACCACCAATCAATTCCTTATCCCAAGGTTTTTCATTATTCTAATTTGGACATTCATCTTGTTCACCATTTTTTTTTTGCTCTTTTTCACTCTTGTTGGCGGTGTTATCCCATGGTAAATGCATATTTCATTCTCACAGACTGTGATTAACGAATGAAACAGAGCCCCTTTTCGGAGATGGAATTGTCCTATAACAATGAGTTTTGAAGAGGTTTATTAATAGTAATTTTTTTTTTGATGAATAAAATGAATGTCCAATTAAAACAAATTCGGACCTTTACATTCGCAACCAAAAACCCATAACAATTTTAAGTTTTCAAAAATAATAATAAAAGTAAATTCATATAATAAGGGTGATTATCTAAACTATTTATGCGATTGATAACAAATTGAGAAATTAATGTTTCATGTCAAAAATAGTAAAAAGATTGTTCTAAAATAAGTTTTTAACTTTTGAGTGTAAAACACAACCTCCTCACACTTGAGCTAGACCTCGCCCTCGAGGTCTTCTTTTAAGGCACAAAACCTTGAAATAAAGACACATTTTTTTTTGTTCTTTCCTCACACTTGAGTTTTGAAAAGATTTTGTGAAGAGGAATAATGAAACAGGAATAAAAAATCTTTACATCATTCATAGTTAGTTTGTAAGAGCATTTAAGTCAAAAGAGCAGCACAATGTCCAACCTGAATAAACAAACAAACACAATAAAATGTTAAGGAAGAAAACTAAGCATCACCCGTGTCCTCCCGTAAGGCCTAAGCCAAACTCTTATTTCATCAACATTGAAGCACACCCTGCAAACACACAAAACAAACAAACAGTGTTATGAAAAACATGGGTTGCCTCCCAAGAAGCGCTTCTTTAACGTCACTAGCTTGACGTTTGAGAGAGAACTCTCAGCTATGCATGTCAGTTGTGGAGCACTCATCATTAGTGCCTCCACCTTATCCTCCAGGTATGCCGTCAGATGGCGTAGACCCTTGAACTCTTGTGACCACCAAAATGTGATATAATCTTCAAAGAACACATCGTTCGAACAAGGAATTAGCACATATCCTGCATCACTCTCATTAGTATAATCAACAAGTATTTCAGGATCAGGTGTCTCTGGTGTCTCCAACCGCTCATAATGAGCCTTCAAGGTAGAAGCAGCTTGAATAGAGATTGCATACTCCTCTTGATGGGTTTTCTCTTCTTCATCTATGCCCTCAACATGAAAATCACAAAGTTTAGACTCTGTGTCACTCTCTAAGACTGCATCCCAACTTCCTAACTCACGACCCCCACAAATATCATCTAGGCAAACAAGTCTTTGCCTAGCACAACTATGCTCAACATGCTCAAGTAGAGAATCAAAGAAGGCATCATCGGACATTGTTTCCTTCACATCACAAGTTTCATCAACTATTTCAACAGGTGCTTGAGCTTGTGTAGGATCAAAATCTTCACCAAGGCTATCTTTGTGGCACTCCTTAAATGAGAGGTCAACCATAGATGGTAGGGTAGGTTCCTTGTCACAAAGTATCTCATCATCTATGGTTTCTTCATCAACCTCATTGGGCACTTTCATATGGGGCTCTTGAGAATTAAGTTCTACGAGGATAGGCTCTCTCTCAATAGCAATGAGAGGCTCAAAAGAAATAGGGGTGAGAAGAGTTTCAACCATCTCGCCCATGGTTACCGCAACCTCCTCCTCAGATTTAGCACCTTCCTCGTATGTCTCCTGTTGAACTTTGTGGTCATTGTCATAAATGATTTTTTCAAACAATTCCTTGATACTCTCATCATGAGATGCTAGTTCAATCCTTGTCTTTCTTAAGTCTTCCACAAAATCGAGTAAGGACGATTTTAACTCTTCGAGTTCGTGTTGAGGATAAGGTGAAATTCCAGAGTTACCCTCGTAGGAGTACTCGTTTGTGCTGGTGTAATGATTTTCTAGCCTTTCTTGGTAATTTTCATGATAATTAGAATCATCATGATAATTACCTTGATAGGAGAAATCATCACAGCCTTCAAAGTCTTGCCCTTGGTGGAAATAATTATCTTGAAATTGGTAATCTCCATACCCCAAAGGTGGATTTTCGCACCATTGATTGTTATCCTCATAACCTTGTCCATAGTATCCTTCATTTTGATTATTTTGAAAAGATTGTTGTTCATAGTATGGATAGTGATATGGTGGTTGAGAATTAAAGTGTTCACTTGAGTAATCCATGAGGAAATCTCAAGCAAACACGTGAGAACAAAAAAAAAAAAAAGTCTCCCTAACTTGAATTCGCCCATGCTAAAATCAAAATCAAGAAATCACCGTGCCATTCCCCGGCAACGGCGCCATTTGATAACCGCTTTCGCGGCGTTGTAGTAAAACGGAGTCTAACCTTTCGGTTTTTCCCCGAGTATCGTGTCTCTCGAGGAATGGCGGAGGAGCTTCTTGATTTCAAGTCCAGTCACAGGTTATCGCAAATTATTGGAAGCTTTCCAAATTAAAACTTTTGATTGATTTTCTAAACTACTTTTTGGAAAAGAAAGTAAATTAAATTGTGCAAATACTAATGATGGCTCAAAAATAGACTAAAGGAAAAAATATAATATTAAACTTAAATGGATTGATGCAAATAAGGGCAATGAATTGAGTAATTAGAAATGGATATATTCTTGGACCTAATAATTAGGGAAATTAAAACTAAAAGTGGACTAATAATTTCTTTCCTCATAGACAAGAATAGAAACTATTTTCATTAATTTATCCTATTTCTAGGTGTCATTAATGTGTTCAAAATGGTTGGCTTGAATTAAATTCTAACCTCATAGACAAGGTAGAAATAATTCTCCAATATTTTAATTAATAAAAATAGCCAAATTCATTAACTAGTTAAACTCATTATTTAAGCAATTGAATTTATCTCTCATAGACAAGATGTAAATCCCTTTCATTAAATTATCCTATTTGTAGGCCTTATTAATGTGCTTGAATATGGTTGGCTTAACTTATTTTCTAATCTCATAGACAAGTTAGAGATAATTTTCTAAGAATTTAATTAATGAATATGGCTAACAATTATTAATTACTATTTCATCATTTCAAACAACTAGTCCCCATTATTAATTTTAATCCCTAATTTTTTGGTCAACAAGTCAATCCATATTCCTTTAGTCAATTCATGCCCAAAACAAATTTAGCTAATAAAGATCATTTTAACAACTAACAATATAATGAATATATTCAACATTAACAAGGAATTAAACATGGATGATAGCAAAACTTATATTCTGGAACAATAAACTTGTAGAAACTGAAGTATAACTTTCTGGAATTTTTCACGAATTTTTGAACCTAAAATCCAATTTTAACAACTAATTGATAATTTTCCCAAATTTAACTAGAAAATGCAAAAAGCAACTAAAATTATTTTAAATTCGTTCTAAATTTTATATTGACTACTGGGAGTGATAATACTGTGAATTAAACTAGAATTAGGACAGAAACTAATTTTTTTTCCTTTTTGAGTATTTAATTTAATTTATGCAATAATAACAACTAAATGCCGGAATTAATTAAAATTTACTTCTACTTCGTAAAAATTAACTTTGTTTTGATAAATAACTACCTTGAGGCTAGTAAACAACTATATAATTAATTGGAATGGATTTAATGTCAACAACTATTTTATTCAAATTTAAGAAGAAAATGCGAAATAGTGGAATAATTTTCTGAAAATTTTAGAAGCACAGATAGAAAAAACTAAGTACAGATTCAGATTCTACTCATTGAAAGGATGAAAATACATATAAAGGACTCACAATTTGGAGCTAAAATGAGAAAGATATGAAAGATTGAAGTTGAAGGTGCAACAATGGTGGAAATCCGAGCTTTGAGGAGGAAGAAGACGCCCTTTTTGATCTGATTTGGGCTTGAAATTGGTGTGTTTGAGTTCAGCAAAAATCGGGCAATTTATAGGAAAAATTTCCCCGAAGGCGGCCAACCAGGCGGCCGCCTTCCGCCTCTCTCCGGCCGCCTTCCGTCCTCGTCGCCGACAGCGGTCGGTGGCCGGTCTCCGTCAGCCGTAGGCGGCCACAGAGGGCGGCCGCCTTCCGCCACAAATGGCCGCCTGCCGTCTTGTCGTTGGCAGATCGGATCCTGGCGGATCCCGGCGGATCCCGGCGGATCCCGGCCGCCGCAGGCGGTCCAGCAGGCGGCCGCCTGCCGTCCTGTCTGGCCGCCTGCCGTCCTGTCTGGCCGACCGGTGGTTGGTTTCGTCCCCTTGTGCCGCAGGCGGCCACCGAGGGCGGCCGCCTTCTTCCTTGTGTCGGCAGCCTTCGGTCTTTTCCTGGTCCCGAGTCAAAGCGAGGTTGACTTCTGATTTTTCCCGTAGGCGGCCAACCAGGCGGCCATTGTGGGCGCCTATTTGGGCGCCTTCTGCCACTTTTGTCTGGCAGATGCGGCTTTTCCTGCTCTTCAACTTTGTCTTCTGAATCACCTTGATAAAATGCTTGCTTCTTCCGGTATAAATGCATTTGTCACTCAAATTGACTCATTTTGTGCTCAATTGACCCGAAATCCCGCTAAACATATTATGGATGTGATTTTTACCTGATTTCATGAAACTTGAACCAAAATATATAAAATGTGTCTTTTCTTTCTATTTTCATTCAAAAATCGCTTAAATTTGATAAGAAAAATAAGTACAAAAATGGACTTATCACCACATACATTCCCGATTTGGACAAAACTAATTTATCCGACTAAAAAACCATGCGGAAACCGTGTTTGTTAAACAACGAACCGGAAATCAGATTTTTGCATATTTCCGGAACGAACAAAACTTGGTTTAGAGTCAGCTCCTTGCCCGAAGTCATCTTCAGGACCACCTTGCCCACGCCTTCAACTGCGGAATGAGCTGAGTTTCCTATCCACACTTTCTCACCATTTGATGACTCAAAAGTAGTGAATAACTCCCGGTTTGAGCAAATATGTCGGGTAGCATCGGTGTCCACAAACCACTCCTTAGAATTGGATCCAACGAGGTTGACTTCCGTAACCACAGCCGCTAGGATGATGTCTTCATCCTTTTGCCCACCTTGCACCAAGTTGACGTGAGAATCTTTCTTCCTCTTTGGTGCCTTGCAATCCGAGGACTTGTGTCCATTTTTTTTTTTTGCAATTGAAGCATTTTCCGTTGAACTTTGTCTTGGAAACGCCTCCCTTGGGACCGAGCATGCTCTTCCCATTGTTTTTATTTTTGGAGCCTTTTGCATGCTCCACCACGTTGGCCTTGGCGCCGTGAACAATTGGGAGTTTCCCATCGTTCTTCCGATTATCCTCTTCAATCCGCAGACGGATGATCAACTGTTCCAAGTTCATTTCCTTTCGCTTATGCTTAAGGTAGTTCTTGAAATCCTTCCAAGCCGGCGGCAACAAATGAATAATTGACGCTACTTGGAACGACTCACTAACTGTCATTCCTTCATCTCGAATTTCGTTGAAGATCATTTGCATCTCCTCAACTTGACTGATCAAGACCGTCTTCGAATCCACCATTTTAAAATCAAGGAATCGACCAACAACAAATTTCTTTGCGCCGGCATCCTCGCTTTTATATTTGTGGTCCAAAGCATTCCATAGGTCCTTAGCCGTAGCAAATTTGCTATATACATCGTACAAAGCATCATGCAGCCCGTTCAACACATAGTTTCGGCAAAGAAAGTCAAAATGCTTCCAAGCCTCAACCGCGTTGAGAGATTGCACATCTACCTCACTTCCGGTTACAACCGGAGCGTCCTCGGTCAAGAAACGTGCAAGACTGAGAGTGGTGACATAGAAGAACATCTTTTGCTGCCACCTCTTGAAGTTTAACCCATTGATTTTTTTCAGGTTTCTCCACAGAGTTGCTTGACACGGTAACCATAGGGATTGCCCCTTGGTTTCCCAAAGCAGATGCACCGCGTTGTGAACTATTGTTCACCGGAGCTCCGCTTTCAGAGTGATTATCGTTCGACACATTCTGCCCAACAACATTCTGATTTTCTTGAGAAGCCATTTTCGAGAATCATTTTCTCATTCACCCGTTATCCGTTTTGAGCGTACCATATATCGAATTGTAGCCCTGAGCAAGGACAATCCGAAACCACTTTGACCCGACCCAATTCAGAAGTGGAACCCACTCAAAAAATTGCCCCAAAATTACCATTTAATGCAATTTCAACACATTTTTCCAACACCCACCGCCTCTAGATCTGCGACCTTCGCCTATCTACTGGAGCAATCTCAGCTTCCCCAATCTCCATAGCCACCAGGCCACCAACTCCGACGCCTTCCCTCTGATGTCCCTACCTCCATAGCCATCGACTTCAATGCTCCATCTATGGCGGACCGTCTTCCCCATTAGAGCGACATTCGTCGCCCCTACCTCCATAGCCAAAACCTTTGACATGCACCTCCGCCGTCCTTGTCTACATATTCACATCTCCCTTTGGTTTCATCGTGATTGGCATCGGCTTAGACAAGAAAGAAATAGAACACAAGTTGTGAAGAGGCCAAGGGATTTGATGAAAAAAGATCTGCCATTAATGGAGTTAGAGTGAAGTAGAAAGGGGAGGCTGGAGGGCTGAAATAGATTGGAAACTAGAGAACATGAACCAAATATAAAGAAAAAAGAGGAAGAAAGAAAAAGAGAAAGAAATAGGAAAAAGAAAAGAAAAATTATAAAAAATATTGAAAGCAATAAAAAATGGCAAATTATACCGTGGGATCGGTGTATCGTGAACATGGTGCACCGATCCCAAAACGGTACATTTTTATATTAAAAAAATCCTAATCTTCAGACTTCTTCTCTTTGGCGATTTCATTTGTATCCCTCGTATGAATCGTTCCTTTTCCATAGAACTCTGCCTTACTCTAGCTCTCAGGACCAGAAGCTCCGACGTCGCCAAACTGCACAGGCCATCGCACACGAGAGTAATATTCAGTCGGACAATTATTAGAGTCTCGCCAAGCCGCCAATTCTCCAGTCCAGTCGCAGCTCTCCCATCGTTAAGAAAGGAGTGTTTCCAGAAGTCATCTCCTTCGCCTTTGGTGCAATCGTTTGCCCTAAAATTGGTTGAATTGGATCGATGTAGCAATTAGGCCGATTGAAATAAATTGTCTGGCTTTTTGATGTTGCACCGATGTTGGATTAAAAAACATAGTTAGATCGGAAGAGAACATTCATATGTTGGATTCAGCAGCTATGCATTGTTTTTTACTTTCTGAATGTTGCAGATTTGCCATGTTAATATTTTTCTTCAATATATGAATGGTGTGGTACAATTTAAAAACTTAAAGATCAATGTTTGTTTTAATGTATACATATATCTTATGTGGAGTATTTGACAACTTACATTTTGATTGATCTTAAGTTACATGTCCATAAACATAATTTACATTTCAATATGTCAAGTTACATTTCTTTTAACACAACTTACATTACTACTTACACAAATTACATTTCAATTAATAGTTTTACATTTTGATTTACCTCGGGAAGTTACACTTCAAATAACATGATTTACATCTCAATTGGCTTGAAGTTACATTTTAATATACACAATTTATATAACAAGAGTTAGGATGTTTTTACTTGGACTGTAATTTGCTGGTCTGGTCCGGTCTGGTCTGGTCTGGTTTCCTTGTATTTTTATAACTATCCAAGTCTGGTCTGGTCTGGGACGAACTACAGTCCAAGTAAAAACATTCTTACATCACAAAATAAACCCCTTCTATTAAAACAAAAAATGCTTTTTAAAATTCTTTTTTTTCAAAAAATGATTTTTTGGGGGAAAATGATTTCTTTAAAACGTTTTATGGTCGTAATATTAAAAACAAAACATATTTACTATTTAGATCAAGTAAATAAGCAAATGCACTCTTTTTTTATTGTTTACATTGAAATCAATGTTTCAGACGAGTTACATTTCGACTTGCCTGCAGTTACATTTTTATCAGTGTGAGTTACATTTTTTACATGCGAGTTATATAATTCTGCCCAGGACAATGAAAAAATAAAAAATAAAAAGTAATGTTCACGCGTAAAATTTTTTAAGTTAAAATGCGCAAAACTGCGTCGTTTTGGAAGGGGAGCACGATGCTCACTGTGGGAAGATCCCACGGTATACGAACTCGTAAAAAATGCTAGCAGGGGTGTCCATGTTGACAACAGAACCGAGTAACTGTTTGGTTACCTACAAAATAGCATATTTGGTTGATTTTTGACACTTGGCGGACTTAATTGACTTGCCAAAAAGTATGTGGACTTAATTGACTTTTTGTTAAAAAATACATGGACTTAATTGACAGTTTTCCCTTTATTGTTATATTTTACAGTACACATCTTCTCAACTTGCATTATTCAATTGCAGTGTTTGGATTAATTTTACAGGCTGGTATATTACGTGTTTGATGAAGATATTATATATAGTTTTATAACAATAAATTCTTTGAATAATGACAAAAATAATACCTATGAGTTTGCAATGGATAAATATAAGAGTGCATTCTAATATAAACAAAAAACGGACATTCTAAAAGTGAAAAGACCCAAACACCCCTTAATATAAATATTCCCTCCGATCCCAAATAAATTTAACATTTCCTTTTTTGACAATCCAAATTAATATTCACACTTTCATTTTAGACAATTTTTATATATGAAATGTCCATTTTATCCCTACCCCATTTACTCTTTCTCGGCCCACCCCCTACTACACTTAACGTCATCCCCCCCCTCTCTATATGTGTGTGTGTGTGTGTGTGTGTGTGTGTGTGTCTTCCATCACCCCCACCGTCCGCAACCTCCTTCTCCTCACCTTCATCATCACCCCTCATTTTACTCACCTCCACCGTCCACGGTCCTTCTACTCACCTCTATCGTCACAGTCCTTCGTCCTTTTACTAACCTCCATCATCACCCCCTGAAAACCCTAAGATGATCCACCTTACCAAATTGGCAAAGCTTACCGATCTAGGAGCCTCGGGAACTAAAGCTTCACATGCAAATGGAAACCACAATGAACTCTGGTTTAAAGTATTCATAGTTCATTTTGGTTACTTAACATCCTCTGAAACTGATTCGAACTAACGTTTGCGTAAGAAATACGTATCTAACCTCGTGTCGGATACATATGATGGTTTGGATGGGCTGAATTCAGAAGAAGTGAACTCGGGCCCAACACATGGAGAAGGACAAGAGAGCGATGGCGATGGTGGGGAAGACGACCGCAACAAACGGGCTCCTTAAGGACAATAGTCTTCTGAACACTTACTCGTTATGTCTTTAATGTTATATGGGCTTATGATGATTGAGGGGGGGGGGGGGGGTCTCGACCTTGCCTAGGACACCTAAGATTAATCACAAGTTCATCACAAATGACTCAACACAGACAAACACACATAATCATGATCATTGGTTACATATCCTAGGCTAACACACCTCAGATTAATCACATGTTCATCACATGTGACTTAGCATAGGCAAACAAACATAATCATGATCACATATTACATATCCTAAACCTAGAATATGTAACACGTGATCATGATTATGTGTGTTTGCCTTTGTTGATTCACTTATGCTCTCTTTGTGATGATTCTGGTTTGCCTATTCTAAGTCACTTGTAATGACTCTGTGATGATTCTGTGGTGTGTTTGTAATAAGTGTACAACATAAAATGCCACATGCTTCTATTGATTTTGTTTACACAAAAAAGTGTACACTAGCACTGAGGGTACATCAAAACATTGTACTCTCATGCATGTGATGATACATACAAAACAGTACACCACCTAGTACTTATAAGCTTAGTATACTTACAAAACATTCAAAAACTATACCAACAAAGGTATTTACTTCATACTTGAAGATGTTTTGCATCTTCATGTATGAACCGAGTCCCTTCAATTGTATGCGTGGAGTTAGTTTCCATCTGTCCATCCATGAATGCCTTAGCTGTTTAATACAACTCGGGGGAGATCCGGACATTTCTTGGTAACAACCTTGTCTTTGTAATTTGTCTTTCCCCACATGCTTGAGCCTGAAATTGTTGCCTCCTCCGTGGTTTAATATTTCTTCCATAACATATTGATAAATAAAAAAAACTTTGTTCAATGTTTCCGGTGTGAGCTCCTCATATGACGTTTGCACTGCATGTATTAAGTCCATGATGTTTTTGGGGTCCTTTTGATCCTATATGAAATCAATAGCCCTAAAGAAACCTAGGTCTAATACATTTAAATCTGGACTGGAGGGTCATGGTGGTGTTGGTGGGGCATGGGCATTGGCGGTGGGGGTAGTAACATGATTGTTGGGGGTGTCGGGACTTGTGGCAACAACATCATGTTACTTGTCGGGTGGGGTAATTGGTCACTAGAGGAACATGGGGTAACAGTGGGTTCACTACCCTAGGGAAGTGTAATCATTGAGGCACTGAAGGCAGAAGTCAGCGGTGCTTTGGGATGTTGTGACATACAAGGCCAAAGAGTTCACTAATTGCGTCAGAGCGTTGGAGTCATTGAGGGGGATCAAGGGAAGTATGTGGGGTCATTGACGCATCTGGGGATATGGGACCAGGGGGTGCAAGTCAATGGTTACAAACTTACAATGATGTCATTATCGTTTAGTCGGTGATGGAGTCGCTGAAACTCTGGAGTCACTGACATCAAAGTCACTAAGGGCGCCGAGAGTAAGTAATGACCGTTAGTCATTGGGATTTGGGGCACCGTAGTTACTGGGCAATTTTGACAAAGTATAATTTTGAATGGTGTATATTTAGGTAAAACTAAACTATTTCACAAAAATATTTACTTTTAGTTGAATTATCTTCATAACATTAGGACATGTCATTAAACATACTCCCTCAGTCTTGCAGAGTTGTCCCGTTTTTGAGTTTTGCTAGAGGTACCCCATTTGGCACCTCATTTGCTACATTTGTGAACTACAAATATAGGGAGGGGGTACAAAATGGGATACTAATTGAGGTAGCAATATCATTTGTGCCCATTTTTCATAAAAGATTATTGTATACTTCTGATATATTTTAAATATGTATTCGAAATACTCACTTTCATAGCCCACATTAGGGGTGGCCGGGTGGCCAAGGTCCCCATACCCAGACTAGATAATACGGTTCCATTTTTTTCCCTTTAACACCCTTGGAAGGCATTTTAAGATGGGTGAAAGTTCATTTAAAAGCTGAAAAGGAAGTGGGGGTAGATTTTTAAAAATATAAAAAAAAAAAATTGGGCGAGTAGAGGGACCTGAACTGGAAAAACAGGTCCCGAGCCTCCCTAATTTTTAGACATTCTGGTTTGGGATTCAAACTGGCCCGAAACTAAACCCTGTCCACCACCAATAACGATCATTTTTGGTGAGAATTTAGAGTCCAAAGTAAAAATTAGGGATGTTCTTCAACTCGATTTTTACGGTAAATAATGAAAATGGTGAAACCAAGAACCGAACTGTACTACTTGAGTCGGTTTCAGTTGGCTTGGTTTAGTTTTGGTCAATTTTAGCTTGTTTTAGTCGCCTTTTTTCAAGTCTGTCAATTTTCAAATTCAAAGTCTAAATCAAATTTTTATTAAGGTGGAAAGATGGTTAATATGGACATAATAGTCGTTAATAAATTCATAGTATTAAAGGCGGACATAATAAAAGTTACATGACTAAATATATAATTTCTTTAAACGTAAATTCTAAATTATTCGACCCTCATTACAGAATAGAAAGGGGGCTAAAAGCATTATTTATAATAGAGGATGTAAGTGATAATACACCAAATCTCAAGGATCAATGATTTGTTTTGGAAGAAAGGTCAATGATGATTTGAAAACACTACTTTTAATTAGTATTTGTTACATTTAAAGCAATGAGGACACAATACTCAAAATGGAAAATAACTTAGATATCCTAAACTGTTGAGAAGTGTGACATAAGCGTCCCTAACTTGCATATCTAATATAGCAACCCCAAACGTTATATAAAAAGTTATCTTAACATCATGACAATATGTTATTATTTCACAAATGTAAATTTATATTCTTAAGTAAATAATTTAAATATTTTAAGCATTTTTAGTGTGCAATTAACGATATAAACTTATGTGTCAATGTAATGCATTTAAAATATTGAAGCTTAGATTTATAATTTCATCCTTATAAATGCCCAAAGTATTTTAAATTTTATTTAAACATTATAAATTTACACTTGTGAACGAAAAAATTTCCATACAAACTTTAATTTGGTGAAACTTCCATCCTAATAACATACGCAAATTTGGGGTGCTTACCTCATACATTCAAAAAGTTTAGCGTATTTAAATTATTTCCCCATAACCAAACACTCATTAAATATTTTAGGGAGAAAGCTCAAATTGACATTTATGCTCTGTTTGGATAAAGTGAAGTTAAGTAAACCTAGTGCAATAAAGTAAACCTAAGTTTTAATAAAAACTAGGTTAACCTAAGTGAACCTAGGTTCATATGTAAATTAATGTTTGGAAATATAGAAGGTGAACTTAGTTTTATGTAATAAATGTTGTTTGGATAAAGGTACTCTAGCTCATTTTATGTTATACGAGAACTTAATCTTCAAAACCCCCCGATTTGGAGGTTCTTCAATTTATGGCATGTTTGTTTGAGGGTTAACCTAGGTTATTGAAGGTTCAATTTCTAGTTAACCCCGTTTGTTTGTATTTTTGCAACAAGAACCTAGGTTATGTGTTAACCTCACTTAACTCCCGAGAACCTGGAAGAATCTTAAATTGAAGAACCTCCGAATCGGGGGGTTTTGGAGGTTAAGTTCTCGTATAACATAAAATGAGCTAGAGTACCTTAATCCAAACAACATTTATTACATTAACCCAGGTTCACCTTCCATATTTCCAAACACTATTTTACGTATAGACCTAGGTTCACTTAGGTTAACCTAGTTTTTATTAAAACTTAAGTTTACTTTATTGCACTAGGTTTACTTAACTTCACTTTATCCAAACATAGCATTAAGGTTCTTCCAGGTTTTGGGAGTTAAGTGAGGTTAACACATAACCTAGGTTCTTGTTTCAAAAATACAAACAATCAGGGTTAACTAGAAATTGAACCTTCAATAACTCAGGTTAACTCCCAAACAAACAGGCCATTAAGATTATTTACTAAACACATACGGAGTATTATTAGACACTACACTTTACATTTTTGCATCATATTTGGAGACTGCATTAACGGGTCACCCCCGTCAATTATCACGTTATAGGCTACTTATAGCTGCCATTTCAATTACTCCCTCCATCCCGCAAAGAATTTCCCGTTTTCCTTTTTAGCAGTCCCAAAAAGAAATTCACTTTTCCTTAAATGGCAAGTTATCTACATCAAAATAGTGCTAAACAGTGTCAAACAGTGTTGAAACCGTGTCAAAACAGTAAAATTTACTCCCTGGTAAGTTTATTTCCTTAATATGTGTGTAGGTCAAACCGAGAATGATGTGTACTATTTAGTAGTGCATAAACACCACATTTTAGAATGGTTTTACATTATGTTTACTTAGCTTTTGTACAATTACGGTGTAATCTTTATCTTCTAAAATTAAAGTAGAATTAGAAGATATTAAGATATTTTGATATGTAAGCAAAAACATGATGAAAAGAAGAGGAAGGAGCTTGGGAGAATAAGGAAGGGGCATTGGAGACAAGAGGAAGCTTCATGGAGAACAAAGAAATGTGAAAAATCGGATATGATTTGACCCGAAGATCATAAGAGATCAAATAAAGCAAGTGAACATGAGAAAATCAGATTATGTCTTAGACCCAACCACCTCACTTCTCCTATAAAAACACACCTTTCCTTCCTATTTTAGATACCAATTTAATCCCCTCTTTCATATACACTTTATTCTTGTAATTTAGGTAGTCTTTTGATCTTGGTTTTGCTACTTTGAAGCTTAATGAATTGTAAGTTGTGAGTTTTTTTCTTTAATCTTCTTCCTTGAATATTAATCAATTCATATTGATATTTCATATTAATATTTTGAGCATTACTTAAAGGATCAACTAGTTTTGTTTCATATATTAATTATCACTAGAATCGACCGATTAATACGCTTGTTATTAATTCGGTCCTTTCACGGTAGTAAACTTGGGTTGTTAATGCATGCGTCTCATGGTTAATAACCGAAGGAGAATTAATTATATTGATTAAACCGATAAACCGCTTGTGTTGAGGTTGTCAATCTCAATCGTTTTCATCTTGATTTTATTGCTACTATCGGGTTAATATACGGCGCGTGTTCTATATTAACTCGGTAGTAAGTTTTATTAATGAGCGCGTCTCGTTATTAATAACTACCTTCGATGAACTGGATATACTCCTCGATTGAGTATTCGAGAGGAAGATAGTTAAAGATATAACCAGGATCGACGAACATTTCATTAAGTGGATAAAAGCAAAACCAAGACTAATTACCTTTGATATTTTATTTCACTCATTTAAGTATTTTGTTTGCTTTCTCAATTATCAAAATATCTAATTTCCCCTTCCGTTTACTTTTATTTATCACGCTTACACATATGCAAAAAGCTCCTTTCCCTGTGGATACGAACTCTACTACGCTATACTACGGTATTAGCCCTTAGTAGTGAATTTAATTTGAGACACATTACGACAAAGTGCTCGTCAGAGAACTTCTTTGCGGGACGGAGAGAGTATAACCAATACTCCGTAATAATGATGATGGTCATCATCACCATCATCATCATCATAATAGTAATAATAAAGTAATAAATTATGTCTGAACATTTATGATCTGATATGAATGTTTCTGATCTGAATGTTTTTTATTTGATCTGATATGAATGTTTCTGAATATGATCTGAATATTTTTAATCTAATTTGATTTGATCTGAATGATCCGATCAGAATATTTTTAATCTAATCTGCATCTGTTTGATTTGATCTGAATTTGTATGATCTAATCTGATCTAAATTGTTGTGAAGCATAAATTGTTTACCAAAAACAGAAAAATGAAAGTTTATTTTGGAACAGAAGAAAAGGAAATCTGGAAGTTTAATTAGGAATGAAGTGAGTAAGTAACAAGAATGTTTTTTTGGACTGAAATTTGCTGGTCTGGTCTCATATGGTCTGGTCTAGTCTAAAATAGTCTGGTAAACGTTTGGTCTATGTATATCTTATAACTACAGAAGTTTGACCTGACCTAGTCTGATTTGTTGTGGTTTGGTCTGATCTGATCTGAAATTGAAAACAATTCAAAAGTAAACACCTTAAGAATAGGACGAATACAAAGACCAACAAACAAAATAAACACACACAAAAACATTAGATATAAACACAAAAAATATAGCACGACACTATATAAAATACTCGAGTAAAGGGTCAGTTTGGTACCCGAAGTTGCAAAAAAGGTGTCAAATAAGTCCTTATATAGAAGATTATGTCTGGACGTGCCATTTGAGGTGGCTTCCAGTGGAATTTTTTGATAAATTTTTTTGAGCATCTTATTCATTAAGTCTAGTTTACTCATACCAAATTTCAGCTAAACATTCAATCGGGAAGACATTCAAATGAATTCTTGAAGATAACTACGCTTTTAACGGCACAATTATCTTCAAGAATTCATTTCGATGTCTTCCCGATTGAATTTTTATCTGAAATTTGATATGAGTAAACTAGACTTAACGAATAAGATGCTCAAAAAATTTCATCAAAAAATTTCACCAGGAGCCACCTCAAATGACACTTCCAGACGGAATCTTCTATATAAGGACTTCGAGGACCAACCTAAAATACTCGTATAAGATGTTACGTACACGTTGCATAGACAAAATAAATTAAAATCATTAGATACATAATTTGTAACACTTAACTTTCATCATCATCCTAACCATCACATGAGAAACACACGAAGAACATTATAAAACACCTTCGACTTCAGGTTGAGAACTCCCCCACAACTCTTCCATCTCTCTGGTATTCACAACATCCCGCCGGAGCAGCCATTTTACAACGCTCTACCTTCTCGGAGATCAACAAATCAAACCGATTAACTAGTTTTCAATTACTTCTAAAAGCTTTTCCATTTCCAGATTTTCTTTCAGACTTGATCCAGAGCTTGTTACCTCCCATTGGAAGCATCAGTCTCCCGTTTTCCTTAATATCGCGGTTTCGTTCTTTAACCCTGATTCCGCATTAAATACAGCTATATGTATGTATAATACTCCGTAGATAGAATATATAAGTGCAAGTGAAAGGTTTTTTCTTTTTTGAGAAATCCAAGTAAAATGACGATCGAGTCGATGCCCGGTAGCTCAGGGTACTTAGACGTTGGCGACAGGAAGGTCACGTATTTCAGTAATCGTTATGTCCTTGGTTTGACCGTCATCGCTGGTATTGGGGGCCTCCTTTTTGGCTACGATACAGGTATTGTTATTATTTCTATACTAGATTGAATTGGAAAGGGGGGAAACACCATTTTCCCTGAATTTATGCGTCCTTATGAAAGAATTTATGTTTCCTGATTTTGGAAATTATCTATTGGAATAACATATTGTTTGATCATGTTGGATTTGGTGGATCTATTGATCGAAGATAGCCAAGGCTATGGGGGTGGACCACGGGAACCAATCCCATGGTGAAATGGGTTGGTGAAGGGGAAATTATGCAGTTAGACCGTATAAAATTCTTGAGTTTTGTAGAAAGCGAAAGAAATAATAAGATACTCAAATTAGTTATTCGCTGAAAAATTCATTTGTCAGTTATACTAAAATATATGATAAAAAAAAGGTTGGTGTCAGTTAGCCTATATAAAAAAAATATAGGCTAACTTGGTGTCAATGATTCCTTAATTTTTTATTTTACATAAATTTACAATTTTTCCATTCCAACATTACTTTAATTTTCACTCCTATAGGAAAACTGAGTGTGTTTTAGGTTTTTTATCCCACTTAATCTACCTGCCCACCAATTTATAAATTTTATTTTAGGAGGGAGGTAGTACTTTAAGGAAAAGTGACAATGTTTTCTGGACAAAGAGAAGTAAAGTTGGCTAGCTGAGAAGGGTTTAGTATGCAACACTAATTTGGGTATAATTATTAAACAAATTACCCTAAATAGGAGTAAAAACGTTTGTATGTTCCAAAATTAGACTTATATTTTTATCACTTAAATAAAAGTAATTACTTCCAAGCAAAAATTATTGCAATGTTTAAAGCTTTGTAATGTCAAAACATGGCATGTAATTACTCCTATTTAAGGAATGCTTTTTCCTTCTCATTTTAGACATTATAATGGCAATGATAGAAATAATAACAAAATATCAAAAACACTTATGTTTCTTCCCCCCTATGTTACCAGGAGCTATGGGTATGGGGGATGGGGCGGGGGCATTGACCATTAAAAGAAATTTTAATTTTTGGGTTTTAATTTTCTTTGATGAAATAAACTCCTAATTGGGAATCACATACCTGATACCATTATTCTGCATAATACGTTATAATTCTCATATAAGCAGCTATTAAAAGCTTGCTCTGGTCCACATAGTGACATAGAGATTGGATTACCTTATATGTTGGTATTAAATGTTGGCTGATGCTATCTCTTTTCCCCCTTTTCGGTGTCCCTGTTTTGTTTTTGGATTACTCTAGATATTATTTTTTGGTAGATAGCGATAGATTCTTTCACTAAACTAATTTCATCAAACAAAATGAAATTTTCCTAAAGCACATATCTACACCAGATTGCTGTATGAAATGACCACAACTGTTAATATATTCCTAAATTGCCCATAACCCCACCACTATCAGTCTCTTAGTTGACCCAAATTGGGTATCATCATCATTATCATTACCCCTATGCCACAAAGGCTCCCACCAACGGTGGGGCAAGGGGGTCAGATGTACGCAGTCTTACCCCTGTACTAAAGCACAAAGAGACTCTTTCCGAATGACCCACAGTGAAAAACACGTCAAAAATTACAAGACTGACTGTTGCTTCATAACAAAGAAGCGCAGACAATTTAGCGAGCCATTTTGCTTTATTCCATCATATTCCCAAGCCAAAAAATAGTGTCCTTGGTTCCATTGCAAATGATGGAAAATTTGACCCAAATTGGGTATCACATTGCTAAAATTATCTCCAAATGAATGAGGCCTAATATGATTGTCCCGTTTTTGCTTAATATATTATTGCAACAATCAAAATGATTTGGACAACCGAATGTGTGCAATTTACTTCGGGCCACTAAAACAACTGACTGAACCACTAAAAGTTTAATAAGTTTGGAATTTGAAGGGATAGAAAGCAATCATAGTGTTCAGTGTTTTGTTTCTAATATACTGAATCGTTTGCAGGAGTAATTTCTGGAGCACTTTTGTACATTAAAGATGAATTTGAGGAGGTGAATCAAAGCAGTTTCCTACAGGTACACACGTTTAATTGGTTCACATTTTTAAAGGATTACTTTATGCTTTCACTGTGCTTAGTTCTTATCCCACTGAACATACAACATGATTGTGTTTTGAATACAAAAGAGTTTATCAAGTAAAGCTTGAGTACGAGAACAGCTAACTTCTTCTGTAACTGATTGATCACAAGATAGTTGGTTTGTAGTCTTGAAAATTAACGGTGGTAAGTTGGTGGCACATTTCTTATGTTGCGCAAGCGTCATCGCAGAAGGACTGAATGTGCTTAGACATTAGTCATGGCTAGCTTTACCAAATCATAGTTCCATTTACAAAGAGTCAAAGAGAATGAAAATCCATTTTCTAAGAAGATATGTTATAAATCACAGCCTTTCACTTCTATATATTTTCTGGCTAATTTTATTGCCATGAGAGGAATGACTACATCTAGCAATCATTCTCACTCATAGAATGATGACTAGATGTGGCCCTAGATGGTTAGATTTAGCTTTATTCAATTTTTATCGCTGGTTACATATATTTTATTTATAAATATATTATTTGGGGTTAAAATATTTGGACATATTCTAGTTATGATTCTTTTCTTTCTTTAACCCAGCCTAACTAAACATTCCTCGTATGAAGCTGCATTTAGGTCTTATTAGCATGAACGGAACATGCTATAGAAATGGTGAATTTAGGTCTTATTTGCACACTCATAAACGATAAAAAACACTGTGAGGCATATTAGAAGGATTCGAACTTCAGAATCAAATTGAGCATTGGGAAATCATACATATATTCACATGTACTATATTTTAGATACAAATGAAGTTGTACACTTGAGTGCCAAACTGCCAACTTCATTATACTTGTGTGTCAACAAATATTCTCAGTTTATCTAGCTCAACACTCACTTTTTGCCCCACATTGTAGAAAATAATCCACTGACACTACCGCAGCAGTACTTGTGAAGTAATTCATTTTTCGTAGCGATATTGAATCGATGTTTTGGCAGGAAACTATTGTCAGCATGGCTTTGGTTGGAGCTATGATTGGAGCTGCTGCAGGAGGATGGATTAATGATGCTTATGGGCGGAAAAAAGCTACTCTTTCAGCAGATGTTGTTTTCACAATGGGAGCCATTGTTATGGCTGCAGCTCCAGGTCCATATGTCCTTATACTTGGACGACTTTTGGTTGGTCTCGGGGTTGGTGTGGCTTCTGTCACTGCTCCTGTTTACATTGCTGAAGCATCACCGTCTGAAATTCGGGGAGGACTTGTGAGCACCAATGTACTGATGATTACTGGTGGACAGTTTCTTTCCTACCTTGTCAATCTTGCTTTCACCGAGGTCAGGTGTTCATGATTTGCTCTACCCTTCAACTTTATCTTGTAATTCATTTTGATTATTATAAATGAGTTTTAGGTTTCTTAAATTTTGTGAGCTTCAATAGTAAATTGTGATAAAATCACAAATCTTTAAATAATTTTACTCGTTTTTGCTTATGCCATCTTAAGTCTAAAAAAAAATGGGGTTCCCAAGTCCTTGAAGTCCTAAATCAACCGAAAAGGAGGGGATTTAACCTGATGTGAATCGGACACACAGAGGTGATCTTAAATTCCATCATTACAAATCATTTCTATTTGATTTGAATATGATTAGAATAGACATACCAGGAGTGTGGAATATACTGTCATAAACAAGTTTTTGATTGCCTTGACAGTGCCTGATTCATTTAGACATCAGGATGCGTGGGCACAGTAGTATTTTCTTTCTCATGTTGATGTTATGGTGAGTAAGACTATCTGGACGATTTAGCAGAATTAGCTTGTTGAAAATTGATGCATCTTTTTGCTGCTATAATAATGTATTGGCCTACGTTGCATTTAGTACTACCTCCGTCCCAAAAAACTTTTCCATTTCATAAAATTTGAAACTATGATTTTGATTAGTACTGTATATAATTATGGAAGTTATAAATTTTTTACTTTTATGAAAGTACTTTTAACAAAGAACATTTTCATATAATTTTTATATTATAAATAATTTCCCATAAAAATATATAGTTGGTCAAAGTTTTGAAAATGGCAAAGTTTTTTTTATTGGGACGGAGGTAGTAGCTCTTTATCACATTGTTTTCTTTGCATGAAGGGTTTTCCGTTGTGCAGCTTTGAAGAAGCAGCATCAAGATAGATTTATGGGGCTTGCATTATAGTTTTCACTATGAGTAATGTCAGTGAAGGATATTTTTCTTTTCTTTCTTGCCTATATTAGTTCTGATTTAACTCAAATCTGTATTTGTATTTCTCTTTTCCTTTCAACTGACATTATCTTTACTGGCTTTTACATTGATCATGATTAATCACTTTCCAATTGCCTATAAATTTTTATTTGCATCTATAAATGTAACAGAGAGCAATTCAGGTATCAGTATATCACTAGCTACTTTTTATTTTGTTTTATGTTTTTAATGCTTTCTCCCATAATTAGATGCATGTAGATATTCAGGACCAGGGTTTTAGATTGATCTGCGTGAACTTTCTTCAAGTGAGAGGTTTTCTGTTGCCCCGCGCTATGCGCCTGTGTTAAATCAAATATTTTTCAGATTTTGTCCTGAAGTACGTAGTGCATTAATGTTCACTCCGGACTTAGTTTAGGCAACCTCTTACACGCATGCATGTTTCTGAAAAGATTTTCTCTAGGATGGGGAAAAGGGTTCCTTGCGCTGTCAAACTCTTGCATATCAGAAACAGAATATTTCACGTTTAAACACATCACCGTCAAAACAAGAAAACAAAGATGCAACAATAATGTTATTTTTTTTTGTTCCGGATTGTGCTTTTATAATATTCAGTGTCCTACTGTCCTTCTCTTTGTTCTCTCGGTCAAGGCTTCAAGTTTATCCACAATATCTCCGGGGATCTTAGATTAGCTTCACCATTTTTGCTATGTCGTACTTAACTTCATCTCCAACTATGCACTCATGAATGGGCATATTTGGTTTCACTTGCAGATTTGGAGTAAATGTTTACTCTAGAAGACCTTGAAAGTGTTTTTTCCTTATGCTCTGTGCTCTTCATGGATTTTTAAGACATCATTTTTGCAAATTTGTGCTCAGTGTTATAACAAAATTAACAGTTTATTTCTGCCAATCAAATTGTAATTTGAAATGAAGACTTTTGAATTTCTGGATTGTAGTGACTATAGAAGTTGCTTGTTCTGCATGTCAATCTGACAAATGAGAAATCTTATATTTGGAGAATTTCATGATATTAGTTTTGTACTGAAATTTTATCCATATGTAAATACAATATGGATATTCTTTTATTTTGGAAACTCTTTGGTTGTTTGTATTTTAGCTAAAGAATTAGTTACGTTACATTTCACAATTTCCTGTCGGCATGGGCTTTAAAGGAAAACAAGAGACAAGAATGGTGAGCTGGGAAGACTAAAAATTAGTGGCGGTGAATGCCAAAAAAATAGTGGTGTTCGAATTGGGAAATTGAACATGTAACAAATTTAAAATAGAAGCAAACAAAAGAAACAGCAATAAATCCCACTGAGAAGTCGGAAGTAGAATTGGGCAAGAGTTGGTGAATGAGAAAACTAAAAAAGCTAGTGGTCTTCAAAATGTCAGTTTAGGAAAGTGGACGTTGTAACTGGCTAAATGTGGATACCAGACCAAACCAAATTAACAAGTAAGTCTCACTCGTTAGTTGGAAGTAGAGTTTGGAGAAGGTGATATGAGTGCAGAGCTTTTTTCTACTCTTAAGAACAGAGATGCTGCTTCTGTGAAGACTGGGGGCGAAGATTCTTTTTGAAAAAAGTTGTAAGACTTGAAGATAGTAGGAAACAACTTGAAGTAGATAAAAAAGACATTCAAAGGTGGAAGGTAGTGTGAACAGTGTTGATAGATGGATTTTTTCCCCAAGACAATGGTTTTTTCAGTACAATATGCTCCTTATTATACTTGGTATTATCTTTATGTTATTTGATGATGAGGCAATTGTTCTCCAATAATTCCCAATATAGATACCATAACAATGGTTGGTTGTGTTATATTTTTGTTATATGGTAATCATTTGGGTTGTCACTTTATTCTATTGCTGAGTAATCTTGTTACTGCTTAGGAAATGTGCATAGGCAATTGCTCTTGTTAGGTGAAAATAGCGATTTGTAATATTCTGGCATGGATTTGTAATATCCTGTGTAAATCCCTAAGCAGATCCCTGGGACTTGGAGATGGATGCTTGGAGTGTCTGCTGTGCCAGCTGTTATACAGTTCTGTCTTATGTTATTTATGCCCGAGTCTCCACGGTGGCTCTACATGAAGGTATTAAATGCTAGAATAATGTGAATGTCCATTTTATCAACTTTTTTATTTTCTATTATGTTATGTGCCAATCCTCTGGTAATACAGACAAATCAAACCAATGTACCAAACCCTTTTGCAGAATGATAAATCGAAGGCTACAGTTGTTCTTTCCAAAATCTATGATCCTTATCGCTTAGAGGAGGAGATTGATCAGTTAGCTACTGCCTTAGAGGAAGAAAGCTTTAGAAAGAAATCTGTCAGATACACAGATGTTTTCAAATCAAAAAAGCTTAGACTTGCATTTTTTGCTGGAGCTGGACTGCAGGTACTTTATTACTCTTCATGTTAATATACTGCATGTTCCGAAATATGCAAGTATTACACCAGTAAATGGGCAATATGGATTTATTACAGGCATTCCAACAGTTGACTGGCATCAATACAGTCATGTACTATAGTCCAACAATAGTGCAAATGGCTGGCTTCCGTTCAAACCAAATAGCTTTACTTATCTCACTTATTGTCGCGCTGATGAATGCCTTTGGCACAATCCTGGGAATTTACCTCATTGACCATATCGGGCGCAAAAAGTTAGTCCTGACGAGTTTATCTGGTGTGATAGTTTCCCTTGTTCTTCTCGCCGGATCTTTTATAATCTTAGACCCGTCATCTACCACGGGCCACGGGCTGTACGGATGGGTTGCAGTTATAGGCCTGGTTCTTTACATTGCCTTCTTTTCCCCTGGGATGGGCCCTGTGCCTTGGACAGTGAGCTCAGAAATATACCCCGAAGCATACCGAGGTATATGTGGCGGAATGTCGGCCACTGTTAACTGGATATCCAATATCATAGTGTCAGAGAGTTTCCTGTCATTGGCAGACGCCATAGGCACCGGTGGCACTTTCTTGGTATTTGCTGGTATGGCTGTTGCTGCCTTTGGGTTTGTGGTGGCTTTTGTGCCCGAGACCAAGGGCCTGACGTTCGAGGAAGTCGATAGCATCTGGAAGGATAGAGCTTATGGAAATGGCTCCTCTGCCAGAGAAGCTCTTGTTGTACCTGGAAACCAATCTCGAGAGTAGGGAGGCAGCTCTTCCCTTATCTAATTAGTTTGTCTGTAGATATATGTCGAGTTATAGTGTTTAGTCCCGAGTGCAGTTTTCTGTGCATTTGTTGCGGTGATGCACTGGCGGCTCGTATTTGTGGTGTAGAATAATACTCTTTATTTTGAATGTCCTTGGTCTATATAGACTTTATTTAATCATCTACCTGTCTGGCACTCTGGCTTGGGTTGGTGTCAAATCTCCAAGTCAAGAAGGTTAAATAAAACATATTATCTCTACCAATTATATTAGGGAAATTCTATTGAAAGCCATCAATTTACTACTCAGCCACAACATTAAAACTAAAATAAAAATCTTTTTTCAAATACCAATTTATCCTTTGCCCACGTAACTCTACCCCGTGTCCCCGTCCACATGCACCCACAAGCCTCGTGTGTCTGGAAGGTACCTAACTTGAAGGAGGGAGACACTTAGGGATGATTGTGCTTCTACTTCGATCTACCTCGGTCACCTTGCTCCTTGTATGAGAGATTTTCCCTTTTATTGAAATCTGGAATGTGAAAATTAGTATATATATATGAGAAGAGGGGAAGAAAGACGGAGAAGAAGAAAAGAAAAGAAGTAGAACTATACAACTTTATTACAACTTCTCTGTTTTTATTGCTTTATTAGATTAGATCCAATCCATGTTGCACGGAAACACGAAAATCAGGAGGAAACGGGAAACGTCAACTTTTGCTCATAAAAGGCTCATTTGGAGAGTTTCCAAAGATTTTCCGAGAGTTTCCAATACGGGAAACGTGCTCTTTCCCGAGAGTTTCCATGCTACATATGATCCAATCCGTGTGTAACTAATAACGACTCCAATACTACACATGTTACGATAGTATCAACCAGGGCCGGCTCCAGCAATTTGGAGGCCCCAGGCGGACAAGCTTCACAAAAGCTTCAATAAACATAATCCCTTCATTCTTTATTACGACTAGTCCTCTTCAACTTTGACACGAGTTTCAACATGAAAATAAGGACTAATATAAAAGGTGCTGTTGGTTGTGTTTAAATGAAAAAGTAGGGAAAAGAATGAAAAAGTAAGAACGAGAATGAGAGCATATAAGTGGTGTTCGGGTTCGAGCTCGAAGCTCGGCGAGCTTTACAAATGTGGCTCGTGTTCGGCTCGATAGGCATTCGATGTTCGAACCGAGCACTCGATAAATATGCTCGAATTCAAAATTTTAGGTAATGCTCGTTAATAGGCTCGTGCTCGAATGATTCGACAATTATTCGATTCATTAATAATCATATTTAAATTCATAAAATCACACTAATTATATTTAAAATTTGACATATATATAAATTATATTTATAATTTCAGGGTGATCGATAGGCCCGAGTTTGAACCGTGCCGAATACTACTATGTTCGAGCTTGGCTCGATTAATTTTTCGAACCTAAAACTCAGCTCGGGCTCGAGTTTGAAAGTTCGTTAAGCTCGGGTCGTTAAGTTCGAAATTGAGCTCGAACTCGAATATTTCGATAAAAGCTTGGTTCGTTAACAGCCCTAAATATAAGTATATTTATCCAAAAATGAAAAGAAGAACAACTAATAAAAATGTCCCCAAATTAGAATAAGAGAAACACCTACACAACAATACTCAATAAAGTTAGGCAACATGACACTCTAATGCAGTAATGCACTACCTCAAGTCCTTAAACCCTTACTCCCATGTCCACTACTTACTATCAGACTACAAACTAGCAGAGTAGTAGCAATTGATTAAATAAGACACAAATAATAATGTAAGGAATAAAGACTAACTACTAAAGAAAAGATCTCAATTTATACAATTGAGTAATTGACGGAAGATCGGAAGAATTTGCAAAGTTTTTCATACGGTCAATTTATACATTTCTTCTGCCGACTGCTGTTCTTGCGTGAGTAACGTGAGTTGTCCGTTCAATTTTAATTATTGTATACAAAAATTATATTTTAATTGTAACTGTAATAGGTCTTCCTTTTTTGGAGGCCCTCCACATTTTGGAGGCCCTAGGCACTCGCCTGGCCAAAATGGCCATAAGCCCGACACTGGTATCAACGAAGCTTATAGTGTTTAGTGTTGTTCAGATCTGCCAGTGAGACTTTTGTAAAGCTGAAGGTATTGCTATGCCAGGTTCTGTAAACTTGTTGTTGGTCTGCTACGTTAGAGCATCCACAATGCCAATGGCATTTGATCCCCTCCTCTCTCTTACACATCATTTCCCTCCAAAAACTTAATCCCCTTCAACCTATCCTATTTTTCCCCCACTATGGTGACCTAGGTCACTTAAAAATTTTACATCCTTTCTCCTTATTTTGACATATTCCAACATTATTAATTTATTTGATTTGACAAAAGGAATACTTCGTATAAAATCCACATTTGACCCACTGTATTATTTAGTGAAAAAATAAAATAAGCATATTTTTAAAAAATTGTTACATATCCTTAATTTAGAGGAAAAGATCTTCTAAAATGGATAAAATAAGATGCAAGAAGGAAAGAAATGATAAATTACGAAGTAACTAAACATATCCTTCATTGATGTCTATGTATAGAGGGAAAAAAATCCAATTTTTTGATATAATTTTTTTTTATTATTATAAATTAAATTTAATGTATAATAAATGAAATTAGGGAGTTGGGGGTAGTTAATGGGGTGAGTTCAAAGTAAAATGTCACTTGGCTTTCTCTAAATGTTAGTCACAAATAAGCTTGTAGCTCTCATTCTTAACCTTGCATGTTGATCGGTCATTTGATAACCTCCCATAGTGGGGATCAAGAGGGATCAAGTTGTTTTTGTGATCCCCATTGACCACCCATAGTGGGTGCCCTTAGTGGCACAAGGGCGAATCAGATAACTTAACTAATTTTATTTACTCTGTATTAAATAAAAATTAATGGCTGTAATGAGTAATTATAAATATTTATGTGGCTGTCAATAGAATTCTCCTTATATTAGAAGTATTATGCATCAACTTTTTAGGGCATGCTTATTTCATAAATAAGTCAAACATTTAGTAAAGATCAAGCGGAGAAACAATTGTTTACTCAGGATTTGTAACCATTTCGTTCGAAAAGGTTGGAACTATTTGATTCAGATGGGCGTGTCACAAAAAGCAACTAATCGTCACTTGTATTTTATTTTTCCGATCATGAGTGCTTAATGCTGATACAGGTATGGTAATATTGACATGTTTAAAAAATATAGGATACGGGTATGTAATGTGTATATTTTCAAATGCAAAAAATATAGAGATTCATTTACAAAAGATAGTTTTATTTAAAGGCACATGAGTAAACAAAAAAGTATAAACGCATCGAATCGTGGTTATAAAAGTATAAACTAAAAGAAAGAATTTGGAAGAAGATCGAAGGATGGAAGGAAAAGCTTCTCTCTCGACTGGGGAAAGACATTCTAATCAAATCCATTGTTCAAGCTATCCCGACTTACATGATGAGTATCTTCCGGATTCCTGAAGAGGTTCTCGATGATATACACACAATGATGGCGAGATTTTGGTGGGAAGCAAAGGGGGACGAAAGGAAGGTACACTGGTTGTCATGGGAAAACTTTGTAAACCCAAAAGTGAAGGCGGTATGGGATTTAGAAACCTCAAGACTTTTAATCAAGCGCTACTTGCAAAACAAGGATGGCGGCTTATTACAAAACCCGGTTCAATTGCTGCCCAAGTTCTAAAACAGAAGTATTTTAAAAATGCTGAATTTGTGGATGCAGCGAGGGGCTATGATCCTAGCTATACGTGGAGGAGTATTTGGGGAGCAAAGTCTTTACTACTGGAGGGGCTAATGTGGCGGGTAGGAAATGGATCGAGCATCAAAGTGTGGGAGGATACGTGGCTGCCCCGGTGCCCACCAATGAAAATATCCTCCTTGAATTTGAATGTTGAAGCTGATTTACGAGTGGCTGATCTTATAGATATGGAGAAGGGATCGTGGAATGATGAGATGTTGTCCACACTTTTTTCAACCGACGAGGTGAGTGCCATTAGCAATATCCCGCCGAGTTCAAGACACCCCTCAGATTCCCTCTATTGGTAGTCTGCTAAAGATGGAGTTTTCACAGTAAGGACAGCGTATTGGCTAGGTGTATTGGGACCAATGGGACTGAAGCGAGATAATGGCAAAACGATCTGGCAACGGGTTTGGGAACTAAAAGCTCCTCCTAAGATGAAACATTTTCTATGGCGGGCTATCTCAGGGAGCTTGGCAACCAGAGAAAGACTATGGCAACGACACATAGTTGAGGTACCTTTCTGCCGAGTGTGTCGTGAGTCGATTGAAACTTTATTTCATATGTTTTTTTCTTGTACTTTTGCTAGAAAAATATGGCAAGAGGAAGCCTGGGCAAAGATGTTCCAAGAGGCGCCTTTAGTTTCTTTTTCTGGTCTTTTAAACTGGGTGATCGAGAACATGAGAGAGGATCTATATGATTTCTTAACCAATTGCTGGGTGATTTGGACTTGTAGAAATAAAGTGGTCTTTGAGCAAAGCGAGCCAAAAGTAGAACTAATTAATGCATGTTTTCAAAGTAGGCATGGCAATGGGCCGGGGCGGGGCGGGTACTGCAAGACCCGGACCCGCCCCATGACTTGGCGGGGCGGGTCCGCCCCGCTCCGTGACCTGCACGGGTCCAAACTTGTTGACCCGTGACCCGCCCCATGCCCGCCCCGCCCCGCCGTAACCTAATTAGCTAATATGTATTTCTATGTGTGGGAAGTTGTTACCAATTGAATCTACATAAAGTTTATCTCTGAATAATAATTAAAAATTAATATATTAAATCAAATTCATGATACGCTAAAAATTTCAAAAATTGAGGAAAAATTACTCAGACTTGAATAGTTAGTCTATTTAATTATATTAATAATTGAATATATGTATTAAAATGCTATATATAACGCATACATTGATAATCCGTCGCTCATCTCATTCTAATATATATATTAATATATTATAAGATCAAAAAATTTAATATTTATTGTATACACACATATGAATGTTGAAGTATATTTGTAGTATAGTTTAAGAAAAGGTATGTACACTTTTATATTGAGCGGGGCGGGTCGGGGCGGGTCGGGGCAGCACGGGTCAATACTAAGACCCGGACCCGCCCCATTGTATAGGCGGGGCGGGGCGGACCCGCCCCATTTGCAAGACGGGGCGGGGCGGACCCGCCCCAAATGTCTCGGGCCAGGGCGGGTCATTGCGGGTCGGGTTTTTTTGACATTCCTATTTCAAAGATATGTTGAGGACTACCAGAATTATGCTAAAAAGGTCTTCGCGGCTCCAAGCTACACCTCCGGAATAAAGTATGAAAAATGGAGCAAACCTCCTACAGGATTCATAAAAGTGAACTGTGATGCAGCAACTTTTAAGAACGGTGGAGTCGGTTTGGAGGCTGTTATACGAGATGAGCATGGGAGAGTGCTGGCAACAGGAGTTAAGAAGATGGAAGTAAGATGGGAGGCTGGTTTGGCAGAGTATGCAGCGGGGGTGTATGGTATGCACTTGGCGAATCAAATGGGCTTTCAGAATATTTTCTTGGAAAGTGATGCATTAAAGTTCACTACAGCAGCAGAGCAAAGGAAGGAGGATTATACTGCTTATGGACTTTTCGTAGATGATATACTCCACATTTGCTCTCAATTTGATGTTGTTAAATTTTCTCATGTTAAAAGAAAGGGAAATGTAGTAGCTCATGCTATGGCCAATTAATCTCTAGTAATGAGATTGAACAGATTTTTGTAAGAAACATACCAGAGGAAATTTTAACTCTGGCTGAGCTTGATTTATATTAATATAAATGAGGTTTTATTTAAAAAAAACTCATCGTGGTTAAAACTCAAATTTGGAGTTAAAATATTAAATCAAATATTCATGCTTGAAACTTTAAAGTTGAGTAAATTAAGCTTGGTATATATCTTGATTTGAATGTTTATATTTACAGTTACATATGCTTTAATTAGAATAATTTCAAATTTCACTTATCAATTGAAAAATAATATTTTCGAGTTTCCTTCTATATATTCTCTCGTATATATAATGTTGTTTTAGATACATGCATCAGCCCAGGAATACGAGTATCATAATTTCTTTTCTTATTTTAAAATGGATCTCGTACTTCTATAAAATTATTGATATGGATCCGTGTACCAATGAGGCAGGGAGTAACTATATCAAGATCTTGTCAAAATCGGAGGCTTGACATTAATTTTAGGATCCGTTTAACATGGGCATAAAATACCTATATATACAGGCGATAAGTGTTGAACCTTTTTTCCGCGTAAAAAATTATTTAGTCTAAATGTTCTAGTCAACTTCCTGTCATTCATATATCCAATTTAATATTAGGCTTTAAGCGTTCTCTATATCTCTAATCATCATCATCAATATCATCCCCTAGTATCGCAAAGACTCCCACCTACGATGTGGTAAGGATTAAGCATTCTCTAATATTACTTGGAAAAGCCACATTGAAGTTTTCAAGTCACTCTCTAACCTTAATGTTTCAAAGAGAGTTGATGAAAACTAAGGGGCCGGTAAACCACCTGAAATCATACCCATTGGATACAATCTTAGCGAGTTAGCGGTGAATATCCGCAAATTATATTGTACATCCGGATGTACCGTGCGCACGTTACATCTAGGCTTTTCCTTCTAGATGCACATCTTCAAATCTCGTTTCGCTTCTTCGATTACCATTCGCACTAGGATCGTTGCTCGTCGTCACTCTCACCATTCGCGTGCTCTTCTCCTCCAACACGAACACACCACCTCATCCTTCGGCTGCGTAGAGACGACGGCTCTTGGGATCATCGTTGTTGGCCGTTGCCGCGAAAAGAAGAAGATTGAGAGATGACCAATTGAGTCGATTGATGTTTTATGGTTCCATGACATGCTGGAGATCAGAGAATGAGACAAGGAGAGTCTACTTCGTTGCTAAGAAATCCTTGCTGCTATTGATCTCAAATGAGTTTTATATTAAACTCAAATGAGTATACGCCTAAAAGGAATGAACATACACAAATGAACATTGAGCACATTAGAAATGAGTTTTATGTTAAACTCAAATGAGTATAACGCTTAATAATGTCACTATGTCCTCATGTCAGAGGGATGAAGGTAGTATAAATTATTAATTCAGACTAATAAAAGTAATTAAGTACAATAATGAAGTTTCAAATGTTTGACTCTTCATTACTCTTACGAGTACTATTTGATATGGAGTATTTGTAATAAGGATATTTTCTTTTGGACTGAAATTTGTTGGGGTGAAACAAATTTTAAGTATTTACTTAAAATTGATCGCAAATAATAATATATGAGAATATAGGGTACAATATCTAAATATGAATCCTCTGATTCTTCACTTGCAATTTGATATGAATATAATTAAAGAATTTAATTAAAAATTAAATCTTTAATTCTTAAAAAACTTGAACGTTCTTCGGATCTTCGAATCTTCGTTCTTGAGATCTTCGAACCTTCGTTCTTCGGACCTTCAAATCTTCTTGAATAAAGAATTCAAATTGAAGGCCCTCCGGTTTTCAAGTGGCTTGATCTTCAACAAAAGGGCCGTTTTATGACTTAATCTTCTGTTTAAGGGCCTCCCGGGATATATGCCTTGATCTTCAATTGAATTTTTATTCAATCTTCATATGAATATCTTCAAATCTTCAAAGATTCGTTCTTCATATCTTCGAATCTTCAAAGCTTCGTTCTTCAGATCTTCGAATCTTCAAGCTTCGTTCTTCAGATCTACGAACGTTCTTCAACTCTTGGCTTTGTTTGATCAAGAATAGATGAAAATCACAAATGGTTAATCATATATTCTTGACAAAAACGTGGCTTGATATCTTCCGATTTTTCGGAATCCTTCAGAGCCTTTCGGGAGTTCTTCAGAGCTTTTCTGCAACGTTTCTTCGTCTGAAAATTCTCCTCCCTTCCTCTCATTTGAGACCCCCTATTTATACGTGTGGAGGGGGTGAAGACATGGCTTAGAGTTGCAGAAATTCGTCCATATGCCTAGGGCCTCAATTAAAATGGGCTTCGGGCTCTATTTGCTTGCATTTTCATAGTTGGAAAAATCAGCACTTATACAATGTATCTAGACAGCCTTTTTAACAAGGTTCATGGTTATTTCTCTTGCATATGAATGGATTTCTTAACCAGGTTCATTGCTTTGTTTATCAATTGGATCACGTCTCTTATATATTGGGCCGTTATTTGACAATGGGCTCAAAATAGAGAAATTAATAGGACCGGGCCATTCCTTTAAAACTTAATTTATAATTAAATTAATCGGACATTTTAAATGACCCAAATTAACTTAATCACTAAATTTTATCTGAACGGATTTGTATATCATTCACGAGCAGTCCAATAAAATCTTATTTTGGCCCAATAATTTCAAAATAGGCCCAATAACATAGATAATAATCCAACTGAATCTGAGATCGGTCCAATATCATTCAGAAGAGACGTAATCATAATTGGCCCAATAATTTTATATGTCCACAGCTGGTCTGATCTGATTTGGTCTTGTTTGATCTGGTCTGATCTGGTAAACGTCTGGTCTCTGTTTATTTTATAACTACGGAAGTTTGATCTTTGGTCATTTGTCCAATTTTTTCACCATTTTACCGGTTGAACTACCCGTGCGAAAGGATGAATTATCACTTTGGCCTTGTGAGTTTAACTGGCACATGAACTGCCACCGAGTCGGCGTTAGTGAAAAGGAATTAAGGGGGCTTCCATGAATTTTGACTCGCTCACAAAAGGACAGAGCCGGTCCTGAATCCTGAAGCTCTCTCTCTCATTTAAGGTTGTGGGTTCAGACAATGCCATGATTTGACGCATCATTCATTCATTATTACCATGCTCACATCACCTTTTACCTCGGACTACGATTTAAAAACATTACCGGACTATATTATCCACCTATAGAAATAAATAATTGTCCTAAATACGAATAACAAGAAAATTAGTATTCTAAATATTATTAGTGTAAATGTTTTACACTCACCCAACTTTTTTTTTACACTCACCCAATTCAGCATATGCATCTGACAACGCGACTAAATATGATATTAACATGGTCGTGTTAACGACTGATAATCTGATATGGCCAAAGTTTGACATTATTATTTGAGGAAAACAATGATTTATTCCTTTCTACAGATAAACATTAAACATAATACTGATTTCTTATTTAATTAGTTACATACTTATCACTTTGTTATATGAACAAAGAAATATTTGGTGAGTATTTTAAATACATTTTAAATATTTTGTGCATTCCCAATTAGAATATTGAAAAAAAATAACTGATTCAGTTGATGTTACAAATACCAATTCAATTCTACAACAAATTGGCACAACACATTTGTATACAAAATATTTATGCATACAATAAAGATTGGTGTTCACACGCACTATTTTTCTGTTTTTTTCTTCATATATACAGATTATAATTTCACGATCGGTAAAGCAAAAAAGTATTAAAACTGCTTATAATGAGTAAAATATGCAAATGTATGACTAATTATAGTACGAATAAATTATTCTTCTTTTTTTTGTAAGAAATAAAATAATCTTACCCATAAACTTTTTTTTATCGGTGATATGCAAAGAATGTTCTAGACAAACTATTTTGTTTTATACTGTCATACATAGTACCAATATAGATTACAGATCCGATATACCCGCCCGCAAAGAAGTTCTCATTTTCCTTTTTTAGTAGTCCCAAAATGAAGTTATCATTTCCTTAAATGGTAAGTTATTTACATCAAAACAATAATATCAAATAGTGACAAACAATGTTGAAACAGGGTCAAAATTAAATAGTAAAATTTACCCTTTAGTAAGTTTATTTTCTTAATATGTGTGTAGGTCATACCAGGAACTTCTTTGCGGAACAGAGGGAGTATGTGTGTGTGTATTGTCCATATGGTTTTTGTCATCAAACAATATATTTTATCATGTAGATAATTCATCACGTATAATATTTTCACGGGAGTATTTATGCATGAGTTATGGTGGGTTGAAGTATTGAGCAACTTATTTTTTTAATATTTTTAGATTGAAATTTTCCATTTTCATATTTAGCTCATCACATTAATGTTTAAGCAGTTAAGCCTAGTATAATTACTCTTTAACCGAGGGTATCCCATATTTTTGTATCCGCCCCCGAGTCTTTTTAACTATAATATGGAAAAATTATATACTCACATGATATTTTTATCGGTATAAATTATTCTTGGCAAATCACATATTTGTACAAAATAGCGAAAGCTAGCTAGCAAATACTTCCACCGTCCCCCTAAGCTTGTCACGTTTTACCTTTTTTGTCTGTCCCATTAAGTTTGTCTCATAGCATATTAGGTAATGATTGAGTGATTAGAATTCATTCTTACTTTATTCATACTTTATCAATTCAATATCAACTACACAATTCTATTTTTTTTTTTTAAAACCACACCACACCCCTTTGTCTAAAACTTAGGGCCCGTTTGGTATGATGTAAAGTAAACACTTTGCGTGTAAAGTGTGGGGATGTAAACATTTTACACCGTTTGTTTTCATTATTTGATGTAAACTGTAAGACACCTTTTTTAAAACATTTTACACGGTACCATGTAAAGTATTTTACATGGGCGGAGGGTAGTAAACTACTTTGCATTGCTAATTGTTAATATAATATATACTCGATTACTCGGTATCAATTTGATATTTTATGCCTTAGCCGGTTGGCCCTAATTTTAACGACAAACTATGACGGCAAAAGACAATTGTTGCCGGCGGCCTTTGGCCCTTTAGGTTGCCAGACGGCATTTAAAAATACATGCTCAAATTTGCAATCTTTTGCATGATCTTTTGAAGTGCACTTTTGTGTTTGAGTTGGATGCATGAAATGCCCAATTTGAAGGACACGTCCCAAAGGAAAATGCTTGAGTTGGATGAACTTCTGTCTGTAACATGTATACAATCCAAATTAATACGTGTATATATACGTAAGTTTATACTACCTCCGTTCTCTTTTAAATGCAACGTTGGACTTTTTGCACTATTCACATGTTCTATTTTGACTACGTTCGTTTTATTTATTAATGTAATAATATATATTTTTGAAAAAAATATTATTACAATTTTCTCATTATAAATTTTCAAAATCTATTTTTTAAACTTTTTTTACTAATCGAGAATTATATATATTAATGGTCAAAGTTGTGCCTCGACAAATGTGAAATGTTGACTGTTGCATTTATTTAAGAACGGAGGAAGTATTAGATATATAGCCTGTTACGATGTTGCTTGTAGCTAGATCGTGCTTGGTTTGCTCTGTTTTGACAACGATAGAGAGTTTGCGTGTGATTTAAAATGAACACATGACCACATGACCAAACGATGTATTTCTATTTTACATGCAAACTATTTAACGGCCCTAAACTTTACATGCAATTATTTTACATGTAAAGTTTTAATGTGTAAACTACCAAACAGGCTCTTAAGGAGAGGGAGGTAGTACGTAATACGGAGTATCTATCTACACTGTCTACACACTATATATACATAAACATCTGTATCATTTTGTGGACATAAAATAGCACAAGAAAAATCTCATTTTCTGTCAGTAAAAAATTTATTGCCAACTTGTTTTGTGGGGCACAAAAAGCATATACCGAGTATGATTTTTGTATATGTTCATAGGGTACATGATTATTAATTATTAATACGTATCATAGATGTGTTCCATTGCATCTGTACAATTATGTCTCATGTTTATACGTGTTGCGTTAATGATTAATAAGGCTAATTTGTAATTCGATATATGAACCTATATATGTACAAGTACAACCAGTTTTTGGAGCCATACATGCATTACTGACTCATTATGTAATTTAACTGCTCCATGTGGCCATTAGAATGTGTTTTGAATTGAAAGCCATAAAATACGGAGTATTAAATTATTTCAAATTGGACTGTATACCCTCTATCATTTTCATAATCACGATCAATTACTGTTCGAACAAGTTTCAAAGATGCTACTTCAAGATTATTTAAATTTAAATTTAATTGTTCGGTTTGAAAAAAATAAATATTAATTAATATGTTTACAACACATACTTTCTTTGCCCGGTTAATTTTGACTTAGCCATTTTGTTGAATTCCCACACTCAAAACGTGTAAAGGAATTAAGTGCTATATTAAGATATGTATTATTCCTATTAGATTGATCTTTTAGGATGGAACCTCAATCTTTACATGGTATCAGAGCCAATCCGATCCATGATGTGGGCCCCCTAATGAAATATGATGACGTGATTATTAAAAAAAATGACAATGACGAATCGATGAAAAATGAATGACGGCACGATCCAGACAAAGTGTCTGGTCATGAGGAGGAGTGTTGAATTCCCACACTGAAAACATGTAAAGAATTAAGTGCTATATTAAGATCTAGATTACTCCTCGTGTCAGGTTGACCTTTTAGGATGGAATCTCAGATCTTAACACATGCATTTATTACTACGTAATATAAAAGTGTTAATATATGTTAATATAGTATTGATGATTTACTTCACATTGTTATACGAGAAACGTTTTTAAGTAATGCCTTTTCTTTTTATTCGATCTCTCGCTTTCTTACTTTTGCCCAAATATATAACTTATAAATAATACTATCTCCATCCCATTTTATGTGTTACACTTTGACTTGACACAATTATTAATAAAATGGTTGAAAAGTAAAAGTTATGGTTGAAGTTTGAGTATAATAAAGTGAAATGGTGTAGGCCACATATTTTTTTCCAATAAAGGAAAAGAGACACTTATTTTGCGACAACTTAAAAAGAAAAGTAGGACAAATAAAATGGGACGGAAGAATAATATAGTCATTCTCGTCTTTATTTGATGAACTTCATTGAATTCTCTTATTATAATTCTTGAATATAAGTCCTTAGCGGGTCTAGGGTTTGGTTCGTCCTTAGCAGATCTAAGGTTTGGTTCTTCCGGCCGGTGAATCCCCTTCACCTGTGTCCGCCGCTAGTATTGGATTTGAGGCAGGTTGACAAGAATCCTTGCCAAGATTAACGACTTTGAAGCCAGAGCTCGGCAATCGATTTCTTTGTGACCAGGGTAGCAAGGGCATGGCAGGAATGAATATGACTGCTAGAGGTGGATTTGCTACGAGCGACGAGGTGACGAGGAGAGCTGCATGGATTTCGAGCAGGTCAAATGACGATTGACAATGAAGGATCAATTAGAGTGGTACCAAGGATATACGGCCTCCTCATGAACCACCGCCATGGGTTGTGCGAGAGGCTAGAGTCCGTGAAAGTTCTCCAATAAATTTTCATTATTTTGTCATTTGGTTTCATGTTGTCGTCTTTGTTATTAGGTTTGTTAGTTTGTTTGGGAATTTAGCCCGATTTTATATCATTGAGTATGTTTGGATCTATGGGAACATGGATGGATGTGTCAAGCCCGTTACATGGTTAGCGATTCGTGTTGATCAGATGACCGTTTCTAAGTCTGATCATAGGGTTTACAATCGTAATTGTTAGTGTCAGATTTGGTTTTCTTTTGATTGATGTAATGATACTGAAACTTATGATATGAATAAAGGCTAGTTATTGGATGACCAAAAAAATCTTGAATATAAGTCCAAAATAGCTCATCGTCCATAGGCCCAAAAATGGACATCACCCACTATGCGCGTTACCAAAGGGGTTCTTAATTTGTAATTAGACTAAATCTGAGTAGACATAAAAGGTCACGCCACAAAATTTCAAACTAATTAAAAATATTCTCCAACGTAGATATCAAAGAATATATTTTTTGAAGAGAAAGTTCTCGAAATAGGACTAAAATAGTTTGAAAATTCCAAAATAGGATTGTCGTTTTTTATATTCCCAAAACAGAAGTAATTACTGTCAAGTTTGGAAATACTGTCATGTTTGAAGTTTGGTACTGCCAAAACATGATAGTAATTAGTCCTATTTTGGGAATAAAAACACGACAGTTCTATTTTTGAATTTTAAACTTTCAATCCTATTTCGGGTATTATCTCTTTTTTGAAATATCAAAGAATAATTTTGCCACGATTTCGGGGCTAGGAATTAGGAAGGAGGGAGCGGCATATGGAAAGCGTGATTAAAGTTGAAAAGATTTGTTTCTTCAAATCTAGTTTATTCAAATTCAAACCAAAAGTAGTTGTAGGCTTGTAGAGAAGACACGTAGATAACAGATGTTTTTGAGGTGCTTAGATCTTTGACCTCAATATGTAACACGAAGTATTTTGCGTTAAATGTGAGTAAAAATCTTTGCAACTTTTAAATAAAATGAGTGTTTTTATTATCTATATTGGTGTAAATGAGTGATTACTATCATGTTTTGACATTGTCAAATTTCAACATGAAAATATTTTTCAAATTTTACACTAATTACTCTTATTTTGATTATAAAAATATATTACTCATATTTTGAAATTTTAAAACATTTACTCTAATTTTCCATTTTTTAAGAAAGGAATCTAATAAATATTCATGTTCTTTTCCTAAAGTAAGACTTATTTATTCTAATAAAAACATAAAATAAAATTGTCCCGATGAGAAATAAAGGGGGCATCTTGTAAAAAACAATAATAATTCTATTTTTTAAAAAGGAAACACTGCTTATATTAATATCATTAAGATTTCGATCTTTACAACAAACCCAAAGAGACCAACACTAACAACAACTATTCATAACCAACTAGCACAATCAACTGTACGGCTAGACTCAGATATGACCACCTCTGAAAGAGCAATATGTATCGCTAACCACCAAACGAGTGTGACACAACAATCACTGATCATATAGATCCTTCCAACGATATAATATCTAACAGAGTTTCCAATCATTATTGTTGACCTAAATGTTAGAGACACTTTTATGTATATTGTGATCAATGTTTATTTAACCTTTATGTAATAGATAGTTTATTTAGAATAGGCTTTAAATGACAAAGGCTCCCATGCTAAAAAAGGGACGGACCTCCTAAATGTTGGAGCCCAATCATTAGTTAACCTAACATTCTCCAAGACTATAAATATGTCCCTTTGGAGAATGAGTAGGTTAAGCTCTTCATTCTGAATATTCCACACCCGAGTAGCAGAGCTATTTAGGAGTGAAGTTTTTACGCTACTTTTCATATCCTTATGTAAAACTTCATCTCCTTCAATGGAAAGCTTCTTATACTCCTATTGATCAGATTTCATATATTATAGAGTAGAAAACAGGGACCTAACATCTGGTATCAGAGCTCCTCATTCATTCAGGTTAAGCATCCCCAGCTTAGAGATTAGGAAATTGAATCTCTTTTCATCCAGGGCCTTCGTGAACATATCAGCCAGTTGCAATTCTGTGGACACAAAGTACATGTCCACAGTGCCCTTCTCAACGTGATCCTTGATGAAATTATATCTGAGATCAATTTGCTTCGTCCTTGAGTGATGGACAGGATCGCACGTGATGACGATTGCACTTTGAGAGTCGCTGTAGATCGGGATGTGTGAGAATGTGAACCCGTAATCCTTCAGTTGGGTCCTCATCCATAGTATCTGTGAACAACAACTAGCAGCCGCGACATATTCTGCCTCAGCTGTAGAGGTGGTCACACAATTCTGTTTCTTAGAGGACCAGCATACCAACTTGTCACCCAGAAATCATACCAACTTGTCACCCAGAAATTGAGCACCGTCGGGCCTACTCTTTCTGTCTAGTCTGGAACCCGCAAAATCAACATGTGAGTATTCCACTAGGTCAAAACTCGATTCTTTGGGATACCAAAGGCCCATATTAACTGTTCCTTTTAAATACCTCAGTACCCTTCTTACTGCATTCAGATGTGACTCCTTTGGATTTGCATGAAAGCGGGCGCACATGCAGGTTGCAAAGACAATGTCCGGTCAGCTAGATGTAAGGTACAACAACGAACCGATGATAGCCCGATAATTTGTAGCATCGACTGATAGTCAGAGTCGAGCTTTTGTGAGGGAGACATGGGGGTTTTCATCGTTGACTTGTTGTCCATTTCGAAGCGTTGAGCATATCATGGATGTACTTAGACTGGTTGATAAAAATCCCGTTTGGCATTTGCTTGATATGAAGTCCTAGAAAGAAGTTCAACTCTCCCATCATACTCATTTCGAACTTGGTGCGCATCAGATTGTTGAACTTTTGACTGAGTTTTGGATTTGACGAGGCAAAGATGATGCCGCACACATGCATAAATTTATATCAGCGTGATGTCATCTTTGTGCCTTTTAATGAAGAGAGTTGGGTCTATCTTTCCCTTCGAGAAGCCTGATTGCACAAGAAAATTTGATAATGTTCAGATTTCATATATTAAAGAGTAGAAAACAGGGACCTAACACTAAAGCTAAAGACATCAACAAAATATAGAACAACGTAAAACATAACGCGAAAGTAAGAACATAAAAAAACAGTTGATAATTCTTCCAAATCCTAACACTTCGATTGCTCCAGGGCGATGGTTCTGGGGGGGGGGGGGGACAACCCACATGTCTTCTCCCTCGAGGTGAAATCCATCCATACAGAACCCAATACAGTCACCCCATCCATTTGTGCCATGCGCCCAACACTGTCTCAGTCGCCCCCATCCGACGATCAAGCCTAGCGGAACTGATCAGGCAATTTTCCAATCGAAGTTATCAATCACAGACCACCATATTCGATCCATATCAGCACATCCAAAAACATGAACAATAGAGAAGCAGACCATGAAGAAGCACAACATGGTAACGATCGCCTTCCTAGCATTGCTCCGAATCATTCACCGGACAAAGAAACGGGGCAAGCCGTTTGCTGGAAAAACAAACCCTAGACGAAAGCTAGGGAGAAAACCACAAAGAAACTGCCCTAAAAAAGAATTTGTTAACCAATTAATCTAACTAATCGAAAAAAGTATGGAACACATGATTTTGAAGAAATCATATTTGGCTTCTCCTCCGTAAGGGAGAGAGCAGGAGCGTAGAGGCTAAGTTAAACCATGAACAATGATAATTCTAATAATACATTTTGTCTATATTTAGGACTCATTTGTTAATTTACATGTTAAATCTTTACACGCAAAATGATTGTATGGAAAGTTAGGGAAGCAAAATCTTTACAAATCTTGTTAATTTTGTCATTACGGGCTCCATCACGTCAAATGAATTGTCGATAATGTGAATGTGGAGGTTTCATTAATTAGAAAATTAGAAAACAAGCTAAGACGAGGTCAAGACACCATCAAACGTCATTATATGGGCTCAATTCCTTGCATATCATTGAGTGAAGTGTACTTGGACATTAGTATGTACTCCGTGTTATTGTTCCGTGTCCATTTTCCTGGTTAGTACTTCTATATTTTAAATACGGAGTAAGCAAAATGAAAACTAGTAACACCAAAAAACATAATACGGCATAAATTCTTCAAACACCAAACGATTAGACTGAAATTTGTTGGTCTGATCTAATCTGGTTTGGTAAACGTCTGATCTCTGTGTATTTTATAATTAAGAAAGTCTGATTTGGTCTGGAACTGAAAATAATTCCAAAGAAAGCAACCAAAACCCGAAACTTTAAATGTCAGCATATAAACTCTAGAAGTCTAACAAAACCCTGGAAAGACTAATTAAACTCTAGGAGGCCGTTTGGCAACACTGATTTTTGGCTTATCAGGCTTTTCAGCTAACTTTTTCACAAAACGTGTAATTTTTGCCTTCGCGCGCTGGATTTTGTAATAAGTAGAAAAAGTAAGGTTGGAGTTACTTTTCTGGCTGTATTGGCTGAAGTTACTGTAGATAACCATTTTAGCTATTTTTACATATAATTTTTTATTTATTTTATTAATAAATTTTATTTAAAAAATAATTTTTCCTTAAATCAGCAGAATCAGCAATGTAGCCACTTCAGCCAGGACTTCATGAATTGCAGCCAAAACAGCCAATTTTCGTGCTACCAAACGGGCTCTAGAATGAGAAACATGTCAAAAAATATTTAAATATACCTCTTGGTAAATGAATTAGATATAGGTGTAGTAATTGTCATAAACTCAATCAAATAGGTCTACGAGCAAAAATAAGCATTGAAATGTACCAATTGGACATTGCTCCTGTAACATTGCTCCCATAAACTTGCCTTGCCACATTAACATTTTCTCCAAAACATTTTTCAAATTAGAAGCAGGGCCGGTCCTGAGAAAATAGAGGCCCTGTGCAATAATAAAATTTGGGCCTTTCTTTCTGACATAAATATTGATCGACAAACAGATGTTCTTAAAACATAGCTGCAGCAATTATAAATTTATTAAATATAAATAGCCTAATTAACTCATCAACTAATTACATTTAATTCTAAATAACAACCAAATTTTTAAATTTCATTATTTCATCAATTCATCATACATTATTACATTAGTAGAGCAGTAGTACTACTACTAAAAAATTTATTTTGGGCCCTCGATTTTTTTGGGCCCTGTGCGGTCGCACACCCTAAAAATAGCATTCTTATCAATTATATTTTTTTGGGTACAACTTTCTTATTGCTAAAAATAGCATTCTTATCAATTATATTTATCTTTCTTTCAAGCTATATATAGCTCAGCTCCGTTTAACTAGTTGGGTTTTTCAAGTAAAATGAAAAAACAATGCTTTAATGGTAAACTACTTATTTATAAATTGCAAGAAACTCTCATGATTGGAATCATTGGATATAACTTCACCTTGATTCCTTATTAGCAGTATCATTCAAAATAATTCCCTTTCATTCTAAAGGCCCCTCATTTGGCTAGTTAACTTTGTCAAGCAATAAGAAGCATGATGCTCCAATGATTAAACAATTACTTTAGAATTGCAAATAAGTCCTTTAATTCAATCACTCTTAGTTTACTACTCCTTTAATGAGTAACTAAATTTTTATTCTTGAAGTCTATATATGTTTGCAAAACTCAAATTTCAACTATCATTTTATAGTCTTATATCTTGCACTCCATCGGTTCTAGTGTTCTACAACAGAGTTACAATTTGACTTTTTGGGTCAAACTTTTGTTAACTTTAACTATTAATTATTCAAAAGCATGATTTTCTATAATATCAAAATATTACTCCGTAGTATGTATATCCGTGCACTGCACGGGAAAATATGTGCTTAAAGTTCTTATTAAATTATAGGGAAAATAAATTGTATATGAATTCATCAATTAGTGTTTAAGAGAAAAATTTAATCGACTATGGATAGAGCTGTCAAAATGAGTCGAAGTCCATAGGGTTAGCCCATTTCATCTCATTTCACGGTGGGTTAGAGTTTTCATTCTTCAATCCGATGAAGTCACCAGTTTCGTGGTGCAACTTGCACGGGTTGCAGGTTAAGTGAGTTGACCCACACATGTTGCGAGTAAACCAAAATATAAACATCTATTTTTTATTTTCATTATCTTCAATATTGATGTTTTACCACCAAAATAATTTTCAAATATCTATTGTTTTATATAGTAAAACTGAGTTATAAAATGCTGATATGTCATTCTCTGATTGGTTAACAAATTTATTATTTAACAAAACTTTTATAGCATTAAATTAACATATTAATACTCCGTATTAATATTTGGGACTCTCAATAACCGCTAATTAATTGCTGTAATGTTTTGGACTCTTTGATCACCGAATACTACTAATATTAATTCATACAATACTTTTAATTCCTTAACAAAAACTAATAGCTTTAAAAAAAAAACTAGCAATGCATGCATATAAAAAAAAAACTAACAATACGGTTCTAACACAGTAACACTACGCCCACATATTAATTTCTTCCTCTAATCTCTCTCTTAACATCCGTTTGATAACACTGAAATTGATTGAGAGTTTGTTTGGTAACATGAAAATCGGCCGATTCGGCTGATTCTGCTGAAACTTATGAAGTTCTGGCTGAAGTGACTGCATTGTCTGGTTCTGCTGATTTATGAAAAAATAATATTAAAAATATTTTTAATTCATAAAATAAAGAAGAATTACATATGAAAAATAGCTATGATGAACATCTACAGTAACTTCAGCCAATAAAGCCAGAAAAGTGAACCAACCTTACTTTATCTTATATTATGCATTTCAACGCGCGAAAACAAAATATACGTGTTTGGTGAAAATATTGGCTGATAATCCTGACAAGCCAAAAACAGTGTCACCCAAGGGCACTTAATCCTCTAATTTCTTTTTCTTTCTATATCTTCTTCCTTCATACCAAACACTACATAAATAAAAAGCTCATTGGTAACCTCTATATTTGGCTTATCAAACTTAATTGTCAATCTTCATACCAAATACACAAAAAAAAAATATAAATTGTATTATACAAGAATCAAAATAAGTAAGATCAAGAGCCTCTTTGGCGACCATGGTTTTCGGCTTATCAAACTCATCGACCAACTTTTCACCAAACACGTAATTTATGATTTCGCGCGCTGAATTATGTAATAATAAGGAAAAAAGTCAGATTGTAGTTACATTTCTAGCTGTATTTGTTAATTTACTGTATAGGACAATTTTAGCTATTTTTCATGTAATATTATACTATTATAAAATATATTTTAATTTTTTTTAATATAATAAGCATAATCATTTAATTCAGCCACTTCAGTCAGAAATCCATAAATTTCAGCAGAACCAGACAATTAAGCCAATTTTGGTATTACCCAACGGGTTCTAGAGTTACTTTTCTAGCCAATTCAGCCGAATTTGGATGAAATTGCTGAAGATAACTATAGTAGCTATATTTTCATACAATTTTAGAGTTTTTTTTGGAAAATATTACTCCCTCCGTATCACTTTAGTTGTCCAATTTTCATTTTTGGTGTATCAAATTAATTGTCTAATTTCCCTTTTTGGAAGCAATTCACTCAAAAAGCAGCTACAGTACTGTCACGGTACCAAAAATCTCTTACTTTTTATAAAGTCTATAATAATTATCTTAAACTCCGGGAAAAACAAATGAGACAACAAAAGTAATACGGAGGGAGAACTAAAATGAAACCTATTTACAGTATAATGTCACAATCATTTTTTTTTACAGAATGTCACAGTCACTTAAATGTAAAATTTAAACATAAGTTTTAATGACTACTATAGTCACTACACTTAAGATGTCACATTATTTTGTACAATCTTTATTTATTTATAAATTTATAATTATTTCATAATTTTATCTTTGTTTCACTTATAAAATGCATTTTAAATTTAATGTTTTCGCAATTCAAGCTATTAAGCCAATTCAATTTGAATTTCATCAATTTCAGCAGATTCGGTCCATTCGGCTAATTTCAATATTGCCAAACGTTTTTTTGGTATCACTTAATTTTAGTTAATTAAGTTAATTTCAATATTTTGTTATAACTTAGTTTTATGATATAAAACAATATATACCTGAGTTATATTTTCATGATAAAATTGCAAATTTCATATACTAATTTAAGTATTTTTTATTGTTTAGACAATAACTATTTTGAACATTGTATTTTGTTTCTACTTGATATTTTATATGAAAGACATTAAAGAGTATGTTTTGGAGTTTGAGGTGACAGTTTACAGAGAAATTATAATTCAAATTGTTTAAAATGTATAATAGTTGAACTTATATTCATTTTGGGTTCAACTAAAATTATCATTTAATTTGTTATCCATCGAAACCTCTCTATTTGGGAGAATTTAAAAATTGACCATTTGAAGTGTTTTGAAGACGATTACAAGAACCTCAAAAACTATCCCTTCCATTTTTTTTAACTCGGAGGTTACTTCTTAAATCAAAACAAAATTAATAGATGAAGCCCCTAAAGCAATTTCTCTAAATTTGGAGGTTACTCCCGAAATCAAAACAAAATTAGAGAACATTGTTAAAATCAAAGTAAAACACATAAAATGGGACGAAGGTAGTTCTTATTAAAGTGTCACTACCAGGGCATGCCCCGGGTGTTACACTAGTACTTATTAATTTACAACCCTTGTTGAACTATTATTTTTATATATACTAATTATTCAAATAAATTACTCTAGCATTATTTCTATTTTTTTTTGTTTTCAGCATTATTTCTATATATGTACCGAAACATTAGATTTGAAAATTGTAAATTATATATATAAGGTTGAGTTCAAATGAGAAGACACCTTAACGTGTAAAAAAAATTGAATGAGCTCGAATGTTATTTTTAAAAATTGTGCATTATTTGAAATAGAAATATGTGCTATCATAAATAAAAAATGTTGTGACATTTTTGTAAAAATTCAACCTTTCTTGTTTGTTTAAAGTCTGCATTATTTTAACTATAAGTGTATTGTACACCCCCATTAAAAATAATGTGCGTTGTTTAAGACCATTAGGCAGTTAGATGATCCAAGCGATGAAATTGGGGAGAGCTAACCCATTTAACAACATGGACATAAATTGTGAAGTATAAATAAATATGTGACAAAAAATGAATCTACCTTTAGACCTTGATTTAGTAGACCTTGTGAATTAATAAATAGATAAGTAATATCACATTTGTCTCATTAAGATCGAGACACGTGCAGCTACTAAAAAAGAGTTTATCTAGCTAATGTTGAAATGAAAAGTAGGGACAATAATCTAAGAATGATTTAGAACTACATATGCATTATAATATTTGGAGCTACAGAAACTTAGTGAACGAAAGAAAAAGAAAATATATATCGGAGAAAATGAATGAGACGGAGGATGTAATAATTATCATATTTTGGAAACCAATAAGAACCAATTTATAAAAATTCTGAATAAGGGAGAACCTGCAAGAGTTTATGAGAAAAGAAATAGAAGTACGTAGCAATATTTTTATTTTAAGAGTGGCTAAAAATTGTTAATTATTTTTTATTTTTGAGTATTTGAATTTTGTAATACCGGCGAGTGCAAAATTTTACCTAATTTTATATTCAAAATTATAACAAATATATACACATATATTAATATAAATACATATATATAATATCGGAATATTTACGAGTAGAGTTTTAATTTGGAAGTTGAATAGCTTTTTCTTTAATTTATTGTTTTGCCACGTGTCACTTTTTCATACAAAGGATGTTGCCACATGTCAACAATTCCGGTTATTTAGGGGTTTGCTTTATTATATAGATTTTTCAATACTTCACTTTAATATACATTATTGCAATGATAATTTATTACGAAGCATAAATTTTATAAGTGTACGTATATTTTTATGTATAAATTGCCAAATGTTGATGTTGGAGACCATGAAAGCTCATACGTGAACTGAATTGAGGAACAAAGATAATAAAGTTAACCAAATTTACATTATGGTATTCCTTCTACCTTATATCTATTTTTATAAAAAATCACCATGCTATACATCTCATATATGGCGACACAAATGGCCCATCCCCCTCGTGAACCATTGCCACGAGGTGGTTGGGTTGCCCGGTGTTGGATTGGAAGATTGTACTTGTTTTTCATAATTTCATCAAACGATTGAATACGAGATTAGAATAAGTGTCAAGGAGGTGAGGTCCAAAGAATCCATGGATTCATTCATCTATTATGTTGTTTTATTTTTTTGAGTTTTTTCCCGTTGTTTCTTTATTTGTTAAAAAATGTGGTGATTGGTTTGTGAAGATGACAATTATATAACTATTGATGTTGTCAGGGGTAGGATGGTCTATTGTTATTATCGTCTCTATGTCTAATCGCAACGTTATAGGTTGTGGTTAGATAGATGATGAGAATTATAGTTTGTAATGATTTTTCGAGTATGATAAAAGGTGGTTTTTTATAGGTGACTTTTTTGAGTTCTTAGGACAATGAATTAATGAATATCCTAAATTTAAAGAAATTACTTTCCTTCTCTTGCCCTACTTTTCTTATTGAAACGTCTAAAATAGTTGGGGCCCGTTTACTAACAGAAATATTTTTCTGTTTTCATTTTCTGTTTTCAAGCCTTCAGTTTTCTGTTTTCATTTTCCAGTTTTTTGTTTTCCAAATCAGAAAACATGTTTACCAGAGTTTTTCAATTTTTCATTTCATTTTTACCAAACAACGTTGACTTAATATTTCGAAACAGAAATGCACATTTAAGGGGACATTTGAAATTAAAAAAAATAACATAAATGTTCCCCAACACTGAAAGTTCAATAAGTGACATGTTAATCAGAACAACAGTTGTACTCCGACATCTCAAACACACACACACACACACACACATATATATATATATATAGAGAGAGAGAGCTCTTCTCATCAGGCCGGCCTGACGGGCTGCCCCGTCCGGCCGCGCCCGTTTGGGCACCTTTCCGGTGGAATTTTTTGATGAAATTTTTTGAGCATGTTCCTCATCAAGTCTAGTTTGTCCATACCAAATTTCAGCTCAAAATTCGATCTGGAAGGTCGTCAAATGATTTTTGCAAGTTAACTGGTCCGGAAAATACATATTCCGGACCAGTTAACTTGCAAAAATCATTTGACGACCTTCCAGATCGAATTTTGAGCTGAAATTTGGTATGGACAAACTAGACTTGATGAGGAACATGCTCAAAAAATTTCATCAAAAAATTCCACCGGGAAGGTGCCCAAACGGGCTCGGCCGGACGGGGCAGCCCGTCAGGCCGGCCTGATGAGATGATTTCTCTCTCTCTCTCTCTCTATATATATATATATCCATATACAACTACGAAAAACAGATCAAGAAATAAACAAATTAGCCAGAAAATTAAAAACAATGAAGCTCAATTGGCCTTCAGTTTCCAATTGAATTCGAATTATCAACCAGGTAAAGCAAAAATGCCAATTAATTTGAGAGCTTACCTTGAAATCGTTCACAGAACAAGAGCCGACTGAAGAATTGGGAGAGTCCGTGATGGCAGGGTCCAACTCCTACCGGCTATGCTCTGTTTGCTGGGACTGGTGCAATGCCTTTGGGAAACAAAGCTGCATCTTGGAGAGTGTTGGAGAAGTGCTGCGATGACTTTGGGAAGCTGTGTGCCACTTTAATAGGAGAGGGATGGGTTACACTGTCTTCAAGTTGAAGCGGTTTGGGGGAGATGTAAATATGTTAGGCGGAGGAATGTAGAGCGCAGTAATGGCGAGGAGTAAAAATAGGGCGTACAGCTGACCTCGAGGAAGATAGACGCAGTAAAGAGGAGGAAGGTAGAGCGCAATAAAGAGGAGGAAGGTAGAGCGCTGTAAAGAATGAAGGCGAGCGAGAGTTAATAGGGTGCCCTGTAGCTCCGCGTTTTCTAAAACATGAAAACGGCCAAATGTCGTTTTTCAATTAACGAAGGAAAACGAAGGAAAACGCGAGACATGTCTCGTTTTTTGTCTTCTGGAAAACACTAAGGTAAACACGTTTTCTAATTTTTCTGTCTTCAGTTTTCCAAAGTTTTCCAAAAACAGAAAATATTTCTGTTAGTAAACAGGCCCTTGCTATTTCATTGCAAAGCAATAGCTTGATGATTAGTGTCATATCTCTCTACTTTGCATAAGTGTCATTCTCATAATTTTTTTTAACAAATTGTTATTATGAAAGTAAAGTATTAATTCAGTACTACACAAAAATATACTCCCTCCGTCCTCTTTTAAATATCCCGGAAGAAGGTGACACGAGTTTTAAGAAAAGTGAGTTTGTGTGGTTGATATTAATTGATAAAGTAAGAATAAAGTAAGAATGATTTTGAGCCACACAAATTTTACCAAATAAGGTATGAAGCAATTAAATAGGGACATTCCAATATAGTAAAACAGGACATTTAAAAGGGGACGGAGGGAGTATTCTATATCGAGAATAAATAAATAAGTCCAAATTGTATGTATGTTTTGGAGAGGCTAGGGAGTATAAAAACGTGTGGATGCAAATTAGACATGAGAAAGTGGCGTATTTATTAAGAAAAATGAATTTATATAGTCGGTATTGAATGGATAAATAAAAATAAAGTAAAAAAAGTCAAAAACTATACAAATTTTATCAAATTTAATATAGAATAATTTTAGTGGGATAGGTGGAATGGAAAGATGAACAAGTTTAGCAAGATCAGGAGAATAAGTTTTTACCTTTTTCTTATTGAAAAGCAATAAGAAAGTAACTTTTTGGATGTTTCTTATTCAAACATCCAAAATAATTGCTATTCATTGCAAAGCAATAACTTTATGATTAATGACATAAATATTTACTTTTCATAGGTCCTATTCTCATACTCTTAATTTTGATTTCATACTTCTGTAAAAAGAATTGATTTCATACCCTAAAAGTTTTATTTTCTTATTTCAAGTACAAATTTATTTTAACAACTTGTTACGATAAAAAAAAATTGTTATTATGATATGGAGTATTAGAATGTTTTCTTTTAAACTGTTTTCATTCCCAAATCAGATAAATCTAGATCAAATCAGACCGGATCAATTTAAACAGACCAGACCACACCAAATTTGAACAATCATAAAATACACAGAGACCAAACATTCACCAGATCAATTTACACCATACTATATCAGATCATACTTAAAAAGATCAGATAAAAAAAACATCTTTAATTTAGTAGTAGTATACTGCTACTACTACAACGCAAAACATATGCTAAATTAAGAATAATAAATAAATAAATCCGAATTTTATTTATGTTTTGCCGAGGGAATACGTATAAAAACGTGTGGATGCAAATTAGACACGCTATCTTTGGCGTATATAAATAATTGCCTTATTTCTAACTACAATAATTGGCATCCAGCTCAGACACAGCTGTACATTATATCGGGTCATCTATATAACTCCAGCCTCCCCCCTCAAGCTATTACTTTACGAAGTTCAAACAAAGCAGAGCAAAAGAAGCCGCAGAAAAAGGAACGGAAAGAATAATGGACACCACCAATTACGCCGAAACAAGATCCCTATCCCCGCCGCCGCACGAAACCCTATTCCATGAACATTCAGAGGAGGAAGACGACGCCTGTTACAGCAGCTTTGGGTGGTTGAAGAATGACGATAAACAGCGCGATCCATGGCGAACGATGGACGCTAAGAACAAGAAGAATAAGAAGCAGGTGTTTCTCGAGGGGTATGTGGAGACGTCGGATGAGGATGAGCTCGGGAGGACGAAGAGTTTGACTGACGATGACTTGGAGGAGCTCAAGGGGTGTTTGGATCTAGGGTTTGGGTTTAACTATGAGGAAATTCCCGAGCTGTGTAATACCTTGCCTGCCCTCGAGCTTTGTTATTCCATGAGCCAGAAGTATCTTGATGATCACCAGAAGTCGCCGGAATCTATGTCGGACACAGCCTCCACCGCGTCTGCGTCCACGCCGATTGCCAATTGGAAAATCTCTAGCCCTGGTATATTCCTCTTCCCGTCTGAAACTTTGATTTATTAATTACTGCGAAAGATTTCAATTGTACTTGTTGTTAGATCTGTCGTGATTAGCTCAAGGAAAACTTGGTTAGGGATCCTGGATGTTGATCCATTCCAATTATGGGATTGAATCGCAATTTGAAATTTCTATCTGTTTCTATGTTTAGATAGTTAATGTGATTGAGATCTCATTGTGCTTTCGGTTTGGCCAGCTTTACTATTTGGTCAAACATTATTTCAAATTTTTCAGATTTTTCAGCTCTTATTGTCAAGCATTGTGTAGTGAAATCTTCTTTTTACCAAGGCTAAATCACCTCTTTTTGAGATTGATGCAATCATTTATTATGAAACGGAAATTGGTAAACACCAATTTGTTACGGAGTATTTATTATGAATTTGAAAGGTTGAATCTTTGCTGTAAAAAAGAGTTTTTGAAACTTTTGATCCTCCTATATGTAACAATCAGCAATGTCGGTAAAGAATATGCGGTTTAGACTATTTTTATACAGTTTTTTTATTATTTAATACTTGTCATTTTAGTGTGTTAGAGCTACAATATCAGGAAGCTCCACCAGTTTATGTAAACAATAGAGTTTGTCAACCTGTGATTCTAACAATGTGTATGAACACTTTTTCCTACTCCAGGTGATGATCCTGAAGATGTCAAAGCACGGCTTAAATTCTGGGCACAGACAGTTGCTTGCACTGTTAGACTATGCAACTAGAGGCCGAGGAGATCGACAGATTCAATCTGAAAAAAAGAAGGATGGGTATGGAGCAGATTGCCCGAAACACTTGTTTTTTATCTTCATTCATGCCCATCTGTTCATTCAACTTCACGCTAAAAGGGAGAGGATCATTTGTTCGAGGCGCAGAAAACTCCTGAATAACCATGGTCATTGCCATCCCCATCGTCGTCATTACCGGGAGGTAGATACAGAGTATTTCGCATGTGGTTTGATTGTAAAGTTTTCTGGGAAGAGACCCCAAGAGGATGGAAATATGCTGGTTCTCTTGTATATGTCGCTGCATAGAGCTATACCAAAATCTTGAAATAAAACTCTGTATTTTTTCTGTACATTTACATTTTGGCTAATTGGCTGAATGATGAATTAATTTGATGACCATTTCTTCTTGAATGCCTGCCTGTTTTTGTCTCTATTTTTCACAGCTAAGAAGGTAACATGCTTATTAGTTATTATTAAGATTTCAAAAGTTAATCTGCCTACCATAATCTGCCTTAGCTGTTCACATAAAAAGACAACCCAACCACCAAATCTCAAATTTAAACGAAAAAACTCAAAATGTGGTGCTCCGTCCCCCAATATTTACTTTCCTGCTGAACTTGGACTACCATTTTAGGCAAGCCAAATATGACTTTACTTTCCAGTTTCCGAAAAGGTCCCTCTTCCGCTGAACCTGGGTTCTCATTTTAGGCAAGCAAAATATTTTCAGAGGAGTTTTGCTTGTACAATATTTTCCCCTCATTTTAGGAAAAATTTAAATTTTTGAAAGTGCCCTGCGTTTGCACTTGGATGATGGACAATTTTTGCTTTAACAGAGTTATTATGAGTAACCTCAAACGGATCTGAATTTAAACAAATCAAATCAAATACGAGAGTATTATAATACGTAGTAGTAAAATATACGTAGTAAATAAAATTAGACATTAGCAGATCAATTTAGACTGTGTTTAATTTAATTAAATCCACCATATTTAATCAAAACAGACCTTAAAAATGAGTACAACTACGAGCCCGTTTGGTAGCACGAAAATCGGCTGTTTTGGTTGATTCTGCTGAAATTTATGAAATTCTGGCTGAAGTGGCTGTTTTGGCTGATTCTGCTGATTCAAGAAAAAAATATTTTAAAAATATATTTTATTAATAAATAATAGAAAAAATTACATGTAAAAATAGCTAAAATAGTCCTCTACAGTAACTTCAGCCAATACAGCCAGAAAAGTAACTCCAACCTTACTTTTTCTGCTTATTACACAATTCAGCACACAAAAGTAAAAGTTACGTGTTTGGTGAAAAAACTGACTGATAAGCCTGATAAGCCGAAAAAGAGTTCTCCAAACGGGCTCTACATGTCTACATTACAATAATGCATTTTTAAAATATAAAAAATGCCTAACTTCCCCAGGACTAGAATATTATTTTTATATTCCTTTCAGATTTTTGAGTCTTTCTAATATCGGACTTCAACAAATAAGCTTACAAGTTAGTAAGTTACAACCAAAATGTGCAAAACTATACTTGTGCACATTAATATGCACTACACTTAACACATCTACTTGGAAGCCTTTTTGTCTTTTCTGTCCCTCCAATTAGAGCAAATGAGGCTGTCATGTCTTGTTCAACAGCCTTAATGCCTCCAATACTATTTCATCTGTTACACAGCTGCAAAATTGAGGCGGAATTAATGAATTAGCTCAAGAGTCAAGATAAATACAACTAATAAAAGTATACTCAAAGACCATAGTTTTTATGGATGCACTTGATGTCAAAAGACCTACTTTTTGGGCTATAAAGCTCAGAAAAATGATTTGAAGAAAATGGTAAAAATTTCAACGTTTTCCAGAATACTTTTCAACATGGACGAAAGTTTAAAAATAAAATAAAAGCGGGAGATACATGGAGCAATTTGATATCATCAAAATCCGAGAAGTACCACTTGCAAAAAGTCAAAAAGGCAAATATTAGAGCCTAAGGCCATGTTTGGCACACAAAAGCCTCTGCCTTCTAGCTTCTCTTTTCTTTAAAAAGACCTTAAAAGACTCTAGTTGTATGTTTGGCATGACATTTTTTAAGAGCTTTTCAAAAATTAAAAGATCTTTTTTGAGATGCTACCGGGTGTAGCATCTGAGAAAAGCTCGTGACTTTTAGTATTAATTAGTCCTAACAGCTTGTATACCAAACCGAACTAAATCAAACAGTCAGCTTTTTACCAAACAGCTATCACCTTTTCTTTTTAAGATCTTTTCACTCACTAAAAGCTAACAGTTACTAAAAAGCTCACAAAAGTATCTTTTCAGCTAGTTGTGACAAACATACCCTAAGCCTCAAATGAAACTAAGTCGAAATTTCGAGTACATAGAATTGTTTGAAAAGGCACGTTTAGAAGGAAAATCAAATGTCATGAAAGTGATGAAACCATTTCTAACGGATGGCCACAAAATAGGTAGATTGGCCTTGTGTTACGTTGATAAATACTGAGCTTTTGTGTCAAAAACTTCTCAAAGATTCTATGTGATTATGGGAGAGAATGATTGGCTTATGGTTACGCAAGTCATGGAGGCACATAACAAATGTTATGAACTTTTTAAAAATATGAGGCCTAATAGTCCCTCCGTCCCTAATAAAATTTCCATAGTACAAATGACACGTAGATTAAGATAGTGAATATTGAGTGGTGAAGAGTTGTACAGGCAAGAGAGAAATGTGTAAGAATATAAGAAATGATGTGAATCACAAATTCTTTACTAAAACAAGAAATTGGAAGTTAAGTTGAGACGAACGAAAAAAGAAAGTTGAAACTTAGTATGGAGGGGGAATTTGATCACTTAGCTAGCCACGCTTCATAATTGAAAAAACGAGCACTATAAAAGTACATACCACTAAACTAAAGAAAGATCATATACAGAGGTGCCCAAGAATCCCAAGATGAGCACTAAATATTACTCCGTAGTAAAGTAGTAGTTGTAATTCCTTAGGGATATATTACAACATGATCTATTTCTTATTGATATAAAACTAATTTTGAGCCTAATTTAGCCGGTTCTGAATTGATCTATTAGAAAAAATAATAATGCAAATAATATTAGTGTTGAATTATTGATAGAGTTATCCTACATAGTGTGGAGCTGTTTGTTGACTTGAACTGCTTTTAGTCTTAATCTCTTAGACCAAATCAAATTAAATCAAACTTAAAAGATCACATAACACAAGAACAAATAGATCTCACTAAATCACACTAGATCATACTTTATCAGTTAATTGAACCAAAGTAATGAAGATTAGGTCTTGTAGACTTACACATATCAGTTCAAAAAAGTTCAGTTCAAATGAGTATGACCTAAATTTATCAAAAATGTTTAATACACTGTAAGAACCATCCCAATATAGCACCATTAAATAAAGGAAAAACTGTCAATAGGTTCTCGAACTTTAATAAAAAAGTCAAATAAGTTCTTATATAGAAAGTTCTGTCCGGCCATCGCGATTTGGGGCGATTTCCGGTGGGAGACTGAACAGTTATCTTCAAGAATTAATTTGAATGCGTTCCCGATTGAAGTTTTAGCTGAAATTTAGTATGAGTAAACTAGACTTGATGAATAAGATGCTCAAAAATTTTCGTCAAAAAATTCCACCAGGAACCACCCCAAATCGCGATGGCCGGACAGAGTCTCCTATATAAGTACTTATTTGATTTTTTTATGAAAGTTCGAGGACCTATTTGACAGTTTTCCCTTAAATAAACTATAATTTACAATTTTCGGTGTTAGTATTACTACAAAAGTTTGGACTACAATGTAGAATGTCATTCAGCAAAGAACATGTCCCATTAAAATGCAATTATAAGCAGTTAATAGAACAAAACTATAACTGCCTACTAACCTACATTAAATATTTTAGAATAGAAACCGTCCTCACACAAAAATCAAACTTTAGGGCTGAGATATATTTAAGTATGCAAAGGTGAAATCTTTCTTTTTATACTTTTTGGTTGACTACTACAAAGTGCCAAGATCCTTACGCGATTCTGAACATGCAAACAAAAGTATGAACCTACATTCTAATCTACTACACGATAAAACTAAATCTAATACTCCGTATTTTACTATAAAATAATCTTACAGCAAATCATATCGTGATCTGAAGGTAGTAATTTTTTAATGTACGTTGTCTGCTCATTTTCATGTAAAACAATGCTGATTTCCTTTTCCCCCCTCATACGTTTAGTTTTTTTTTTCATTTTGGACAATTTTCTTAATAATGAGAAATTGACAATTTGTGTTTTGTGGTTACTTAATTTCATTTTAAAAATCATGCCAATATATATATATATTAAAAGTATATGATTCTTATCATGTACTGTATCTAATTAGTTGTCTCACTTTCCTTTTTGAGTGTATTAAATTAATTGTCTCATTTCTTTTTTGGAAAGAAACTCACTCAAACAGTACTATTACAGTACCAAAAATCTCCTATTCTTTTATAAAGTCCACATTAATTATCGTAAACTCTGTGAAAAGCAACGAGACAATTAAATAGATACGGAGCGAGTATTATAAAACCTAATTTCTAAAACAATGATTTGCTTAGAACTATAGAAGTATAATAGTCAAAAGACTTTAATGGAAGGGATCCTGTAAAGGGAAAAGCTAGATCTTTGATTATGGCCTAGGTTTTAACAAAAAAAAAAGTATTTTGTACACAAAATATTATTGTCTGTGAAAATAAAAAAGACTTTTACAAATGCGTGTAAAAGTGTGTACAATATTAATTTGTGTAGAATGGAGTGTGTGAGTACACGTTTACCAAATAAGGCCACCTAATAGATTGAGTGAACTTCAATATGAGTGGGCCAGAAAGCAGCCTACCCACCCAGTAATTGCGTATTGGATAAATGATGAACTAATTGCTTAAGTGTGAAAATTAAAGAGTAAACGACAAAAGTTTGGCTGATAATAGAAGGGGGGAGATAAGTGTTAAAGAAGAGGAGAAGAATATTCGGATAAGATGCAGTAGAATATGTTATCATGTGTGGACTGTGGATAAGGGTGTATGATGATGTGTCCATGCCCACATACGTTTAATGAGATCTCGCAAGTTTGAAAAAATAGGACAAACATATGGATATATTTGTGTTTTTTGTAAGCAATAAGAAATGTAGTAACTAATTTAATGAAACTTACACATCATATCATACTCTTTCAGCCCAGGAATTAGCAAAACCCTAGACAGCTCTTGCTTCCCTCTAAAAACTGTCTCCCCTCTTTGTAGGGGTTGAGATTTTTCACCGTTCCTATCAATATGAGGCTGGAGTGGGAGATTATTCTGATTACAAGTGTTCTAATGATTGTGATTGCAACTACGTTGAAGGAGATTATGTTGGCGGATAAACGGATTGCGGCTGGGAGTTTGTATCGGTGTTGGATCGTGAAGCTTTGGTCGGCTGCTCCGGCGGTGGTGGAGTTGGTATTCACCCATATTGCAAGAGCTCGTCCTCCTCCGGAACCACCTCCATACCAGGAATAGTTTTGTGGAAAGATTTTATTTCAACATTATTTTCTCTTTAGTAGCACTTGTTTTTGTTTTAGTCCGAGTAGATTTGTTTTGAATGTTTGGGTTTTTGGAATTCTTTTGATAGATAGGGTTTCAGATCTGTTCGCTTTAGGCTTAAATTTGCCCGTTTCAGGTTTATCGAACCAGGTTGCTTTGTATGAGGTGACTGATTCTATGTCTACTCCTAGGGTTCATGATTCGATCTGTAAAATCTGTGTGAAGATTGTTTTGTATGCGTTCTCGATTTTAATATAAAGCCGCCTGTTTTACGATAAAAAAGTAGCTATATACTTCACCACGATTTTCTACTAATATACATAATCAAATTATTACGTATAAAATATTATTGAATTTCTATCAATGTGAATTTCCACAATTTCAACTATTATAATGTTTACTAATACATAATTAAATATAATTACATTTAAAGTTGTGCGTTGGTAAACGTGAAAGTCAAACTGTTGCAAGAATTAAAGAACGTAGGATAGTATATATTTTGTAAGAGAGAACTATACACTTAAATTTTAGTGAATGACTCCTCATTTTTTCTTTTCTCTTTTCGCCAATGGAGATCTCTATTTAAATAGAGTTATGGACTAGTTTAGAGTTGGTATGTTGTTAGAGGGTAAAGGGAGGAGAGGATGAGGAAGACTTTCTTTGTATTTGAGAGTAATAAATTTGAAAGAAACGAATTTTTGAATGAATTGTAATTGAAATCACTTTGAGATATGATGAATTCAAATAACTGAACTGATATTTATTTTTAATTGAGCTTAAATTACCATTTCATTAATTATACTTCAAACCCCTCCAAATTGGAGGAACTCAAAAATTGAGCATTTAGAGGGTTTTGGAGGGTCACGAAATCCCTTCAAAACCACCCCTCCAATTTTATAAACTCCCAAACATAAATAGGAGTGTCACAAACCCTCATCAACCTCCCCCCCCCCCAAAAAAAAAAAAACCCAACTCCCAAACACACTCTAAAGGTCCAAAATCCCAACATGGCCTCTTTGGCTTTGGAAGTAGTTCCTTTTTGTTAAAGCATTTGTCCCATACCGGAAAACTATAAAATAATTAAACACTATATAAGATTTTGGTCTACTCCTCCTATTAGATTGACCTTTTAGGATGGAACCCCGGGTCTTAACATGGTATCAGAGCCAATTCCGGTTGTGGTTTGACGGTTTATTTAGCACCCATGATTAAGGGTAGCTTGTTAAGGGTTTGTTTGGCCCGTTTATACACCCTGATATTGTCCAGCCCGGTTCGGGCTGAGGGGGCGTGTTAAAGCATTTGTCTCATACCGGAAAGCTATAATATAATTAAACACTATATAAGGCTTTGGGCTACTCCTATCAGGTTGACCTTTTAGGATGGAACCCCTGGTCTTAACACTTTTCTATGAGTTGATTTAGTGAGTATTTAAGGGAAGAAAGAAGTAAGAACCCAACAAGTATTTAAAGGCAAAGCGGATCTGATTCTTTTGAAGTCTTAGAATGTTTTTACTTGGACTGGAATTTTCTGATTTGGTCTGGTCTGAACTGATCTGGTAAATGTTTGTTCTCTGTGTGTTTTATAACTGTCTAAGTCTGGTCTGATCTGATATGATCTAATCTGTTCTGATATGGTCTGGTCTTGTTGGGCCTGAAAACAATCCAAATACAAACATCCTCAAAACGATTACTAACTTTATACCGATCAAGTACTCACATGTAGAGTACATGCACAAATGGAGGTAGGAAATTTCTATTGTTACACAAAATCCATACACACACATACACACTATAAATAATCCAAAAAAAAATTTACCCCCCTTTCCCCACCTCAGCCAATTCCACACGTGCAGACATCCAAAAAATCTCTCCCGCTCCCAAAAAATTCTCCCGCATCCCACCACCCCCCTCGCGCATCCCACCTGCCCCTTCGCCCATCACACTTCCCAAACCCCGTCGCCAACCTTCTCCCTTCGACGAAGGGTTCCTCGCCGGCGCCAACCATCCACGAACTGTCGCCGCCGCTAACCATCCACGAACCCTCGACGCTGCTAACCATCCACGAACCCTCGTCGCCGCTAACCCTCCACCCTCGTCGCCACTAACCCTCCACGCACAGTCGTCGCCACGAACCCTCCTCCCGCCAACCTCCGTTTCAGTTGACAATGGCCCGAACCCCGCTATCAACCATGGCTGAAAGGTATGTATCCTTGTCCTTAGTTTTTGATTTCTTTTTACACTTTTAGGCTATTTGATGATATTAAATTGGATTTTGAAGAATATGTATTGTCTGTGTAAGGTTGATTTTATGCTTCTATGATTGTCTGTATCTGTGTACATATGTCTGTGTGCCTCTTAGGTAAGTCTGTACTTGTACACAATGACCAATTGGCTCTCTGGCTGAGTTTGTCTGTGAAGAATTATATGTGTCTGTAATCCTCCACATATGTCTGTGTGCATAATATTAATGTCTGTACTTGTACACAAAGTTTTTAAAAAAGAATTCACAGCCAGCCATACTTACCTTCAACTCTCTAGTCATAATCAAGAAAAAAAGTGGTGTTGTCTTTTTTCCCACTTAATACCATCTAATTGCATTTATGTTGAGCTTAACCCCACTTTCTCATTAGAGTACTCAGCCCAATAAATAACTGGGGGTACGGCTGTATCTAACTCAATACTTGTCTGTGTGACTTAACATATGTCTGTTTGCTTATGACTTATTCCTTGCAATCACAGGGCACTTGAACTTAAGATTCCATTGAGCAAGCATTTCCCTGCACAGTATTCTATGTGTTCTGACTACAAATGTGCGAGGAAGTGCATTACCGACATGTTGTCTAAGAAAGAATTGTCAACATTCCGGAACACACCGTGGGGTCACCTTTTGGATATATCGGACATTCAGTTTTGTGCCCAAATTGTGCACATGTTGCTCTTACGCCTTGTGAAGCAACAGCCTGAAGATGAGCTCTGGTTCAATGTGGAGGGTAAAATTGTAGAATTCACATACAATGATTTCTGCCACATTACCGGATTACCAGTGGCAGCCCCCAGACCTGTCGTGGCCGAAGAAGTTGAAGAAAATTCTGATGAACAGGCTGAAGAAGTGGAAGAACCTGGGGAGGTTGCTACCACATACTTTAAAGGATCTTTGGATATCACTTACTTGCAGTTGAAGGAGAGGGTTCAAATGGTGCGTCCTACTAGAAAAGGCAGAGCGATGCTAGGTGTGAAGCTTGCATCCTTGTACATGATTGAGAACGTATTGCTCGGAAGAGACAGGTCAACAAGGATTAGCAGGAGGTCTATTCAGCTGGTAAATGACTTTGAGGAGTTCAAGAAGGAGCCATGGTCCAGAGACGCCTACCATTCGCTGGTAACCGATTTAAAGAAGCTTCTTGATGGCCAGGAACAGAAGTTTTTCGACAATAAAGCTAACAACCCTGATTACAAAAATGCAAAGTTCTCGGTCTACGGTTTCCCATTGGTCCTACAGGTATGATTCATATTTACTTTGTATCATTTTTTACTGTAATCTACAAGTATTGTCTGCCACAGACAATACTTGACCTTCCCAGACATTTCTATTCATGTTACACACACTTATTATCCTTCCCAAACAGCATATAATAGCTCACAGACAAAAGTGTCCTTCCCAGACATGTTTTTGATTGCTCACAAACAATACATTTCCTTCCCAGATATGTTTATGATCTGTGTTCCTGAATATTTCTTTGTTAACTTATACTTCTTTTATTTAGGTGTGGGCATATGAAAAGTTACCTAATTTTGGGGAACATTTTGGCACACGTGTTGGTAATCATGAAGTCCCAATATTGAATTGGTCATGTCATGGGAAATTTCGGGCTTCTACGATACGGAATATTTGCTTTGCTAATGTGAAGTCTTCTTTCTTTATCATTCCTATTATAATTGTCCCCTAATATACTTCGTATATATTTATAATACTAAGTCATGTTTTTGTTTTCAAAGGAGGTGCCTACCCCCCCTTCTTCCGATAATGAAGATGAAGATGAAGACAATCTTGAAGTACAAACAAGGGAAAGGGTGCAACAAATGTGTGTGAACATTGAAGAAATCAAAACAAGTCTTCAAAGGCAGGAGAAAAGGGTGGATGAGCAGCTTGGTGGAGTAAAAGACCTGCTGCTTCAGGTTATTGATAAAGTCAACATTGCTTTACAGGAAAAGGTATAAATTGTTATGATATGTCTGTGTTGTGATTTTCTGTTGTCTGTATTAAGTAAATTCTTGTTCGTATGTACTCTTACTGTATAATTTGTTGTTGGTTTGTAAGGGGGGTCCATCTGCCCCAAGTCATCATGAAAAAGACACGGAAGTTTGTGCACCACATGGTGAAGATCAAAATATGTCTACACATGGTGTTGACAATGCTGGGACCGTGGTATGTAGTTTTCTACCTTACGGGTTTTCATTTTATACTATGAGGAAAAGGTATAACATTTAATTGTCTGTGTGCTATTTTAAGTGTCTGTATGTAGCCATGTATTATGACTACGTACATATCGTCTTGTCTGTGTTTAACTAATAAATGTCTGTATAAATAATGGTTAGGGTGAAGGAGATAATTCTGTTCCTGTTATTCCTGAAGATCAGAATATGTTTACTGAGCCTATTGCAACTGAGGTATGTTTTTGGATAATCTTGGGTTTGGGTTTTAATAATTGCAAATTAAGTTGTTGAAGACCAACTAAAAAATGTTATTGTCGTGTGGAGTTTATAGTGTCTGTATTTAGCAAAGTTTTGTCTGTATAGCTCTTTCGTGTTGTCTGTGTCAATGTGATATATGACTGAGATATGTCTGTGATTTACCAATTGTTAGGCTGAAGAAGATAACTCCAACGATGTTGTTGGTGAACAACAAAAGGGATTACAAACTGATCCTGTACTGAATGTAGTGGCTGAGGTATCTTCAATGATACATTCATATCATTTATTCTTTCAAAAAAATTTGTTGGTCATGATTGTTTTGGGTAATATAACTTTTCCTTGATTTCAAAGTTGAAGGAGGGTACTCTTGAAGAACACATTTATGAGGACTGTCCCACTCCCACAGATCTTTTGATCTCCTTGAATGAGGTTCACATTGTCATTTGTAAAATTTGTTTATATTCACAGACAGTATGTATATCACACAAACATTAGACATTACGTGCACAGGCATAGTAAACTTGTCCTCACAGACATTTATTTGTGTGTGCGTATATATGATCCCTTGTTTTTAATGTTTTGTGCAGGTGGGAGATGACTCTGCTTTGACACCCCACGCTCCTTTTGCAAACTTGGATTGGGACCTTGGTGATGAAGTTGGAACCGGCGGTGTAGACATGATGGCCCTCGAAGAAGCTACTATGAAAGAAGTGAGGAAGAGAAAGAGGTTGCCATCAAAGTACATTTGCAGCCCATTCATAGCTCCCGCCGCAAAGAGGCCTAAGGTTGGAGGCACCAATAACCGAGCTCTACCACAACAAAGTGATGAAGAATGTCAATCCTTCAAGGCATGGGTGGAGGAAGATGATGAGGTTGAACCGTGCGTAATTGAGATAGCTATCCCATCATCTTACCCGACAAATAGGGCCTTCTTCCGAGAACTGATTGATGAAACCGGATGGCTAAGCAGCCAGGTGAGTGAATATATGGACTATTTCATTTTACAATATTTTAGTTCAATGGTTTTTTAAGGCTTTGATAATTTTTTTTAGCATTTGGATGCACTTGTTCTTCTGTTTCGCGAATGCATACACGCCGAGGCGTATGAACTCTTGAGTCCTTTGTTCGCGGTAAGTGATTAAAAGTTTAAATTGTGTCTGTGCTTTTGAACTTCACTTGTCTGTGAATTGATAAAGTATTGTCTGTGTAAGACTTGTTATGTCTGTAATTTTGTTTTTGGTGTAGTACCAACTTTTACGGAAGAATATAGATGACGATTCACAATGGAGTGGGGATCGATTGCTTAACAAAATGGACTGGAGCCGGTATGATAAGGTTTGTCTCCAAAATAATAAAATATTAAGTCATTTTATATATAAAATATAGAGAACAAGGCTAGAATACATACTATGTTCACTAATATCTTAACTACTTTATTGCATGTGCAGGTGTTCATGCCATTGCACAGTGATGGAAAACACTGGGTGCTGTCTGAAATTGACCTTGTCAATAGAATCGTACGGGTATACGATTCTATGAAGACCCGTAGGTTAGTTGGATCTGTGAGGCTGTTGTGTGTGAGACTTCCACACCTGTTTCGAGTCATAAAATGCAACCCTGCTCTAAGCGCCACAGCAAATTCACAGCCTTGGAAAGCGGTGGCAGTGGACGATATTCCACAACAGCACCCCGGGTACATGCATGTGCTGTGGATATTATTTTGTCTGTACACAAATATAGTTTGTCTGTGCATGTAAATGTAATGTCTGTATTAATTATTGTGTGTCCAGGTCCGGTGTTTGCGGCGTCATGGTTATGGCCTTTGCCGAAGCACTGTTGCAGAAGTTGCCATTGCTGCCCGAGTGTGCGTATGAGAACATGGCAGCCAAAAGATGTGAATTCGCAATGAGGCTGTGGAGTTTGAGGAAGCGATCGACTTAGACATAATTATTGGAGGATGTGTTTGGGTGTACAACATTTATTTAACCTTACTGTATACATATTATTATGCTCAATTTTTGCCTGCATGAATTTGGTTGTTAAATGTAGGAGGTTGTACAGTGTTACACTATCAATGTTGTACAATGTCCTAGAATGTACTCCCAAGGATCACTACAATTGGTGGCATACACTTACTTTTGGTTTTTGTGGCAACATATATATATACGAAGGATGCTTTTGCTTGTGAAGAAGAAAAACTTTGTGTATGCTGTTATACGACTTTGTCTGTGATTTGTGTGTTGTTATCTGTGATTAATAAATACTTTATGTAATTAATAACAACTATGTTCAATGTTTAGAGAAAATAAATAACAGTTGAAATTTGTATAAGAGAGGGCAATAAAATAAATCACGATTTTTATAAATTATTACTGACTTTATAATTTGAATATTTCTAATCTAACATGTTAATAAATAAAAGTAATCCAAAGTAGATAAGTGAGTATTGTTAAATTCAATAACTTTAAATTCAATATAACTTTTTTGTAATTTCATATTCCACTAATTTATTATGTTTAAAAATATGTTTCTAACATCGAAGTGATTTGTGTCGTACTTGTCTGTTATTTGTGTTTCAAAAACAGTCATTACAAAAAAATACATTTCTGAAACACACAAAAAATTGCCCACAAACACGTTTTTTGTTTGTGAAGACCAACAAATTTGTTTGTGACGTATTACATAAATGTCTGTGAACAAACATGCATGCACATTTACATCAAAGTCAGATTTAAATCTAAACCACTATAGTTCATCATGTCATTACGATCTTCCTGTGTATTTCCATGGTCAGCGCTACCTTGTGGGGCACTTGCAATGTCATTCCTAGCCCCCGATTTCTTTTTCCCTTTCTCCAATGGTCCTTTTTGACGGTTTTTCCTCGGAGCGCCCTTGCGCTTTACACACTTGGGATCTCCTATGTTTTTTGGAACCTCACATTGCACACGACTACTCGGTTGTGGGATAGATGTTAGGTTGCCACATATGGAAGACCGAGGAGCTTGGGGAGGAGTATATGTCGACAATTGAGTCTCCAACCAATTAAGAACACTTTTGTACTTATCTTCATCATCCGCAATCATATTTGCAAGTGATTCAAAAGTTTTGCACAACTTATTAAATCGTTCTTGCTCCACCGTTGTGATCCACCCATCATAATTTATTTTCACCTTTGTGTAAGCTCTTTTAACATATTTCCTCCATCTTGGCAATAGGTAAATCTCGGGTAAGAAATCCAATCCAAGCCGACGTAAGACCACAATCAAGTGTCTACATACAATGCCCCTAAATTCAAACAAATGACAACTACATATTCCAAATGTAGTTAGTGGGTCATATTCAACAACAAAGTCAATGGTCTTTCGAAACCCATTTATCTTTCGGACCTCCTTAACATGAAATTTTCTATCTCCTTCGCTTTGTATTAGATCACAATACAAAAGACCTACAAGTTCATCTTGAAACTCCTTAAACTTAGCTAGGGTGTAAATTTCTTGGACTTGTTCTTCCATTTCAAATGATGAAACACAAGGAATTGTTTTTGCAAACGAACTAGCATCGGCGTGAAATTCTTTTTCTACCTTCTTTCGTAATGCTCGTCCGTATTGCTCAACGAATTCCTTAAGACTAGTTTTGGAATGCACAAAGTCATCGAAAAAAGCATTGATACTTTCACTTCGTTGAGTGGTAGACATACCCGCCCAGAAAAATGTCTTTAAGAAGCATGGCACCCACCGGTGTCTTTCATTGTACATCACTACAAGCCATTCATGATCTTGTAGGGAATACCTGAAATAATATTTAAAATATATATGAAGTAAAGATACAATGTTTTCTCACAGACACTTTTGTGTCTGTGCTGTACATGTTGTATGCCTGTGACAAACACATACATTTATTTCACAGACAAAAACCTTCTGGAATGGGTCATAGTTTTAAGGAAATAAAGGGTACCTTTGTATCATGTCATTCCAACTTTGCTCAAATTGTGGAATATATTATGAGTCATAAATGGATTCATTAATAGCATCCAAGATTTCTTTTTTTCTGTAATGCCTCCCATTTTTTCCGGTACCTTTTTCATAATATGCCATAGGCACCATCGGTGTCTTGTATTTGGAAAAACAATTTGGATGGCGTTTTGCATTGCACGGTCTTGATCCGTAATAATGCCCATCGGAGCACGTCCTTCCATACACTCAAGCCATGCTTTGAATAGCCATACGAATGTTTGCGTATCTTCATTAGAGATTAATCCGCAACCTAGCAAACTTGATTGACCGTGGTGATTTACACCTACAAATGGTGCAAAAGGCATGTCATACCGATTCGTGAGATAGGTTGTGTCAAAGGTTATCACATCTCCAAAGTCTTTGTATGCATATCTACATCGACTGTCAGTCCAAAACACATTACGCAATCGGGACTCGTCATCTAAGTCAAGAACATAGAAAAATCCGGGGCTTTGAGCTTGCATTGTAGAAAAAAATTCTTGAAGTGCCATGGCATCACCACTCCCTAACCTAAGTTGTCTTACCTTTTCAATGTAGTTCCTACAATCTTTTTCAATAAAAGGAAGTTGATCATACCCACCGGCTTCAACAACGGCTGCATTGAAGGTTTTATGAAGTCGTATTCCGGCCACATCGTTGATTGCAACTTGCCTCATTGCTTGGGGAGTCAAAGTCCTATAGCACCGGAATAGGCGAGCCTTAGTTGGACTCATGGCATGGGTAAGCTCAAGACAGATTTTTGAAATTTCCCAACGTCCCGCATAATTTGTGCGTGCTCGTATTTTTGCTCCACATCCCATTTGCATTGAAGGTTGAGGCTTCAATTGATTTTTTGACCTAGTAGATCTACTACCGGCATGAGAGCACTCTAGTAACACTCCAACTATATCTACTCCATTTTTGTGTTTCGTGGTACTCCTAGTTCTTACGGGAAATCCTAAACGCTTCCCATATGCCTTGTAGAAATTATACACCGCTTCTTTGCTATCAAATTCCATACCGACATCCGGAGCTTGTATAGAACCATCATCACTCTCATTTTGCTTAATTGCTCCATCTGATCGACATTCACCTAAATCAACGATTAAACAATGTGTCCATGTGAACATGCAATGAGGGAAGTATATTTACGCACACAGGCAGAGGTATATTTATGCACAGACAGAAGCATATATACACACAGACAGAGGAATATTGAAACACAGACATTGTAAACGGAAGTATATTGACACAGACATTACAAACAGAAGTGTACTTGCCCAGCGGCCGGGGTATATTTACGCACAGACTTAAGTATATTTACTCACAGACAAAAGTATATATGGACACAGACATTTAAACTCAATGTACACAGACATAATCAAACTTATAACATTTTGAACAAAGAATTTATATACACTTTACGCACAGACATAAGTATATTTAGTAACAGACAATTTATGTACACTACACAAACACAAATAATTGTCTGTGAAGAACGAACATATATTTAAGTTCAAAGCCAATGAAACCAACAACACAAACTCATACCAAGCTCAGGGACTGTAAGGAATAAATGTAATTAGATTTTGATGATGCTATAGGATTAGAAAGTTAGAGTACCCCCAAGTTAGACTTTATGTATTAGATTTTTTAATTGTAAGTATTAGTGTAGTCGACGATCAGAGTTGCTCTATTTTGGATCAGATCAGAAGTGCATCAGAACTGCTCGACCAGACTTGCTCTATGAGAACTGCTCCATCAGAGTTCTCTTACCAGAAGTCCATCAGAGGTGCATCATGAGAGTTGCTGATAAGACTGGACATCTGATAGCCGATGAGAACTACAGATCAGAAGCACTCATCAGCGGACCTATCAGAGTCAGAGTTCAGTCAGAGATCAGAAGACCATCAGAACTCAACTCATCAGATAGCCATCAGAATCCAACATATCAGAAGAACCTGATCAGAGCTCGACGAACACTCAGACGATTTCAAGCAACATCCAACAGCTATGAATTCAACGGGTAAAAACATCCAACGGCTAGAAGACTGTGCATGAAAGGAAAGCATTTAATGCACATTAAATGAGCCTGATACGCTGAAGGATTGATTGCAAATGATTGACCAAGGAATCCGGGAAGATATATTTTAAAAATAGAAACCTTCCAAAACGGCGGTCAAGTCAACTGTACGCGCATTTAATGCAGTTGTCTCCTCCTCCAACGGGCAGACAACCCCAATATATAAGCTACTCACCGAAGAACAGGGACATAACTTTGCTACAACTTTTGCTCATCAAATTTACAAGCTTTCTTGAGATTCAAACTCCACAACACAAAAACAAGACAAGCTTACGTTGGGAAGATTCAAACTCCAAATCTCTGATCCCCAACAAACAAGCAAAGTTCATCCTGCTCTTCAACTCTTCAAGAACTTCATCAAACATCATTTGTGACGAAGCAAGTTGGAGGAAAAACTCTGTTTTTCAAAAGGATCTTCTGAAAAGAAGGGCGTCCAAGTAACTGCAGTAGTGAAGTGGTGATACTTCCGGGAAGCTGAGTGAAAGGATCAGCCATCAGGACGTGGAACTGCATCCTGGGTGGCATCTAGGCTTGAAGAAGACGAGGAGTGCTTCTTGAGTGATAGGATTTAGCTTTGTAACCGATCTACTTCAAAGCTAGTGGAACAGTGGACTAGAGGAACGAGTTGTTCCTTGAACCACTATAAAATATCTGGTGTCATTTACTTTACTGCAATTTATATTTCTGCACTTAGGATATTAACTGATTAACTCTAAGACTTGGAATCTGTGATCAGCAGATCTTGTTTTCAGAGTTATCAGAAAGGCATTTGCCTTAGTGTTTCTGAGGCTACCCGGACAGATCAGAATCCGCTGCCAAGGCCAGTTCTGATATCAGAACCAGCCTTTCTCTGTCATCAGAATCAGACCTTCTCTGATAAGTCACTTCGGACTTAGAGAAAATTTGAAAAACCAACCAGTCTATTCACCCCCCCTCTAGACTGGTTACCATATTAAACGGGACCAACAAGTGGTATCAGAGCCTCCTTGTTCTTGTAATCTTTTAGGTTACTCTCTGAACAAAGATCCACTTGTTTTCAGCCTCTATTTAGTTGTTATTATGGATAACTCTCTTGCAAAGCATCTAATGTTCACAGATCAGAAATATGATGATTGGAAGATCAGAATGAAGGCACATCTGTGTGCTCTTCATGATGAAATGTGGGAAGTCTTGGAGAATGGACCCTTTATCCAGTTCATGAAGATCAATCCTGCTCACTCCATTGATAACTCTCAGCCCCAGATGATTGAGAAAGCCCGGTCAGAATGGACCAAGGAAGAGAAGAGGCAGTACAATCTAGATAATATAGCCAAGGACATCCTTTACAAGGCTATTGATGAAAGATACTTCAACAGAATCAAGAAGTGCAAAACTGCCAAAGAAATCTGGGACAAGCTAGATGAGATTGGAGCAGGAGATGAGCAAGAAAGAGATAACAAGTTGACCATAGCAATGAAGAAGTTTGATGACTTCAAACTTCTGCCAGAAGAATGCATTGCTAAGATGCATGAGAGACTGCTGATTCTCATTAGTGAGATTTCTGAGCTTGGAAAGGAGCTCACTATCAAAGAAGTCAACATGAAGATCCTGAGGGGACTGCCTTCAGCTTGGAAGATGAAGGTGATTGCTGTCCAAGAAAGCAAGAACATCAAGACCTATGCCACTGAGAAACTCATTTCTGATCTCAAAGCTTATGAGTTTGAGATGCATGAAGAGAAGGAGGAAGCTCCTGATGAAAGGACCACCACCGCTCTCACTGCCAGCACCTCAAAGGTAAGTGACTTTGACCCTTCTACTCTTTTATCTGATGAGTATATGGCTGCTTTTGCCAGGAAGTTTAAGAAGTTTATGAAGAAAGATGGAAGGAGTCCATCTTCCATCAGAAGACCTCATCAGAAGACCAAACCTTCTGAAAGCAATGGAGAGTACCTCTGTTACAACTGCAGACAGCCTGGGCACTTCAAAGCAAACTGCCCCTATCCAAGAGTGTCCAAGAAGCAAGGACATGAAGATGAAAAGAAACCAGATGATCAACACAGAAGAAGAAGAGCATTTGTCTCAGAACAAGCTGAGAGAGATCCACTCTCTGAATCAGAGTCCAGTTCAGACTCTGACTCTGATGAAGCTTTCTGCTGTTTGGATGCAGAAACTGAAGACCTTTGCCTCATGGCACAATCTGATGATGAGGTATGCTCCACTTCTGACTCTATTTCTTCTTCGGTAGGCACAGCCTTAAATGATGATCCAATGTCATCATTTTGGGAAGAGTTCCAAACTATCCAAGCCACTTATTCCTTTGTTAAAGATGAGAACAGTAGGCTGAAAGTTGATATCTCTGATCTAAGGAAAGAGACTGAGTGCAAACTTAATCTCTTAACTGAGGAAAGAGATAGACTGAAGGCTGAAAATGAGTCTCTTCTTAAAAGAATAAGAGACATTGAAGGACTTGAGAGTAAATATAATAGTCTTCTGAAGATGCAATCTTCCATGAAAAATATTGGAGACTCTCATAACTTTACCTCTGGTCTTGGATATGTTGAACCAGAGTCTGGTGAGCCTTCTGTAAGGCCTAGCACCAAAGTTGCTAAGGCTAAAAAGGTCATAGTGCCACAGACTCTGAGCCCCATTTGCCATGCTAGTACTTCTGGTACTAAAGTTGTTCATGAGAAGGTCATACCAGAGAAACAAACTCTAAAGGCCAAACCAAAACAAAGTTTGAAAACTAATGAACCTGGCAGACACTCTAACAAAAGGAAAAGTTTTCAGAACAATAATAATCAAAGGCCTAACCCTATCAGACAATCTCATGACAATGGTATCAGAAACTGCTATCAGAAAGGCAGATATCAAGAGAAGATTAACTATAGGCAGAAGAGGTTGTCTGGTCAACCTCAGAAGTCTAAAGTTAAGCGCTCCTCTGATCTTGATAGTATATGGGACTTCTTTCCAACAAAGAAGGCTATGCAGAAGTATGCAAACAGAAAGCATGATCCTCACAAGCATCTGCCCAAAGTGAATCATACATCTGTTTACTACAACTACCAGGTGGACAATGGGTATCATCCACCAAGGTTTCAGTTGATGAGACCAAAATGGTACCAACTACCAAGACTGCATTACCCCCCAGGACCCAACATTGCTTGGGTACCTAAATCTTCCTTTTAATCTTGCAGGAACAGTGTGCTGGAGCTATCTCAGAAAAAGAATGGTATATTGACAGTGGATGCTCCAGGCACATGACAGGTGACAAGAGTTGCCTATCAGAGTTCCAGAAAATCAATGGACCCAGAGTCACTTTCGGTGGAAATGACAAGGAAGGGCAAACAAAAGGAAGAGGAAAGCTGATCAAGAACCAGATAATCATTGAAGATGTCTCATATGTCAAAGGTCTGAAATTCAACCTCCTAAGTGCTAGCCAGTTCTGTGACAAAGGCTACACAGTTGAATTCACCAAGACCCTATGATATGTCAAGCATGAGACAACCAAAGAAGTGGTTCTTACTGCCAAAAGAAGGAAGAACATCTATGTTGTTGACTGGCAAACAGCAAAAGATGGAACCTGTCTGATAGCAAATGACAATTCAAAGCTAAGCTGGGACTGGCACAAGAAGCTTAGCCACCTGAATTTCAAAACCATCAACAAACTGGCAAGGAAACATATTGTAGATGGTCTGCCTGACATTGTCTACAAGAAGGAGACTCTCTGCAGTGCTTGTCAGAAAGGCAAACAAGTGAAGACCTCATTCAAACCCATAGCTGGAGATCTTTCTACTTGTCCTCTAAATCTGATCCACATGGATTTATTTGGACCAGTTGAAACTCCCAGTGTTGGTGGAAAAAGATATACTCTTGTTATGGTTGATGACTACTCAAGATTCACATGGACTGTGTTCCTAACCAAGAAAAATGAAACTCTTCAGAAGTTGCCATCTCTGTTAAAGCAACTTCAAACTGAGAAGAACATGAAGGTCAGGACGATCAGATCTGACAGAGGAACTGAATTTGTCAACAAAGTGATCAAGGACTTCTGTGATCAGAATGGCACCTTCCATCAACTTTCTGCTGCCAGAACACCCCAACAAAATGGTGTTGCAGAAAGAAGGAACAGAACACTGAAAGAAGCTGCAAGAACTATGATTGCAGAATCAGGGTTGCCCATCAGATACTGGGCTGAAGCAATCAACACTGCATGCTACACTCAGAATAGAAGCATGATCCACAAGAATCATCAGAAGACCCCCTACGAACTGTGGAAAGGAAGAAAGCCAAACATCAGCTACTTCCATGTGTTTGGATGCAAGTGCTACATTCTAAACAATGGAAAGGAGAACCTGAAAGTATTTCAAGAAAAAGCTGATGAAGGTATATTCTTAGGCTACTCAAGTTCTAGCAAAGCCTATAGAATACTTAACAGGAGATCCCTACAAGTTGAAGAATCCATCCATGTCAAATTTGATGATGGTACCTCTGCAGAAGAATTATCAGAAACTCTGCAGAAGATTAACCTTGACGACAAGGGTTCAGAACTATCAGAAGAGGCCATCAACAATCCTATATTCCCAACTCCTCCTGCCAATCCAGTTCTGATAGACAAAGATGAAGATAAAGATGATGTATCAGAAGATGAACCATCAGAGTTGCCTAGACAGCAACTGACAGAACCTGATCTAACTTGGTTAAGAGATCATCCTCCTAATCAAGTGATTGGTCAAGTCACCAGTGGTGTTAGGACCAGATCTGCATCAAGAAGAGAAGCCATGTTCACCTGCTGCATATCCCAGATGGAACCAATGTGTGTGGAAGAAGCTCTAGAAGATTCAGATTGGATCAATGCAATGCAAGAAGAGCTGACACAGTTTGAAAGGAATGAAGTATGGAAACTTGTTCCCAGACCAAAGCATCAGAATGTCATTGGAACCAAGTGGGTATTCAAGAACAAAGCAGATGAAGAAGGCAACATTGTAAGGAATAAAGCAAGGCTTGTAGCAAAGGGATATTGTCAAGAAGAAGGCATAGATTTTGATGAGACCTTTGCACCTGTAGCAAGATTGGAAGCAATCAGGATATTTCTAGCCTATGCTGCTTACAACGACATCAAGGTCTACCAGATGGATGTCAAGAGTGCATTTCTGAATGGAGAACTTGAAGAGGAAGTTTATGTTGAACAACCTCCAGGTTTTGTCATTCCTACTCAATCTTCTTGTGTCTACAAGCTTAGAAAGGCCCTTTATGGTCTTAAGCAAGCTCCCAGAGCTTGGTATGACACATTGTCCCTATTCTTAGTGAACCATGGGTTTACTAAAGGAAAGGTGGACAAAACTCTATTTCAAATTTCTGTTGCTAATCATATTCTGTTAGTGCAAATTTATGTTGATGACATTATATTTGGAAGCACTAATCCAGAATTATGCAAGAAATTTTCTCAAGTTATGCAGAAGAAGTTTGAAATGAGCATGATGGGAGAACTCAGTTACTTTCTTGGATTACAAGTCAAGCAAGTACCAGAAGGCATCTTTATCAACCAAGGAAAGTACACCAGAGATCTTATTAAGAAGTTTGGAGTAGATGGAAAATCTTCAGTCAAAATTCCAATGAATGCCTCTCAAGGAATTGGACCAGATGATGAAGGAAAGGATGTTGATGCTACAACTTATAGAGGAATTATTGGATCTCTCCTCTATCTGACTGCAAGCAGACCAGACATAGCTTTTGCAGTAGGAATCTGTGCCAGATATCAGTCAAAGCCCAAGGAGAGCCATCTAGTTGCTGCTAAGAAGATTATCAGATATATCAAAGGAAATCCAAACGCAGGACTATGGTATCCCAAGGGAGGTAATTTTGAACTAATTGGTTATTCTGATTCAGATTTTGCAGGTTGTAGATTGGACAGGAAGAGTACTTCTGGTCACTGTCAATTGCTGGGTGGGAGACTTGTCTCCTGGTTTAGCAAAAAGCAGAATTCAATCTCAACTAGCACTGCTGAAGCTGAGTATATTGCTGCTGGAAGCTGCTGTGCTCAATTACTCTGGATGAAGCAACAACTCAAGGATTATGGAGTACAAGCAAAGGAGATCAAGCTGCTGTGTGATAACACAAGTGCCATTGCCATCACTCAGAATCCTGTGCTGCATTCCAGGACAAAGCATATTGAGATCAGACATCACTTCATCAGAGATCATGTTGAAAAGAAGCACATCTCAATTGAGCATGTCCCAACTGAAGACCAGCTTGCAGACATCTTAACCAAACCTCTCTCAGAGGCAAGGTTTAACAAGCTAAGGGGAGAATTGGGAATGATGGATGATCTTCCCAGAGATGCATGAATCAGAGTTGTAGAAGTATCAGATGTGGACTCATCAGAACATCCCATCTCTGATACTCAAGCTCTTATCCATCAGAAGCTTGAATCAGAATCATGAAGGCTCAGACTTGCAAAAGTCAGAGTTGCAGGAAGGATCAGACTTGGTATTCATCAGAGGTCCTTATATCAGAACATCCCTATCTCTGATACAAGGGCTAATACTTATCAGAGGGGATGTGGACTTAGAAAAATTTTCTAAACTTCGGGCGAGGCTATTCAATAAACTGTGTTTTACCTTTTTTTACCCCGGTAGTTATTACCATATTTGGAAAACGGCTTTCCGCCCACATTCCATTAAATGCAACCTCGAAACCGTAAATTATATCAAACGTCCACTAACCCAAATTCATATATACTCATTCTGAAAACCTAAATCGTTACTGCAATTTTACTCTTCGACTTCAAACTTTGTTTCTCCAAATCTTCAACCTCCAAAACTCTCAAATTCTTCCAAGGATCCAAAAATGAAGTTCATCAACATTTCCGATCTCTCAGAGGCTGAAGCAAAATCACTTGTGGCTAACATTGCCACCGGAATGAAGGTCGACATGTCCTCACTACCCTCGTTGGCAGAAAACCAGAAAACCATGAAGGCAGTCATTGCAGGAATGAATGATTCCCAGCTGACAAAAATTGTGGCTCATCCTTATGAGCATTTCAGTACCCTTGATGTGGCTGAGTTCTACCTCAACGCGCACATCACCGGCGACGCCATTCATTCTCAGGTACAAGGGAAAAGCCTGAAAATCGATGCGGATGCCCTCAACGAGTTCTTCAACATTGAACTCGACTCACAAGATGAAGATACTCCAACTCTCATCGACCTGGAGTCTGTTGATGTCTCTGTGCGGACATTCGTTGAAACCTACTGCCGGACAGATGCCACCGGAGTGGATAAACTATATATGAAGAAGAACTTGCTCAAGAAGGACTTTGAGCGCTTGATGAGCATAATGCACCGATGTCTGTGGTGCAAAACAAGTTCTACTGACCAGATGAACAACGCCAACTCAAAGGCCCTCTATGCAGTCCATCATGGGATGAACATCAATTGGGGGAAGGTTCTGTACAAATCCCTCACTGAAACAGTGGAAAAGAAAGACAAGAAAACAGGTCTATTCTCCACAAAGATGGGCCATGGTCTTCTTCTCTCCAAGGCTATTGCTAGTCAAGGAGTGGTTCTCAGAAATCCATCAACAGTTGATCATTCCAAAACCATCTTCCTCACCTCATCTCCCAAGGTGCATGTAGCTATTGCTGCAGAACTGAAGAAAACCAACAAGCAAGAGCAACTAAGGGAGAAACAAGTTACTACAGCTACGGTTAATGATGGACAATCCAAAGAAAAGAAGAAGAAGGTTCAGAAGAAGTCTGACAGCACCCCAGAGGAACTTGCATCAGAGGAGGATGCACCAACAGAGGCTCCTGTCAAGAAGATGAGACAGAAGAGGAGAAGAAGAGCTGTCATTCAGAGTGACTCTGATAGCTCCAAATCTCCCATCAGAATCCAGAAGAAGAAGAAGCAGACCAACTCTCCTCCCAAGGAATCAGAACCTCAGGGGGAACCAGCACCTGAGCTGGCTACTGCACTGGTGATCTCTGATGCTCAGGGGGAACCTGAATCTGAGATCCAGCCCATCTCTGAATCAGCATTGCAAGTCACCATCTCACCACCAGAGCACCCAACCTCCTCAACTGGAATTCCTGAGGTAGATCCCATCTCTGCTCTTGAGAAACAATTCCAAAGGGTGCTAACATGGAGGAAGTGGAGAATGGGACCTCTCCAACAAATTCTTGCCCAAGCTGCCACTTTTGAATCTGAGGAAGCTGAAGTTCTCAAATGGGCTGGTACTGATGACATATCATTATGCTTCGACCTTAACTTCCTACAATCTACTCTTGAGAAGAAGAAGGCAAGCTACAAGGGAAAAGAGAAACTGACTGCTCCACCATCAGAAGAGCATGTCAAGCCTCTATCAGAGAGTGAGATCCCCATCTTTGATGAATGGCTGTTGGAGAAGAAAAGAAGGGAGTCTCTCATCAAGATGAAGCCCCTTCCAGGTGCAGAAGGTGAACCCTCCACTGCCAATGATATATCTCTGGCAATGCAGAACCTTATCAGAGAATGGAGAGAGTCTCCAGTTGAAGAAACAGCTCTTGAAGTACTTCCTAACTCTCCTTCTCCCCTACCATCACCTCCCAAATCCCCTTCACCCAAACCAGTCACACCAACCACTACTCCACCCCCATCTCCTCCTCAACCTCAGCAAATCCCTTCTCCAACAACCAAGAAATCCTCCACACCTAGACAACCCTCACCCTGCCATCAGAACACCCCCATCAGAAGCCGATCACCCTCACCTCCTCCTCCATCACAACATCAGAGAACACCTATCCCTCAAACTTCACCTCATCAGAGCCTCAACCATCAGAAATCCAATTCCCCCTCTCCTCAGCAGAAGCCTACATCTAAATGTCCTTCCCCTCAGCATTCTGCAGCCTCCACTCAAAAGAGAGAACCAGTTGTAAGGATTCCTTCCTCAACTGAAGATAATAATGGGTTCCTTACTTCCTCTCTGGCTTGTGACCTCCAATCTAACAAGAGGAAGACCCCTACTCCTCCTCTATCTCCTGCTCAGCCTCAACCGCAGGTCAACCAAGTACCTCAGCCAGAACCACCCAAAGCTGTCCTCATTCCCTTCCAGGAATTTGTGGAATCAGCAGAGGACTTTGGAGATCAGATGGTGGCTGGACTGAACAAGCTACTTGTACTAAATCAGAAGCATGATGCTCATCTGGATTTGGTACAGTACAACATTGAGTCAGGACTTGAGAAAATCGCCAACGCCCTCTCACAACTGTCGACTACCTTCTTCAGCTACATGAAGACATCCAATGAGAAGGTTGATAACATTGCTTCCGAGGTTGCCAGTCTGCACACAGTCCTGTTCTCACAATCTCAGACTCTCTCTGCTCAAGACAAGGCTATTCAAGACCTATCTGATGCTGTGGATGATCTTCAATGGTCCTCTGATAAGCATGCTGAGCAGCTCACAGATGTAGAGGACATCTGCAAAACCTTGAAGGAATTTGACATCAAATTGATAAACAGTGGAAAGGACAGGGATCACAAGTTGACCCTCCTTGAAGCTACTACCAAGGATATTCAGTCGGCTGTGGGCAAGCAAAAGGAGCTGATAGAAGGGCTGGCTTCTGTAACTCAGACTCTGTCAGGTACCCTTGAAGCTCTAAAAGAGAACAATGCTACAGAATTCTCGAAAATTGGACTCCTACTTGGTGATCTTGTTGATGCCAAAAAGGGGGAAGATAGCAGAGAACCTGTCCCACTTCCCAGAGAAGCAGAAGGTCCAAGCTCCAGAGCCATTAACCCTGCTAGGTACTTTGAAAGAGCAAGGCAAAAGAGGCTAGCTGCAGGCATTCAGAGACCCCCTCCTCGCTCCAAGAAAGGGAAGAAAACTCCCTCATTTACTCTGGCTCAATGGCTTAACAGTGACTTAGCTACACCTGATGCTGCTCAATTCAGAGAGATGAAGAAGCATATGACCCCTACTCAACAAGAGAATCTCGTTCTGGATAAAGATGGACTAATAATAATTAACCATGGTGGGTCTATGCAAGAAGCAGAAGACTGGTGGAGATTGAAAGTGATCCCTGGCAAGGACCTATCTGAAGCCATCAGAAACTATCTAGATTGCCAGCTTGAACCTGCCTGGTCAGAATATCAGAATCCCAGGAATCTTGCTACAATCAGAGCTAGGGTCAATGCTGATCTGAAGGAAATTGAGGCAAAGGAAGCTGATCTAGAAGAGGAAGATATCTAAACTCTATCCTCTTGTTGCTTTAAATATCTTTCATTAATAAGATAACCAGCTTGCCTCTATTTTGCATGGCAACTTCAAATTTTTTTCTCTATTGCATTCTGATTATTTATGCTCTGATATCTTGTGTTATTTCTTATTTTATTTATCTGATTGATTGTACCTTACTCTTACTATTCTCCTATGCCAAGTGCCCACCAAGATTTTAAATGAAAGTTTTTTTTTAACCTATTTTCTTTATGGTGAAAGGCACTTCTCTGGAGATAGTTTAAGGGTTTTGGCATCATCAAAAAGGGGGAAATTGTAAGGAATAAATGTAATTAGATTTTGATGATGCTATAGGATTAGAAAGTTAGAGTACCCCCAAGTTAGACTTTATGTATTAGATTTTTTAATTGTAAGTATTAGTGTAGTCGACGATCAGAGTTGCTCTATTTTGGATCAGATCAGAAGTGCATCAGAACTGCTCGACCAGACTTGCTCTATGAGAACTGCTCCATCAGAGTTCTCTTACCAGAAGTCCATCAGAGGTGCATCATGAGAGTTGCTGATAAGACTGGACATCTGATAGCCGATGAGAACTACAGATCAGAAGCACTCATCAGCGGACCTATCAGAGTCAGAGTTCAGTCAGAGATCAGAAGACCATCAGAACTCAACTCATCAGATAGCCATCAGAATCCAACATATCAGAAGAACCTGATCAGAGCTCGACGAACACTCAGACGATTTCAAGCAACATCCAACAGCTATGAATTCAACGGGTAAAAACATCCAACGGCTAGAAGACTGTGCATGAAAGGAAAGCATTTAATGCACATTAAATGAGCCTGATACGCTGAAGGATTGATTGCAAATGATTGACCAAGGAATCCGGGAAGATATATTTTAAAAATAGAAACCTTCCAAAACGGCGGTCAAGTCAACTGTACGCGCATTTAATGCAGTTGTCTCCTCCTCCAACGGGCAGACAACCCCAATATATAAGCTACTCACCGAAGAACAGGGACATAACTTTGCTACAACTTTTGCTCATCAAATTTACAAGCTTTCTTGAGATTCAAACTCCACAACACAAAAACAAGACAAGCTTACGTTGGGAAGATTCAAACTCCAAATCTCTGATCCCCAACAAACAAGCAAAGTTCATCCTGCTCTTCAACTCTTCAAGAACTTCATCAAACATCATTTGTGACGAAGCAAGTTGGAGGAAAAACTCTGTTTTTCAAAAGGATCTTCTGAAAAGAAGGGCGTCCAAGTAACTGCAGTAGTGAAGTGGTGATACTTCCGGGAAGCTGAGTGAAAGGATCAGCCATCAGGACGTGGAACTGCATCCTGGGTGGCATCTAGGCTTGAAGAAGACGAGGAGTGCTTCTTGAGTGCTAGGATTTAGCTTTGTAACCGATCTACTTCAAAGCTAGTGGAACAGTGGACTAGAGGAACGAGTTGTTCCTTGAACCACTATAAAATATCTGGTGTCATTTACTTTACTGCAATTTATATTTCTGCACTTAGGATATTAACTGATTAACTCTAAGACTTGGAATCTGTGATCAGCAGATCTTGTTTTCAGAGTTATCAGAAAGGCATTTGCCTTAGTGTTTCTGAGGCTACCCGGACAGATCAGAATCCGCTGCCAAGGCCAGTTCTGATATCAGAACCAGCCTTTCTCTGTCATCAGAATCAGACCTTCTCTGATAAGTCACTTCGGACTTAGAGAAAATTTGAAAAACCAACCAGTCTATTCACCCCCCCCTCTAGACTGGTTACCATATTAAACGGGACCAACAGGGACGTTGTCCATGGCCGGTTCTCCGTCAAGTTCAGCCGCCGCCTCTGGTTGTCCGTCATGTTCAGCCGTGGGCGCCGCCGGTTCTCGCTCACCTTCATCCTCCACCGGAAAATCTCCTTCAAGTCGACAACCACCGGTTGTTTCAGCCCAATCAGCCCAAAAATCGTCCACCATAGTATCAATGATAGTTTCATTCACAAAGCCAGGAAAATCCATTTTTTGGATACTTGTTCTGCTGCGGGAAAGAAAAAACGACGAAGAGGGGAGGGAGGGAGGGAGCTGTGGGAATAGAGGGAAGGGGAGGGGAAAGAAATCGCACGTGAGGGAGGGGGTAAAAAATGGTAATTTTTGGGCCTATTTATAGTGTGTAGGTGTGTGTACCAAATGTGTGTACCCCAAGCCCAATTGAATGGAGGTAAGGTGCGACGAATATATGAGTAATAGTCAGAATGTGTCTCATTTTGGACTTGATTCAGAGTTTCCTTTTATTCCAATCCTCTATTTTTTGTAATTCTTTTTATTTGAGTAAGCAAAAGGTGCTTATTATTTTAGTCATCCTTTTTCTTTGTAATTTAAGTACAAGTTCATTTCAAATTCAAGTGTTAGAAATGAACTGAAAAACAAACTACCTACGTCCCAATTTACTTAGTCAAAGATGGTAAACTTTGTTGGTCCCGGTTACACAAGGAACAGTCTAGAGGGGGGTTTTCAACTTTTTCAAGTCTAAGTACCAGACTTAACAGAATAGTATGTTCTTAAGTAGGACAGAGTGGCAGCGGAGTCTTCTGGGGGTATTCTGGTAGGATAGTAGCCTACAAACACACAAAGGCAGTTTGCCTTTCTGTCAACTCTTAAGACAAGATTTGCTGAACACAAAGTCCAAGTCTTTTAATCAGTTAGAAACTAAAGCAAGAGTAAAATGCAGTAAGTAAAGACACCAGAGATTTTTACAGTGGTTCAAGGAACAACTTGTTCCTCTAGTCCACTGTTCCACTAAACTTGTAAAAACACATATTACAACGCCTTGGCTCCTAGCACTTAAGAAGCACGCCTCGTCTTCTTCAAGTCTAGTTGTCACCCGAGATGCTCTTTCTAGCTTCCTGATGATTGGCCTTGTTTCACTGAGTTTCTTGAAGTATCCCCAGTTCACAACTCCAGTTACTTTAAGACGTCCTTCTTAAACAAGATCTTTGTGAGTAAAACTGTTTTCTCCAACGTGCTTCAAAGAAGATATGAAGATGAAGTTCTTGAAGTGTTGAAGTACTGAAGGAACTTTTTATCTGTTGGGTGTTGAAAGATCTTGAGAGTTATTTAGCTTCAATTCAAAAATGATAGAGAGTAGAAAGTTACTCGGCCAGTTGCTTCAAAGTGTATCATATATACTGAAAGATGTCTTCTCGTTTGAGTGTAGAAGACAGCTTCATTAAATGCTTGTACTGTTGATTTGACCGGTTGGTTCCAAAAGTAGACGACTTGCTATTTTGGGGGCGGATTAAATATTATTCGCCTGAATCCTTGGTCAATCATCAGCTTTAAATATCTCAACGTGTGAAGCACATTAAATGGGCATTTAATGCACATACTGTAGCTTTCCCGTTGAGAGGCTCCTAGCTGTTAGAGAATTTTTCGTTAATTTAACAGCTAAGGAAGCAAGAGCTGAAATCTCTAAGCATGAGGCCTTCTGGTGGACCTTCTAGAGAATGCAACCAAGTCCACAAAGAGTAAGGTAGCAGTTCTGTCCAGCCAGGCTAACAGAGGACCTAGGGTGTTCTGTCCAGTCGAATATACTAGTGCTCACACTTGGAAATTTCTAATACAATTTTCTAAAGGGGTACTGCTCTAATTTCCTAATTAGTCTAGCATCATCAAAATCTAAATACAATGTATTCCTTACAAACTTTGACCAATTATTTTAACTAATATATTTATGCAAAATTTAACAATTTTATACTTTTATGATAATATTTTTAACAAAGAATATTTTCATATTATTTTCATATTCTCAATATAAACATATTTTCTCTATATAAACATATAATCAGTCAAAGTGAGACGCCATTGAATTGAAAATTCAAATTTGACTGACTAAAATGGGACGAAGGGAGTATGTGTTTAATAAGGTTAACCTAATCAAAGCGACATGCATGAAACATGAGTAAAAATATTAGATCATGAGAAATTGTTATAATAGAAGAGGTGTTTGTAAACAATGTTGGATCACAGGACGTGATATGTGACATTATTGAAGAATACTCGAAAAACAAATCAAAACAACATCATCACCTAAGAAGTTCTTTAATACGTAGTAATTTATATTGCAATTATTAAACTTCAAACAGCTTGTACTCCGTTTTATATATTTACAATTTATCTTTTTCGTGTAATAAAAAACTAATTTATCAATCTCGAATCTGAAAAATAGATGAACTATCAATTCGGAACCTAAAAAATGAAATGTGTCCGTATAGGATCCGAATGATTGAAAACTATCAACCTATGACACAAAGTTCCACATATTCTAATTTATTTAATTTTTTTAAATCTCTTTGCTAATTTTTGATGAGTTTTTCTTCACAAAAGTTTCTTAGTTAGGTAAATTAAAAAAATATTTAAAAATTGTAAAATAAAAATAATAAAATTCATGACTACTTAGGTCCTATACTGACACATTCATCTTTAAGGTCTGGATTGATAATTCGTGTATAATTCATGTCCTGGACTGTTAAAATTTCACAAAAAAATATGATTTAATTTATAGTGTATTTATACAAAACTCCCTCCGTCCCGTTAAGATTGTCCCATTTTACCTTTTCGGGAAGTCCCACTAAGATTGTCCCATACCAAATTTGGTAAAGTTTGTGTGACTCTAAATCATTCTTACTTTATTCTTACTTTATCAATTTAATATCAACCACAAAAACTCACTTTTCTTAATGATCGTGCCACATTCTCTTATCCCAATCTTAGTGGGACGGAGGTAGTAATATTTATAATATTTACATATTACATCCCGTGCAATGCACATGTGAAATATTAGTTCAAATAATCAAAGATGTGCCTTCGTGTGCGCAAAATTTCCCAACTGGAAATCGGGACTAGACATGCCCTTCCTCTTCCTCCTCCCCCTCCCCCTCCTCGTAATTTCTATTTTCTATTTTTTTTATTTATAATTACACCATTTCTCATGAAAATGTTTGAATTTTCATCATCAAAATGTTATTAATTTTCTTTTGAAAATGGCATATTTTCTCATAAGGAAATGTCATATTCATAGTTGTCATGCCGCACAACGATCGTCATGGCGCGGAGGTAGTTTCCCGCCGCAATGGCGATGGCGCACCAGTAAATTACAACATGAAACAAGTCTAAACATAACTTATTGACAATATACGTGTATGACTTGACCATCAATTAAAGAGTAGAATTGTTAGATAACTTATAAAATCGTACCAAAAAATAACCAAATCAAACCAACTTAATTTCCACAACCAGTTCGTGTCTTAAAAAGACTGAATTTAAAGTTTGATCATTATGATCTGTTGACTAATACTCATAGTCACCCCACTCCTCGTTCACATATAGTCATCATACTCATCTTCCTCGTCTTACTCCGATAAGAATTTCTTCCCTATTCTTTTCACTATCAGAAGTAACGTGTAGTGTATCTATCCCATCTTAATCACGTAACTTATGAAGTGTTGATGTTGATGTGGATGCTTGATCTAGTGTTTTGAGTTGTTTCATTAACGCCAGTTACTTCTTTCTTCCACAACATCCCAGTTGTTGATTTCATTTTCCTCTGCAGCCTCATCAATCCATTCATTGCAATCCTCAAGAAAATCTAGACATATTTTTATTTTCTTAAAAGCCGAATCTTGAAGATGCTGGATTTATAGAATGTAAACTAGATCATTCATTTTTCGGCAACATATTTGTTTGTTTGTTTCTTTGGACCTAATATTGATAGATAATATATTAGTTAATCAATTATTATTTGTCGAAGTAAAAAGACTTGGTAGAAAAAAATTACATTTTCAAATGCACCCCAATTTCTTTCACATCTAGATGCACTACATGTTAAACTCACGATGCGCACTGCAAGATGTTGCAAAGTAGTAGAAGAAGAAGATCTACTAAAAATTGAGTTTAAAAATCAACTGCATTTCTCATATTTCGTTAAAAGGTTAATTTCAGTTCTTTTAAAAATCAACTTTAGCAGTATGAGTAGTACTATTAATCCGTTTATATTAAATCTCAAGTGTTACAGTGTTTTTAATTCCAAGCTTTGCTCTCTCCGAAGCTTCACATGTGAAACCCATCCACAATTCTCAACACCTTCACAAGAGGCAACAAAATCTTCATCACAAAAGCCACACTTTGCCAAAATGTTTGGCGGTACACTTCATCACACAATGCTTTGCCCTCTATTATTTTTTGCAAAGTCACTTTCAAACAATTGTGGTGAAGTAAACGTCTACCTCATCAAGACATGTTTTTCAGTGAGGAGGCTTTGAAGAGTCAAGAATTTTGATGTAAATTTTGATGTGAATTATTTCATCAAGTTTAAAACAAGAGTATGGTTATACATGTAGGTAGTAATACCTGGGGATGTCTTGACCACTTTTGCTAATATTGGAATCTGCTTAGAAAAATCTTCAAGAATAAGGTCAAGAGAGTGTGCAGCACAATCAGATGTGAAGATATGTGGGCACCTTCGCTCAATTTTCCGCTTAGTTAACCCATATTTTTTAGCATTATCTTTCACGATCTGTATCACACTTTGCGTCCTGAATTCTTGAATCCATTCATCAAACCACTTAAAAGGAGCTTCATTGATCTTCTTATATGATGAAGCATCAATGGGTTTCATGAAAATAGTCCCCTTGATGGAGTGGACACAAAAGTTTACAGAGTTCTGTATCTTTTGTCTTGCCAACCATCATACATTATGGTGCACCCATCCATCTCCAAAAATTTCTCATGCTCCCTTACCACTTCATTTGTTTTCTCCACTTTTTTATGTAAACATTTTTCTCTCACCTCATGATATGTAGGTGCCTTGAACCTGGCCCCAAATCTTCCTATCTATTTGGCGGTTTCTTTAAACAACGGGTCACGAGCCGTATTATATGGGATGAAATTTCTGTACACCCACAAGCTTAAAATATGAGCATATTCTTCCTGTTCTTTTGATTTCATGTTTGATGGGGTTGTAGATTGGATCAAATCCCCCTTCTTCTGCTTCTTTGTTGGATAAACAAACTTATCCATATATAGGCTCGCTATCACTTGCTCCCACTGCATCTGAAGGACCCCCGGTACTCTTACGACATCATCCTCATTGTCGTACTCTACATCAGATCCAGACATCCCTCCACTGTATGTACTCCGAAATGTGTTTTTAACTATATTTGTATCGGGGCATGAACCAGATTCTCTCAAAACCACTTATAGGGTTGCCTTCTTCTCTGCAGGGATTTAGTCGCATTTTCTAGTGTTGTGGTGATTCTCATCCAAGTGTGATTTCATTCTTGTAATACCGCCTTTAGTTACATGATCGGCCACAAAAGTTGCATTTGAAAGTATTATTATCCTTGTCATTTAGCTTTTTACAATACTCCTTTGCATAGACACTTGACATATTTTTACAATAACCTACATGTTTTTATTTGTGAGGGTGATTGTGTGGGTGGTCCCTGGTCGCTAGGCAGTGGTTGGATGGGTGTTGGGTGGTCGCAATAGATGGATGCTCGTTGGATATTCACTGGGTGGTCCTTGCTATCTGGTTGCTCTATCAACATTGGTCGTATACCTCTCACGCAGATACAGAGTCTGTCACGCAGATAAAAGTCGGATCTTGGTATTATTAGCCGTACTTTGTTTTTGTATTCAGAGAGTCACATGTTACTTACTCAGGTAAGGCATGGAAGTCAACCCATGCACGGAGAAACCATTATTATTCTGGGCCTATTTTTTAAAAAAAATTAACACCAGTTTTGGCGCAAAATAGCGGCGGCGTGGCGATAGTGCACATATGGCAACACAAACTTTAACATGTACGCCATAGCCAACAATAGTGGCGAGGACACCGTGAATCGCCAAAGGAGAGAAATTGCGAGCGCCATTTGCGCTATCGATTACTATGACCATATTTTTATATGAAAATGACATTATTCTTATTAAGATAGAATTCTCGTTGCAACTTTGTAGAGACTCGACAGAGGGTGGCACATCGCAAGAGGATGGTGGCGACTCCCTCACTGAAGGGTGTGAGGGACTTGCTCGAGAGGTTGCCGGAGCGTAATTTGTTTGGACCTGAAAGCTGGTGTCGTAGACCTTAGCTTGTCTGAGAAGCTCCCAAGAAGCTATAAAACATAGAAGTCACACCTTTGCACTTTTACATTGTTATAATTTTAGTCCTATTTAGGGAAATTTCTAAAAAAATCTTTACTTTTTTGTCCGTCCCAAAATAATCTTTACTTTCCCTTTTAATCAAAAATTCGTGTTTCACAACAATTCTTACATATTCTTACACATTTTTCTCTCATTTGCACAACTCACCCCACACAATTCTCACTATCTTAATGTCTGTACCAAATGTACTTTGGAATATAATTTAGTGACGGAGGAAGTAACAAGCAAAAAGTCACTACTTGAAGTTATAAAACTTGGCTTAAATTGTTTATCGTAACAAATATGACACTTCTTGTTCTATTAATATCCTCCGAAGAATGTGTTTTCTTCCATATAATATAGCATGATTTATATTTGAGTGAAAAAACTGAAATCAATCTAGTACGTTTTTATATATATACATTTTAGCGGCTACCTAGAAATCAAATATTTGTAGCGGTCACTGTCTGGCGTATCGAGCAAGGGTTTTCTCGCATATGAGAGTGGCGGTGGTGTTCCTCTTGTTTCATCAGCACATGGATGATCCGATCCAATTGAGAAATCTGGAACAATTGTGCAATTGATTAATGTTTGAAGAGGAGGGGACAGGCTTGGCACTCTGCGAAAGGAAAAGGCCTATGGGTGGCATCGATGAGGTCTTCCGTCTGGCCTCGGTCGACATCTTCTCACGGAAAAGACAATAAAGCTTCCCTAATTTAGGGATGTCTTGGCCTCAACGTACCAGCCAAGGAGTGGAGTAGTGCTCAAGCTGGTGGAGGAGGGAGGCTTGATGTTTGTGGACGTAAGCGAGGCCCTGGATAAACCAAAAAAATGGAAGGGAGGCGGGTTCTGGGTATCACACCTACCTAGGTCCTTGATGATTTTCTCTATCTCAAGATGCGGTTTGAGGGTCCTCATTGTTCTCGGAGGGCCCTTTAGTTTTAGTTGGTATTTTTGTTCTAGTTCTTTTCAAGTCAGACTTTATTTTGCTTGTGTTTTTCTTGTTTCGTCTAGAGTAATATAGATTAAGGCGAGTGATGATGAGTCACTTTGCTTCTGTTCTGCTCGCACCAGAACACTTCTGGACCGTTACATCCTATAATAATGTCCAACATTCTTCTCTTTAATGCATCTTTAAATGGACAGTTGTTTTTGACATATTAATGCCATGCCCAACGCTTCTAGGAGCTTTAATGGACAACCACCTGTCCATGAATAATAAGACTAATGGAATGATGTTTTGTAAGTGAAGTTTTAAGGAGTCATATATGACTCCTCAAAAACACTTGGTAATGAGCCATATATGTTTAGTTGGGCTCTCCACCAAAAGAATGTGTGGTGATGTTAATGCCACATAGGTCATATGATTCCATAGAAGGAGTCATGTATGACTCTATAGAATTTTTGTTTTTTGTAGAGGATGTGCCGTTATAAAAAAAGGAAGATAACATTTCACCATTTATTCTCTCTTAATTATGTTATGAAACATTGGCAATTAAGGATGTGCCACATATCCATATGATTCCATAGAAGGAGTCATGTATGGCTCTATAGAATTTTTGTTTTTGTAGAGGATGTGCCATTATAAAGAATGAAGATAACATTTCACCATTTAATTTATTGTCTCTTGAAACAAAATTATGTTATGAAACATCGGCAATTAAAGACCTAAGGTCCATGATATGATATATAACGGATATGGATAGCTTTTCAAGCTTTTAACCTTAGTTCCCACAAAGCTTTACATGTTAGCATGCTAAAGAATGTAGATAGAGTGCGACTATGAAAGTGTTAAGTGTTTAAAGAAACGAGTTATGCCGTACTTATATGCATGATTTGATAATACAAACATGTTTCTATGGGATATGATTCATATTTTCCATAAATCATTTATTTTTGTCTCATTAACTTTGTGGGCCAATTACTTTATCAAACACCACTGTTAGTTACTTTTCTGATTAAACTTTCCGAAGAGACTATTTTATCTTCTTTTTATATTAATATTTTATTATTTATTAATAAAATATGTTCAAATACATAATTTCCAGAATTCAGCAGATTCAGTTTAATCTGATTATCTCAACCATAACTTTCTTCGTGCTTAAAAAAATCATATTTTCCAACAATTTCAGTAGATCAACCAAACTTCAACATTGCAAAATGAATTATAAATCTTATTAAAATGTCTTAGGAATACATTGACCATGCAAAAGATCAAAATTATTTTGTTCAAACCTATGCACCAACACCTTCAAGGGAAATATTATACAGACAAACGTGAATTTAAAAAAAAAAACCAGTTAGTAGATATCACGACGTTCTTGGTGGTGGCCAATTGAGTTGGCGGTTGGAGGTGTTTCTGACTCAGCGCCGGGAGGTGATTCCTGGTGATTAATTACGCCAGCTTGTGGTGGTGGAGGCGCATTCAAAGTCCGCTTTGAATCATCCACATCACGTTTGGATTCACTGCATAAAATCAGCATCGCTGCAACAATAACAATAAACACGGTTGCCACCTTTTTAGAAGCCATGTTTTTATTTCAATGCTTTTATTTGTGAAAAATATATATACAAAGAACTATGAGTGGGTAATTCTATTATTTTATATGTGCTTTTGTATACAAAGAAAGTTAATTTATATATATAGCTAGCCAAAGTTCATGCTTGTATGGCATAGAAAATTTAGAAAAACTTCATTGTTATAGTTACATATAACCCATTCGTTAGTGTACGGTTTAGAGAAGAGATGGGAATAAATTAAAATAATCCATCAAAAAAACGTACAAATTTATGATCTCAATTTTAGATACTCCAACCAAACAACCCCCAATTACACCACTAATATAAAAAAGCAAACCCCATTTATAATAAGTGAGAAAATAAGGATGTGATTATGCATATCTCGAGAATTAATGAACTCATGGGATCAACTATTGAAGCTTCACCATTTCATGCTTACGTAGGAGGAGGGGTGGGCACGTACCGGGATGGAACGGGATTTGGGTTATTGCGGTACTTGTCCCGAATTAGAATAATGGTTCAGAACGCGACGTGACGGGACAAGGCATTGTCCTATTTTTGTCCCATTTAAACCGGTACCAGAACAAACTGGGATAGTTCGGGACATCCCAAAACATATACACAGCAGAAAAACTACCCCCACAACCAAAAAAATAACAAAGGAAATTGAAAAGAAAAATAGAAAAAGACAAACAAACAAAAAATAGTTCCTAACACAACATCCAAAACCTGTCAATAAAAAAAATATGCATTGTAAAAGATTTAACATACACATCTACAATCTTAAAAATGTATTAAAAACATTCTACAAATATGAGAGAAGTATTGAGAAGTGAAACCTTAATAAAATTCAAATTCCTTTGTACATAGAAGACTGTTCAAAATAAACATAGTACAATTGGGGATTCCACCTCTTAGCACATGAAATGCCTATAAAAATAGGCGCATTTACGAGTTACTACTTATTGGTAGTACTAATTGGTCTGCCATTTAAAAATTACAGGTGGGTATTTGGATTGAAAAACTATAAGTACTATCACTATTATTATTTGAAAACGGTACAACGGAACGGAACGGAACGAGATACATTTTATTTGTCCTGGTACTGTTCTATTTTGAAACGCTTCGGGTCCGGTATGAGACAAAAATAATTTGTCCTAATTACAACGAGACATTATTAGAATGGGACCGGAACATTCCGGAACGGGCCACCAAGACCGGGCCTTTTGCCCAGCCCTAGTAAGAGGATCGGATAGTCATATTTTTCAATACATGTTCTAAAATGGAAAATTGTCAAATAGTCACTCGTATTATACCAAAAAGTCAATTGAGCCTCGTAGTCTCGTATTATCAAATCATTCAATTAATCCTCCAAATTATAAAAACGCACAATATAGTTTAACTAGTTATTTATTGTTTTCAATTCCCTCTTCTCTTCTAGCTTCTCTTCTCTCTTGTTCCTTAGCCAAGCCACACCCCTCCATTTCCCCTCATATTTCCCTCTTCTCCCCCCCCCCCCCCCTCCTTTCTCTCTTCTTTCAAATCCCTTCCTTTTCCCGGCCTCTTCAACCAACCCAATTTAACCATGTATTTTTTTTGTTTTCTCGGTGTTTCAGTATTAATGCTCCGTGTGCTCCTAAATGTCCAATATATAATAAGAAAAAGTATAATAACTATTAGTGATTAAATAAGCTGGGTTTTTTCTTAAATATTATTAATACAAAAGTATGGAGAAAATATTACTTATTAACTATTAATATTAATGATTATAATTGTGTTCAAAGTTCACATTGTACTATCGTAGTAACTTAAGTATAATTACTACGATGTAAATATGAACATAATTATAGTTACTAATAGTTATTATGTAATAGTTTTGTCCACCAAGTTATAAACAATAATATTAATGGAATTTTTCATTAAATAATGACTGAGAACTTTGCCAATCAAAACACAATGAAACCTAAAGGTCAACAAAAGTAGCATAAGAAAAAGGTATTAAAAGAATGGTTAATGTGACATTAATCAAACACCATACTTAAAGTTACATACATTTGTTGTAGCAAATTATTAATCAGAATGAGGCCATACCGTATCGAAGTTTTAAGGATACCAAAAAGTTCAATAAAAATATTGATATTTCTGATACACGCATGCACTAAACTGAAATTTCAACAATTTTTCCATCATTTCTCTACTTGCGATATGATAGTGGCTGGCATTTTACGTAAGCGAGTTCATCACACTTGGAGCCCGTCTAATAGCGTTGAACTCCGCGTAATCGGCTGAATTTGATGAAATTAATGAAATACTAGCTGGAGCGGCTGAATTATGGAAAAATTAATTTGAAAATATATTTTATTTATAGATTAAAGAAAAAATAAACTTCCTTCGTCCCAAAAAACTTTGTCATCTCATGAAATTCGGACCATGATTTTGATTAATATAATATTATTGAAGTTATAAATTTTATACCTTTATGAAAGTGCTTTTAACCAAGAACATTTTCATATGGTTTTTAAATTACGAATTATTTTCAATAAAGATATATAGTTGGTCAAAAAAGTTAAGATGATTTTTTTGGGATCGGGGCAGTATAAAAATAGCTAAAATGATCATCTAAAGAAACTTCAGTAATTCAAGCGCAAAATCAAAAGTTACGTGATTGAAAAAAGTTAGATCCGCCCAATATGCTGAAAATATGGGTTAATCTAATTTATATGTGTGCTTCTGGTCAATGAAGTTCTTTGTGATTTATGTTTGTACTTATTCATTTAAGTTTTAGTTAGTTTCTTTTATGTTTTTTTTTAAATTACCGAAACAAAGTTTATTTGCACAAATATGACTAATATGGAGTAGTAACTACAATGTAGTATTATGGTAACTTAAGTTTAAAAACGGAACATAAATGACTATAATTCCATTATTACTCTTATCATTAGTTAATTTTTTATAAACAATCTTTATTTTAGTTATAACTTATAAGTATGTAATTATTTCTTCCTCTGTTGATTCTTATGTCCAAGACCTCGGAGTTTGCCCCACCGATTTGGTGGTTTGCCTAATGGGGTTAAAAAATCTCAATGTCCAAGAATACGTCAAGATTTTAAACAAAGATTTCATATAAGTTTATGTTATGATTAGTTTTCACTCACCCCAATCTTTCCTCTATACCTTAAACTAACAAGAGGTTGATATGGGGCTACAATTATAGGGTTGTTATGGCCGGAGCTTATTATACCATACAACTATGAATCCTAGCTAGCTATAAAAATCAATGTTTCTTGCATATTTATTGTCCCCCAATCGAAATTCTTTGGGTATACCTTTTGTAGAACGACAAACAAACATAAAAACAAGCCAATGGCTTCCAAAAAGGTTACAATAATGTTTGTTATTGTTGTTGTAGTTTTGATTTTATGTGGTGGATATGCAGATAGTGATCAATATGAAGCAAAACGATGTGCTGATAGTGTACCTCCACCTCCAGCAGCGGGCTCACTTCGTCACCAAAAATTCTCACCGGATTTTGAGTCGCAACCAAACTCCGTCTTTAATGGTCATCGCCAGCAACCACAACGTCATGAATTCTGATTTTAATCAACTTATATTCTCGACCAATTGTTTTCTTTTCTTTGTAATAGTAAACATCTTTTTTTTTTAAAGAAAATTAGTATTTCACCCGTGCGATGCACGTGTCAATCAATATTAATAGCGGTGGTAGTTTTAAGAAATGGGAATCAAAATATGAATTTAGTGAAATGTACTCACTCTGATCCGTATGTGTATATAAATTAAAATAGAGGTAGTGTAAACCAAAATGTAATATTTTATATTTTAGTTAAATAATCGCAACTATAGTTATAATGAGCGTGTACAATTTTAAACCACCTCACCATATGAGGATATAAACATAACAACTTTACACACATTTAAGTCCATAAATTCAATTCCTAAAATACTTAAGGAAAGGCCTCATAAGCAAAACTAACCCGACATAATTTTAAATTGTTATAATAAATCTTGATTTGTACAACTCTCATTGTGAATTGTTTGGGATTTCATGGTTTAAATAAGCAATAAGATGAAAACGAAATGAACAACTCTTAAATGAGTACATAAAAACATATTTTTCATATTTGTTATGTTATGTCCTACCCATTATTATGACCTATATATTTTAAAAATTGAGTGACGGCTGAGATAATTTTTCAAGAAATGACACATTTCTTAAGATCCATCCACATCATAAGTAGAGGTGGACATGATTCTGATCTCAAGAACAACCAATTTTCAAATAGGAAATGGAAAATAAAGTTCAAGGCCTGGACCAAGACGGGGCAGGCAGGAGTGAGGTCTCAAGCTCAATTTGAGGAAACACTTCAAAAGGGGTAGAAGTACATTTAGAGCTCATTTTCTCACATTGTAATTGATCGAGTTGCTCGAATCTGTTGAAAATTGATAAAATTCTAGGTGATGCGTTTTAATTAGGCAAATCTGTTGAATCATTTAAATTAGGCACATATTTAAAATATATTTTATTACTAAAATAAAAAAAATTATATAAAAATAGTTAAAAGACTCATCTAGCCAATTCAATGAAAAGAGTAACTCCAACCTTACTTATTAAATTATTAAACAAATCATCACTGCATTAGATCAAAAGTTATGTGTTTGATAAAAGTTATTTTGATTTTAGTGCTTTTGTTAATTGCTCAACATCCAAGACCCAATTTATAAATATACCTCTACTTCTCTAAACATTTAGACAATTTGTGTATTATTAAGAAAGTTTAATGGAAATTAAAATTTTATAAAAATCCCAACACCCCAAAAACAATGAAGTGACTAAGTGGGTACCTAAATACATTATATTTATGAAGCCAAACTAAAAACTCAAATTGAAAAGAAAATAAACAAATAAATTCTCCAAGAACAACAACTCCAAAACCAGACTATGCCAACCAGAAATTTTCAATTCAATTAAAAATATGCTTAAATTAGTTTGATTAATTTTGAAAGGAAATCGTTGTATTTATATCATTAGTTCTAATATCATCACATCAATCAGAGGAAAATCACACCTGACACCAACTAACCTCTACCAACTACGTCTGTAAACCATATGATTAGGCATAAGAGCGGTCACCCCTAAAAGAGCAACATGAATCATTAACCACCAAACAGGCTAATCACGGCTATCACTGGTCATATAGATCCATATACTCCTAACAACATAAACATAAGCTAAATTCTCAATCATCCTGGCAAATCTAGAAACATAGACTTTAACAAGAATTCATACAATTAGATAACAATAACTAAAAGAATAAATTTCTCAAACTCTAACACCTCGTTCAACCCATGACAGTGGTTCAATCGGGAAGAGGCCGAATCATCATTACCGATGTGATTGATCCTCCATCGCCGGTCAAACTCTGACCTTCGCCAAACCCGCCATGTAAAATATTCACAAAAGTAGGATGTGCCCAAAACAAATCCGTCAAACAATTAGTTGAATCATTTCTCCTATGCCATTCCACATAGGAGAAACCATTCAATCTTTTCATAAGTTGTTGCATTTGTGATCTCCCAACTCTCTCAATCTTTCTATGTTTTTGGCAGACATTATATATTGTCTTCGTTATAGTAATATTCTTCTCATTCTTCTCTTTTATTGTCATAAGAGAATCTACAATGCTGATGACTTTTGACCCCCTCCTCTCTCTTCCACGTCATTTCCCACCAAAAACCTAATTCTCTCTAACCTATCACACTTCCTCCCCACTATGGTGACCTAGGTCACTTAAAATTTGTATATTCTCTCTCCATATTTTTGGTATATTCCACCATTATTAATTACTACGTAATATAATTTGAAAAGGGAATATAAAATCCACATTTGACCCACTATAATTATTTATTGTTGGCATTGTATCTAGGTAGAGAACGTGTTGGATCCATTTTCAGAGGAAAAAATATTCTAAAACAGATAAAATAAGATGCAAGAGGGAAAGAAGTGGTAACTTTCGAAGTGACTAAACATATCCTTCATTGGTGTCTATTTATAGAGGGGGGGAAATCTATTTTTTCTGTATCCTTTTTTTACAATAAATTAAATTTAATGAGTAATAAATGAAACTAGGGAGTTGGAGGGATATTTGATGAAGTTGGTGGCTATCTTAATGGGGAAAAGAAGCCATCAGAACTCCTTATTCTAAATAAAAAGCCACATGGCCTTTTTAAAATTGGTTAGTCACAAAAATTTTGTCATATCTCATTCTAGACCTTCCACTTTGATCGATCACTTCCTTGACCTCCCATAGTGGGGATCAAGTGGGATCAACTTTTTTTTTAATCCCCAATGACCTCCCATAGTGAATGCTCTAAGTTTGTTTCTCGGTTTAACCATATTCTTCATCATATCCAAGAGCACAGTCTCTTCATCTTTACTTAATCTTCCCGCGCGCAAAAGAGTGTCCTTCAAGTTGCGCAGCTGGTAGATGGTTATGAGAGTCGCATAAAACTTTTATACACCACTCACCATCTTTTTCTAATTTTACACCCTGCAACAAAAATGGACAACTAATTCTTTTGTTCCTGTCCTTCGTTACTTACTACTTTCTTAAACTGCCTATAAGTTCCACCACGCTCACAACCAAGACGCAGTCTGGCCTTTCTTCCATTATTTGTAGCCGAAGAAGAAATTACCACAATAACATATCCTAGATCCTTCCCGGTTTCTCTAGTCCATGTAAGTAATTTATCCTTACTGTTAAATACTTGTGATGTAAAATACTTCAATTTCCTTGTATATGCATATATCTAATTTGTTTGGTTTCACAATATTTGTTTTTTTACTTACTTCATCGGTATAAAAAGCTCCCAAGACAATCAATGAATTCAGTTGATCTTCACAATTTAAATTCTGTATATCATGAAGAGCTTATTGAGAATGAATATCAATTTATAGAGTTAGAGAATGATCATCATTAAAACAATTTATCTCCTCGGCTTCTTGTTTATCATCATCATTTCCTTGCTCATGGCAGACGATGTGGTCCATACTCTCCATTTCATTTTTGAAGAATAACGCATTTGATAACACGATAAAAAATAAAAAAAAAACTACAAGAAATCATTAGCACAATATTGTTGTTTAGTAAATATGATTCAAATAAATCAAAATAAATACGTGATGGAAACTAATGCAACACACAAAACCTTTAAAATAATACTAAGGTTTTTTTATACATATTTTTAGATTTCAGTTGTTATGTAAAACAAACAAATAAATACATAAATAACTAAATAAATAAAGTAAGTTTGAACAAATTAAAAATACAATAACAACATCCAAGTTCTGGTCCTTAAAGATGTACGTAAGTTCGAACAACATGAGAGTTTAATATTCCCTCACATTTCCTCCAAGTTTAAAGCAATTCAATGCAATAGTACAATTTGGGTTTTGATTCTTTCCTTTCTATTTCTAGGTTTATTTGCTCTTTTTTGTGTGGAGTGAACTGTGAAAGATTAAATAGATCCATAAAAGCCTAAAGCAAGAAACCTGTAACTACATTATCACTTATTGAGTGAGACTATATTACTAGATATTCCATCACAGAACCTTCATGTTAGTTTCTCAGAGCTAACCAAATTGCTAATCAGTCAAAGTGGTTTAGCAGTGAGCTTTAATAATTAATATGCTGAATTCCCAAATTAGGCCATGTTTTTTTTTGCCTCTGTTGTTTTTGCTAATCAGTCAAAAGTGGTTCAGCAGTGAGCTTTAATAACCAAAAGTCAACAACATAATGTTTAAATAATTCAAAAGTGTCATTGAACATCTCGTACTTTAATTTTGTTTAGGCAAGTCTTGAAAATTGTCTTCTACATTTTTCAAGTGTTAGAGACTAAAACATCTATCCCTTTGTTCGTGCTCGTTTCAATCATCTTCTTACTTCATTGGGTTTATAATAAAAACCGTTCAAATTAGTTAATGAAAAAAACCGCTTAAATCCAAACTGTGAATTATGCCTTCCTTCTATAAAAAAAAGTTAATCGTTGTTGTTCATATTTTCGTTTGATCATGCAGGATTGCTTGATGACATTGTACTAACCTCATGTGGAATTGGAGGGGAAAAATTTGGCTTTCTGCGTTTATTGCTTCGTTCCTGCATTTTTGCGCTACAGAGGTTCCCCAGAGAAGGAAGTGTTTTGCGTTTTAGATTTACAGAGTTTCGTTCCTCCCAATTTGCGCTTCTGCGAGGCTTGCGCTAGGGGCTCCCATACTCTTCGTTCGAGTAACAAGGGGATTAGTCAGTCAAACGATCGTTAGGCATCAGTAATGGTAACTTAGAGATTTGATTTATTTTTAATTATCCCTATTGAATTTAGTGGATGTGTTTAGTAAAAAGAGGGTTGTGAATAGAAATTCTCATTCGAAGAGGACGAAAGGCAAAAAAAGTGGAATAGAAGACGGAGAAGGGGAGAGAGGATGGCATGATAATGTGAGAAAGTGCGAGAAAGAAATATAATGTTCAGATCAGAAATGAACGATAACTTCAGTCAATACAGCGAGAAAATTAACTTCAACCTTACTTTTTCTTATTATTACACAATTCAGCGCGCGAAATCAAAAATTACGTTTGATAATAAAGTTGCCTGATAAACCAACTAACATGCTTACCAAACAGGTTCTAAATATTTCAATGGTCCGGCCCAATTATTAAATAGCTGCCATCTAGCCTCACAACCTCTCTTTCTCCATCCGCCGCTTGAAACTTTGGTACCACCATAGCAAGTCCGAGCGTTCCCTTTCAAACAACGAATGTCTTTGTGCTTCCTTCGTGAACGTTCGTATGCGTCATCTCTTAAAACCCACGTGAAGTGTAACTCGACACCTACATGAAGCAAAGTACAATTCAGTCTAATTTTATAGTACGGAGCATTAAAATGGGCATTTTGCAGTAGAGCTGAGCTCTTAACGGAAACCCGACCCGACCCATTTTTGGCTTGATGTTTGGGCGGGAAAGTGGCCAAGATTTCTCTTTCTTTTGTACGTAGTATAATACGACCTCCGTCCCACCAAATGCAAAGCAGGTGAGAAATAAGAATAGTAAAAACTGTGGTTGAGATTTATGCAGAGGAGAAAGAAATGTACAGAACCATAAATTAGATGCAAAAGAAAAAAAGAAAGTTGTCAAAATCCAATGGAACGGAGGGAGTAGAAGAATAAAAGAAGAAAAGTGATTTTAATTTTATAGTACCGAGCATTAAGAAGTTATTCTGTTCGTCTTAATCTTATTACTTATTGCTTATTCTTATTTTATTCAGATCAGATCAGATTAGAAAAATTCAGATCAGATCAGATCAGATCAGAAAGATTCAGATCAGATCAGGAACATTCAGATCAGATCAGAAACATTCAGATCAGATCAGGAACATTCAGATTAGATCAGGAACATTCAGATCAGATCAGGAACATTCAGATCAGATCAGGAAAGTTCAGATCAGATCAGAAAAGTTCAGACATGATTTATCTTTTTTTATTATAATAATAATAATAATAATTATAATAATATTTATAATAATATTTATAATAATTATAATAATTATAATAATTATAATTATTATTATTCTTGTTGTTGTTATTGTAATTATTATAATTAATATTATTATTGATATTATTATTATTATTATTACTATTATTATTATTGTTATTATGATATTTATTATTATCATGATTATTATTATTCTTACTACTAATATGGTTGTTGTTGTTATTGTTATTAGTTTTGTTTTCGTTATTATCATATTATTGGAGTATTTACAATTAAAATTATAGAAATAAATATAACTATAAATATAATTACAATTATAATTATAACTATATTTATAACTAGTGTAATACGTATAATAGTAATTATATCTATTATAATTATGTTTGTAATTATAATTATAATTTTTGTAATTATGATTATAATTATAATTAGATTTAAATTATATATGTGTAATTACATTTATAATTATAGTAATTATAATTGTAATTATAATTTTAGAAATATTCAAATCAGATTAGATCAGAAAGATTCAGATCAGATCAGAAGGATTCAGATCAGATCAGAAACATTCAGATCAGATCAGGAACATTCAGATCAGATCAGGAAAATTCAGATCAGATCACGAACATTCAGATCAGATCAGAAAGATTCAGATCAGATCAGATCAGAAAAATTCAGATCAGATCAGATCAGAACTTAAAAAATTCAGATTAGAAACATTCAGATCAGGTGAAGAGAACAACTTCTAAATTATATGGATATAGATTTGTACCTTTTCCTATAAAAGAAGAAAAGTGAATACTCCCTCTGATTCAAAAACAAGTTCCATATTTCACTTCACACATATTAAGAAAAGAAATTTGACTTTACTGTGGAGTGCACTGTTTGGCACTGTTTGGACACTGTTTGACACTGTTTGGAACTGTTTTGATGTAGATAATTTGTCAAATAAGGAAAAGATTGAAAGTGGAACTTAATTTTGGAACTGTCCGAAAAGGAAAGGTGGAACTTGTTTTTGAATAGGAGAGAGTATTATTCTTAATTTAATTTGGAGAGGAAAAAAATAAAATTCTGCTTGGATAGACCATGAAAGATAGGTCCGGTTTTGAGGAAGACAATGGTAGCGGTGAAAATCGCTGCAAATCAGAGAGGCAGATTGACTTCTTCTCCATTCCGTTTTATCCACTCCGCGAAGTTCACCTCTCCAGCATCACATTCAACTCTTTCCTCAAAAGAATCTCTTTGTTCTAAAGCAGGTAACTTTACTCTTTCTCAGGCTAATTTTATTCTATTCATGTTGCTTTTACTGTCTACTGAATTTCCAATTCTCATTTTGTTTCAAAATATCTCTGCTTGTACACATTTGATGGGGTTTTCTTACTTCAAAAGTGTTTAACATTTTGAATAATGCAATAGTCACTTTGCTCTGGATTCAACTGCTAAAATGTTCAGCTTAAGTTAGATAAGAATGTAAATGTAATTCTTTTTAGTATGTTTTATTTTTCAGTTATCAGGTGCATTTTTATTTAATGTTCTTTTAATTTATAGCTGTATTTGATGTAAAAGAGTCCAGTTTCCCAATTATATATTCTTCCAAAATTTTAAAGCTGCTTTCATGCATTGTATTTCTTTTTTAAAGTTTTGATGGAAAGGTAGGATATCTTTTGAGGGTTCTTGTAATCTATGCATAAACTTAATGCTCATGAAAAATATTACAGACTATCAATTGCTCCTATGCAGTCTTGAAGCATGCAAAAATCCCCCCAATTTAAGGATTACGACCACAACACATTGCAAAATGATCAAATCGAGCTATGCAATGAATCCATCACTTCTGCGGTTGTTAATAATAGCATATATATCCTGTAATTACCTGGACCCTGCCCGCGAACTGGTCAATGAAATTTTGGAATGGAATTTTGATGTCGTCTCTGGAAATTTGATGATTGTGAGTTTCATGAAGGTGAAGGAAGTTGATGCTGCAAAGTCAATATTTACCAAAATGCCTTCCCGGGATGTGGTCACGTGGAACTCAATGATTGGAGGTTATGTAAAAAATAGGTTATATAATGAGGCGTTAAGTGTTTTCAAGAAGATGCTTATATCTGATAAGGAACCTGACCCATACACATTTGCATCTATAATGACAGCATGCGCGAGACTAGGGGATATCAGTAATGCTAAGTATGTCCATAATTTAATGATCGAGAGAAACATCAAACTTAATTACATCTTATCATCTGCGCTGATTGACATGTACTCGAAGTGTGGAAACATTGAGACTGCGAGAGAGATTTTTTCCCGCGTGGACCGTGGTAACATTTGCGTTTGGAATGCAATGATTAATGGGCTTGCGACACATGGTCTTGCTTCAGAATCCGTTAAGGTTTTCTCAGAAATAGGGACCAAAGGTGGCGTTCGCCCTGATTCCATAACATTCATTGCACTTCTAACCGCTTTTAGTCACTCTGGGTTGGTTGAGGAGGGAAAAAGACATTTTTATTTAATGAAAGAAGAGCCATTCTCGGTTCAACCCCAACTTGCACATTACGGGGTGATGGTTGATATTCTCGTGAGAGCGGGACTTCTTAGTGAAGCTTATTTGATGATAAAGGAGATGCCAATGAAACCCGATGTGGTTATATGGAGGACATTTCTAAGCGGTTGTAGGATCCATAAGAACTCCGAGCTTGGGGAACTCGCTGCCGCCCAAATATCACACCTCAGCAGTGGAGACTACGTGTTGATGTCAAACATATATTGCTCTGTGAATAAGTGGGACAGTGCAGAGGAGTTGAGACTTGCAATGAAACAAAAAGGCGTGCGTAAAAAGCGAGGGAGAAGTTGGGTGGAAATCGGTGGCATCATCCATGTGTTCAAGGCAGGCGACCGATCCCATCCGGAAAGCAGCGCTATATACAAATCATTGGATGTGTTGATTAAACTAACAAAAATGAAGGGGTTTCGTCATGAGACAGGGTTGGTATTGATGGATATATCTGAGGAGGAGAAGGAAGAGAATTTGGATTTGCATAGTGAAAAGTTGGCAATTGTTTATGGAATCTTGAAGACTGGTGTTGGGGATTGTATTCGGGTTACGAAAAATCTTCGCACTTGTCCGGATTGTCATTCGTGGATAAAGGTGGTTTCAAAGGTGTTGAATAGAGTGATCGTTGTGAGGGACCGTGTTCGTTTCCATCACTTTGAAGGCGGGTTCTGTACTTGTGCAGACTTCTGGTAATTGCTTTTCCTAAGGAAATCTGCCATTTTAGTATTTTGTAAGGGAAGTTCAGCTCCTCAACACAGAGCATGCTTATAGAGACGCCACAGGAAAAAAGGAAGGCAGGAGGATGTCATGAATCCAGCTTTGCCTAAGGTTCTTGCTGCAATTTCTTTGCAATTTTGTTTGTTTATTTTTCCTCTAAAACTTGTCAAAAGTATTTTTCATAACCACATTATAATTATCTTATCTTAGACTCCTAGGACGTGTTTACTTCAGTGGTAAAACCACATTTAGGTTTGTAAGACATGTGAAGTAAACACACATGTTGCTTACTAACCCAAACAGGCGCTTAAAGTGCCGCTTGCTAAGCATGCCACCCTCATGTATTAATTAAGCGGCAGATTAAGCTTCTTCAATTTCCGCATTACCCTTACCCCTACCCCTTGCTCTTACCCTGATTGTTACCCCTAACCCTACCCCTATTAACTCACCCCAACCCCAACCCCACCCAACCCTACGTACGCGTACCCCCACCTTACCCCCACCTCACCCCCATCCCACCCCACTCCTACCCCTAAACCCTACCCGTCTCTTGTACGCTGTTACCCCTGCGAGTAGAGCCGTCAAAATGGGCCGAAACCCGCGGGTTGACCTGTATAAACCCATTTATTGGTGGGTTAGGGTTGTGATTTTCTGACCCATTTAGTTGGCGGGTTTCGCGGGTCAACCCACGCGGGTTGCGGGTTTAAGTGGGTTGGCCCATCGGGTTGCGGGTTGGCCCATCAGGTTGCGGGTTGGCCCACGGGCCAATATACAAACATATTATTTTGATTTTTATTATCTTAAATATTGTTCTTTTACTGTCAAAATTATTATAATTACAATTAAAAAAATTACAACCACTGCAAAATAATTATTATTTCTATAATAAATATTCAAATAAATTGTTGAAACATATATTTTATGTTAAGTTCAATATATTATTTAATAATTAGTAGTCATGATTTAAAAATAATCACTCAAAAGGTTTAAGTACATATTACTTTTATACAATGAGTATTTTTGTTGCATACAGCCTAATAGTTTTCAAATTCCGGTATAACTAGTACGGAGTATTTAATACTACATATTGTTTTAATTAAACTTAACAAATATTGAGTTCTTAGTATTTTGATTTCTTATATTTCATTTGCTACTACTCACTAATATAAATATATTCAAGGCTAATTATTTTTTAAGAATATTTTGTCATGCATATTTTTTTCATTGGCCCACGGGCCAACACATTTAACCCGTGGGTTAGGCGGGTTGGGTTGGAGAAATTCTGACCCGTCATCAAACGGGTTGGCCCGACCCAACCCACATAAAGCATAACCCTTTACAGTCCGGGTCGGGTCGGGTTGGGTTGGCCCGTTTGACAGCTCTACCTATGAGGTAGGGGTACGAGGACGGGTAGGGGTAGGAGGTAGGTTCTTCACGTATTATATATACTTGTGTATACATGAATGCTCCAAAATCTTTTGGGAATAAAGCTTGAATGTTATTGTTGTTGTGTATACATGAATGTTTGTGTGTCTATATATGTATATGGATATTTTGAACATTTTAATGTTAAACGGTGTTTTAAATCCTGTGAAGTAAGCATAAGCTTATAGCACTGTTATTTTACGAGCCGCTTATTAGCGCAGGTCTTTACAAGCACAACTTAGTAACCTATGGAGTAAACATGTCCGTAATATCTCTCTTTTGCGTTAACTGTTGGAGTTAGACTTGAAGACCCGGAGACCAGTCCAAAGTCAAACAGGTAAAGCTCAAGACCCTATGATTAGAGCTCGCTAAACTTTTCTACTCTTTTTTCTAGTGCATTGTTTGTGTTTGTTCTACTTTTGAGAAGTGATTAAATTTAGAAATTATATGAAAATCATTAATAGTAAAATTTAATAGTGTTTGAGAAGAAAAATGATTTTGAAAAAGTAAAAACAAGAGTGTTCATTAAAAAAGTTTTTAGTCATCATCATCATACCAGTGCTGCAAAGGCTTCCACCAATGGTGGGGTAAGGGGGGGTCTGATGTATGTAGTCTTACTCCTATACTAAAGCACAGAGAGATTGTTTCTGAATGACCCATAGTGAAAATCACGTTGAAAATTGCATCAACTGACTGCTGCTTCATAACAAAGTAGCACAGATAGTTTAGTGAGTCATTTTTCTTTATTCCATCATATTCCCAAGCTAAAAAATAGTGAATCTTTGGCTCTATTGCAAATGATGGAATGGCAAAAAGTTTTTAGTGTAGTAGAGAAAATGCTTGTTTTTAGCTTCATAGCACTCATGAAACAAGTTCCATCATTTGCAATAGAGCCAAAGATTTATTATTTTTTGGCTTGAGCATATGATGGAATAAAGCAAAATGGATCACTAAACTGTCTACGCTTCTTTCTTATGAAGCAGCAGTCATTCCATGCAATTTTGGACGCGATTTTCACTATGGGTCACCCGTAAACAGTCTCAGTCTCTCTGTGCTTTAGTACAGGGGGGTAAGACTGCGTACATCCGACCCCCCTTACCCCACCGTAGGTGAGAGCCTTTGCGGCACTGGGATAAATGAAAATGAATTGAAAAATGAGCACTCATGAAACAGTTTCCAGTTTTTTGGTTTAAGGTGCTTGTTTTAATGAAAACACCTCTTTAATTACAACCTCATTTTCTAAACCTAATCTCAAATTCGCACCATTTTTTTCTACTGCTAGCCTTTCGCTAAATGGTTAATTTAATTTCAGATTGAGAAAATATTGGAATTTGGGACCTGGGAAATATATAATAAGGTTGTTAGTGCCTTAGCCCTTAGTGGTTCTATACAAATTGAAGCTCAGTAGACTCATTACCTGGCAGCCTTTATTCATTCTCCTTAAATAGCTAATTGGACAAGTGATAGGTAATTAGGTATGAGTATGAGAATAGTTTTTTGGTTAATTTATTGGTGTGACAGTACTTTTGTTTGCTTAATTTATTGGTTTGACAGTAAGTTTTAGGCTTAATTTATTGTTGTGGGATTATAATTTTCTCCTCAATTTGTAGGTGGTGGACCTAATACTATGGTCATTTTCTGTTTTCTTTTTTGTGTGGTTGTGTGGTTCTTTGCTTAGCTTTTTGCGAAAAGAATGATACAATGGTAGCATTACTGCATTACATAAGATTGTTGTCATAGTTTGAATTTTATTTCAGTTTTGAACACCTAAAATAAAAGAGCTAGATCTGCTTCTACAATAATAGCTAAAATGTCATGAATAAGTTGGAATAGCATGAGCATTGGACCAGATTTATCCCAAGACTAGACGCCCGCATCACAAATAGAGTTTTGAAATGCTTTCTTGTAATATCTGTTGCTATTCTTTTTCAGGGGGAGTGCCCATTTCTTTCTAAAATGAAGTGCTTGGCGAGGTAAAAGCAGTGCACACCCAAGCATCAGCGGACAGCACTTGGAGCTAGTTGTTGACCTTTTCATGCCCCTACTTGGTTGGAAATGTTTCTACCTTTCTGTTCTGTGCTTTTACCAATACACCGATTAATAAAAAGTGGGGGCTTTTGATGCTTTTGGCAGCTTGTAATCTTGTATCATCTTAATTGTTTTTGTTTTCTTCAACTTTCAAGCAAAGTCCAGATATTCATGGTTTTACTATTAGTTAGAGTACTAAAAAGGTGCTAAGATACCCAAATATAGGTGTTAAACTTTTATACCAACGCATGACTTTAATTAAGTAGAACCAAGGAAAACAAACTCCAACCACGACTCCACGAGCCACCGATATTGTGTTTAGGCCGAACACACTATTGTGTACTTGTGTTTTAATTCAGGGTTGGTCCTGGCCAAATTTTCTCAAAATATTGTAAAAAAATTCTCTACTCTTCTCATCTTTTTCATTATATGTCATCTTGATTCATCCAATTTATTACTACCTCCATTCTTTTTTATTAGTCCTCTTAGGGTTTGGCATGAGTTTTAATAATAAAGTAGTAGGGTAAGTATAGAGTGTGTAGGGTAAATGATAAAGTAGGAAAGATGGTATATTAAAAAGAGTAAAATGATGATAAAGTATGAAAGAGCGCAAATTATACGGTGCAACCGGCGTACCATGCGCATGGTATGCCGGTTGCTAATACGGCACCGTTTTTTGCTTTTCTCATGCTTCCGAAAGTTCAAAGCCCAAATTACGGAAGTCTTCTTTCTCCCAGGTAAGTACTTCCTTTCTCTTTATTGTTCTTTTCTATTTTCTTTAATTCTTTTCTCTTTAACATCAAATACTAAAAATTTATTTGTGATTTTACTCATCTTTATCTTTAACTAATTAAAATATAAATGAATTTACATTTTTTCTTTACCAAATTATTACAAAATTTTATTAATCCACATAAAATAAGTGTATTGTAATACATTTTATATTTTATTAATCCACATAAAAAGCATATTTTATTAATCCACATAATAATCAAATCTATTCTTTTTATTCTCTATCAATGCATAACAAAAAGTTTATAAATCTAAATAAAATAAGTATATTCCATCATTCAGCTCTTAGACAATGAAATCACATCTTCTTCTGCGCAAGTTACATATTAATGTACGCGAGTTACATCTAAATATACGTGAGTTACATCTTAATGTATGCGAGTTACACCACTGAATAAACTCTAGCTATATCATTTTTATTGCCCTAATATTAAAAATAAAACATATTCACTATTTATAAAAAGTAATTAAGCTATCAGGATCAATTTTTCATTGTTTACATTGAAATCAATGTTTATAATATCTCAAACACAAAAAAATCATTGTTCAACTTTCCAACAAGTTACATTCTGTATACACCCAAGTTATATTTGGCATCAACGTGAGTTACATTTGTAATAACACGAGTTACATAAAAAAATCAACCCCTGCTATTGAAACAAAAAAAAATGATCTTTTCTAAAAAAAAAATTTTTTTATAGTCATGATATTAAAAACAAAACATATTCACGTTTTGCCTAAAACAATTGTGTAATTAGACTCTCTTTTTTCATTATTTAAATTGAAATCAATATTTGACAAGTTACATTTTGGATGGGCTTGAGTTACATTGATCAATAACGCGAGTTACATATCTTTACACGCGAGTTACACCATCTATGTTACTGGGACAAAACAAAAGTCATTGTACACGCGTGTACTGTTCACGCGATTTTTTTTTAATTGTCCAAAACTACATCGTTTTGGGAGTGGGAGTACGGTGCTCATGGTGGGACGGTTGTATGGTATACGAACTGATGAAAGAGAGTGTGTATTAAGAAGAGTAAAGTGATTGTAAAGTAGGAAAGAGAAAGAAGTTTGTAAAAAGTAAGTGGGGTAAAAGTAATAAAAGTGAGGGTATTGACTATTTTCTCAAAAACTTTCCTTAAAGGGAAAGGAGGACAAATAAAAAAACATCCCAAAAAGGAAAGAAGGACTAATAAAAAAGAACGGAGGGAGTACACTTTAAAATTAATTAAGCTTTATATATTTAATGAAATTCTAAACTTTTACGGAAAAATTTTTAATAACACAAAATCACAATTCATTTTCATAGCCATTTTGACTAGAAAACCTAAAACATTTGCAATTTCACTATTTGACAACAAAATGATGCTCCATATTTAATACTCCAATGAATTTAAAGTACACAAATTTAGGATCAAATAACAATATGAACAAACTTACAATTTCGGGCCCTTTTCGGTGGAATTTTTTTATAATCTTTTTTGAGCATGCTCTTCACAAAGTCTAGTTTATTCATACCAAATTTCAGCTAAAAATTCAATCGGGAAGGCAATTAAATAAATTATTTAAGAAAAATGCGCATTTAAATATGCATAAACTGCGTGGTTATTTTCCAAAAATTATTTTACTGTCTTCCCAATTGAAGCCCACATATATACGTATATATTTTGTAAGATGCTCATGCCAATAAAGCTTTACGTATGTTTATTGTTTTGGGTGATTTGTTAGATTTTTAACAAGTACTACCTCCGTTCTTAAATAAGTGCAACATGCTAATTTTTACACTATTCACTTGTTCTACTTTGACTACATTTTATTTATTGATGTATTAATATATATTTTTTAAATAAATATTATTAAATTTGCCTCATTCTAAATTTTCAAAATATGATTTTTTTTAATTTTTTACTAATAGAGAATTATATATATTAATGGTCACAGTTGTACCTCGACAAGTGTGAAATGTTGACTGTTGCACTTATTTAAGAACGGAGGAAGTATTTAGGTGAGTCATCACAACCTATGTTGAATCGAATCATCTGAAGCTATGTTGCGTCAGTGTAATTTGTTGTATTGTATGTTAACGTGAAGTACTACTATACACAAACTCGGGCATGAATCAAACTTTATTAAATGTCCCTACACGTAATCTTTGTTTTTTTGTAATAATATGTAGTTTTTGTTTAAAATATAACATATTAGGAAATAAAAGATTACTTCCACAAAAACTCAGTACATAAATAATTTTTACACATTATTCATAACGATACTGGACTTATTAAAACAACTAACTAATTGAATACAACTTGTTGAACAATTTTAGTTCGAAAAGTATTAAACACTTAGGCATAAAATAGGTTTTTAGTAAATTCCATCTCAATTATGATAAAAAAAATTAAAAAATAAATAAATTCCATCTCAATTGACAACATACCTCATCCATTCAACCTTTTTTAGACATGGTTGATCGTAAAAATGTTTATAAGTTTCAGTTTTTAAATTTTTTTTCTATAGTTGCTACTCTCACGGATAAAGTCAACAAGATTTTATATACGATGCATGCATTATGAAAGTATTAATCCACCATTTTCAAATAACTCATCACACCGATCGCAACTTTTATTTCCTTTGGTACAGAAAACCTCAAACAATGAAGAATTTTACATTTTCTGTTTTTTATTCTTCTCAATGTTTTTTATACATTTTCTCAATTCTCAAAAAGAGAAATTTTACCAAGGCATGGACCTAACTTGACTATTTTGTAAAACAAGTAAGAATCACTTTAATAAAAGAAGAATTAGTCACTAATTATAGCAATTAGAAAATAGAAATTAATAAGTTGGTTCATTCTGTAATTCAAAAATCAATAGTTCACCAAATTAGCAAATAAATATAAAACCTATTTTTTTTTTTTTTTGAAAATAACATATCAACAAATTCAGGAGTTGGGGGTTGTACTTCACTACGTGGTTGATAACTCTATTGTTCCGCCGATTTTGTTACTTCTGTAGTACATAATTTAAGTCAGACGACTAACACAATCTTTGTATTTTTATTTTGAATACACATATATAATATATAGTTAGTTAAATTTTTGGGCCCCTAATTTTTTAAATTTTTTGGGGCCCCGAGGCCCATGCCTCTCTAGCCTAAAGGAAGGTACGGCTCTACACACACATATGTTTTGGACTTTTGGGTGTTGTCTTGTTTTAAATCGGGTTAGGTCTTTCCCCTCATTTGTAATGTTCAATTGTTCAATTTATTTTGGAATAAAATTCAGACAAATGTTCATCGACATTTGTCGCACTGATTTTGGTGGTTTGCCTACCGATTTTAATATGTGTGTATGTGTATACATACATATATATGTGTGTGTATGTATATATGTATGTGTGTGTGTTGTATTTTATATATGTAGTTGAATAGTCAACTCAAATATAAGTCTTTTAATATGTTATTTATTTACTCTATTAAATAGTATTTCTTATTTATGTATTGAGATTTGTATTATTTATGTACTTGTTATTATACTTTAGAATGCTATCGAATTAAAAATGACATTACTTATATATTCAATTAAGTATTCAATTATACTTGTATTATTTATGTACTTTTTTTTAAAGATCCAAATTTTATTAATAAGATAAATCAAATTACAAGATAGGAGGACATAACCTTACCCATAGAATTAGAGAACAACCTGAAATACAAGGCCCAACCTCAAAATAGTAAACCCTCATTCTTTTTTACTAAAATCAATCCCTCAATTAAAATCATATTTGGACACCCTGGCCCCCCTCTTAAACAACAACATTCAGCATCCATGTGACTGACCACTCAAATTCCGATTAAACATGGCTTTGGGAGAAGACAATAACCACTTATAAGTGCTAGATGCTACCCAGCCAAAAACTGCCAAAATAGCCCCACAGTGAACTAATATCCATGCTTGAAATACATTATCGTTACCTTGAAGAAACTAGAAGGAAAACATAAAGAAACATAAAGCATGAAACAAAATAATAAAGTCCTCCGGCGGTTGCTATGGTTGGAGCCAGCAACCGCCGGAAAACACCACTATTTATGTACTTGTTAGGGAAAATGGAAATTAATAATCCAACCTTTTAGCGGTCTTCTTTTAATAGTCTCACCTTTTCATTATTCATGAATAATCCAACCTTTGCACCTCATCTTCATTCACCGGTCCCTGACCGGTTGATGACCTGTTATTCCAAGTTATTTTCTTATCTTTGCAAAATATTATCTTTGTGAAAGGTGGAATTTATGGTATAATAGTTTGCATAGATAAGAAAATAACTCGGAATAGCAGATCATCAACCGGTCGGAGACCAATGAATGAAGATGAGGTGCAAAGGTTGGATTATTCATGAATAACGAAAAGGTCGGACTATTAAAAGAAGACCGCTAAAAGGTTGGATTATTAGTTTCCATTTTCCCTACTTGTTATTATACTTTAGAATGCTATACTTCGGAGTATTACACTTTGGCACCTCTCTATACCTTAGAATATTATATTGTAGTTGTTTTGGAGTGGTAAACTCAAAAATTATCTTTCATGACCAAAGCAATCCAAATAGTATGAAATGTATCTTTCATGATTTCGAGGTACATCTAAAATAATTAGTCAGATCTTTGTTCTTATTACAACATTACAATTACAATCACTTACAGTTTTCCTTTTTTCTATTTTTTATTATGTTTTTGAAAAAGGGGGATGGAATCCGTGCTACAATATGTAAGAAACACAGTGTTGAATTCAAGGACAGACTCAAAGATGGCAGTTTGTACATGAGTACACCCTCAGAAATTTCATTCTAACTCCTAACACAATGAAATACAAAACTACCACAAACGGGTATAAAATCATGTTTAATTTTAAAACAACTCTGGTGGAGTTTTATGATGGCAGCTTCCCAAATGCTATGTACGCCTTTAATATTTATTTATTTTTGGAAATGAGAAACAAAAATCAAGTTGATCTCAAATAACTCTTTGGTAAGGTTGAAGAAGTTATATTCAACCCTTTTCATTGGCTACAATAGAATTTTAATTTCCTCATCGTTTAAATTTCCACTCATATACAGGTTACTCATGGACGATTAGTTGTATGTTGCCTAAGAACCCTTAAAATCATCCCCGAGAGTTTAGTCATTATTATAATAGTATTGTGGGAAAATTTTATAACTCTTAAAAATTAGATGGCCAAGAGTAGTTATGTTAAAATTCCTCAAAAAATGTATGTCATTGTGGCACAACTTTCTCTTCCGAAGTTTTTTCTACACCTCCAAGTTAATGAAAGGTCAGAATGAAACTATTATACCGACATGCATATTCAAAGTATTGTATATATACCACAATAGATAGAATTCTTTGGCAGTAGACTGATTTGGATATCGTTTTCAACACCATAATAAGAAAGTAAACAAAATAACCAAATAAAGAAAAAAATGTCTATCAACAGTAGGGTTGCAATTGCGATTTTGGCCGTGACTTTTGTGATGTTGGTTGTTAGTAGCGGATCCACGGAGCCCAAGTATGAGTTGAACAGGATAGACAAACGAGTGCCTCCATCCCCCAAAGCCAATGATATCCGTGAAGCACCCATGGGCAGAGTGGACAGGGCGATCACCCCTCAACACCAATATGGGAGGCCTTGATTCGACATACAAAGAATGAAATCTTTATTGTGTTTCTGTTTTTGTTTTTACGGTACACTTTCTAAAGTCAATAGAGCTCTTTAACAAGTTTATTAGCAACCGTTATTAGTTAAATGTTCGGCTTGTACCATTCTTGTTGATGAATCAACTAATAATGTATAAAAGTAACCAATAAATTATGTACTTTGTAGTTTGAAATTGTGAAAATTAATAAAATGGTACCTCTATTTTCCTTTTAAATGTTACGGAGTATTTAGCATTTGAAGAATGTCAATTAAAATGCTCATACAAACTAAAGTTTGAGCGTCTTGAATACAACAAAAAGTCTTAATGGTACTATAGTCTTTAGATATAATTGCAAACATTTCTACAAATCTATTCTATTTCCCGTGAACACCATTATCAACAATAACAAAACAAAAACAAGTAACAACAACAATAATATAATGATGATGATCATAACAACAACAACAATCATGATGATGCTGATGATAATGATAATAATGAAAATTATGGTAATAATGGTAATAATTAAAATAATGATAATAATGATACTAATAATAGTAATAATAGTAATAATCATAATAATCATAATTGTCATAATAATGATAATAATGATGATAGTAATAATAATAATGATAATAATAATAATAATAATAATAATAATTATAATGATGATGATGATGATGATAAAATAATAATAATAATAATAATAGTAATAATAATAATAGTAATAATAATAATAGTAATAATAATAATAGTAGTAATAATAATAGTAGTAATAATAATAGTAATAATAATAATAGTAATAATAATAATAGTAATAATAATAGTAATAATAATAGTAATAATAATAATAGTAATAATAATAATAGTAATAATAATAATAGTAATAATAATAGTAATAGTAATAGTAATAATAATAATAATAGTAACAATAATAATAATAATAATAATAATAATAATAATAATAATAATAATAATAATAATAATAATAATAATAATAATAATAATAATAATAATAATAATAATAATAATAATAATAATAATAATAATAATAATAATAATAAATGCATTATATATTGTATACAACCAAGCATTGTATGTAACTAGTAAACTATTTAAATTATCAACTCAAGTAATTGATTATGTATCTTTTGTTTGGCTAATATATACTACGTATTGGTCAATATGTTGGATTGTTATTGTGGTTCTTCAATGTAAATGTTGCGTATGTAGTAATGTAGTTCTTAATAATAATTATATATTTACTGCAAAAACATTACTTTAAATAACATTAAAGTTTGTGATGCGGAATAGTCCTCAAAATTGAGGACATAAAGTACACTAATTTGTTACTCCCTCCGTCCCAATTTGTAAGACATTTTATGGTTTACGATGTTTGACTGATGATAAAGCAATAGATCTCTGTCCACATTCAAATTATTTTTAGAAAAAAAATTACATATACAGAAAATACATTAAAAATCTTACAAAGTCGCAAAAGCCAGAATCAAATTTGATAAAATTTTGATATATAAAGTAATAGATTAAGAGTGATTTGTGTTGACCAACTGAATAGGAAACATGTGATGGTCCCAAGTGAGGTAAAAGTATAGAGGGGGTGAATAGCATTTTAAATTTTTCATTTTTCAACCATTTTTCCTCTAACAGAATGAGTTCCAATATCTTTTTGAGAGATATTGAAACCTACAATGGAAGTCTTGACCTCAATAGTGTGACACTTTAAAGTAACAAAGGTTAAAGCTTATGACCCTTTTAGCTGTGTAAGATGGAGTAAACAAGATATAAATGTGTTTACGAGAATCAGCTGGCTCATGGAGTAGGTTGTTGAAACCTTAAGAAGCAGACTACAAGATTTCATGGAGCTTTTTGTTGAATCCTTTAGGATCAGGCTGCTGAATAAGACTATTGCTTCAATGGTTAAGATACAATAAGGAACTGTAATCTAACACATTGATAAACTTTTAGAACAAGCTTAACACATAAGTAGGAAGGATTTATACCTATTTAAAATAGACCTCTTTTATGAATAAATGAATAAGGAACAAGGAGTTTAATTCACAATGAATTGGAAAGGTCATTGGAAAATGTAATGAGCAAGCTGTTTTCTGGGAAGTTGTGAAGGTGAGTGAGAACTGTAGTGTGTATTGGGAGCTGAATATAAAAGGTGACACAAGATATATCTTTGTTCAGAGGTGGTGTAATCCTCCTACATCCAGTCCCAACCTATTTCAGAAGGATTTCCACTAAAATACTAAATGAATATCTCATTACATTTAGTGCTCAATCTATCCTTGGCTCGGGCATAGATTGTGAGTTTTTTCACAAGGAATTTGAACATCATTCCAAGCTGCTCAGTCCTCCAAGGTTTTTCACTAATGGCATTGACATGCCAGAAGCTACTCATGTCCTTGTCCTTCTCCCACTTTCTGGATTTGAACACAAAGCCCTCCATGATGTCTAACATCAATCTAGTTTACATGGGTGAAAACTAAACTACCAACTAATCTAAGCTCTATAGTTGTGTATGAATTTGAGCTAGTCTAAGAGTTGTTGATGAGTGGGGTGGAAATCAAAATGGTGAAGGGGACTCAATACTTGTGTTTGCTGGATGTGTTCGAGTGATTCTTGATTCCTTTCTTTTCCACTTGGCTCACATATGTTCGACTGTAGGCAGCATGGTTGGTCTTTGTCTTCGTATGACACGGGCCATTTTTCACTCAACTTGTTTTCCTCATCTCATGGCAAAGATAAAGATTGATATATCTTTATTTCCTTGACTCGTAGAAATTCAGTATATAAGCTGAGTGTAGTTCAATGTTTCCTTACAATAAAATCACTTGCTTTTAATAAAATAAATTAATAAGAAATTTTTCATAATGTGGTAAAAATTTCTTATAAAATTACTTTCTATCTTTTTGTCAATTTGATTGCAAGTTGGTCTTTTGTTTAATTGTTTTTGTGTTATAGAGAAGATAGTAGATTTCAGTTGCCTTTTCAAGAAAACAAATATTGGGAGCCGGCTGAAGTGTTTTTAGCGGGGTGCTGATTCTAGTTTTTCATATGGTTGCCGAGTCTGTGAAAGGTTTCAACTGACTCTTTTCGTACCTTTTCTTTTTTATTCTTTTCTTTTTTATTTTTGGTATGTTTCTTCTTTTTTGAGTATTCTTTGCTTTTCTTGAATACTTTCTTTTTCAATAGAGTAGCACATTACAATAAACAAAGTAGAACAAATACAAGAATCTAGTCTAATACAAGGATAATAAAAAAGGGGTGACATTATCAAAACTACATACCTATTAATCATCAAAATCTAGGGGACCTAACAACATTTCTTGCAAATTGGGACTGAGGTAGTATTAAAATTATGTAGTTCAAATTTATATTCAGCCTAATTCTTTTAAATCATACACCACGAAAGTGTTCTTGAATCTCGACACAAATTGTCCAAAGTTCGGTGGATTTTATATGCTATATTTGGCTTCATAAATTAATTTCACATAGTGCAACACTAATCCCACAATATTAGCAATTGAAGTTATTTTTATTTATGAACTTTCTCAACAATATAGATTGTTTTTATAAAATTACGTAAAATCAAGAATTAGTGTTCATAATCACACCATAATGTTGTTTCATTCACGCTTATCCCTGATTTGGTGCATGAGATTTGAGATCTAATGATTTCAAATTCATATGTAATACACTAAAATGTACCGAAGTCACGGCAACAATTAGGAGTAGTGGGTTTAATGCATCAAACCCTCTCGTGAAATTTAAATTCGGCGCGTTAGCCCCTTTGTGATTTAAAAATGCGTCAAACCCCCCTGTGTTATAATTAATCATGCGCCAAACCCCCTCCAAGAACAAATTTAATTTTCAAAAACATGAAAAATGATTAGTTTTTTTTTTGTATAATTTAGAAATTTTGACAAAGTTACGTGCATATTCTACCATATTATTGAAAAGCGTGATTTCAAAATTATAAAATTTATTTTTGGAGGGGGTTTTGCGCATGATTAATTATAACATAGGGCGTTTGACGCATTTTTTAAATCACAGAGGGCTAATGCGCTGAATTTATATTTCACGAGGGAGTTTGGTGCATTAAACCCTAGGAGTAGTAGATCAAAACATTATGCCATTGTGAAAAGTATCGCACACTGAAAATATTTTTTTACTTGGACTAATGTTTTTAGTTTTGATATTGCCTTGTCTAAGTTGAGTTCGTATACCGTGGGATCATCCCACGGTGAGCACCGTGCTCCACATCCCAAAACTACGTAGTTTTTTACATTTTAAAAAAAAATCGCGTGAACAGTAACGCGCGTACAGTACCTGTTTTTTTGTCCCTATATCATGAGTGATGTAACTCGCGAGTAAAATAATGTAACTCACGTTATTGATTGATGTAACTCAAGTACAGTCGAAATGTAACTTGTCAAATACATAGTATGAGAAATAAAATATTGATTTCAATTAAAATAAGGAGTCTAATTGTCCATTTTTTTTACATAAATAGTGTATGTGTTTTGTTTTTAATATCAAGGTTATAAAAATGATTTTTTATAAAAATAAATTTTTTAATAGCAAGGGCTTATTGGGTTGTGTAACTTGCATTATATTGTGGTGTAACACGCGTTTTGGAAAATGTAAATCAAATGTAAACAGGATGTAACTTGATAAGAAAAGTCGACATGTAACTCACGATAAAAGATATGTAACTTCAGACAAATCCTGATGTAAGTTGAGTGTGCGCAAGATGTAAGTTGAGTAAGGTCTAAAATAATTTATAAGGGTCATCTTCAACATGTAAAAATTATAGAAAAAATTAATGTAATCATGTTTTTCATATTATAATAAATAAATGAGATTAATACAATTGAAGAAGAATAGAAAAGAAAAAGAAGAAAGAAAATCAGGAACAATGGCAACAAAAATCGATTGAAGGGGAAGCAGGGAAAGTTGGTGGTCGGTGGAAGCTTTGTACTCTGTGATGGAAGTAGTGCAATGAGGAAGTAGAAGATTTGAGAAGCTTTTTAATCGGTGGTCGGTGGAAGTAATACAAATCATGATTTCAACAATTGGCCGGGGGATGATCGAGGAAGTAGTGTGTCGAACGATGGCGGACAAAAAAAATATTGTGACGGAGAAGAACAACAGCCGGCTAAAAGAAGAAGAGAATATTTGAGAAACGGTGCCGTTTTGGGTACCGGTATACCATGCCTATGGTATACCGTTACCACGGTACAATTTGCGGTCTAAGTTGGTATTATTTGGCAGGTTTAAATATGTTCTACTCCTGAATGGTCCATCTAACTCTAATCGCTCTGAATTTGAACTAGTTGGTTATGGTTTGATAACGTGTGCTATTATGTGTTTAATATATTCAAAGACTACATTAATTTAATCTGGTCGAGGTCGGATATTTAGGTCAGCTTCTGCTTCTTATTAGTATTCCTAGATCACCACAATGACATAGGTCACCATCTGCTTATTGGAATTTTTTAATGGCAAAACAAAGCCAGGTAATGCTCTTCTTTCTTCACTACCTTGATACCGTCCTAGAACAACATAGAGCCCTTTTCACGCCCCGGACGTCACTGGACACACTAACAACCGCCGAACAATCTAGATAAGTCAACCGCGGTAAACCATACAAGACATAATGAATATCATACACATATAGTCATCCATAAACAAATATAATAAACAATTCAATACGCAGCGGAAAGTATAGTTTAAAATCAAATGCCACACGGGGCAAACATGAGCACACAGGCTCTAAAGTAAAATATCCATGAGCAAGTTTATTATTGTTCAAAACGGAATGGAGGAAGCACGAACCACGTATTCTCTCCTTTATGATCGTCCGAGCAACGGGTACATGAAGCAAGCTCTAGCTCAACCTGAAATGGTGGTGGGACGCCCCCGAATGGGTCAGTACTTTACAAGGCTATACAGTACTGGTGTGGATGACATCTAATAGATATACAACAAGTATTTTAAACACAAGACCCTTAAATAGAGTGATAGTACAATATGGTTCGCAACCCCAAGTTAGCCCTTTTGAAAATATACTTACTTTATATAAAATCAAGTAGTCGGGCCGTGGGCCCATGTTCATTTAGAAATCACCATCCCCATTCCCCGTGACTACAAGTCGCGATAATTCATAGAGTTCAACCACAATACATCACCTTGCATTCTAGAGCTCGACTCTATTACATCACCATGCAAATTCATATTATTCGGATCAAGTACCTCACCTTGTATTCTTGAGCTCGGCTCTATTACATCACTATGCAATCCTAGAGCTCGGCTCTAGTTCAACATCATACAAATCATAGAGCACAAGTCTACTATCTCGCCATGCATTTCTAGAGCTCGACTCTATTACATCACCATGCACATAGGCCGAATTCCTAGGCAAAACATATGCCTAGAATTGACATATCAATAAACTATTTTGGGTCATCCTTAAGGATTACCAATAACATGATTTTAGCTTAATACTAAATGAATTCAGACACTTGAAGTATATTCAAGTGCATCACATACAATCCAAACCTTAGGATCAATTCTATTAACAATTACAAACACTCATTTAACTAGTATCTCAATACTATTAAGGTTATTATTATCAGATCAAATATTCCTATTTGTGAGTCCCAACATATTTAGAGATATGTTGAAGCTACTTAAGTATCCAATTTCAATATATAAATATTCATTTATATATATACACAATTCATACATGAGTAAAAATGCCTATTTTAACATAATAGTCCATTAATAGCTCATTTAACTCCATATTATCAATATGACCTCAAATCGTTATCAAGTTCATTCCTTGTTAAATATATCCATATTTTATCAATATTTAAGCATCATAATCCATGAAAACATGATTTAGACATTTAGGTAATCTCATGCTTAACCTACCAGTTGTAAGCAACTAGATGTCGATCCTTGTCTCAAATGAGCTTCAAACTTCTCTTTTTCAATCCAATGGTCAAAGATTCGGCCAAGGAAGTTTGATGACTGGTTCCTTGCTTAGAAATGAGTGTTAAGGAGCTTCCTCAAGATGCTAGTTTATCCCCTAACCAAAGGTATGAAAACAATCCCTAGAAAGGGGTGCACTCCGGCGTATTCGTTTCCTAACCTTTCAAGGTTTGTTCTAGGTTAGTATCTAATCTTTACATCAATAAAATAACCTTATCAAGAACATATTCTACACTTTTAATAGTTTATAATAATTTCCTCAATCATTTGTATGATTAAGGTAATGAGATGGAAGGTTTTGGATTCAAACTCACTTTAGAGAAGTAAATCTGTTTATGCGAGTTTGTGTTTGTCTTCGATTATTTGGAGATCTTCCACTACTCTGTTCATTGCAATATGCACCTTCACAGATTCCCTATCTTGATAGATTTCTTTAGGCACCTCACACGCATAATTTGGATGAGTGTAGATCGAGATATGAAATGAACAATCCACCGTACACACTGATAAGAATTTTGCGGACAAATTCCTTTTTCTTGCTCTTTTTTATTTTGCGTAGCTCTTCTATTTCCTAGGCTTTGGGAGATCGTGTGGGAGGTTGTGGGAATCTCTAAGAACTCTCAATAATGTGAGCAAGGCATGTGGTTCACAAAAGAGAAGGGTAGCGTGTTTGATTGCAGTCAAACATGGGGTGGGCCTCCCTTTTTGTTTCTTTTGAAATGTTTGAGCCTGTCCGCCCCTCAACTCACCTTATTTGCTTTTATTCCAGGTACATAAATCAAGTGGGATGTTTCTCAAGTGATCCCAATCAATTTGGGATCAAAATATCTACCAATACTTTCAAAAATGGTAGAATGTGTCCTGTTGTTTTATCTTTTGTCATGTGATGTCTTTTTGTACTCATTCTAGTTTAATAAGACCAATTCAACCTTCTACATCATATGTGTACACATCTTCTAATATGTGTAGGACTGTCCCAATAATTCATATGATGTACAATTATAGGAGGAAAACCCTACTTCCATAGGAGTTTGTTTTTGTCTCTAGGGGTTCCCCTCACACCTTTATTCATGTTTATTAATTATTATAGTCCTCCTAATATTTATTTGGAGTCTATAATAGGTGTGAGATACCCGCAAGTAGTTATAGGTTATCCATTTCCATTAAACCTGCCATTTTTAGCAGGCTGGGCCCAAAGTAACACTTGGGTTGCCCGACCTTCCTTATTATGTCTAGAAGGGTTATGAAACTTTCTTCACATAATGTTGGGCTCTTATATCTAATAAGATAACACAAATTAAGTATTTGGAAGCCTAACATTATAATACGGCCCAAACGATAGTACGATTAATCATACAATACATAAAGTATTAATTGTTTTACAATTGTTTGATAATAGGGAAATCAGTACATAGTCTTGCGACACAAATCTGTTTAGCAATCAGTGACTAAATTTAGTGTCACTTGTCCCACTTTTTTGTGACCCTTTTTCAATGTCATTAAAACTGTCAGTGACACTACTTAATTTAGTGTCAGTATAAGCCATTTTTTACTAGTGTAGTACTCCCTCCGTCCCGTTGGAATGTTCATGGTTTGACCTACACACATATTAAGGAAATAAACTTACCAGGGGGTAAATTTTACTGTTTGGACACTGTTTGGACACTGTTTGACACTGTTTGACACTGTTTTGATGTAGGATAACTTTCCATTTAGGGAAATGAGAACTTTCCATTGGGACATCCAAAAAAGGAAAGTGGGAACATTCCAACGGGACGGAGGTAGTACATAGGTAAAGTTGCGTACATTTGACCCTCCCCCTACCCCACCGTAGGTGGGAGCCTTTGCGGCACTGAGGTAATGATGAAGAAGAAGATCGAAAATTTTCATTCTCCTGTCTCACATTCCGACGTAAAATATTCTAAATCATGTGTGGTTGTAGATAAAACGAGGACCCACAAGACAAACTTAATGTTTACAATAATCTTTGGTTATTAATACAACTGAGTATTCAAAGGTCATGTTTGATGATTGACTGTTAGATGTTGGCGGATTGTATTTGTAACACCCCGGCCCCGCAAGACCCGAGGTAGCAGTTCGTAAATAGCTAGTTATTTTAGCTACTTTGATTAGCGGGTCATATAAGTTTGTTTGAAAATGTTTGACAAAAATTGCTTTTTGGAAATAGTCATTAGAGTATAATAAGACATTTACAAATATACCTATATATTATTTAATATATGTGGTTATTGTTGATAATTACAATGTTGTATCTACACTTAATGTTTAAGTAATTTTGAAACGGTCAAGGATAATATTGAAGATAACCTAAATTGGATTGAACATAAATTCTAGATAACCTAAATTGGATTGAATAGAAATTCTCTAGTGTTCCGATAGAAATAGTTTTTACATATTTCCGATAGAAATCTTAATATGAGTAATAAACTATATAAACCAAATTGCATTGTGTGCACGCAAATAAAAAATCATAGGGAAAACAAACTTTCTAGATGTTTAAAACCCCAGGAGCCAAATATCTTTTACATTATATATTACACTAATATTAGGTTAGTAAACAGAAATGAAAAAATTTACAAAGGAGAAGAAATTTGAATCTATAGATGTCATAGATCAACCCATAGGTTAAAGAAAAAAACAGTTTTTGACAAGATTTCCATCCAAAAATAGAAAATCAGGATATTTTATGAATGGATCAGAGAGATGGATTTACGTAAATGGTATGTAAATATTCCATATTTGAATAAGCCATGATAGCAAAGACTTTGAGCATACCAACTAAAGCAAAACGCTTCCTCATGTGGCGTTTTTGTTTCCAGCTTATTGAAGTCAATCAGCAAGTGAACAGAGTGTTTTTGAATGTTTGAATGGTCAAACCCATTAATTCTGATCAAAGAAGCTGAAAATTGACTAGTGGGTCATTTTCCAAACAATTCCAACATATTCAATAGATAGCTTCTATGGTACCCATAAGTAACCATACATTTGTCCTCATTGACCAATGAAAAGGTAACAGTTGAATTATTTAAATCTAAATTAAAATTGATAAATTGATGTGGTCCAATCAAATGAATGCTATGTACGGTACCCCTGTTTTTAGAAAGGTACCGAAGTTGTCACCTATTCAATAATTTGAACAACATTTTTTAAAACATATATTTCACATACCGCCAAACACACCCTATTTCTTTTTTACCATATGAGGTGTTTGGAACTGATCCAACTTCTGTTTTTCTTTTAAGCAGGGTCACAATCAGTTTTTTGGAAGTTGGTCTTCTCCACATTCTAAATAACTGCTTCTAGCAGTAATTTGGAACACACATAAGTACATTTACACTTTCACCTAAACACTCTAATATAAAACCATAATTTCAATCACAGATCCAAACACCCCCATAATACAAAACGAGTAAAGGGCCAATTTGGTCCTCGAAGTTGCAAAAAAGGGGTCAAATAAGTCCTTATATAGAAGATTCTGTCCGGACGTCCCATTTGAGGTGGTTCCTGGTAGAATTTTTTCATAATTTTTTTTGAGCATCTTATTCATTAAGTCTAGTTTACTCATACTAAATTTCAGCTAAAAATTCAACCGGGGAGACATTCAAATGAATTCTTGAAGATAAGTGCGCTTTTAACGGCACAATTATCTTCAAGAATTCATTTGAATGTCTTCCTGATTGAATTTTTATCTGAAATTTGGTATGAGTAAACTAGACTTAATGAATAAGATGCTCAAAAAATTTAATCAAAAAATTCCACCGGGAGCCACCTCAAATGGCACGTCCGGACAGAATCTTCTATATAAAGATTTATTTGACCTCCTTTTTGCAACTTCGAAAACCAAACTGACTCTTATCCCGGTACAAAACCATAATTTCATCTTTTGTCCGAATGTACGAGTAAAGTTTCAATATAAAATTCCTACCAAAGTATCTTACCCTTTTTTTCTCTCTTTTCATTCTCTCGGGATTCCGAAGTTCTAGTGATTTCCGGGACACTTTTCTCGTTTCATTGTTATCACTTTATTTATTGTGAGCTAAGATATACGAAGTGCTATTCAGCTAACATGACCGCCGCCGCGGGTGACCGCCGGAGCGTAAGGGAAATCTTTTTCGACGCCGGTGCCGGGGCTGCCGCTGGTTAGTTTAGTTCACTCCTTCCCAATTTATTCGAAATGTTTGATTTTTCTGATTTTGCAACTCTTGTCTTCGGCATTAGCTAGGGTTTCACTCAAAAGTTAAGGGAAATATGATCTGATTTGTTGGATTTTGTATAGGTGCTATAGCTGCGACATTTGTTTGTCCACTGGATGTTATTAAGACGAGACTGCAAGTCCATGGTCTGCCCGAGGTTGCTCAGCCTGGACGTAGAGGTTCGTCCTCCTTTTATCATTTATAAAAGAAAAAAAATTGTGTGTGCGGCCATGTGCAGGTGTGTGTGTGTGTATGTTTGGCATTTTACTATACCAGTGCGACTTGAGAATGGTGAAATTGTAAGAGCAATTTGTAAGACCTTGAGAGTGCTAGACTTATGTTTATATATGTAGTCGTGGTGGCCGTGACACTAGAGAAAAATTTGATTAAAAAAAAATTAAATTAATGGTAGCCTCTCCTTAGTCTGAACTCTGAAGCATAGTCTTGATGGTGAATAAATACTCCACTTTGTAAAATAATTGACAAATTGAAATCAATCGACCGGTAACTGATTTGCTAGAGTTGAATCATAAAGGACAAATTGTGTGTATTTTAGGTCAAACCGATAATACCTATATCCGTGTGTTCAACTATTTAATAAAAAAGAATAACATGGTAAAGTAGTGGATGACTATTGTACTCCCTCCGTCCCTCAATGTTTGTCCTAATTTGACTTCACAAATATTAAGGAAATGAATTTGACTTTACACTGTAGTGATACTGTAGCGACACTGTTTTGCACCGTTTGACACTGTTTGAAAAAGATTTGTTTGCCAAATAAGGAAAGAAAAAAGTAGGACAAACATTTTGGGACATCCATTTCAGGAAAGTAGAACAAACATTGAGGGACGGAGGGAGTACATGCTAATGTACAAGTTCCGAATTCAGGATGCCCATGCATTTACAAGAAGTTCAAGTGTTCCGGTCAAAGTACAAGTTTATTCAATTCAAGAAGAAGTTCAAGTGTTAAATGAAGTTCATGTTTCCAATGTCAAGAGATAAAGTTGAAATCATGTTTCCGACTTCAAATTTCTCCATTTCCCGGGTTATGTTAAAATTGATTCTACTTGGAGCATATGATGTTCCTCCATCTTGATGGGCAGTGCAGTATTTCCTCCATAGCAAAAAAAAAAAAAATTCTTCCAACCACATATCACAATGGCATTCTTGGAAGTTCATAGAAAAACAGTTGATTCATTAAAATTCATGCTAGCTGAACTAGGAACTCATTGTAGGCGCGAAAGTAGTAAAAGTAGTAAATTAGTAATAGATTATTGTAATAAGGACCGTAGGGTACTTAAGGGCTAATAGAGCAGGGAGAACAGGGGACGGGAACGGGCTTGGGTCCACCTTCGTGTGCTGGTTGTGGGCTGGGATTATAGTTTTATTTATTATTATAAAGTTTATGTTATGTTTTCTAGTTTGGCCCTATTATTAGTAGAGTAGTTAGTAGAGTTAATTTGGGCCTAATTAGGGTTTACTTAATTTGGGCCCGATTAGGGTTTTTATTGAGTCAAGGTTATTTAAACCTCTTGTAGATCCATTCTTGAGCATCTTGGAATAAAATTAGATTTTAGCCTTTTGGCCCTGGGCAACGGTTTCTACGGTTGATTATTCTGGGCAACGGTTTATACCATTAATTTTTATTTTTCTGTTTTTATCAATTGGTCCGACCTGCCGGATCCCATTCCGCCGGAATGACGAGGTCTCAAAACGGTCGCTTGAACGAGATGGAGGCCGAGCAAACCGTAATCAATCAGAAGTTCGATGCGCAAGGACAGAAATTAGAGGAGTATGGTGCCCAGCTGGCAGAGATCGCGGCTTCTCTCGCTGCACTCGTGAAGGCCATGGTCCCGGTGCAGAAGGAGCCCGCAGCGACTAGCGATACCGCATCTGCGCACGCCGCATTTGCTCACACAATCGACGAAGACTCGCGCAGCACCACACCGGACCTTGCTGCCATCGTTCGATTGTGAAGACCCCATCGGACGGATGGCCAGGGCTGAGTAGCAGTTCGAATTAATTAAAGCCCACCTGGAAGGAAAGTGGCAGGCTGGCAGCAGCTATGGTAGCCATGGAAGGGGCTGGCTTGTACTGGTTGACCTGGTTGAGGGCACAGAAATTGAGCATGACCTAGGAGGAATTCACACAAGCATTGGTGGCCCGATTCGATTCCGGTTCAAAGGCAGTCGATTCGAACGATGTCCGGGGTCAAACAGTTGGGAACTGTAGAGGAATATAATAACCTTTTTGTTCAATTGGCCAGTCAGATTTCCGGATTGTCCGAGGATCGTTACTTAGGGTATTTCATGAACGGATTGAAGGTACCGATTCGTGGATACTTGCGGTTGCTGAGGCCAAACAACTTGGAGATAACAATGGAATTGGCCAGAGATCATCATCATCATCACCCCAGTGTCGCAAAGGCTCCCACCTACAATGGGGTAAGGGGGGTCGGATTACACAGCCTTACCCCTGTACTAAAGTACAGAGAGGCTGTTTCCGAATGACCCATAGTGAAAATCGCGTCAAAATTACATAGATATTGAGGACATACTGTCCTTTCAAGATGGAGACTGGGAAAGCCAAGCCTACAACACGGAAGTGCGTTCAGGCAGTTTTTTGCGTCCAAGTGGGGGCAACAACACGACCATGAGTGGGTGCAGCATACATAGATCAAGTGACAGCTTTCTGAAAGATAGCGGGCAGCCACCGGGGACAAAGTCAGGGTTTGTCCGGGCAGTCTACTGCACGCTCTAGGTTCACTCGACTTCCGCCGAAGGAGTTAGAAGAATTGTGGGCAAAATGATCATGCTTTGAAGGTAACAAACCATTTACATCAGGGCATGATTGCCCCTTTAAGTAGTTACAGATAATAATTGCCGAGGAGGATGAGGGGTTGGGGCTCCAACAACATGATTATTGTGAAATAGCCGGCCAGAAAAAGGTTCAGAAAGACCAGGGGTCCGGAAGGAGATGAGGGATATTTCCCAGTCTATTCTATGGTTGTAATGTTCAGCCCTCGAACTACGATATTTCAACCTTGAGGACAAGGTTATTTTGGAGGATGGATTGATAGAGAGCAGGGAAAATAAGGGCGGGAACGAGCCTAGAACCACCTCCATGGGCTGGTTGTGGGATGGGATTTTAGTTTTATTTATTATTATAAAGTTTATGTTATGTTTTTCAGATTAGGCCTATTATTAGTTAGTAGAGTTAATTTGGGCCTAATTAGGGTTTACTTAATTTGGGCCCGATTATGGTTTTTATTGAGTCTGTTGTTAGAAGGTTATTTAAACCCCTTGTAGGATTCATTCTTGAGCATCTTGGAATAAAATTGGATTTTAGTCTTTTGGCTCTGGGCAACGGTTTCTACCGTTGATTATTCTGGGCAATGGTTTATACCGTTGTTTTTTATTTTTCCCTTTTCATTAAGGGCCAAGGGTGTAACCGTGTAACCCACTACGCTGAGTGCCCATTTCGAAGTAAAAGTTACTCTATGTGTCTCATTTTATGTGTCATAGTTGTTACTTTTATTGGTCAAATTACCTCTTCATTTCTTTAATTTCTGTGATATATTTAAATTTCAAAAATAAATAATTACTCCCTCCGCCCCACAAATTTTGTCCCATTTTACCTTTTTAGAAAATCCCACTAAAATTGTCTCATACCAATTTGATAAAGTTTGTGTGGCTCTAAATCATTCTTACTTTATCAATTAATATCAACCACATGAAAACTTTTTTAATAACCGTGCCACCCCCTTCCGCCCCAATATTAGTGGGATGGAGATAGTATGTAACTTCTTGTTTTATTGAACTTTGCTATAACTTTTATAATTGTAAATTTGTTAGTTTATATTCTTATATTAAATTAAGTATTACAAACTGCAAGTAAGTCTGCCTTAACATTTGCCACAGCTGCACGTGTAAGACACACAGAATGGGATTATGGGAGTATGGGACGGAGGGAGTAATGATTTAACAGCTTTCCTATTTTTTTTTTTTGGGGGGGGGGGTATAACCCTGTAGCCATAGCCATACCTTTCTTTATTCAATAGAAGGTTCACAAGTATAAAACTCCATTTGAAGATAGTTCATATTACAAAAGCAAAGAAAATTAGAGGAGAATTCAAGTACTCAACATCATCTCCCACTTACTCCCTCCGTCCCGGAAAATTGTTCCCGGTTTCCTTTTTGGGCCGTCCCAAAAAATTGTTCCACTTTCCCCTTTTGGAAAGTTTTTTGTGGCTACAATTCATTTACCTTTTTCTTACTCAACCACAACCATACATTTCCACTTTATTCCCACTTTCTTAAACTCTGTTCCAAATCAATGTGGGAACAATTTTCCGGGACGGAGGGAGTATTTTTTTTCCATTTCAACACAATGTTAGATTTTCTCCCTTTTTCGCACACCTTTCTATCGATACCCTCCCAACAACCTTTGTCTTCATGATACAGACCCGTGATGCAATCCTAATATAGGCACATAGCACCATGTACTAAAAAATGACATTACTCCTGTGTCGAAAAGGTTGTTGTATGCTGCCTTCCCTTCCTTGAGCAAAGAGGTTACTTCCAGATTCTAAATTACGACCACCTGTCTGCCTATTAATGTTGTGCTGAGGCTTCTTCTCCTGAATCTCAAGGTACTTGCTCCAAAATGCTGATAACAATACTAGAACAATAGCTCCGACATGCCTATGATCAAATTTCTAGATCTTTCAGTTTAACTGCATTGAGGGCTGCATTTTCTTTGATAGTATTTATTCACCTTGTGCCACAATAGGATAATAGTGTAGGTTGTTTTCTTTCATCCAGACTTGTATTGGTGTGTGATACGACTGCGAACTACACTTTTTCTCCATGTATGGCTTACAAAAACACAATGTGTTATGTATGTCTAGTCTTTTTAATTTCATTTTTATTATATTTGGGGAGCTTTATAGAAAAATTTACAAATTATTTTTTTCATAAAAAAACATAGGAATTCATTAGAGTTGCTGCATTTCATTGTTGCTTTAACTAAGAGGGGTAAATGAATATGCAATGCAATTGTAACGAACTTTTTATACATAACTCTGAAGACTATAGAGCATTTGGTAAAACATGCAAGGGGAGCACAGTAGAAAGTATTTTTATTCAGATGAATTACAGTCTTACACTGGCCACAATATCATCTCAAGAATGAATCCACCGGAAACCACTATTTTTATTTTCTCTTTTTATACTCATTGTCGAAGTTTCATGCGTTTTTTATACTTTTAAGACCCAAATATATGTTTTTTTAATTTAATCAGGAAGTATCATCGTTACCAGCATGCAACACATACTACAAACTGAAGGCTTTAGGGGACTTTATCGTGGCCTTTCACCAACATTGGTGGCCCTGCTTCCAAATTGGGCAGTAAGATCTATAATCCTGACTACCATTGGTTATGAACTTTTCAATCTACACAGCATGGAACTTTTGCCTCCAAAATGATGTGAAATAAAGTATTATTATTTCCACATGTGTGCTTTGTCTAATGCTCTAAGGATGCTTTCTTTTGGACTGTTTTTAGTACCAGACCAGCAAATTTCAGTCCAAAAGAAAACATCCCAAGTCCTTTAAAAATTTTAGTTTTTAGTTTCTTACATATAGGGGTGAGGGAGGTGACTAACACCAGTTTTCGTACTTGCACAACGCCTTTGCGCTTTGAGGCGCACCTTTGAGATATACATCAAATGCGCTTTGAGGGCAGAGGCGATGACCAAAACAGGAAATAATAAAGCTTACACAACTTATGTCTGGGGTGTACAACTTATTACTTACGTTTTGGGGTGGACATAAGTCTAACACAATATTGTTCATCAGGTTTTACTTAATTAAGTTGGGCCCAGTTTTACAAAAAACTTATCTTCTTCTTTATAAATACAAAAGTTGTCTGCATAATGTTAGTTCACATTTTCTACTTCTCAGTTCTTCTGAAAGAGTTCTCTCTTCTCGTCTGCGGTTCTGCACGAGCATTTTCTCTCGGTTAACAGTCTTTTAACTGTGTTCTTAATGTTAGGAATATCAACATTATGATGTAAAGCTCGAGATAGTGATGATCCTATTTTTCATTCCTTGATTTAATGGACTAAACCTTTATCAATCAGGCAATATTTGATATTATGTATGTTTGAAATTACTATTTGGATACTATGTGTTATTCAACTTGATTGTGTCGTTTCTTTTGTTCTAATAACAATATGTGTTACTGTTAAAGTATTTCTCCCACACCGGAAAGTTATAAAACAATAAAACACTATATAAGGCTTCAGACTCCTATTAGGTTGACCTTTTAGGATGGAACCCGGGTCTTAACATGGTATCAAAGCCAATTCCGGTTGTGGTTTGACTGCTTGTTTAGCACCCATGATTACAAGTAGCTTGTTAAGGGTCTGTTTGGCCCATTTATACATCTGATATTGTTCAACCCGATTCGGGCTGAGAGGGCGACTTAAAGTATTTGTCCCACACCGGAAAGCTATAAAACAATACAACACTATATAAGGCTTCGGGCTACTCCTCCTATCAGGTTGACCTTTTAGGATGGAACCCCGGATCTTAACAGTTACTATTATGCTAAACACACACACCATTCCTAAAAAGGAAATGGGAAGAAAATTTTGGGACATCCCAAAAAGGAATGTGGGAAAAAAATTATGGGACGAAGCCACGAAGGGAGAAATTCTCTTTTATAAAAACTCGAGGCTTAAGCTTCATTGAGCAATGAGGCTTACGCAATACAAAATCTAGCACTGGCCTCATTAGTAATTTATGTCTTTATTTTTCTCCTTGCAATATTATAGTATATCAACATATTATATTTATGATTTGTGGGACACTTCGTGATGCAACTCTTAGATTTGGGGTATTTCTCAAAGTCACTCTCTCGTATGCCTGCTATTCAAAATAACCTTCTAGGTACGCAAAAATATCTTCAAGTCCCTAGGGCCTTTAAGTTTAGAAGTTTCTTAGATGGCCTAAGGTAGGCGAAAATATTCTTTCTTTGATGGAAAGTTAACTGATTCTCGAAAAGTGCTCTAGTTGACATGCCCTATATTGAAGCTAATGATCCGAGCATATGGTCCACCTCAACACCATTACACAGCGCAAGATAGCATTCCCAAAGCATTGACATCAGCCCACCCCGTCATCTACAGAGAAATTTATCTCAAGAAATTTCATTTAAATCAACTTCAAATTTGGAACAATAACAAAAGAGCATAAATTGATGTAAAAAACAAGAGAACCGAACCTGAGGGTGCGGCGGCCATTTGAGGAAGCCGGATGATGAGGCTGGGGACTGGCATGGCGACCCTGCAATTTGTGACAGTCACAGGTGGTTTAAAATTTCGATTGTGCTCATCTTTGTACTCGTTTAGGGGCTCTAGTATATAATAGCATAATAAGTTTCTTTTGCTCTAATAGTTGTGTGAGCTACTTTTTTAAAGCCGCAAGTGTTACCTATGTTCGCTTCATTTGCACCGCAAGAAGAAAGGAAACACTCTTTGTCAACATGTAACGTCTCGGCATGGTGAAGACAGACAATCCCATATGTGTTTTTAGTAGCTATCTGCCTCACAAAAAAAAGCAACTGTCTGCCTCACACAGTCACATAAGCATCCTCTACTTTAAGCTTACTTGACTTTTGCTGCCGCCACAAATATATTAAGCATCAACTTTATTTGACTGTTGGTGCCTACAAAAACATCTTCAACATGAACTTCTGTTGCCCACACACAAATATCCTTAACTTGAAGTTCACTTTATTGCACTTAAATACTTGACTTAAAAACTTGAATTTGGTGTATTCTTTTCTTTTCTTTTCTTTTTGGTTCCTTCTTTCCTCTCTAAATAGTAGACAATAAACTTGGGAAAATCAATTTTCCAAAAAATCATGAAACTTACAGCATAGAGTTACCAGAAGGTTGAGAGCAAAAGTAGAGAATTTTGTGGAGAAGAAGATCAGAAGCAGCCTCACGTGCCAATGCATGGACACGACTCAGCAGGGAAAAAAAGTTGTGTATGCAGAGGTGTATGACTGTTGGATTTTTGGCGACATGACTCAGGACAAATCGCTAGCATTTGTTTTGTGAACAGTGTTTGAAGATTTGTTGCAACAAATGAGGGGGTATTGGCTGCAATGTAAAGAAAGCGACTTTTGCTATTGATTGCAATGTAAAAGAGGTCCAGGGTTTTGTGTTTTTTGAAAATACTTTAGGAACTGGGGTTTGATGCCTTGTTGAATAGTGCGACTCTCACTGATACACTTTTCAAAAAGGTAATACACTTTTTTCTGTTCATATAAATAAATACTGGGGTTAAGTTCTGCAATGGAGCTGTTATGTACCCTTCGTATTCTTTTGTTTGCTACACTTTCCTTTTTGGGAAGTATTTTTTTGTTTGCTACATTTTCTCGTTTTGGTAAGTTTTCCTTTTAAAAGAACTCAATCACCCTTACTTTGTCTACTTTTTATATTCTCTTTCATACTTTTCCACCCTCTCTAGTCTCTCCTGCTGTTCTACACTATGCATTACCCCTACTATTTTTCCCTTAAATATTGTGTCAACCCCTATTGTAGCAAAGAATAGAATACTGTGGGAGTATATATGGAGTACTTGGTTAGATCGTGCATTTTTATGTAGCTGTATACACCAACACATGCATGTATTACACAAATTTATGCCTGCTAGTTTTTTTCATCTTACTGTGAATGCTATACTCTTTTTTTCTTCTAGTGAATAAATATTACTTGTATATTGTAGGTGTACTTCACAGTTTATGGGCACCTTAAAGAATTGCTGCAATCGCACGGTAAATGCTATGCAACATGTTTGCTCTCTTTAATCGTTCCAACTTCTAACTCAATTTGTTTGATTTTGTGTCAACTTCTTGGAGGCGTATGAATGCTGATGAACTCTTGCTACTTCTATTTTCCATTAAAATGCTTTATTTAATCACACTTCATTTGTGAAATTTGCAGCAGACAGTAGCCCTCAGCTCTCTATTGGTGCAAATATGATAGCTGCTTCAGGGGCTGGAGCTGCAACATCTATTGCAACAAATCCATTGTGGGTTGTTAAAACACGGCTACAAGTAGGTTGTACAGTTTCAATTCATTAGCTTCTGTATGGTGACTAATATTAAGCAGCGTACTGATTATTTTTTTACCTTAATGTACACCATGGGTACACCAACATTTTTTTGTCTCACAAACACGCTACAGTGCTCGTTCTCATGCCTGTGAACAATGTAGCATGTCTGTGAACAAGGTATTGGTGTACTTGGTGTACACCTCATCATCATCATCATCATTTATTATCATCATTACCCCAGTGCCGCAAACGCTCCCACCTACGGTGGGGTAAGGGGGGTCGGATGCACGCAGTCTTACCCCTGTACTAAAGCACAGAGGTGTACTTGGTGTACTCTTGGTGAACAAAAACACTTTATTCAAATGCAAGTGGTCGGAGTGTGGGGCAGACTTTTCTTTCTCCTATCTTCTTCTCATTATATTTATTCTACCTAGTAGACTAGTAGTTTCATTTTAGTCCATTTTAAATTTTTAACATAATGTCCACTTTCTTGATGCCATGTGCAAACACTACTCGCTTGTTATTTCGATTGTTCGCGTCTTTTTCTAAAGGATGGTTGTGGTAGGCATCATTCAAGGGACTAATTTTGAAAAAAGTCAGTTTTTATCACTTCCTAGAGAACAACCCAAAACACAACTTTCAGCAACTATTATATTGTTATTCTAAAAATTCTCTAAAATCTCCACGTCTTTATCTTAAGCATCTACCATTCATTATGCATCTTTTTCATATTTGAAATAATGTTTCTGGTTAATGGCAGTTTCTCATTTTCTTGAGTCTCCACACATGCATACATTTCTCACTTAGAGGTGCCATTCTTATTTTGTTTAGACACAGGGGATGAGAGAGGGGGTTGTTCCTTATAAAAGTGTAGCATCTGCTTTAAAAAGAATCTTGCATGAAGAGGGAGTCAGAGGATTGTACAGGTTAGCACATCTGCTCTAACCAGAGTTAATGAATAGATGCGTGTTTTTATTGTATTCATTCACAATCCAGTCTATATGTTTTGTTGATAACACTCCAATTAAAACCGTCTAAGATAGTAAGATGCATGCCAATGAAGTTCTTTTTCTTAATGCCCTAATGAGTCCATGACCGTTTTTTTATAAAGCTAGATTTTAGTGCTCCTTCAAATTTAGCTCTCTGTTTGCACTTGTATCTTAATGTTTGTTTGTGGCATGTACAGTGGCATCTTGCCTTCTTTGGCTGGGATAAGTCATGTTGCTATCCAATTTCCTGCATATGAGCAGATCAAACTTTATTTTGCGAAAAGGGGTAAGAAATTTTCTAACCTTTATTTTGTTGTGTGAGAAAATGCTTTTCTTGGCTTTTTTTTTTCAGATTAGTTGTGTTGACTGCAAATTTTCCAGATGACAAGTGTACCAGTGATCTAGGACCTGGAGAAGTTGCAGTTGCCTCTTCGTTGGCCAAAATAGTTGCCTCTGTAATGACTTATCCGCATGAGGTAAGCGTGCCTGTCACTCTTGTCAGTGCCTCTTAAGTCTAGAATAACAGACTTTATCACTACTAAGGATATTTTTAATTGCACTGGAGTTTTCTGGTTTGATCTGGTCTGATCTGGTCTTGTAATTGTTTGGTCTCTGTGTATTTTATGATTATCCAAGTCTGGTATGGTCTTGCATGGGAGTGAAAACAATCCAACTAAAACATTCTAATGTAGCAAATACTCCGTAAAAGGTTTGGGTTCCACCAACATTTGTCCTTTTCTTACGCCTCAGTAGGTACCATTTTCTGTTTTTTTAACACAACAAATCTGTGAAAAACAGAAGAAGCTGTTTTCAGTTTTCAAAATTAACATAGTACTATACCTACAGTTACTTTTGAGTTAGTTATAGACATATAGTTATAAACATACATATCATATACCTTTTAAAATCATACGAAGTAATATTAAAAACTAAAAACTGACGGGTATCGAACGAGCCCTTAATCGTTGAGCTTTTGAAATTCACCATTCAATGATTATAAAATTAGGTTTGGCACTCTTAGTAGTTGTCTAATTTGTACTATGGCCTTTCAGATTCCCTGTGCATGCTTCATGAAAAAATAACAAGTATTTTTGTCGCCTTTCAAGTCCTATAGGTGATAATATAACTACGATACGCTGACAAATTGTTGGCACTTTGCCTTCTACTTTAATATTTGATAGGTTGTGCGTTCTAGGCTCCAAGAGCAAGGACAAGCGAGAAACTCAGCAAGGCAGTACGGTGGAGTTGTCGATTGCATCCAGTGGATCTTGAGAAAAGAAGGGCTCACTGGATTCTACCGCGGCTGTGCAACAAATCTTTTGAGGACGACGCCATCTGCGGTTATTACATTTACCAGTTATGAAACAATACATAGGTTTTTAGTGCAGTGTGGATCTGTAGGGGAGGAGGATCATTCAAAAGGTGCTAAGCCTAAACCAAGTGGCCGAATTGAGCCTCGTAAAGTAGCTGAAACAACAGGGGAGAATAATGCCAATAGTACTCAGCATTTGGAAAGTACATCAAGTAAAAGAACTTTTCTTCCTATTGGGAAATTCAGATAAGCTAACATGTATACATTGATTAATGTCTGTTTGATTTTCAGATCTGAGTTGCATTTTATTTTAGGCTTGTAGCAAATATTATTGTATATGTTCGGTGTATTGTGTTCTCTTTCTGTTAACGAAGGGCTAATCCTGCCCCTTATAACTTTTTCAGAAATAGAATAATCCCAATGTTTGAGGCTCATTGTCCTGATCTGAATCCCCTTTTTAACGTGTATATGTTTGGTCTGTTGTGTTCTCAGTTCCAACATGTAATAAATTTGGCAGTGATCTTTTTTATGGGCATTTGCAGTCATTACTCAATTTATCACCCTCCCCTTTTGTATGATACTGTCTGTGAATCTGTGATGGGTTTGGTCGTAGGGGCGTAGGGCTGCACAAAACAGCCCCAACCCACACAACCCGGCCGACCTAACCTTATCTGGCCTTTTTTTAGTCGGTTATTTGACCCAACAAAATAATCAAAGGTTAAATTTTTGTAAACCTGCACATACTGGGCAGGGATGTAGGGGTTGGGGAAGCAGGCAGGGCCAAGAAACTGTTGTTACCTGACCGTGGGGGTTGATCCGCTTGGCGGTCTCGGACCAGAACTGGGTATGGTACTGTGTCGGACCGGACCGAACTGGGTATAGGGCGGTCCCGATCTTGGTTCTCGTTTTGGGGGACCGGAGTACCGGACTAAGCGGTTCCAGTCCTGGATCGGCCACTTTTTTGCCTTCAAAATGAAATACTGCGTCATAAATAGAACCGGTCCGGGACCGGACCGCTTGGGGGACCGGAACCGGTCCAGAACCGGACAACCGGTTTTATTCAATTCGGACTTGGTCTTCCACTCCCTTACCTTGACACCGGAATTGCCAAGTACGGGACTGGAATCGGCCACCCGGGGGTCTGGTCGGACCAGAATCGGGACCGGACAAGCTTACTTGACCTAATTGACATAATGGTATCTTTGCAACCCCTCTATAAGGGTGGCTCGGTTCCGGTCTGACTGGCCCGGGAACCGGGACCGGTTCTGGGCCTAGGACCGACCCAGGGTGTTAGTGCAAGGTGGTTCCGGTCTAACCTTCCTTTGGAACCGGCCGGCCGGGATGGACCCGGTTCGGGCCTTTTTTTCCTTTTCTTTTTGTGGTAGGCCGGTTGGGCTGGGTGTTTTGGGGGTTCATTAGAAAAGCAAAAAACAAAATTATGAGTCGGCCCGAGACCGGCCCGGCTTGGACCCGGTGGAATCCCGGGCCGGTTCCTGGCCTGTAGCCACACAAAAAAGCCCGCCAAGGACCGACCCGGAACCGGTCCATGCCTACCCCTCTATGACCCCGACAGAAGTTGCGAGCCTCATGTTGTACTTATGGTGAAATTGGATGGCCCTTTGAAGATAAGGAGGGTAAGTTTTTGCCTCTGGATGTGATGACTTATAACGTTTGAGTCCTGTTACAAGTTTTTGAGGGGCATTTCTTATAATTCCTTATGTATTTTTGTATTACTTTGCTACTATATTTTATTAAATTACTAACTACACCAATGTTAGGATATGTTAATCTTCATCCAAAGAGTTATTCACTGCATTCACATGTATTAATCTCATAATAATCTAAAAACATTATTGCATCCAAATCCTCTTTAGTATCACTTAAGAGGTGTCCTCGATGCGTATTTTAGAGTTTAGAATTTCATCCAAAGGTATCCTCAATTTAGATTTCTATTTTTTTTTGCAATTCTCAATTTAGATTTCTATGGAATCTATTAAAATCCCGGTATCCTCAAACATTTCACTAATTTTACTTATTATTTATTTTAATGGACTTTGGAAGACTCTGATAGAACTTTTAGGCCAAAAAAATGAATAACTCAATTCACCATCAATCTCACAAGCATCACTTGGATTGTCCAAATCCATTATTTAAAAAACCCAGCTCACAAACGTATCACTCCTCGGCATTCCTATCGACGCATTGTTGTTCTTCCATCTTCTAACTACACTCCCCAACGAGTCATATCGCTTTTTTGGTAGGAAACGAATGAAGCCTTTATAGACAAATGAAACCTCAGTGAAGGAATAAAATCTAGAAAAGCAATATAACTCGTTGATCTTATAATGTGCATAAATGAGCCAATAACAGTTAAAGCATGTCTCCAATCACCCAATCATAATGCAACCAAACAGTAAAATTTAAAAAGTTACTTCCAAACCCTAGACTCTCTTGCACTCCATGGCGGGGGTTCAAGAGGGGGACGACCCAGCAGTACTGTAGCTTCTTCCTCACATTGTCTCTTATTCATCATGTTCTCTACCAAGCTTCCTCTGTCGCCACCTAACACGGATGACCTCGAATCTAGATATGTTCCAACCTCGAATCTACCAAGCCTCCAAGCATCCGTCTTCCATTCCTGCACAACCTTCGGCCGTCAAAGACCAAACATCTTCTTCATTCCACTACCAAGCCTCCTAATCTACTACTGTTCAGGAGCCGAAGGCGTTACCCCGGTATGGACTCTGATCAGTTAGGCCCATTCCGCACCCTTCGGCTCATTCCAGCCCCTCGGGCCCATTTAGGCCCATTAGGGCAATCTTGTACCCCCTCCCCTATTTGGTATTTATAGGCGGATTTCCCTCCATTTGAGGGATCCCTGTCTGATCTCTCTCCACTTCTTCTCCACCTTCTCTCTAGATTAGCTTGCAACCTCCATCATTGGAAGCTTCATACTTGTACTATGTAAATGATGAGGAGATTTTTAATGAGAATAAGAGTGGCTTGGACATTAGCCTAAAAAGTCACGTGGTTTTCTCCCTTTCGGGTTTCCACGTCAAAATAGCTTGTTCATACATTTATTTCTACAATTGATACAATTATCACTATTTCGTGTTGGACTAAACTCAACAAAATGAAATGTGTCAATAGACCCAGAAAAAATGATTTTTTCTTTATAATAGGTGTGAGTAATCTCATTTTTCAAATCTGAACTACTACTTCCGTCCCACTTTGTGTGTCTTACTTTGGTTTAGCATAATTATTAATAAAATGGATGAAAAAGTAAAAGTTATAATTAAAATTTGAATATTAATGTGAAATGATGTAGACTACGTATTTATTTTAAAAAACGTGACACTTATTTTGGAACAATATAAAAAGAAAAATAAAACAATCAAAATGGGATGGAAGGTGTAATATTTTTGTCCATCCCAATCGTCCAACGGCCCAAGATTAGCAAAAGGTGGGTGTTACGAGCCAAGGAAGTTGGGAAACAGTCCACGGAGATAGGAGACTTGAGCCGAAAAGGAGCAGGCACTCCAGGCAGCACCCATTCCGATCGACGAACACCAAGCGCCAACTCGCGAGGCCACGTACTGCTCTACGCCTCTACCGCTTACGGCCAACACTTGGCCGCCCCGCGCCCCTGCCCCTCCTCATTTCCTCAGCCTTCTTGTGTGATGTGCTAACTGCTCCAGGCTTCACGCCTTCACCCGAATCAAGGGCGGATGACTGTGAGTAGGGGTGGTTCGGTACGGTACGTATATCGAATATTTTCTCTCATACCTTTGCCGTACTAAAACTTTTGGTATACAAAATTTAAATGTTACAAAATAAAATTAATAATCTATTGATGTCATATTCAATATTGGACAATAATTATTATTAATATATTTAAGCAGTTCAACATGTCACGTATTAAAAATAACACATTCTCCTAAAAATAACTTGAATAATATAGATATAATTAAATGAATAGTGATCTATTTTTTTTATTGTCAAAACGAAAAAATTGTATTAAATCAATAAGTCATTAGCCAGATGGCTAAAAATACAAGAAGGCGCATAATCATAATCAACCACTTGATCTGAGCTGTGAGCATGTGACTTAGCTAAAGCGTGAGCCACACGATTCGCAGATCTTCTACAGAAAGAGATTTTAAAATAACTCTTTGTTGCTAACAAACTCCGAATGTCATCCAATATAAGATGAGTATAGCCTGATCCTTCCAGTTTCTTTAAGCTCTGGACCACTGTAAGTGCATCCGTCTCTAATTCCACCCGTGTCCATTCTGCCTCAATAGCTCCCATTATAGCATCTCGGATTCCCATCGCCTCTGTCTCTTCTGCTGTCCACCCAGCCTTGGATCCTACCCCTCGGGCCTTAACAACGGATCCTTCCTCGTTCCTGGCCACCCAGCCCCAGGCTCGAATACCCCCCGTTTGATTCACCGCCCCATCAACATTTATTTTTATCACTCCCGGCATAGGTCGATTCCATTTGACAGCCCCCTCCCCTGTCGAGACCACCCCCCTGTCTGCCGGGCTAAACTGGGCATCCCGCCAAGACCCAAGCATACTTTCCGCCACACGTATCACCGTAGTGGCTTCCACTTTCTGACCCTTCCAAACCGCTCTGTTTCTATTTTTCCAGATACTCCATAATATGGCTATAAAACGGCCAGAGAACTCTCTCCTCGGCTGCTCTATATTAGCTCTCACCCACTGGCCGAACGAAACCATTTGGCTATTGGTTCAAACCCCTGCATGTTGCCAAATCTGCTCCACCTTGGGGCACGAACGCGTGGCATGATCGTCGTCCTCGTCCCCTGAATTGCAGAGTTTGCACCCTCCAACAATGTTGACTCCTCTTTTCCTCAAATTATCCACCGTAGATAACGTTCCATCCAACACTTGCCATGCAAAATATTTAAATTTGGTTGGGATATCCAAATCCCAAAGTTTCTTCCACCCTTGCCATGCATCTTGTTGTAAATCACCCATCAAAATTTTATAACAACTTTTAACTGAAAAAATACCATTTTTCCCCTATCCACCAAAAACCATCTGTTCGTTCCTGCAGACCGACATGAATACTCAGGATTTTCTCTCTGCCGCTCGGATTAAATAACCTGTTTATTCTCTCAAAATTCCACTTTCTTCCTGTGCTATCCCGTAGAGCTGCCACATTCATATCCCTAAGATATGCCGGTTTATTTGAAGTAATTCTTCCAGTTAAAAAAATAAATTAAATTATTCAAACAACATGGATACAAAATCATTTATCCCTAATATGATACAAAATCATGAATACAAAATCATTTATCCCTAATATGATATTGTGTATTTAGTCATTTTTAAAATCATGAATAGTGATCTATTAAAAAAATAAATTAAATTATTCAAACAACATGGATACAAAATCATTTACACTCGTCACAGAAATGTATCTCTCTTCACTCGTCAGCTACACATCAGCGGCTCAGCCATCACAACTCACAAGCTGATGTAACAAGATAGACTGGTTTCTGGACATTAGTATATTACTCATTAGTCATTAGGGTTAGTTTGTTTGAATGTTACGTAGTAGAAGCCTAGAAAGTTATAGTGGATTTGATCAATTGGGTCTTTTTTGTATATTTTAGTATTTGTAATCAATCTAAGTATTAATTCTGGACTTCAAAATTTTAACGGACATTTACAATATTTCAGATTTTAAAGTAATTGTTGGGTTAAGAGTCGGTACGGTATTAAAACGGTATACCGCGGTATTTGAAAACATTTACCGTTACCGTACCGAAATAAATCGGTACGGTATGATACCGTACCGAAAATGACGGTATACCAATGTTTCGGTATTTTCCGGTATTTTTCGATACGATAAGTGTGGTATACCGATTTTTCGGTATTTTTGCCCACCCCTAACTGTGAGGACATGAGTGGTCTTCAGCCCAACCCACTTTATTTTAAGTAGTACTCCCTCCGTCCCTAACTTTGTTCCGTTTTACTTTTTTCGTCTGTTCCATACCATATTTGGTAATATTTGAGTGGTTAGAATTCATTTTTATTTTATTCGCACTTTTTTAATTCAATATCAATCACACAATTTTTCTTTTTGTTAAGAATCACACCACACTTCTTTGTCCCAAACTTAGGGGGAGGGAGGTAAGACAAGTATAGGTTTAAGGGATTGTTGAGGTTTATTCCTTCAACCCTTGGACCCAACACGTAAGCCCAAAGATTTCAAGTGGAGTGAGTGTGTGGTTATCTAGCCCAACAACTATCAGATGAATCAGGAAACAAGAGTAATAGCAGGCAATGTAAATAGGTATTATTAACTTCGTAATAACTCCCCCAAGTACAATCTACTTGCTAAAAAGGGCACGTCGGCCGTTCGTCTTGCAAGGCGATAGAAATGCTACTCGTAAGAATGCTGGAGCTAGTATGCTAAGAATAGAAAGTTGCCAACCCTTTACAATGAAATAAATGCTTCTATTTATACCCGCCAATGGGCAGGTGGCTGTACTGACGTGGCAGCCTGTGGACCGCTGGTGTCCCAACTACCAAATCTTTAGCATTAAATGCACTTCCCGCCAGAATCTAGGTTTCCCGCCGGATCAGTGGGGACGTTCGTCCACCCCGGAAGTGAGTTGGATTGCTCCAAGTGACCTTTGAGGGATATCGGCTGTTCGTCGCCTGGCCTTAATAGATACTCACTATGTGCACTGGGTTTTCCCCGATGACCACAGGCTTGCTCCGGGGACGTTCGTCGCCATCCCTGCTGGCCCGTGGTTCTGCTCTTTGTCTCTGCACAGACGTTCGTCGGAATGAGCTGCTGGGCCTGAGTCCTCCAACACCAGACGTTCGTCCATCCTCAAGAGACATGGGCCTGTGGGCTGGCCTGGTTTCTAGCTGGACGTTCGTCTGGCAAAATGGGTTAGTGGGCCGGACCTCGGCTTGGGCCCTTAACCCAACACAAGTCCCCCACTTCTGATGTTCTGAGCATGCGCAGGACATAAGGAAGTATGAACCCCCCCGAAGTAGACGTCCGTATCTTGATACTTATGTTTATTGCATCTGGTGGAAGCGTACGCTCGTGGTCATGGTGCTTGACAGCTGTCGCCGGTTCAGGAAACGAGGTGACGGCTGATGTTGCGGCGGTGCATTTTCCCGAGGAGGTGTCATCATTACGTTCCCATCCCACGCACAGCGCGTGGCCGGGGTACGCTCCTTGCCACGTGTCGGCCCCTTGTTGGCTTCGCCATCGGTGTTTTCTCCTTTAAATACCGGGTTTTCCCTCTGAATTAGGGTTCCCAATTTCTGCCCTCTTGCTCCCGATTTTCCGCAGCTCTTCAAGTCTTCTTCTGAATCCGGCTAACCCCCTTGTAAGGTAATTTCCCCCCTCTGCTCCTTTTCTTGTTCTGATTCCTAGCCGAGATGACCTCGATGGAGATTTCGTCAAGCTCTGATTCCGGTTCGTCGGGTTCCTCCTCGGGCTCCTCTTCGGCCGATGTGAGTGCTCGCTCCCCCGGGAAGGCCAGCATTTCTGGGACCTCTGGTTCAGCCACGACGGTGGGGACCATCCGGGCTGATGGCGAGCCGGATAATGTGTCGCAAAGTAGTGGGAGCGACGCCGGGGACGGGGGTGCTGACGAGGCCGTAGATGTTATTGACGCCGTCCCCCTGAACGAGCGCCCCGCCGGTTATGATTCTGCAGACGAGGCCCAATCTGGCTCCGACCTGGAGGTGCACGATTTAGGTATTCCCATGGATGTGCAGAGGCACATTTGCAAGATTAAGAGTGTCTTAGAGCACAGGCAGTCCCTCTCCAGCGTCGCTATGAACAAGATTGCTTCCTTCTTTCCCCATCCGTTCGTCTTTAGCCATAGCGGGGCCGAACATGCCATGCGGCGACGGCCGGGGATGATCATCCTGCATGTGGATTCTGTGGAGGCCGGTCTGCGGTTTCCTCTCCATCCCTTTTACGTGGAGTTCTTCAACTGCTACCAGGTGGTTCCGGCGCAGTTCATGCCCAACTCTTATAGATTTATCTCCGCATTCCTCGTGCGCTGTTCGTCCGCAAAAGCCGTCATATCGCTGGATCTGTTCCACTACTTCTACCGGGTCACCCCGCAGAATTCCGACGGTTACCTGAGTGTGGCCGCTCGTCCGAAGAGGAAGCTATTTGAGCACTATCCTTCCTCCATCCATGATTGGAAAAATAGGCTCTTTTTTCTTAGATATGACGGTCCTCCCCTCCCAATCCGGTGGAACGGCTACCCTCCGAAGATTGAGTCGCCGGCGCTGTCGGCCGGGCTGGAAGTGGAAGTGAAGAAAGTCCTGGAAGGCGGCGTTCGCCCTATAGGGGAATACCTGACCGTCGAGGCACTCTCTGAAGCAGGCATAGGTACCGCCCGTGTTCCTGGATTTCTTCCTCCCTTGGACGCTCGTCTCGGGGCACGGGCGGTCCTGTCCTCTGAGGTGGGTGTTCCTCCCTATCCCTGTTCGTCTTTTCATATTCTTGTATTTCTCTCTTGCAGGTCTCCCCCTTACCGCCGAACAAATGGACAATGCTGAGTGCCTGAGGAACAGGAAGGCGAAGATGGCTGCGGCCAAAGCGGCCAGAGAGGCAGCCGCCCATGGAGCCGGATCATCGGCCTCCGACGCCGCCCGTCGGACTGCAGACGGTGAGCAGCACCTGATTGCCACCCTGCTGTGTAACACCGTCCCCAAATGTATTTACTTTTAAGTGAATATTTTATTTTAACCTTATGGAACGGTTGACGAATTTACGATGTGATGAATTTTTATTAATTATTTTGCGTGAATAGTAAATTCGCACGTGGGGCCCACACCGGGAGCGGAGACCGCCCAATGTTCCCGGGACCACATGAATTATTCATCTTGGTCTAGATAATATTTATATGGTGGGGGGTAACTCATTTGAGCCATGGAAAGGTCCAGAGTTGACCGATTGGTCAAAAGTGGCTCAAATACCGGTTTTGGTAATTTCACGGATAACAGCCCGAAATGAATTTCGGGGGTTTATAAATTAACGTTGGGGAATGTATATTCATTATAAGGGTCATAATGATTGAGAACGCATAATATATTTTATTTGACCCGATAAAATAAAATATATTTAAAACAGTCCGAAAAATACAACTTTCGGGACCGATTGTACACTTTGGGACACAAAGGGGTGACCTCCCACATGAGTGGGGGCCACCCCACGTTTTATGTGTTGAATTGGACAAGAGAGGGGCTGGGTTGACAAGGGAACATGTGGAGGAGGTGCAAAGGGGCCCTTTGACCTCACTCATTGGCCAAAGGAGACAAAGGAACACCCCCACCTCTTTCCCTTTGCATTATTTCGTCCAACCCATCAAGAGAGGAAGAAGAGAAAGCTCTCAATCCATACTCCATTGCTGCTGCACGAGCTCAAGAAGGGGTAGTCCAAAGAAGGTGTTTTAAGAAGGAAAAAGCTAGGGAAAAGTGAGAAAAGTTGAGGTAATGGCCCTATCATAACTTTTCCTTGATTTTTATTCTACCATATGGGATATATATCATATGGAGAACCCTTGAGATTGTTCTACATACTAAGTGTGTGGAATAATGGGTTGGGGAGTGGTTCTATGTTCAAAAGCGGACTTAGAAGCCAAACCGACAAGTTTACCGGAAAATAACCTTTTAGAGGTTATTTGTATTGATTAAGGTTTTATGATGTTAAAACCTTGTTAGGAACTTGATTAAATTATTTTTGAGCTTCGCCGGAGTTTCGCCGGAGTTGGTCAAAGTTCGCCGGAGTTGGTCAAAGTTCGCCGGAATTAGTCAAGGTTCAACCGGGGAGCATAGAACACTCTTAAGCTCACTTAAGGTGAGGATGACCGACTATATTGTTTATAATTATTGGGTTAATTTCACAAGATTGCCTAAATGAATTATATGTGTTTGGCATGAGTTATTTATGATTAAGAATGCCTAAAATGGAATATAGTATTGTTCATAAAGAAAATGCATAATATACAAATTTAAGAATAAATTGTGTATGATTATGTGTTGTGATTATAATGACCCAATTGTGGTGTAGGCTATAAAATTGTATGGTGATAGATATGCTTTTACCTCATGAAGGGAATAAAAGTGATATTTTGATATTGAATCAAGTTATACTTGAAGGTGAAATTAAATTGAAATGTATGAATTATTATGAAATTGGCGTTGGCTTATTAAGATTAGACGACTAGTATTGAAGACTAGTCGGGGATGTTAGTTCAATAGTGCTTGGGAGCTAATCCCAAAATATTGAAGCTAAGTAACCTTAAAGGATAATTAGGGTGGACTTTACGAAGTCAAGTTATGTTAGGAGTAGACTTCAAGGGTTACTCAAAAGGAATGGAGCCTAGACTAAGAAGTGGTTTAGGGATTAGATGACGTGACTACGAGCCGAGCTCTAGCACGTGGTAGGAATGACTATGAGCCGAGCTCTAGCAAAATGTAGTGTGACTATGAGCCGAGCTCTAGCACAAAAATGTAGGAATGACTATGAGCCGAGCTCTAGCAAAATGTAGTGTGACTATGAGCCGAGCTCTAGCACAAAAATGTAGGAATGACTATGAGCCGAGCTCTAGCGAAATGTGGTGTGACTATGAGCCGAGCTCTAGCACAAATTAACATGACTATGAGCCGAGCTCTAGCATGAAAGAACATAAATAAATTTCAAATAGTAACATCCTAAGTTGAGGGTCTTGGAAATTGAAACTTTGATTATACTTAGTATAGTTGTCATTGTACTTGTCAAATGCTTCCAAGTACTGACCTCCCCTTCACGGGGGAGGCCACCTCACAGTTTCAGGTAGGGAGTAAAGCTTGCTGCCATCACCGTTGCTCGGGTAGGATCCAAGAAGAGGAGACGTGGTTCGTGCCTCTTCAGATTCCATTTTTCAAACACTTTAATTAATGCTCATGGATAATGTTTTTCTATGGAATATTTAATGGGGGCTTGTATGCCCATGTTTGCCAAAGTGTGGCATGAACACTTGTACCAAATGTTTCCGCTGCTTTGAATGAATATTTTACATTATGTTGTTTATGGATGTACTATGTGTGAATGGTATTCAAGACGCCTAGTATAGTATGGATGAGTTGGACTGCGGTTGACTATTCGTACTGTACGGCGGGTTGTTGACGTGTCCGGTAGGTCCGGGGCGTGACAATTTAATTGGTATCAGAGCCTTAGTCCGTGAACTTCATAATGAAGCTTCAAAATTCCTTTTTGAAAATGATTTTGCAAACCATGAGCATAAAGTTTTGTACTTATAGAACTTTTGGTACTTGAGTTGCAAGGTCTCTAATTGTTAAGATGGTACCCTTAACAATTGGTATGACGGTGATTTGAGCCAAAGGTTGTCTTTAAGTACCTATCCGTCACTTGACATTTGATACGAGTCTAACGGCTCATTCTAAACTTCTTTCAGAAATGGAGCCAATTGGAAGGATCACTAGGAGGAACCCGATGGGCCGTGTACCGGGTGGGTCCGAACGCGGCAGTCGGGGGTCCACTAGGGTGTCCAGGGGAAGGGGCCGTGGAGGCCAACAACAAACCGTGAGCGATGGCCACGTGGACACTGAGAGTGAGACTTATTGGTCCTATGAGGACTCAACCTATAGGCCGGAAACCGAGCCGGTGGAAACCCCATATGATGGGGAAGATGACGATGTAAGTGAAGAGAGTGAAGACGATGGCACTCTTGGGAGGATCGAGGCGCTGCTCCAACAATACCACCGGGAGCGCGAAGAGAGGAGACAACGCCGAAGGCGCCGAACGGGGCAACCTTCGGGCATGGCTTCGAGAGGAGGAAGCCAAGGTGCTTCTAGAGTCCATGTTGAACCACATGGAGGCCAAAATGTGGGAGGTCCAACCATAAGGATCTCCAAATTTATCAAAGAAGCACGAGATTTGGGATGTAAACCGTTTGATGGAACGGGAGACATCTCCGTTGCGGCCGAATGGATCAAAAGATTCAACGAGGCGGCCCTTGACATGCAGCTGCCACCCATCATGAAACTGAGGGTGGCAACAAGATTGCTCGAAGGCATGGCGTCCACGTGGTGGGACGGGGTCAAAGGGAAATACGGCGAAGCCGTCACATGGGAGAACTTTCGGCAGGAGTTCTTCAACCAATACTACTCCGACTTCGAGGTAAACATGAAGAGGAGGGAGTATACGAACTTGACACAGGGAGGCGCATGTACGGTGAAGGAACTTGAGCACAAGTTCAGAAAGCTTGCCGAATTCATACCGGAGTACATATGTGATGAGAACCGGATGGTGAACCACTTCTGGGATGCCTTAGACCTTGACATACGCGAGAGGGCAACACAATTGCCTAATATGACGTTTAGTCAAGTGGTTGAACAAGGCCTGAAGGGAGAGAAGGAGTGGGAGGAAAGAAAGCGGAGGAACGCCGAGGAGGCGAAGAAGAGGAAGTGGGAAAGCCATGGCCCACAAGGTTCTAACAAAAAGGGGAACCACGGGGGAGGAGGACCGTTCAGGGCACCGGCGCCGCCATCCAAAGGAAACTCGGCTTTCGGCGGGCACAACTCGGGCTCACAAGCCTCGACAGCGCCCAGGTGCCGAAATTGCAACAGGAGCCACGCCGGTAAGTGTCGTGACCCTCCTCGGTGCTACCAATGTGGAGACACGGGGCATCTTAAACCAAATTGCCCTCAACTTGGTGGAAACCGAGGGGCGGGATCAAGCGGTGCTACTACGGCAAGTAGAAGTCGGACCGGAGCACCCCATGCTAGTACGGGGCAGGGGGGAGCGAGCGCCAGCAACGCGCCGTCCGTGAATCAAGGAAGGACGCAAGCTAGAGTCTACGCAATGACCGAGGCCGATGCTCGGGCCAATCCCGACTCCGTTGCAGGTAATACACGTATTCCCATGTATTTCTAGGCTTGCATTGATCATATACGTCGTAGGGATTGAGTGCGGGCCACCCCGGGGTCAAAACCGGGCAATTTAGGCCAAATCAGCTGGAAACAGCCACTGCCGGCCAGGCACGCTCGCAGGCACGCCGTGCCTGGCATCGTGCCTGGAAGGCAGTGGCAACCGGAGGATTTTTGGGCCAGGCACGGTCGCAGGCACGCCGTGCCTGGCACCGTGTCTGGAAGGCAGTGGCACCCGAAGAAAAGGAAAAAAAAAAAAAAATTTTGGGCCAGGCACGGCCGCAGGCACGCCGTGCCTGGCGTCGTGCCTGGAAGGCAGTAGCGTCCGAAGTATTTTTGGCCAGGCACGGCCGTAGGCACGCCGTGCCTGGCATCGTGCCTGGCCGGCAGTGGCACGCAGAGTTAGTTCGTGCACGCACGGTCGTGCGTGCCACCCAGGCACGCCGTGCGTGGACCCCCAACCCCCGAAAATTGATTTTTTCACCCCGTTCTTCTACGTTTGGACCCCCGTTTGATTCCAAACCTTAGTGTTGACTTAATAACCTCCTAAAGATGTGTAAAAACATTAGAAAATGTATCTTACATGGTGTATAAATGTAGGAACATTAAAGATCAATGGTAGGTGTGCGAGGATCCTCATCGATACCGGGGCACAACGCTCATTTGTGAGTGAGGCGTTCGCCGAGGGACTTGACGTGCCGTTGACACCTATGACGCAAACGTTGCTAGTCTCCACACCGTTAGGGGACGATGTGGAGAGAAATCATTACTATCCATCATGTGAGGTGGAAGTGACGGGTCAACCCTTGACTTGTGATTTCGTACCTCTAAGCATGTTGGAGTTCGATGCAATCCTAGGAATGGATTGGCTTGAGAAGCACCATGCTCGAGTAGATTGCTACACCAAGGTGTTGGAACTCGAGGATGAGCAAGGAAACACACTATGTTTCGAAGGAGATCGGGGGAAATCAAATGTTTGCATCATATCCGTGATGAGAGCGCGGAAGATGATGAGAAAAGGGTACCACGCATACCTTGCTTACGTGGTAGATGATACGAAGAAAGAAGTCGACATCAAGGATGTTCGAGTCGTGTGCAAGTACCCGGACGTCTTTCCCAAGGACCTACCGGGGCTTCCACCCGATAGAGAGATTGAATTTGTAATCGAAGTGGAGCCGGGAACCAAACCCATTTCGATTCCTCCTTATCGAATGGCACCGGCCGAACTTCAAGAGTTGAAGGTCCAACTACAAGAACTATTGGACAACGGGTTCATCAGACCCAGTCATTCACCGTGGGGAGCACCCGTACTATTCGTAAAGAAGAAAGATGGTACACTAAGAATGTGTATTGACTACCGACAGTTGAACAAGGTCACCATCAAGAACAGGTATCCCTTACCGAGGATTGATGACTTGTTCGACCAACTTCGAGGGGCAATAGTGTTCTCGAAGATTGACTTGAGGTCGGGGTATCATCAGTTGAAGATCAAGGAGAGTGACATACCTAAGAGTGCATTTCGCACTAGATATGGTCATTACGAATTCCTTGTGATGTCGTTTGGTTTAACCAACGCACCGGCGGCATTCATGGACTTGATGAACCGTGTGTTTAGTGAATACTTAGATCAATTCGTGATAGTATTCATTGACGACATCTTGATATACTCCAAGAGCGAGGAGGAGCACGAACACCATTTGAGGCTTGTACTTGATCGGTTAAGGGAAAAGCAACTCTTTGCCAAGTTCTCAAAATGCGAATTTTGGCTCAAAGAGATTGGTTTCCTCGGTCATGTCATATCCGGTTCGGGCGTTGCCGTGGACAACGCCAAGATTAAAGCTATTATGGATTGGGAGAGACCCAAGAATGTGAAAGAGATACGTAGTTTCCTTGGCTTAGCGGGATACTATCGTAAATTTGTGGAAAAATTCTCCGTATTGGCGTCTCCATTAACGAAGCTCACAAAGAAAGGGGCCAAGTTCATATGGGACGACAAGTGTGAGAAAGGGTTCCTTGAACTGAAGAAACGACTTACCGAAGCACCAGTACTAGCCCTACCTATACAGGGGATAGGGTATGATATCTACAGTGATGCTAGCATCCAAGGGCTTGGATGTGTACTGATGCAAAACGGTCGGGTGATTGCCTATGCTTCTAGGCAATTGAAGAAACATGAGGCGAACTACCCTACCCACGATCTAGAGTTGGGGGCGGTAGTGTTTGCACTAAAGATTTGGAGGCATTACCTCTATGGGGAGACATGTCACATTTTTACCGATCATAAGAGCTTGAAGTACGTATTCACTCAGAAGGAGTTGAATATGAGACAAAGGAGATGGATGGAGTTGATCAAGGATTATGACTTGATCATCGACTATCATCCCGGAAAAGCCAATGTAGTGGCCGATGCACTGAGCAGGAAAAGTACGTCGGGGACATTACTCACATGTCTAAGAACTTTGAGGGCACAAGTGGAGATGTCCACGAGTGGGGTCCTCATTGCTAGATTCGAGGTTAGGCCCACATTGCTGAGTGAGATCAGTAGATGTCAGGCCACTGATGATGAATGCCAGAAGATCCGCGAGAGGATCCTCGAAGGGCCCGTGGAGAACTTTCGGGTACGTGATGACGGTCTTTTATTGTTTAAAGACCGTGTGTGCATACCAAAGAGTGAAGAGCTCCAAAAGTCTATCCTGGAGGAGGCTCACTCTTCGGCATATGCTATGCATCCAGGAGGTACTAAAATGTACCGAGACTTGAAGGAAAGTTACTGGTGGTCGGGTATGAAGAGGGATATCGCGGAGTACGTGAGTCGATGCCTTACTTGCCAACAAGTTAAGGCGGAGCATCAGCACCCGGCGGGGCTTTTGCAGCCACTTACCATTCCAGAATGGAAGTGGGAGCATGTGACCATGGACTTCGTGGTGGGGTTACCACGAACAGTGAACAACTATGATGCAGTATGGGTAGTGGTTGATAGGCTCACCAAGAGTGCACACTTTTTGCCTATTAACATCACTTACCCTCTTGAAAGATTGGCAAAGCTATACACGGAGGAGATTGTGAGATTACATGGAGTCCCGATATCCATTGTCTCGGATAGGGATCCACGATTCACATCTCGGTTCTGGCCCAAGTTTCAAGCATCCTTGGGTACTAAATTGAAGTTCAGCACGGCTTTTCATCCACAGACGGATGGACAATCTGAGCGGGTGATACAGATATTGGAGGACATGCTTAGGGCGTGTGCTCTGGAGTTCCAAGGGAGCTGGGACAAACATTTGGCTCTAGTTGAATTTGCCTATAACAATAGTTATCAGGCGAGTATTGGCATGCCTCCATACGAGGCATTGTATGGGAGGAAATGCAGAACACCGTTGTGTTGGGACGAGGTTGGAGAGGCCAAGCTCGAGGGGATTGAACTTGTTGAAATCACCAAGGCTAAGGTGAAAGTCATCCAGGATAGACTCAAGGCTGCCCAAGATCGGCAGAAGAGTTATGCCGACAAACGACGTAGGCCATTGGAGTTCGAGGTCGGTGATAAGGTCTTCCTAAGGATTTCTCCTTGGAAGGGTATCATCCGATTTATATCGAGGGGAAAGCTTAACCCCAGATACATTGGTCCATTCGAAATCCTTGAAAGGATAGGAGCTGTGGCATACCGTCTCAAGTTGACGCCAGAACTTGAGAAGATACACGATGTGTTCCATGTGTCGATGCTCAAGAAATATGTGAGAGATCCGTCTCATATTCTTGAAAGGCCACCGGTAGAGATACGCGAAGATCTACAATATGCGGTGGAACCGGTGAAAATTGTGGGACAACAAGTGAAGAAATTGAGGAACAAGGAGATTCCTATGGTGAAAGTCCTTTGGAGGAGTGATCGGGTCGAGGAAGAAACATGGGAGACCGAGGTCTCAATGAGAGAGCAATACCCTTTTCTCTTCGATTAGACACGTGGATTTCGGGGACGAAATCCCAAATAAGGGGGGGTGAACTTGTAACACCGTCCCCAAATGTATTTACTTTTAAGTGAATATTTTATTTTAACCTTATGGAACGGTTGACGAATTTACGATGTGATGAATTTTTATTAATTATTTTGCGTGAATAGTAAATTCGCACGTGGGGCCCACACCGGGAGCGGAGACCGCCCAATGTTCCCGGGACCACATGAATTATTCATCTTGGTCTAGATAATATTTATATGGTGGGGGGTAACTCATTTGAGCCATGGAAAGGTCCAGAGTTGACCGATTGGTCAAAAGTGGCTCAAATACCGGTTTTGGTAATTTCACGGATAACAGCCCGAAATGAATTTCGGGGGTTTATAAATTAACGTTGGGGAATGTATATTCATTATAAGGGTCATAATGATTGAGAACGCATAATATATTTTATTTGACCCGATAAAATAAAATATATTTAAAACAGTCCGAAAAATACAACTTTCGGGACCGATTGTACACTTTGGGACACAAAGGGGTGACCTCCCACATGAGTGGGGGCCACCCCACGTTTTATGTGTTGAATTGGACAAGAGAGGGGCTGGGTTGACAAGGGAACATGTGGAGGAGGTGCAAAGGGGCCCTTTGACCTCACTCATTGGCCAAAGGAGACAAAGGAACACCCCCACCTCTTTCCCTTTGCATTATTTCGTCCAACCCATCAAGAGAGGAAGAAGAGAAAGCTCTCAATCCATACTCCATTGCTGCTGCACGAGCTCAAGAAGGGGTAGTCCAAAGAAGGTGTTTTAAGAAGGAAAAAGCTAGGGAAAAGTGAGAAAAGTTGAGGTAATGGCCCTATCATAACTTTTCCTTGATTTTTATTCTACCATATGGGATATATATCATATGGAGAACCCTTGAGATTGTTCTACATACTAAGTGTGTGGAATAATGGGTTGGGGAGTGGTTCTATGTTCAAAAGCGGACTTAGAAGCCAAACCGACAAGTTTACCGGAAAATAACCTTTTAGAGGTTATTTGTATTGATTAAGGTTTTATGATGTTAAAACCTTGTTAGGAACTTGATTAAATTATTTTTGAGCTTCGCCGGAGTTTCGCCGGAGTTGGTCAAAGTTCGCCGGAGTTGGTCAAAGTTCGCCGGAATTAGTCAAGGTTCAACCGGGGAGCATAGAACACTCTTAAGCTCACTTAAGGTGAGGATGACCGACTATATTGTTTATAATTATTGGGTTAATTTCACAAGATTGCCTAAATGAATTATATGTGTTTGGCATGAGTTATTTATGATTAAGAATGCCTAAAATGGAATATAGTATTGTTCATAAAGAAAATGCATAATATACAAATTTAAGAATAAATTGTGTATGATTATGTGTTGTGATTATAATGACCCAATTGTGGTGTAGGCTATAAAATTGTATGGTGATAGATATGCTTTTACCTCATGAAGGGAATAAAAGTGATATTTTGATATTGAATCAAGTTATACTTGAAGGTGAAATTAAATTGAAATGTATGAATTATTATGAAATTGGCGTTGGCTTATTAAGATTAGACGACTAGTATTGAAGACTAGTCGGGGATGTTAGTTCAATAGTGCTTGGGAGCTAATCCCAAAATATTGAAGCTAAGTAACCTTAAAGGATAATTAGGGTGGACTTTACGAAGTCAAGTTATGTTAGGAGTAGACTTCAAGGGTTACTCAAAAGGAATGGAGCCTAGACTAAGAAGTGGTTTAGGGATTAGATGACGTGACTACGAGCCGAGCTCTAGCACGTGGTAGGAATGACTATGAGCCGAGCTCTAGCAAAATGTAGTGTGACTATGAGCCGAGCTCTAGCACAAAAATGTAGGAATGACTATGAGCCGAGCTCTAGCAAAATGTAGTGTGACTATGAGCCGAGCTCTAGCACAAAAATGTAGGAATGACTATGAGCCGAGCTCTAGCGAAATGTGGTGTGACTATGAGCCGAGCTCTAGCACAAATTAACATGACTATGAGCCGAGCTCTAGCATGAAAGAACATAAATAAATTTCAAATAGTAACATCCTAAGTTGAGGGTCTTGGAAATTGAAACTTTGATTATACTTAGTATAGTTGTCATTGTACTTGTCAAATGCTTCCAAGTACTGACCTCCCCTTCACGGGGGAGGCCACCTCACAGTTTCAGGTAGGGAGTAAAGCTTGCTGCCATCACCGTTGCTCGGGTAGGATCCAAGAAGAGGAGACGTGGTTCGTGCCTCTTCAGATTCCATTTTTCAAACACTTTAATTAATGCTCATGGATAATGTTTTTCTATGGAATATTTAATGGGGGCTTGTATGCCCATGTTTGCCAAAGTGTGGCATGAACACTTGTACCAAATGTTTCCGCTGCTTTGAATGAATATTTTACATTATGTTGTTTATGGATGTACTATGTGTGAATGGTATTCAAGACGCCTAGTATAGTATGGATGAGTTGGACTGCGGTTGACTATTCGTACTGTACGGCGGGTTGTTGACGTGTCCGGTAGGTCCGGGGCGTGACATGCTGAACGAGGGGGCCCTGACTCATCATGCTGAAACTGCTCTCCCCCCGCCGGTCGTTGCCACAAAAGTGGTTCCCAAGAAGGGGAGCGAGAAGGCCCCGGAGAAGAAAACGAAGAGGGGGCGAGACTGTGTTTCCTCCGGCCCCATCGTTGAGGATGTTAGCGGTCTATCCCTGAGCCGGCCGGCTGAGGAGCTTTGGAGGGAGCTTGGGGCTAAAGCCGGCCTCGAACTGCCCCCCCGGTCGTCTTCCGAGGCGACCAGCGCTGCTCTTGCCGCGGCCATCCAGGTATTGTTGCGATTCGACCCATCTTGTCCCCTTGACGCTCGTCGCTTCGCCGTCTAAACTCTGTTTATCCCATTTTTTCTCTCAGTCAGGGCTGTTGGTGCTGCAGGCCGAAGCTGCCAGGGATGCCGCCCTGCAGGAGGCAAAGATCAAGGCCGAAGCCGCCATACTGAAGGCTCGGGAGGCCGCCCGTCGGGCAGAGGAAGAGGCTGCTTCGGCTAGGGAGGAGCTTCAGTCCCTCCGGGCTGAAACCGGCGCCCAATTGGCCTGCCTGGAGAAGGCCGGCTTCAAGCTCATGCCGGTACTTCCGGCCCCAAAAGATGCCACCCCGGAATGGTGCATCAATACCTCCGGTTACCGGAATACCGGCGAGTTTATGGAGTCGGCCAAGGACTTCTGCGCCGGGGCTTTTGGTGACGTGTTCTCTCATGCTCTGGGGAAAATTCCGGCGAAGGACCGTCTGAGGTTCGGTGTGCGGCTGATGGAAAGCTCCCCCCTGTCGCGCCAATTCCTCTATGATTCTGCCGATAGCGCCTTCGCCGGTGGCTATAATGAAGGGATCAAGGCCATCCTCCCAATCTTCGAGAAGCTCCTAGGCCCTGGCGTCAACCCAGCCGATCATACGGATGACGATCTACTGATCGAGGCCCTGGGGAAAATAGGGCGGGATAGACGCCGGGCGGCGGCCATAGCCATGGGGGATATCCCGGAGCCCCCAACCCCTGAGCCCGAGCCTCGGGAGGAGGAACATACTCATGCCAACAGCCGACCGCCGTCCCCCCACATGTGTTGATTTATTTCTTAGCCTAGATTTATTGCAGTACGTAGACTTGTGGTTTCCAGCCGATAGTGCTGAAGAATAAAGATCCACATTTTGCCAAAATTCGTTCCCTTTGTCTCTTGTTGTATGGAAATTCATTCCGTGCCTCGAAATATTCTGCTGCAAAGTAGTTTGTTAGGACGTCCATCCCTGCTCGTCATTTGACTTTGGGCAGGGACGTCTCCTTGCCCCCTGGCAACAGCATTCTTGACGACGGTCGTCGGAGGCTGTCCAAACAGCACATTTCCTGATGATGTCCGTGTATGGTTGTATGGAAAGATGTGCGTGCCCTATTGGTAGCATGGACATGACCCTTCTGTGCCCTTCATTGTTGACGTAGTACGGAAAATTCCTCCGATACCTCGATATCGAGGCCGGCCTGCCGTCCACACAGCATTTTTACAATTGGGGGACGTCCGTCGGTAATTGCTTCGATGGATGTGCTTCGATGGATCTGCTCGATGCATTACATTCTGCGGGAGGTGTAGGGATCGATTCCCCTGAGAGAAGCGTCAGGTGGCGACGTTCGTCTACCGTTGCGTGTTGAAATTCGGTGACCGGAAAGACGAGCGTGGCCGGTTGATGCGTGTGTCCTCGCCAGTCGCCGATGTTATGGGCGGCCGATGAACTGTGCAAACATGGGAAGACGAATGTCTCCACAACCCTCCTGCGGGGACGTCCGTGGCATGGATCCGGATATCTTTGTGGTGGTTACGCGGCGACGAAATCGAGGTGCTTAAATACCGTGGTAGGTACCGGTACCCAGGCACCACGTGTCCCGCTTCGGTTGGTGTGTTCCGGCGGTGCTGCCTATAAGTATTCAGAACCCATGTAATCCACTCATTCTACTCCTTACGCTGCACAATTGTCTTCTCTCTCTAGGTTTCTCTCAAATCGTACCGGAAGTCCCAATTCCCCAAAGGTACCGTTCGTTGCCATGTCTTCTGAAAATCGTTTCGCCGATGGCTGTTCTTCCGGTGATGACTTGGAATATTATGAGCGGGGAATGCCACCCTGGCCTCCCCGTTATAGCCTCAGCTTCTCGTACGTTCGGCGTCAAGTTCAACGCCTGACGAACGCTGACAAGCGTCTGATCAGCCAATGGTTCTATCCTCCCAGAACCTACGACGATCGGCGTCTGCGCAACCCCATGCGCCATCTGCCCGGCTACGTGGTGGTCCACTTGGATTCGGTGGTAGCCGGGCTGAACTTTCCCCTGCATGGCTTCCACTTGGAACTTTTCAGGGCCCTCGAGATAGTACCCGCGCAGTTCGTCCCTGCCGCTTATCGGATAATCGCTGGCTTCATCATTAGATGCCACAGCGTCGGTGTGACCCCCACCGTGGACCTGCTGCACCATTTCTTCCGGCTGTCCCCATTCGGACGTACGGGGTATTTGACCCTGATAGCCCGTCCGTCCATGGTTCTCTTCTCGAACAATGCCGGGAATCCGGACGGATGGGAAGAGCGTTTCTTCCTAGCCGGGGTAGGCTCACCGATGCCATTCTCCGACCGGTGGAATGCTTACCCGGTGAAGACGATCCCGCCGCCCATGACGGACGAGGAGCTCGGGTATGCCAAGCGCATAGCCGGACTTGGCATCCAGAATCTCCGATCGCTGGTGGCCGAGCCCTTTAAAGCTCAGGCTGGGTTAGGTGCGTCCGTTTGTACTTGTATTGTTTTGACATCTCTTCGCTGTTATGGCTCTGAACGTCTTGCTTCCTTTTGTGCAGGAGTTTTCCCATCCACGTCCGTCATGAGCCGGATCAATACCGCTTCCTCTGCCGCCGGTCGTGATCACAAGGGGCGCGACAATCCCGGAAAGCCGCTCGTCCCCAAGGTTGAGCCCCGGGTGACCAGGGCACGGGCCGATGAAACTTCGGGGGCCGGCGCCCCCAAGAGGCCGCGTGTGGAGGGCACTTCCTCCAAGGCCATCATCTTGGCCGATGATTCTGATGGGGAGCCCGGAAGCCCCCTTAAGCGGAAACCCACTTCCCGGGCCCATCTCCGTGCTTCTCCTCCGCGGAATTCCGACGTCCGTCGTCTCCGGGACGATGATGCCCAAGCTGCCAAGGGTTCTGACGACGCTCGTCCAAACTCTCCCCCAGGAACCAGTGAGTCTTCTCTTGGCCTGATCGAGTTCTCTGGGGTTGGGCCCCGCAAGGAGTCAATGATGCTCTTTGGTCAAACGGCGTCCTCTATATGGTGCGGCCTGAATCTCAAGGTTCCGCAGGACTTCGCTGCTCAGGAGGCTCCTGAAGATCTGTTGGAGTGCGGCCAGAGCACGCTGGACAAGGCTGGGCTCTACTTCCATAGGGCTCGGATGGCTTTCGAGCGCCAGGGCAGGGAGATGGCCAGAGTACGGGCCGAATGTGATGCCCTTCTGAGGAGTGCAAAAGGCAGGGCTGGCACCCTTCAAGAGAAGGCCGAGGCCCATGACAAGCTCGTTCAGGAGAATGCCTCTCAGAAGGAGCTTCTCAAGAAGCAGGAGGCCGAGCTCGTGGATCTCCGCAGCCGGATGTGGGCCGTAGAGCAGGCCAAGGTGGAGCTTCGCCAGACGGGCGTGGACAACCATGTCCCTATTTATGAGGCCGATGTTGCCAAAATCAAGGAGTCTGGTTCCATTGCCTTCCAGAGGTCCAAAGCTTACACTGGTGCCATCCACACCATGGCCATGAAATTCCTCCCGAGGCTCGTCGGAGAATTTCTGGCCACCTGCCCGGACGCCTACCTGGACGGGGTCAAATTGCTCCAGGCCACCCCCACCGGACGGCGTTTCCTTAATGACCTTGCCGATGATACTTATCGCAAGGGTATGGTCGGGCTCGTAGCGGAGAATCTCCCCACATTCGAGCGTCATTTCGGGGCTCCTTTCGATCCGGAGGCGGCTGGCTTCGACGTCCTGATGGCTGATGCCCATGCGGGAGCCCTTGAGCTGCTGAGAGAGCAGGCGGAAGCCAAGGCTAGTGAAGAATGCAAGCAGGCTCTTTCCAAAGTTCCAGCTCCGGACGTTGATCAAAAGTGATTTCCCGTTCATGACCTTGTACTTGCACAACTTTTCCATTATTTTCACTATCTTGTGATTTCCCGGCCGATAGTGCCGAAGAATAAAAATCATTCTTTGCTCCATGCTCGTCTGGCTCTTTTTTTTTTTTTTTTTTTTTTTTTTTCCGGAGTCTTTTAGTCTTCGTTCGTCCTTGGTCCCTGGTCCCACCGGCGTCCCCACTTCGAGGAGACGTTCGGTGTCCGCCGACATCACAAGGAGGAACAGGTTTATCTACATCGAGATTCCCCCCTTTTTTCGTTCGTCCGTGGTTCTTTAGCCTTACCGACGTCTCTTGCTTCGACGAGGACGCTAGGTACCCAAAAACTCGCAGGGACGAACGGGTCTACCCTCACGGGTCCCCAACTTTGTTATCCCACGTCCATCGATCCATGGTCATTTGTGGGATAAACAGGTTTATCTTGGCAGGCTCCCTTGGTTCGTCTAGCCCCCTCCGCGTCTCTACTAACCTCTACATCGAGAGGCGTTCGTCTTCGGCGGTTGGAGAAGATCTGGCACACCCGGACAAGATTCCCTTCTTCATAGGAGCTACCCTCCTCTTCTCCCCATCTTTTTTTTTTTTTTTTTTTTTTTTTTTTTTTGAGGGAGGCAATCATAGTCTTCGTTCGTCATTGGTCCTTGGTCCTACCGACGTTCTTACATCGAAGAGACGTTCGGTATCCGCGGACATCACAATGAGGAACAGGTTTATCTGCATCGAGATTCCCTTCTGCTTCGTTCGTCCTTGGTCCGTGGTCCTACCGGCGTCCCTACTTCGAGGAGACGTTCGGTATCCGTAGACATCTCAAGGAAGAACAGGTTTATCTACATCGAGATTCCCTTCTTGTACGGTTGTCGGCGAGAACAGAAGTGATGAAAAACAGGGGGCCTTATTATTGACGACGTCCGGTCATTTTACATTCAGTGGGAACAATACAAGGACAACGGCCTCTAACTATTGATAGAACTTCTTCAGGTGTTCTACGTTCCACACCCCGGCATGGTTCCCCTCCAAGGTACGGAGGAGGAACGTCCCCTGGTTGTATCTTCTGATGACCCGGTAAGGTCCTTCCCAGTTCTTCGCCATTTTGCCACCTTCGAGCGGCTTGCTCTTCTCTCTTTTCCTGAGTACGAGGTCCCCGGCCTCTATTTCGCGGAATTTCACGGCCTTGTTGAAGTATCTCTGGGTGGCCCTGTGATACTCTTCCATGCGACGAGCCGCTAGGTCCCTCCGTTCCTCAATGAAATGGAGCTCTGCTCGTAGGTTGGTCTCGTTGTCTCCCGGCTGGAAGTGCTTGGTACGATGTGTAGGTACCAACACCTCCGTCGGCACCTTAGCTTGGAAGCCATAAGCCAAGGCGAAAGGGGTTTCCCCGGTCGCCGTTCTTGGCGTCGTCCTGTACGTCCACAAGACATAATTCAACTGCTCCGGCCAGGTGGAGGTGTAGTCTTCCAACTTCTTCTTGATCCCATCCATGATGGTCCGGTTCATGTTCTCCACTTGGCCGTTGGCTTGCGGGTAGGCCACCGAAGCCTTAGAGTGCCTGATGCCCCACTTTGCCAAGTATGCTTCAAAGCCTTTGCCGACAAACTGCCGACCGTTGTCTGTGATGATCTGCTCCGGGATCCCGAAGCGGCAAATGATGTTCTGCCAGACGAACTTCTGGCACTGGAATTCAGTGATGGAGGCCAATGGTTCGGCCTCGACCCACTTCGTGAAATAATCAACCGCCACAATGACGAACTTCCTTCCACCAGCAGCCGTTGGCAGAGGACCCAGCAGGTCTACGCCCCACCTAGCAAATGGCAGCGCGATGGTCATCGGGGTGTAGAAACTCGCTGGTCGGCCAGGGACAGGTGCATACTGCTGGCATACTGCGCACTTCCGCGTGTGGTTGAAGCAATCTTGCTGTATGGTCGGCCAGTAATAGCCCTGCAGGATGATTTTCCTGGCCAAGGTTCGGGGGCCCTGGTGACTGGAGCAGATCCCTTCATGTATTTCCTCGATTACTGCCGCCGCCAGGCTCGGCGGGAGGCATCTGAGGTACGGTCCGCCGAACGTCTTCTTGTAAAGTTGCCCGTCAATAAGTTCAAAGTTAGGGGCACGCCTCTTTATCCACGCGGCCCTCCCTGTACTGTCATCACCTTCAGGCTCGGGGAGTGTCCCATCTCTGAGATAATCTGCTATCTCCTTTGCCCAGTTAGGTTCGGCAATGGAGATAACCTCCACCTGGATGACGTCCGTCGCCGGTGCTGGGAATATCTCCTGCCTGACGAAGCCTCTGATGTGTCGGGGGATGCTCGATGCCGGGTCATCGGTTGGGGGGTTGCTTAGTTTTGACAGAATGTCCGCCTCTGTATTCTCCACCCGCGATACCTGCTCAAGCACCACCTGCTCAAATTGCGCGGTCTGTTCCTCCGCCAGCTCTTTGTAGACCTTCATTCTCTCCTCCCTGGTTTCTGCAGTGCCGGTCATCTGGGTTACTACCAGCTGGCTGTCCATTCTCACCTTCAGACGAGCTGCTCCGAGGGCTTTCGCGCATTTCAGCCCTGCGATAAGTGCCTCGTACTCAGCCTCGTTGTTGGTGACTTTGAACTCAAACTTCATGGAGTAGTAGGCTTTGAAACCTTCGGGGGAAGTGATCACTGCTCCTCCGCCGCAGCCCCGCGCACTCGAGGCCCCATCGGTGTACATCTCCCACCAATCGTCAAAGTCATTGTTGTCATGGGTTCTGTCCTCGGTGCGCGCGGTGCATTCCGCAATGAAGTCCGCCAGAGCCTGCCCTTTGATCGTCGGCCTCGGCTTGAAGTCCACGTCATACTGGCCGATCATCAAGGACCACTTGGTTATCCTTCCGCTTGCCATTGGGTTCCTGAGGACTGTGGCGAGGGGCTGAGTTGTGTAGATAGTCACCGGATGTGCCTGGAAATACGGCGCCAGGCGCTTGATGGATGCAATCAAGGCGAGGATCGTCTTTTCCATCAGTGTGTACCTTGTCTCGGGGCCGTTCAGCGCCTTACTTACAAAGTATATTGGCCGCTGAACGCCTTCGGATTCCTTTAGCAGCACGGCGCTTACGGCCAGCTCGGCCACCGCCAAATACATATACAATCTCTCCCCGGGATCCGCCTTGGTGAGGACGAGCGGAGAGGAGAGATATGCCTTGAAATCCTCGAAAGCAGCCTGACACTCCGGGGTCCATTGGAAGGGATTGGCCTTCTTCATGATCTGGAAGAAAGGGATCGCCTTATCGGCGAGCTTGGATAAGAATCTGCTCAGGGCTGCCAGACGCCCGGTGAGTCGCTGCACGTCTTTTAGGTTCTTTGGGGCCTCCATGTCCATAATTGCCTTCACCTTCTCCGGGTTAGGCTCGATCCCCCGCTCGCTCATCATGTAGCCGAGGAATTTGCCGCCCTTGACGGCGAAGGCACACTTTTTCGGATTGAGCCTCATGCTGGCCCTCTCCATGATGCTGAAGATCCTCTCCATGTCCTGGACATGGTCCTCCTTTTTCTTGCTTTTGATTAGGATGTCATCCACATAAGCTTCCATCGTCTTTCCAAGCACGTCTTTGAATAACATCCCAATCATCCTCTGGAAAGTAGCCATGGCGTTCCTCAGGCCGAATGGCATGACGATGTAGCAATACACGCCGTCCGCCGTGACGAACGCCGTTTTTTCGGCATCATCGGGATGCATGAACACCTGATGGTAGCCTCTGAATGCGTCCATGAAGCTGAGCAGCTCGCAGCCCGCCGTCTCATCCACCAGCAAGTCGATCCTCGGTACAGGATAAGGGTCCATCGGACAAGCTTTATTGAGGTCCGAGTAATCGACGCACATCCGCCAAGTGTCGCCCTTCGGGGCTAGTACCACGTTGGCCAACCACTCCACGTGGATGACCGGCCGGATGTGTTTAATGCTGAGGAGAGTTGCTGTCTCCTTCCTGATGAACTCGCGTCGGTCGGCCGCCATATATCTTTTCTTTTGCTGTACGGGCTTGGCGTCCGACCGCACGGCGAGTCTATGGCATATGAGGTTGGGGTCGATGCCTGGCATGTCCTCCGGTCCTCTGGCGAACAAGATCCTGAACCTTCGGAGGACGGCTATGACCCCTGCCCTGATTTCCGGCTCTAGATCCGCACCGATGGACACCTTCCTGTCCGTCGGATCGTCGAGCTCGATTTCCTCCAGCAGGGTTGCTAGTTCTAGATGAGCGTCCAAGTCGGCCTGTTTGGCCTTTTCGGAGATGCTGTTGACCCGAGCCTCCCGCTCGTTGAGCTTCTCCATGGCCTTCGTGTAGCAGGCCCTGGCCATATGTGGGTCCGTACGTGCCACCCCCACTCCAGTGTCGGTGGGGAACTTGATGCATGAATGTCGTACGGAGCATATGGCCCCCAAGTCTTCCAAGCCGGGTCGGCCCAAAATGGCGTTGTGGGCGCACCTTAGGCGGACCACGACGAACGTCATGCTGATCCGGGCAGTGTGAGGACCGTCGCCGACCTCTACCGGCAAAATGATGGTGCCCTCAGCGTCAATGCAATCCCCGGTGAAGCCGGACAGCGGGGTGCGTAGGGGGTGCAGCATGTCCTTCCGGAGCCTCATTCCTTCGAAAGCCTCCCAGTAGAGGACGTTCACACTGCTCCCGGTATCAACGAGGACGCGACGGACGATAGCATCGTTCACGTCCATGCTGATCACCAGCTCGTCTCTGTGCGGCGCCGGTGACATTGGCAGGTCGGCGGGGCCGAAGGTAATTGCCTCGACTCTATTGCGCTTGGTGGGGGGTGCCGATACGGAACCCACATAGAGTGATCTCTCAAATTTTTTCCGCTCGGCGGGTGTATCCCCTGTCTCAGCGCCCCCGAAGATCACCTTGATCTCCAACTTCTTTTTCTCGCCCTTCGGGCCGAGGGATCCCTCCGGACGTTTATCTGTACTTCGATAATCCACGTCCTGAGGTTCTGCCTCGCGCCGATCGTCGCGGCGCCATGTTTTGTGCCTTGAGTTCGGCTTCTGCTGGCTGTTTTTGTTCAGCAGCTGGGCGAACTCGCCCAGGTACCCCTGACGGATCAGCTCGTCGATCGCTTTCTTTAATTGGCTGCAATTATCCGTCAGGTGGCCGGTCCTCTGATGGTATTCACAGTAGGCCGATTGGTCGTGCCCCATATACCTCTTCATATCTTGAGGCTCCATAAGGAGGCCCTTGTCCTTAATGGCCTCGAAGATCTGGCTCACTGGGTAGGCCAAGGGAAAATAACGGTCGTCCGGCCGCGCTTGGCTGTCTCCGGACGGAGCCTTCCAAGGGACCATTGCCCCGTCCACCTTCTTCTTTTTGTTTGGGGGGGAGGGGTTGGTTCCTGGTCCGGGTCCGAGTCTGTCTGCCATCTTCCGTGGCTGGGCCGCGGGAATTCCGTCCCGCTGCCTGATCTCCTCCTCAATGGAGGCATACTTCTGGGCCCGAGCAAGAACCTCGGTGTAGCTGGTGCCGGGATTCCTCCTTAGGTCCCGGTATAGATCCCCTGTGGCCAGCGCACTGGTGAACATGTTGGCGGCCAGACGTTCGTCCAGATCGTCGACCTGCAGGACCTCGTCCCTCCACCTTACCAGGAACCTAGCCAGCGGTTCATCCCGCCCTTGTTTGATGTGGGCGAGAGCCGTGACGTCCTTCCTGGGGGTGGTGCTGGCAGCAAACTGCGCCATGAACTGCTGGGAGAGCTGTTCATATGAGTCGATGGTGCCTGGCCTCAGCTGGCCGAACCACTCTTGCGCCGGCCCCCTGAGGGTGCTGAAGAACAATCTGCAGATGGCCTCGTCTGATGCTCCCAGCATGGATAGGTTCCCTTGGTAGCTTATCAGATGGGCCTTGGGATCGCCAGCCCCATTGTACACCAAGTTGCCCGGGGGCCTGCAATCCCGGGGAATCTCGACGCTCATCACCCGTGGAGTAAAAGGTGATGTGAGAGAGAAGGAGGGTGCGGCCGAGCCGACGTCCGCCCGCCTATTCATCTCGGCTATCTGCCTCTCCATGGCTTCCAGCCGTGCGTCCTGTGCGGCCCTTCCGGGGGACACAGGGGGGCGCGGCTTCGGGGACGGCGCTCTGCTGAGCGGCCACAGCATCGCGCGGCCGCCTAAAGATCTGCGTCCCTCGCCGTTGGAAACGTCGCCCAACGGTATTGATCCTTGGGGTCTCGTCCCCCCGCGGGATCTGGCGGGGGGGCCGATGGCGTGTGAGCCCTGGACGCGGCAATGCTGGCCCTGGTTCGTCCTCCCGTTCCCTGGGAGCCGGAACCCTCGCCTAGCCGCTCGTGGACTGAGGGTCGATGATCGCTGGACCCCATCGTTTCATCATACGACTGCATGCGGCGAACGGGAGATAGGGGGGTTCGCTGGGTGCTTGCCGAGTACACTTGCTCTCGGGCTTCCCGTTCGTCTGCCAAACGGCGCATGGTGTCCGCAAGTTCCCGCATGAGGCGGGGATCCTGCCTGGCCTCAAGGGGAATGAGGTCGGTGATACCCCCGTTTCCCCCGGAGGTCCATATTGTTGCGGATCGTTCCGAGTTCTGGCCGCGATTCCGGCGGCTTGACTCCAGACGTTCGGAGAGATCACGCTGGTTGTGGCTTCCTGACATTGTGCTTGCTGTGGGTAGATTTAGTAGCTGTTTGGGAGAGTTTCTGGAACTTTTTGCTCAGTTTCCCACAGACGGCGCCAGTGTTGAGGTTTATTCCTTCAACCCTTGGACCCAACACGTAAGCCCAAAGATTTCGAGTGGAGTGAGTGTGTGGTTATCTAGCCCAACAACTATCAGATGAATCAGGAAACAAGAGTAATAGCAGGCAATGTAAATAGGTATTATTAACTTCGTAATAACTCCCCCAAGTACAATCTACTTGCTAAAAAGGGCACGTCGGCCGTTCGTCTTACAAGGCGATAGAAATGCTACTCGTAAGAATGCTGGAGCTAGTATGCTAAGAATAGAAAGTTGCCAACCCTTTACAATGAAATAAATGCTTCTATTTATACCCGCCAATGGGCAGGTGGCTGTACTGACGTGGCAGCCTGTGGACCGCTGGTGTCCCAACTACCAAATCTTTAGCATTAAATGCACTTCCCGCCAGAATCTAGGTTTCCCGCCGGATCAGTGGGGACGTTCGTCCACCCCGGAAGTGAGTTGGATTGCTCCAAGTGACCTTTGAGGGATATCGGCTGTTCGTCGCCTGGCCTTAATAGATACTCACTATGTGCACTGGGTTTTCCCCGATGACCACAGGCTTGCTCCGGGGACGTTCGTCGCCATCCCTGCTGGCCCGTGGTTCTGCTCTTTGTCTCTGCACAGACGTTCGTCGGAATGAGCTGCTGGGCCTGAGTCCTCCAACACCAGACGTTCGTCCATCCTCAAGAGACATGGGCCTGTGGGCTGGCCTGGTTTCTAGCTGGACGTTCGTCTGGCAAAATGGGTTAGTGGGCCGGACCTCGGCTTGGGCCCTTAACCCAACAGGGATTTTTACAGAAGTAGACTAAAAGGCATAAATAATATCACGTTTTTCAATTTTGAAACTCCTTTTCAAAAATAGGTTCCGTAAGTATTTTCTTTCACTGGTAGACCCGCACAATTTAAATGCCCCTGGAAGCTAGAATGGCCGTATGATGCGTTTTTCCTGTACGGCTATATTCCAAAAGGCCAAAAGTGGCCATATGATAAACTAAAATTTCTCTTACGGATCTATGACGGCTCTATAAAGCAATAATTATGCAGTTTTATACATTATTAAACAAAAGTTTATAATTGCAAAAATGGTACAAGCATCATGTTACCATGTAAAGTAAAACATGATACAAATACAATTAAAATTTTAAAAAGTAATAAAAATATAAAAATTTATAGGAGATAAAGAGTATAATGTAAACTAAATATTAAAAATGTAAATTTTTAAATAAATATTTCAAATATATAAACTGTGGAAAATAATATAAAACCTTTTTGCCATTGTGAAATGATGTTAACTAAAAAGTAAAAGCTTAAAAAAAATCAGACAATATTTACATTGAAAATCTAAAACTAGTAATCTAATTCCAATATTATGTAAACAAATTTAAAAATAAAATTTGTAAAAATACAGAGTAAGATAAAAAAAGATGAAAATAAATATATAATACAGAGTATTAAAAAGTTTAAAAATATTAATGATTTGATAATAAGACGCTCAAAAGTCTAAAAAATGCTAGAAAAATGTTAAAAAAACTAAAACCTAGAACATGTAAAAAAATTAATATAACAAAAAAATGGTAGAAAATTAGTTCAAAATTGAAAATAAAATGAGACATGATAGGAAAACTTAAAATTGAGTATATATTTTAAAATTTTGGATTTTTACTAACTGTAAAAATCATGAATAATAATTAAAAAAATACATAATACAATTTTTTTTTAAAAAGGGTTAAATATATAAAAATGTCATGAAATACAACATATAATTTTTGAAAATAGTTTCATTTAAACTACTTACAATATTTTATTTTTTAAAAAAAATAAATTAAACTATTTTTCTAAATTATTTAAAATTGTATTTTTTTTAAATTATAAAATATTTTTTATTTACATTATTACTACCATGTCTCATTGTGTTGCCTTTTGTTGCATTTTTTTATATGGTTTCTTTTTGTTGCCTTGTGTTTCTTTTTGTTGTTGTTTCTTATTGTTTCTTTACGTTTCTAGTTGTTTTTGTTATTCAAAAATCGAAATTTAACATTTTAGATTTTTAGGTGTTTGTATATATATAAAAAAAAATATAGACATATAAAAGATGTAGATTTTTCTATTTTAAAGATGTAGAAGATTAATTAAAAATGTATCCAAACAACATAAATCTGAATCAACAATAAATAACTATAAGAAACACACTGCAACAAAAAATAACAACATGCAACAAAATACAACATAATGCAACATAATGCAACAAAATACAACATAATGCAACATAATGCAACAAAATACAACATAATGCAACAAAATACAACATAATGCAACATATGCAACAAAATGCAACAAAATCCAATATATATATGATAAAACAAGAATCAACAAAACATAATACGCCGTATAACGGTAGCTGAGTATCACAACAAATATACAAAAAGAGACGAACCCTATATACAAAAAGAGATGAACCCTAAATCCATGAATGGATCGAAGGACACACCACAAGCTTTATTCAAACACTTCCTCTATAAATCAGTTCTTCCTTTCCATTTCACCATTTCAAAAACCTACATTAAGAAATTGCTATAGTAAGCTTCAAAATTCAATTACTAAGCTGTCACTTATCTCCCATGGCTTCTGAAAAAGAAGCTGCCCTTCTTGCCGTTCCGTAATAAACAAAGAAATGTCAGCCGACAATGCTTACGAGGATGATCAGGTTTTGGCTTTCAAGAGAATAAACCCCCAAGCTCCAATGCACATTCTTCTTATTCCAAAGGTGAAGGATGGGCTAACTGGGCTCTCTAAGGCAGAGGAGAGACATTCTGATATCCTTGGTCGCCTTCTTTAAACTGCAAGGGTAGCAGCAAACAAGAAGGTCTCAATGAAAATGGGTTCAGGCTCGTGGTGAATGACAAAAGAGATGGATGCCAGTATGTTTACCATATTCACCTTCATCGATCTTCTTGGGGGGAGACAAATGAACTGACCACCTGGGTAGTTTAAGTTGAGATAGCATCTATGGTCTAAAGACTGGCTCAACATAATCATAATGAGGGAAGAAGGGTTGTCTGCTCTATGAACTTGGTCCCATTCCTACAAATAAAAGACATTCTAGCTAGTTGTTGTTCCATTTTTTATTTTAGTATATATGGACGCTTGGCTTTTTATCTGAGGTGTAAACCAAAGTAAACTATCTGATATGTACTTAAAAAACCTGCTAATGCAAATTGGAAAAGTCAAGCTAATAGGAAATAACCGAAATACATATATTCATTCAACTAAAAATCAAAACACTGAATCGGAACCGATCGCAGAGACCAAATGAGGTGAAAACTGTGTGAGAGTTATTGTGACGTTTTCATTAAAAGTTCATGAAAAGTTACACTGAGAAAAGTCATTCTTAGACCTGCAAAAGTACAGAAACAATACATAATGGGATCATCACAGGTTGAATAAAAAGCAATCAAGAGAAAATAACTTGTCCGGCCTAGTAGAGGTTTCACATGAGGTTTATGTTCTGTTTTCCATAGGTGAGGGGAAATTTTTTAAAACTGAAACATCAAGCATATTAAAACCAGAGCACCCCATGAGTAAAACATTCCCATTTTTTTTTTCAGAAATATGCATTTGATTTGTGAACAAATATCTCCATTTACTCTATAGAAGACAACTTCTAAGAGTTTTCATACCTAAATAACCATCAACTAATGTCAACCAGTCAAATAACTCCTACTAGTTACCAAATATCTTCAACCTCTAAACTAATAACTCCTACGAGTTACCAAATAACTCATAACATCAAAATCCACCTGTGAATTAATGGAGCACCTGATAGAGCCCTTCCATTCACATAATCACTAATTAAATGCCATAAATGTCCAAACAATTAGTATTATTATTATTCTAAACAGCCAAATGATATATTTTTAGCAGAATATGAAATAAAAAAAATCAAAATTAATTAATACAAGCACAAAAATGTCAACCTGAATGAGAACCGCCCTAGCCAATATTGATTTCCTCCAAGTGCGTCTGGTGTCACCTGCTAGATTCATGTTGTCTACTGTAGCTGCTCCGTTGCCGCTAGTACGCCCCCCTCCCCCAATTCCGCTGAATCGTGGACTTGGTAAAAAGTTCCGATCGAAAGCCTGGGGAACCGTAACTACCTGCTGCAAAATCGCAATATTGTGCGCGCTACAATGTCAAAACGGGCTTAGCTCTGCAAATTTGTCCCCTGTCTACTCAGTTCTGCATCGAGAAAGCTCTCGCTCGACAAAGAGGAAAATCAACTCATTGATTTGCATCACAAACACTTGGAAACCTTCGATTCCCTAAGAAGAGAGTTGGCACTCGTCGATAGCTCTTGCCTTCCATCGATTCTCCCAAATTGTTTTACTGACACTTTGACGAGAAGCGAAATCGAGAATTTGATTGGCGTCTCGCCGTTATACTGTGCACTATTCCACCGGAGGGGATAAAAAAAGAGAGTCTAAAAGTGAAATAAAAATACAAAAGTGAAAATAAAAAAGTTAAATATGAAAACAAAAAGAAGTAGCGACATAAATGATAGGAGGTTATAAAAAAGAGACTGCACGGGTAATTTCCACTAGGTTTAATTATTAGCCCGTTCCTAAATTAATTCCCGGCCCGCCTCAAAATTTATTCCCAGCCCAATTCAAAATTGAACTTCTCTTGCGCCTCTCTCTTATCCGAACGCTGAAGTGCGGAACGCTCTTGTGCGAAGAACGAATAACGAAGAAGCGGAAGATTGGGAAGAACGAAGACGAACTCACGAGCCTGGACCCTGCGACGAAGACGCGACAAACAGGAATAGGAGAACCTCAGACCGCCAGCTGCGCCGCCGTCCCCGTCCACTCCGGCTCTCCGCTCTCCGCCTTCCGAACCCGGTTCTGCCTGGCCGCCTGGGCTCTGTCTCCAGCTCCGCTGCTCCAGCTTCCAGGTATGCTCTAACTCTAATACTTTTTTAGATTTTTAAGCTATTATTTTTTGACTTTGTGTTATTGTGTATTATAATCTTTAGGGTTAGGGAATCAATTTGATTATTAATTGAATTTTTCAGTGCATAATAAAATTGTTTTTAATTCATTATAAATTTATAATGATTAAAGATAGAATTAAAGATTATAGAATGATTTATTTATTATACAGTTGAAGATTAGAGAATGAGTTACTACGTATTTATCATTTTATTGTGTGGTTATGTAAGAAAAAATTGTAAATTTGAACTGAGTTTTGAAATTGGGAACACTTGTTAAGTTTATGTACAACTATTGTTTTTTTTCTTATTAGTTTCATAATTTTATAGAAATATTTTAATTCATACCAGTATAGAAAATGTTTTTTTAGAATGAATAATGAATATATTGCCAAGAAAGAGAAGAAGTTAATTTCGTCATTTTTTTCAAAAGTGAATCGTCAAAGTGGTGAAGAGAGTTGTGAACTTATACCTACTATGGTGAAGACGGCACTTCCCAACAAAATGGGAGATGATTTTCTTGAAGATTCATTCATGAACTACATTGAACGAGATTTTGTAAATAATATAGATGTAGATTCTATTATTGATGAATTTTATACTTTGAAGTCGCGTAGGGCACAACTTAAATGATATTTTGATGAATATTTGAAGTGTTGACGATTTGACGTATTATTATGTATGTGTTTTCAAATTTTATACTTTGAAGTCGCGTAGGGCACAACTTAATCAAATAATCATATTAAATGAACCTATACCTACTATTTCTTAGACAAACCTCAACTGTTTGTCTGTTTTTCGAGTTTTAGACTTTTTCTTTTATAGATTAATATGATTATTTGATTAGTTTAACAATTGATTAATATGATTATACTTTTTTTTGAAATATTATTACTTTACATCTTAGTTTAGATAAAAAAAGATTTTTCTAATGGTGTCTTAAACACTCAGGACCGGCCCTGCCTGGGTTTCAGATTTGTCTTCTGTAATCTAATGGTGTCTTCCTGTCATATATTATATTCTTTGTTTACCTATTCTAAACAATGTATAAATACAGGTTCAAGATGGTTGCGACGCTGTTTGAAGATATTTTCACAGTAACTGAAATAAATCCAGAGGGGAAAATATTCAATAACGGTACTCAGCGTCTCAGTTACACAAATACATAATTCTTATATGGGATCATCCAATGCGATATGTTCATCCCCTATATTGCATGAGATATTTTCTTGAATGATATGAAAACTAGATATCTGAAATTTTCGTTGAAGGAAGTGTGTTGGTAGAGCACATTTACTATAAAAGTATTTAATAAGAATTGGCTAGTTCGCCTTAAATGCGTATACCAATGAGTTTTGCATAATGAACAATATGGTTAGATGGTCAATCAATAGGTGAACCTGCTGTTCTGCTGTTCTGGAAAACAGCATGAAGCATTTAGTTTTAATTCACTATGTTGGCTGTCTCTAGCTTTGAACCATTGAGTTTTAATTCACTGTGTTGGTTGTCTCTGGCTGATTCAGTTCACACAGATTGTACTTTCTGTAATTAATTGTGAATTTCTGATGTTTACATAAATGATTGTATGAATTCCTAGTTGATCGCATCGTGGCAAAGGGCAACCAGTTTGAAAAGACTATGGTATTAGACGTGAATTCACAGATATATCACATTGACGTTAAGGATAAACTTAAGATTGTTCTGGTCTCCACTATAAATTTGGATGGGACTCCAGATTCGGGTTACTATCTTCAGGTATTTTATATTTATTTTTATTTGGTTGCTTTTGATTTTGCAACTTGTACCACTGTTTGGAAATTTGGGCTTGCTGATAACGTTGTGACTGTGTTTGATGAGGAGTAGTGTTATCACATTGTTTGAGGATCCGCCAGTGTCATGATGACTCTGGTGGAGGTTTTGAGTGACATCAAGCTTGTGAGAAAATGTGGCATGTGATATCTAGTTACTGTTTTTTGTTTATTTACTTTATCTAAACTGTTTATGCTCAAACACATATATGCACGGTTCTAAATAGTGGTCCGCAATGCCTGATGTGGCTGCAATATTGCTGTCGCGGGCGCTATACCGGCGTGTTTTCAAATCACGGGGATAATCTGCAATGCAGCCGCGACAAAACCGCAACGAAACTGCAGCGAAGCCGCATCAGTCCGCAACACACCGCATCCGGCGGCAACCGGCCGCCACCGACCGCAACGACATCACATCCCTGGAAACCTATATTCTTGCGCTCTGTTTCAGCTGAAATGCTGCCGCTGAAGTCTAAAAATGAAATGTTGGAGCTGGTGTCGACAAAAAAATTAAACGACAGTGTTTTGTGAAATGAAAAAAATATTAAATTAAAATATGTAAAACTAAAACGATAGCATCGTTTTACTAGTACACCGTATTTGTTTACTCAAGAGGGGACTTCTATTCTTTGTATCATGTACTTTCACTAAAATTAGCTTGTATACTCACAAGCTTTCGGTGTTTAGTATTTCAAATTTGTTACATTTAAAATTTTTTCCATAATTTTACTCAAATCCTGTTGGGAGGCAATAAACTAATGCTTTCTTATTTGTTTGTGCAATCCTTTTATGCATGAAATTTGTGCATGTGTTCTGATATGCTCTTAGATATGTGGCATTGCCATTACCTTTTGCCTGTGAGGTTATAATAATAGTTTTTTTTTTTTTTTGAGGTTATAATAATAGTATTTCAGTTAGAGATAAAATACATTCTTTACGTCTGTCAACATAACACAAATAAAAAGCCAATGTTGGCTTATGACCAAGTATTTAGCTGATTAGCCTTGAAAGTTTTGGATTATGGTGTGCTGTTATTTCTTCAAATGAGAAGGGGGCTAAATTTGCTGTGGTCATGATCTCAGGGAAACAGGAAATCACTTGCTGATGACTATGAGTATGTTATGCAAGGAAAGCTATACAGGATACCTGAGGGAAACTCGCGGGATGAACTGTAGGTTTTGCCTCTCGTGTGATGTCTAAATAATTTTTTTTATCAGGAAGTCCAAAAACAAATTAGAAATATTTATCAATATATCCATCAAAAGGAATTTGTGTAGGCTGAACCTTGATATGCTAATCCTGACCCAATTATGAGGTGACATCTCCTGCAGAAAAAGCCACATGAGTTAATAATTTGAAAAAGGTATTGACAATTTGACATATACATCTTTTGACTCGCCTGGAGGAAGCTATAGAAAATTGCCTTGCATTAAAAATTGGCACTTCATTTTTACATGTTTGTTTCAATCTTACCTGCTTTTCATTAAGGATTTAAGATGCTATTTACTTAATTGAACTGTAGAACTTCAATGTTTGTTCTCTACCCAATACCTCTAACCTCTTTCCTACTCGTTTGCTTTTTTATGCTTCTACTTAACTGCTTTCTTCCCTACTCGAATGAAGCTTTCCCAACTTTCTTTTCTACTAGACATTTTGTTCATCCTCTCTGTTTTGTTGACGAGTTGTCTTAAATATTTTATAGCTTTATGCATTCTGGAGTTTATCATCCATCCAATTACAGTAATTAGTGCAAGATACTATGTCATAATATTCAAAAACTGTAAGTTTTTATTTCACGTAGTTAAAGAATTATGGAATATAAATTTTACATATGAGCTGTACTCTTCAATTCACCTTGGATTCGCAAGAAGCCTCAAAAACCATCAAAATTCAAAACCCAGCGCCATGAATCGTAAATAGTACTCCGTATTCAATTTCAAATAGTTAGTTGATATCTAATAGTTATCCATTTCGAATTCTAAGTTGCTGGTAAACATATTCAGCACTATTTCGACTCCCTTCCTCATTCTTTTAAATATCCTATGCCACCGCAATACCCTCTAGTTTTTAGTTTGTTTTTTAGTTTTTAAAAATATTTGCTTTGCTGTCAATGTTATTTAACATACCTAGTGGTCAAGTACAATTCATATCAGGCTGGCCTGGCAAGAGCCGGCGTCAGGCCGAGGCCATTTGGGAAGCTTCCCGGTAGAATTTTTTTATGAAATTATTTGAGCATGTTTTTCATTAGATGATCGCCTCAAAATTTCAGCTAAAAATTCAACCAGGAAGTCAGTTAAAGAAAATAATGAAACATATTGCGCTTTATGTATATAAATAATGCGCAGTATGTTTCGATAATTTATTTAATTGTCTTCCCGATTGAATTTTTAGCTGAAATTTTGTGTGCATAAACTAGACTTGATGAAGAACATGCTGAAAAAATTTCATCAAAAAATACCACCGGGTAGGGCCCCAAACAGGCCTTGCCGGATGGTGAGTCCCGTCAGACCGGCTTGACAGGATCGCTACTCCCTAATGATCTATGATTCTGAAATTCACGCCAATTATATTCCGTTATGTTCCTTGGTACAGGAGGCTAATAGTTTCGTTCGGTGGGCTTCTGATGGAACTGAGTGCTGACTCATCAATAGCTGCTAAATTTGAGCTTGATCAGAGGCTGTTCATTCTAATCAGAAAGATAAAAACAAATAGTCTCTACTGAGATCTTTCTTCTTCAGTCATGCATTCAAGCAAGTCCGACTATGGAATGTTAAAACTCTTGAGCATTTGCATTGTCTATCATAAAAATTATGAAGTGCTTGATTGCATTTGAGTTTTAGTTGGAAAATTGGCTTGTGATGATGAAAGTGGGTAAAGTTCTACTTCTATCTATTCCATCTTTTGAAGTTATGATCTCTCATGCTACTGCATGCCATAATCTATAGTCTCTACCAGATAGGAAAGCAAAAAGAAATACAACCCAGCCCGAGTCCCGGCCCGAACCGGACCCGGTGGCAACCCGGCCCAGTCCCGGGCCTTCCCCCAAACACAAAAGGCCCGCCCGGCTCCATGCCCAATTAAGAAACCTGAAAGAACACATAATACCTAATTAATAATAAAATTAATAGGAAAAAGTATACGTATTTAAAAAAGAAACAGAGATCAATTTATTTTTTGTTCTTATTCGATGACCAAGCAATAACTGCTTAAGCTTTTCTAATAAATTAAAAGTCTGGACTGGTAAACAAAGTCGAACTGATTATATTCTAGCAGTTATAGACATAAGCATTTCAACTTTTCAAGTCAATCAAAGGTCGCCTCCGTCGTAGCAGCAAGGTTGGGACGAAGGATCGAAGGTGGGTGCTGGTGTTTTTCTCGGCTGTTTTTGAGAATTAATTTTCTCTCTAGAGTTTGGCTTCCTAGCCATCTCTAGTGTAGTTTTAGTTTTCCCGTCGCTTCCGACTCGGTGTAGCAGCGCTTGCGATGCAGGGATGATGAACGTGGCGGTGGGGCGCAGTTTCGAGGGCTGGTTTCGGAAACGCAGAAGCCAGGAGGAAGTGCTGGACCAATATAAGTGGATGGCCTTAGGAGGGGACAATAATAATCTCTACAGATGAGACTTGGTAGAGAACATGATGAAGAAGGGGAAAGATAAGGCAGAATCTACAGTACGACTGAAGTGTCCCCCTCCTGAACCGCTGCCATGGAGTGCCGAAGAATCTAGGGTTTGGAAGCATCCTTTTAATTTAACTTTTTTCTTGCGATTTATTTTCCAAGATCAGACTGTTTACTTTTCTGTTGGTTATTTTTATTGTAAGACTCTTGCATTAGGTTTGGGGGATGAGAGTTCCACAGTAACCATTATTGACTCAATTATGCCCAATTTCGGATCAGCGAGTTATATTGCTTTGTCAAAGGTGATTAACTCAGAGTCTGGCCCAAGAGCGGATGGTTGCTTGTGGTGCTTTTGTTATTTTAGCCCCTTTCTGAACGCTATGATTTTAATCTAAGCCCCTTTTGACGATAAAAAAAAGTCAAACACATGGATGCGTGGAAATTTATTGCATACTACGTATATCTTGAAGACAATACAAGGGATATATGTCATCCCTAAAGTCATGCTCATTACTCTTGTACCCGATGGTCCGAGACATTATGGTACCACCAGGGGCGGATTTGGCTCTGGGCCAGGTAGGGCCCAGGCCCAACCTAAAAAAAATAAATTTAATAGTATATATATGTATTATACTATATGTAGTGTTGTTAGTTTGTTACATAATGGTATAATCAGAAAGGAAGTCAATTTGAGCATAAATTCCGTGATAGCAAGATGGAAGTAAACATGGTAGAGCATAGTTTGTGAACATTCCAGTTTATTTTTTACTTCTAAAAACTCTGTCTCACACTAGAAGAATAAAAAGATTCTTCCTTTATATTTAAACTTGGTCTCCTAAGTTTAATTAATACAAGCTTAACGTCAATCTAAAACAGTGAATGAGCTAGATACTAATATTGTGAACGCTCTTGGATTTTTGGATATTAGTTTGAAAAATTAATTTGTTCAATTCATTGGGCTTGGTAGGTGAAAATTAGTTTAATATGTATGCATTTGAGGTGTTTTGTATTCGACAAAAATTCTTATTCCTATTATATTTATTTTTGTCTTTAACATTTATGTTGCGAAAGATCTTATTTTTATATTTGAAAATAAATTTTGTTAAATAACATACTAATTTATTGCTTTTTGACATTTTTTTGCAATATAAGTTGTTTAATCAAATCTTGGCCCCACCTGATCGACAATGCTAGATCCGCCCTGGTACCAACATGATCGAGAATGAACACATTTTGATATCACAACACTTCTTCCTTTTCCTCATTCTTCCACCATCTTTGTTTTTTTTCTCTCATTTTTTTTATTTAATTTGATATTTATTGGCTTATTTTTTATTATTTTTGAATTTGAAATGGACATAATTATAATTATTTTCCCCATTTAAATATTTGGAAATTGTTTTCAGAATAATGTCATTTTTATGGAAATGTCTTTATAATCTTTATAATGTCAATTCGAGAATGAATGTCAATTTATGGCACTATTAGGCATGGCCCGGGCCCGGGTCAGGTCTAAGTTTTTTTTTTTTTAAAAATGGTTTTTCTGATTTATTCCTACCCCCACACCACCTCCCCACCCCCAAATCCCCCCAACCCACCCAGCCCCATCCGCCTAGCCGCCAATGAATGCGAGAAAATCCAAAAAAAAGGGCTCGGCCGGATCGGTCCACCATATATGCATCCCATAGCTCGCCCCTAATACCCCTGGTTCGGCGACGGATGAGGCGACCAGTGGTGTCGACAATAAAGAAGGTAGCCATGCCCTAGCCCCTAGGGTTGTGTCGTCGTCGTCTGTCTCTTGTACTGTTTAAATTTTAATATTTTGATTTAGATTATTAATACACAAATTATATTGGGATTTCATTAAGAGTATTAGGTCAGCCAACCCCATTTTAGTCCTATTAAACATGACGGAAAACTGAACTCCTATATCTATCGGTAGTTAATTCTATATAAAAATTGCACGTCGTTACCTCACCGCAATTGTGATATACCATATTTCGAAATACCAAAGTTAAATGTAAAGTATCATCGGTAAATTACTATCTCCTTGGATACAACTCTTTATAGGCAAAAAGATAAAATCGGAGATACCAACAACATAGTGAACCATTGACAAAAACTAAAAAATTTAAATAATACCATGTCCATGTCATATTAAATATTGAATGATAATTATTATAATTATATTTAAACAGTTTAATGTACCACCTATTAAAAAATAATGAATTCTCCAACAAGAAACTTAATAAAACAATATTAATCTCTAAAAACCCTGTGAAACCGGGTTTTTCCGGATTGTCTAGGTTTTTATGGATGGGCTATTTTGTTTTTATTTGTGTCCACTAGTTTTCAAGCCCGTGCGATACACGGGCAGTACATAATTTAGTTAATTACAAAATTGATCATTAATCAATGTAAAAAAGTTATTTTACAAAAATAAAATACTAAACTTTAGTATTATCAAATGATTTTATATTAGACCAAGTATATGAAATAACTTTGATGAACAACATTAATAGGAATTTGGTTGGTTTATCCGTTAGGTGGCCAAAACACGAATAATTTATTTCTTCAATATAATTTAATAAAAAAATAAAAGGTATAAAAATTATTAAATAATTGATACCTAGTATAAAATATCCAAATAAGGTGGATTCTATCTCTTTTGTTTCCGAATGGCTATTAATTGATGTGGTTCCAATTTCTAAATTTAATAGCCCATGTGTATGAATGACTATTAATTGATGTGGTTCCAATTTCTAAATTTAATAACTATCCAAATTAATAAGTATTCTGTCATAAATTCTCAAAAGTTACCAAATAAGGTGGATTCTACTTCGTATATCTTTTTCCGTATCAACATGCAATAAAAAAATAAAATGCAATAGAAATATTAAAGGTATATAACTATATAAAAAGTTACTTAAATACTACATAAAACAAAGAGCCATTCTACATATAGTCACGAGAAATCTTTTTTTTTTTAGAATGGCAAGATTAATAATTGTACTTAACTGTACATTTCCATGTGTACGTATAATTGTACGTTTTAATTGATGTGGTATATATGATGACATAGCAAGATTATGTGGCGCGTCGTATGCTCTTAAAAAGTTCCTCTTATATATATATATATATATATATATATATATATATATATATATATATATAGAGAGAGAGAGAGAGAGAGAGAGAGGACTGCTCAGGTCCCTCCGGAGGGACGGGAGGCACCGTCCGAACTTTACTGTTTGGTGGGGCGGTTCCCGGTGGAATTTTTTGATGAAATTTTTTGAGCATGTTTCTCATCAAGTCTAGTTTGTCCATACCAAATTTCAGCTCAAAATTCGACCGGTAAGGCAATCAAATAAATTCTTGAAACTTACTGCACTTTATATATGCGCAGAATGTGCAGTAAGCTTCAAGAATTTATTTGACTGCCTTCCCGGTCGAATTTTGAGCTGAAATTTGGTATGGACAAACTAGACTTGATGAAGAACATGCTCTAAAAATTTCATCAAAAAAATCCACCGGAAACCGCCCCAAATAGTAAAGTTCGGACGGTCCCTCCCGTCCCTGTGGAGGGACCTGATCTTTTCTGTATATATATATATATATATATATATATATATATATATATATATATATATATATATATATATATATATATATATATATATATATATATATATATATATATATATATATATATATATATATATATATATATATATATATATATATATAGAAATCATCTCATCAGGCCGGCCTGAGGGCTGCCCCGTCCGGCCGAGCCCGTTTGGGCACCTTCCCGGTGGAATTTTTTGATGAAATTTTTTGAGCATGTTCCTCATCAAGTCTAGTTTGTCCATACCAAATTTCAGCTCAAAATTCGATCGGGAAGGTCGTCAAATGATTTTTGCAAGTTAACTGGTCCGGAAAATACATATTGCAAAATACATATTCCGGACCAGTTAACTTGCAAAAATCATTTGACGACCTTCCCGATCGAATTTTGAGCTGAAATTTGGTATGGACAAACTAGACTTGATGAGGAACATGCTCAAAAAATTTCATCAAAAAATTCCACCAGGAAGGTGCCCAAACGGGCTCGGCCGGACGGGGCAGCCCGTCAGGCCGGCCTGATGAGATGAGCTCTCTCTCTCTCTCTCTCTCTCTCTCTCTCTCTCTCTCTCTCTCTCTCTCTCTCTCTATATATATATATATATATATATATATATATATATATATATATATATATATATATAGGGGAAGGTTCACATGGAAACCCCTCTTAAAATGCAAACTCGTGAAAACTCCGACAACCGGTGGTATTTTTGGCTCAAAGTTTTTGTGTATGTTCCTCATCAAGTCTAGTTCATCTATACCAAATTTGAGCAAAAAATTCAACCGGGAAGGTCATCAAATGATTTTTGAAATAAAACTGCATTTTATATGTATATTCTGGACCAGTTTTCTTTCAAAAATCATTTGATGACCTTCCCGATTGAATTTTTTTTCTCAAATTTGATATAGATGAACTAGACTTGATGAGGAACATACACAAAAACTTTGAGCCAAAAATACCACCGGTTGTCAGAGTTTTCACGAGTTTGCATTTTAAGAGGGGTTTCCATGTGAACCTTCCCCTATATATATATATATATATATATATATATATATATATATATATATATATATATATATATAGAGAGAGAGAGAGAGAGAGAGAGAGAGAGAGAGAGAAAACTTCATGTCAGGCCGGCCTGACGGGCTGCCTCGTCCGGCCGAGCCCGTTTGGGCACCTTCCCGGTGGAATTTTTTGATGAAATTTTTTGAGCAAGTTCCTCATCAAGTCTAGTTTGTCCATACCAAATTTCAGCTCAAAATTCGATCGGGAAGGTCGTCAAATGATTTTTGCAAGTTAACTGGTCCGGAATATGTATTTTCCGGACCAGTTAACGTGCAAAAATCATTTGACGACCTTCCCGATCGAATTTTGAGCTGAAATTTGTTATGGACAAACTAGACTTGATGAGGAACATGCTCAAAAAATTTCATCAAAAAATTCCACCGGGAAGGTGCCCAAACGGGCTCGGCCGGACGGGGCAGCCTGTCAGGCCGGCCTGATGAGAACAGCCCTCTATATATATATATATATATATATATATATATATATATATATATATATATATATATATATATATATATTGGTTCAGGTGAGAAAGGCATCTTATGTGAGAAATGAGAATGAATCTCAGCCATTGGATTTACGAAGTTGCACTAAAATTGGTTTTATGTTGCAGTAATATTTAAATTTTGCACATGTTGCACTAAAACTGTTTCATGTTGCACTAATATTTGACGGCGTTGCACCGAAATAGCTTCATGTTGCACTAGACACGTGTAATACGGATTTTTCATAAGTATTTACAGAAATGCCACCGTGCTAGATTGCATAATTCAGTGCATCATGAAGTGTCTTTTACTGCAACTTAGTCGAATCCAATGGTTGAGATTCATTCTCATTTCTCACCCAAAGGGTTCTTCTCACTTGAACCTTACCCTATATTATATATATATATATATATATATATATATATATATATATATATATATATATATATATATATATGGGAAAGATCAAGTACAAACTGTGCTTATTGTGCAAATGTTTGTACGATGCACCTTGATGTTATTTGCATTGCATATTGAGGTTCAAAGTGTTGCATACTATATAGTCATAAAATAGCAGTTGCACATTAAAGTTCAACGAGTTGCACCCTAGAAAAGTTAGGTTTTATTACAAAAATGTCACCTTGCCTTTATATCCTTTAGATCAACTCATCGGATGGCCAAGATAAGTTTGTACTTTGTAAATTAAGCATGATTTGTATTTGATCTCTCTCTATATATATATTGATTTCCGAGTTTTTTACCACCCAGACTGCTTTTTTATCCAAGTTTCCGATATGGGTCGACCTCCGGTATGCCTTTTAACTTTTAACCATGTGAAGTAGGTGTGTGTTCGGTTCTTTCGGTTCGATTTCGACAAAAAACCAAAAACGAAATCAAAGTAGAAGTTTGGTTCACTTTCGGTTCTGTTTTACATTTCAAAACTTGGAAACACAGTTTGATTGCGTCGGTTTATTTCGGTCTGATTTCAGTTTTGTTTTTCTTACTAGAAAATTATCATTTGATTTAAAATGATATTTTAGTTGGGGGATTAAACATATTGCTTAAAAATACAAAAATCCTTGAACAAATAAAAAAATAAAAAATGAGAAGAATTGAAATAAATATGCCTTGAATTGTATGTGTATGCGGGAGAGATAAAAGTGTATACTAGTATATTCTTAATTTCCATTCTTTGTGACTGATTTACAAAACATTCATGAATATATACGTCCTATGTGATATAGTTGAGATGAATATTTATTTGGTCTATCAATATGAAAACTTTAAGTGCCCCTTTGGTGACTTTGTGTAATAATGAGAAAAAGTAAGGTTGAAATTACTTTTCTGAATGTATTGGCTGAAGTTAGTGTAGATGACCATAATAGCTATTTTTCATATAATTTTTATTTATTTTATTAGTAAAATGTATTTTAAATATAATTTAATCATAAATCAGCAGAATCAACCAATACAACCACTTCAGCCAGAACTTCGTAAATTCCAGCAGAATAAGCCGATTTTCAGTGTTACCAAATGCATAAAAAACTTATAACGAGTTACATAAAAATAAAAGTTGATTACCAGTTATAACGAGTAAAAACTTATCATCATCATGCAACAAATTACAACATACATGCATAAAAAACCTAATAGATCAATATTACAACAAATTACAACATACATGCATATATTATTACATGCAATAAATGTGTAAATGCATTTATAAACCTAACTAAACATAAAACCAAAATTAATTTTCTAACAAAAGAAAACCAAAACTATTAATTTTATCATCAAAACGGATTTTCACTAATAAAGAGCAAATATGCAAGACAAAATCCAGACAGCTATCACAGATCCGATCGTAATTTAATAAAATTTCATACAAAGTATTTTAATTAGTTCAGTTTATTCGATTTGATTCCGTTTTGAAGAGTAAAACCCAAAATCAAACCTAACAACTATGATTGAGTTTGGTTTTTTATATTCAATGTCAGATTTCTAGCAGTTCAATTTTATTTGATGGCCTTTCAATTTAATGTGAAAATGTGAAGGGCGCCCTGGATTACTGTAGACATCCAAATTATTTTGTTTGCATATTTTCCTTGGACTATCAATATCAATACGGAACCACAGAGTTGCAGATTTGAACCTTTTGCTTTCCATTTCTCTCCTCTCTCGCTGCAATCACCTCCACCGTTTTTCCTCTCTCTATCGATACAGATAGCATTGTATCAATTCTTGTACACCTTCAAAAGCTTCTGAATTGCCATTGTTAGGGTTTACGGCTGAAATCCGTCTACCAGAAATTAGGCTAATTTGATTCTTTCACGAAAAGAGTTTAATTAGCCTTCCAGCTTTTATTTTGTTTTTATTCTATCTGTGGGATATATATAGAATGCAACGCCACCAAAATATATAGGACGCGGCTATCATACATATATTTGGATTAGTTCAAACATTATTATTAGGTGATGATGATGATAGAAGGTTTGGGCTTTTGAGGGGCTTCTGAAATTATGTTGGGAGAAGGAATGCTATTAAATAGGAGCCAGAACGGTGATGATTGGTTTTACAGTGCTGCAAAGTCTCGCATGAGCCAAAGTCTCAGCGGTCGTCAGAATCATCAAGACGGAGATCATAGCAGGGGAGTCGAGAGCGACGTCACGGTAGGTGCTGTTTCCATGCCCCATGTCCGAGCAACAGCGGATGAGCAGCCGACGGAGAAGATGGCCATAAAAGCCGAGCAAGCAAGCGAGGCGTCATCTGTGTCCAATATCCGAAGTTTTTTGCATTGCGTTACTCCTTCAGTCAAGGCGCGGTATCTTTCCAAGGTTCATTAGTTGCAACCATTGTTAATTAATTAATTTCAATAGAACTAGAAACCTCTCTTTCATTTAACATTGGAACAACGGAATACACAATATTTATGGAGTATTTGTTCATATTTAAAAACATATTGCTTCTGAATGAAAATTGTATCACTATCTTTGTTATAACTGAGCATCTTAAGTTGAATTTCGTTGGGCCTGTTTTTGTTCTTTCAGTTTTTATAATGTTTATCCAAATGGGGTTTTGATTGATTTTTATGTGCTAACAACAGACCACCTTGAGGAATTGTAAGATGCGTGATGAAGGATTTAAGCCATATTTTCTATTAGGTGATTTGTGGGAGGCTTTCAAAGAGTGGAGTGCATATGGTGCTGGAGTGCCTTTGATATTGAATGAAAATGATAGTGTGGTTCAGTACTATGTTCCCTACTTATCTGGCATACAAATATATGCCGACCCTTCAAAGTCTTCAGAGAAATTGAGGTTATTCATTTGCACTTTGTTCTGCAGCTTTACTTTAAAATTCTCTAGTATTACATTATTAACACTGTATCGGGTGTGAATAGGGGATTCAGCCTGTGTAAGGCATGCATCTCGTATGACTCATCCATTCTGTTAAATCCTATTTCCATTTACTCCCTCCATTTCAAAACTGTCTTCCTGCTTTGACTTCACATGCTTATTAAGAAAATAAAATTTCATGGATAACCTTTCTTTTGAAAGGAGAGAAAAAATATCAACCACACAAATATTTTTTTAAAATGTAATAAAAATATTTTGTCAAAAAATGTAATGAAAATATTTGCAGGGAAGAGTACAAGAATATTATGGGATGAAAATATTTGCAGGTACACATATGGGTATGAGAAACAATATTTTTGTACATAAAAGACACGCCTTGTATCCTCTTTTTGCCCCTTTGTAGGGTTAATGGTGAAATACATTAAGTCACTCACAGGCATAGTTGTCATAGCGTATGGTGACAGTCATGACACCAAGGCACTTTCCGTGGCGATGGATGGAGCATTTATGGCGTTGCCACATAACCCAAAAAACAACCACCAAAACTATGGACAATATAATCTACAATTCAACCAAAAATGAGCAAAAGAGTTGAATAACTACACTTTAACCAAAATATGTCAAGTTAAAATAGTTTTCAAAATAACTTAATTACCAAGAAGGCTTCAACTCTTCCAAAATATGTCAACTTGTAATTTGTGTTCGATGATTATGATCTAATCAACATCAATTACCACACTCCTTTAGTGGAAGTGCAGTTCCCCTTTAGTCGTTTGCAGCTTTTCTCTAAAAGAGACATTAGTAGCGCAGCTTCTTTGGCTTCAATTCTACGTTAGATGGTTTCTATCTAGTTCAGTTATTATGTTTCTTTATTTATTTATATTATAGGCCAGCTATCTGGTTAATTTGTAATCAGGGCCAAAGCCCAACAATAAATGATGATAATGTTAAATCTGCTCGAATAACATGGCGCATATGGTGCCACCACATGTGTACTGGCCGCCAAGAAGCATTAATGTGGTGAATACTCTCCATCGGCAATGGCGTTTTATAGGCGTGCCATTTGCGCCATTACAACTATGCTCGCAGGCAAAGTTCAATTACGAAACATATACCTTCAAGAATTTGTGTCATTTAATGCTGATTGCTGAAACAAGTAGGCAACCTTGACAAGTCATCGTTAAGAAAAAAACGTTTTCTGCTATTCGTATGGTTTGTGGGCTTATTGCTTTCTTTACAGCTGGCTACTTTATGGGGTTCATTAGTTATTTTATTTTGCTCGTAGGAAAAACTACACTTAGTTGGAAAAACCAAAGATTCATTATTTTTTGGCTTGAGAATATGATGGAATAAAGCAAAATGGCTCACCAAACTATCTGCGCTTCTTTGTTATGAAGCAGTAGTCAGTCCATGCAATTTTGGACGCGATTTTCATTATGGGTCATCCGGAAACATTCTCTTTATGCTTTAGGATGTTTTTACTTGGACTGGTTTGGTCTGATCTGGTCTTGTAAGGTCTGGTTTCTTTGTGTTTTTATAACTATCCAAGTCTGGTCTAGTCTGGACTGGACTGGTCTGGTCTGCTCTGGGACAAATTACAGTCCAAGTAAAAACATCCTTAGTACATGGGTAAGACTGTGTACATCCGACCTCCCCCCTACCCCACCGTAGGTGGGAGCCTTTGCGGCACTGGGGTAAATGATGATTGATTTTTGTAGGAAAAACTACAAGTAGTTTTAGAGTGCAAAGTTCAGACATGATTTCTAGTTGAATAAATTCAATGAATTATTAACCCACCCCCCGCCCCCGTGACTGGTCCATCTGATTACTCCATCTTTTTTTAAAAATGCCAGTAGGTGTCCTTTCAGTTTGACTATGTCAAGCACCTCCTCGGCTCCCCTCATATATTTCATTTCATTTTACACGGTGTTTTCTGTTTTCCTTCATATAAAGAAAATGGCATGTTTTTTAGAAATTCAAGAACAGTAGTTATCTTAACTCTTAAGTAAGATTGCTAGGATTGTAACCATCATCATAAATTGGTGCAGAACGTCATATATATAATACTTCATTCATTTGGGTTAGCTGAGGTTGCTACACTAATCTAGAGTTAGCTTCCTGGCCCCATACATTTTTCCATGTTGTGGACTTAAATATGGGTATTGTAATGGGAATATAAAGTATCTGACTTGCTTACTACGCGGAAATCTCAATGTTACTTTCCGCAATATATATATCAAGTTCATCACAATTGTCTCATAAGTCATAACAGATCCAATAATAATTAGAAAAAATGAGCTCAAAGTTTTTAAGGTAAGGGTAGTTGTAGAGGAAGTCAAAGTTTAAGGGGTAACTAGCTTGATTTTCTAAAATAAGGCTGAACACTTGAATAAAACAAGGATGGACTAGTTTATTGACTTTATTCACCAAACCAGAATAGGGCAATTGCAACTATTCTTAACTTTATTCATAGTTGTGTTCCATGCTTCTGTGCTTTTATTTGTCATGCTAAAGTCATGGCTCAATTGTTTTTTTGTTTTAGTGGATATGTTAACCTTTGACTCAATTTTGTCAACTTATACTGAAGCTCAATGCTTTAGGCATTTATTAATAATCTGTGCACGCTAAGGTCCACAGGCCACATTTCATCTGATCTACTCTATTTCGTGTGCTCTTTTAAATGCTTCTAGAATATGTTCATTGTTTATCATCACCCAAAGCTTATTTGTTTATTGCAATCTCCTAAATCTGTGACTCTTAACTTCCTTCTGAATTTTATCTCATAGGCAACCAGGAGAGGATAGCGATGTTGGCAATTTTGGAGATTCTAGTAGTAGTGGTGGAAGCAGTGATTCTGAACAGGATAGAAATTGCCTAAATCACTCAACCTGTGAAAACTTATTTAGGAATAGCAAGTCGCCATTAGGAGATGAAAATACTAATTTTCAAGAAGGGTTTTCCAGCGACGAGGGTGAATCTGTGTGTTCTCAATGTTACTTGGTGTTTGAATATTTTGAGAGGAGTCCTCCACATGGTCGGGAACCTTTTGCAGAAAAGGTCGGGTTTTTTTTTCCATGTTTTCAACAATTAAAATATATGCATTTAAATAATAGCTTGAAGGGACATCTTATTGTTAATTTTACAGATATCAAACCTTGCTGTGTGCTTTCCTGAGCTGAAAACGCTTAGAAGTTGTGACATACTTCCCTCAAGCTGGATTTCTGTAGCCTGGTACCACTGATTATCCTTGTGTTTGTTCATAAAGCATATTAATTGCATGTGCATTTCCCCTTAGTGGTCATTGCGCGTTACTTATGTAGGTACCCAATTTATCGGATACCAATGGGACCTACTCTTAAACCCCTAGATGCTTGTTTTCTTTCCTATCATTATCTTCATACAACTGGGACAGGTACCTTTAACTGTATGAATTGCATCTTTTTTTTGTTCAACTATATCTTCCCAACCGTGTTATGTAGAAATATTCCTCCCTTGATTATCAGGTCATTGTCATTTTATATCCACAACTCCATTTTCCACTATTGTCCATTTTCCAGTTTTCCACAATATCTTGTTAATTTCGTCCCATACAATTTTCATTCATTTTCATCAGATAAGTGACCCGAAAGGACTAAAAGTGAGAAAACCCTACTGCGTCAGAAATGGAAAAAATAAAAGTTATTGTCAAGAATTGAGAAGGGACCTATGGAGTAACACTTAAAGTGACCAAATTGGAATATTCTGTTATGGATGTGAAAGTTGTTTATTTCCTTCATGGAATCATTCATGTGTTTCGTCTCTAAATTTCTGTACTGCTTTATATGCTTTCTTCTGTAGAAACAAAAGATTCAGGTGCTGCAAGCGAGATGGATAGCATCCTCAATATTCGCTTACCTGTTTTTGGCCTTGCTTCTTACAAGTTCATAGCATCGCAATGGGTACCCGACCATGAAGGCTGTGAATATGAGGTGGTCAACTCACTTCTGCAGGCTGCTGGGAACTGGCTGACAGCACTTCAGGCCAATCACCCAGATTTTAGCTTTTTCTGCCGAAATTGGAGTTAAGTTGGTACCACTCCACAGTAATCTGAAACATGTATTTGCTTGACCCTGCAGCTGATCTGGTTTGGAAGGTGAGGGTGGTCTGGGTTTATGCATAATGGTTCCAGACTGTTTATAATCATAAGAGAAGATGAAGAAAAAAACAATTGTAGAAAAAACATACTGCAAGGTATGGGTATGATAATATGAGCAAGAGAGGTGCGACCACCCTTGTAGGGTGAGGAGGCGGTGAGCAGGACATAGTAGTTTAAAAGAGCTGGCCTTTTTCTCCAGGCTGGATAAAATGTGGGACTGTATGGTACGGAGTACTACATATTGCAACTTTGTGGGGGAGTTTTAGCAGAGTTTTTCAAGTCTGAAATTGAGTTTCCCCTTTGTGTAACATTGACGGATTTCTTTAACACATTAGCATGTAGTATTGTAGTGTTGTAGAATGTCAATTACTTTATTTCTACGTAGTAGTATTATTTAACAGCACATGTCGCCATGTCGGGTTTCTTACTTTATTAATCTACATGTAATCAGTTTTGACTAAGTTTTATGGGACGGAAGTAGGGGTGGACTGGGGTTCGGGCTGGGACTGGGCGGGATTCGGGCCCAAAAACATCATGGTACCGGCCTGGGTTTGTACAATTGTACCGGGGCCTGGTCGGGCCTTAATTTTTTATTATTTAATTTTATCTTTCCGAATTAATTCCAACCCCCACCTGGCCCACCCCCAAGCCGCAGCCAGCCCAATGGGAAAAAAATAGTAATTGGGGGCCGAATGGCTTGGTATTTTTATGTCGGTACCGGCCCGGCCTTGGCTCGAGGATACATAGAGCCGGCTATGGGCTTGAATTTTGGGGCTTGGCTCAGGCCAAATGGGTAGAATTTTTATTTTTCGAAATAATAATATGCAGGTATCGTGATGGGCTTGATCCAAAATTGGTACTGTTTGGGCATGACCTGGAATCGGTATTGGAGCAAATCGGTATTTAGAAATGATTTTAGGAAGGTGGATCCTAATACTTTCCATATACGAAGTAACATTTTTAACTAGGCATGGACCGGTTTCGGTCTAACCGGTCAGGGAACTGGCTCGGCCCGCCATTGTGCGGGCCTGGACCGGCCCAGTGAACCGGCCTGGGAATCGGGCCTAGGACCGGCCCGAGGTGTTAGGCCGGGGTGGTTCCGGGCTTGCCCTTCCTTTGGAACCGGCCCGACGACTAGTCCGAGCCTGGTCTGGACCTATAATTTTTTTTCCCTTCATTTTTTGGTTGTAGAAGGGTTGGACTGGGTGTTTTGGTGGGGGTCGGGGGGATTGGGGGTTAATTAAAAAGGCAAAAAAAAAATATAAATTAAGAACTGCCTTGAGACCGGCCCGGCCTGGCCTGGCCCGAACCCGGTGGAATCCCGGGCCAGTTCTGGGCCCTTCACCAACAATAAAAAGTCCGGTTTAGATCGGCCTGGAGCCCGGCCCAGTTTGGAACTGGTCCATGCCTATTTTAACTACATATTTTATTAGAATCAATTCAACACAATTAGTCATTTCAGTCAATTTTAAGCACAAAATGTAGTTTTATTTAAAATTGGAAATAGTTTTCAAAAAAAAAATAAATCTACACAAAATTAGTATACAAATTATATAAAATCTTCCTAATTTTGTGTGTGTGCGCGCACTGACAATTCGTTTGAAAAAAACTTGAGTTTTATGCTAAAATACGGTGTAGTGATTTGTTGTATGAAGCACGGAAACTCTACACGGTTCACGTTTCCACGTTTCGGAAACTCGGAAACGTTTCGGAAACTCGAAAACTTCAAATTCCCATTTCGGGGCCATTTCTGTAATTAAGAAAAATTTGGAAGCCCGTTTCACTACGTTTCGGAAGCCTCGGATTCCAATGTTTTTTTTCTTTTTTAAAGATTCTGTGGTGGATTTTTTTAATAGTGACTTTTTGTGGTATTTCTCAGCAGCAACACTTGTTACATTTCGTAACACAATGTATTGCTAGAAATGTATTACTCCGTACATTTTATGTTTAATTATGTACTAATTTGAAATAATATCTAAATTCGAACATGTAGAGTAATTTTATTATTTGGTTACTAAACAAATTATATGAAAAAACATGTGCATATGGAAAAACTTGTGTACATATATTAAAAATATTTATAAATATATCCTTATATCTGATAATATTTACGTGTTTCCCCCATATTTCGAATCCTATATTTTTTAGAAATTATGTTTCTGGCGTTTCCAGTTTCACGTTTCACTTTTCGGGTTTCCGTGTTAGTTAGTGAGGCCTAGATTTGTGTACACGGAAATGTGGTAGGACAATAAAGCAAAGGGAAAACTGTCAAATAGGCCCCCCCTACTATTACAGAAAAGTCAATTAAGCCCTTGAACTCAAAAAACACTCAATTAAGCCCACGAACTATAAAAAACGAGGCAAAACAGTCCTTTTAGCAGGTAATTAAGCGGTTAAAAAGAGATAAATAAAAAGGAAAGAAAGAGAAAAAGGGAAAAAGAAAATGTAAAAGCATGTCACATCATTTATCACACATGCAACTTAATTGGGAACAGTTAATATCCTGCTAAAAGGACTGTTTTGCCTCGTTATATTTAGTTCGTGGACTTAATTGGATGTTTTTTGAGTTCGGGGGCTTAATTGACTTTTTCGTATTAATAGGGGGGCTATTTGAAACTTTTCACTTTCACTTGAAAACGATGTCTATATCGCTAGGCTAGATGAGTTAAGAGTTAAGACAAGAAGTAGCGCAATAAAGTAATAAAGCAAACACAGCATGCTAGCAGCCAAAAACGATTTCAGCAAAAGCTGTAAAACCAAATAGCCGTTGTTTTACAGGGACAAAGTGAACAAAATTCCATCACCGGACAGCAACTCGCAGTAGAAGAAAATCAGATCAAGAACACCGGCCACCATTAATGGCGGTCTCTATACCTGTTCTAGCTCTACTCATCTCCTTTCACCTATTAGCCTTCATTCTCGCCATCGGTGCGGAAAGGCGCCGTAGCACGGTAACTCTATTTCTCATTTTTCGCTTCCGTGCTCAAAATATCTCTGCGTTTTTCTTGTACTTCTCTTCAGATCAAGTGTGCTCATAGGCAAAAGTGACATTTCAAATAGTATAAATGTATAATTCCTCTGTCGGTGGCGGTAGTAATCACTTACAGTTTTTTTTGTGTGTAAATGGATACGAAAGGCGAAAGTGGTGCCAGATGAGTATGACGAGAGGACGTACTGCGTGTACGGAACGGACGCATCGACGGTGTACGGATTGGGGGCGTTTGGGCTGCTTCTCATCAGCCAAGCGGTGGTGAACGGTGTTACCAAGTGTTTGTGTTTAGGGAGAGGGACACTGGCTGGGAAATCTATCACTCGTGCTCTTTTCTTCTTCTTCTCTTGGTAAGCTTGAAATTTTTTCGTGCTCTGGTTCCTATATTACGAATTTACGATGTATGGACTCTTGAGCTCACCTTCCTCAATTTTTAAAGGACTACAAAGTTCCTTCTTTATGATGAAAAACCCATCCTTCCTCAAACTTAAGAGTTCCAAATTAATATCAATGAAATCGTTGAGAATTGAAGCAGCAGACTCAGAGACCTTTGAAGTTGATGCTATCGTTGCTATGTTACCCACCATTTTGGGTGGGCATTTTTGAAGATTTTCTAATGACACTGAAATAGAGACATCTAAGGATTGATGAAAAATGATCAAGATAGAAAGATGTTTAGGAATATGTAAAAAGAGTTCCTGAGGCGGCGAGGCCATTGTCCAGGTTTTCCACATGAAAAAAAATTGGTTCTTGAATAGCTTCTGCCTTCTGATTCTTTTGAGGATCATAATACTTGATTACTTTCCAGTTCGGCTAAGGATTGTGTGTCTTCCCAATGACTATCATCCTAGTTCGTTTGCTTTGGTGTGTATAACCTATGCTATAAAAACAGGGATTTGAAATGAGTAAAATACAAGGGGCGGAACCCCTCTATTCAAACTTCTAACAATCTCCTACTACATTTCACTTTGCTCGTTTCCCCCCCTCCCTATAGATCTCCTCTTATTGGTGTACGAAACATGCTCAGGATTGCTGAATGTTCTCTTGTGTAAGGGAGCCTCATTCTGCAAGGAATCATCCAACCTCTAACAAAGTGTGTGTGTGTGTGTCAGTGTGTGGGGGGGGGGGGTATAGAGTAGCTGATTGCCAATATTGAAATGATGCTAGCACACACAATCAGAGTTAGTGTGATTTTGGAGTGGACTTCTACAAAGCCAGTCTTGACGAGATCTTTCACTAGTGTGGTTCCACTCGTTCAGCATGAGCCTTGATTCGAGGTGCATGCTCAACGATTTTCAGAACCATGCTTAATATTCTATGCGGTGATAAAAAATACCTCAAATATCATACTCCCTCCGGGCTCCGTCCCATTAGACTTTGTCAATTTTCTCTTTTTGGTTGTCCCAAAAAACTTTGTCACTTTCCTATTAAAGCAACTAATTTGTGGTTCTGGACATTTCTCTCTCCTCTACACAAATGTCAACCATACAATTTTTACTATTCTTATTTCTCACCAACTTTGCACTTGGCAAAGTCCACCGGGACGGAGGGAATATCAGTTATTTATAAAAACATATGGGATACAATGATGCATTTTAGTTAAAAAAAAATCTGTGGACCCTAGTTTTTAAATAAATATCCAAACATGTGAAATTATTATATATATGATCATTATCATAACTTCATGCAAAAAAGTGCAGTGGCATATGGATAAATTTTCAAAGAAGGATGAGGAATGAGTTATACATGAAAGAGTTGCACCAGGAAGAACTAGATGTGAACTTATTGTGTACTACCTCCGTCCATTTATATTGGGACGGAAGAGGGTGGCACGGTTATTAAGAAAAGTGGGTTTGTGTGGTTGATTTTTTTTTTGGTTACATCGGAAGTGAAAAAACAGAAATACATTAATATCCAATACGCTCAAAACCATTAGCATCCTCCTGAAGTAAACTCTTAATCCAGACAAACTTTGCCAAATATGGTATGAGACAATTTAAGTGGGACTTCCCGAAAAGGTAAAACGGGACAATATAAATGGGACGGAGGGAGTATATATAATGTAAGATAACTTGCAAAATAGAAATAACAGTCCTAATAAATAAAAGGGAAAGTTCCCGAAATAGGACTAAAACAACTTGAAAATTCCAAAATAGGACTGCCATGTTTTTTATTCTCAAAATAGGAGTAATTACTGCCAAGTTTGGAAAATACTGTCATGTTTGAAGTCTGGTACTGCCAAAACATGGCAGTAATTAGTCCTATTTTGGGAATAAAAACATGACAGTCATATTTTGGAATTTTCAAACCTTTTTAGTCCTATTTTGGGTAAATTCTCTAAAAAACTAACTTCTAGATCTTGCAGTACATCAACCTACACGCCAACTTGGACTGCATTCTAACTTCTGAGTTTGCGAGCTGAGGATGACAGCTACTTATTCTCCGATGGTGGGGTTAACCTAATCTAGGGTTTTCTTAGCCATGATGTGTTTAAATGTTTTATGTTCATTTACATTTATTTAATTTTGTTTGAATTTTTTCTTCAAGTGGACTAATATAAGATTAGGTGGGTATCATTGCTTACATCATTTACATTAAGCTAAAATTCTCAAATAGTTGTTACATTTCCTAATTTATGATATGATTTTGTTCAATCCCAATTCCCAACTTGATGTCTTAATTATGTATGCATTAACAATGTGCCAATAAGCTATATGTCAAACCAAAAACCAGTCTGTTTTACGTTATTTAGCATCTCTACCCGCCTCCCATTGCTATTAGGTCTGACATCTGAGTTTCTGACAACTTAGACGGGTTGTACGTAACTGTTTTCTGTTATAAAGTTCACATTTCATACATAATAACCGTATTCTAAAAAAATTGTTGCTCCAAAGAATTTATGAGAGTATTCTTGCACCATTATTATAAAGCTTCCAAGTTCCAACTCATGGGGCAAAAACCATCTTGAAGATCACTTGACCAGTCCTATAAGGTATTAGTATAAGTTCCTGAATAGTTGATGCTAAGCAACTTCACATTGAACTGAGGGTGAGTGTATCTTTGTTTGGCTAATTGGCTTATCCATTTTCCCATTTATTTACTAAATGTTCTTTAGTCTTGACTCTTGAATAAGAGTTGAGCAGGAGAATATTGAACTATTGAAGAGTCCTCTTCCCAATTGGGCTAAATATAAAATGTCATACCAATAACTATAAGGCATTGGAGAACTTTTCCTTCAGGGTTGGCATAACCTGGGTCATAATTTATTGGTAATTAGTTTAGTTCTCGCATTGTTATTAGTGTGGTAGTGTGGCATCTAGAGGAGGGAACTGTATGAATCTGATCAAGTCAATGCATTGATGTATATGGAACTAGAGTATTAATTACGACATATAATCTTTTCAACAATACAGGATTTGCTTTTTGGCGGCAGAGGCTTGTTTATTGGGTGGATCAGCAAGGAATGCATACCACACTAAATACAGAGGAATCTTCAGGGGTGATGACTTGTCATGTGCTACGCTGCGCAAAGGCGTGTTTGCCGCTGGAGCAGCATTGACAATTCTCTCAATGATTTGCTCCTCTGTGTACTATTGGTCGCATTCCAATGCTGCCATAGGTGGTTGGCAAAAGCACCACAATGAAGTGAACATGTCCAGTTTACCCGAATCTACGGGAAAGAATGGTCAATCGGTGTGAAACAATTCTTCATCGTTCTGGTTTGGATATGTAATGAGTATTTTTCAGATCATGGGAAACACTTTTATAAACATTTGGAGGTGGTCTTGCAACATATGTCTATATTATTAGAGTAATTCTAATATACTCTTAAGATACCGTACCTTGTGTACATGGACCAATAGCAGTGAAGTAATTTAAATATGAATAAATGCTGAAATAGTACATGTGCCATTGTAGATATGCTAACCTCGATTGTTAATAGTACATTGACCATAATATTATTGTTGTGAATGAAATGTATGACATCCGAAATTCTGTGTTTCTTAGCCACTTTTTTTGACTCCTGACCTTGTCTCCCATGTCCTTGTCTCCCATGTTAAACAATAGGGATAGGGTTTGGATTCTCTCGGGAAGGACCAGCTAAGACTTTTAGGAGACTTTGTGCAAATTAGAAATATTAGGTCTATGGTAATAAATACGGAGTATCTTAATATCCTATACACTGGTAAACATGCAGTGTCAATGCATACATAATTTTAAATATGATACTCCTTTCTTTATTATTTGTCCCTCTAGTTTTGGGCACGTGTTTTAATAATAAAGTAGGAGTAAAGTAAAAAGTGTAGTGAGATGTGAATAAATGGAAAAGTATGAAATTAAAGAGAATGGATGAATAGATGTAATTAAATTCGTGGAGGAGGAAAGGAAAGAGAAAACGAGCAAATTCAAAGGAAAGAGTAGATTGACATGCATACAATCAAGCATGGGGGCCTACTCCTAATGCTATTGCGCCCAAATTACTTCAAGATGACACTTCCCTCCAAATAAAGGCCTACAACACTTGCTATAAATAAAAAAGGCTAGCTATTTTTCCACTTCCATCCAAAAATAGCAAAACAACAAAGAATATCCAGCTTTTCTGCACATCTTCTCCACCAAAACAACAAAGAATACCAGCCTTTCTGTGCATCTTTTCCAGCGAATCTGGACTTGAGATGAGTGCAACATGTTCTTTTTGTATTCCTCCATAAGAGATGATGCTTATTGAGCAAGGCATTGCAGCTGTAGCAGACGAAGGTGATGGCTATTCTGAAGATGACCTCCCATTTCTTGAGAACACAGAACCAAACTCACATGAATTTGTACCTGCAAAAGCATGTATATCAATCACAAAGTAAAAAAAACAAGGATAATAGCTGAAGATTTGTTATCAAAGTCAAGTGAATGTTGTGAGACAAAAGTGTTGACTTGTAAGAAAGGAGTACTCAAAGAACTTGCCAGTCCCCACAATGTTTGCACTAAGACAGTTGGCAGATTCTGGGCAACAACAAAACAACAAGTTGAACAAGGTTTGGAAATAAACACAAACGGTAAAAGGAAAGGGAACTGTGGCAGGAAAACTATAACAATCGACATAGAACAAATATGTGCCATTCCAAAGAGCAACATGACCACTCTGATAAGCTTTGCGGCTTCTCTTGGGGTCAGTGTTTCCAAAATCTATAAGTTACTAAATACTGGTATTAGAAGAGCACACACGAATACAATAAAGCATGCTTTAAACGACAAGAACAAACTGGAGAGATTAAAGTGGTCAATGTGTCACATTGTTCCAAGAAGCATCACTCAACCACCACGGTTTACAAATATGTTCAATGTCATACATGTGGATGAGAAGTGGTTCTTTATGAGCCAAGTTACTCAATGATACTATCTTTTACCCTCTGAGGAGGATCCTCACAGAAGCTATCAAAGCAAAAGATTTATCAACAAGGTAATGTTTTTGGCAGCCATTGCTAGACCATGGATCAATGATGATGGATCAATTCTATGAGATGGAAAATTGGAATTTTACCTTTCACATATTTAGTGGCAGCAAAGAGAAAAAGCAAAAACGGAAGTGCATACACACTTGAAATTAAGGCAACCACATCCATCACAAAGAAAGTCATCAGAAATGCATTTCTCATAGTCTTGATTCCAGCGATCAAATAAAAATGGCCCCCCCAATGCATGTAAAACTATATGAATACAACAAGACAATGTAAAGCCTCACATTGGTATGAATGATGCAACATTTATGGTTGCTGGTAGAATGGATGGGTGGGATATGTTGTTGGTCTTTCAGTCACCTAATTCCCCCGATCTAAATATCTTAGATCTGGTTTTTTTTGGGGCAATACAAACAATTCAGTACCAGAAAAGTCCAAAGACAATCCATCAATTGGTTACATCAGTACAAGAAGCATATGCAAAATTTGAAGCACATAAGGGAAATCACAATTGGCTTCAATTACAAGGTGTCATGGTTGAGAATTTGAAATGCATAGGAGGCAACAACTACAAAAGGCCACACATGGGAAAACAAAGATTGGAAAACAGGAGCTGCTACCAAGTAATTCGGAAGTTAATGGTCAGTTGATTTCATAAATAGTTGCTCATTTAAATGCTGCATTGGAGGACAATGAGACAAGGACCACTCCACATGTTTGAATAGATCAAATCCCCACCCTAGGTATGTAAATTAATGTACTCCGTATAATACATTTGCAAGGTCAGTTAACTGATGTAGTGAGTAAACTACAACATTTTGAAGTAGTGAAGATAATGTTAGGCGGTGAGATGTGAAAGGATGGAAGATAATGTTAGGCGGTTGGGTGTAATTAAGGTAGTGGGTGGAGAATTAAATGAGTTTAGTTGTAGGGATAATAAATGAGGGTAAAAGATGGGATCATATATTGGTATATTTAGAGTAAAAACTTTCATTAAATGGAAGGGGGAAAAACAGACCAAAATGGAATGAGAGACAAATAATAAAGAACGGAGGGAGTATAACAATGTTCACTAAACTTTCTCTATGCGTTTCTATTTGTTTTTTGCTTGTTGAACTCTATTTTGTAACTTTAAGTTTTAAATAAATTTGGAAAGTGATCCCCGGCGCTTTCCCCACTTCCAGTGGATACTCCGGGTCGAAAAAAACACCTAAGATATGTTTTTCGGAGCAAAAGGGATATGATTAACATGTTATATAGGGAGTGGAGTATATGTTAGTGTTAACATTTAACAACATAGGAATTTGTGTCCCAAAAAGCAAGTACCTCGAGCTATGACCTTTATAAAAACTCCTTTCATCCCTAATTATTTCAAGATGCTTCCAAATAATTATTTTGTTTCTTTTATGTCTATAACCCTTATGCATAGGATTGAGCAATGGGCACAGTCCAAGACATGTTGAAATTTTGTCAAATCGTTGTTACACCGCAAATTTTCAAATGATACAATATGATTTGGTTTGAGAACTAAGATCAATACGATTCCATTTTCTAAGCATGATCATGTCATATCAATATCAAATCAGGCCACGTTTTCAACTATTCAAAAAGACAATAAAGTTCATCATCGAATAAATCCAAAGTCATATTCATAATAAATATGCATCAGAGTTTACATAATTCATTTTCTCCCAATTACATAAATTAAGTCAATCGCAATATACAAAATCAAAATATTCAAACATATGAAATACTGGAAACATGAGAGTGCAATCTATGGACAAAATATTCTCTTACATTCTCATACAGATGTTTTTCCTAAAATATGAATAACAAAAAATCCCTGTACAAAACACGACTATACATTATTATGAGTAACTTTTAGGGAAAATTCCCGAAATAAGAGTAAATAAGTTTGAAAATTCCAAAATAGATAAATCATCATGTCAGGCCGGCCTGACCGGGAGAGCCGTCCGGCCGAGCCCTTTTGGCGACCTTCCCGGTGGAATTTTTTTATGAAATTTTTTGAGCATGTTCCTCATCAAGTCTAGTTTGTGCATACCAAATTTCAGTTCAAAATTCGATCGGGAAGACATTCAAATATTTTTTTGAAGTTGACTGCATTTTTATATGTATATTTTGACGCAGTCAACTTTAATAAAATATTTGAATGCCTTCCCGATCGAAAATTTAGGTTAAATTTGGTATGGACAAACCAGACTTGATGAGGAACATGCTCAAAAAATTTCATCAAAAACTTCCACCGGGAAGGTCGCCAAAAGGGCTCGGCCGGACGGCTCTCCCGGTCAGGCCGGCCTGACAAGAAGAGTTTCTCTTCCAAAATATGGCTATCATGTTTTTATTCCCAAAATAAGATTAATTACTGTCAAGTTTGGAAAATACTGCCATATTTGAAGTCTGATACTGCCAAAACATGACAGTAATTAGTCCTATTTTGATAATAAAAACATGAAAATCCTATTTTCTAGTTAACAATAGTTGTTAGGTCATAGTTTTATCCACTATATCTATTTAGATTACATATTTGAAAGTATTTCTTATTCGGTATTTTAAATGGATACAGTTTAGTTTGGGGCAAAAATATTGTTTAGATCTTGATCTATGAAGCACGTAAACTCTCCACAGCTCACATTTCCACGTTTCGGAAACTCGGAAACTTCAAATTCCCGTTTCGGGGCCGTTTCTGTAATTAAGAAAAATTTGGAAACTCGTTTCACTACGTTCCGGAAACTTCGGATTCCACTTTTTTCTTTTCTAAAAATTCTTTGGTGGAATTTTTTTTTAATAATGACTTTTTGTGGTATTTCTCAGCAGCAACACTTGTTACATTTCGTAACGCAATATATTGCTAGAAATGTTAAGATCTTAGATTCAATCCTAAAAGGTCACCCTAATGGGAGGAATAGCCCAGATCTTAATATAGTGTTTAGTTCTTTCAGAGATATCCGGTGTGAGACTTTAACACCCTTCTTACGAGCAGACACTTCGTCTGGATCGTGCCATCATTTTTTTTTTTTTCATCGGTTCGTCATTGTCTTTTTTTTGTAATCGTGTCGTCATTTTTCATAGGGGGCCACACCATGGTTATTGATCGATTTGGCTCTGATAACATGTTAAGACACGAGGTTCCATCCTAAAAGGTCAACCTAATAGGAGGGGTAACTCAGTACATTTTATGTTTATTATTGTACTAATATGAAATAATATCTAAATTCGAACATGTATAGTGATTTTATTATTTGGTTACTAAATAAATTATATGGAAAAAACATGTGCATATGAAAAAACTTGTGTGCATATGTTAGAAAATATTTATAAATATATTCTTATATTTTTTAATATTTATGCGTTCTCCACGTTTCCTATCATATACTAATATACTATACTTATGTAGTATTTTTTTAGAAATTACTCCTTACTTTTCTCGAGTTTCCCGTTTTCGTTTCCCCTTCGGAATTTCCCTGCTACTTGGATCTTATCTTTCCCCACCCGTATTTATGCAGATCATACTCGCGGGCCTTTGGATTAACTGTAGGCGGTCCAACTCCTGAAGAAGGCCTTTTTTCAATTCCTCCACTGCGCGCTCCTCTACCTGTTCTCTCTGCCTGGACGGCGAATCACTCCCTCTCTGGCGGATATATATACGTTGAATAATATATATATAGCTACAGAGTAGTCTAATGGCGTCGGTCAGCAGCGGCGGAATGCAAGTTGGAGTGGAAAGGGTCTTTATCGGAGCTGGCTGCAACAGAATAGTGAACAACGTTTCCTGGGGTGCTTCCGGCTTGGTCTCTTTTGGTGCTCAAAATGCTGTCGCTATTTTCTGCCCCGAGGTTTTTTCTTTCCTCTTCAATGCCCGCCCCTGGGCTGTCAATGTCAATTCCAGTTTTCTCTGTTAAGTTCCATCAATAATATACTTCTGGTTTTTATTTGAATTTCAATTACTGTGCAGACCGCACAGATATTAACTACGCTCCCTGGTCACAAAGCCTCTGTAAATTGTACTCATTGGATTCCTAGCAGCAAGTATGCTTTTAAAGGTGTCACTTTTCCTCAGCTTTCTTATACCTGCACTTAAGTATTCATAGTCCATTACATTGTGATTTTTTTCCACTTGAATTTAGAGCTCATATTTATAATTTACTGCAAACTGGAGTAAAACAAGTGTAATATGCACCTCACACATTTATGAGTGTCTTTGTTTTGTCCCAAAAGTTTGACTAATTTGGTCATATAAAAGAAAAAAAGTAGCTACTAATTTTTCTGCGAGGTGCAAATGAGTCATATATTATAAAAAAAGTTACAGTCTTTTTTGAAGAAATGTATTATGTTTAATCTTATTTATAGAATTTTACCTTTTATTTATTTCCTTTTGTGAATTGGGTTGTGAGTGCAGCTAAGCAGTTGGAAAAGCACTTTCTGCTATCTGGAGATGCTGATGGTGTTATTATTTTGTGGGAATATTCTCTTTTAGAGAAGAAGGTACATTTCATCAAGTACTATATACCATTACTTGCAGTGGATACCCATAAAACTTATTAGGAGTAGAAATTTAAAACCATAATGCACAAATAAGATTTGACACTAATACAAATGTATACTAGTATAAATATATTAGTGATATATATATTAAGTTAGCATTCAACAAATGATGCCAACTACATTGCACATGGGAACTATAATTATCACTCCATATTTTAAGTTCAACATAATGAATTACGATTTATGAAGTACAAACACATAGTTTTATCATATATTCTGTGGTAGATCTTGTGAATGCTCTCTCGTATTCTGAAATCTATGCGATATCATCTGGTAGGCATAACATAAATATGTTTTTCTCAACATTTGTTTAAACAATTATTGAACAAATCTGCTTCCATCCTATTTCATAGTGAGATCTTGACATTCTTCATAGGTTCGTAGCGGAGAATGCTAGTTCAACTCATGCAATCTCTTTTAGCAAAACCACTACTGAATTTATAAGTTTGTAAAGGTATAGATGGACCAAATGTTTCTTTCTTAGCCACCAATTTGTGTATGAGAGAAGTGTCAATTTGGTATTTGAATTTTTCTCCGGCGGAGTAAAGAGTATATAAACTTACATCAAAGATTATAAAGTACTTCAACTTGTCTCCGGTGAAGTAACGAGTACTAACTTACATTAGATCTATGAAAGTATTTCAACTTGTTTTCACAGTGGATTTATAGTACATGGCGTACATCCATTAAATATAGATGGACAGCTTAGGAAAATCATTTAATGATATTTTAAGTTTTAGTTTAAACTAGTTGAGAATGGAAAAAAGTATGAGATTTTTTTATAAAATTAATTGTTTTTAAATGTTTAACAATGGTTATACTTCAATTGAACATATGTTGGAATAGTGTAAAATCAAGAATCTTGAAAAATTTAATAAAATTAGTATTTAAATAATCTAATGCATTTTAATTGTAAATGTTAGGTGCTGGATATATAGGGACTGAATATTAATTTATTTCTTCTTTATCGTAAAATGTGATTTTATTACACCAACTTTGTTTCTCGTTTAGACTTATCATACACCATAGATCACAAGATTTGTATGTATTATTATATGATTATATCATTGTTTCTGTTAGCTTAAGTTCAATATGTCTAATGTATATTTTGCCAAAATACTATAATGACTCCACTTCTATTGAGTATCTCTATGCCCGACATAGGTTCAACTATAGATCATCCGCTCCTATTGAAAAGTGCTACTAAACGCAGCCGTATGAATGGTTACAAAGTTGAAAATAAAATAGGGACATACTCCCTCTGTCCCCCAATTAAGTTCCTGGTTTGACTTCACACATATTAAGAAAATAAATTTGACTTTACCGTGGAGTGCACTGTTTTGCACTGTTCAAACACTGTTTGACACTGTTTGGCACTGTTTTGATGTAGATAATTTGCCAAATAAAGAAAGTATTGAAGTGTGAACTTAATTTAGGGACTGCCCAAAAAGGAAAGTGAGAACTTAATGGGGGACGGAGGGAGTATGAGGCAATTTGATAGGAAAAAACTATTGTTACACATTTTTTGTACACACACTTACACACTCGTGTCTGTGAAGTGTTTTTTTTGTCTGTATACAGACACAACGCATTTGAAGTGTCTGAAATAAGTTGTGTCTGTATACAGACAAAACAAAACACTTCACAGACACGAGTGTGTAAGTGCGTGTACAAAAATGTGTACCTCAAGCCTGGTTGAATTTGATAGCATACTCAAGAGAGAGTAAGAGTTAAGACTTAAGATGTCAATTAAATCAAAATTTTCAGTACCACAATTTGAATAAAAATGATGAAATGTAGTAGTATATCTGATTTTGATAAGCTCCGTGTGTAGTGAGGTGCCTTCTTGAATTCTTGCTAGTGGTACATGAAGAAAAACATATGTAGGGGGAATGAAAAATGTGTTTTTGTATGACTTAACTAGTTAGTTTTTTCTTTCTTAATTCCAATGTGCCAATGTCTTGTCTTCTCTTTTCATTTTTATTGAATATAGTAGTTCAAAAGATTCATGCTGACAAGCTTGTGCTGCTCCATAATATTGCTTGCAAGTTGCACCCATGACAACTTTTTAAATGTTCAGTGGTGTTGTTAGCTAAAGTTATCCTTTTCTAGTTTTCTACAAGGCGACTTTCCTACTACTCTAGTGTAATTATTGCACGATGAAGAAGTCTATTAAGTGCATGCTCTATTACCTAATCAATGGAAAAATTCATATTTTTTTTACATTCTCTTAACAGTGGAGGTATGTGTTACAATTGCCACAATCCCACAAGAAGGGAGTTACATGCATTACTGGAGTATTAATTTCTCATCAAGAGTCACTTTTCGCATCCACATCTTCTGATGGTATTGTAAATGTATGGGAGTTGATCCTTCCATCTGCTTATGGAGGCAAGTTACCTACTTAATTTTTATATGATTTTCGTGGAATTTGAGTATTTTTTTAGAGGAAGTACGGGTAGTTTCATCTCAGCAAGCAGCTTAACATGTATTCCCACTCTCTTTACCTAGTTCTGTAATTTTTGTTGTTGTTATTTTGTGGATATTTTCTTAAACAACCCTGGAATAAGTGAGTTGTTAATTGGAACTCAAAGAGTGTGTTATGCTGCTTAATATTTTCAGATATTTAAGCTAAGAACTTGAGGAACAAAGGTTTATTTTGTGGATATTTTCTTAAACAAACCTGGAATAAGTGAGTTGTTAATTGGAACTCAAAGAGTGTGTTATACTGCTTAATATGTTCAGATATTTAAGCTAAAAACTTGAGGAACAAAGGTTACAGTTGGCCAGTTTGCATTGTTGATATCCTTGATCTCTTTGGTCCCTAAATCTTTGATCTGTTAGGTGGTTTATTGTTACGTACCCGCGAATTTGAAGGTAAATTGCAGTAGATTAAGATGGAAATTGATTAAAACTGGAAAGAGAAAGATACGGTGAAGACACTTCGAGTAGTCTTCCGCACTCCGAAGTCCCAGACTGAACTAATTTCTGCCTGCCCCTTTATTCTACTCCCACTCCTATTTATATCCTTTCCTTATGGGCCAGCCAAAGCTAACTAATACCAGGCCCAGACTCCTCTAACACACTATCACAATTATTTGTTATTATTCTAATATTCTTATTATTATTCTCCTTAGCCCATGATCCTAACATATCTCCCCCCTTGGACAGCCACCTTGTCCTCAAGGTGGGTAATATGAAACAGCCTTGATCTTCAGGCTCACCTTCATCCTTGCACCTCTTCCTTCCCAATATCTCCTTGATTTCTGATCTAGGAGCTTCACTTCTTTCACTTTCATCATCTCTTCCTCCTTCATATGGGTTAGTTGCTGAAGAACTCACAATGCAGCTTTGACCAGGTCAAGTGGTGTTGGTGACTGGCCTTGACAGAAGTTTAACAAAATCCATGTTGTGTTTCTCAACATAGAAAGCTTTTCGGGCTCATTCAACTGTCCTCACAATGGTAAGAGTGCACCAGGACCACTAACCAAGTCTCTACAGGTTGGAGCGTCACCAGCAAAACCAAATAATGTTGTAGAGAATGCAAGAGCTGCTCCTCGGCGCTTCCCATACTGGTCACTCTTCATTAAGGATGTTTTCTTTTGGACTGTTTTCAGTCCCAGACCAGATCAGACCAGATCAGACCAGACTTCCGTAGTTATAAAATACACAAAGACCAGACGTTTACCAGACCAGTTCAGACCAGACCAGATCAGACCAGACCAGCAAATTTCAGTCCAAAAGAAAACATCCTAATTTATCTAGAAGCCTCAAATTAAGAACAGGCCCATCCTCATGTTTTAGTTGCATAAGAGGAGAAAGACAGGAGGAAACTGCTCTTTGAACAGCTTCAGGAGTGTTCCGTACATCTAGCAACTTTTCAACACCAGCAAGAACCTTTGGATCATCCTTCATCACATGCTTTGCAAGGGCACAAGTGATTATCACCACACCTTCACGCACCAAATCATTTCTCTCTTCAGCAGATGCCTTTTTGTTCAAGTAATTCTCAGAAATTAAGAATAGCAGGAAGACATTTTTATTTCCCGGCTTGTCTATAATCAGTATACCAGCATTAATCATTCTTCCCCGAACGTCCACCTTAGGATCAGCCAGCGCCCTTGATGTTAGGAATGGCATGACAACATGAAGATCTTTGGTTCTAAGCACTTCAGAAACAGAGTATGAAGCCAATGCAATCCCTTGGCTGCCTATCCAGTCAGTATCAATGATGTCCTCATCAAGTCCAGCATCACGAATATACAATGAAAATAATGTTGGTAGCGACTCCTGAATTGTATCAGGGTTATCATCTAAAGCTGCAACAATTGCTTCAGCAGCTGCAACTCTAATGTTAAAATTAATGTTCGAGAGCGCTTTGAAGATTCCTGAATTATCAGTCCCTAATTCATATCCATAGTGATTCCATATGTCCTCTGCAGCTTCAGCAACTGTCTCTTCAAGCAAAGGAGGCTTTGAAAGTGAGCTGGCATCCGCCTCAACATTTTCTGCCCCTTCCGGATTATCTGGTGGACGTCCTGTGGGTTGAATATTATCATTGTTCATCTCCATAAACGTGTAATGAATGCCATAGATAGCAGAGCATGTGGGTGTGTTTGACTCCCCTTTTAATTTGGAAGACAAGTGTTTGTTTTCCAGCTCCCTGACCATAAGGCCTCCAATCTTGTTCCCTCCCATGACTTTCAGCCTACCATTCGTGGTTCCAATAGCTGAGAACGGTTGAGCAGGGTGAAAAGGATTCCAGTACATCCCACCACCATCCTTCTCAACTGTACCCACTTGTAAACCGTCCTTGTTCACACACATCCATTCCTTCAAGACCTTCCTAAATGCCATAGTAGCTCTTAAGTGGGACTGCCAAGGTATCACAGTTCCTTCTGAAGCTTCATGAACTGCGGTTAGCATATCAACAACTAACACACCACTCCCAATCAATTCACCTGCCTCTGTACTGGATAAAACCTTCATTATTACCTTCATATGTGTTGCCTTATCATAGACTAGCCTTGATTCCATTGAGAGAACAAAACTGTAATAGTTCCCTTCTGGATTATTGGAGCATAAGTCCATTTTCTCAGGTTGAAAGTTTCCTTCAGCTTCCAGTCCAGCAATCACTGAAGATCTCTCCTCGCTTTCATAATAGTGGTAGGAGCACTTGCCTGTATTTTCTCCGTTTTCTCTCAGGTCACCTGAAACACCCTTCAACAGAAGCAGTGGTTCCGAAGATCTACCGTAGGTGTCCCCGCCAATGAATAGCGGCAATTCTATCCCACTTCTGGCTCGGCTATGTCCTTGGTTCCTAGATTCCTCAGGTTTGTTGGCTGTCGTCTGAGAACTGAGAGATTCTCCTCTCGATGGCTTCGTACTTTGGCGCGAACTGAGAGAATCTGCTCGCGAGGGAGCCTGGGAACTAGGGAAGGTTGCTTGCGACTGGGACAACACCTGCGATTTCAGAGAATCTGATCGCGGCGAAGCTGCTGCGCTGGAGGAAGCTGTTTGCGATGGTGAACTGTGAGGAGTGACGATCGACGTTGATGAAGCTGTGCTTCCAGAGTTCCTACAACGCTTCACGGTTCTGGAATGTCCTCTATGTCGCCGGCGATTTTGGTCCTTCAGTCGGTTACATAGGTCGATCAACTTCGTTTGAGCCTCAGCAATCCTCTCGACCATCCGCGATCGAGTCTCAGCAACAGTGAGTTCCAATTTCTCCAATCGCTGCTCCATCAGTACTCTGGTGATGATCCGATTCGGTCTGTGTCTCCAGGAGCGTGAGTGCTCTGATAACAACGTTAGGTACCCGCGAATTTGAAGGTAAATTGCAGTAGATTAAGATGGAAATTGATTAAAACTGAAAAGAGAAAGATACAGTGAAGACACTTCGAGTAGTCTTCCGCACTCCCAAGTCCCAGACTGAACTAATTTCTGCCTGCCCCTTTATTCTACTCCCACTCCTATGTATATCTTTTCCTTATGGGCCAGCCAAAGCTAACTAATACCAGGCCCAGACCTCTCTAATACACTATCATAATTATTTGTTATTATTCTAATATTCTTATTATTATTCTCCTTAGCCCATGATCCTAACATTTATATGATGTTCTTTCTGCCTCAAAATAGATTGTATTTTCTGTATCTCGGTGAGTTAGGCGTGCACACATTATCAAGATGTGAAGCAATATTCTGAAAACAGTTGTCATCTTGGCTCTGTATCCAGCCCACCTTTGGGGATGGAGGTGTAATGCAAATGCTAACTTAGTAACTTCTACTTGCTTATAAAGTGATAAGTATATTCAAGAAAAAAGTATATGAAGTGAGTGGAGTTCATATCTCATCTCAAAATCCCTGACATCCTATCTCCCTATAACCCTATTCCTTTTATTTGGTTTACCGGAACTATATTTTTCCATATTGCACGAGATACTCATTTGCTCAATATTTTTCCGATTAACTTGTTTTTTGGATTCAGGTGACTGTAAGTTATCGTGCTTGGATTCTTTATCTGTCGGTCGCAAACCTATGGTTTCTCTCTCTCTAGCAGAGTTGCCTAGGAGCCAACACCTGGTACTGGCCATGGGAGGCTTGGACTGTAAAGTCCATCTATATTGTGGTGAGAGGACTGGAAAAGTATGAGAAGCAAGTTTTTTCCTTCCTTTCCAGTTGTCAATTTATATTTTTGTTTCGCTAAATTAAAATTTCTGTATATGCCATGCCTTAGTTTCTTCCTGCCTGTGAGCTAAAATCGCACACAGACTGGATTCGGAGCTTGGATTTTTCGTTACCTTTACATACAAATGGCGAAACCAGTATTCTATTGGTAAGTTCATCCCAAGATAAAGGAATTCGCTTATGGAAATTGGTTTTACGAGACATGGTAGCAAATAACAGGAAGCAAGAAATGAGTTTGGAATTTTACATCAAAGGTCCTGCATTTGTAGCTGGTTCATCCTCTTATCAAGTCTCAATGGAGGCTCTCCTCATTGGGCATGAAGATTGGGCATATTCAGTGGAGTGGCAACCCCCATCGGGTTCATCTGATGAACGAGGTGAATGCTATCAACCTCAAAGCATTTTATCTGCGTCAATGGATAAGACAATGATGATATGGAAACCTGAAAAGACAACTGGCATCTGGATGAATGTGGTAACTGTTGGTGAGCTAAGCCACTGTGCCTTGGGATTTTATGGTGGTCACTGGAGTCCATGTGGAAATTCAATTTTAGCTCACGGCTATGGCGGGTCATTCCATCTGTGGAAAAATGTTGGTGCTGATATTGATGATTGGAAGCCACAAAAAGTAGCTTCTGGACATTTTGCATCAGTGTCAGACATCTCATGGGCTAGGTGTGGAGAGTATCTTCTATCTGTCAGTCATGACCAGGTAAATTATTCCCTCATTTTCAAGGGAAGTTAGATAGAGTTATTTCTTTTCCGATGGGATTTCATGCATTATTTCATAGTCAATTACTCACTTTATTACCCTCTAATTCCTTGTTGAGAGTCTGTGGATTTCCATAGCATCCTAGAAGTACGTACTACCTAGGAGTCAGGTGTTATTACACAATTTAAGCCGCTTCCATGCTTATAGTCAAGAGCAAGGTTTTGAAAGGCAAAATCGGGCCTCGAGGAGTTCGGTGGTAGCCTCACGAGGCGTAATGAGGACTAAGCCTCGACATTAATTGCTTAAATGTTAAACAATACCGCAGCTAAACAAAACCACTTAGTGAAAATAACATAACAATAAAATATCCAAGTCAAAATAACATAAAACTAAATACCAAAGTCAAAACTCAAAAGAACATAAAACACTAAAATTCCAAGACAAAAGAACATAAAAGCTTAGAGATTTAAGTTTGCAAATTGACAAATCGCAACTATTAATCTTCAAAACCAAGCCTATCGTCCATTTCATCGGTATCCGGATTAGTAATGTCATTGTCATTGTCATTCCCTTCCTTATCATGGTCCTCATTATATTCTCCAGTTCCACCCGTAAGGTCTACCTCTACACACATAAAATCACAAAGAAGAGAATGAACCGGGATCCTAGTTAAGTGTAAATAATTATACTTAAGTAACAAAGAAATAAAATACTAAGTTATGAACCTCTAAATTTGTTGTCCATTTCATTAACAACTAATGCAAGTTCATCACCTGCAGCCGCACTTTCTCCGTCATCTGCATTCGGTTCAGCAATCCACTCATCATCAGATGATACATTTCCGAAGACCAAATTATCTTCTTTCTTTTGTAATCGGCTCTTCCTAAACTTCAACCTCTCATTGAACATTATAAACACCAAACTATTTAACTTAATGGCTGAAAGACGATTCCTTCTCTTAGTGTGGATTTGATTGAATGTGCTCCAATTTCGTCCACAAGCTGAGGAAGAACATGCCAAGTCAAGAATTTTGACCGTAAAAGTTCGTAGTTCTGGAATATGATCTCCAAATTGATCCCACCATTTCACTAAAATTTAAAAAATGTTAAAGAGCTAAAAGATGCAGTTTTACGACTTTAGTAGGTAAGACACTTTTTAGTGCATACGAACTGCAGTTTTCAGTTTAGGACCTTACATAATAGAAAAAAATCATTTTTAGTTATTAAGTGCAGTTTTCAGTTTAAGTAAAATAAACACAAAATGCAGTTTTTAGTTTGATTTTAAAACTTGAAAATTTACATACGTATAAAGATATACTTTAAAAACAAAATGCGGTTTTTAGTAATTAACTTAACAATATGTATAAAGATATAGTTTAATTGTTTAATGTTTACCAAGGGGACTTGTTTTATATGAATTTTGCGTTGTCCTCATTCCAAAGAGTCCTCACTTGTATCAGTATTCATTCATTTGCGCATTAGCTTTGTCAAAATCACTACTATTAAAATCAGTCTCTCCATACAAGCGTACATACCTTTCTTAACCTCCACATGACTAGAGAAGTCATCCCCCCATTTGAATATGGGATTCAAGTAATCCGGCACGACATGTATGCCATATCTCACTATAAGTGGGATATTGATTTCCAAAATTCTATGCAATTTTTTCTTTTGCCGAATCCATAACACCGTAGATCAATCCCATTGCGGGCTCATCACCACAAACAATTATCAACACTTCAACTAATGGCTTTGTTGTTTTTATTGAGTAAGCAACACCAGGCCAAAAGGTTATCTCATCCATCACAATCTTTTTAACCTCCTTCGCCTCTACTAAATTTGCATAACGACTTGAATTCCATTGTTTAGAAACAAACATTCTTTGCAGAGGATCTTTTACGGTGGCCATGCAATCTAAAGTCAAGAATGCAGTATCAAACCTCGTGGGGCCCGAACAACTAAGTCTTTCCTGATATACTTTCTCATAAGCTGCAAAATCCATCCACGATTATAGATGAAATTAGTGACCTTCTTAGCTTTGATCTACACATTTTTATTTTGTGTTAATTTTCCAATCTTCTCAAGCATGAGGTCATTACATGGGCGGCACATGGAGTCCAATACAAGTGCTTCTTCTCCTTTAGAAATCTCCTAGCAGCTTTCTATGCACCGACATTATCGGTCACGATTTGCACAACCATGTATGCATAAATGTTGCATTTTGTTAGTAATTATGGTGCAAGTTTTAAACCCCATCTATGCATGAGTTGCGGATATGGATTCTGATAGCGTGATACCACTAACACATATGTGGACGAAGTAAAGAAGAGATGGTCGCACATTAGAGTTACAATAATGTAAGATGGGTGGAGTGACATAAGAAATCAAGGGCTTCTTAACATACTTGTTAACAATCAATATGGTACTGTTTTCCTCAAATCTATTGATGCATCGGGTCGAGTTAAGAATGTGACTTATCTTTTAGAATTGCTTGGCGAAGTAGTTGAGGAAATAGGAGAACATCCGGTTGTGCAAATTGTGAAAGATAATGCCAGTGCATACAAAGCTGCTGAGAGACTTCTAATGGAGAGGAGGAAACACTTGTATTGGACTCCATGTGCTGCCCATTGTATTGATCTCTTGCTTGAGAAGATTGGAGAATTAACACAAAATATAAATGTGTTGATCAAAGCTAAGGTCACTAATTTTATCTATAATCGTGGATGAGTTTTGCAGCTTATAAGAAAGTATATTGGGAAAGACCTAGTTTGTCCAGGCCCCAAAAGGTCTGCTATTGCATTCTTGACTTTAGATTGCATGGCCACCGTAAAAGATCCCCTGCAAAGAATGTTTGTTTCTAAACAATGGACTTCAAGTCGTTATGCAATTTTAGTAGAGGGGAAGGAGGTTAAAAAGATTATGATGGATGAGAGAACCTTTTGGATTGGTGTTGCTTACTCAATAAAGACAACAAAGTTATTAGTTAAAGTGTCGAGAATTGTTGATGGTGATGAGCCCATTATGGGATTGGTCTACGATGCTCTGGAGATCAATATCCCACTTATAGTGAGATATGGAGGATAATTGATGAAAAGTGGGAGCTCCAACTACAGCGTATTATTTGAATCTTAAATTCAAATGGGAGGATAACTTCTCTACTCATTTGGTGGTTAAGAAAGGTTTGTACGCTTGTATGGAAAGACTAATTTGTGATAGTAATGATTTTGACAAAGCTAATGCACAAATGGATGAATACCGATACAAGCGAAAACTTTTTGAAGTGAAAGCAGCGCAAAATTCATATAAAAACACGTCTAAATTGAAAACTGCAGTTTCTATGCGTTAAAAACTGCCTTACCTACCAAGGCTATAAAACTACATTTTTAGCTATTTAACATTTTTTTAAATTTTAGTGGGATCATATTACAAAACTACGGGCTTTTGCAGTCAAAATTCTTGGTTTGACGTGTTCTTGAGGACAAAATTGGAGCACATTCAACCAAGTCCACACTAAGAGAAGGAATCGTCTTTCAACCATTAAGTTGGATAGTTCGGTGTTTATAATGTTCAACGAGATGTTTAAGTTTCGGAAGAGCCAATTACAAAAGAAAGAGGATAATTTGGTCTTTCAAAATGTATCATCTGATGAGGAGTGGATCGCTGAACCGAATGCAGATAATGGAGAAAGTGCGGCTGCAGGTGATGAACTTGCATTAGTTGTTAATGAAATAGATAACGAATTTAGAGGTTCATAACTTAATATTTTATTTCTTTGTAACTTAAGCAAAATTATTTACACTTAACTAGGATCTTGGTTCATTCTCTTCTTTATGTGTGTAGGGGCCTTACGGGTGGAACCGGAGAAGATAATGAGGATCATGATAAGGAAGGGGATGAGAATGACATTACTAATCCGGGTACTGATGAAATGGACAATAAGCTTAGTTTCGAAGATAAATAGTTGCGATTTGTCACTTTGCAAACTTAAATCTCTATACTTTTATGTTCTTTTGTCTTGGAATTTTAATGTTTATGTTCTTTTGAATTGGGAACATGATAGAATAAACCAAAATAGCTCACTAAACTGCGCTTCTTTGTTATGCAGTAGTCACTGCATGCAATTTTTGACACGATTTTCACTATGGGTCATCCGGAAACAGTCTCTCTGTGCTTTAGTACAGGGGTAAGACTGGGCGTACATCTGACTCCTCTTTCCCTATTGTAGGTGAGAGCCTATGTTCTTTTGACTTTGGTAATTTCAGTTTTATGTTACTTTGACTGGGATATTTTATTGTTATGTTACTTTTACTTGTGATTTTGTTTAGCTGTGGTATTGTTTAAATTTGAGCAATTAATCTCTATGCCTCGTGAGGCTACCACCAAACGCCTTGGGACCTGATTTTGCCTTCCAAAACCTTGCTCACACCTACTGTAGGGTAAGGAGGGTTAGATGTTCACAGTCTTACTCTTGTACTAAATCACAAAGAGACTGTTTCCAAATGACCCATAGTGAAAATCGCGTAACACATTGTCAGTTTGGATGACCCATAATGAAAATCATGTCAAAAAATAGTGAGTCTTTGGTTCCATTGCAAATGATGGAAAAGTAACTTCTAAATAAATGAAAATATCAAAAGTGAGAAGTAACTTCGAGGGTGAAAAGAAGCGGAAATGTAGAAAATTGAAGAAATGATGAAGAAATATAAGAAGGAAAATGCAAATTTGACAGGTTGGGTGCCTAAATGAAAAAACAAAATACTAATTTTGAGCGTCGCTATGAATGCCTAGACATCAAGCAAGATGTGTAGTTGTGGGCCTCGTGGCATTCTCCACTGCCTGGATGCTTAGTCATTGCCTAGATCACGCCATTACAACTATGGTGGTATATTGATTTTTGTTTTTGAAATAAGTCCTGAATGTGATAATGTGAGTGAGTGGTACTGGAAATATGATGATGGGAAATTCTTCAAGAAGTGGCCGTCTACACAACAATAAAAGAGCAACTGTGCATTGTATGTCAATTCTCAGTTACTAACTTACTATATTGCGAAGAAGTATTAAACAATAAAAAAGGTAGCCTGGTGCATATTGGTGTCCCCGCAAGGCGAGGGTCAGGTGAAAGGTCCCACACAAGAGTGTATAGGGGCAATCTGACTTACTGACTTGGAAGCAAACATCAAGGACCAATCTGCTCCCAGAAGAAAACATTAGTGACATATTTGTACCTAAAAATTTGAAGGACGATCTAGCACTTCAAGGCAGCATTACAGGAATTGTGCACCATTTCCCTATAATTAGTTGTTGTAAAAGTCATATCTTAAGTTATAGCTCGTAGAACAACTAATTAAGTGTTTCTTTGGTCTTTTATTTAGTTTGGAGTTTTTTTTTTGTGTTTTTATGTTTTGCACACCTTGTTGTTTTTTGTAATAGGCTCAAACCCTCAGTTGTTAGCATAATGCAGACCAAACATTTGTCACATTGATTTTTCTTTCACAAAATATTTGCATCTAAGTTCTTTTATGGCTTGGATGTTGTTGTTGTAAGTTCGTGTAGGAATCCTTGACAGTTGTCAATTCCCTAGTTTCATTTTGTCTAGCAGCCATATTTTGGTATTGCCACAAGTTTTATAAAATTCTAAAAGCCGTATTTTGCTATTCCAGACAACCAGAATATATGCTCCATGGTCCAATAATAATTGTTCTGTGAATGGAGAGTCATGGCATGAAATTGCCCGACCACAAGTTCATGGACATGACATAAATTGTGTGACAATTATACAAGGGAAGGGTAACCACCGTTTTGTGGGAGGCGCGGATGAGAAAGTCGCCAGAGTTTTTGAAGCTCCTCTATCATTTCTGAAGACATTGGATCATTTTACTTCAGATAAAGGCAGTGTTTTTGATAACCTGCAAGTTGAAGTGCAGATTTTGGGTGCAAATATGTCTGCTCTAGGTTTATCACAGAAACCTATATATATTCAAGGTAAGTTCGGTTCTGTTTTTGTTAGTTTGTTTGAATTATTCAAGTTAGGTTGCCTCCAGGCAATCTAATGTAAGTTATACTTTATGAGTTGAAAGTAATATGTTTTAGTAACTTCTTTTATAAGTAATTTTCAACTTTTCAAGTATACTGTTTAGCTCGTCCCGCAAATGTTTTGGACTATTTGGATATGAATATAATACAAATTTGAATCTCAAACTAAATTAAATATATTTGATTTGATTTCAAATTTCAACCCTACTTGACTACATATCCACATAGTTCTTAAGTTTATGTATCCTTGTCCATTGAGCTCCTTCTTAAGCTGGAATTTGTCTTCTGATCTCTGACTTTTGTCATATTTACTCTTCATTCTTAAGCTATTCATATCATATTTTTTCTGTGTATTTATGAGTTAATCATATTTTAGCAGCTTCATCAGAGGCAAATCAGGTTACCAATAGTGAAGGTATTGATACCATGGAAACTGTCCCTGAAGCGGTTCCAATTGTCTTAACTGAGCCACCCATTGAAGACCAACTGTCCTGGCATACTCTATGGCCAGAGACACACAAACTATATGGTCATGGGAATGAACTGTATTCATTATGCTGTGATCATGAGGGAAAGCTAGTTGCTTCGTCATGCAAGGTATGTAAAATAACATATCTAGAGCTACCTTGATTTGTTATGGATAAATGTTTTTACACATGTGCTTGACATTATACAAATACTTTGTGGTTTGTAGTGGCGCTATTCTTGTCTCTATTTTCCATGAAGACATAAAATGATAAAATGCATGCATATTGCATAATTTGAGGTCATTTATCAAATTATTATATATAATCACCAGACCAGATTTTTCCATCATTTGTAATGGAGCCAAAAGGCTCACTTTTTTTGGCTTGGGAATATGATGGAATAAAGCAAAATGACTCACTAAACTGTCTGCGCTTCTGTATATGAAGCAGTAGTCAGTGCATGCAATTTCACTATTGGTCATCCGGAAACAGTCTCTCCATGCTTTAGTACATGGGTAAGACTGCTTACATCTGACCCCACTGGGGTAATGATGATGGTGATGATGAATGTACCAGACTAGATGAAAGGTGCACATCAGTCACTTGTCAAAATAGTTGTTTTAATCCTCTGGTGCATTACAAATGCTGATTTTCTGTCTTAACTCTACTTTGGTTTTTTCCTACAAAGTTCAAAAGTAACATTAAATGACTCCTGACTTGCTATCATGTGTTCAGGCTCAATCAGCATCAGTTGCAGAAATATGGCTGTGGCAAGTGGGTTCTTGGAAGTCAGTTGACCGCTTGCATTCACACAGCTTGACTGTGACACAGATGGAGTTTTCTCATGATGACAAGTATCTTCTGTCAGTTTCAAGGGATCGCCACTTTTCTGTATTCTCAATTAAACATACAGGTAGATTTACCATATAAAGTACTTGTGATGGTGATGCAGTTGTGTTCATTTTTGGTTTATGTGAGCCTATATGGTGATGACGGTGGTATTTCTGGCATTTATCATTTATAACATCTTTCTTATTTCAAGAATGAGTCGATGAAGATACAATAAGGAGGGAATATGTATTTTTTTTAAAACGTACACGAGTGACAACTTTTACCATTGTTTGATTGAGGATATAAATAATTCTCTCCTAATAACATATGTAGTATAAATTAGTGTTAGTAATTGCAATTTACATATTTAGAAACTATAATAGAGTTCTATTGAGCTGCAAGAAACCAAAATTTGAATATGACAAAAGTTTGGTACATAAATTTGGAGATTTAGAGGAAGTTAAGTTGACGGCATGAATCGTAACTACTAATCTTATTTTGGGAGAGTAAGTATAGGCAATTTGCTTGAGTTAATCTAAGAAATAATGCTTGTAAATAATGCTTTCTGGATGTACCTTGTCACAGTGTCGGATGACACATCATACCAGCTTGTAACTAAGCAGGAGGCACATAAAAGAATTATATGGGCATGTTCTTGGAACCCATATCGTCATGAATTTGCCACTGGTTCAAGGGACAAGACTGTCAAAATCTGGGCAGTTGAAAGCGAAGCTTCAGCTAAGCAACTCCTTACTCTGCCACCATTCAACAGTAGCGTGACAGCACTCTCTTGGATTGGCCTAAATCGGCACAACAACCATGGCCTTCTTGCGGTAGGGATGGAAAATGGTTTAATTGAATTATGGAGCCTGCAAAATACAAGAGGCAAAGATGATAATATCTCAGCACTTACCTCTGCTCTTGCTGTTAAGTTCGATCCTTTTATTTGCCATGTTTCGATGGTGAACCGGTTAGCATGGAGAAATTCAGAGGGAAGAGAAGATTCCAATGCCATGCAGCTGGCCTCGTGTGGGGCGGATCAATGTGTGAGAATATTTAATATATGTTTTGCTATAGCCTGAAATGAGGTTTTGTAGATAGACGCATGTTCCAAGCATAGTGAGTTGTATTTTTAACCGCATTCATATTGGAGTTTGACATTGCTTAATGTGTCTGGTGTTCTTGGCTTGTTATCTCTATACTCTACTCTTCTGTTGTTAACAAAAATTTAGGAATTCGGAAAGAAGATAGGTTAAACATGATTGGCGGGAATGTGTAGAATAAAAATTTATTTGATAATACTGCAACTAGTTGAAATTATGGAATCATGTTTAAGTTGTTGAATTGTGAAAAATATATTTAATGTACACTTATTAATAAAGTAATTTTAACTATAGTTCAAATAATCATCTTCATCAATTTTAATCAATTCAATCACAAAAGTAATTTCAAAACTTTATTTATTTTTAGTATTATACAATTCAGCGCACAAATAAATAAAAGATATAAAGTTGATTGATAATGTTGGGATGCTGGGTTATAAAACAAGCATTTATTGTTCTTAGTTCCTATTTTCAATCATTATTAGAGCATCCTCATTGGTACTTGGTAGGATTATTATGAGATTAAATGGGTGACATGACATTTTTTTAGAGAATTATCATTGAGTGACATAGATTATTTAGTGAGATTATTTGTTACAATAATCTGGGATCAAAATATGAATCCATATTATTCTAAGATTATTTGAAAAGTATGTGTAATAGAGATTAATGCAGAATAGAGATAAAGCATATTATTTGAAGATGGTGATTGAGAGGCATAAATGAATTTTGAGATTATTTTAAAATTAATTACATAACAATATTTAAATGGTAAGAATGATAGAAAAAATTGGGTATTAGAGATCATGAATGGAGACGCTCTTAGGGCATCCACATCCATGGTTTGTTTTAGTGGTTTATTTTGATGATTTAGATGATACTTTTGGAGATTACGGTTTAGAAGCTGAGATTATTTGAAGAGATTATTTAAGAAAAAATCTGGTAAAAAATTTTAAATCTGGATTATTCAATTAAGATTATTCACGGTTAACGTTGTTGTATTTAATCTGGATTTCCCACCACACTTTCTAGGCATTCACGGTTAACGTTGTTGTTCTTATTCTCTACTAATTTTACTTTAAAAATTGAAAGTAAAATACGAACATTAAAACTTAAAAGTCAGGAGCATTAAAAGCTTGTTTCTGTTGCAGTGTAGATCGACCACTTCGCAGTAGGGGTGGACTCGGGCCGGGCCAACCGGCCCGGAACCGGACCGGCCCACTACTGTGCGGGCCCGGACCGGCCCGGTCAACCGGTTGGTGCACCGGTTCGGGCCACCCGGCCCGGTGGGATGGCGGTCCGGGCTCGGGCACTGATTTTAGTGAACCGGCCCGGCCGGTTCGGGCCCGGTCCGGGCCGGATTTTTTTTTTTTTTGAATTTTTTTTAAGTTTTGGGTTGGATTAGGTATTTTGGGCCATTTGAGGTGGTTTGGGGTGGTTTGGGGTTGAGGGGGAGGGGTAGGGGGTTAAAAAGGAGAACCAAAAAAAAAAAAATAGACCGGTTGGCCCGGCCCGGCCCGGCCCGGCCCGGTTTGGCCCGGAACCGGAACCGGAACCGCCCACCGGCGGTTCGGGCCCGGGCCCTAGTTTTCTGGCCCGAGGCCCGGCCGGGCCCAGGCCCGAACCGAGCCCGAACCGGGCCCGAACCGGCCCGAGTCCACCCATACTTCGCAGAATGCATATATTTTTAATAGATTACTTAAAAGTAATAATATATATGCCAAGTTGTTTTTAACATAAATTCTTTATAATATTAATATTTTTCTAACGTGAGTGTATAAATATATACTACTACGTACGTATTATACGGAGTAGTAGTGACATGCAGGTAATTACACCGTACAACCGGCTATACGGTGAGCACCGTACAACTGGGTATTTTTGAAATTAAATTCAACTTGCAGGGTTAAGATCGAAGACCTTCGTATCCTCTGTACGCAGGCTTGAGTCCTCGTGTCACTCGTCCCAGGCTTCGCCGGCCATCGCTGCTACCTGCTAGATCCCTGGCGGCCACCTCTCCCTGCTAGACCTTCGGAGTTTTGGGATTGAGTCAATCGATGACTATGGCTTTGGGGTTGAAACAGATAAGGAGATAGGGATTTGAGGTTCCTAATTTAGTTGCCTCCTTTGCAATAGAAATTGCAGATAGACATCAGATGAAGAAATTGCTAGGACGATTGTTAGTCATGGTTTACTTTGTTTAAGTACGATAAATAACAAGCTCCAGGCCAGTGTTTGTTTCGACATCCGATGAAGGCCTACTGAGTTCATATTTCTTGTTGACGAATCTGAAATGAGTTTATATTAAACACAAATGAGTATAAGCTTAAAAAGAATGAACATACACAAATGAATATCGAGCATATTAAAAATGAGTTTCATGTAAAACTCAAATGAGTATACAACCGAAAATGAATGAACATACACAAATGATCTTTTGAATTTTTTATACTCATTTTGTGAATTATGTATGCTCATTTGGTATCTCTTTATACTCATTTCAAACGTACCATACTAATGTTAAACTCAAATGAGTATAAGGCCAAAATGAATGAGCATACACAAATGGACTTTTTAATTTTTTGATACTCATCTTGTAAGTTACATATGCTCATTTGGTGTTATTTTATGCTCATTTAAAAAGAACAGACTCGATGCTCGTCACAATCGCATAATGAAAATCATTGGTCATACTTTTCAAGTTGATGCTCAATAAAAATGTCTTGATGTTCAATTAAAAGTACTTATGATTTTCATATCAATTCTCATTTTATAAGTTATGTATGCTCAACGGGTATTCATGTTATGCTCATTTGTAATATGACATACCAATGTATATTTCCAAAGTATCATATTGCATTAAATTCACATACTGGAGTTCATAAGAGTTGATTATAGATATAATTTAATAAGTTTTTATAAAGAAAAAAATAAGGAAAAGAAAGTAAATTCGAAGAGATGAAGCAGAGATCATGATGCTCAATGTAATGCTTCTAATGCTCAACAAAATATGTCACTTGCTCACTATGTGTGGTTTAATACTCATTTAATACGAGACGCGAATTTCAAATAAATTACAAAAATGCCACCGGCTGTACGGTGAGCACCGTACAACCGGTGGTACCATATACACTTCCAGTGACATGCATGTGTGTATTTTTATTAATGTGTTTGGGTATATATACGTACATGTGTCATGTGTGTATGCATATGTACATATATATTCTTTATGTGGGTGCATTTAAGGTAGAAATTTTGAAATTGAATGTATGTCTCTTAAAAAATCTAGGTAAATTAAGATTATGGTTGAGGAGAAATGAATTGATTTAGAGATTATTTAACATATTTTTATGTGGAAGTGACATCTCAATAACAAGCATAAAAAACCGTAAAATTGAGGAGTATGAATGGAGATGCTCTTGTATGTCTTTTTTTACCGTTGTACGGTGTTTTGTTTGGGATTAACATAATACCTTCTTTTTGAAAAAAAAAAACATACTACGTAATACCTTTAGGAATCGAACTATCTTGAATTATTTACAAAAGCACATAAAAGCACTTTTATATGCTGACATAAGTGTTTAAATTAAACAAAAGGGTTTCAACTAAAAAAAAACTACTCCGTATTATATGCTGACATACTTTTTAATTTAAACATAAAAAAGGAATTTAAAGCTTTTTTAAAGTTATCACTTATCAGTAGCATACAAAAGTTCAAATAAGTATATAATTTCTATGAAAGTCAATAAACGAATAGAAAACTCTATAGAAATCTATGGTTTTGAAGACCTAAAAACTAAAAGTTGTAAATGAATACAGTTTTTCTTAATTTGTTACTAAATTTATTCTTCTCTACATGGGTTTAATTTTTCTATTTTTTTTAATTGTGTGTGTATGTGTTTTTTTTTTTAATACAAAGAGTAGGGGGGGCGAATCAAAACCTACTCAAAATTAAATTACATAAGGATAAATAATTGCGTCAAATTTTAAAATACCAACAAAGTGATTAAAATGATGATTCTTGGGTTTTATAGACATGCGTTTAATCTCTTGGATACGAGGCCAAGTACTCCAATGTTGTTTTGTCAAGCCCATGATTCCTTCATATACCTTCGTGTTATCGACCTCAACAACAAAATTAGTCAACTTTATTTTAGGAATGGTGTGAAGAGTTTCGATAATAGCATCATAGGTAGCCACGGTGATGTCAACGGTGTTAGCTAAGTAAGTAATGTGACTAGCGTAGTTACCATGATCGTCACGAATAAGAGCAGCCGTTCTAATAAGGGTAGGCGTTATAAAACGTGTGGCAAGATTAATTTTGTGATAATTGTGAGGAGGTTTTTTCCAGGTATTGAGTGTTGGAATACTATTGGTTTTTTTATGAAGGGTCGTGTGAATTAAAAAGGGGCCTAAGGGTGAGCAACTTTGAAAGGAGTAGCACCAGAAATGGCCTATATGTCAGTTTTAATAGTATGGAAAGCTTCAGGAAGAAAGGCCTTAATGTCGTCATAAATATATATATTCATTCCTAATCTCCCACAAGTTCCAAGTGATCGTATTAGGCAACACATACGTAGTAATTAATATCATAAATTCCACTCTTAAGATCATTGTACCAGCCCAAGAGATAGGTTTGAAAAGTTTAATGGTGTGTGTTGTGCCTTTTCTTGTCATGCGCTCATCAGTTTATGCAATCCTATATGCGTGATTTGGGCCTTTGGGCTATAGAACTTAATTGATAAAATCATATAGAATTACATATTTATAGAGTTTAAAATTTATATGGAATATACGAAGTATTTATTATGACATTTAAAAATACATTAAACCATTAAGGTGTATCCATGGAAATTATCTATTAACGTTTGGGTGTATTAAATCAAACCACTTACAACTGTAAAAGGGTCTTGAATTTTGATTGTTATTAGTTAATATGGAGTTTATGAATTGACTGAATATAAGTTATAAATTACTGATTTTAAATTACAGTCCCTTTAAGTACTTATTACAATAAATTCCTTTTACAAGTTTATGAAGAAAAAAAATACTCTAGAATCTTTTCTTTCCTCTCAAAAATTCTAAAAATTCAGATAATGAATCTATATAACCTATAGAAAGTTATTCACTTCATAAAAAAAGTTAACCTTCATTTCAACTTTACGAAAGTGCTCGTGGATAAGGGTGGTAAATGAAAGAACATTCTTGTGTAATTAGTAATTTTACAATTTTTCAAAATAAGCTAGCAATTCATAGGTTTTGGTGTCCAATTTTTGTTTGTTATAGATTGAAATTTGTGAAATAGGAACAAAGTAGTCAATCTTTCTAAATTACCATTACAACATAATACGACACGCAATGGCACTACTAAGTACTAACTTACTAACGATGGTGAGATGCAACATGCCAACATGTAAAATGAAAATTGAAGAATTACAATTTTCTGTTTATTCTCATTTTCATTTTTAAATTGTTATAGTTTTTTTCTTTTAGAAAATAAAATATGTAGCGGATATTATTCATTTCTTTCTAGATAAATATTAATCATATACTACCTCCGTCCCGCTAGAAGGTTCCCGTAGCAAAACGACACGGTTATTTAGGTGATAATTAAACAAAGTACTTCGGTATATTTTGAGAAATAATTTTAATAGGTATATATTACAATGTGTTAGTATTGATAAGTGATAACTGTTATGTTATAAATGTATTATTTTTAATATTTAATGACTAATTTGTCACCTAAAATTGTTAATTGTTTCCTAAAATGGAAATGAGAACCTTCTAATGGGACGTCCAAAAAAGGAAAGTGAGAACTTTCTAACGGGACGGAGTGAGTATATCATTGCGAAATATTAATCTATGAGATGCGATGTGTGAAAAAAAGAGAACGTAATTAATTTCGTTCTTTTTTCTGAATAGACTGGTTGATTCTGAGTAAGGTAGGGGTCAAACCAAAAACTTATCTAGCTAAACAATTTTTAGTCGTGGGTCTTTATTCTCATCTAATTCATTTTCTGATCGGTTCCAGACCAATTTTGGTCCTGTTATATGTAATACCGAGTACATCACATTATTTGAAATGTTATAATAATTCTCAATTGTTTATGCTATCTCTTCAATTCATTCTTGTTATATATAGTGCATAAAGTATATATAACTTTTAAGTCACGAGTTTATTATCCCAAACACTACAAAATAAATTAGACTTTTGTAGACATGGGAAGAATATGCAAAGGTTTAAATAGCATCTATGAATGTTAATTAAAGACTAGTAATCTCCGTAGAAATTACGGATTCAATGGTCTATAAAAGTAATTAAGGGTTCAACTGGATACCTAATATTTTCTTAATTTGTCACTAATGTAATCTACTTTTTCTGGTGTTTAATTTTTTCTTTAAATTTCGCTTACTTGAGGTTATGGTGTATTTCTGGGTTCATGCATGCGTTCATCAGTGTACACAATATGCGTGAGTTTGGGGGGGGGGGGGGAGGAGGATTAATACGTAGTATATGTTACTGAATTGATAGAGCAAAATTATAAAGTTTAAAGTTGCAGTATTATTTAGTTAAACACATTTAAATACTTCATGTAAATCTGTGAGTTCAATTGAAGCCTGGCCTCTCTTAAATTTTAGAAAGTTTTTTGAGTTTTTCAAAATTTGGATGTTACAATTTTAAAAGTACTCATGACTTTTAGAAAGTTTTAAAGTTTAAGTTGATTCAATATGGAATTCAAAATGTGAACAAGCTAAGATGTATTTAAGACGCTAACTTTTAAAAGAAAATTTATTACGTAGTAAAAGAATTTAAAAATAGTGCTGCATGTACACAGAAATAAACACCAACACGTACCAAGGTAAAATTATAACTGAGAAATCGGAGGTAACCGCTTAAAATTTTGATTTCAGCCTTTTTTTTTTTACATCTTAATGAAGTTGATTGGGTGATTTTAGAATATGAGGACTTGATTGTTGTTATTTTTATAGAGAAAAGAGTCAAATAAGATCTCCTACTATTATGGAACCATCACATAAAACCATGTGCTCAATAAAGTGTCATATAAATACATGTACTTATAAAAAGCAATTGAATGAGTCCTAATGACCCGTTGACAACCTCTTAATCACGACTTTAGGTCGCATGTCATTATTTTTATCTTATATTTAAGTCAATCATAACTAAATATTTCATGTCAATTATATAATTTATATATTTAAAAAAGATAGTCAGACGCACGCAAAAATCGGGATTACTAGGTTGTCAAAAGGTCATTTTGACTCATCCAATTGCTTTTTATAAGTAGATGTATTTATATGACACTTTGTTGAGTACATAGCCTTATGTGACGATATCATAATAGTAGAAGACCTTATTTGAACTTTTTCTATATTTTTATATAACATCAAGTCTATTTGACTGTAATCTCTATAAATAACTATTTTGGCACAAATAACATCAGTTTTGTTTAAAGTGCAAGAGGGCATGAGGTATGTAACAACACTTTACTAATAATGTATTTATTAATATTAATTAGGTTGTCTAATTATCATAGGAATCTTAATGTATCTTTGACTCTCTTATTATAAATAATACTTCTGGGGCTACCATTAAGGTACGCTTCCTCATTATTCTCACATGGTATCAAGAGCCTAGGGTTTCAATTTTTTTCTCTCTCTCTCGGTTCTTATGTCGACCGCAGCTTCTTCATCGACAACTATGGCAGCGCCTACCACGGCCGCGCCAACAACTGCGGTTCTCGACTCCACTGCAGCGAGCCAGACGCCGAGCGACATGGACACCGCTATCTCCTCTGTCCAGTCCATCTTGAGCTCGCCAGCTTCCTCCACGTTTCCGCCGTTGACATTCGGTAATTGGGTTCCGCCGATTTTTACTTGGTCACCATCAACTCCGGTGATTCCAGCGCCCCCGCCAGCCGCGTCAAACAGCAACTCCGACGGCCAGATTCCAGTTGCAGCGCATGCCGTCTCTCATGATGCTCCTGGAAATCTTTTTGCTGGTTCAACGTTAATTGGTTCTCCGGGTTTGTCCATGATTCCACAAATCAGTCCCACTGGTACTCAAAACCAGGTAATATCCAGCAATTCAACCTTGGCCACGTTATCTCAGTCATTGGGTGTTTCTGCCATGAACATCACCAATATTGTTACTACTAAACTGAATGTTGTAGAGGATTATTTACCTTGGCGTACCCAGTTTGAGTCCTTTTTGGTGTCTCATAGTTTACTTGGCATTTTGGATGGCACGATTGATACTCCTCCTATGCATGTTATGAACTTTCAAAATTGTCAAGTTATGAACAATGAATATTGTCACTGGCTCAAATTGGATCAAACTGTACGTTCTTGGATTTTTGCTACCCTATCTCGTGATGTTTTAGTGGAAGTTCACACTATTAAACATGCTCGTCTTATTTGGGATCGTCTGGAGTCCCGTTTTCTGTCCGCCAGTTTAGCCCGATCCATGGAACTGAAAACAATGCTCACTACTTTACGGAAGAAGGAATCTCAATCCATGGAACAATACCTACTGGAGATACGAAAAATTGCTGAGGCACTAGCTGCTATTAATTCTCCAGTTCCTATGAAGGATTTACTTGAGCAAACTCTCATTGGTTTGGGTCCTGATTATCGGTCCGTGGTTACTCCGCTCACTTTATTTTCTGAGGGCCTTACATTTGAGAATTTATGCACCAAGTTAGTCCACCAAGAGCATTGGCTGCTGTTTCAACAACGTCAAGAACAACATGTGAATTCCCCGGCGTTCGCTGCACCACAAGCTGCTGCCCCAAACCCGGCTGCTGCCCCACGACCAGCTGCACCACAGCCGCAGCAGTACGGCCAGAGGGGCCGAGGAGGACGCCGCGGGCAGAGAGGCAGAGGGGGCCGTGGTCGCGGTGGCCGGAACTACGGCCAATCTCAGTCTGGTGCGGGACAGTATGGAGCACCTCCACCGGGCTATGGTTATTATCCTCCGGCAGCCTATGGACAGTATGGCGGGCGACCATCTCCACCTTTGGGTCCGTCAGGTACAGTTGTAGGTAATTCTATTGCGTCACGGTATTATACTAGTTATGCTTTATCTACTTCTGTTCCTAATCATGCATCTGCAGGCTCCCCATCTTTTGAGCATAGCTTTGGTACCGTTCCTCCTCCAGTTGTTTGTCAGATTTGTCACTCGCCAGGTCATTCGGCTGTCACGTGCTCGTCCCGTTTTGTTCAAGCCTCTAATCCGGCTTTAGCTGTGTCTACTGGTGAATCCACATCTGCTGTATGGTTTCCTGACTCCGGTGCATCTGCTCATATGACACCTCATGAAGGTATTTTGTCTAATAAGTCCTCTTCCTCTCGGTCACTTTCTGTAACAGTTGCTAATGGGTCTAATTTACCAGTTGCTACTGTTGGTACTGTGTCATTATCCACCTTATCTAGGCCTCTCCATTTGAAGTCTGTTTATTATGTTCCTCAGATAAAATATAATTTATTATCAATTCAAAAATTATGTGCCGACAATAACTGTTTAGTCATTTTTGATAAAAACTCTATTTTTGTAAAGGACATCCGAACGGGGAAGGTTCTTCTTCAGGGTTCCAGTGACGGAGGAGTTTATCCCATTACCCTTTCCAAGCCTCTAGCCCTCAGCTCTCACGTGGCACCAGGCCCAGTCTGGCATCGTCGGTTAGGACACTGTGGAAGTCGTGTGCTAGATAGGCTCAAGAAAACTGGTTCTATTTTAAGCACTTCTAATTTTTCTCATGACTGTATTTCATGCCGTTTAGGCAAATCTCAACGTTTACCTTTTCAGGAAGTTTTTCACAAATCAACAGTACCTTTATATTTAATTCACTCAGATGTGTGGCAATCTCCTGTTGTGTCTGAAGCTGGATTTAAGTATTATGTTCTGTTTATTGATGATTATTCTCGTTTTACTTGGTTGTACCCTATGCGCCGTAAGGACGAAGTCATTCGTCATTTTCAGAATTTTAAATTAATGGTGGAAAATTTACTAGACCATAAAATTAAAATTTTTCAAAGTGATGGAGGGGGGTGAATTTGATAATTTTGGTATGCGGAATATTTTTTTACAAAATGGAATTCTGTTTCGGAAATCGTGTCCCGATACTCCCGAACAGAATGGGGTCTCTGAGCGTAAACATCGTCATCTTTTAGAATTAGCCCGCACTATGCTTTTTGAAGCTAATTTGCCCGCTAAATTTTGGGTTGACGCTGTTTACACCGCTACATATATTATCAACCGTCTTCCTTCTCCTACTTTAAATGGTTTATCTCCCTTTGAAAAATTATTTCATCATCCACCTGACTTCTCTTTCATGCGTGTTTTTGGCTGTGCTTGCTTTCCTAATTTTAATGCCACCTCTGCAAATAAGTTGTCTCCTCGCTCGGTACTGTGTATATTTTTAGGATATGCTCCTGAGTATAAAGGTTATCGTTGTTTAGATCCTAAAACAGGCAGAATTTACATTAACCGGAATGTGCGTTTTCATGAAAATCAATTTCCATATTCTGAGCTTATTTCTTCTTCCACGTGTTCCTCTGCTCGTGCGCTTGACTGGCCGGGTGTATCCTCCATGGCTTCGGCCACACCTGCTCCACCTGCTCCAACACCTGCTTTGCCATGTTCTTCATTCATACAGCTTCCTGCGCCTCCTGCCAGTCCCCTTCAGCCAACCGACCAGCCTCCTACACAACCAAACTTCCAAATCAGTCCCATCAGCCCCATATCCTATATGCCTAGTCCGACCGACAGTCCAAGCCCAGCTCCTGAGTCCCCAATATCCCTCCCACACACTGCCGCTTCCCCACCTTCTTCCCCGGAACTGCCAACCCAAGCCGCATGTCCACCTCCCACAAACCACCATCCCATGCAAACTCGCTCCAAATCTGGAATTTTTAAGCCGAAACAAATTTTTAATTTAAAAACAGATATTGTGGCATGTGATCCTTCTTGTTTTTCTCAAGCTAATAAAGATTTTAAATGGAGAGCGGCCATGGCCGAGGAGTTTAATGCACTTATTAGCAATAACACATGGGAATTAGTCCCGCCTAGTACTAATCAGAATGTGGTTGGGTCGAAATGGATTTATAAAACTAAATTTAATTCTGATGGTTCTGTTGAGCGGTTTAAGGCGCGTTTGGTTGCTCAAGGTTTTAATCAACAAGCAGGTGTGGATTTTTCCGAAACGTTTAGTCCTGTTGTTAAACCCACTACAGTTCGTCTTGTTCTCACCTTAGCTGTTTCCTTTGGCTGGCCAATCCGTCAGTTAGATGTTAAAAATGCTTTTCTTCATGGTAATCTTACGGAGGAAGTTTATATGCGTCAGCCCCCTGGTTTTGTTCACCCTCAGTTTCCTAGTTATGTCTGTCGCCTTCGTAAGGCCATTTATGGGCTTAAACAGGCACCTCGTGCATGGTTCTATCGTTTCAGTAGTTTCTTGTTAATGCATGGGTTTATTTGCAGTCGTTCCGATAATTCCCTGTTTATTTATAACCATGGTGCGCATACTATATATCTGCTCCTCTATGTTGATGATATTATTCTTACAGGTAATAACCCCTCTTTCATTAATTCATTTATTTCTCGTCTTGATAAATCCTTTGCTATGAAAGATTTGGGTAAATTACATTTTTTCCTTGGAGTTCAAGCTCTTCATACTCCTCGTGGCCTCTTTCTTTCTCAACATAAGTATGTGTCGGATTTGTTACTACGTTTTCATCTTCATACACTTAAACCAGTTCGTACTCCTCTTCCCACTCGTACCAAGCTGTCTTTGACTGATGGGGATCTGTTAGCAGATCCGACTGAATATAGGAGTATGGTAGGAGCACTACAGTATTTAACCATGACGCGACCTGATATTACTTATGCTGTTCACCTGGTTTCCCAATTTATGCATACTCCCCGTACTACTCATTTTTTGGCTGTTAAGCGCATTTTTAGGTACTTACAAGGGACAACGGATTTTGGCTTGCTTCTTCAGCCCAGTACTACGGCACCTACTATCCTGGCATATTCAGATGCTGAATGGGGAGGGTGTCCAGACAGCAGCAGGTCCACATCTGGTTTTGCTATATTTTTTGGCCCAAATTTGGTGTCTTGGAAGTCCAAGAAACAGCCTACTGTTTCCCGGTCTTCTACAGAGGCAGAATATCGTGCTATTGCTTATGCGGTTCAAGACACTCTTCACATTCGTTCTATTTTGTTCGAATTAGGCATCTCGATTGCTCATCCTGTCAAGCTCTTATGTGATAATGTGTCTGCTTCTTATCTATCTGCTAATCCGATTCAGCATGCTCGTAGCAAACATATTAATCACTACTAGAATTTTTATTAGTTGCTGCTCCTCTTTTGCTGCGGTTATATACGAACCGCAGCAATTACTATGAAAAGTTGATGGTATTTGCTACGGGTATTTGTAAACCGCAGCAAATGTTAAAAAACAATGGATGTATTTGCGGCGGGCACTTTGGAACCGCAGCGAGTAATATTTAAATTTTATTTTTCGTTTAAAAAAGGCATAACCCTAGGCAGTCCTTCGTCTTCCGCTGAAACGATTGAGCGAGAGAGAGAGGCCTTCGTCTTCCAGCCGCAAATCGCCGTCGTCTTCCAGCCTTGAGGTCGCCACCGTATTCGTAGGAAGTCCGCCGTAGCCGCGAAGTCGCCGCCAGCTCTGTCAAGTAGACCCTGCTCTAGTCCGGCGCTTCAAGCTGCGGCCGCCGCGCGCAGGACGCCGAACGTCGCCGCCCCCCTCCCAGTAGCATGTGTACTCGTCTCCACCTTCTCCGGCACTTCCGGTCTTAGTAAAGGTAGTTTCCAATCACATTATCATATCATTCAATTTTGAGTGTTGTCATTTTTAGATTATTCTTCTCTCTGTTTGGTTTGTGATGATAGTGAGTTTTCGATTTCATTCATACAAGATGAATTGTTCTTTAGTAATAATTTCAGAAACATTTTTTGATAATCAATCCTTTGTAAACAGTGAAGCACATACATAATATCCACTGTGTATTCTTTTCCAAGGACACGACATATCAAATTCCCAATGTATGATTTAGTGCAATGGCTGATGAATTATGGTTCACGTTTTTTCACCCCAAACAAAAGTTTACCTGACATATGAATGCATGAAACAAAATTCTATTTCTCAATTCGTCAATGTGTTTGAGTAGAGGTAAGGTATCATGTTCTCTTTGCTTTTCATATATACTAATACTAATATACTAATAATATATTGAAAACATCTCCTATCATTGGCCATGTAGAATCATATTATCTGATTTGGTCTTGCTTTAATTGTTCGTCTCATAATAAGAGGTAAAAAGAATTCTAATATGCTTACACTTCTAGGACATTGTGCTGCCTTAATCCTTTCTTTTTGTTGATTAAGATTTGTGAACATATTTTGTATTTCTTTACCTACATCACATGCTATATCCCATATTTTTGAAGAAGACACTCACATTTAGTGATCATTTCATTTCATCATCTTCTTTTCGTTGTTGCATATGCATGCTAAGTACATTGTCTGTAAGGGCTTAATTGTATTCTAATTACCCTCTATTACTTTTTTGCTTACATGCAGTTGGGTAAGTGGAGCTCTTGATCCAGAACAAACCTCAACCGATGATCTAGTTACATCTGTGAAAATATTTTTTTGCTTACACTTTATGTTGTTATTAAAATATTAAAATATTTGAAAATGTTTTTTCAAATTATTTATATGCAAAATTTCATAACTTGTGCTGTTTGAGCTGGTGCTAGGGGTGTTGGGGCTAGGGGTGTTGGGGCAAAGTTCATAGTGTATCTTGCTTATTCCTTATTACAAGCCCCTACGTTGTTAGTTGATAGCCATAGCTTTAAATGAGAATTACTCTCTTTGGTTGCATTCTTCAATAGCATTGCTTTTTTACATATTAATCTTACTGAGTAAGCCATAGGTTGTGTGGGTACCAGCTATTGTATTATTTTATTTTCTGCAACTCACCCAAATTTACATTCATCTTTTCATTTACTTCGGAACCGACTTGTTGCAGCACCACACGAAAGTTTGAAGAGCAACTCAAGCCTGACACAATTATACGGAAACATGCAGGAAGCTTATAAATGGATGCAACTGTTGTTGACTTTGTAACTATTGATTGATGAAATGGTGGCACCTCATCATAATGTAACGGTAATCTAAATTACTTTCTTTGCTTATTTTGAATATTATGAAGTTATATTCTTGTTGAAACTCCTGGTAGAATTAGAGCTATAGGTAGAGTTACAAAGAATAACCTCCAGACTAGAATTACAAAGAGGTGTGTGGAAAATCACAAAGTATTGAACTCCTGGTAGCTCTAAACTACTTTACTTTAATTTGTAGTATAAAAAAAAAATTGTTTCAGGTATAACTCTAGATTACTTCTAAATTGACATTAGTTGATTATTTTTACTATATATTATTTAACTATATTATTATGGAGTTCCATGCGTGTTGAGTAATTCTCTTGTTAACCATATCTGAAGTGTCTCATAGAGTTAGTTATAAATATCACTATGTATTCTAGAAATGATTGCTTGAGTTATCCTATCAAATGTTAGATTCAATGCTTTAGGGCATGAAAGTCAAAGCAACAAATTTCTTATTTTTAATGTCTTTTGTGAGATAGGAAATAGTAGTAGTCACGTTTTTAAAAAAAAATTGATAAATTGTGAATACTATTTGTGAGATTATGAATTAAAGTAATAAATTTGTTATTTTTAATGTCTTGTGTTTGAATTGTACTTTTTTCTATTATCAGATTCTTTGTTTATTATGTCAACAACTCAACACATACTTCTGCCCTGAACTGCCTGAAGAAAAATGTTGTGTGAGATAGGTTTAAAACCGTTTTGATCTCTCTCAACAAATTCCAAATGATTCGAAGATAGCAGATCAGAGGAGGATGGAGGGGATCACGTTCCATATGTTTAAGGATTCTTCCACTTTTTTATTATTAAAAAATGTATTATAAGATTGATTTTGTTGTTGTATTGAATTCCTATGATATTTTTGTAATACCTGATAAAGGGATATAATGGGTTCTTCGTGAAAGATCAAGAAAAGGCGTTTTTTGCTTTATATAGGTCTTATTTTTGCTTAAAATACGTTAAATTTTCTATTTTGGAACTGTAATTAAAACGTACTGCAACAAAAAGTAGTGGAACGGGCTGACTTTCTATGTGGAAGTTGCCATATTTTTTGCTGCGGTCATTACCCACCCGCCGCAAAAAGCATTTAAAAAGAAATTATGATTGAGTATTTGCTGCGGTTGTGAACCGCAGCAAATAAGGTAACCCACATATTGCTGCTCCTTCAATTGCTGCGGTTCAAAACCGCAGCAAATAAGGAAAAATAACCGCAGCAAATAATAGTTTTTGTAGTAGTGAATATTGATTATCATTTTGTTCGGGAAAGAGTGGCTCATGGTGATTTACAAGTCAAGTTTGTTCCTACTCAGCTCCAGTTGGCCGACATCTTGACCAAGTGTCTATCTCCACAGCGTTTTACCTTTTTACGTGACAATCTGCGCATTGTTCCCCCTGCACAGCTTGAGGGGGTGTAATAATGTATTTATTAATATTAATTAGGTTGTCTAATTATCATAGGAATCTTAATGTATCTTTGACTCTCTTATTATAAATAATACTTCTGGGGCTACCATTAAGGTACGCTTCCTCATTATTCTCACATTTACTACTCAAGTGGTTGATGTATTCGAGAATTAGATGGAATTGATAACATTAAACAAGTACAAGTATATAGTAGTAATATAGAACTATCACATCCTTCATAAAAAAAACACAAGTTATAGGAAGGCACAAAGTAGTGGAAAACAAGTGCTGATTAGTTGGAAAGGGAATTTAGATAATTAATACCTTATTCAAATAATTGTATGATGATGGATTAGGAGACCATATCTTAACGAATAGAGCCACACGACTTCATGTGATGTATATTAGGACTTGGAGAAGATTATTATGAGTCATGACTAGTACAAGAGTGGTTCATGTCGGGCTTCCATTATTAACTGAAAAAATATTCTCAATCTCATTTCAAAGTTCTCAAACATTATTCACATGGTCAACTCGTTCTTAAAGTACCTTTTGCACTTAGGGAAACTTGTAGCTAGCGTAGTCCTATATTAAATGATACTCCCTTCATATTTTAAAGATTGATATACTATGTATATAACTTTTACAAATTAATTAAGGAGGAAGGTAATAAAGAGTAATAATAGTGTAAAAACAAGTAGGAAAGAGTGTAAAATATGATTTGTTCACACCGCGAAACAATATAATAACATAAAAAACAATCGATTTCGTAGTAATAGAGATACATTTTCCAAGCAGACAATTCCCTCCATGGAAAGAATGGATAAACATGAATGATAAAAAGTAAAAAAAAACAAGAGTAATTCAATATTTTTAAAGGAAAATTTACTAAAAAGAAATATAACGCACCTTTAGTACGTCAGAAAAAACAAAGTGTAACAAATTTTAAAATACAGAGGGATTGTATATTTTCTAAAAGGAGAGCTTTCTTTATATCACTCAATCATTATAAATAATCACACATAGATGTATTGTTCCTTGGGAATCAAAAAGTTTCTTTGGGTATGTTTGGGAGTTGGGTTTTGCACGGGAGGGGATGGTTGATAAGGGCTAAAAAATATGAAGGAATGGTTTCAGAGGCTTTTGTAACCTCCAAAATAATTCAAATGCTCAATTTTCAAGTTCCCATAATTTGGGGATTTTGAATGACAACTAATTAAATGACAACTTTAACTCAATTTTAAATAAATATAAACCCAATTGTTTGAATTCTACATATATATGAAGTGATTTTAATTATAATTAATCCAAAATCTTTATCTTTTCAAACTTGATACTTCCAAACAAGAAGAGGAGTTTTCAACAATTTTCCTCCATTCCCTACTTTCAATCCCCAATTCCCCCTTCCCTTCAAACTACCAAACATACCTTTGGTGATGGAAAAAAGGACATTTTTTTGGGGAATATAGATAGTTAGATACTAATCATTCTATTTCACTAATTGTTCATTAATTAAAGATTTTGTCAAAAAGGTGACTCACGGAGTCACGGTATCACATTGGGAATTCTTTGAATTTTGTAAGGCCACCATCTTTAATTTTATAGTCAGGAAGTCTGGCAGGTCCCAAACCAATTCATGTTTTGAACAATTGTCCCGGTCCTGCTTTTAACCAGTAAAAAATCAAATAACCAAGACGGCAAGACCGGATTGTTTGTGTACTTGGCCTGGTTAAAGGTACTGTTTTCCGCGAGTCTACTTCCAATAAGTTCGGACACGGTTCGGGTGATTTACCTGCCCGGTTCACTGAATCAATATTTGGGTCTATTCCTAGCTAGTGTATAATACGGAGTAATAAATAGCTATGCTTGGTGTACACATGGTTTGTACATGTACACCATGCCTAGTTGTTTGTCTACCGGGCAGATTCTTAACCAATTGTCTTGGTGGACAGACAACTAGAGATGGGTACACAATATGTGTACAAACTATGTGTACCAACAACATTTTTGAATAATAAATGTAAGGTAGATTCTATGATTCCCTTAAGGTACCCATACGTTTGTCCATATAGACCAATCAAAATGATGCAGTTGAATTATTTAAATCTAAATTAAAAATGATACAATCAGTCATGGACCTGGGCCGGGCCGGTTCCGGTTCCGGGCCGGGCCCGGCTGGGCTTTTTTTTGGGAAGGAAGGCCCGGGACCGGCCCGGGTAGCCACCGGGTCCGGTCCGGGCCGGGCCGGGCCTCCGGTTCGGTTATAATTTTTTTTTTTTTTTTTGCTTTCCTAACCCCCCCCCACTCACCCCCACACCCCCCAAACCCCCAAACCCCTCCTAACCATCAAGCCCAACTTGGCTAACCCCAAAAAAAGAAAAAAAAATTAAAAAAAAATCAATTCGGCCCGGGCCCGGGCCCGACCCGGCCGGGCCGGTTCGCCAAATTCAAGGCCCGAGCCCGGACCCGGCCACCCCACCGGGCCTAGGCCCGACCCGGACCCGAGAACCGGGCCGGTTCCGGGCTCGCACAGTGGCGGGCCGGGCCGGTCCCGGGCCGGGCGGCCCGAACCGGGTCCATGCCTAGATACAATGATTTGGCCCAATCAAGTGATCGAATGGTAGGTACGGTACCCCATTTTTTAAATGGGTACTGCAGTTGTCACCTAAATGTAAATGGAATAATTTCCTGAAAAAAGATTGGGGTACACACTTTTTGTGGGACAGACAACTCATCTCGCGACAGACAACTTGTCTGTGGGGGACAGACAAATGTACACTTTTTGTGTACAAAAAGTGTGTACTCCTAGCTCCACCCTAATTTCCTCTGCTTTCCGTTTTTAATACAGCCTGGCATGATTTCATCACAGACATTCATCAAGAAAAACTAGATATTCATCAGGAAAAACTTAGGAAGAATCGTATCTGTGTGTATGGAATGGCATCACAATATTAAGGCAACTTCATGGGAAGAGTTGTTTATGTTTGTGATAGGACCTTTAAACCAATGGCGGGCACTAAATATCCAGGAAGAAACAACTAGCAGAAGCAGGCCGCCAACTGCCACAGGAGTGTAATTCAGAGTTTGATCTGTAATAGGATAAGCTACAGGCAAGGAGAAGAGCACTGAAATTGTTGCCACCCATAATACAGTGATCCAACCAACGACAACCCCGTACCGCCCCAAGTTAAAAGGTCCCGGGGTGAACGTTTTTCTCGCCAAAGTTACCCTAAAAAAGGATGGCAGTGCATATGCAATATACAGCCCAATTGTTGCTATTGATGTCATGGCTTGAAATGCCACCAAACTTCCAAGCGACTGTTAAGTATTTTTAGCAGTGATTTAAACTTGAGTCAGTACAAAATGTTTCATTATAACAAAACACCAAAAAATGAGAGGGAAAGCATTTAAATATACCGTAAGTGCCATGCAAAATGCTACAAGACTTGATGCCCATACTGCATTAATAGGAACTTCATGCTCATTTACTTTATGCCAGAACCGTGAAAAGGGCATGGCTCCATCTCTTGAAAATGCATAAGCCATCCTGCAATAGTTTACCCCAAAAGAGTTAATGTCTGCATTTAGTACTCATTTCTAGTAACTGAAATCTTTCGGTACCCATCTTTGAGTTTTCACTTTTCGTCATCTAACTATTGTGAGAGTCAATTTTGGCACTGGTCTATAAATTTTGCCACAGAGATAGGACCAAACATGTCACTGTCACAAAAGTCAGATGGCTAAAAGTGAAAAGTTTCGAAAATGGGTACCAAAAGTCACTCAAATCACAAACTTTCAGAGTACTAAAATGGGGAAGTTTAAAAACGGGTATTAAAAGTCCCTCAAATCACAATAGCCAGATGACTAAAAGTGGGGGGGGGGGGGGGATTGAACTTGTATTAAATAAAAATAATATGTAGTATTACAATGAAATTTGATTACCAAAAGACGTGTTGTGGTACCTGGAGTTGCTAGTTAGTGAGCTCATGCCACAGAAGTATATGGCGACGGCAATAACACCTAAGCAAACAATCCCACCAACACCACTGCCATATCTACTCTTAAATGCATCATAAAATATTTGAGCTATAGCATATCCACCTGCATCATTATCTCGATTTATAAGATGTGGTATGTCGGTGACTGCAAAAGTTATACCAAGTAGATAACACCATCCAGCTAGAATGGATATGCCAATGGCACTTATGATTCCCTTTGGTCCATTCTCATCTGCATTTTTTGTTTCCTCCGTCTGCACAAAATGATTTTTAGAAAAGCATCAATTTGGCAATTGGCAGTTTGGCACAACAATTTACTCTGGGAGTAAATGCTTCAGATGTCTCTAGATTTTGTATTCTGTTATAAAGCATGGATTATTTTTTCTGTTCAAACGTGTCTATATAAATTTCAATAAACTGAAAAATGTATCTCTAGTACATTGAGTAAATAAATTAGTAATTTTTTCAGTGATGGTTTTAGATCTTTTGGCAATTATTCTATTATCTTTTCAGTAAATAAATCATTCACACATACCTAAAAAATTAGTAATTTTTTCAGTGATGGTTTTAGATTTTTTGGAATTTGTTTTATTGTCTTTTCAGTAAATGAATCATTCATACACACCTAAACATTTTATTAAGTTGAGTTTATCTTGAAGGATTCTTATTTTTTATACATCTTGGGTCAGTTGAGTGTGGAGTTGGATCCTTTCATTTGCAGTTTTGCACATATCTCAGTATCTCACAGATTATACGTAGTATAAGGTAATTGACCATCTTTTTGTAATTCCTCTCTTTTACTTTTTTATCTTTTTGCAAAAACACTAGATTGTCAGGTGAGGTAGTTCAGGAAAATCGCTAATCATCTGTACAATGAAAAAAGCTTAGGTATAAATTCTTACAAGAGGGCCCTGCATTTGATCCAATTTATTCAGCGAGTTCCATAATTTTCTTCCCACTTTCCTTTTTACTGTGTGCCAAAATTTTCTTTTCATTTGATTTTAGAGAATTGTTTTTGTGGATGATATTATTTCTAATCTTTATATGTGAATCACAATCATATAATTTCACTTTCTTATTAAGTGTGCCTAAGTCAAACTGGGACTGATGGAGTATAATTCTAAAGGCATATCTGCAAACTACACTCACCATATGGGCAGAAGCATCATAGCCTGTTAATGTATACTGGCTCATAAGGAGCCCGAGGACAAATATGTAAACTTTGCTATGAATCCCATCAGTGCTTTCTGTGTTGAAGTTAGTAAATACAAACTTGGCACTTGCTCTTTCTGTGGCAACAGTGGGGATCAAAATCATGAGAAGAAAGACACCTGAAATTTGAGTATCGAATAGTTCTTCATTAAATATTTATTTAAACCTCGAGATTTATTTTAATATATATACACTAACACACACATATTCTGGACTGCTTTATTAAGTACCTAAGATATTCCACGCAGCAGCAAATTGCCCAAGGAAGGACAATAATGAGATGGGAAGACTATTTAAGAGGGCGTGTGAGAGAAGAATTCCTGCATGCATAGCAATAACAACATACTTGGAAGGTTCATAACCTCCTCCATTTTTCCCACCTGTCCCGAGAAGAATCATCACCTGAATCAACTGTGCAAGCGAAAAATCTACACTTGTCGTTACGGCCCACTGCAAACAGGTTTAAAGTTACAAGTGATACTACATAGTTTCATTACAGAATGAAGAAGGCATATACCCCATGCAAAAATACCTGACCAACAACATTGAACCTGCATTGCAGGAAGAAAAAACAAATATAATTTATGTTGTAAGAGTATATGCATGAACACAAACAGGGCATGATGTTCGCCGCTATAGACTAATTATGAATGAGCTTTGGAACATCACACACCAAAATATATAGACCCTACAGGCTTGTTTAATTTATCAGTAGTGTATGTGTATTGGTTTTAAACTAGAAATAACAATACGGTTATAAAGATCGATCATATAATGTATTCTATGGAGTCTTTTTATCTTCACTTTATTTCCAGTCAGGTAAATGTAGTCTTAACAATACGGAGTATTATATACTTCCTCCGGTCTCAAAAGAACTTCATTTTTTTACTTCACGGTTTTTAAGAAAATGGAATTTTTTCGTTTTGACTTTCTCATTATGCCTCCAAAAAGTAGATAAAGTGTAGTGGGAGAGAGAAAGTGGATGTAAAGTAGGTAATAAAGTAAGGGTATAAGGGTAACTTTATATTAAAAAGTTGCCAAAAATAGAAGTGTGAAGTTTATTTTGGACCTACCCAAAAAGGAAAGTGTGAAGTTGTTTTGGGACCGGAGGGAGTAAAAAATAAATACCACTCTTTATCTTCCCACGGACACCCCTTGTTGATTAGTAGCATTCATTGCATTGAGCTAGGAAGAAGCAAGTGCAGATATTTTGGCGTTAAAATACAAGGAGAAGGTACATATATACCCTTAAACTATATCTAAGAGAACAAACATACCCCTCAACTTTCATTTGGATAATTACACACAAAAATTGTAAAGTTAGAACAAATATATGCTAGTGCAGCACTTGTTCCGCTCTACCTCTGCTCATCTCTTTACTTAGTCCCAATACTACTTTATATACACAAAATATAGAACACTCATATAAGTGTATAGGTAGATATTGTATATATGATGGGGTTGAATGAGGGTTGAGGGGGGACTGCCCCCTCAGCTCCCCTTTGGATCCGACACAGCGAACAAGCAGTCAAGTACAACATTTATATTATGGAGAATCATGCAAATCAAATGTTAAAACAAATTAACCAAGACAAATATTAGTTAGTATGAGAACTGAATTGCAAAACTAAAATTATTTGTTAATGAGAGACAAATATGTTCAACGAAAGAACAACTAATGAATTCATGGAACCATCAAACTTTAATACAGCTAAGTTTCTGCCTGATAGCAAAGATCTCGACAGAAATTTGATCTTGTTTTGTTACCTCATGAATTCATGATCCCTCTGTTCCAAAAATAATTTCTAGGTTTGACCTACACACATGTTTATGCAAAAAAAAAACTGATTTGACTTTCCAGGATAACCTTTATTTTTTGTCAAATTGCACAAAGTAAGGATCATAATTACATTTGCCCATTAAATATTTTCTTTTTATAAAAATAAGAACTTCATTCTGGACATCCAAATAATGAACATGAAAACAAGTTTTCGGGATGGAGGCAATAATATTTAGCCATGTGGAACAAATTCTTCAAAAGCAAACCATAAGACTAGTGAAAAAAGTTCTTTCAGGCAAAAAAAGGTACCCGAGACTGATTAATACCAAACTTACACTACTAATCAGTAACCATACGCTTCCCACTACAGTACTCAATGCACTTGTTTACTACTCCGCACTTTCAGGTAAAAATCTTGAGATTGAAGAAAAAAATCACTAGTAAAATAAAAGTATATAAGATAAAACCAGAAAATTACCAGCCGGTGATCCAAGAAGCAAAAGGTGCCCAGCTTGGACCCGCAAGTTTGGCGCTCCAATAATAGAGCCCTCCAGAAGTGGGATAAGAAGAGCAAATCTCAGCCATGGACAGCCCAACAATCATGGTCAAAGTACCGACAATCAGCCATCCATAGATAAATGAAATCGGGCCTCCAGAATTCAACCCATTGCTGTAGAGGGTGTTCAACCCCGTGAGCACAGAGACAACGCTGAACGCAAACGCGAAATTCGACAAGACCCTGCAAATGCCGATCTATTAGTGGAACGAATCGAAAGCTTGAGCTCGGATTTGAAGAAATTTAGTGAAGGAAACATACGAAAGATCGCGCTTGAGTTCTTGCTTGTATCCCAGCTCATGTAAACGAGCATGGCCGGAATCGACCGAGTCCTGGATGACCATATTGTCTCCTGACGGAAAACCCACACAAAGGCAGTCGAAGGAATCTTTATCTCAAAAGCTCACCATTTTAGCTCGCCTTCTTATGATTCTCTCTTCCAATTTTCTGGGCACTTGGCCTATCCGATAGGGTCAGCTTTCGTTAATGTAGTTACAGTATTTCATCTACGGAGTATTACTCCTTACTATACTTTCTTTATTGAGACAACATGGACAAAGATCCTCTCTGACCGGATGGATAGGATGGTCCCTCCGGACACAGACGTTTGGAGCTGTTTCAAAAAAAAAAAATGACAAGAATAATCCCACATTTGTCTTCTCATAATAATCCCACTTTTAAATATTCCTAGAATAATCTCACTTTTGCACCTCATCTTCTTTCATTGGATCCTGACCAAGTATTTTACCTTTTTTAAAAATCTTATATAAATAATCTCACATTTATAAGGATATAATTAAAAAGTGAAAGATGAGATTATTTGTATAATTTTCAAAGAAAGAGTAAAAAACATGATCAGGGTCCAATGAAAGAAGATGGGGTGCAAAGGTGGAATTATTTTGGGATTATTTAAATGTGAGATTATTATGAGAAGACCAGTGAAAGGTGAGATTATTCTTGTCAATTTTTCCAAAAAAAAAGGATGACCCCAACACCGACTAGACGGCATGATGTAAATTGGACTATAATCACAATCTGACAGATAGAGAGTGGGGCTTCGTCCCCAGTACTTGCAGAGTCCCTATGCATTTTTAGCATAGTAACCTCTCATCGTAATTGCCGGGATTCAAACCTCGGACCTAACCTTTGTAGCACTCCCTCACTACCAATTGAGCTACGCCCACCGGTGTTTGGAGCTGTTTCGTTTTAATTAGGATGTGCCTAATTTATGTCCATCAAATTTTAGCTAAATATTTAATCGAGAAGACGGTTACATAAAATTTTGAAAAAAATTGTGTTCTATATTTTGGCGCAATTATCTTCAAAAGATTATTTGACTGCTTTACTGATTGAATTTTAGCTGAAATTTAATGAACATAAACTCAGCTTCATGAGAAACATGCTTAAAATTTTTCATAAAATAATTTCACTGGAAACCACCATAAACGGCGGCGGCCGGATGGAGGATCCTGTCTATCTGGCTGGACAAGATCATTCCTCAGGCGACATATAATTTAACAATAGTTTAATTACATGTTATTACTTATTAAGGAGAATTGATTTTTTGCGGTTAATCATCATAAACAATAAATTTAAGTTTATTCAAGGAAAATGGTACGCTTTTTTATTCTAATCACTATAATTCTTACAAAGCTAAAACATAATTTACTTGATTAAGTAGAAATTAAAAACTCAAACAGTTGCCTATTCACCTAAACATTTTCACCAAGCATAAGCTATTTTTGTATATTTACCATTACTTCTTTGAATTTTAAAACACAGTAGTAATAGTCAAGTACTCATATATAGTTCATACATACACTGATACACACATATTTGAATCAAATAAAAAAAATGTGGAGTGTGTGAAGTACTTAAGTGTAGATATCACTCTTTACAAAATAAATGGTGATGCTATGGGAAATTAAAACACACATTGGTGGGGCCATATACTGAGAAGGGCATGTATCTGATCTAGCTGGTTCATTCAACCTCATAAATGAACCAACAGAATCCTCAATTTGGCAAACTACTGGAAAGAAGCCGTTAAAATCCTCGATTTAACTAGTTACTCGAAAGGAGAATCATTCGACCATCGTCTCCTTGTCATAGCATATATAACGGTGGTTCAAGAGAGGGACGAATGATCAATCGGAGCTTATCACACGTATTCTATGTCCAACTAATATAATACATAATAACATAAATCAGGTCGTAGAACAAATATTGTCAATGTCAAAATATATTTTTTCTAGACTTTAGTACAAAAAAACATATTATCTTAGGTATCATAATAGTTGCAACATTGGAATTTACACACTATTCACATACACTACTTTGACTACATTTTATTTAGTAATGTATGTGAATTATTTTTTTGGAAAAATATTGTTGAATTCGTCTCATTACGAAGTTTCATAAACTGATTTTTAAATGTTTTTTTACTAATAGAGAATTAAATATAATGACGTTCAAAATTGTGCATCGCCAAGCGTAAAAAGGGAATGTTGCAAGTGAAAAAGAATTGGATGAAGTAAGATATAAACAAAAAGATGTAGGGTCTAACAAAATAGGCAATGTAATGAAGTACTACTTATCATATAAATTGACCAAAAACATCGTTAGATGAGATTTTTTCCATGTTTGAGATAATAGAGGAGAAGCAGGTAGAGTTTTCTCCTCCCACTAATATCAATAACCAATTAGCATTTCAATAAGCATGTGTGATCAAAACATTACATTGTTTAGGGAGAAAGAATATATATATATGACTTGAATACCATATATTTTCATTATACGTTACTAGGGATGGACTCGGGCCGGGCCAACCGGCCCGGAACCGGACCGGCCCGCTACTGTGCGGGCCCGGACCGGCCCGGTCAACCGGTTCGGTTCCGGTTCGGGCCTCCAGGCCCGGTGGTATACCGGTCCGGGCCCGGGCCTCCAGTTTAGTGAACCGGCCCGGCCGGGCCGGGCCCGGTTCGGGCCGGAATTTTTTTTTTTTTTTTTTTTTTTTTTTTGAAATTTTTTTAAATTTTGGGTTGGATTAGGTATTTTGGGCCATTTGAGGTGGTTTGGGGTGGTTTGGGGTGGAGGGGGAGGGGTAGGGGGTTAAATAAGAGAAGAAGAAGAAAAAAAAAAAACATTCCGGGTGGCCCGGAACCGGAACCGCCCACAACCGGTTCGGGCTCGGGCCTCCTTTTTCTGAACCGAGGCCCGGCCGGGCCCAGGCCCGAACCGGGCCCGAACCGGAACCGGTCCACCCCTATACGTTACGTTATGGGATGGGGTAATCATCATGTGTGTGTCATGGTGCAGCACATGAAAGGTAGGATGTGGTATATATGTATATTAATTCATTGCTCACATCTATTCTAATATAAAAGCAAAAGAAGTTTGATGAATAGTGTTCCCTCCTAGAAGTGTCAACATCAAGTTTTATTTTAATTTTTCATCAAAAAGAATTGTAAAACAATTGTTATGCAAATATTTCGGTTCAGTAAAAAAATAAAAATGTTGTGTTCGGCAATCCAAGAGGTAGTGAGCAGTGTCAAATCACGTTAAGAAGATGTGAGCACTATTCAAAGAAAGGAGAAAAGGCACATATTGGCTTTCCTATTGGATGAAAAAGAGGTGTCACTGTTCACATAGCACAGCTAGGTGTATTCTTATTGGCTAAAAAGGAGGTGAGTATTGTTCACTCAAAAAGATGGTAGATCCGCATGCCTCTAATTAATTGGGTGAGTTGTTATTGGTTGAAATACCTAAACTCTATTGGTTGAAATGGGTGGTGAGAATAGTGAGATTGAGAGTTTCCTAATTCTAACCGATTGCAGTGCGCTAGGCTATAAAAGCAAGGCAGATTCACGAAGGGCTTCTCACATTGCATATCTAACTCTAATAAGGAGGTTGATCAAACCTCTTTTGTTGCTGAATTTTTCTAAAAAGTCATTTGCAATTTCAGAGTTTATAGGTAAGTTATTCTCTCTCTAACAAAAGCATTCATGTTTAAGCATATGGGTATGTAATGGAATAACATGTTTTCTCACACTTTTAACTTTATGTAAATGTATATTTTTATTTTGGCAGGTTAAAAAAATATTATACAAGCACGTGATAGAGATATCTCTGCTGAAGATGATCCATTTGTAAAGTTCACGTATTATGATGTTATATTGAACAAGATCTGCACATGTATGCAATTATAAATTTTAACTGTGTGCTACAAATGTAGATAAAACTACAAAAGATCACGAAGAAGAGCTCTTATTGACATTTAACTATTTACTATTGTTTATGATCTACAGAGTAATGTTTAGGCAAGAGAAGCCTCAATATATTGAACGAAGTTCGTATTATGTGTAAGACAAGTGTATTCCTCAACATTCAACCTTCAATTAAATGTTCTAACTAAATAGTAAAGTATATCATAAACCAGTTTATTGGAGGAATACAAGTATCTATACAAAGAAACGCACACACACACATTATATATATATGTATTTGTGTGTTTGTGTGTATATATATATAAATAGAAATATATATATATATATATATATTTGTATATGTAAATATACGGAGTATTTAATATTTTCCCTTGGTGTACATCTCTAAGTACTCATATCAAATGCATCTCAGGGAAATCGTAATTTAATTTAGGTGTTTAGCTTAATAAATACTTCATATAACTTTGTGGTGGAGAAGATGTTTACATTTAAAGTGTCAGGGAGTAAATGGCATGGTAGTGATGCCACGTCACAGATTATTTAGGCCAGGTGTAATGTTTCAAATTTTGTCGCACAACACAAGAAGAGTCTGAAAATTATTGTGCGTGAACTCAAAAAAATAATTGTTTTTGTTTTTTACTGGACAGATATTTCAAAAAATAATACTCTGTACTTCATATCTTTCAAATTATTCGGATTTTATTAATTCATAAAAATCAATTTCAATTCCAAAATATTCCAAAAAATAAGCGAAATGGAATAAACACATACACAAAAGTTTGGAAAATCATTTTCAAATATTTTTTCGGTGTATGGGTTCTTTTTTAATATTATTTTTGAAAGATGTTTAAAAATTACATCTTTAATTTGGTCGATTTTAAACAAAATGAAATTAAAATGCGAGTCTCTGGAAAATAACTACAACTAAATATAAAATTTATTTTTAATGGTTTTGCTCTGTTCATTTACACAAAAAATTTAAAGGCATTCCGCGTGAAATGTATAACATCTACTTTTAATCTGCAAGAATTGAATTTTTGCGATAAAAAATGTAAAATTTTAGGGACAATAACTTAGATTGAAAGGGGAATATGTGATTGGATCTCATTTTAATTTCAATTTTAATTTAAAATCTAACCATATTATAGATGATATTTGTCCGACAATGGATTAAGAAATATATTTACAGTTTCATATAGTTATATATAACCACCAACCGTTATACATAGTATAATTTTAGACGAAATGTAAGGGTGAAATCAGTAGGTTTATTACCTACGAAGTTCGGAGTAACAAGGCCTAAATAATCAGATGGAGCAAAGCCCTCTTCTTCGAGTACCAAGCTGGACTGGGCGGTCTTCCGGCAGTATGGCAAACCCTCAGCTAGCTTTCTTTTGGGGGGACCAAGCTGGTGCGATGGTAGCGGGTGAAGGTTTTCCGTTGAGTAGCTCGACGGATCTGAAGGAAGAGGCGCTCAGACAGGTAGTATCAAGGTTGGTGATGCTTAGCTTTCCTGCTCTGGAGGTCGATGTTTGTTCTATGCAGGAGAGGAAGATTTGTTTATCTTATCCAAGTGTGGATGTTAATTTTTTTTAATCAATTCCGATCAAATCAACAAGACTGCAAGGTGGTTGCTAAATTGGGCTTTCTTGGCCCATTTAAATGGAGTATAGGGATCACATACCTTCAGAACTTTTGGGCTCTGTTATGTTGGACAACGCGGGGACGCCTTATGTGTGCAAGGGTGGTGCAATTACACCGTTTAATATTTTTTAAGCACTGTCCCAAATAATTGTTATTCTTCTCTTTAAGGTTTTTGGGTAAGGTTTTATGCCCCTTTTGTAATTTGTTATATTTTTATAAAATCTGTTGAATGTTCTGCGACATTTACTCCACTGATGGATGATTTGTGTATCGGGTTAAAAAAATACCACCAGTGGTATAAAGAAAAATCGAATGAATAGATTAGATCTATTTGTTTTCTATCATTTGAAGTGTATAGAAACTCGATAGATCAATGTCATGTGTTGGATCAAGACTCGGAATGTTGTATTCAAAGAAGTGTATAAAAATGTTTAGGGTTAAATGAAATGCATATTTACAATGTTATAGTTTCTACGTATTTGTTGGATGTTTTTGATCTTTTAAGTGATGCTTAGTGCTCTCTTTTTAACCATAATATTATAAGTGTGTTTTGTTTATTCCTTTGAGCTATATCAATATTGCATGGAGATAGATATTGTCACTAATCGATGGTGTAACTTGAATTAGTGGCCACGAATAAATTTGAAAAAGAAAATCTCCGACAGTGCAATGCACGGGTGCTCTACTAGAAATCAATAATATAAATGTCGTTCATATTTGAGTATTGTTTAATAATGCCATAACACACTTTCACATATTCGCAAACCCCTTGATTTGCCAATTTACCCGGGCAATTCGTGTAAAAAATGCAATTTGTATAAATGCATAGTCACCATATTACTTGAGATATTTATACTTAGACTTATTTCAGTCTCAGACCAAACCAAACTTAAACAAACCAGATCAGACCATAAATTTGAAAGAAAAATTCTCAAACCGTGCATCGCACGGGTGAGTTTACTAGTCTATATAGTTGACGAGTTTGAATTATTGAAAACTTCATTTTGTCCTGAAACAAGTTCACCCTTTCCTTTTTGGGTAGTCCCTGAATGAAGTTCACCTTTCCTTATTTTGGCAATTTATCTATATCAAAACAGTGTCAAACAGTGCCAAACAGTGCCAAACAGTGTCCAAACAGTGTCCAAACAGTGTCCAAACAGTGCCCAAACAGTAAAATTTACCCCCCGGTAAATTTCTTTCCTTAATATGTGTGAAAAGCAATGCTCAACTTCATTTGGGGACGGAGGGAGTATTAGTTTCAACAACCCAAAAAGCATAAAGATTAATGAATTGTTGTCGTACGTCCAATTAACACATTTATATTGAGGTGTGCAATATAAATCGCACGCACTCACAAAATCAATGAATGTCTATTTTCAGTCAATTACAAGTGTGAAGATCAAATAGAACTGTAATTAAGTCTGTAATATGACAATTCACAAAGGTGCGTGGAGGAAGCACAATGACAAGATGAAGAAGTTTAATGTTAAATCAGTGGAGCAGCGGTGGCGGTATTGTGCGCTGGAACCCACCGTGTTAGACGTTTCTGAACGGATGCATGGGAGGCGGCAGCACCGTGCTTGCGGGCGCCGTGCCGGCAGTAGAAGGTGTGGCCGACGTGTCGCACTAGGATTGGAGAACCCTAGTCTGCTCATACCATGTGTAATAATAATTGTGGAGAATTACGACTTACGACCCATCAAGGAGCCGTGGATATACTAGTGTAGCACCAATGACGGAATCAGCAATCGTGACTTGCAGGGGCACATTAACAAAAAAATCATATACATCACGAATATAGCAATAAACAAAACTATGAAATTTTAATAAAACAATTAATTAAAGAGTACCTTAATTTTGATTAGAATCTGATGCGTCAAATGAAGGAGAATAATTGAGAGGCGACAATCTTTGTTTTTTTGTTTGTTGTGATAATACATAATCCACATGTTGTTTTTGGTTTTGAAGCCCGAACCATTTAATTTTTGCATAATTATGCGTGCTTTCTTGACCTCCTTCGTGGTCTTCCAGTTATTAAACCCAACTTTAGTAAAAGCATCATCCCAATTTTTATGACCTCAATCAAACAAATAACACAAATGGAAAAATGATGTGCATCCTTAGCAACACTATACTTCAACCAATTGAATTCATCAAAACACTGCTTTTGAAATGATGTGATGCGCCCATTAAAATCAGTTTGTGGAAATTTAAACTCATACGGTTGACAAGGGCCTTTGTTAAATAACATCTCCTCAACTCGTGTCTAATATTAACATCATAAGTGTCAATCAGCTTAGGCAATCTAGGATCACCAACAATGTCATCATCTGACAATACAACTTCTATTTGAGCCTTTTAACATTATTCTCATTGTTAGTAATGGCATTATCCGACGAACAAACTCAATTGTTCAATGAAGAACCACTGATGCTCGCCCGATTGAGTTTAAGTAGAAAATATCTTAACATAACGATTGTTTGTCAAACAACCTTAACCAACTACAATCGAAATAATATGAGTATAATCGAGAAAATTACATTATAACAAATTAACAGCGTTCACTAAATCAACAAATCCACAATTATAAATTACACTGTAATTAACACTTTTAATGAGATTATCGTAATATAATTACCAAAAAATTCAACAGTGCATTTGAATTCAACAAATAAAAGTATTCAACAATTATGAATTCAACAAATAAAATTCAACAAATAAACAATTCTAAATGAAATTATCAAAAAAAAAAAACAATCAGGTTAAGTTAAGGCATTAAGCGGCTTACCTAAAATATAGAGAGGCGGAGATTAAGCCGGAAATCAGAAGGGATGAAACAAAACAGTGAACTGTCGTCCGCCGTCGTCGTCTGCGGTCCTGAATATGTATTTTCCGGACCAGTTAACTTGAAAAAATCATTTGACGACCTTACCGATCGAATTTTGAGCTGAAATTTGGTATGAAGAAACTAGACTTGATGAGGAACATGCTCAAAAAATTTCATCGAAAAATTCCACCGGGAAGGTGCCCAAACGGACTCGGCCGGACGGGGCAGCCCGTCAGGCCGGCCTGATGAGAAGAGCCCTATATATATATATATATATATATATATATATATATATATATATATATATATATATATATATATATATATATATATATATATATATATATATATATATATATAAAGAAAAAAAAGGACTGCAGGGGCATGTGCACCCCTAACCCTTAGGTGGTTCCGCCACTGTGTAGCACAAGCAAAGCACTATTGTAAGTTCATGAATAGGTTTCCAAAACAGCGTTCACATATTTATAAATAATACGTAATTATAATATTTATAGAGAGATTTCATACTAAAGTTTTTTATTAGCTTGGACTATAATTTGTTGGTCTGGTCTGATCTGAACTGGTCTGATCTGATTTCTTTGTATTTTTATAACTATTCAAGTCTGTTCTGTTCTGGTCTAGGACATATTACAGTCCAAGTAAAAACATCCTAATATATAGAATCATTATTGAATATTAATTGAATGAGAAACAAAAAGAAAATTAATTGCGTCAAATTTACTATGACAAGTGGGCCGGAAAATGGGAAAACAAATTATATTTTTCATATGATATTTCTTTATTTTATTAATAAAATATACTACCTCCGTCCCAGGGACAAGTTCCCACTTTCCTTTTTTGGCAGTCCCAACAAAAAGTTCTCATTTCCCTAAATGGAAAGTTATACTACATCAAACAGTGCAAAATAGTACCAAACAGTGTCGAAACAGTGCCAAACAGTGTCGAAACAGTGCCAAACAGTCATATTTACCGCTCAGTAACTTTATTTACTTAATATGTGTGAAAGTCAACTCGGGAACTTCTCCCTGGAACGGAGGGAGTAATATTTGCCATTCTTTCCTTGGGATAAGTTTTCATGTTTCATCATCAGTACTAGTAGGTGATCTGATTGTTTAAATTAAACTCTTTGGTTATAATCCGTATGTTGGAGTAAAAAATAATACGGAGTACTCTCTTAACAATAAAAAATGATATTTTCTTTCCGATGCATAAAAATACAATAAAAATGACATCAAAACAAATCAAATTGGTCAACCAATGAGATAAAAGTGACTGGACATTGAAAAAACAAGGGAAAACTGTCAAATAGGTTCTCGAACTTTCATAAAAAAGTCAATTAAGTCCTTCTATAGGAGGTTCTGTCCGGCCGTCGCGATTTGGGGCAGTTCCCGGTGGAATTTTTTTATGAAACTTTTTGAGCATCTTATTCACCAAGTCTAGTTTACTCATACCAAATTTCAGCTAAAAATTCAATCGGGAACACATTCAAATTAATTCTTGAATATGACTGCACATTTTTGCGTTCTCAAATTAATTTGAATGCGCTCCCGATTAAATTTTTAGCTGAAATTTGGTATAAGTAAACTAGACTTGATGAATAAGATGCTAAAAATATTTCATCAAAAACTTCCACCGGGAACCGCCCCAAATCGCGACGACCGGACAAAGTCTCCTACAGAAGGACTTAATTGACATTTTTATGAAAGTTCGAGCACCGATTCGACAGTTTTCCCAAAAAACAATTGAAATGGACATTATTCCTTCAAAAATACTCCGTAGGATACAATAATGATACTTCATATGTATATACTAAAATGAAGAATTTTCTTTTACCAAAAAAAAATGAAGAATTTTCGGTTTAAAACTGAACTATCTGTGTCGGATGGTCCAAAAAGTAACGGCATTCTATATTGGACCATTGGATTATTGACGGAAAAATTAACAACAGAATGACAAATCAGGCAACCTTAATATCACAATATTTATGCCTGAATATTTAAGCATTTGAAAGCTTAATCCGTACGTTTCATATGTTTCATCATCTCTGATCTGATTGTTTAAATTAAGGTAACAACTCCGGTACCCATTTAAAAATGGGGTATCGTACCTACCACACACATGATTGGTCCAAATCATTACATCATTTTTAATTTAGATTTAAATAATTCAACTGCAATATTCTAATTGGCCCAAGTGGACAAAAGTATGATACCTTTTGGGTACCATAGAATCTATCTTTTAAACTCTTTGGTTATAATCCGTATGTTGGAGTAATGTTTGGCATCTGCCTATCTGGCTTTGATTCCATACAAAGCGCCAGCGTGGCAATATGCAAGTAAATGATAGCACAAAAGTACTCATCATAGTGACGTGTTACACGATTAGACACTAAGACACCGGTGATGATGATTATGACACCTGCATTCACCGGCAATGCCATTTTTTTTACCATTGTCCTTTTTTGCTCTCTGTGTCCCTAAAATTTTATCAACATTCCTTTTTCGGATGTCTCACTAACTTTGTCACTTTCTCTCTTATGTAAAGAATTTGTGGTTTCAATTAAGTGAGATTTCAATAAGTAGGACCTAATCATACTAATTATCCAAAATTAAGACTACATATTAGCCTAAGACTTAAGTACACCTACTTTGACCAAATTGTCCTTCCTTTTAAATCCCCTGCGCACAAACAAACTTCATCAATCGATGCCCTGCTCACGTTTCAGATCGATTCCCCTGCGCACAAACTCGATTTCATATCGATCAACTGGGCCATCGCCGCTGATCGACTTCACCGTCGCCGACGCTGCTCTCCTCCCCCCCCTCCTCCGAAGATTAGGTCTCACACATCACTCAATCTCTCATAACTTGAGTGAAGACGTAGATAATCTAGGGAGGGATTTTTCTGTTTTACTTTGAGCCGGTTGTTTCGCTTTCTTTGTGTGTACTTTTTGCATGCTCGTATCTTTGTTCTCCTTTCTTTTATTTCCATGCAATCTTTTCTTAGTATTTCAAAATAAAATTGATTTTTCATGTTAAAGTATATATGTATGAACCGGGTTTATCCACCCGGATGAGCCTACATTTCGGTTCTTAGTTCAAAGCGTGGGTTTCCGAGTTGACCCATCCGGTCTATTTGGTGTTTTTTAGGCATTTCCGGTTTTTGACACTATACAATGTCGTTAGCTTAGCTTCTTGAGACATTTTTTAACATTCCTTCCAAAACGGGCATACTTTTCATACCAGGCTATTAAGGGGGTGTTTGGATCTGATTCTTAAAACTGCTTATGCTCCTTCAGGGAGTAGAAGCAGAAGCTGGAGTGTTTGGGTGAAAGAGAAAAAGTGATTCTGGTGTTCTAATTTACACCCAGAATCAGTTTTTTAGAAGTTGGGGGTGACCAGCTTCTGAAATCTGATTCTGATCATGCTTACGCTTTAAAAAAAGAAGCAGAAGCAGAAGCAGAAGCAGTTCCAAACACACCTAACTGGATTTATCCGATCAAATTCTAACTTTAATTACTTATTATGGGATCGTTTTCAACATAATAGTGAAGCATTTATAATACTATCAAGTCAAATGTGTAATGTAAGATAAGAATGTCGCAGAAGAACATAGAAATTATGACAAGTATTTGTATTGCAATTTGTAAGATAATCAATACTTACAAATAATCAATCAAACTGGTAATGCAATCGTTTGAATTTACATACGCAGAGAGCTTCTACTTCCTAAATCAATCTTTTCATCAATCATAATCATCTAAAGTTAGCATCAAACAATTGGTTTGGAGTTAATCTGAATAAATGAATCTCAAAGAATAATCAACAAAAATCACGAAGCAGAGTGTTTTCAAGTTCAATAGACCCACACCGCTGCAGCGCCGGCAGCGGCTCGAACATGCATCCGGAAAAACCTTGAGGCGGCGGCGGCGACGCCATTGTGGCGCCAGAGTTTAAACCATTCCCGCCAAAAGCGTCTCCAGCCCAAAATTGATTTTGCAGCTGTTGTAGCTCAAGATCTTTACCACAATCTGTAAAGAACACAGAAGGGTCTTCTTCAAACTGCAGATCATGACCACAATATTCTCCAGGATCTTGAAACAGATTCTTCTCAAAATAGCCGTTAAGCCCAGCGGTGAAACTGCCATCTTCTAGATTCCAGGTATCGAACATGGGAATCGAACCAAACCCGTTAATAACGTTGTTCCAAGGATCACTCCCGACAACGTTGTAATTAGTGGAATCAGCAGTAGTAGCCATAGCCGTCTTTGTCATCTTGTTCGGAACATCGATCTGGCGCAGGGGATCTTTTCTCCGCTTTCTTGGGTTATTGTCTTTCACCGCCGGCTGATCATCAGACGATGTGGAATCGGAAAGGGCGGCGACCTTTTTGACGGACGGCGCGGCATTGGCGGCGCCGAGAATGGCCTTGACGTCATCACGATTCTGAGGCCAGGTTTCCACCTTCCCGTCGGGGGAGACGATCATAAGGCAGAGCTTCACACCGCAGAGTGTGGATAACTCTCTGCCCTGTTTCAGGATGCTTGCCTTTCTGTTTTCGAAACGCACCCTCTGGAGTCTCTCCGCCATTGATGGAGCTTTCTTTTCTTTGTCCGCCATAGATAGAGTGATTGCCTGATTGGGAATAGCTTCATTGACCGTATTTATACGTTTTTGCAGCGGCGGCAGTAGGGAAGGGCGAAAGAGGGAAACGCTGGGCCTACATTTATGAAATCATTTTGAGCCCAATAATTAGAGCCCGTTTGGAGAACTCTGTTTTCGGCTTATCAGGCTTATCAGCCAGCTTTTTCACCAAACACGTAACTTTTACTTTCGCGCGCTGAATTGTGTAATAAGCCGAAAAAGTAAGGTTGGAGTTACTTTTCTGGCTGTATTGGCTGAAGTTACTGTAGAGGACCATTTTAGCTATTTTTACATATAATTTTTTCTTTAATTTATTAATAAAATATATTTTTAAAATATTTTTTTCTTAAATCAGCAGAATCAGCCAAAACAGTCACTCCAGCCAGAATATCATAAATTTCACCAGAATCAGCCAAAACAGCCAATTTTGGTGCTACCAAACGGGCTCTTAATGTTTATGCTCCGTATGATTATCTTTTCCCTTTTAGACCCAAGTTTTTAATAATTTATGTATACTACATGTTTTCTTTTAGACTGTTTTCAGTCTCAGACCAGATTAAAACAGACCGGATTAGACCAGACCAGACCGGACCAGATCAGACCTGACATCCGTAGTTATAAAATACACAGAGACCAGACGTTTACCAGATCAGACTGGACCAGTATAGGCAAATATGTTGATACAAAATCTATTTAAAAAAAAATTGAATATATAGGCAAATATGTTGATACAAAATCTATTTAAAAAAATTGAATATATAGGCCTGAACAACTCACACAGGTCAAGATATAATTGTTGGTATTCATTTTTAACTTTAGGTATCCCTTTTTACTAAGATTTGTTGTGTAATTGTAGAGTTGAGTGTGTTTTTATTAATTTGTTAAAGAGGTGCACGACGTCAATAAATTACATCAATAAATTACGTAAAAAAAAAATTGTTAAAGAGTTGCTCTTGAGAAAAGTTTTATTTATTTCATTATTTTCAAATTTTACTTGGTTAGAGAGGTGTTTAGTGTAATGAAATATTTCTTCAAAATGTCCAATAGTGTATTTTTAGATTTTTCTTCTTCTATTGAATAATTCTATTGCTCTTTAAATATGTATACTACAAATTTAATATAGTTTCACTTTAAAGTAATTACTCTCTTTATTATGACTTCACGTATTAGGCATAATAAAGATTCACTTAGGAAAAGTTGAGAGCTTTCTCTCCCTAGGATTTCCGCCTGGGTTCTTTTTCGAACAAGAATTCACTGGTTGCATCAAATTTCACTGCTTTGAGGATGGATTTTGTGGTGTCCTAGTCGCGATTTCCTTTACTCCTAATCTCGAGTTTCAATTTGAGCTTAGGATGAAGGATTCCGACCACAAATCGCGTAAAACGAGTCCGTCGATATGAAGGCTTACTGTTCATGTCGTTTTTGAATTTCTTTACAATCTTGTATCTGGATTTTTGAGTGTTGTTTGGGGTTTTAATTGTCCTGTGGAGAAGCGCCTTAAATCTGTGGAGGCTGTGTGTGTTTGAAGCTCAGACGAGGTCAGGCTCCTCTGTGACCTCTGTCTGCGACGTCCGTAGTGCGCAAATATGGCGAGGAAGAAACAGCTTGTCAATGGCGCATCCTCAACTTCGCGAATTACCAGGTCCTCGTTTGCGGTGCTGGATGGAGCAGGGGAGGAGTTCCCTGAACAACCTGCTCGTGAACAACCTCCTGTGGCCCCTCCTGCTGCTGTAACTGAGGATGAGCCACTGATTCTGGGCTCCAAGAGTGCTGTGCAGAAAGCTAAGGGGGTAGTTTTTGCTGGAAGTGCTCCCCAAATATCAGGAGATATGGTCAATGCTGCTGGGAAAGAAAACCATGCACAAATTGAAGGTTTAAAGAATGTTACTGTGAGAACCCAGGCTATTACTGCTGCAGCTAGCTCAGGGACTGCTACTCCTTGGTCCTCCCTTTTTAAGGACAATCGGGCACCCTCGAATGGCTTTAAATTGAGGTACATCCCGCCTAGTGGCACAACCATTGACTTTTCCGATAGGATTATGCCTAGTATGGTTGAAATGTGGGGTTTTTGTTTAGTCGGTTGTTTCACCGGAAAATTTCCCGGTCTAAAAGCGATTTATGATTTGAAGAACACATGGGGTGTTAAGTGCATTATTAAGCCCCATGATAAGGGTTGGGTTATATTTAAATTTCAAAGTGAGGATGATAGGACAAAAGTGTTGAAAGAGGGACCTTACACCATTTTTGGGAAACTACTTATGTTAAAAGCACTATCGGATGATTTTTCCTTTGATGATGAAGAGTTTCTCAAAGTACCTATTTGGGTTAAATTCCCTAACTTACACTTGAAACTTTGGAATGAGGATGCTTTGAGTGAGATTGCATCCATGGTTGGTGTCCCATTGGCTACGGACAAAGTCACACATGATAGGTCTAATCACCACTTTGCTAGAGTGCTTATTGAAGTGGATATTTCGAAGCCACCACCACTTTCATTTCCTATTCGACTACCATCCCGGAAGGTAGTTAAACAATTTGTGGTGTATGAAACATTCCCAAATTTTTGCTTCCATTGTAAGATATATGGGCACCACCCGTTTATTTGCAATAAGCTAGCAAAAAAGGACGATGATACGGTGAAATCAAGTGAGAAAGGTGAAGATGAACAAATAAAAATTGGGGGAGAGGAAAACATACCTGCGGAGATTGTGGAAACTGTTGAACCCGCTGCCCAATCCAGTCTGGCAGAATCTGCCCAGGAGCTCCACCTGACCGGGCCAGGCCTTAACCCGACCGGGTTTCATGAAAATACAACTGTCCAGGAGCAAACCCAATGGTCTCCAGAAGTTGTGAAAAGCTCAAATGAACAATCTGTGGCCGCTTTGGAAGATATTGAGAGGGTAGTTACGGATGAGAATGATTTGCACCAACATGATGTCGTCATCAAATGTGAGATGGTTAACGGTAAGACACTCAAGTTGGTTGTCAAACCGTTTAGATTTGTGCGGGCTAGTGTGATTCGAGTGGATACTTCCCTTCGACTTACGGACGATTTGGATAAAAAGGGCTTAACTTTCACCGCAAGATGTCTAGAGGGATTACCGGGAGTTACAAAGAAGAAAGGGGAGGTTTGTTTTGATGCTAAATTCACTACTCCTTTCCGGGCTTTCTTTGGATGTTTAGATTAGGAACTTGTTGAAGCTAGTTTTTGTTTGATTTCATTGGCCCAAATCTTGGATTTGAGAGACTATGAGCTTTTGATTTTGTGATATCCCGCGCATTGGGATATGCACTTTGATTGTATAACATTAATTTGTGAGGTGGGGTCTGTCCCATTATTTTGATGCATTATATCTAGGTTAGTTTATTCTAGCTTAGATAGTCATTTTGATTTGGATTTGATGCATTGTAAAATGCTATTTTTTTCGATTTCTAATATACTTACATGTTATCAAAAAAAAATGAAAAACATAAGGCTGGTCGTATACACTATACATGCATGATCAGATTGCTACTTCACATATAATCGTCTTTACGTCTCTGATGGTATAACTTTTGCTCGGTGTTGGGTGCTACTTTCGGGTGTAAGGTTTTTGGTTATTATGAGGCAAATGTAAGGATCGTGATTGTCTTCATATCAATATAATCGATTTTTATTCAAAACAAATGTTGACTTGCAATAATTTATTAAGCTTTTCAGCTAGGATTTAAAGTAGTGTCAATTATTAAGAGCCTGTTTGGTAATGACTACAAGGGCTGGAATGGCTGAAAAGTTTGAAAAGACTGAATTTGTTGAATTGAAAATGTTTGATAATATATTGGCTAAAATGATGGATTGGATGTAAAATTAGCATAAAGGTAACTTCTAGAAAATGGAGCTTGCTGTAAATCCATCCAATTAGCCTTCATTTGTTGTTCACCCCTTCTCTATTATGCCAAAGTCTTCATTCTGCACCAGTCAAATTCCTAACAAATTAAGATCATTAGATTGCACTTTTTCATAGCTCCCACAAAAAATCCTCCACTTAATGTAGAATTGAGGTCGCACCAGAGCCAATAGACTCCTAGCATAATTGTTGACATAGCTCCCTTGTAAAGTTGCCCAACAAACAAGTGTAGGGCCAATTCCGCCTCCCACCCAACAAACAATGAACACCCTAGGAGAGGAACAACATGGTCATTAGTCACCATAGAACAAGCACACTAGTTCCAACACCATATATTCCCGGAAGAACTAGGGTTTAGGAGACAGACACAGGTTTGCGCAATACAGCTTACCTTTAGATGAATATATAGAGAAGACAAGCAAGAGAAGTCGTTGATCTGGAAGGAGAGGTTACATAGCCGAGCAAATGAATAACTCGTTGATCTTGAAGGAGAAGACGTCGATTTCGTGTCAGGAAGGAGGAGAAGTCGATAAGTATATAAAAGTGAGCAAATGAGTCATTACGGAAAGCAACGATGAATTAAAAAGTTTTCGTTGAAAAAGTGACTCTATTGTTATTTTTTTTGCTGATAAGGAAAATCAGCCCAATTCCAACCATCACATTTAGCATGTATTTGGTGATTTTTTTCACTCTTTCAAACTTATCAGCCTATTTTTGGGGCTCCAAACGGCCACTAAATTTTTAAAGTAGACCGAAAGTACAATTGAATGGGAAAAATAGAATTTGAGTACACAACAAATTGGTACTAAGAATAAGGGTTTGTTTGCAAATGCTTAAAAAAACACTTATTTTACCAATCACTACCAACTTTTATTTTTCTCGGGCTTCTCGGCTTTCGTGTCAAAAATGCTTTTACTTTTTCTATTACACAAAAAGCACTTATTTTACCAAACACTACCAACTTTTTTTCCTTTCAAAATCATTTTTTTCTCAAACACTACCAACTTTTATATAATCACTTCTCCCCATTTCATTAAAAAAAAAACTTTTTTTAAGGTAGTAGCTGTTGCAAACAGACTCTAAGAGAATAAAATGAATTTTTTTGATGAAGATAAGATTACAAATCATTTTAGGAAAGAGGAAATAGAAAGCTAAGCCTAGGCACCATTTTCTATTTTAGAAATTTAGGCTATAAAACTTTGTTGATCAATAAAAAGTAACCTTGAAAATCATTTTAGGATGAAAGGGGTAGATAGTTAAGGCGTTAAGCTTAGATAATATTACTCCGTATTCCCCAACTACGAATTTAGGCTCGAAAAATAGAACTCTCATCCTTGTTACTACCTAAATCTGAAATTAAAAGTGAAAACTTTTGAACTGAGATTAAGAAAACGTAATATGATAAGATATCTAAACGACGCTCCTATTTAACAAAACTTTAAAGTTAAGTAAAAGCCTAAAAGGAAGAATACGGACAACACAAAATGGAAATAAGTATCTAGTACGGAGTGTATTATTTCAAATGGAGAGAGTATTTATTGTTAGGAACTTAGGAAAATTGATTACAAATTAGACAGCTACTAAAAAATAAAAATAAAAATAAAAATAAAAAAACTCATAACCATACATCTTTACGATTCCCAAATTCCAATCCGCACTACCGTGTCAAAAATGCATTCTACATAGTAGGACATGGTGTAGTTTTCAAAAACGGTCCATAAATTAACAAAAGAAATTTGTTATAGCTACCCCAACTTTACCCAATTTGTACCTCATATAAAACTCCCCCTTTTTACCATATTTTTTTTACCCCCTTTACAAAAATATCTTCCTCTCACTTTTCTCCTCCACCCACTCTATTCTTTTCCGCTTCTTTTACGCCAAACAGAAGGAGCTTCCTTCGAAGCTGCTACAGTGCACAAAATCATCTCATCTGCTTCGTTTCTTCTTCTTGTTCGATGGATATAGACAAGAATATATCTTACTTTAATGATGAGGTTCATATGGATGACTTGACATAGGGAGATTTGAGATTCGATGTTGATGACCTGGGTGACGGTGGTAATCCTCCATCTCCTGTTGTTGTTGAAGTGAATGCGACATCAAGGCAAGAAGAAGATGAAGGTGTGGACTTTGAAGTCTTGAAGAAGAGTATGTCGTTTTTCCTCATTTGTTGTTATTTTGTTGGTCTGACAGACAACTTCAAATTGCAGCGTCTGTCCAGCATAAACTGAATGTAGAATAGATGTGGTTTCTTAGTTGATAGAGTCCTACATAAAATGTGTGTGTGGACAAACAACTTAAAATGTTTGTGTACATATAACAAATGTCTGTCTATATTCACATGAAGGTATTTTACATATGTATTTTACTGCATGTTGTATTAGTTTAGTTGAGTAAGTGTTAAAGTAGTTTGCACATAAATGTTTGTATTTCGTTTGAGTTGTATGTATTTGTTTGTAAGACACGTGAAATTGTCGATCATTTGCAAAATCGATGTCTGTAATTGGTATTTAATTGTCTGTCATTTGCTTCTTAATTGTTTGTATTTGTTATGAGTTGTCTGTAATCACTTCTCTGTCATGTTGTTGTGAAGAGTTTGGATGAGTCATGAAATTGTCTGTCATTTTAAAGTTTATGACTATGAAGACTTGTAGGGTATTAAACTCATTGTTTTTGCATTATATGTACTGTTTGTGTTAAGTGTTCTAAATGTTTGTTTGTGCTTTATTTGCCTGTTTACAGATCTTGAGAATGTGACATCATGGTCCTATCATTTGCAGAGTAGCTACTAGTGGGGAAGTTAATGCTTACTGACTATGACTACACCAACATGTCGAACAAAAGACTTGAATTTGCTAATGAGTTTTGGGGAAATGTATCGGTTTTGAACTTGTGATTTTTTGAACATGTATTTTTTTACAAACATTACATATTACATTTGGAGAATGTGTCGAATGTTGTACAATGTTGAACAATCGGATTGGTTTTTTGAACATGTGTAAGTTTTTGCAAACATTACATGCATGTATAGTTATCTAGTAATGTGTGTTGATTTTTTGTCTGTTTGGGTATCGTATTGTTTGTATGTGTAAACTTATTGTCTCTCTGTGTAAAACTAATGTCTATCTAGTCATCTCTATTGTCTGTCTAGATATATCATTTACTAGTATAGTTTTCAACTTTAAATTGTGCATATTGTTGTCTGGTGTATTACTTGAAGTGCATATATGGTTGATTTCTCTTAGTAATTGGTAATGGCTTAGTTGTTTAAAATTTGTTTGTAGTTGTCTGTCATGTGAAATTAGTTGTCTGGCAAGCCATTTAAATTGTTTGTCACTTCATTTTGAACTGTTGAAACTAGGTTTGTAGTTGTTTGTCATGTGAAATTAGTTGTCTGGCAAGTCATTTGAGTTGTCTGTCACTTCATTTTGAACTGTTGAAACTAGGTTTGTAGTTGTCTGTCACTTCATTTGAGTTTTTATATGGGGTATGGATGAGGTACCTATTGAGGTACCTGTAGCAAAATTGTTAACAAAAATAATAACCTACCTGTGAATTTTGTAATGGTTTGGTATGGTCTAATTCTAAGGTTAGAACTATGTCTTTTCGAATCCGTACAAATCGGTACAGTACAAATGTACAATACCAAATCAATGCTAAAGCTTATGAAAAAATATTGCAAATATTGATAAAAAAACTTAAATATGTTTTTATCCCTGCAAATATGACAAGTTTTGTTTTGGGTTCTTGCAAAAGAAAATCATTTCCGGTAATATGCACTATTTTATTTTTAGTTCATCTTCAACTTCGAAACCACTCCATTTAGAAAAATGCAGCTCGTCACCGACGGGGATCTGCTACCATATACTTGTTGCTCGCCACCTCCATCACCAAGCAGAAGAATGCATGATCTTTCTTGAGGTGGAGATTGTGTTTGGGCTTAGGCGGCTGCTCTTGTGTCGGGTCATCTCAGTTGATGGGAGGAATGAAGCTTTTTGAACTGATAAGAGAGTATGAGGTGTTTAAGAGAGTCCCATCTGTATAAAGGCTTTTTACATTTTAGAATACTAAAGTTACATATCCCAAGTTAAATCTAATTTGTTTCCAAGTTACATTTCAATTAACGTGTGAATGAGTTACATGTGAATGAGTGTAATTTACATTTTGATTAACGTGAAATTACATGTGGAATCACACGAGTTACATTTCATGTAGCCATGGGAGCATACTGATCACCATGCACCGGTTGCACTGTATACAGACTGTACATTTAGCTATTTTCTGGAGGAAACGGTCCTGTAACACCCCGATTTTAGCGATATAGTTACATTAATATTTAATCCTATTTAGTCAGTTAAATAAGTTTATTTTATGAATAATGTGATGTATCCTTTTTCCATGTTTTGTTGTTGGCAGGTAACGTTGACCGATAAGCTCATAAAAAATTTTAATCGAAGAAGGAAATATTATATTAATATTCATTTAGTAGATTATAGAAAAGGGAAATATTATTATTCAGTTGGGTCACAAGTATTTTCTTGGAGGGCTAAGAGACCCAAATTAGTTATTGTAGCCCGAATCATTATTCAACTCAAAGCCCTAGAAAGTTACATAAATGTCAATTAGTAACTGCCGCAGCTAAATTTTGTTCGTTCCTTGACTTCCTCCCGTAAGCAGCCGATTCTCTTCTTTCTCTTCCTCTACGAAGACCTGGTATGTCAAAATGTCTTCCATAACCTGTTTTCTTTATGCCTGTCGAGAGTGTAGAGTGGGAGACTGAGTTGAGTTGATTTTGGTTTTGGGATGATGAAAGTGAAAGTTCATGTTGTGCACTTGAAAGATATATTATTGGAATATATGATTGAGTAATACTTAATTATATTGTGATACAATTTTTGTGTTTGTTTTCAAATGCGTGGTATGTATGCTTTTTGAATATGGTTTATGATACAGACTTGTAGTGACGTTGATTACACAAATCAATTGTGTAATTTCATTGATTGGGTTAAAAACACTATTATCATTATGTGGACAGATGTAGGATTATAATGTGTAATGTTGACGATAGTAGTAATATAATATGTCAATATTTTATTGGAAGAGGTGGTATTATATTATTTTTTTTATAACCAATAACATTAAGGTGGTGATGTGCATGAGTGAAATGTGGAAGTGCAATTGAATGATATTATATTGTGTAACAGGAGTGTGAACTAGCTGACGGAATTTAAAAATAAATGTGCATTGTATTCATTAATCAGTGTAACAAAATCAAAGGTCTGTAATTTGGTAATTATGACATGTAATACTGTCATAATATAATTTATCCAAGAAATAATTGACAGATTTACTCTGAAGTGCACACAAGGTTTTGTAATAGTAAGAAACGAATGTCTAGGAAGATCGAATAATTAAAATATAAAGAAACTAAAAGTGTTCAAATTTCTTAAATACACATGAATACGAAAGTATAAAAATGTCTTACACAACACTTATTGAAGTTAGTTTAAAGGACAATTTCTACTATCATGATTGCACATTTCGTTACATGACCTACACAATCTCTTCGGTCTCTTGTTTTCTTCAATGGATACCTCTCGTGCACCTTTAATCCTCCTTCCAGATCCTTTATTTTTGGCATTTTGAGGAGGCAACACAGTAACATCAGAAGGCCTACTTGCCCCATAAAAAGATTGGATCATGGAATCCTTAGTCGTAGGGAGTGGATCACTTTTGTCATATGATAGAAGTGCATGCTTTTCTTGACTAATCACAGATGCAAATTGTTTTAGTCTGCTTAGATCCTTTTCAGCTAGAGCAACACAAGAGTGCAAATCTGTCCAAACCTGTTGCATAATTTTTTTCTTCTCTTCAATTTCAGCACACTGTTGAACTAGAACATTTGGTATACCATGTAGCGGTCGTAGTAGACGCTTTTTACACCAACGATTAACAACATAGTGCTGAGGAATACAATTGAGCTTCGAGTCTTTGAAAGCCACAAACATATGTCTACACACCAACCCCAATCGAAGAAAGTATTTGCACTCGCAAGATGCTTTTGTATCGGAAACATTGAATTCTACCTTGAATATCATACCACGTTCATCTTGAATAACATAATCCAAATTACCGTCATGGTCATGCACACTAAGAACACGGCAATTAAAACAAGCAAATGCAATTTCATCTTGCACTAAATAAAATACTGTGAGAGTATACATCTCCGCAGCGTGCTTTTCAAGGGGTAGAGGGGTTTTAAAAACAGGAATATAGGACTCGGAACCTGAATTTAATTTATCATGATTATGGCGTTGAACATCCATTGCACTTTCAAATTGCATGTAAAACTCAATGAGGCTGAAGTGAGGGTTAGTAAACTCACCAAAAAAATTATTCTCACTTTCAGATCTTGAAGTTGTTCGAAGCAAACATCCCAAGAACAAATTCCTAAAGTAAGACGGAATCCAAAACTTCCGAAGATTGAACAAGTCCACAAACCATTTGTGGTTCAACAAGTCAAAATCAGCCATAATAGAATTCCATTTAGCCTCAAACTCGGCGGGCTCTAAATAGTGACTCCACACAACACCATTAATTCTTGTCAAGAAATCAACATCCTTACTAGGCACAGGACCTACTTTACTTGTCAACTTGTTCATTATATGCCACATGCAATAACGATGTTTAACGTTAGGAATTACCTTTTCAATAGCAATGCGCATAGCTGGATCTTGATCCGTTATTACGCATGTTGGTTCACTGCCCATCGCATTGATAAATCGGGACAAAAGCCACACATAGGGGTCTACATCTTCTTTCGAAATTAACCCAGCAGCAAAAGTAACGCACTTTTGGTGATTGTCTGCACCGGTGAATGGCACAAAAACCATATTGTACCTACACAAGAATATAAATTTCAAATGCATCCTATTCAAACAAATGTGCAACACCAAAAATAAGTGTTAAAACATACCTGTTTGTACTGAATGTTGAATCAAAAGAAACCACATCCCCAAAATAAGAAAAATTTTGTCTAGCCAACGGATCCGCCCAGAAAATCCTTGTCAGCTGATCACTCTCATCCACATCATAATCAAAGTAAAATTATGAACACACTTCAACCTTTCTAAATAACTTGTCAATCAACATTTGAGCGTCGACACCCTCAATGTATGCCTTCAAATCTCGTTTAAAGTTTTTGAAATCTACAGCAGTCGCACCAATATTGCTATATCCACCAACAGACTCTTTAAAGAGTTTATATGACTTCATCGGACCAATATTAGCTTTCGCACAATTGATAACAAATTTCTTGTGACCAAAATCAAGATTTCTATTGACCCTTAGAAATTGTTTGTGCATTTCATCGCACATACGATGAGTGTGACGCTCTTCAAACTTAGACACGGAGTAACCACTTGAACCACGAAATTTAAAGACTACACATGCTGTACAACCGTTTCTTGTAGATACACGACGCCTTCTATTGGAATCGTTGTCTAAGTTACACGGTTCTGAAGATGTGGGTACACTCAAATCAGGTTCATCATCTGATGTAGACGGATCATCAAGGGTTGAATTTTCCATGCATGAAGAAGGATTATTTTCCACGTTAACATTCTGAATTAAAGGATCACAATTAGGAATGGGACCTTCGTTCTGCACAACCGCATCAGGTTTAAAACCTTGACGACTGCAAACAACACGTTTTGACAAATTCGTACCATCTCTGTGCTTCCTCTGAGTAGTTAGGCGCGGAACAAAGCCACATATAGATGCATATTCCTTATAGAAGTCAATACCATGTTGTAAAGTTTTGAATACCTTACCAATAATGGGCTTACAATCACTATTGCATTCTGGAATCCAGTACTTCGTCATACCGGGAGATATCTGACAAGTACTTGATTCTCCTACAGTTCCAACCACCACATCAGTAGTTGTGCATGAATTTTAAATAACATGTGCATAATATAACAAAAAAGGTGAAAGCAAAAGATGTAAAAAATACATTTTCATATAAAAGAAAAAATACGAACCCAACACTGGATACCGTGAAAACTTAAGCTCCATTAAAGTTTGAGATTACATAAATAAAATGTGTATCAGATAATAACAGCTGTGAACGTAACAAAAGTTAAAAATACAATATCATGTAAACGTTTAAAAAGCGATAACAACAATGAATAGAGAAATAACTTAAGTTCCATAAAAGTTCGAGCTTTTGAATACGTGTGATTATTTCATACACGATTATGCAGAACACATAAATGACAATTTGTATAAGATGTGATGTAATACACTCACATAAAAGTAAAATATGAAATTAAGAATGTAAGTACCTGGTTCCATGTCCGAAACGGTGGTAGCGTAAATTTTTTAAACGGAAACTCGATGATGGTTCCCACAAATTGACGTAGAAGATGATGGAGGCCGGACAATATTAGCACGAAGAACAATCCATCGCAGTGAAAGAGGGAATGAAGACAATGATTATTAAAGGAAAGGTTTTTAAAAAGAAATAAATTTTCTTCTTTCCAATCCCAGACGTGCGTAGCACTGAAAAAACGGTAAGTTCAAAGAGAATAAAAACGGCAAGACCAATGCAACCGCCGGCAACTTGATATGACGTAATTGTCCCTTCTCACGCCTAATTTGATCGCACAAGCCTATTGATTTTGGATGGCCAGGATGTGTTCTCACGTACTCACATTAAGCCTCGTTCTCATTTGAACCAAAATCTATATATATTACAATACATTATCGGACATGTACGAAAGAGGAAAGGTGGAGGAAAAGTGTAAGTGGGTGAGTGGGTCATGCAACCCACGTAGTAATGTTTATGGATGAACCTACAAAGAAATGTCCACATAATAATGGAACTTATTTAATAATTAATATTTCAATATTCCCCCTCAAGGTGGAGTGTAAAGGTCACGAACACCCAACTTGCTCCGTAGAAACTGAAATCGAACGGAACCGAGTGCTTTTGTAAAGATATCTGCCACTTGATTATCTGTAGAGATGGGGCATGGTTTAATTTCATGACCAACAACCCTTTCTCTAACAAAATAACAGTCCATCTCCACATGTTTGGTACGTTCATGAAATACCGGGTTAAGTGCGATGTGCCTTGCGGCTTGATTGTCACAAAAAAGAGGAATGGGACCCATGAGATTAATCGTAAAATCTCGAAGTAACCAACGTAACCATAAGATCTCACTAACTGTGACGGCCATGGCGCTGTATTCTGCTTCAGTAGAAGAATGAGATACAACAGATTGTTTCTTTGTCCGCCAAGATATGGGTGAACTGCCAAGGGTGATAAAATATCCAGTACTTGAGCGGCGAGTAAATGAGCAACCGGCCCAATCTGCATCACAATAGCCGTTAAGGGTAAAGTCATTGTCGGATGATAAGAATATGCCTTGACCAGGTGTTTGTTTTAAGTAACGTATGACACGATTGGCGGCATCCAGATGAGTCTGTCGGGGGTTATTGAGAAATTGAATGAGCTGGCTGACTGAGTAAACAATATATGGCCGAGTGACTGTAAGGTATAGTATAGTAGGCGACCAATCAATCGTCGATAGGAAGAAGCATCCACATGTGGGATATCATCATCTGGACGAAGTTTCAGATTTTGCTCCATTGGAAATGAACTTGGTCGGCTGGCTAAGAGACCACATTCCTCCAAAATGTCTAGAGTGTACTTGCGTTGGCTTAACACAAATCCCTCAGGAGAACGCGCAACTTCAATGCCAAGGAAATATTTTAATTTTCCTAAATCCTTGATGCTAAACTTGACGTCCAAGTAATTTTTAACAATAGAGATATGAGAGGCGTCATTTCCAGCTAGTATGACATCGTCAACGTAAATAAGAGCAAATCTGGTGATGGTTCCTTGACAAAAAATGAACAAAGAGTGATCAGCTTTGAATTGACGGAAACCTACCCCCGTCAGGGCCTGAGTGAATTTGTGATACCAGTTGCGGGAAGCCTGACGTAATCCATACAAGGATTTGTGCAACTTGCAAACACGCATGTCTCCATCTTTAGCAAATCCTTACGGAACACGCATATAAACATCCTCATGTAGGTCTCCGTGAAGAAATGCATTATTAACATCTAACTGGTGAAATTCCCAGTTATGTTTGGTTGCAACGGCCAATAAACATCGTACAGTGACGAGTTTGGCGACTGGAGCAAAGGTTTCATGGAAATCAACTCCTTCGACTTGTGTGAAAGCCTTGGCAACTAATCGAGCCTTATAACGTTCTATGCCGCCATTGGGTTTATACTTGATTTTATATACCCATTTAGAATCAACTACTTTCTTTCCCGGTGGTAGAGGAATTAGAGTCCATGTAACATTTTCTTCTAAAGCACGAATCTCCTTTTGCATGGCTTCACACCATAGAGGATCTTGAATTTCCTGTGAAAATCGCTTTGGTTCATCACGGGAAGTGATGGCCGATAAAAAGGCTTTGTGATTAGTCGAAAATCTATCATAATTAATAAAATGAGAAAGTGGGTAAACTAGTGAGCCAGCAGGGTTAGTTGTTGACCGAGAGTGATCTATCGATGGTGGTAAATCGATGTCAAAGGCACCCAAGTGCTTAGGAAGCTGTCGGACTCTAGTACTCTTTCTAAGCTCTTTTCCTGAAGGTGTGACTGAAGATGGGACCGTCAAATCAGGTTGGCCCGCGGTTGTTAATAGCTCGGTCCCACCAGTATCATTTCCACGTTCGTCCAAATTTTCATTTCGAGCCGAAGGAACCCGCGTTGGAGGCTGTGAGTTTGTCCGGTCATGAAATTGTTCGGTCGGTGCATGATTATGATGAGGTGGCCCTGAGTCTTCACATGCCCGGTCCTCTTCCCTATCTTTATTTGGACGTGTACGTAGGTGATGCCTTGTTAGCTGTGGGTCTACACCTGCAGGGGAATTGTCGTAGAAGGCCGCTGGAGAGGAAATCTGACCATATGAAGGCTTGCTCAGTGGGCCCCCTTCATCTATTGGATGCACTTGAATTATGGAGCTACCATCATTTGTAACAATTTTTTGATATACAAGTTCAACCATTGATCCCAAATCAAGCCCTTCTTGATTGATCCATTTAAATGGAAATTCATTTTCAAAAAAGGTTACATCACGGGAACTGTAAATATTCCGTCTTTGTAAATCAACAACTCGGTAGGCTTTTTGACCATAGGGGTATCCAAGGAATATACAAGGACTCCCCCTCTCACTGAATTTATCTTTACGTTTATTATTGTGAGCATATACCAAACATCCAAATACACGCAAATGATCATAACTAGGTACCTTTCCAAACAATACCTCAAAAGGACATTTGTTCTGAATGACAGGTGATGGTAGGCGGTTGATAATATAAACGGAGGTGAGAACACATTCTCCCCAAAAATCAATAGACAATCCGGACTGAAAACGAAGTGCCCTGGCGATTACCAAAATATGTTTGTGTTTACGTTCCACGACCCCATTTTGTTGAGGGGTATCCGTACATGATGTTTCCAAAATAATTCCGCAACGCTCATAATATTGAAATAAAAAGTTGGTTTGAAACTCAACTCCGTTATCCGTCCGTATGCGTTAACCCTTTTTCCAAATTGAGTTTCAACCATATTGCAAAACTGTATCAATTTTTGACAAACTTCGGATTTATTCTTCATAAGATAAACCAAAACGCCTCTAGTGAAGTCATCAACTATAGACAAAAAATAACGTGCTCCGGAAGTAGAATCACACCTATAAGCTCCCCATATATCACAGTGTATTAATTCAAAACAACAAGTGGTCTTACTTGTACTTTTGGGGAAGCTAAGGCGTGTTTGCTTGGCTCGTAAACAGGGATATGATCACAAGAGTTACTATTCTGCTGAAAACCTTTTAGAAAGGTGATGTGTTGTAATTTCCCGTCTGAGGCTTATCCCAGCCTTTGGTGCCATAAATCGGAACAAATAGTGGCTGACATTGCAACCTCTCTACCCCTTGCTGGTTTCAAATAATATAAACCATTATGGAATTGTCCTATTCCGATTTGCATTTTCGATGATAAGTCATGTAGTATACAGGTGTTAGAATAAAAAGTGAGTGTGCAGTTGAGGTTGTTAGTGAGACGGCTTGCGGAGAGCAAGTTGCATTGGAACTGTGGGACATATAAAACGCGTCGAAGATAGAAACCATTAGGCAGATATAGACTACCAATGGCAGAAACTGGAATTAATTCTCCATTGGGTATTCTGACAGCTGGTTCTGAGGGGTGAATTTGGACGTCAAAAAGACCGTTATCATCACAAGTGATATGTTCACTTGCACCGGAATCAATTATCCAAGAACGAGTATGTGACAATGTTTCCGTCATGTCAACGTGAGCACAAAAGGATGATAAAAAGATACTACATATAATTATAGATTTGAGAGGAAAAATAACTTCCAGGTTTTGGCTCTGATACCATGTTAAATTTAAGAATAAATATAAAATAAGAAATTTGTAGTAATGAACTTCATTTAGGAGAAACTCTCCTCTCTGTTGTCCAGCATCGGTATGCATGGATATATATATATATATATATATATATATATATATATATATATATATATATATATATATATATATATATATATAGGTTTTGGTTCAAATAAGAACACGATCTTATGAGAGAAATGAGAACGAATCTGGACCGTTAGATTTGCTTCAAGTGAAATTCAGTGTGCATTAGATGAAACTGTAATGTGCATTAGGTGAAATTGAAATGTGCATCACAAAGGGTACGTTAGAGTGGCATTATGTGCGGCTGAATTGTGCATTACGTAAAATTGAAATGTGCACTAGGTAAAGCTGAAATGTGCAGAATAAAAAGTACGATGTGATGTTATTTTTGTACTTTTTTTCGCACATATCAGTTTCATCTAATGCACACCTGAGTTTAAATTTTTATTTTGCACATTTCAATATCATTTAATGCACATTTCAGTTTCACCAAATGCATAATTTGGTTCCACATAATACAATCTAACGGTCCAGATTCGTTCTCATTTTTCTCCTAAGATCTGTTCTTACCGGAACCGCTCCCTACATATATATATATATATATATATATATATATATATATATTACAATACATTATCGTACATGTACGAAAGAGGAAAGGTGGAGGAAAAGTGTAAGTGGGTGAGTGGGTCATGCAACCCACGTAGTAATGTTTATGGATGAACCTACAAAGAAATGTCCACATAATAATGGAACTTATTTAATAATTAATATTTCAATACTCCCCCTAAGGAAAGGGTGAAAGAGGCAACCGCCTGGGCCTAAGTTTATGAAATTATTTTAAGCCCAACAATTAATTAATGTTTATATACTCCGTATGATTTTTTTTCTTTTTAGACCTAAGTTTTTAATACTTTGGGGTGTTTGGATCTGATTCTTAAAACTGCTTCTGCTCTTTCAGGGAGCAAAAGAATAAGTTGGAGTGTTTGGGTAAAAGTGCCGAAGTGATTCTGGTGCTCAAATTTGCTCCTAGAATTAGTTTTTTAGAAGCTAGGGGTGACCAGCTTCTGAAAACTGATTTTGATTCTGCTTCTGTTTTGAAAAAGAAGCAGAAACAGAATCAGTTCCAAACACCCCCTCTATGTATACACATGCGCGCACACACTTATAGAGTGAGATTCCACGAAGAAGGAGCCTTTAGATGAGAAATGAGAATGAATATCAACAGTTAAATTCGATTACATTGCAATAAAATAGTTTCATGTTGCACTGAAAATTGCAACCACGTGCGGTGACATTTTCGTAAATACTTTGGAAAATTTTGTGTTATGCCTCTATATATTACAACACGAAGTTGTTTTAATGCAACATTGTCAAATCCTAGTAAAACATAAAACTATTTTAGTGTAGTATGACAGTGTTTAAATTCTAGTGGAACATGAAGTTTATTTTAGATGCATTTCGCACTTGAACCTGTTGGGTAGTTGATAATTCTGCATTATTCTTGTTTGGGCCTTGTTGTTGTTTTACAGCCCATTTAATAAATGGACTTAGGTCCATATGTGTGATTGTTATACTTATTTTTGTAAAGACTGTTATAAGGAGTAGTTGATCAATAACAGTTAGACGGTTGCCTCATTTTTTATATCTCCATACTCTGTGTTTATTCTGTTGTGCTCCAAGAAGTGGTATCAGAGATTCAAGATCGGACTGTGGGAGATGGCGAACGGAAATTTGCTCGGAAACTTGCCGATGTTGGACAGTAAGAACTTGGATGGATATGATCGTTGGTGTATCAAGATGAAGACGATCTTCGGCTTTCAGGAAGTACTTGATGTGGTAATAAATGGTAATCCAGAACTGGTTGCAAACGCAACTGACGCACAACGAGCTGTGCACAAAGACATGAAGAAGAAAGACCACAAAGACTTGTTTTACATCCAGCAATGTATTGACGATGCCAATTTTGAGAAAATCCCAGGAGTGAAGAGCGCCAAGGAGGTGTGGGAAGCCCTAGAACGAAGCTATGCTGGAGTGGAGAAACTGAAGATGATTCGTCTTCAAACCTTGAGGAGGCAATACGAGCTATTGCAGATGGAGAATAACGAGTCTATTACTGCCTATTTCACTTGAGTTCAGACTTTGGTTAACAACATGAAATCTTGTGGTGAACACACCAAAGATCGAGCGTTCGTTGAAAAGATTCTGAGAACTTTAAATCGGAAGTTTGATTTCTTGGCAAACGCAATTGAAGAGACTCGGAATCTTGATGAAGTCAAGATTGAGGATCTGCAGGGATCACTCGAACTCTTTGAGTAGAGAGCTAAAGAGCGTGAATCGCGGGAATCTGCACAACCCACCACTGACCAGGTTTTACTCGCACAATCAACTAACAGAAAGGATGAAAAGGATAAAGGTTCAAGAGAAAGAGGACACGGTAGAGGAAGAACTTCCTCACGAGGTGACAGAGGTCGTGGCAGAGATTTTCATGGGAGTAAATATGAACAAGGTGGATCTTCCTCTAGAAGGGGTGGTGGTACTCGTGGCAGAGGCAATCAATGGAGAGGATGTAACACTTGAGATTTAATATAAATGGATTAATAGTACTACTCATACCAACAGAGGTGCATCTCCTTTTAAGGGAGCTCATCACCCAAGAACTCCGAAGTTAAGCGTGCTTGCACGTGAGTAGTCTTGGGATGGGTGACCCCCTGGGAAGTTTTCTCAGGGCGCGCACGAGTGAGGACAAAGTGCGCAGAAAAGGCTAGTGGTGGTTTTTTAGGACAGTACTAGAGGTCCGGAGAGTACGTGGAGTAACTACTTCGGGTCCTGCGGGGCCGAGGTGTTACAGAGGAGGTCATGGAAGAGGTAACAATGATAGACAATATCATGATAAGAGTTCTATTCGGTGTTATAATTGTGAAAAATTTGGACTGAATGTTGGGGCAGTCCTAATCACAATGACAGAGAACAAGAAGCCAATGTAGTTAAGAAGGATGATTCTGATAATGATAATGTGCTGCTCATGGTAACAACTGATTCTAAAACTGAGAGTGAGTCCATAAACACCTGGTATTTAGATTCAGGATGTTCTAATCACATGAGTTGTAGAAGGGAATAGTTTGTGGAATTAGATGAGAATGTGAAACACAAAATAACCTGTGCAAACCTAACTACTATTATGGCAGAAGGAAGGGTAAAGTGCATGTACAAAGGAAGGGTGGAAGAATGTCAGTAATCTCAGATGTACTTTATGTTCCAAATCTTGGACATAACTTACTGAGTTTGGGTCAGCTGTCTGAGAAGAATTTTGAGATTAAACTGAAAGACAAGTCAATGAAAGTGTACAACCCAGATGGACATTTGATACTCAAAGTACCATTGAAGAAGTATATAACCTTTCAGGTTGACATTACACCAGTTCAGAGAGTATGTTTGTCCTCTATGATCACTGAAGACAACTGGCTTTGGCATCTCAGGATGGGGCACTTGAACTTCAGAAGTTTGGCTCAACTCTATAGTCACATGATGGTACATGGATTTCCTTCAATCACTGTGACACATCAGATTTGTGATGGATGCATGGTTGATAAACAAGCTAGAAATCCCTTCAAAACCTGGCTTCCTTCTAAGACAAATGCCATATTGGAGTTGGTATATTCTGATGTCTGTGGACCATTTGAAGTCCCATCACTTGGAGGTAACAAATACTTTATCTCCTTTATTGATGACTTTAGCAAAAGAATGTGGGTTTATCTGTTAGAAAGGAAGTCACAGGTGTTTGATATATTTGTGAGGTTTAAGAACCTGGTTGAGAAATAGATTAGTAATAGCCTAAAAAGGCTTAGAACATATGGTGGAGGAGAATATGTAAATGGGGAGTTTGCTAGTTTCTGCAAGGGTCAGGGTATTGTGCATGAAACCACTTCCCCTTACACCCCACAACACAATGGAATAACAGAGAGACGTAATAGATCAGTGCTAAATATGGCTGGAAGTTTGTTGAAGACAAAGAATCTACCACACCAGTTTTGGGGTGAGGCAATAGCAACTGCAGTTTATATCCTGAATATGTGTCCCACAAAGAGACTAAAGGATGTTACTCCAGAAGAAGTGTGGTCTGGAAAGAAACCTAGTGTCACTTGAAAATATTTGGCTCCATTTGTTACAGGCATGTACCAGATGAGAAGAGAAGGACGCTGAGTGACAAGAGTGAGAAGATGATTTTGATTGGCTATCACTCTACTGGAGGCTATAAACTCTTTGATCCAATCAGTCATAAAATTGAGATTAGTAGAGATGTCATTGTTGATGAGACTGCTCAGTGAAATTGGGACACATCTGCTCAGACACAGAATGAAGGACTACTGAAAAGGAGATTGGATACACTGGGCAGTGAGTTAGAATCTGATAAAGAGGATGAGGCTGGGTCTTCACATGACATTGATTAACATAATTTGATCAATATGAGAAGACTAACAAGAAATAGAAGCAGATCAGTCAAGTTGAATGACTTTGAAGTATTCAGAGATGATATAATCTCAGATGATGGAGATCTAGTGCATTTTGCATTATTTGTGGATGTAGAACCTGTGACAGTAGAAGATGCCTGTCAGGATATTAAATGGAAAGAGGCAATGATTGAAGAGCTTGAAGCAATACAAAAGAACAAGACTTGGGAGCTCTGCACACTTCCTGCTCATAAGAAACCCATAGCAGTTAAATGGGTGTTTAAAACAAAATTGAGACCTGATGGAATAGTAGCAAAGCATAAAGCCAGGCTGGTTGCAAAAGGTTTTTATGCAGAAAGAAGGCATTGATTATAAGGAGGTATATGATGTTGTAGTGATGTGAGTTTTTTCGCACTTAAAAAGGATGTAGTAAAGTGGTTGAAAGTACGAGTATCGTCTCCACATGGACGGACAAAGGGGAAATAAAGATTAACTAAACTTAGCGATTAAAAAGAAATAAATAAAATAAAAGTGCAATTGTGCGAGATTGGTTGATTGATTGAATTAAAACTAATGCTAAGAAGCAAGTAAAAAGATTTGGTTTTCCTTAATTAACGACGAAGGGAACAGGAATTGATTCCGGGGTTAACCAGATTTCTGGCAGAACAGACCTAATTACATGAATTTAATTTAATTGAGCCTAGCTAATCATTACTAAGTTCTTACTGCTCTCGCGGCGTAGAGTACAATAATTTAGGGGACCAGGCTGATCTCTCATGCGACAAGATCCTAAATTATTGCCAAAACGAGCAAGCTTACGGCCCCTTAATTGCTACTAATCTCTTAGCGAACGATTAAGTGTGTGTGAATGTGTCCTAGAACAAATTAGATCTCTCTTAATTTATTCTACATGCAATTGTAATTCTAGTGGCCATCTAGGTTACAAGAGATATCAGTTAAATTATTCAAACACAAATTAAACGGCATTCATGCAATTAAACCGACAAGAATCTAGCCATCAATCATGATTAACCCCTTCATCAACCCCAAATCCCTAATTAAACTACCCACGCCTCATAATTGACGAATCAAAAGAATTGGGATGAATAGAAATAATTGTCATTAATTAAAGAATTGAACTTACAAAGAATCCCAGGTTCTCGGATTAAACAACGTAAAAACGCAGGTAAAACTCGTCCCTAGGCCTCTCTCCAAAGTTCGTAACCCCCAAATATGGGTATGGAGGCCTTATTTATAGAAAACAGGAGAAGTTGAGCTGATTTAGGACAAAACGGGGCCAGACACGATGCCATGATCGTGCCTGCGGAACAATCGCGCGCTTCGGATGCAGACACGATCGTGCCTACCCCGGACACGATCGTGTCTGGCTGCCAGTAGCTCCGCGCCTCAAACCGAATGCAGGCACGATCGTGCCTGCCTTAGGCACGGTCGTGCCTGACCTTTTCTTCATCGTTTTTCTTCGTTTCTTGCTCCGAATGCTCCCGAATGCCTATGAGGTCGATCCAAATGCTCTTTCTTCACCAGAATTTCGTCGTGAATCTCCCGGTGGCCTCCAAATCTTCCAAATCTTTCTCGAATTCCTTCAAATTCTTCCTGAATGCCTCTCAAGCGCCGATTGCCGGACTCTAACTTCTTCAAATCAACTTCAAATGCAATGAAACTCGATCCAACGCCTGCTAAACACAACTTGAGCCAAAATTGAGACTTGCAACGCCTTAAAGTCAGGAAAATCATTAAAATACGACCCGAACACGCATCAAATGCGTGTCTAAATACGGACTTATCAGACTCCCCCACACTTAAGCTTTTGTTTGTCCTCAAGCAAATCGAACAACGGGACTTACGATAATCACCACACGGAATTTAAAATAGTTAGCATGCATACGTAGTTAAAGGGATATTCACAGGACAGACAATCTAAACCAAGAAAATTCTTCCCTAAATTACACCTTTGTACTCAAGCTACACTATTTGACACAATTATTCACAACATCCTCAAAGTAATGACAACATACACAAATAAGCTAGCTACTGATCAGAAGGACTTGTGAATGTGATGGTGAATGGTTAATAATAATAGTCCCTTTATTTTGAGAGATAGGAATATTCTAACAAAGACTTAATGCATTTAGGAACTTCAGGGTTATTCTTAGGAACAGGGAACTCAGTAGGCCACAAATTAGGAACAATCATTTAAACCTATGCAAAGAGTAGACATGGTGTACAACTAAGCTAAATCGTCTCGGCACATTTGTGCTTTTGACGTATACTTGAAGTACGCGGAGGACTAAAGCTAATTTTTCAATAGCCTCCAAGTTCATTAATTATGTTTAGTTTTCCTTGTCATGTTGGCACGAGAACGCCGTTTCTTTCGAAAGATACCCAAGTCTCATCTTACGCTTTTTGACCGGGGCTCCCATTCTCTTTTTCGCAAAGTAAGAGGTCTAGCTATATTAATTTTTCACCTTTCGGATTCTCACTAGACATTACCCCATTCTAATCTCGGCCTCACCAAGGAAAAATAGCAATTAAGGTTCATTTATTTAACAGTGAATCCATGTCTACAATGCAATCCTCGAAAATATCAAATTCCTAAAAAGTGACTGCTCTTACCCATTTGGGGCATAGGAACAGTGCCAAAAATGGCTCCTACACAAATTCCCTAAACTTAACAAATTAATCCCTTAATTCCCTAAACATCAAGACTAAGTCAGAAATATTCACGGGTAAGGAAACAGGCCATTTGGCTATGGAGCTAAATTAATTGGGTAAACAAAGATGTTCTAAAAACATAGTCAAAACGCTAGCCTGCTCACAAAGACACAGTTTAAAGAAAAAATTTCAAAAAATTTTGCATGAATTTCCTATGAATATACAACTAACACCTGCGCATGCTAACTCTAATAAATCTCATGTAACAACCACTGCCCGAATGCCCAATTCACTCCCCCACACTTAAACTTTGGCATCGTCCTCGATGACCAAATATGCATTATGTACTAGGGGTAAAGAGGAAAGGGTCACGCGTGCTCAAAATCAACTCAAGTTAACATTACGCATCGAGTAAATAGACTCATGGAAACTCCCCTATCGCGTTGGTCGGTCAGGAACAGAACTGGGTCTTGAATCGCACGGCACATCATTTACTAAGCTGCAACACAACATGAACACAAAGCAAAGCACGAAATAAAGAGTTAAGTGTAAAAAAAAGTGAGAGTGTGAGTGTGATGGTGTTTATGGTAAGTCATCCAACAATATAATGATACAGATGCTAGCAGAGGACAGTCTACTGAAATCTAATACTCGGGAGGGGGTGGGGGTGGATAGGCATTGAAGAACGAACTCCAGCTAGTCTCCATAGAAGTGAGTCTCTCATCAATCCGGGTGTACTGAGACTGGAGCTGTGTGTAATGGAGTGTCTGGTCCTCCCTCATCTCTCTGTAGAAGTCCTGCTGCTCGAAGCGCATCTGATCAAATCTCTCGTGCTGCTCAGCGGACAACTGCCGATAGACGGCATCCTGATGCTCATGCATCCCCGCCCAAGACTCCGGAAAAGCTGTGCTGTAGGGGGGTGCATCGTATGGGATCTCGTGGGCAGGTGCCTCCATCTCCACCTCATCATCATCATCAACGTCATCATCATCATCATCATCATCATCATCCTCAGCTCGCTGTCCTCCTCCTCCTCCTGCTGCTGCTGCCGGCTGTATCCTCCTCCTCGCCACGCCAGTGTTGACCTCGGGGAGCTGGGTCAAAGCAACAAAACTGGAGCTCTCCTCCATCCTCAGAAATCGGTCCCCGAACCCCATCCCAGTCAACAATCTTGTAATGAATGGGCCAACATAGATGGCCTTGATGTGGTTCGTGGCTTGGCGGTGGAGGAGTTTGGCGATGAGATAGCCCATGTGGGGCTTGCGGTTGTGGATCATACAGTACAAGCAGAAGAGGTCAGTCTGAGTGACCTTACCAGCAACCTCGGCCTTGCCGGTGATGGTGGAAGAAAGGAGGGCGTGGATAATACGGTACTGGCGGGGGTAAAGTAGGGTGCTAGGGGACATCTTCAGTCTGTAAGTCCCGCCATCTCTCGTGATCGATTTCCAGAATGCCTGGCGGTCGACGCCTGGTGGAAAGTCTGTCAAAGATGCTTCGTGCTGGCCGTCATCCTCAATCCCCGTAAAGCCCAAATGATAGCGCATCTCTGCCATGGAGATGGCATGGTCCTCCTCGAATGCTCGGAACTTAATGACGGGCCTATGGTTGTCATCAATAGGGATGACCTTCGGCATCTTGAACGTCGCCAGCACCTCACAAGTGATCTCTCTATAGGTCAAGTCACGGATCCCGAAAAACAGATGCCTCCACCACCCCCGTCTCAATAAGAACATCACGTCATCCCTCACTCCCGCTGCCGTGAGTGAGTCCTCATCCGGAAAGTAAAATGTTCCCATATTCTTTTGCAGTAGCTCCGTATGCTTCATCTCGTCCCGCAGTTGTGGGAACCTCGGCTGGTACCGGCTGGTGTTGCCTCGGCTAGAGCTGGCACCTCCACCTCTAGTGTGCTTCTACCTTGGTGCCATCTGTCAAAACAAATCAAAACAAGAATTCCAACGGGGCTTCCAAGTGTTAGAATAAACTTACAAAGTACAGCAATGGCCCCGTCAGCAATTAATCAAGCGAAAATATCATCATAGTAGAACAAACCCAAGTTTAACCAGAATAGTTGAAAAGTTTGAATTTTTTTCAAAGAAAAGTTCTTTGAATAAAAGTTCAAACTTTTTAACGACACACGGTATAAACAAGGTCACAAGAAAGCTTATTCATCACAACAGTGTTTGTAGAATGGAGTTCTTCCCAAAAGAATTAGCAAAAAGATCAAAATTAGGGGGAAGAACCCAAAATTCTCAATTTAGACAAAATTTGGCCTAAAATTGGGGATTTATGTTCAAATTGACTCAACAACAAGTATTCAACATCACAAACAACAATTCATTCATTAATTCAATCAACAAGCACAAAATCCCCAAATTTTTCTCACATTCATCAATTTTCAACCCTAAATTGGCTAATTTGGCTCAAAAATTAGGGATTTCACTCAAAAGAGGCAAATTCATCAACATAGAACATCAAAATCATCAATTCAAGCCTCAATTAACACAAAGAAATCACAACCCCTAAGATTCGAGCACATGCAAATTCGGACCTAAAAGCTTCAAACCATTAATGGAGAAAAGAAGAAGGTGGGAGAAGAAGAGAGTTACCTTGAGTGAAGAGAGGAGAGAGAAGAGAGGGCGTCGGCGGTGTGGTGCGGTGGTCTCCGGCGGTCGTCGACGGTGGCGGTGGGTCGTTGTTCGGTGTTGTCGAGGAAGAAGAATTGAGGGGGGCTAGTTTTGTGTTCTGTTCGCGTAAGGAGATGAAGGGGATGGGGTTGGGGTTTGTTTTTAACACGCGGGGGTAGTCTGGTAAAATCGCCCAGGCACGATCGTGCCTAGGCCAGACATGATCGTGTCTGGCAGGTAGTGGGCACGTTTCTCTCGCGTCCCAGGCACGATCGTGCCTGGCTGGCAGTAGCCTCGCGTCAATTTCCTCCTTGCAGGCACGATCGTGCCTGCCCAGGCACGACCGTGCCCGGCCAAAATCCAACTCTTTTTTTTGTGGGTTTTTTTGAAAAGCAGTAAAAACTAAACTATCAAAGCATAAATTAAGCTCGGGTTGCCTCCCGAGAAGCGCTATTTTTAACGTCATTTTCCCGACGCAACTACGCTCTCAGCTTTCTAAATTCGTGACAAAGGTCACCTCACGCTCGCGTTCTAGCGGTCCTCCGTAGTATTTCTTCAAATGATGGCCGTTAACTTTAAAACGACCTTTCTCAGGATGATCAATCTCAACGGTTCCATACGGAAAAACTTCGCTCACTACAAAAGGACCAGACCACCTAGACTTCAGCTTGCCTTTAAAAATCTTCATTCGGGGATTGAATAGCAGAACTTGACCCCCCTTACAAAACTCTTTTCCTTGCTTAATGTGCCGATCATGATAGGCTTTGGTACGCTCCTTACTGATCTTAGAGTTCTCATAGGCCATAAGCCTCCACTCATCCAACTCGTTGAGCTTCCAAAGCCGTTCACGACCCGCCAAAGACAAATCTTTATTCAACGTTTTCAAGGCCCAGTAGGCCTTATGCTCTATCTCTACCGGAAGGTGGCACGCCTTCCCATAGACCAAGTGCAACGGAGTAGTGCCAATGGGTGTCTTATACGCTGTACGCAATGCCCACAGCGCATCATCTAGCTTATCAGACCAATCCTTCCTATGGGTCTCAACAGTCTTCTCTAGGATGGTCTTAATGTCCCTATTCGAATTCTCAACTTGGCCACTAGTTTGAGGGTGATAAGGGACGCCCCCTTTGTGAGTGACCCCGTATTTTGCCAGAAGGCGAGTCATGGGATCATTCCTAAAGTGGGTACCCCTATCACTTATCAAAACTCGTGGCACTCCAAACCTAGAAAACAACTTTTTCAGAAAACGAATCACAACTCTAGCATCATTTGTGGGCAGAGCTTCAGCCTCAACCCACTTAGAGACATAATCCACAGCAACCGGAATGAATTTATTACCTTTAGAACCCGGGAACGGTCCCATGAAGTCAATGCCCCAAACATCAAATACCTCACAAGCCAATATAAAATTCTGGGGCATCTCATCCCTCTTGGTAACCGCCCCGGTGCGTTGACACCTGTCACATTCCTGCACAAACGTTAGAGCATCTTTAAACAACGTGGGCCAGAAGAAACCACATTCCAACACCTTAGGAGCTGTCCGGTTAAAAGAATAGTGTCCCCCAGTCGGTCCGAAGTGACAATGTTTGAGAATCTCAACTCCTTCACTCAGGGGAACACATCTTCTAACAACCTGATCAGCACAAATACGAAACAAATATGGTTCCTCCCAGAAATAATACTTCAGGTCAGCAAAAAATTTCCTTCGTTGATGAGGTGTGTAATCAGAAGGAACAACACCCCCAACAAGATAGTTGGCGATATCAGAAAACCAAGGCACCTCATCAACGATCCTCAAAAGTCTCTCATCAGGAAAAGTACCCTCAATATCTCTCTCACTCAGGGAATCAAGAAAGGGGTTATCTAACCTACTCAAGTGATTGGCCGCTAAATTCTCAGCCTCTTTCTTATCCCTAATCTCAATATCAAACTCTTGGAGTAGTAATATCCACCGAATCAATCTAGGCTTAGCATCCACTTTTTGCATCAAATATTTAAGAGCAGAATGATCGGTGAATATCACTACCTTAGACAAAATCAGATAAGGACGAAACTTGTAAAGAGCAAACACAACAGCAAGCAATTCTTTCTCGGTGGTAGTGTAGTTTTCTTGGGCACTATCGAGAGTTTTTGAAGCATAAGAAATAGGCTGAAAATGTTTCTCTCGACGTTGCCCAAGAACGGCTCCTACTGCAAAATCACTAGCATCACACATAATCTCAAAAGGCAAAGACCAGTCAGGAGCTACTACCACCGGTGCCTTGACCAGTTTCTCCTTCAAACACTCAAAAGCCTCTAAACACTTCTTTGAGAAGTCAAACGGTGTGTCCTTCTCAAGGAGCTTAGTCATGGGTCGGGCTATCTTAGCAAAGTCCTGGATGAACCTACGGTAGAAACCTGCGTGGCCTAGAAAACTCCTAATGGCACGGACCGAAGTAGGGGGAGGTAATTTAGAAATCACATCAACCTTAGCCGGATCAACCTCAATCCCCCTACTTGAAATCTTATGCCCTAGGACCACTCCCTCACTAACCATGAAGTGGCACTTCTCCCAGTTAAGTACCAAATTCACCTCTCGACACCTAACCAGGACTTTCTTTAAGTTCTCTAAGCACTCATCGAACGTATCACCATACACAGAAAAGTCATCCATGAAAACCTCCATAAACTTCCCAATGAAATCCCCAAAAATAGCAAGCATGCATCTCATAAAGGTAGCAGGGGCATTACATAATCCAAACGCCATCCTCCGATAGGCAAAGGTACCGAATGGACATGTAAAAGTGGTCTTATCCTGGTCCTCGGGGGCTATGGGGATCTGGAAGTATCCTGACATCCCGTCAAGAAAACAGTAAAACTTATGCCCTGCTAACCTCTCTAAAATCTGATCAATGAAGGGGAGGGGGAAGTGGTCCTTCTGGGTGGCGGCATTCAACCTTCGATAATCAATGCAAACCCGCCATCCGGTGACCGTACGTGTAGCAATCAACTCATCTTTCTCATTCCTAACCACAGTCATCCCCTCTTTCTTGGGAACCACCTGGGTCGGGCTGACCCGGGGGCTGTCTGAAATCGGATAAATATTGCCTACATCTAACAGACGGGTGACTTCCTCCCTAACCACTTCTTGCATATTAGGATTCAGTCTTCTTTATGGCTGCACTACCGGTTTAGCATTATCTTCCATCAAAATTTTATGAGTGCAGAAAACAGGACTGATTCCTTTCATGTCAGAAAGTTTCCGGGCTAGAGCTTCCCTTTGTTCACAAAGTAAATCAAGGCATGCAGATTTTTGGGATGGCTCAAGCCCGGATGCAAGAATAACAGGGAGGTCATAATTATCATCTAAAAACGCATACTCAAGGTGGGGAGAAGAGGCTTTAGATTTAATGGAGAAGGAGTAACAATAGAAGTATCAGTCTGACAGTCTTCCTTCTCCACCTTATCTAAGTCATCTTCCTTCCCCTTCACATCACTAGCATCACTTGAGTCCTCCTCCCCATCAAGCATAAGACAATCAAAACTAGGGAGGAGCTCAAGATCCTCTGCTGACAAACTATCATCCAAAAGAAGATCAAAGAAGGCTTCATCAGAAAGCATGTTAGGAATGCAATCCTCCACCCAAGAATCAACCACATCCATATAAAAACACTCACCACTATCTTGACAGGGCCTCTTCATTATTTTGGACATGTCAAAGGTGGCAGACTCATCCCCAACGCGGAGGACAAGCTTACCGTCTCCAACATCAATAAGTGTTCGGGCAGTTGCTAAGAATGGTCTGCCCAATATCAATGGTACCTCCCGATCCTGATCCATGTCCAAAATAACAAAGTCCACCGGAAAAATAAATTTGTCCACTTTAACCAACACGTCTTCAATAATCCCTTGGGGATATTTGACTGAACGATCAGCCAACTGAATGCACATACGTGTAGGTTTAAGTGGACCGAGTGCAAGCTTTTCATATAAAGCAAGAGGCATCAAATTAATGCTTGCACCCAAATCAGCCAGGGCCCTATCAAAAGTAAGATCTCCTATAAAGCAGGGAATAGTAAAAGAACCTGGATCCTTAAGCTTCTTCGGCAGATCTGTCCGTATCACAGCTGAGCACTCCTCATTAAGCGTCACCGTGGACGCTTCTTCCAGCCTGCTCTTGTTCGTGAGCAAATCCTTCATGAACTTCGCGTACTTTGGCATCTGAGCTAATGCATCCACGAATGGTAAGTTAATCTGCACTTGTTTCATGAGATGCAGAAACTTACCAAACTGGTCACTATCGTTCTTCCTAGTCAATCGCGCCGGATAGGGGAGAGGTGGGTAATTTTTGACCGGAACAGGCTGTTTTGGTGCAGCTGCCACCTCTCTTCCCTCATCTTTCTCCTTCTCTTCCTCTCGGACAGTCGGTTCAACTTCAACTACATCGGGCTTCTTTGTTGTGGCAGCAAGTTCCAGCTCTTTTCCACTCCTCAAGGTGACTGCCTGAACATGTTCCCTGGGATTTGGTTCAGTATTACTAGGGAGGGATCCCTGAGGCCTCTCAGATAGAGCCTTAAAGATCTGCCCCAATTGAGTCTCCATGTTATTCATCCTTGAGTCCGCCCTTAGTTGATTTTGTGCTAATTTGTTGAGCACTTCTTGTCTTCTTCCAAGCTAGAAAATTTTTGCTCGGTCTCCTTTCTGAAGTTTCCTTGCGCCGGTTGAGGAGCTTGTTGTTGGCCTTGAGGTATCTGAGGCTGGTTAAAGTTTCTAGACTGCTGCTGATTTCCTTGCCCGTATTGCCCTTGTTGCTGCTGTCCGTAGCGCTGATTGTAGTATCCCTGTCGCTGATAATACATCGCATCCACTTGCTCTACTCCAGGGGCTGCCGAGTGTGCCATAATCGTGCATTCATGCGGCGAATGGAGTCCCCGACACATAGTACAAGAGGAACTAATAGGAACGAGGGCTACCATATTAACACTGGGCACCGAGAGAGAAAGTTCCGTCTTCTTCTGATTGTCCTCCACAGTAGTAGCAAGCTTCTGAATCATACTGGTCAAAGCATCTACCCTTGCAGAAAGGGCAGAATTCTCACTGATCTCATACAATCCTGGGGCCTTTTGGTGAGGTGTGTCCCGAGAGCTGTACCATGAAGCATTATTTGAAACAATCTTCTCAACTAGTTCTTCCGCAACCTCAGATGGTAACTGAGGAAAAGCTCCACCTCCCGAAGCATCAAGCATCATCTTTCCTTCATTGTTGAGTCCACTGTAGAAACAAGATAGAACCTCACAATCAGTCATCTTGCCTTGAGGGCAAGCTCTTCTCAGCACCTTGAATCTCTTCCACGCCTCAGCTAGTGTCTCCAAAGAACCTTGCTTGAATTTCTGTAGCTGCTTCTTCAACTTTATGGCCTTTGATGTTGGGAAGTATTCTTTTATGAAGGCCTTGTGCAGCTGATCCCAAGTCTGAATGTGGTGATGTGGATTGCTATCCAACCACCTCTGCGCGTCATCCCTCAATGAGAAAGGGAATAGTAGCATCCGTACCTGATCATCATCTAGCCCAGGAATCTTGAAAGTCTGGAATATCCTCAGAAATTTGGTAATGTGTGCCACTGGATCTTCCGTAGGGCTCCCTCCAAACTGATTATTTAGGACCATATTGATTACCGTCGGCTTGATCTCGTGGCGGGGTGCAGTAATTCCCGGTACCTGAATGCTGTCATACTCTGTGATCGCGGGGGCTAGGAAGTCTGCAATGGTCTCTCCTTGATAGAGCGGATTGTCATGTGGGACATAGTTCTGGTATGGAGGAGCCTGATATCTCGGCTGATGAACTGGTTGTGGTCTAATGGGTTGTGGACGGATGATATTTGGCTGTGGTTGGGGCTGATGGAATTGTTGAAATTGATTTTGGAAGGGCTGATTTTGTGGTTGAGAAATAGGTGGATTTTGAGTGACTGGCGGTTGGTTCTGTCTGGGCTGAAAGACTGGATTGTTTTGCCCTAGACCTTGCATCCCATAAGTTTGATTTTGAAAAGTGGTTTCGGGAGCAATAGAAGTATTTTGGAAGAGCTGATAGAGTGGTGGAAGATTTAGTTGTGGAGTGGACTGATTTTGGGGAAAGAATGGGGTACGGAGATTTTGATGCCCCGGATAAGCTCTAGGTGAATTTTCTTGTGAAGACTGGGGAGAGGTATTAACATAAAAATCCAGATTACCAGAAGTGGTTTGGACCTCAGACGTCCCAGCTATTCCAGATCTAGATGGTTGTTCCATGGTGGCTTTATGTTCTCTTAAAGCCTTGCGGTTCTGCTTAGCGAGCTTCTCGATTTCAGGATTAAGAGGGACTAGTGATTCTCCCTTCTTAGAGCGTGTATGCATAAACAGATCTGAACTGCAAGGTTAGCAGACAAAAATCCTACGAAAAACTAAAAACAAGTCGCTAAAAGTAATTAACCCTTAAATCCGACACCGTCCCCGGCAACGGCGCAAAAAACTGATGTGAGTTTTTTCGCACTTAAAAAGGATGTAGTAAAGTGGTTGAAAGTACGAGTATCGTCTCCACAGGGACGGACAAAAGGGAAATAAAGATTAACTAAACTTAGCGATTAAAAAGAAATAAATAAAATAAAAGTGCAATTGTGCGAGATTGGTTGATTGATTGAATTAAAACTAATGCTAAGAAGCAAGTAAAAAGATTTGGTTCTTACCGGGGTTAACCAGATTTCTGGCAGAACAGGCCTAATTACATGAATTTAATTTAATTGAGCCTAGCTAATCATTACTAAGTTCTTACCGCTCTCGCGGCGTAGAGTACAATAATTTAGGGGACCAGGCTGATCTCTCATGCGACAAGATCCTAAATTATTGCCAAAACGAGCAAGCTTACGGCCCCTTAATCGCTACTAATCTCTTAGCGAACGATTAAGTGTGTGTGAATGTGTCCTAGAACAAATTAGATCTCTCTTAATTTATTCTACATGCAATTGTAATTCTAGTGGCCATCTAGGTTACAAGAGATATCAGTTAAATTATTCAAACACAAATTAAACGGCATTCATGCAATTAAACCGACAAGAATCTAGCCATCAATCATGATTAACCCCTTCATCAACCCCAAATCCCTAATTAAACTACTCACGCCTCATAATTGACGAATCAAAAGAATTGGGATGAATAGAAATAATTGTCATTAATTAAAGAATTGAACTTACAAAGAATCCCAGGTTCTCGGATTAAACAACGTAAAAACGCAGGTAAAACTCGTCCCTAGGCCTCTCTCCAAAGTTCGTAACCCCCAAATATGGGTATGGAGGCCTTATTTATAGAAAACAGGAGAATTTGAGCTGATTTAGGACAAAACGGGGCCAGACACGATGCCAGGCACGATCGTGCCTGGGATCGTGCCTGCGGAACAATCGTGCGCTTCGGATGCAGACACGATCGTGCCTGCCCCGGACACGATCGTGTCTGGCTGCCAGTAGCTCCGCGCCTCAAACCGAATGCAGGCACGATCGTGCCTGCCTTAGGCACGGTCGTGCCTGACCTTTTCTTCATTGTTTTTCTTCGTTTCTTGCTCCGAATGCTCCCGAATGCCTACGAGGTCGATCCAAATGCTCTTTCTTCACCAGAATTTTGTCGTGAATCTCCCGGTGGCCTCCAAATCTTCCAAATCTTTCTCGAATGCCTTCAAATTCTTCCCGAATGCCTCTCAAGCGCCGATTGCCGGACTCTAACTTCTTCAAATCAACTTCAAATGCAATGAAACTCGATCCAACGCCTGCTAAACACAACTTGAGCCAAAATTGAGACTTGCAACGCCTTAAAGTCAGGAAAATAATCAAAATCCGACCCGAACACGCATCAAATGCGTGTCTAAATACGGATTTATCATGTAGCAAGGATTAAAACAATCAGAACTGTGGTTGCATATGCAAGTCTGAATGGTTGGAGCCTACAACAAATGGATGTGAAATCTGTCTTCTTGAATGGGCCATTGGAGGAAGAAGTGTATGTTACACAATCACCTAGGTTTGTGCTAAGTGGTAGAGAGGAGAAAGTGTACAAATTAAACAAAGCCCTTTATGGACTTAAATAGGCCCTAAGGGTCTGGAATAGAAGAATTGATGGCTTCTTTGAGAAGCAAGGTTTTATGAAGTGCAAAGTGGAGCATGGAGTGTACTTTAAACAGTTGGTAGGTGGATCACTCATAATATCCTTATATGTAGATGACTTGTTAGTTACTGGTGATAATGAAGTCCTGATAGAAGCATTTAAAAGGGAGATGAAGCCAGAATTTGAAATGAGTGATCTGGGAGACTTGTCATACTTCCTTGGAATAGAATTTGCCTATACAAGGAAGGGAATTATGTTCCATAAAAAAAGATATGCACTGGATATCTTAAAGAGGTTCGGAATGGAGAAGTGTAATCCAGCTGTCACACCTGCTGAGGCCAATCTAAAGCTTGGAAAAAGTGTTGAAGAGAAGGAAGTGGATCCAACTCTTTACAAGCAAATGATTGGAAATCTGAGATTCTTATGTCATAGCAGACCTGATTTGAGCTATAGTGTGGGGCTTCTAAGCAGGTTCATGGTTAAACCAAAGCTATCACACTTTAATGCAGCTAAAAGAGTGTTGAGATATGTGAAAGGCACAACAAACTATGGTGTATTACTGCCAAGGGTGAGTCATGTGAAGGATGATAAGCTTCTTGGGTATTCTGACTCAGACTAGAATAGAGATCTTGATGAGAGGAAGAGTACGTATGGATATGTATTCACAGTTGGTATGGCTCCTATATCATGGTGTTCTAAGAAATGTGACATTGTTTCACTATCTACTTGTGAGGCTGAATATATCTCAGCCTGTTATGCATCATGTTAGGCCCTATGGCTGAGATCATTACTAAATGAGGTGAAATTGAGAGATATGGCACCAGTTGATCTAATGATTAATAATATGTCAGCTATCAGTCTGGCTAAGAATCCAGTTGGACACAGGAAGAGCAAACACATAGACACAAAGTATCATTTTCTGAGAGAAAATGTCAGCAAAGGGAAGATCAAGGTATGGTACTGCAAAACTGAAGTTCAATTGGCTGATATTCTTACAAAATCACTTCCTCCATAAAGATTCATTGAGCTCAGGAAACAATTGAATATATTTTCAGTTTCTTTCTTTCAGGGTAGTTATGTGTGTAGCTTGTATTCTGTTTTGTTGTTATGCAGAATTAAGGGAGCATGTTGGGTAGTTGATAATTCTGCATTATTCTTGTTTGGGCCTTGTTGTTGTTGTTTTACAGCCCATTTAATAAATGGACTTAGGTCCATATGTATTGTGTTTGTTATTTTTGTAAAGACTGTTATAAGGAGTAGTTGATCAATAATAGTTAGACGGTAGCCTCATTTTTTATATCTCCATTCTCTGCGTTTATTCTGGTGTGCTCCAAGAGAACCAAAATCTCTCTATATATATAGGGTACAATTTAAATGAGAACAACACTTATTGTGAGAACATGAGAACAATCATTTTTACTCCAATATGATACATAACGGAGCATGTCTATTGCACTTTTTTAACTTTGATTAAATCAAGCAAATATAAAAAAAATGTGGTGACATTTTGATAAATTTTATGCAAACACGGAAAACTAAAACTTGTGAGTCTTATTGTGCAATCACTGGAGTGAGTACCATCTCACGTAAATGAGGTAAACCCATGTGTTATGGCTTTGCACCCATGTGTACCTTATGGGTAGCAATTTGATGATGAAGTTGTTTGTTGCGCGAGAATTATTGGGGGATTTGGTTGGCAAGTTCTACCAATGCGGATGGTTATGGATTGACAAGCTTAAAAAGCGGAAGGAGAGCGTGCCCTAAGCTTGGCACAGGATTGCCGCGACAATTAGTCATGAAGCATCTTGGTGATCCCGGAGGTAGAAGTCTGGTGATCAGGAGCGATTAGTTCGTCATAAAAAGGATGACTTTTAGGCTTTGTTTGCAAAAACTACTAACAAGTGTTTTTGAACTTTTTAAAGTGATTATGGAAAAAAGTGCTTAATAGTAAAAGTTGGTAGTGTTTGAGAAAAAATTGATTTTGAATAGTAAAAGTTGGTAGTGTTTAATAAAATAAGTGCCTTTGTGTGTAACAGAAAAAGTAAAACAGAAGATTCTAGCTTTTAAGTTTTATTAAGTATTAATTTAGGGAAAAATTGTCACTTCAAAACACTCTTTTTTGCTTTTTAAACCAAAAGTTGGAAAACACTTTTTTTTAATGTTTGCATACAAAGCCTTAGAAGTTTTGATGTGCGGGGCTGATCTCGAGCAGATGCAAAAGAAGCTTTCGATTCAAGGTTTTTTGTTTGTTGTACATTGGTTCAATTGTTCTTTTTGCTTTTCTATTTTAAGATTCTAAATATATGTTTGCATTTTCTTAATTTGCTTTTATGTTATAGCAGTCATTGTAGGCTTCAACTTGTCCTATACATGATCAGCAATACAGGTTGCTACTTCAGTTGTGATCGTCTTTAAGCCTTATTGCTCGATCTTGGGGGTTTAATAGGAGGAAGGTTTTTGTTATTATGAATGGAATGCAAGGATCATGATGTTCTTCATATCAATATAGGTGACTTTTATTCAAAACAAACGTTGCTTGCAATAATATAATCATGAATAGGGGTCGGTACCCCTAAATTGTGTCAACACACTTAGTGCATAAGATGTTGTACATTGTTATTAGAAGGTGGAACCTTATTTTTTTCTTTGGGTGCTTTACCCTTACGGTCCCTAAAATTTTTAACTTCCGTTAATTCAACTTAAGCATCTAATTCATTAAGTAGAAAATTGATCGATAGCAAACTATACTTAAGCTCCTGACGGTCAAGCGGCCAAGCCCATGTGTATTTTACCATCCCACATCTTTATTTTATTTTGTTTTGTTTATTCTCTTATTTTATTAAGCCCATGTGTATTTTATAGTAATGACATGTTTATACGGAGTATCAGTATATTATTTACTTCTCATTCACTTTATAGTAGTTTATACCCAGTCCGAAATTCTTTTACAATTTCACAGTTATTGTTTTTCTTAAAACTCTCAACTTTCATTTACTTTTATGCATGATATAACTTTTCTTGTACTTTTTAAATATATAAATTTTATTTTTTTGGAAAAATATATTGTTATATACACATATGATTACGTTCAATATAAGAAATGTTTCACCTTTGAACTAACATACACAAATATTTCATCAAAGGTCGATGCTACATAGCTAAATATGTGACTTAAATGTAATATTTTATTACGTCAAACACATATGATTACAACCTTGTCAGGAGTGTGAAATATTTATTACTCATAAAACTAGTTTGTGCACAACTATTTGCATTTGGGTGATATTTACATCAATATTCTTAATGTATTTCTAAAGTATTGATTAAAGATGAACCACATAATCATATATTTTCCACACAATATTTGGTTGACATGAAATATAATTATTCCGACAATTTTTAAAATATACATAAAATATGATGATATGTAAAATTTCATTAACTATTTACAAAACTCTCATAACAATTTTGCATATAACATTTTTGTTACAAAAGACAATATTATTTTAATATTGGGCAAACATTCTCGCGACTTGCGCGAGTAATCACTAATTAAATTAATAAAGTAGACCAAAATTGAATGGGAAAAATAGAATTCGAGTGCACTCCAAATTGGTATTGAGAATAAGTGAACAAAATAAAACTATTTGATCAAGATAAAATTAACAAATCGTTTTGGGAAAAAGGAAATAGGAAGCTAAGCCTAGCCACCATTTTCCAACTTAGAAATTTAGGCTAGAACACTTTTTTGATCAATAAAAAGTAAGGTTACAAATCATTTAGGATAGATAGTTAAGCTTAGATATTACTCCGTATTCCCCAATCAACTATAAATTCAGGTTAGAAAAATAGAAGAACGGTTCTCCTTATTACTACCTAAATCTAAAATTAAAAGTGATAGAACTTTTGGATTAAGGATGATTTTATTTGGACTGAAATTTACAGTTCTGATCTGGTAAAAGTTTTGTCTTTGGGGGCATTTGGTAGGATGTAAAATAATTACTTTGCATGTGAAGTGTAAGGACGTAAAATGTTTACACTGTTTGGTTTGATTATTTAATGTAAACTGTATGACACTTTTTTAAAAAAAATTACACTGTATCATGTAAAGTATTTTACGTGGGGGATGGTGGTAAAATACTTTGCACGCCTTTTATGAAACACTGTAACGACTTTGCGTGCAATTTAAAAATAAATTACGACACATCTGACCAAACAATGTAATCTATTTTACATGCAAAATGATGGTTTCTCTATACTTTGCATGCAATCCATTCACGGGCGGACCGTAGTACAGACCCAGGGGGGCGGTCGCCCCCCCAACAACAATTTTTTTTAGTGTATATATATAATAAAAAATAATTTTCGTCCTCCCAAAAAATATTTTGTTTAAGTTACGCCCTCCCAAGACAAACTTCCTGGGTCCACCCCTGAATCCATTCGCATGCAAAGATTTAACGTGTAAACTACCAAACGAGCCATTTGTGTATTTTATAACTATCAAAGTCTGATCTGATTCGGGACTAAAAAAAGTTCAAGCAAAAACATTAGATTAGAAAACCGAATATGATAAGATATCTAAATTCTAAACTACGTCCTATTTTACTATCGGAGTATAATAATAGTGGAAAAGTAGATAAAATTGAAATGACAAAACTTTAAAGTTAGAATACAGACACCACAAAAAGGAAATAAACACTAGTACTCCCGGCTCAGTATGTTTTACTCCGTATTTCAGTCTTTCAGATGGAGAGAGTATTTATTGTTAGGATAATTGATTAAAATTAGGCAGCTACTGAAAAAGTAAAAAAACTTCATAACCATACAACTTACAATTCCCAAATTCCATTCATGTTCCATTTTGAACCATACCAACTTCATGAGCGCAGTACAATGTCAAAAATGCATTCTAAGGATATGTGCATTCTTGAAATAAATTAACAAAATCTATAATCTATTCGTGAGGTTTATAATGATTCGGTACGATCTGATTCTAAGGTTGGGATCATTCAGTATAGTATCATGTCGTGTCAAACACTACAAAATTATGAAAAAAATATTGCACTTATTATCTACCATCGTACCGTCAAACTCGCATGAAATGTTGATAAAGAGCATAAATACGTTTTTAGTCCCTGCAAATATGACATATTTTGTTTTGGGTTCATGCAATTTTTTTTTCATTCATGTAATATGCACTATTTTATTTTTAGTTCATCTCCAACTTCGAAACCACTTTATTTAGAAAAATATTATTGCCGGTTGCATAAATCCACAAGAAACTTTTAAATTGTATGTTTATACTTTTTTAGACTAATAAGAGAGTTACAATAATGTGAAACTAAGTATTCACATTTAAAATACTCATTGAATAACATGATAAAGAACTAGAAGAAGCCTATTACCCAGTGTTGTTTTCTTCTCAAACGGATGATGCTATCATCAGTAATGGACTAAACAGAAAACCAACTTAAATTTCAGGGATAAACAAAAACAAAAGTAATTTTGCAGGAACGTAAAAGAAAATGTATTATATTTGCAAGAACTAAAAATTATTTAAACCTAAAAAATAAAAGGAAGAGCATACTAATTGATACTAAAGATTCAAGCGACTTACGTTTTTATCATTAAATTTTGCAAATACACAAATAGTGCAAAACAACTAAGGAAACGTATAGCTAGCTAAATGATGATACATCAGATACCATTATCTTCATTAAATTCACGAGAAAATTTAAAAAGAATGTCATCATATTGTTGAATATAATAGAAAAACTCATCATTCTTCATTAAAAAAGCACTTTTTTAAAAGCAGAAGCTGTTGCAAACAGACCTTTAAAGGTCCCTGAAAAGAGCTTAACTTCAATGCCTTTGGACACATCTCTCATAAAGCGAAGAATGCTAAAAATGAATACAAAAGAGTTCATGCTCTTTTGTTACTTTCTCCTCTTGATGAAAGCATTAAACATGATGTTGCTTTGGCAAAAAAGAATGCTCTCTACTTTAAAAAAGCTGAGGAAGATTTCTTTAGACAAAAGGCGAAATCAAATCAATTATTCCAAAGTGATCGTGGCACTAAGTACTTTCATTCTATTGTGAGGGAAAATGTGGCTAAAAACTCCATTACGGCTATTAAATTGCATAATGGGAATTCTACCACCTCCCTGAACCATGTTGCGTATGAATTTGTTAGATTCTACATTGATATGTTTGGTACATATTGTCCTAATGAGGATATTGATCATAACATTATTCTTTCTGGTAATTGCCTGGATAGTTGCAAAATCGATGATCTGATTGCTCCCGTCTCTGGCATTGAAATTAAGAACGCTCTCTTTGATATTGGAGATAACAAGGCTCTTGGACCTGATGGCTATACCTCGGCCTTTTTCAAGCACAATTGGAATATTGTCGGGCATGATGTTGTCTTGGCCGTTAGAGGTTTCTTTAACTCTGGGAAGCTTTTAAGGCAACTTAACCATACGGTTATTGCGCTTATCCCTAAGACTTCTCATGACCCTACTGCTGCTGACTTTAGACCTATTGCCTGTACTAATGTCATTTACAAGATCATTACTAAGATCATTGCTTCTAGAATGATCCCTTGCTTGCCCGAGCTTATTGATCCCTCCCAAGGGGCTTTTGTTGATGGGAGACTTATGCTCGATAATGTGTTTCTAGCCCAAGAACTTATTAAGGGCTATTCTAGAAAGCATATTTCCCCTAGATCTATGATCAAGGTGGACCTAAGGAAAGCTTATGACACTATCTCTTGGGATTTCTTGTATAATGTCATGTTGACCATTGGCTTCCCTAATAAATTTGTTAATTGGATCATGGAATGTGTTTCTACACCATCCTTCTCTGTTTCTATTAATGGAATCCTTCATGGTAACTTCAGAGGCAAGAGGGGGCTACGACAAGGTGACCCCATGTCCCCCCTCCTCTTTGTTATTTGCCTTGAATATTTTTCTAGACTTCTTCACAACAGAACCAAGCTTTCCTCTTTTAAGTTCCACCCTAAATGTGGAAAACTCAAGATTTCCCATGTTGCCTATGCCGGTGATCTTATGCTCTTTTATAGAGGGGATTTCCCCTCTATTAAAGTCCTTACTCCTTATCGATGCTTTGAACGAGTTTGGGAATGTTTCCGGTCTTAAAGTTAACTTTGATAAATCCAACATTTTTATTGGTGGTTTGGCTGATCATGACCTTGCCTATATTTTGGATATGATTGATTTTAAAGAAGGGACTTTCCCTGTTAGATACCTGGGCATACCGCTGGCCCCTTTGAAAATTTCTGTTGCCCAATATGCTCCTTTGTTGGATTCCATTACAAACTATATCACTGCTTGGAACACCAAAAACTCTCTCTTATGCTGGGAGAGTTGAGCTTATCAAGTCTGTTATTCAAGGTGTCCATTCTTTCTGGCTACAAGCACTACCCATTCCTAGGGTTGTCCTTGATAGACTAACTTCTATCTGTCGTATATTCCTTTGGGGTGCAAGTATGCTAGAGTTGCGTGGGCTAATATTTGCCTCCCTGAAGAGGAAGGAGGCCTGGGCATTCATGATACATATGTTTAAAATTCTGTCCTCCTTGTCAAAACCCTTTGGGATATCCATAAAAAAGAATGATCTTTGGGTTAGATACATTCATGGCGTCTACCTTAATGGTAGAGGTGTTTGGGAGTTTACACCTCATAAAAGAGACTCCCAACTGATCAAAAAGATTGCTCTAATTAGAGATCAGATTGTATCTCACTTTCACAACACCCATGATGCCATTAACCATCTTAATGGTCTCCAAATTAATGGCAAGCTGCCCTCGGCCATGGTCTATAACTTGCTTAGAATTAGGGGGGGGGGGGGGGGGGGCATTCACATGTGGATGTCTTTCATCTGGAAGAATTATATCTCCCCTAAATTCTCATTTACGGTTTGGTTAGCCTTTCGTAACCGTCTTGCTACTCTTGATAACTTGCATAGATTAGATGTTGTTAATGTTTGTCCTCTGTGTAAGGGTGGTCCGGAAACGGTACCACACCTATTTTTAACTTGTTCTTTTTCAGGGAAAGTTTAGCAAAGAGTGAAGATTTGGCTGGACATTCCTAGGGAGATGGGGACCTTACATAGCTCGTTGAAATGGATCAAGAGAAAAAGACAAGGCTCAGGAATCAAATCTAAGGCGGCTAGGATTGCTTTTTGCTACTCCATCTATTGGATTTGGAGGACCCGGAATGCGACATGCTTTGATGGCCTTATCCCCAAAGAAGATGATGTTTTTACTAGGATTCAATATATTGTTTACAAGATCTTGTATAGTCTTTATCCGCAAGAACTAGTTAAGTTGTAAACTGTCTTGTACCTAGTCTGTCCTTGGTTTGACCATGGGTTTGGAGTGTTTTTTTTGGCTTGTTGTGCTTAAACTTCACTGCGGTTAGGTGTAGGCAGTAGCTTTTATAGTTTTTTTTGTTTGGGTTGGGTTATCCATGTTGGATAACCTACTTTTTTTGTTTCCTTTCTTGCTTGTACATTCTGAACCTCTTTATTTTTCTGGGGTGGTTCTTTCAATACACTTACAGTTCATTCAAAAAAATGAATTAATTATGTTGCAAAACTTTACAAATATGATAAAATAAATAGTCAGATACATATACTACAAAATTGAAAGTTAATAGTCATTTTCAAAACCTGAATATTCTTCAATCTATACAAATATAATATACGTTATCTAAAAGAAACATATAGTAAAACTTATGTAAACACATTTAGCTATTTTTTTTGTCTGAACAAGAGATCCATTGAAATGAGGAAAATATAAAAATATTAAATGTATTATTTAAACGGTCCAAACTGATATTTTCGTTTCTCAAAATATTGAACCGTTCACGCACCTGTTTCAAACAGTACAATTTCTGTTTGACTAAAAATCTACAGAACTGTTTTAATATTCAATGTTCAGTTTGATACCATTATTATCAGTTATTTCGGTACAGGTTTAGTTCGATTTTTATGCCCACCTCTATTTTTTGGCTTAAATATAGTTTTAGTCCCTGCAAATATGACACACTTTGTTTTAGGTCCCTGCAAAATAATATTTTTGTTTTTCATCCTTGTAATATCCTCTACTTTGTTTTTAGTCCATCTCCTACTCCGAAACGACTCAATTTGCGAAAAAAGTTATTATCGATTGCATAAATCTATTAGAAACTTTTAAATTTATCCTTTAATAATTTTTTTGAGACAAATATGAGAGTCAAAGTAATGTAAAACTAATTATTCACATTTTTCAAATATGTATTAAAAACCTTCTAAAACTTAAAATTAAATACTTTTTGAATAATACGACAAAGAATTAGTTGAAGTTTTTTAGTCTGGGTAGTTTTTATGTCAAACGGAAGTTGTTATCATCAGTGATGCACTAAAAGGAAAATTATCATAAATTTCAGGAATGAAAGACTAAAAAGTAATTTTGCAGGGAAGTAAAAAAAATATGTTATATTTGCAGGGACTTAAAACATATTTAAACTTTTTTTGTCACAAAAGGGAGGGGATGGGGATAGCCTAGGGTTGGACTCGGGCGGCCCGAACTGGAACCGGCCCGGCGGCCCGGCCCATGGGCGGTTCGGGTCGACCCGGCCCGGTGGCTACCGGTTCCGGGCTCGGGCCTTCATTCTGGTGAACCGGCCTGGCCGGTTCGGGCCCAGTCTGGGCCGAATTTAATTTTTTTTTTTTGAATTTTTTTTAAGTTTTTCGGTTGGATTGGATATTTTGGGCCATTTGAGGTGGTTTGGGGTTGAGGGGGAGGGTAGGGGGTTGATTAGGAAAACCCAAAAAAAAAATAGAACCGAACCGGGCCCGGCCCGGCCCGGCCAGAACCGGACCCGGGGTTACCCGGGCCGGTTCCGGGCCTCCCCTACCTTGAACCGAGGCCCGGCCGGTTCAAGGCCCGAACCGGGCCCGGCCCGGAACCGGTCCACCCCTAGGATAGCCGCCCTGTCAAATAGAACTTCCACTTAAGAAAGGAATTGAAAATATTTTGAAACTACTCGTATAAAATGAGATTAGAATAGATGACAATGATATTTAGATGAAAAAATTCGATAACAGCTGGAGGTAACGAGTATAAGAAACATCCTGCACTGGCGATACTTCCCCCTCGCATTTTGGTTCTTTCCCTTCTCTCTCCTCATCACACCCTGCTCCTCCCTCTCACCTCCACGTCACGCATGGACCCCCCGCCATCTTCCGGCGGAAACATCTCCACCGCTCCGGCAGCCTCTCAGCCGCTGACCTCAATATACGCTGACCCGGCCTTCTCCCGCAGTACCGACTCCTGGGATGAACCGGCGGCCTACTCCGCCGGTCAAGGCGGAGGGAAGTTACGGGTGATGTGCAGCTATGGCGGGAACATAGTCCCCCGGCCCCACGACAAGTCCCTCTGCTACGTCGGCGGCGATACCCGCATCATCGTCTCCGATCGCAGTACCTCCCTTTCCGAGTTTTCGCTTCGCCTCTCCAGGACGCTCCTGGACGGTCGCTCCTTCTCGCTGAAGTACCAGCTTCCCAACGAGGACCTCGACTCTCTGATTTCCGTCACCACAGACGAGGACTTCGAAAATATGATCGACGAGTACGACCGCATCAGCGCAAATTCAACCACCGCCAGAGCTTCTCGGCTCCGATTGTTCCTCTTTCCTTCAAAGCCTGAGGCGCCGTCGTCGATCGGGTCGCCTATTGAGAGCTCAACGAAATCCGACGACTGTGTTCTCGGCGCGCGTAATGGGACAAAGTCTAGTTCCACAAATGCGTTCTCCGACTCCTCAATGGTGAATTGCCTTCTAGGACTTGGCTACAATGTCGGAAACCGGAACTTTAAAGACGCGGAAGGTCAATTGGATGGTTCCCTTAGTGGTAAACATGGTAGGGTAAGCAGTGCGAAATTTACCTCTCAAGATGTCCACTCGGTGCCCCCAGATTCGCCTATGGTGGAAACAACTTCATCTTCTTTCGGCTCTTCATCATCGTCGTCCATGGGGAATTTACCGCCGGCAAGTAAGGTTCACGTGGATGAGAATCACAAGTTAGGAATTGAGGAGCAGCTCTCGCAGATGACTCTCGTGGCAGGGGGCAGGGTGGAGCAGAAGCAAAAGCAACAGCAGGAGGAGGGCGGGGGTTTCACGGCACTGTCTTCGCCTCCAGCCCCACAGTCACCTCATATTATTATGGTAGGGACAGACGATTTCAGTTCGCCGGCGGCAATTGTTGCTGGGGAGTATCCCAATAGGGGTTTCTGTGATGGGGAGAGATCAGATCAAGTTGTGTACAGAAAGCCTCCACAAGCACAGCCACCTGTGCAAATGATGCAACCCAGTATACCTGCACCACCTGATTCAATTTCAAGGTATATAGCATTCACATCTTAACATCTTCAAATTGCAAGTAGAGTAAAACATCTGTTATGTGTACAAATAGGATCATCCTAATTTCATTCTTTCTTAAAAGAAGAATAGAAGTGGTTAATAATTCTTGTGTTGGGTTGAATGAGTTCAATTTTAGGAAAAACCATGTGTTAAGCTATCTCACTTTTATCAATCATATCTGCCAAATAAAAAGCATAATATTTTGGGACACTCAATCTATATGATTGGCCTTCTGTGACAGAACTACATTTTGGGGGTATATTAAGCTATCATATACAAATACAAAAATGTATACTCGCATAGACCCTCTGAGCTACTATTTCTATAATGTTTGATGTTTGATCACTTAGAATGAAATTTTGAAGCTCTTGTTACTATGATGATTCTATATACGTAGTATTATTTAGGAAGTTGTTATGTTTTAGTTCTAATTCTAAAATTTGCTCACGCGTGTTCGATATAAAATGACCTAACTTGGGAACGTGGGGTGGGGTGATGGTATTTTTCCTTTTTCTTTTGCAATGCAGCGAGGGTAGTATCACAAACCCATTGCTTGGACAACAAAAGCATTACATTTATCATGAGCCTGTAAACCAAATTCAACTGGTGAGTAGAGCTTCATCCAATCCAGCTGACATTAAGGTCGTTAGCGATCAGAGTACTAGGCCTCCGGCTCAACAACATGCAGTTGAGGATTCCGTATATGTTTTGCCGAACCAATGTGATCATCAGCACCCCCAAATGTATCTTCATCAACATCAACAACCACACGCTCATTCAGGACAGTTTATCCCTGCTGGGGCTGTGCCGATGACGTCATATTACCACCACCCTTTGTATCCTTCCCAAAACCACCCTGCATTTGAACATCATCAGCATCAGTATCCAGTCTACTTTATGCAGGCTAGACCAACCCAGCCTTACAATATGCATTCTGTTCAGCAAACAAGTTATAGTGAACCAGCAGTTCCTACATCAAACCCTACCCGCCCTCAAACACCATCCTCGCCGTCTTTTGTCCACACACCTGCTGTTTCTACAACTTTTGCTGCCTCTAAACCTGAAATGGCTTCCAGAACGGCTCCACAGTGGGTTCAAATGGCTTCTGGCCAACATCCTCAGCAGTACTTTGGTCTCTCTCATATGCATCATCACCCATCTCAGGCTTCAGCTGCCACTACTGCAACTTATGCTTATGAATTTACTGATCATCCTACAAATGCACAACAAATGTACTACACTCAGCCCCTTTCTTCCCAAATGGTATCAGTACGTTCGTCAGTGTTACCAGAGGCTTCTTATCAGATCCCCGTAGAAAATTTCAAACAGCAGAGTTAATGGGAAACTTCACGTACTGCCGTGAAGGTGAGCTGCCATCTGGACACGAAGAATAAATTTTGAAGTCATGGGGTTTGGTTGAATTCCTGATGAAGAATGTTTTTGCTGCAATTACTATTTTGGTTGTGATATGTATCATAGATATTACGCAACTTGAATTTTCCTTTTCTTTTTCTTTTCATGTTATATGGTATTGGGGTGTAACTTGTAAGTAATAATTGTCCAAATTATATACTGTAAGTGTACAAGTCCATCATAGTCATGATGTCTGCCCAGTCTTAGATACTCCGTATCTCTTACTGAACAATTGTAATATAACCGCATAGGGATTTTATGTATATTCGAGTAAATAGTAAATCATGGTTTGTAATTTTTTTTAATCTGTCTGAATCAGAAACTGTTCTTCAGGTATTAAAGAATATAGTGGAGGTGGTGTATGAGTTATGATCTTTACTTTTTTCCTTGACAATGGCACATGCCTGGAGCCCACACTATGGGATAGCCTTCCGTGACCAATGCTTGAATTCATTGATGAGGACTACTAAATTCATTGTTAATTGCGGTAATGCTTCCCCAGATCCTCTGTTTCTTTAGTCCAAAAGGAAACATCAAACCACAATTGTCAATTCTGTGTGGTGCCAAGGTACGTGTCAATTGTCATCTCTTTCTTGTAATGCTGTGTGAAAGGTGATGCCCAACACTTGCTCCATTTGGGCCCTTTCAACGTTTTCTTTTCTTACCTTATTCGTCTTTCAAGCTGTTGCTTTGTTCAGCCATTCGTACCCACCACTAAACATAAACTCTGGTATGCAGTTATGTGGCAGTGGACAGCCCAGAGAGAGTTCAATAATGGATCCCATGTTAGGGGATTCTTGCTTGCTCATGTGGGAAGATCGAATACAACTTTCATACGAAGTATATGATATTCAAAAAAGGAAAATTGGGTCTTTGCACCTCATATTTATATGAAAGTTAGACTTTGCACCCCTTATTTTGAATCCATTTGCGTCCCACACTCTCACTATCCAGTTTTCATGTAAGGGACGCTAGTAATTTTTTACAATGCTAGGTATGACGTCATTTATCGCAATCAATCAATACACCGAAAAAAATGTGAACTGCGACCAGGTACCCCTCCTGGGTGGATAGGGGCCGGACCCGGTTTCATATTGGGTCAGATTGTCTGACTGTGTCCACCCCTAGTCACAAATATGAACAATTTGTGTCTGCGTAAAAAATAATGATTTGAAAGTACGCAAAAACATGCATTGATTTGAATGTCCAAAAACATTGGTATGCACATTCTTCTCTGTAATTTGCATAGATGTTTATGTTATTTGCATAAAAATTAATTGTTGTAAAAGACATAAATTATCTTGGACAAAAAACATTAATGGTATGCGACGAGACATTTATTGTCTGCTCAAGTCAATGTGTAAATCAAACATTGTATTAGATATTTCTCTTCTCTCAACATAATTTTAGACCACACAATTTTCACTTTTTAAATCTTCGTGACAAGTCGAAACATGCTTTGATAAATAGGGTTACTTTAATACTACGACTGTTGATACTACCTCTGTTCTTGAATAATGCAACACATAAATTTTATATTATTCACATGTCCTACTTTGGCCGCAATTTATTTATTAATGTATTAATATATATTTTTGGAAAAAGTACTTTTAAATTTGTCTCATTGTAAATTTTCAAAATATAATTTTTTTTATTTTTTTACTAATAGAAATTTATATATATTAATGGTCAAAGTTGTGTCTCGGCAAATGTGAAATGTTGACCATTGTATTTATTTAAGAACGGGGAAAGTATTTCTTTTTTGTAACAGTTAACATTTCTAATAACAGTACTTTAATAAGTACGGTTACTTTAATACTACAATGTTTTTACTTGAATTGTTATCAGTCTCGGATTAGACTAGACAAGACTAGACTTAAATAGATCAGATCGAGATTCGATAGTTATAAAATGCACAGATCATATATTTATTAGACCATTTAAATAGATCAAATTATAAAATTTCAGTCCAATCCAAAACATCATACGTATAATGATATCACCAAGATGCTTTGAAAAAAAAATAGATGCTTTGAACAAGTATTAATAGAGTTGTTCTATTTATTAATTATTATATCAATAACTTTGGAGTTTTTCAAGGATGGATGTAAGGTACCAAATAATAGATGCTCTTATGATGTTTTTACTTGGACTGAAATTTGTTGGTGGTCTGGTAAATGTATGGTCTCTGTATTTTATAACTATTCAAATCTGGTTTGGTTAGTTTGATCTGGTATGATCTGAAACTGAAAACAGTTCAAGTAAAAATATCCTTAATCTCTATTGATTTTCGGTTTTCATCTTTCAACCATGCTCGCAACTAGTGATGGGCAAAAATACCGAAAAATCGATATACCGCACTTACCGTACCGAAAAATACCGTAAAATACCGGAATATTGGTATACCGTCATTTTCGGTACGGTATCATACCGTACCGATTTACTTCGGTACGGTAACGGTAAATGTTTTCAAATACCGCGGTATACTGGTGTAATACCGTACCGACTCTCTACCGAATGATTACTTTTACTTTTAAAATATTATAAAACCCCATTACAATGCCGAATCCCAAAATTAATATTTAGGTTGGTTACAAATACCAAAAGTAAAAAATAAAGGTCCAATTTTCCAAACCCACTATAACCTCCTAGGCTTCTACTACGTAACATTCAAACAAACTAACTCTAACGACTAATGAGTAATGTACTAATGTCTAGAAACAAGACCATCTTCTTCCAAGAGTTTGTGAGTCGCAATGTCTGAAACGCTGAGTAGTTGACGAGTGAAGAGGGATACACTTATGTGACGAGTGCATCTACATTGGGATTTCGCGAGTCAAGGTACACAACTTTGTCTGAAAGTCTTATTTTTTAATTATAAAAATGACTAAATACACAATATCATATATATTAGGAATCAATTATTTGATATCCATGTTGTTCGAAAATTTTGTTTAATTAGTTTTGTTAGAGATCACAATTGATTTAATTATATCTATATTGTTCTAGTTATTTTAGGAGATTGTGTTATTTTTTTAATACGTGGCATGTTGAACTGCTTAGATATACTAATAATAATAATTATTATTCAATATTGAATTGTCATCAATAGATTTTTTTGAATAAATTCCACTTTTGGTCCTACGAGTTTTAGATCAATTCCACATTTAGTCCTCATATTTCACGTTGTCCACTTTTGATACATGACTATTGTGTTTTCGCCCATATATGGTCCTTCTTGCATTGTTTTCCGATGGTTAAAATTGCCGGAAAAGGACCACAAACGGTTAAAAAAACATTAGTCAAGTACCAAAAATAGATAAAGTGAAAGACGTGGACTAAAGGTGGAATTGACACAAAACTCCTAGGACCAAAAGTGGAACTAATTCGATTTTTTTTTGTCTAATTGGCATCAATAGATTATTAATTGTATTTTGTAACATTTTAGTAATAGATGAAATATGTCACTAGTAATAACGATTTCGTATATTTCGTTAGTCTATGATAATATGTTGTATTGGGAGACATGCACGGTAATTTACCGATACCAAACCGAAACTTCGGTAAAGTAACGATATATAAATTATGTATACCGAAAGTTTTGATCTCATAAAGGTATGAGAGAAAATATTCGGTATACCATACCGAACCATCCCTACTCGCAACTGAGATGTACTCAATAATTTTAAAACAGAAAATGAAAAGTCAATTTACCCTTAAAGCTATGTACCATCCTTTGTTCTGCCTTTTGTTCGCTTTCATGCTCAGAAAACATTTCACTCGAATTGGCATTTGTGACTTTTCTGGGTCACCCTTCCTGCTTCGCAAAGTTACTTGGAAAAGTTGGAAGTATATTTATTCCATTGTTACCTCAATATATGATTGATAAGTGTAAAAAAAAACCGGGTAAAAAAATTAGCTTCTTTGAAAGTTTTATCTCTATGAGTTTATTTTTTTAAAAAAACAAACTATTTGATCATGTCATTTGTAGACATTCCTATACTTGATCGCCTTCTATTTTACTTTGTATCATTCCAATTTTATCGAATGTCTCCGAAGGGAAGAAAATTGCTTGAGTAAATTGAGTTATCTGTGACAGACAAAGTTTCTATGAAGAACAGACATGTGTACACATTTTGTGTACCTCTAGCAAAACTCCCGAAGGGAAACCGTCCTCTTAGTCTATATAATGTGTATTGTAAAAACGAGTGATTACATTAACTTAATAATCTTTGTAAAAATGTGAAACCAAAAGTTTTTCTTTAATCTTTGTTTAATTTAATGAAGCAAAATTATATTCGTAGCAGAAATGGTTCACGAGTACGAGTACTTCAATGAAATGGCTTATGCTTTTTGAAAGGTGCCTTTGAATAGAGTGTAAAGTTATATACTTCGTACAACGGGTGATCATAAGATGATAATGGGAATGAATTGAAGAAATTCTTCATAACAAAGGGTCCTAATAATTGTTCGAATAACTCGAGAGCTAATTTACTTTTTATAAATGTTACTCCGTATTATCTAAATGTTAATTATGTTTTGTCATTTTTCCTAATTTATTTGCATCACAAAGTGTTTATTTAGCTCAAGTCACGTTTTACCAGGTTTGGTTTGCATTGTTTGAAGAAAAGAAGGAATTCGGAACCAACATCGGCGTTTGGGCTTAAGTTGAGAAGACTCGGGATGCGTTCGAGAGATAGCAAGAGGCATCAGAGGTCCACGGGATGATTTAGAGGCATGATTTGAGACTTGAAAGGTCACATATTGAAGATAGGATTGATCGGGAGCAAACGGGGAATAAAAGAGCAAGAAATTGGTTCAAGAGACACCCGCAAGCCCCGCGGGGTCAGTACCTCACGCCCCGTGGGTGATTCTGAGAGCTAGAACTCAAAAAGTCTGAACTGCACACCCTGTGGTCCAGAAACAGGTCTCAAAAGTACCCGCACGGTCTGACCGTGCGGGCGGAGCAAAAGTCAGAGGCGGAAATTTTTAACTCGCGGCCACACGGTGCTCCGCATGCCGTGCGGGCGACCAAGATTTCGCCTCTTTTTCCACTTTTTCTATTTAAACAGTCTCGGTTTGTCTGTTTTACTTTACGGGGCTTAGAGAGATTTAAACCCTATTTCGACTTTTGAGAGCTTTTTCAGCCTTGTTCTTCAATATTGTGGGATTCTTTGTGAGTTCCATCTTTTTAATTAATTGTAATTAATTCTTTTCATCCCAATTTTATTGTTAATTCAATTATGAGTTGCGAGTAGTTTTAATTAGGGATTTGAGATTGATGAAGGGTGTGGTCATGATGTATGGTTGATTTTTTATGGATTAATTACATGAATCTTTACTTAATTTGTGTGTGAATGATTTAATTGATATCTCTTGTAACCTAGAATGGTCGCTGGGATTATAATTGTTTGTAGAATAAATTAAGAGAGATTTAATTTATTTTAGGACATTTTCACACACTTAATCGTTCGCTAAGAGATTAGTAACAGATAAGGGGTCGTACGCACTACGCTTACTCATTTTGGCAATAATTTAGATACTTGTCGCATGAGAGATCAGTCCGGTCCCCTAAATTATTTTACTGTACGTCGCGAGAGCGGTAAGAACTTAATATTGACTAGCATTGCTCAGTTAAATAATTTGCATGTGATTAAACCTGATCAACCAGAAATCTGATTACCCCAGAATCAATTCATGTTCTCTTCCATCATTAATTAGAAAGAACATTTTTTCGCATTACTTTAATTCTCCAACCAATCCAATCTCGCACATCGCATTTATTTTTTTTAGTTTTAATCGCTGAATTTAATTGATTTCTGATTTTCTTTTTCCGTCCCTATGAAAACGATACTCGTACTTGTTGGAAATACATATACATAAAGCGGAAGCAATACAAGAACAAATAGAATGAATTGTTCTAATATTTTCAGGACCTTCATCATGTTGAATAATAGAGTATAATAAGATTACTACCTGGATCCATAGCGAAGCCGCAGGAGGAATGGAACGAGGTAGATGGCGTCTGGATCTTCCTCAATTGAACCCGAGGCCTTAGTCTCTCTTTCGATGGGGAGAAGAGAAGTGAATTGGTGGTGTTCAATGTATTGGGGACCATAGCCTATTTATAGAGTATGTTGGTCTAGCTAGGGCTCCCATTAAACCCTAACAAGCAACACGGGCCTCTGCCCATTTATTTGGCCCATACAATTTATCTTAATAGTCTATTGGGCTTAATTAGATAATATTGACCACATAAATAAAACCCAATTGATAAATAGCTAATACAATAATTATAATATTAGCCCATATTAATTATTGAAATAGAATATTCCAACAATCTCCCACTTGGGCTACATATTGTAATTATATTTCTTTAGACGCGCCTTAGTATGCTATTTATCTTTAGACTTGAACTTAGTCAATCTGGTCCACCTCATGTATTAATAATGGAATTACTGCGGCTTTTGTCATATTGTTAATTCATGACTAAACCACAACAACCACCATAAAAAATACAATTGATGACATAGATCTGTATGGGTGAGCAGCATGAAAATTACATGTGAAGTGGTCTCCATCATACCTATTTTCAACTGGTCCAACTTTAGTCTTTATTGAGACCAATCTTAAGTCTCGTAAGTGTAAATTAAAAATTACACATAACTTGATACAAAAATTTAGCTGTAAAGCTAATAAACTTTATTTCTGCAGAAACCTTGAGTTTTGTATCACTAAAGTAAATCATAAGAGATTAACTCCCACTCAACTAAACAACTTTGGCAACCACACTCACGAAAGACTTTAGGTGGTTATCCCTTAGTGGTTCTGAAACTCTTTCTTTAGCTTATGCCATAAAATGACCGAATTCTCAAGCATATAAGGATTATTGAGTAAAGACTCATAACCTAAAATATTTGAATTATAAGAGAGACTAACTTTATAATTTCCAAATGAACAAGAGTAACTATATTTGTCCAAAACATAAATTGGAAATTAAATACCGTCTAATAGACAGTGTAACAAAAGTCTCAATTAAATTCAAATAAAAAACAAGTCTTTAAAAGTAGTCTAAAAGTTCTTATTGCTTGAACTTAAACTTTATTGTCATCACCAACATAAATATACTTTTCCAGCATCATTTGGTGGACGGCTCCATATGCAACCCCGCATAGACATAATTATGTGGGTAGTAGCACCAGAATCTACCCACCATGTGTCTTTAGGTACAAAACTAAATTAATTTCATGCGTGTGTACATGTGCATCACGTACCATATTATTACGCACATCAAATTTTGTGAAATTATAAGACTCAAACAAGATACCTAGCACAACATTAAACCCCAATCTTTGGATTGGTAGGATAACTGCAATTGGTACTCTCAAATGCATTAATCAAATATTGGTGATAAATCCTGTCAAATAATGGTTGCCTTTGGGCATTCCACTATTCACATGGAATGAAAATTAAAATTAAATTCTCCCTTATAATCACCACATATTTATTATTGCAGGTATGTAAATAATCCGGTCAAATTATGTCTTCCTTTGGGCCGATCATAATTCACATGAATCATCACATACAAACATCTATGATAATAATTTAATTGAATTATTCAATCCAACAGAGGTTACTTTGGCAACATGTGGTTTGAGTTCATCCAACAAAAAATTATCAGACATTTTTATTAAATGGGAGGTCTTAAAATTTCACATATTTTGTCCCGATCCAAAAGAACTTCCTTAACGTTATAATATGTATAACGAAGAATCGGAAGACCCAAAGTGCAAATACTCCTTCCCCAAAAGAAACGGGTATATTTTTAAATTGGATATGATTGCATGCATTTATTTCATACCCATTTTAAAACATAAAAGCATATCAAATATTGTAACGTATATGTCTAAGTCCATCCCTTAAGGTATTCTATGCATAAATAAAATACCATATATGTTAACATGTGTACTATACACATACCATAATTACAACATGTATACTCACATATGCATGTATATATGCAATATTTAACGTGTGTACATAATTACAGAATTACCATGCATACAGATATGTATTAATATCTTAACATATTTAACATCACCCATAAATAAATGTATTCAATATGCTTATATACACATATATGACGTGACTAATATGAACAAGAATATTATGCTCAAATATACACATACATACTTAGCTTGTGCAAAACTGAAAACACACATACTATCCGTATATGCTTACTGTATGTACATCCGTATACTTGGTAGCTACTTTAAAAAGTCAAAATACATCCCATATTATCCCATATATACTTATCATACTACACGTGTATGTAATAAATACGCATCACACATACACACGTATTTGATAATTCAAAAGAAAATATACTCCTATATACTTAGCATATACTTCGTATACCATACTGTTTCACACTTAACATAAATATATGCATACAAATGTGTAAATTAAAACTCCACATATATTTGCATACGTATGTAATGCTTTAAAATTTAAAGTATATAATTTTAACATGTAGTCATATACACGAAAAAAACTAAAATTGAAATTAACTTGATAATTAGTTTAAATATTAGCAATTCCATCACAAGATACCTAGCACAACATCTAATCTTGTCTTTGGACATAAATTAGACTTGCAAGTGGTACTCTTTGTGTAATAATAAAATTTTGATAATAAAATCATGTCAAATATTAAGTCTTTCTTTGGACCGACTTAATATTCACATGAAAACCTCATAATTATCACAAATTTTAGTATCACAAATGTACTTAAATTTCGGCCAAATAATAACCTTCCTTTGGGCCGATTATTATCCGCATGAAATAAGAGAGTACATAATCATCTTAATATATGAGTTAATTAATTTCAACAAGAGAGGCTACTTTGGCAGCATCTTGTGTCAATTAACTAAACCAAATATTAGACATGCTAATATTAAATTCAAAACTGAAAAATAAAATTGGGCGAATGTAAATGTGTTATGTAAAACGATAATGTGTAAAATCCGTACACTGTGCGATCGCAAAATAAGGTTTATACATCCCATAACACACAATACAGATTTTTTTAAGCTGCAAATCACGACCAAAATTAATCAAGATATTTGACTATAAATAAAAATTTGAACTTAATACGCCAATGATTAATCACAATTATAAAAGGAATCTTTAATTCCAAAGGCACCAATTGCCCATACTCTATAATACTCCGTATAAACAATATAAAAATAGCCAATTTTGGAAAGTGAATCAAACCAAATGTGATACGGAGTAACTAATAAACGTATGCATTAATATTGCTTCCGCTTTATGTATATGTATTTCCAACAGTACTTACACCCTATATTACTATCCATTTTAAGTGAGCGAAAACTCACATTAATACAGTCACAAACTCACGATATAAAAACTTCCGTCTCGCTAAGCTGCCTATCTTTCCTTAAATTTTCGGTTTGTCTAATTAATTTGTCTCATACCAACTATAATAAAGTTTGTTTGATTCTAAATCATTCTTACTTTATCAATTCAATATCAATCACATAAACTACTTTTAATTTCTTAATAGCGGCATCACCTCCTCATTGTCTGCATAGTTGACATATTGCAAAGAGATACAAATGGTCTGATGGTTGAAAACAACAAACTTAAGCTCCGATTACAAAAAGTGGAACAACAAGTGCATTTGCAGGAACCCAGCATCCAAACAGGTTGCAAAATGTTTTACGTAACCCATGTATTTCCAAAATCTATTTTAATTTTTTTATTTTATGAAATATCGAATATACATCTAGGCATCTAGCTATGTATCAAGTATTAAGTACTCCAAAGCCTTTTGCACTGAAACACACATTCTTCAATTGAGTAGTTAATATCTATGTTGATGTGGCTTCTACGGTTCTACCATTCCAACATATACCTCAATGGCAATGAATAACCTTTTTATCATTATATCTTTTGCATGGTGTGGTAACTTGTAGTTTCTCTCCCTTTCACGCTCATTATTTCTACCATCACATAATGATAGATTAACCACACCTTGTTCAGAGTGATGGGTGATAACGGGTAGAATGCCTCATTAACAGCATTTAACTGTTCATCAACATTCTTGAATTAAGTGCATTTTAGTCTTTTCAAAAAAAGTATTGCCCTGAAGAATCCAAGGTATAGTATGTTCAGATATGGGGAATCGGGAGGCTGGTTAGTAAGAGTTATATTATGGCTGACTCACTCTCCGTTATGGGAGGTCTCGGGTTCGAAACTCAATGGAATGAGTTTCAGTCTAGTTTACTCCACGCCCCCCAGTCCCATTCCTTAGACACCCCTGGAGTAAAAAAAAATCATCAACTTTAGATGCAGTCATATTATTGTGTGGGTTTATAATGTCTACTAAATATTCTGGCCACTTTGCGTTGATTGGTGGTAATACTATGTTAATTAACATTTTTTGAACATTTCCTTATGCTAACTATAAGCTTTATTTCCATGACTCCTACATCTCTATTTTAGTTGCTATATTTTCAATGAATGGGGGAGATGCATTTTTACCATCTCAGGATACTTCCCCACTATCCAAAAAAAGAGGCCTCCCACTAATTTCAGCGACATAATTTTAATTATGAACTCTTTTTACTTTCTCACTTTGTGAGGATCCTGCTCTTTCAAACTGATGTAGAACGTTTGTGAAGTAATAAATATGAAAAACTGTTTTCTGTGTATCACATTTGAAAATTTCAAATGTTGGCTAACATGGAATTAAATTTTTCATTTTGGCTATAACATAACTTTAATCTTGTCAATCTATTTGCATTGCTTAAGAAAGACTTAATTTCATTTGTGTGGCATCTAAGCATATCATTTTGAACCAATAATCGGTTAATGCCCTAACATTAGTTCTTCTGTGCAGTGGAGTTTAAAAAATTTTGATTAGATCCACTTCAAAATATTTCCTGCCTAAATTTCCGACTCACTTGCTTCTTACCATCCACCTTAGTCCTTATCCCCTGTTTGAAGTTGGTTTTTGATTGTGGCCTAATGTTAAAGTAGATCTTTTGCAATTTTAAAATTTGATAGCAAGTTTAGAAAGAATCGTAGTTAACTTTTTTGCGTTTTAAACACGTACCGTTTTTTGAGTAAAAACGCGTTTAAAACAAACAATAATTTTGGTCCGTTTATAAAGAAAAAAACTCTCTCTTCCCGTATAAAACGTATTTTTTCCGTATTTTTTTAAAGTAGAAACATGAATTGATCAATTGAATGAATAGATTAAATGCATAGGAGATCAACAATAATTTTAAAGCAAAAAAAACCTCCTCCATGTGACCCCGTGTTTTGTATTGTTACAATACAATTACTACATCCATCCAATACATTGGGACGTAGTGAGGGAGTAGTGACGTGCACTTTGTCACGGTGCGTCAAAATAAATTCAATATTAGCAGAGTTCGTATCCACAGGGAAAGGAATAATTATCTTTTTAATTGAAACAAGTAAATAAAGGGGGGGGGGGGGTTTGATTGAGAGAATTTAATTAAATTAAACACGAAGATGAACGACTTATATATGATTTAATTCGAGAATAAAAGGGAACTTGGCATTGCTACTTTCCACTTGTTGATATATTTCAGTCGATCATTGTTATATCTATAACTTATCCCCTCTCGAATACTCAATCGGGGAGTATATCCAATTCATCGAGGGTAGTTATTAACAACGACCGTTCATTAATAACCCTTACTATTAGTCAAATATAGAACATCGCCATATACCGACTTGATAGTAGCATTTAATCTCTTAACTCCTTGATGAATTCAATTGAGATTGATAACCTCAACACAACGGTTTCGGTTTAACCAACAAAATTAATCTCTCTTAAGTTTATTAACCACGACCGTGCATTAATAAACCGAAGTTATTTACTTGTGAAACCATCAACGATTAACCATCGGTTCGTTGATCGTTTCTAGTAATAATTAATATATGAAACAAAACTAGTTGATCCTTTAAGTAATGTTCAAAATATTAATATGAAATGTGAATAGGAATTAATTAATACTCAAGGAAGAATATTAAAGAAGATGAATCCACTATAGTTAATATCAAGATGTTAACTAATTGTCATCTTAGTAACACTCGTCAATATTAACATAGAGGAAGGAATAGCTATTACTAAGACCAATGTCAAGATGTTAACTAATTGTCATCTTAGTAACACTCCCCAACATTGATATAGAAATAGTATTTAAAAGAAGAATTAATATTCAAGGAAAGAAGTTAAGAAAATAACTCACAACTTTAATAATCAACAAGCTTCAAGAGCAATACCAAGAAATGAGAGTTTAGCTCCTCATTTGGAGACTAAACATGCTAGAAAAATATAAAGAAATGCTATTCTAAACTGAGCTTAGAAGTGTAAAGGAATTAGTATCTAATTGTGAAGGGAAGGAGGTGTATTTATAGGCTTTTTGGGAGTGCAGCTCGGGTACCCGATCGAGATATAGGGTACCCGATCGGGTATGTGTAAAAATATTAATTCGAGGCATACTCAATCGATTTCAGAGTGGAAATAAAAGGCATACCCGATCGGGTGTGTCGGTGTACCCGATCTAATATGATAACTGATCGTGGTCAAATCTTCCCCTACACGCCCCTTTGTTTCCTGATTGATTTGATTGAAAGTCAAGTTGGTACCCGATCGAGTACATGATATACTCGACCGGGTACCCACTAGAATTATCTTCATTTGCTGCGGTTAAAATGGAGTATTTGCTGCGGTTAAAATGGAGTATTTGCTGCGGTTTTGAACCGCAGCAAATAGAGGGGCAGCAAAAAGTGGAGATCGTTTATTGCTACGGTTGTTACCCGCACCAATATGTGTTCAATAAAAACAATAAAAGAAAGAGATACTTGCTTCGGTTGTTCTTTGACCGCAGCATTAACAACAAATTTCAAAACAGTATTTTACCATGAAATGGACACGCACCCGTTACACATCAAATGTAAAAAGTTACTGACACGTCCCATACTCCCATTATCAACACAAGTATTCTATTTTATTCAACACCAAATCAAAACGTCATAACATTGTAAACTACGAGCCCGTTTGGTAGCACCAAAATCGGCTGTTTTGGCTGATTCTGCTGAAATTTATGATATTCTGGCTGGAGTGGCTGTTTTGGCTGATTCTGCTGATTTAAGAAAAAAATATTTTAAAAATATATTTTATTAATAAATTAAAGAAAAAATTATATGTAAAAATAGCTAAAATGGTCCTCTACAGTAACTTCAGCCAATACAGCCAGAAAAGTAACTCCAACCTTACTTTTTCGGCTTATTACACAATTCAGCGCGCGAAAGTAAAAGTTACGTGTTTGGTGAAAAAGCTGGCTGATAAGCCTGATAAGCCGAAAACAGAGTTCTCCAAACGGGCTCTACATAAAAAAACTGGAAAAAAAAAATAAACATAACTATCTAATCTATCAAACTTGGTGTACATAATATGTATCTACTCGATATTACTACTTTACAATTATTATCTAAAATAGATACTGCTCATTGTTGTGGACTTCGAATTCCTGATCAAGTAGCTCAAGTGTTTCCTGATTCCTGTAAACCTAAAGGAAATCATTTGAACAACAAAACAAAAGTGAGCATAACATTCAATAATCAATATTCCATAATATAGAATTGACGGTCTCAGCATTAACTTCTTTTCAATAGATAAAATCTAAAATAAACACAACAACAAAACTAAAGGAACACAAAGTCCTACACAGTTGTAAGATCAAAGATTTCTAGGTAATTGTGAGCAAAGCCTTACCTGCAATTCAAAATTTAAGAAAATTAAGATTTTTCTAAACTTGATAGCTAGATTTTTAGTATAAACATTTACACAAACATTAATAAGCGGTCGCCCAACTTTTCTCATATGTCATCCGTCATCTTGATGAAAATGATAAGTTTAACTTCATATTATTTGATTATCATATAAAGATAATTAATGATTTTAGTTTAGTCTCATTCTATTGTTATTATGTCTTATTATTTTGACATTATTTTGCAAAGTTATGTCTTTGACTTTATTACTATTTTTATTTTTGTCATCGACTTATGCAGTTACCGTAATTACAAACTATTCTTTTATGTAGTAATAATGGGATTCACTACTTGAATATGTGCATACTTTAGTACTCCGTACTTTTTACTACCAGTATATACTACGTATGTTATTTTTTGATGTACACAATTTAAATGTTCAAAATAATACCACATATTTTGTGTCCAAAATTTTGTAATAGATATCGTATTATACATGTATACGTTTATATACGTTTTTTAAAAGTCGAAGTTTTTTTCAACAAGTATTTGACCGTTTCTTTCATTCATGTTACCGAATAAAACGTGTACGTATTAAACCTCGTTTAATTCGCATACCGTATTTAACTAACTATGGAAAAAATACCGATGTCAACATCCAAAACTTTTCTTTTCTTATTAATTAATATTTAATTTATTTTTTGTATTTTTTTGAAATATTTTTCCGTAGTATCTGCTTTTTTAATGTCACGATTCCTGATTAGGATAAGACTCGAACCGGTCACATTCTATTTAGAAATCAATATTCATGTCGTCAGACCATAGACTACTTGAAGATAATTAATTTTAGGGAAAAGGAACAAATATACCCTTGTACTATGGGTGTTGGAACATATATACCCCTGTTCTTTTTTTCGGAACAAATATACCCCTGAACTTTTAAAAAGGTGCAAAAATATCCCTCATGTTCTTATAAAGGGGCAACTTAATCCTTATTGACATTAAATTAATAAATTAAATTTAAAAAAACACCAAATATAAATTATAAATTCGAAATTAAAAAACAAGAAATTTTAAAAATGTAATGGTGTCCAATTCTCCCTTTTATAGTTTTTATATCACAATTTAATATTGTTTAAGTATGAAATATTATTTCAAAATTTTACAATATGGTTAAGATTCTTTCGAAAAGGTGCTAACATATGTTTCGCAATGCAAAGAAAAATTATTATTATTTTGCATTCTTTGCACTATAAAATTACATATTTTGAAACAATATTTTATACTAAAAATATTAAATTGTGATATAAAAATAATAAAGGGAGAATTGGACATAATTACATTTTTAAAATGTTTTATTTTTTAATTTCGATTTAACTTATTTTTTGTCTTTTTTTGAAATTTATTTTATTTGCTCCTTTATAAAAACATGAGGGATATTTTTGCACCTTTTTAAAAGTTCAGGGTATATTTGTTCCGAAAAATATAATAGGGGTATATTTGTTCCTCCACCTGTACTACAGGGGTATATATGTACTACACGGGTATATATTTTATTATGAACACAACTTGTCCTTAACACTAATTTCATCGTCTTTTCTCGTCCCGGTTTTTCCTGCATTCCTTCTTATTTGGTCATCCTTAAAATATTTGTCCTTTTTCTTAAAGATAATGAATTTATGATTGATATGAGAGGAACGATTTATTAGCAGAGTTGGATTTGTGGGGAAAAGTGTTTAATGATGATGACACAAATCATCAAACCCAAAAAGAAAGAAGATTGGACGAAAAACCCATCAAACTTTTTTGACCGACGTACACTCTCATTCTATCTGCACTGTTCCATTTCTGATCTGCCAATTGCCAGAGAACTGTAGTGACCAGCCACTCTCTACCCACCCCAGGTGTACGATTCCTTTTACACCAGAGATTTGTTGTTTTCTGCAGCTTTTCTCCTCCCGCATCTGGACCGCCTCACTTATCGTTCACTTCCATATCATTTACGGCATCGGCGGCGGCCTCTGCTGCAATACCGGTCCCTTTTTCTTCCTAACTGGCTCTGCCGGGCTGATCCGACGGACACCATCTCCCCTCTTCCTGATCGGACGACCAGGACTTGACCGTCAACGTCAGTGCATTCCTTTTATGATTAATCCCTTTTTTCATGATTGAAGTTACTTTTCCCTTTTAGCTGATCCTCTGAAGCTCTGTGCGTCTCCGTCCGTGGTGTGCGTATTATAATATTATTACGTTCTTCAATTGGTCGCTGATAACTGATCAGCATGCCCCAGCGTCCCCTTTGTTGAGCTTTTGAATTCTGGAATGCCTTTATTTTAAATATCAAGTGGTTTATAGTGGGTTTCCGGTTACTTTTTAGAGAGAATAGACAGAGGTGGTCCATGAATTTTTTAAGTTGAATTAAAGTTTTTCAGGTGCTCTGTTTTTTCTTTCTGGGTCTTTTTCCTTTTTTTTTGGTTACCGTACATGGAGAGGTTCTTGAATTTAGCGTGTTCTTTTTGCGCTATTTATATGTTGAATGATTTTAGTTTTGATAAAACATTTTTGGGATTTTCAATTATTCTTGGTGTCAGTCTATAATTTTTTTAAGCTGATGACATCAAACTAGTTTTCAAACAGTTTTAGACATTCGTTGCTTGTTTAAAAAAAAAAGACAATTGTTGCTAAAAAAAAGTATAGGGACTGCATTAAAATGTACAGGTTTGATAAGAAAGGTAACACATCCCATTTGGACTTTCAGAAGATGTGTTTTTACTGTACGTATCTCAAAGGGTTTATGACATTATGTCTGTTCAGATTTAATTGACTCCTATTTTGGAGTTTCACCAATTTATTTTATTAATATTTTGTTTAGCGGCATATTATCATACTTGTTTTACAAAACCATAGAGGTTAGTAATGAAGATTCTTTCACGAGCACTAATTTTATATCAAGGCATATAGTAGGCGTATTTATCGAATTTCCTAATACGCTTACATATATTGAGGAAAAGAGTTAAATGTATTCAGTTGTTTTATGAAATTTGATATAGGTTTGTTTATTTATATATTTAGAGCAAGCATTGTTTCTTGCTGAATGGTGACATAGTATAATGTTTGTTTCAAAGAATCTGCTATTCAGACCATTGTGATTTGTCTTGTTCCTGATTTACCTAGGCGAAATTTTGTGATATGCAGGCAAGAATTTGAACTTTGGAGGACTAGACTTATGGATCACAATGGCCATAGAAGTAGTAATCAAAGGATTCTTGTTTCTATGCAAAATGGTAACGGATTTTCAACCAACTCTGTTGACGAGCTGGACCCATGGACCGCTTGGCTGTACAAACCTCGCACAGTTACATTGTTGTTTATTGGTGCATGTTTTCTCATGTGAGTTACCTGATCTAGCTATTTGTGGGGGATTGAAATACAATTTTGTTTGGACATTGGGGCCATCCTTTCTTATAATAATTATAATGAGCATGTCACTACTGATCAACGACATAACTGAAGAATATACATGTTTACTGATAAGCCAATATAAGTAGCATTTTTTTCGACATAGTATTTGCACGCAGAAGATTTTACACCTTTTTGAATAAGTAACTATTATATACTCCGTATTACGGGAGCTCATTATACCTCTGCTAGTGCACATGCAATGGTGTTTTTATGCATCAATACTATTGAAATGGTAGCATCTTGAGATAATGTAGGGCATCTTAGTTTCTCATCTTAGTTTTGTTAGGGGTTAGGCATTTGTAATTATCTATTCTAGTTGCCGTTTTCACTTTTGTGGTATATGAAGTTTTCTGGTCTTGCTTGTCATACTCTCTTGTACTTGATAGTCTCTCTTACACACATGGTTAGTAATATACAAGTGCATTCTTGATCAAAATAGTTGTTCTGTCACACTCTTGAAGCTATAGTTAATATGTTACTTGCAGCATTTTATTGTGATTGTGGTTGCTGCTGCTTTTATAGATTAATAAAGACCATTTACATTTTTATGAGCATGTCTTGTGATATCTGGCCTGTACTTATTTTATTCTATTTTTCCCTAGCCAGCTAGTTGTGCATGTAACAGTTAGGAACAAGGATATATATATATATATGTGTGTGTGTGTGTGTGTGTGTGTGTGTGTAATATATATATATATATATATATATATATATATATATATATTCACGTGTATGTCATAGTTCAATTATGTGCTTCTCTTGAAAGTTGAATTTGGGCTAGGGTCTAATCCACTGCCCCTAAATGTTTTGGAAGAAGACACTCACATTAGTGATCATTTCATCATCTTCTTTTCGTTGTTGCATATGCATGGTACATTGCCTGTAAGGGCTTGATTGTATTTTAATTACCCTCTGACTTTTGTGCTTACATTCAGTTGGGTAAGTGGAGCTCTTGATCCAGAACAAACCTCAACTAATGATCTAGTTACATCTGTGAAAAGGTGCATCCATTCACTTTATGCTTTTATTATAACATTTTCTGTCTGTTTTCCCAGATTATATATCTAGAAAGTTTCATAACTTGTGTTGTTTGTGCTTGTGCTAGGGGTGTTTGGGCAATGGTCACAGTGTATCTTGCTTATTCTTTATTACAAGCCCCTACAACGTGAGTTGATAGCCATAGCTTTAAATGAGAAATACTCTATTTGGTTGCATTGTTTAATAACATTGCTTTAGAGTTTAGACATATTAATCTTAGTGAGTAAGCCATAGGTAGTGTGGTTGAAGAAGGTACCAGCTTTTGTATTCTGGGTTTCTCATACACTATGAGTTTAAGGATTTATTTGCTATATGCAGCCTTGAATTTCTGAGATCTTTCTCATTGCAGGATTCTTATTAGGCCACATCCTGCCATTTGGCGCCTAGTTCATGGAATGGCTGTCATATACCTTGTTTCATTAACATTTTTGCTTTTTCAGGTAAGTTTATTGGTAAAAATGTGTTATATTTTTCCTTAATTATTTTATTTTGTTTTCCAACTTCCTATTTTGTTATCTCTTATCTTTTATTATTGTTATTTCAGAATCGTGATGATGCTCGCCAGTTTATGAAGTATCTGGATCCTGATCTTGGTGTTGGTAACAAATTTGGGATTGTTCTCCAGCATTTAGACATGGATCAGCTCATTTGCCTCAGCAGTCCATGTTATTTGGCTTTTGATTATCTAGGCAAGTGGTTTCTAGTGATGCTTAAGTTCAATTATTACTTGTGCAGAACTACCTGAAAGATCCTATGGTGCTGATTGCAGAATCTATGTACCTGAAAATCCCACGAACAGGTTTAAGAATGTTTATGTATGGTTTCTACTTCCACAATCTTGTATATTCTTTTTTGGATTCTTGTTTGACTCCAGTTTTCCCCATCTTTTGGTTCACCCTTTAAAATAAAAATCTTTTAAGCACCGAGTGATTCATTTTATTATTTCACAGGATACTGTGTTTGATGAGTTTGTTCTGGCTCATGTTCTTGGGTGGTGGGGGAAAGCCATCATGATTCGTAATCAACCTCTTCTATGGGTGTTATCAATTGGGTTTGAGTCAATGGAGGTAGATGTCTTTCCAACTTTCCTTTTGCTGGAACCCTGTTAATCACTCTTATTGGAGTGCTCTGGAGATTATTGTTAATACCCTGAACATGTGTTGTTGTTCCTATCCTTGCAGCTCACCTTCCGGCATATGCTACCAAATTTCAATGAGTGCTGGTGGGACAGCATTATTCTTGATATTTTACTCTGCAATTGGTTTGGTATGAATCTTAATGTATTCCATATCTACTTTCTTGGATTTATGTAAGTGGATTCATGATAGCAGATCCCAAACTCCTTGGGAATAAGGCTTGGATGTTGGTGTTGTTGGATATATGAATGTGAACTAATCCGAGAATATATGCACCTAAACTCTACGGAGTGAGGAATGTGAAAGAAGGCTAGATTATTAATGTTATACCAACTTTATTAATTAATTTTCTAGAGAGATGATATCTGACAGGTGCACTAGAAGTCTCTAGTCCAATTTTATAATATGGATATTTGTAAATAATACTTTGTCCCAGCTTCTTTAGAATTATTATTACAAGGCAGATTAGTTTAGCATAGTCCAATTTTATAATATGGATATTTGTTATAAAAGAGTGCACAATGGAGGTGATCTTTGATTGAGAAGCTGTCTAGCATCAAGACAGACATATTCCAAAACCTATATGACATGCTCACTATTGATTAATGGCATATTTATTATGTCATGGAATAGTATGTGTCGCTATATGGTGTTTACATGCATTCGTATGCACAACTTGTAATGGTGAATGGATGTAACTTAAAGTTTTTTTTATGTGTGCTCTATAGGTATTTGGGCTGGAATGCGCACTGTTCGTTATTTTGATGGTAGAACATATGAGTGGGTTGGTATCAGCCGACAACCAAATATTATTGGCAAAGTATATTTTCCTTCTACTGTGTGTCTGTAGTCTGTATGTTCCTTCTGTGTGTTGATAAATGTAATGATTCTGTGTGTTTATCATTATGTTTCCCTATTTTAAGTGTTAATGTCTTGGTGCTGAAAACTGAGAATCTCTCCTACTGTATTATTATTGACAAACTGTTTTCCATTCCTTCCCTTTCCCATGTCTTTTCATTGCCATATTCCATTCTTCACCATTTTCTAGTTTCCCCCCCGAGTGAGATTATACTATTGTAAAGAGGTGAAGGATGTGTTAACCAGAACTTTAAAATTAAAGTTGTGAGATTTCAAATAAATAGTGATTGATTCTAGATAGAATCAAAAGATGCCCTTTTAGCCTTTTAATTTTACGTCTAGCAGTAGAAAACTACATTACTTGTAGCCTTAACTGTCAAGCTATGGATATTTTTTTTTATAAAATGCTGCATACGTTTTTTATGTTTTAGGTGAAGAGAACACTTGGTCAATTCACTCCAGCACATTGGGATAAAGATGAATGGCATCCACTTCTGGGCCCTTGGCGTTTTGTTCAAGTTCTCACTCTCTGTGGTGTTTTCTTGACAGTAGAGTTGAACACATTCTTCCTCAAGTTCTGTCTTTGGATTCCTCCAAGAAACCCTTTCATAATATGTAGATTAATTTTATGGTGGCTGATTGCGATACCTACCGTTCGTGAGTACAATTGTTACCTAAATGACAGGTAAGTTCCTTCACCACAAAGGTTACGTTACCATAAACCGATATTTGTGTCCACACTCACCTCCCTGGTATCTCTTTGCTGCTATAAATTTTCAGAAAACTGGTAAAAAAGGTGGGACCATTCTGTTGGCTTTCACTTGCCATCTGCATAGTTGAACTTCTAATATGCATTAAGTTTGGGCATGGTGAGTGCTTTCTCCATTTCCTTATACTTAACAGCTAGCATGTTCATTTACATCTTCCGTTCACTTTTAGTTTGGTATAGGCATAGGCTTTCAGGCTATCTAAAAGAAAAGTTGCAGAGGAAGCAAATAGTGCATGAAAGAGTAGAGCAGAAGTTTAGAAAAGTAAGAGAAGTTGAAAAAATAAAATGGAAAAATAGTGTGTTCATGTCTTTTATAGATGAAAATGTAGATGAACTTGCCAAAAGTGAAAGGAAGTGGAGCAAGTAGAAGTTTAACCTCTAACATTTGTCTTGTTTTTAAACTATTCAGGATTGTTTCCTGCCCCCATGCCAAAATGGTTAATTATTTTTTGGACTTCCTTCGGGATTGGCCTTGTGGTGTTCTTGTCCACATGGGCATGGCAATTGGTTAGGAGAAAGCAGCAATGAAGCCACTGGAGTAGTCTTGTTGTCATGGAAGTGGTTTACCAGAAAGCAGCAATCAATTCTCATATTGGTGTCTAATTCTTTAATTTACCTGAGATGTTTTGATAGCCATTATGTTGTAAATGCCCATTTAGGTGCGTGTTATGATAATTGTATAGGCTTTATTCCGTTTTAACTTATTAGGTTAGATCACACACACATACATGTTTAGGGAACCTCACTTGCTTATCTCTCACAGGTTAAAGCTTTGCAGATGTTTAAGTCTCATTTTGTAGCTTTGAACAGTGCCAAATTACTTCTATTTAGGAAAAAAAAATGGTACTCTTATATAGGAAAATCACATTGTTTTATCTCCTATTTAAGGTCATTGTTTTTACTCTTATTCAACTATCAATTGCAAACAAATATCAGAAAAATGATGGGTATCCAAATATTTTTCAAAATATTTTTCAAAATGATAACTAAAATTTCATAAAACTACTTGAAGAATAATCTCTTGATTTTCTAATTTACTTTAAGGTCATTCTAATACATAAACGTGGATAATAGAAGACCTTTTTTTAAAAAAAGGAAAAAGATCAAATAGACCCTTTTATTATTTATAGTCCATCAATAACTGCCACTATGCTAAAAAAACATCAGTACCCTTATATTAAAGTACTAATTTTATCGCTTACTTCAATGTTAAAAAAGAATTATTTTTAAACTGAGCGTAATTAACAAAGCACTAAAAATTAGGATGTTTTTACTTGAACTTTTTACCGTCCAAAACAAACCACACCAAACCACACCAGACTTAGATAGTTATAAAATACACAGAAACTAGACATTTACCAAACTAGTTCAAACCAAATCAGAAAATTTCAGTCCAAGTAAAAACATCCTTAAACTTGCATTATTTTTAATTTTAATTTTCAATTATCTAAGGGTTTCCGCTAAAGATTTCCAATAAACAAGTGACATATGAAGTTCATTCTAAAATGGATCGTGCCCAAGTTCAGTTTAATAAGACCACAATTTTTCTTTTCTTGGCTAAAAAGAATGAACATTCAGAGAAAATTCCAACACAACATAAAAGATGGGCACAATTACAATTACAATACATAGTTCTACGACTTCTATCAAGTCTACAGATTAAAATAACTTACTAACTTGTAATACAACCTTTAACAACTCATACAGATTGAAAGTCAGCTTCCTCTATTCTGAATCACATGAGTTTCTGAATAGCTGGCATTGGTATTCAAAATTTATGAAGGCTGGATATCAGAGGGATGGTCAGTACAAGAAACCATTTCTCCTGCATGCACACTAATTTCTGTAGTACCCTGTTGTTCAACATTTTCAGTGTTCTCTGGATTAAAATTAATAGGGAACTTTGTCACTCTAGGTTTGTCAGCCAGAATGTTTCTCTGGACTCTATCAATCAAAACCTTTTGAGGAGGCTCCTCTCGTAGTTGTTCATCACCATAGTCATTGTTGACATAGTATCCTACTCGAATAAATTCTTGTCCGACATACGAACATGTTAACAACAATACTGTCACACCAATAATATCTTCTTCACGAATTTTTGACGGGTCTGGAGGATCTGCCTGTGAATGAAAGTATTCCAGGTATGTTGAACCCAGTCAGCAAATCCAAATGGGTAATGCTTGGCATACCACACCAAGGTATTCAGTTCATGAAAAAAGAGATTTTTGTTCGCACAAACAAAAAAAATTGGTATAACTTGTCTGTAAAAACAAAAATAATCTAAAAGACATCTTCACATGAATACACCAAGACATCTAAAAAAAATATTGTCCGTGTGAACAAAAAACCTTGTTGTACAAATTATAAACTAGTTACCTGAAGCAGAAACCTGTATTTGCCGACATTCACAGGTCCAACTAAAACACTCTCTAAGAGCTGGTCATAAGTTTCATCCTCTGCAGACCCAACATAAATCAACTTCCACTCCAAATCTGTATTATACAAAAAAAATACTACGTAAAGTGATACCAAACAAGTATCCAAGAATAGTGGACCATCACGAATGTGTGTTACAACCTATCTATACAAAATATATAGCATTACAGTTTGATATAAAAGAGCCAGATTAAGCCAACAATATGAATTTGAAATAAAACCATCAAAAATATCTAGACAACCTCACTCACTACTGTATAATGTCTGCCATCTTAGTAGATTTTTTTTCTTGTTGGTCATAGTTTACAAGTGTTCCTAGCAATAGCAAGCATTGAGATGCAACTTTGTAGTTTTGCAAACATTTAAGAACATGAAATCAATAATAGGTGTTCAAGATGAACTTAAATTTGACTCTTTTCTGCTGCAAGGAAACCGCATTTATGTTTCTGAAGTGTTTTTTTAAATAAAAAAACAGTTTACATAGTTATTAGGTCTTACAGAGTTTTTATCATCCTTATTTCATACGTAGTAAAATATGTAAAGAAAAAACAGAGTATGTCAAGATTAATCCAAAGCCTTGTCTAATACCATCTATAAACTCTTCCTCAGTGTGGTTTGCTTATTGGTTTGATTAAATCTAGTCTGTTTAAGTGTGTTCAATTTTAAATACAAAAGTCAGAGAAGGAACACAATACTTTTCTATTTTCAAACTCTTATAGACAAATTAAATAGAAACAAGAAAAATACCATCTTTCAGGGAAGTGAGGCATTCATAAGAAATCTCAAACTGGAATGGATTCAGAAAAGGTGCAGGATTGTCTAAAACCGACACGTTGGTAAGATTGACGACGCTCATCCTTCCTTTCAATCTCCTGTGTAAGAATCGTAACCCTAAAAACAGGGATGGAGAAACTTACTTTATCCAGAGGGACCTTATGAACGGAACCCTAATTGCTGATTTGAAATGAAAAGTAGGCGATGCTAGACATAGTATATAGACATCATCCACAAGATTGTATATATACTCCGTATAATAATAATTGCATATAAACTGTTATGTTTTGGCGGGAGGTCTTTGTCAAAATTGAAACCCCGCCTTAGGATGACGAGTGAAGTTTTATGATACAAAGTACTCCCTCGGTCCCATAAAATAGTTCCCGCATTACTTGGATCAGAATTTAAGAAAGTAAAAACAAAGTGAAAATGTATGATTGTAGATTTGTAGTTGTGTAAGAAAAAGTTAAATGAATGTGAGCCACACAAAATTTTTCAAAAGAGGAAATGAGAAATATTTTATGAGACGACCCAAAAATGAAGCCAGAAAATATTTTGCGGGACTGAGGGAGTACAAAATTGTATGTACATAGGCAAAGTTTTTGAACAAAGGGTCCGTAGGTGTGTACAAAAATTGCATACAAATATTTTTTCCCATTGTGGTATTGTGGGAGATTTTTTCATCATCTGCAATGGAGCCTGTTGGGGTATTGGGTCCAAGCCCAATACACCCAGTCCAAAGTATAAAATAAGCCCAACACAAGCAGGAAGCCCAATGCAATCGGAAAAGCACAAGACGTCCCGAACAGGGTATACCCGAACAGCATTCGGGTATATTTGTCCACTTGAAGCAATCAGACAGAGAACTGGCATATAAACACCCACGAAGGGAAAGCAGCATGTAATGCCGAAGTACGGCAGTAGCAAGTGGAGGCATGGGTGCAAGGCGGCACAGGTAGCAACCAACCAGGTCCAGCCACGTCATCATCCCACTTACCCCCTCTTAGTATAAATACCTGCATTGAATACATGGTAAAGGGTTAGCATTTTCATACTCAAAGCTTAGCAATAGAATTATATCTCTATTCTTGTATTCAAACTCATACCGACCTACCGTTCGGGCAGTTCTTTGTAATCACATAATTACGTAATACAAGTTAGCTTCTGAGTTACTTCCGAATTCACTGTTTTATATTTTATACATTTCCTTAAACCGAACCAAACGTCCTTAATATCCAAAGCGTGTGTTGGGCTTTCGGATCTACGGGATTAAACCTCATCAGAGCCAAAGATTCATTATTTTTGGCTTGAGAATATGATGGAATAAAGAAAAATGACATACATTCACTGTGCACTTAATTTTAATATTGCGTATGCTGTTTTAGGTTAATCTGGCTACTCAATTTGAGTTTGAAGTGGTGGACAAAATATGTAGAAGTTTTGTTGTAAATCTCAAAGACAAAGCATAGTCATGTTGTGAGTTACAACTTGAGCAGTCTATACGTTTTCATGGTGATGCACCGTGGATCAACATCGAGAATTGTCGTGTTATGATTACATCTAAAAGGTTTACTTCACAACATCGAGAATTGTCGTGGATCAATAAACTGTTTGCGCTTCTTTGTTATGAAGCAACAATCAATCCATGCAATTTTGGACACGATTTTCATTATGGGTCATCCGGAAACAATCTCTCAATGCTTTAGTACATGGGTAAGATTGCATACATCCGACCCCCTTACCCCACCGTAGGTGGGAGTCTTTGCGGCACTGGGGTAAATGAAAATGAAAATGATGGTATTGTTGGAGAGCCCATTAAAAATGATTATTAATATGTCACAATACTTCATATGATTGTATAAAGAGTCATATTGAGCCTCCTTGAAATTTTTGGACGAGTGAATGCACTTGTAATTACCTTTTTGGAAAATTCAACTAAAATCGTTTCATAGCAATTTTGATAAAGTTTGTGTAACTCTAAATTATTCTTATTTTATCAATTATTATCAACCACATATACGGGCTTTTCTTAATAACAGTGTCACCCCTTCCGTCCCAATATTAATGGGACGAAAGTAGTATTGTTTTTTGTCTGTTTATAGTGGATGTTTGGATATACTTCTAAAATTGCTCCTGCTCATTCAAGGAGCAAAAAAGGATGTTGGAGTATTTGAATGAAATTGCATAAGTATTGTTGGGTGCTTCAGAATGCACATAGAAGCGGTTTTTTAGAAACTGAGGGAAACCAACTTCTGAAAAATGATTCTGATTCTTCTTATGTTTTAAAAAAGAAGCGAGAGTATAATCAATTCCAAACACTCACGAATTCTTTTTTTATACTGTCTACGTAGTACGGAGTATACGGAGTATACTCTCCAAACATCCACGGATGCGTATATTGAGAGAGTGCTTCGATTATTAAAAGATGAAATTGTGGTCGACATTAAAGTGATAAATATAAATAAAATAAAGTGTACTCACTCCAGTAGTCCAGTGCCAATTTGGGCATGGAGATTTTCTTACTTTTCAAGGAGCACTAGCATATTGGGTGGGAATGGGTTGGGTGGGGTCGACTTCGGTGTGACACGTGTTTATTATGTGTAGTTCATGGAGGTTAAGTTTTTTTTGCTAAAAATGCTTTTAATATAAGGATTATAAGTATAGTTTTCAACTCAATAAAAAAAATTAAAAAATAAATTTTGTTTGTAATTAAAACTGAATCTTCTTTATAGTGTTTCAAATTTTAGATTAGAATTCTAATCACCTTTCATACTATAAACTATCTTTTTTCCAATCAAAAGTATATATATGTATTCTTAATTAACATTTTTTATGTTTAGATAAAAAACGTTAATGAACATGCATGTTTCATGAGGTGCCATTTACGGATTAATTAACATTTTGATGTTTATGCATGTATATCTAAACGTGCATTAACGTTTTGGTTTTTTAACATTTTGGTTTTTTTTTTTTCATTTTACAATTGTAAATTGCAAATACGAAGTTAGTGAAAAAGAATCAGAAAAGCCAGTTTACATAAAACATTTTTGCCATAATATGATTGTTGGTGTACATTTCTGTCATAAACGTGGCAAAATCGTATGCTTATGATTTTTTTAGTGACAAAATCGTATACAAAATCTTATGATAAAATCCAAAAATCCAGAAAATCAGATTTTTTTTCAAATACTAAGAAATAAGAAATTAGAAATATTGTCTTTACTGATTTTTGCGGGTTCGGGTGGTGCTTACGAGATGAAGAGGGCGGGTTCGTGGTCTGGGCTGCACTTCCATGGTTAGGAAGATTGTCACTGTTGGAAGCTGAATTAATGGGGATCAGAGAAGCTCGTAGTTGGCTGCAAAATTTGGAGTGGCCTAGTGTTGACGTTGAATCTGATGCATCTCGTGCTATCTCGGATATTATAAATGGCGCCAACTGCTCTTTTGTGGGCTTGATTGCTGAAGATATTAGAGATATTGTGGAGCACTTTTCTTGCATTTTGTTTTCTCATATTGGGCAAATTAACGAATAAGCTAGCTCATGCCATTGCTAAAGCTGCTTGTTCCTTATCTGATTTTCACTCTTGGTTTTATGTTCATCCATCTTTTATTCTCCCTGTATTTGACAATAATTTGATTAATGCTAGTTAAATTTTTTTCTTGCCAAAAAAGAAATTAGAAATACAAAATAGAAGTATGGAAATTGGCAAAATCCATGTTAAAATCCTGAAAAACATAAGAATAGAAATATGAAGAAGATGATGAAGGAGAAGGAGAAGGAGAAGAAGAACAGACAAAACCCAAAATCCAAAGGAAAATATAGTCAATGGTGGTGGATGGCGAAAGCGGCGAAGCGGAGGTGACGAAGGCAGCGACGGTGGAAGAACCATGCGGTGGAGTAGGCGATGCGACAAATCTAGAGGGAAAAGATGAGATGCCATTACTCTTTGCTTTAGGGTCTAGAGAAGGAATCCAATCATCCATCGATATATGAAGTGGGAAGAGGAGCGAGAATGGGTAAATGGGTTCAGGGGCAAAATTGGGATGCTAATTCTCATATGTTTAATAATAGGAGTGAGTTGATCCTATTAAGGGAAAAAACATATCAAGTCCTATTTTTGCATTTCACTATTGTTTTAGTCCTATATAGGGTAATTATTATTTTTTGTTTAACACCATTTTTACGCCAAACATTTAAATAAATTTCAGATTTTCAGATTGAGGATCAACCTTGACACAATCCATTATCATGATGTGTGATTCATCAACTACCCTTAAAAAATAGACTCGAGTTATGTTATCTGATCCGTTAGATGGTAAATTTCACGTGAATAGTATTTTTCAAGTTTGCAATAACTAGATAATAGAAAATCTTCTAGCCAATTTTAAACACCTAACCTTGGGAAGAAGAGAATTGAATTTAGAAAAAATGTAGTTGTAAGCGGAAGTGCCTAGCATCGGTCTAGGGTTAGATTGGGCAGTGGCGCTTTATTCCAGCGTCTGTCCGGATAGGGAGGGGTTTCCTTTGAGGTTTCTTTTCACGATCAGGACAGTGATCTAGTCTGTGTGTGACTGATGGGGAGAGGAGTGGCTACCAGGGACTCTGTGATCGATTGGCAAGCAATCACAGGGTTGTTGGTGAGACAACTTCGTAATCCGCAGGGAGTTTTCTCACGCAAGCTTCTTCACCTTTTCGTCCGCAGTATTTTCCGTTTCGCAGCAATTCACTTCACTCACAACGAAATTTTCTCGGCGAGATGGAATCCAACATAATTGATGCGAGGAAGCAATCAAGTAGGATGCTGATTCGACAACAACTCGTGGCAGGTTCCACGCATTATGCGATCTTGGATCTGCGTCGGCTAGGATGGTAAGACCGATTGTCTATGGCTGATGGTGACTGGGATGGGGGCTGTACCAATTGTGTTTGACCTAGGTGGAACGCTGTCGTTATGGGTCCTGATGAAAGGGGGAAATTGGGCTTCAATTGGCTGTTGGGGGATCAACATGGGGATGGCATGTGGATTAATCGCCCCCCTCCTGAACCGCCGCCATGGAGGAATTGCGCAATTAGGTTTTGGAAGAATGCTTTATTAGTTATTATTTGTTATTTTCAGTACAATTTGTTTTTTTTTTCATTCTTGTGTTTTGTTTTGTGGTCAGTTTCATACTTGATGTCGTTGTTGCTTGTTTAGTTAAGAGGACTGAGAGTTCAGCTAAGTATTAAGTTGTTAGATGTTTGGGGATCTTTTTGGTTAGCTATAGCTGGTTTAAACCCGATACACGTTTAGCGATTCGTGTTGCTCCTTCAGGGGTGACCGTTTCTATGTCTACTCGTAGGGTTGTCCATCGTTATGGGTGGAGGATAGCCGTTGTTAGTGGTCTTTATGTGTTTGATGTAACGATCATGTTTTTAATGATATTAATGTAAGACGAGCTTTCCTGTAATAAAAAAAAAAAAATCTTCTAGCCAAAGGTAGAAAAAAATCACATTTTGATGGCGGTATGCAACAAAATAGGCACAGATTATGTTAAAGATGCAATGGATTAGTCACGAATTTACAAGACGGGGAATATACCACCAATGAAATTAAAAGATGACAAAATAAATGAGAGCAATACCTCCTATGAGTCATGAGAATGTTTAAGCTTAGTAGTCATATAATCAATTAGAACCAGGTTTAGTATTTATCATTTTAAATCTAAATTCAAAACATTAAATACACTAACTTATTTATAATATTCGTTGAGTGATACTGTTGTCAATTTTAAAAAGAAAGCAAGTTTGATAGTTATTGTTTTACTGAAGTTCGAATACGATTAAAATTGGTGAGTAATAAAAGAACAGAAGAAATACTAATGAATACTTACATATCTTTAGAACTTTTCGTGAAAAACATTTAATATTACGCTAAATTCAAGCTCGAAATATTTATAAGAGCATCTTCAATGCTCTAATGTGCACGGTGCACATGTGACATGAGTTATAGCCACATAAGTATTAGCAAATAAATTATTTCTCTCCTTATTTAAATGATTTTATACAATTTTGGTAAGTTTTTCCCTGCAATGTCAACATTTAGACGCTCTCGTTGACATTGTGGAGAAAAACTTACCAAAACTATATAAAATCATTTAAATAAGGAGAGAAAGAATTTATGTACTACTCCCTCCGTCCCCCTAAGTTTGGGACGGAGAGGTGTGGTGTGGTTTTTAAGAAAAAGTGGAATTGTGTGATTGGTATTGAATTGATAAAGTGTAAATAAAGTAAGAATGAATTCTAACCACTCAAATGTTACCAAATATGGTATGAGACAAACTTAGTGGGACGGACGAAAAAGGTAAAACGGGACAAACTTAAAGGGACGGAGGGAGTAATATTTATGTGGTCATCTCTCATGCCACTTGTGCACCGTGCACGTTATAGTACTCCATATTAATATTTCATCCAAAAAATATATATAGTATTAATATATTTTTGTTGTGTTTTTCACTTACCTATATGTGTCAAAGAACAGAGTTAACTAGATTACCGTAAAGTTGAGCTTTTATCATTTTTAGTCCTGTGAGGCTGTGACTACAGTGTTAATAACATCTTTGGTAATGGACTTTGATTTTATATTTTTAGTCTTTCGAAATTGAGAGGAACACTTTTAGTCATGCACTTAAAAACTTAGCACATTTAGGGGTGTTTGTAAACGGTGTTTCAGCTAAAAAATAGCGCTTTGACCACTTTTGGTGTTTTCGATGAGTGGAAACATTGTTTGGTAAATAGCGGTTTGACACTAGCTTTTTTGGACGGAACCGTTGAAATGAAAACGCTGCAAATAGGAGAGTTTTGGGTTAGCCTTTTGAAAAATGGCGTTTTGTATTAATTCTATGGCCAAATAGCTAAATTATCAAACATCTTCTGGAAACCCGCATATTTTATTCCGCTGGTCAAACCCGCTGATTGAATCCGCTATTAACAACACGCTAACATAATCCGCCGCTAACCGCTAAATGCCAAACACGCACTTAGTTAGTGAGTATTACTCCCTCCGCCCCATAGAACGATTTTGACTTTCCTTTTTTGGACGTCTCATATATAAGTTCTCATTTATATTTTAGGGAATATACTCCCTTCGTATCTATTTAGTTGTCTCACTTTCTATTTTGGGACGTATCAGATTAATTGTCACATTTCCCTTTTGGAAATAAACTCACTCAAAAAGTAGTTACGGTACCGCTACAGTACCAAAACCTTTTACTTTTCATAAAATCTACAACAATTGTTTTAAACTACGTAAAAAACAAATTTGTCAAGTAATTAGATACGTGGGGAGTAATTAACAACCTTAAATGAAAAATTAATCATTTAATATAAAAAGTAATGCAATTATAACAGCGCAGTTATCAACACTGACCCTATTATATTAAATAGCTAATAAAATTATTTCTCAAAATGTACTAGAACTACCTTATTTAATTACTGTCTAAATAACTGTGTCATTTTTATCACGAGAACCTTTTAATGGACGAAGGTGGTATAAATTAGACACTTTAAGTGATCAACTATGGTTTTGTCATTATAAGACGAAGATTAAATATGTCGATATAATAATTGAAAAATAAAAAATATAATTTTTAATGATAATTGAAAGGTTATAGCATGTTTAATTACATTAGTCTAGTTCTCCCTTTTGGAAAATTTTCTCTCTCTAGGGTTACCTTCGGGTAACGCTTAGCGTTTTTTCGTCCGCCATCGACTTCGTCGAGGGGCGGGGCTAGGGTTTTTCCGGCCGTTTTGTGGATTCTCGTTTATTCGTATTCGGTAATTCGGCTTTGGGAAGGGATTCAATCGCAAAAGAGGGTTGGTCTGTTTCGAGGGATTTAGTGCAGAGACGGGTGACGGTTGATTCGAGGCGGCTGGATCGAAGGAGCTTCGAATTGCGGCAAGGTTCTGGCAGAAGGTTAAAGCAACAGTTTTTGCATGAAAAGCCTCGTGGACAAGTACAAGAAGATGGCGATTGGGGCAGAGGAAGAAGAGTTGGATCTAGATGAAGCTGATGTTGAGGTTGTGACGGATGAGCGGCGGGCGCGTCCCCCTCCTGAGCCGCTGCATGGAGTGCAAGCAAATCTAAGGGTTGAAAGAAGATAGGTGAACACTATTTTAACTTTATTTTATTCTGTTTGTGTTTTTCTGTCGAATTGCAGGTTGTTTTGGACGTGTTCTTTTTTCCTAGCAGAGAAATTCTTGAATTTAGGTTGGGTAATGAGAAGTCTGGTTTGTCAGTCATTGGCTCAGTTAAGCCCATTACAGGATCATCGAATGTTATTGATTTTATAGAGGTGATAGATTCTCAGTCTGGTTCGACGGCGGACGACAAACATAAGGTTTTTTATCGTTTTGTTTACTTGTTTATCTTTGATTGTATTCTCGGTCATGTGACGAACGTTATATTGATTTAATATATTAGTTGGATTTGATGATAAAAAATGATAATTGAAAAGTTAAATATGCAAAAATTTCAAATAAAAGTATTCCTCCGTATAATTATTTTCCTCACACGAGAGTGGGGAAAGACTAAAAAAGGAAAGTTATTGTTCGTAACAGTGAATTATTTTTGTGATTTAAGTAAAATAAAAGTAGTGAATTAGCGATCCACCAAGAAAAACATATTGTCCAAACGACTCGTCCGCACTTCCTCGCATCCCCATTGAATTGTTTTGCAGTGCGTATACGCTGCAACCGGCGCAGCATGAGCATTATGCTCCTGTGCCCAAAACCGCGTCGTTTGAAGCATGCTACTCCAACCTGAAAATTCGCGTGTTACTATTCACGCGCGTGAACAGTAACCTTTTTTTTTCATTGTTCAGGAACAGAATGTGATGTAACTCGTGTGTAATAAAATGTAACTCGCGTCATTGATAAATGTAACTCAAGTCCAGTCGAAATGTAATTTGTCAAATACATAGTATAAGAAATAAAATTTGATTTCAATGAAAACAAAGAGTCTAATTGTCCAATTATGTTACATATAAAGAGTGTGTACGTTTTGTTTTTAATATCAAGGTTATAAAAATGCTTTTTTTTTATAAAAAAAGTTTTTGTTTGAATAGCATGGGCTTATTGGGTTGTGTAACTCGCATTATATTTTGATGTAACACGTGTTTTGGCAAATGTAACTCAAATGTAAACAGGATGTAACTTGTTAAGAAAAGTTGACATGTAACTCACGGTATAAAATATGTAACTTAAGCAAATCTTGATGTAACTTAAGTGTGCGCAAGATGTAAGTTGAGTATGGTCTAAAATAATTTATAGGGGGTCATCTTCAACAAGTAAAAAATCTATTATAGAAAAAAATAACTGTGATCATGTTTTTCATATTTTAATAAATATAGGAAATTAATACAATTGAAGAAGAATACAAAAGAAAAAGAAGAAAGAAAATCAGGAAGAATTGCAATAGAAATTGATCGAAGGGAAAGCAGGGAAAGTGGATCGGTGGAAGCTTTTTGCTCTGTGATAATAACATACGAATCATGATTTCAAAAAGTAATTAAGAAGTTAGATAAAATATACAACAACAATTGCCCAGGGAAGGAATTAGTGCGTCGGGGGATGGTGGGAAAAAATAAAATCGTGAAGGAGAAGAATAGCAACCGGCTAAAGAAGAACAGAAACGATGCCGTTTTGGGTACCGGTATACCATGAGCATGGTATACCGATCGTACGGTATAATTTGCCATTGTTTTGCATTGTTGTTCACAATTGATTACGTGCCGGTCCATTGCCACCAGTCCACAACCAAATCATGGCTGCACCGACGTCGTCGGCGTTGTCGAACATCATGCTAGCAGTCTACAAGAACTATTGTGTGTCTATATGTGTGTAGAGAACTATTGAATGTACTAAATTAATAATGTGAAGTTATTTAAAGAAGTTTGGAACTCACTAAAGCTGTGTTGAAGTGTGTGGAATCCTCTTAAACATATTGAAGAATTATGAAACTCTTAAAATCTTTCCAGAAGAGTAGAGAAGCTTGTGGATATTTCTTGAAAAAATGTAGATGTATAGTGGTGAATAACAAATTATAGAGAAGCTTTGATGAGATTAGTATATAACTATATATAAAGAAACTTCCCATTTACATGAGAATGTTGAGGAGAGCTCTTGAGTGAGTCAAAGTGAGATCCTCGGCTCCTTTAGAGATGAGAGTGAGAGCCTTCTTGTGAAAGAGGATAGCTCAAAGATATTATTTGATGACTGTGAGCTAGTGAAGACTTTCTTGAGGGTGGGAGGAGACAATCCCCGAAGACTTCTCATAAGTGTATGTGATCGAGTTAGGTAGAGTGAAGTAGTCTTATAGACAAAGAGTGAGTGATAGTAATACAAAGTGACATTGTCCGATTGACTCTTTGTATTATAAGTGTGTGGATGAGTATATAAGAGCTTATGAGCTCGTGATATTGGAAAATGTTGTGGGTTGTGTTTTCCTAACATGATGTTATTATATAACATTTTGAACAAATAAAACTCATATATATGAGTAGTCTACCTAAATTCTAGATACGAGTAAAGAAGTATCTAATGAACGTAACTAATTTGTCCTAAAGTAGTACACTTTTATTGTTTTTATTATACTTTGAGTAAATATACAATAATTTTTAATCTTTAGTATACCCCCTTCGAAAAATATCTAGCTCCACCACTGTTTTTTTTTTTGTGTTTTTTTCATTTACCTATACCTGTCAAAAAACAAGGTTAACTAGATTATTGTAAAGTTGAGTTTTTATCACTTGTAGTCCTAAGACTATAGAGTTAATAACATTTTTGGTAATGGATTTGGATTTTATATTTTTATTCTTTCGAATATTGAGAGAGACACTTTTAGTCTTGCATTTGAAAATTTCTCACATTTAGTCATTGAGTATTACCTAGTATAAAATTGACACTTTAAGATCAACTATGGTTTTGTCATTATAAAAAGATATTAAAAATGTCAATATAATAATTGAAAAAAAAATTCATTGTAACAAGAGTGTGGAAAGACCGAAAATGGAAAGTTATTGTTCGTAATACTGAATTATTTTTGTGATTAAAGTAAAATAAAAGTAGTAAATTAGCGATCTAGCATGAAAAACAGATAGTCCAAACGACTCGTCCGCAATTCCTCGCATCCCCATTGAACTGTTTTACACTGTTGTTCACAATTGATTACGCGCCGGTCCATCGCCACCGGATCATGGCTGCACCGACGTCGTCGGCGTTGTCGAACATCATGCTAGCAGTCTACGAGAAGAAGACAGTGAGCGTGGACCTCTACCGCCCTCTCCGCAACTACATCACAATCAACTACTCCGAACGGGAAGCTCAGAACCTCGAGGACGACCTCGAAACCCTCAAGCTCCTGCGTTCTGATATCGAGCGTGGCGCTTCCGACTCCCTGCCTTCCCGTCGAGATCTCCTCCAGAGCTACTTTAAAGCTATGTGCGCTGTCGAGTCCCGCTTCCCCATTTCACCTGAAAAGGATCATATCAATTCAGTGACGTTTACCTGGTACGACGCCTTCAAGAACAGGCAGAAAGCTGCCCAGCAGAACATCCATTTAGGTAGATTGACTTAGAATTCGTTCTTGGTGACCCAATTCGGATAATTGGATTTCCAAGGGGCACACAGTTGATGATTTTTTTTGGACTACTTGCGATGTATAAAATGCTCTATTATATGCATTAGGGTGGACTGGCATTTGAATTTTATCAACCTGGACAACAGAAAGATTCCCGAATACTTAGCATTTTCTTGTAGCAGTGAATCTAGCTACTAAAACATATTAGTTTTATTTGTATTCAATCATTTAAATTATTCAGATGGAGTGTGTGTATTCATTGTTTATGTGAAATCATTTGTCATAGCATTTAGTATGACTTTAGGTGCTTCATTCATTGACAAAATATTTCTTTTAATAGAAAAAGCTGCAGTGCTGTTCAATCTGGGGGCAATTCACAGTCAAATTGGGTTGAGTTTTGATCGATCGTCTGTTGATGGGAGAAGGCAGGCCTCACACTCATTCATTGCAGCAGCCGGAGCATTTGCTTTCTTGAGAGACAATGTAGCAATGAAGGCGTCTATGGGGAGTTCTACCACTGTGGATGTGTCCGTGGAGTGTGCTGGGATGTTAGAAAGGCTGATGCTTGCTCAGGCTCAGGAATGTGTATATGAGAATACAATTGCCAAAGGAAGCAGTCCTGTTGTCTGTGCAAAAATTTCAAGACAGGTGGGCATTCTAAAGTAAAATTTTGATAGGAACCCTCTTGTATTAGACTAATAATAGAAGTATTAATAAGAATATTAGTAATAAGGGTACTTGAGGTATTGTAGAGTATAAATAGACGGAAGGGGGATTTAGAAAGAAGGCTTTTGGGACTTTGGTCTGGGAACTGGGAAGATTAGAGACTGACGATCTCTTCTCTTTTGGGAGGCTTCTGCCTAGGTCGCTGTACTGTTCATCTTCTTCAATGAATAATTTCAGTTTGTTTCTTGATAATAATTCCTGTAATTGCTGTAATCTTGGAGGACTCTAACAAATTTCCTTTTGGCTGGCATTTGTTGCCAGTAATGATGAATACTTTAATTCCAATTTTAAAGCATGCCTTGATCTCATTATTGTATGCACACATTTACGTTGTAATAGCCTTTCATCATGCCTTTGTTTTGGATATAACTTTTGCTGCTTCTTAGCTCTTCAGTCTTCACCATCATCCACATACCACAATGGACTTCATTCAGGAAGAAATTACTTAAATGGTCTAACCACATAGTATACCCATGATAACAGGTTGGGATCTTTTATGAGGAAGCTTCGGCAGCTTTAAATGCTGCACCTCTTAACCAGCACTTTGAAAAAGCATGGATTGCTCACGTCCAGCTTAAGGCGGCTCTGTTCTATGCTGAGGCTTGTTATAGGTTTGGTTTAGAGCTCCATGGGAAAGAAGAGATAGCTGAGGAGATTGCTAGGTTGAAGAGTGGGATCAGTGCCCTATCTGAGGCAAAAAAGACAGCACCAAGAGGGACAGCGCAGCAGCTATTAGATGCAATCAACAAATTAGAAGTCAGGCTAAATCAAAATTTGGAGATAGCTGTGAAGGAGAATGATAGAGTCTATCTCATGAGGGTTCCTCCTGCTAGTTCTTTAGCTCCTCTTCCAGCCTTTTCAATGGTCAAGCCTTTTCCCATGACTGAGGTGCTGGATGCAAGCAAAGAGAAGATGTTTGCAAGTCTTGTTCCTGACAACAGCGCAAAATCTCTTTCCAGGTATACCGAAATGGTTGATGATGTTATTAGGACTCAAGCTGAGAAACTTCAACAAGGTAGTGAACTAGCTCGTGTGAGGCTCAAGGAAATGGACTTGCCTGACTCAATTTTGGCGCTCGAGGGAAGTATTTCTCTGCCTACAGACCTGAGAGGCGAAGTAGAGGCAGTACAAGTCTGTGGTGGCCCAGCGGCATTGGAAGCAGAGCTTCAGCAACTCAAAGATCTAAGTAGGGTGAACCATGAGCTTTTGGTGCAAGCTGAGGAGCTTTTGCAAAAAGAGGCAACCGAAGATGCAAAATTTAGGAGCCAATTTGGAACACGGTGGGTTAGGCCCCAATCTAGTACTCTAACAAAAAATCTGCATGACAGATTAAACAGGTATGCCGCAAATTTGAAGCAAGCTGCAGAAAGTGATGCCAGAATTGAGCGATCTGTGAGAGATCATTCAACACTCATGTCAATCCTTGACCATCGCCCAGTATGTATATTTGCAGAAATTTTATTTTGTTTTTCACATAAAAGAGTTGGGTGTTGAATTCTCTTATTGATTTAGACTGTTGCTCATTTATTGTCCTAGATTGATTGTAAGACTTAAGAAGGCACATGACTGAGCGGTTATATCACTACATTGATTAAGCTTACAAACTACAGTAAACATGTGTTTGTAAGAGACATATGATAAATTTTGAACACAGATTAACTATTTATGTGAGGGTGCGCATGTCATTCTATATTTACTTAATCTGTCTCATGTAATGGTTTAACATTTAATTTTGTATTAGTTAATACAATTTTAAATTTTGGCTTGGGAATATGATGGACTAAAGCAAAATTGATCACTAAACTGTCTGCACTCCTTTGTTATGAAGCAGCAGTCAGTCCATACAATTTTCGATGAGATTTTCACTATGGGTCATCCGGAAACAGTCTCTCTGTGCTTTAGTGCGGGGTGAGATAGCGTACATCCGACCCCCCCTTACCCCACCGCAGGTGGGAGCCTTTGCGGCACTAGGGTAGTGATGATGATGATGAAATACAATTGATTTAGTTGAAAACTTCATGTGAAGTACTGTTGAACACAAACAACAAAATCTGAGTGTCTATTCTATCGGAACATTTTAACCCATTTAGACAAGATCAGAGCCTAATTTTGCCAGACCTGCAACTACAGACTGAGTGAAGTCATTTATCTTAGTCAACTGAATTGGTTCATGCTTTACTTTCGTTCTCAGCCAATCTCATTGTATTATTTATGATAGAGCTAGTAAATGCAATTCTTACCCTTCGCTCTTCTCTTTGGTAGATTGAGTCTGTACTCCCATCTTTGGCAAGACCAATTATGTCTCTGGATGCCAATGAAGATGCTGTTGTGGGAGCACTGAAGCACAGCTTGGTAATTTGCTTTGTTACCGGCAGAACTTTCTTTAGCGATTTATCTAAGTTGGTGGCTTCTAGAATTTTATGTTGTCTTCTTATCACATTTTCTGTGTTTATCTGGCTATAACGGGTGATGCAAAGTGGTTCTGTATGTTGCATTTTTGAGAAAACAACAAAGAAAATAATATTGTATTGATGATATACAAAGGTTTATATAAGAATATTACTCAGTTTACCCTACGGCATGCTAGGGTTTCTATACTTCAACAGTTTCTAAGGATGTTTTCTTTTGGACTGTTTTCACTCCCAGACCAGGCCAGATTTTCATTGTTATAAAATACACAGAGACCAGTCAGTTACCAGACTAGTTTAGACCAACAAATTTCAGTCATAAAGAAAACTTCTGTTACGGATGCGTTTTTAGGGTTTTAGTTAATTAGAAGGAGTCCAGTTTGATGTTAATTAGGAGTCCAGTTTGATGCTATCTTTATATTTAATTTAGGGTTTCTTTTAATTAGAAGAGGAGTCCAGTTTGATGTTATCTTTATATTTAATTTAGAGTTTTAGTTAGAATTGGAATAGGACTTAATCATGTAAAGGCAGAATGCCTATTTATAATTCTTTGGAGGAATAATAATCATGGATCATTAAAGTTATTCCCAGAGAAGTCACGGACTCCCTCTCCCCCTCCCTGCGCTCTTCCAGCCACGGGCAAGAAGAAGAGCAACCCTAGCAGGCAGGTTAATACCTCAACCGGGTACCCTGCTACCCCGTGTCGTCCCTGGACCCGTTCTCAATCCCAGAACCCTAACAATTTGGTACCAGAGCCGTCAAGATCCATGGCGCCACAACCGCAAGATGATTTAGCCACCATGATGAAGGAATTCATGGAGACGATGACCGCCATAGAAGGGCAGATTGCCGCTCTATCTCTGGCAGTCCACAAACGCGATTTGAAGTCAATAATAACGGGGGAAGATGAAGTGGATAACAGTCAGGTGAATGGTCATACGTCTTACAAAACCATGAACCCCTGGAGACCACAATATGTGAAGATGGAATTCCCAGTATAAGATGGCAACTCTGACCCTATCAGCTGGTTGAAAAGGTGCGAAAAATTCTTCTTGAATCAAGAAACTCCTAGTGCTGCCAAGGTCAATGTTGTTGCATTCCACTTGATAGATGATGCACAACCCTGGTTTGACCAGATGATCGAGGAAGAAGGTGACGTCAACTGGGATAGGTTTAAAGACCTTTGCCTGGAGCGTTTTGGGCCCCCTCTGAGTTCTAACCCGGTAGGTGATCTAAAGCTTTTGATGCAAACAGGGACAGTTGATGAATATTGTGGCCAATTTCAGAAAGCCTTAGCAAGAACTTCAAAAATACAGCCCAACCTTCAGATTGCTTTGTTTGTTGCCGGTCTCCATCCACACTTACGGGCTGATGTGGAGATAGCCAAACCAGGCAACCTGGGTTATGCAATGAACCTTGCAAGGACATTGGAAGCAAGGCAAGCACTGACGCTTGCACCTGTCAAAGTCTCAGGTACTGCAACAGATATGAAACAACGTAGACCGCCACGGCTTAGACAAGCGCTCACGACAACAAGGGCAGGAAATCCAATTGTTAAGCGACTGACGAAGGATGAAATGGCAGAAAGATGAGCAAAAGGGCTATGTTATAATTGTAATGAACAGTCGACGATGAATCACCGATGTCAGAAGCTTTTCTTGATCGAAATAGAAGATGAAGAAGAAGATGGCTTCCCAGCCTTGGAGTTGTTTGCCAATGCTATAAGTGGCACTATTAGTTCAATGGCCCAAATAAGGCCACATGGGAGCCGTTGAGTCTTTTGTCGCTGCTTATCCAATATATGAGCTTGGGGACAAGCTCAGTGTCGAGGGAGGGAGTGACGTTACGGATGCATTTTTAGGGTTTAGTTAATTAGAAGGAGTCCAGTTTGATGTTAATTAGGAGTCCAGTTTGATGCTATCTTTATATTTAATTTAGGGTTTCTTTTAATTACAAGAGGAGTCCAGTTTGATGTTATCTTTATATTTAATTTAGAGTTTTAGTTAGAATAGGACTTAATCATGTAAAGGCAGAATGCCTATTTATAATTCTTTGGAGGAATAATAATCATGGATCATTAAAGTTATTCCCAGAGAAGTCACGGACTCCCTCTCCCTCTCCCTGCGCTCTTCCAGCCACGGGCAAGAAGAAGAGCAACCCTAGCAGGCAGGTTAATACCTCAACCGGGTACCCTGCTACCCCGAGTCGTCCCTGGACCCGTTCTCAATCCCAGAACCCTAACAACTTCCTAAGTCTTCAGATGTCACACTCCGATAGCTGTTATTGGTAGCAATTGCTTTATATGTTTTTTCATACAGAGTACTATTTGAAGTTTTTTTGTTAAATGAACTATTTTGTCATTAACCCTATAAACTTGCTTTAACATTTTATATTGCATCTGCAGAGGCAATTAGAGAGTCTTGGTGCTCAAAGAGCTGGCCTTGAAGACATGCTGAAGGAGATGAAGAGGAAGGTAAATTAAGCTACTGGGTTATTAGTAGCTTAGCTATTGCATGGCTTTGGTTGAGGGAAATAAGCAATATCACTAACTTGTGTGGCTGGAGGATTGCATTTTGGGTTTTATCTTATTTTTTAATCCTTTTTATTTTATCTTTTTTATCTTTCTTATGTTCTTTAACCTTTTATCCTTTTAATCTTATTTTTAATCCCTTTTTATCTTATTTTTAATCCTTTATATCTTATTTTACATCCATTTTATCTTATCTGTATCCTCATCTTGTCTTTTTTTTGTATCTTTTTATCTTATCTTATCTTTTGTTTTTATCTTTCTTATTTTTTAGCTCCGTTTTCATGTGTCGATTCATGTTAGCTGACCCCAAACTCTTTTGGGACCAAGTTTTGGATATTGTTGTTGTATTAATTCTTTATAAACATTATAAATGTATGCATCCTCTTTTCACATTTTTATTACAATCTTCCTTCACTTACAGAGTTTGTATGCTGCTAGAAAATAACCATGTTTCTTTAACTCATATAACGTTGGTGCTGGCAAGGATCGCATGATCTTTATATGCTCTTTATATATTCTCCTAGTGTTTCCATAGACTGGAAGCCACTGTTGCCCAGTAGTTATTTCCACCATGTCATTACAGTTGTTCCAATTTCATGTTCAAGTGTTGCACATCTAGATTAAGAGTACTTATTTTACTGGTGAGATAAATATTCATCAATTAAACTAGTAATGATGAATTGGCTGAACGTAATTTTGATGACGCATGAAAGATTATGCACTGCGTCGCTAGGTTAAGCAACTTGCTTTACAGTGTCTCTAGGTTAAGCATTTGTTTAATTAAGGACTAAAAAGTTTCGCAGACTTGCTTTACAGTGTCTCTAGGTTAAGCAACTTGCTTTACAGTGTCTCTAGGTTAAGCATTTGTTTAATTAAGGACATGCTCCCACTGACCAAACCCCAGCTTATTGAGTACTTAAAACAGGGAACAGGCTGGCTGTATATCTGTTCATTCTCAGGTTCTTTCCTTTTGCTAAGATATACGAAGTAGAATTTAAAGTGGTAGAAATTATTCTTAATTTATTTTCCAGGATGATATCTTGCCCAAGTTAATGACATCTCCTGGCTCCCTTGAAGATCTTTTCAGAAAGGAGATTGGGAAGTATGCCAATATTTGCGAAGAAATTTCCAAAAATCTTGAGGCCCAAGAACAATTATTGATACAAATTCAGGTATTCATCTAAATCTCTAAGTTCACATTTCCTTTTTGTAGTTTACTCGTTCATAAAACCCATTTCCTGTCCAGGCTCAAAATGAGGATTTTGCTGCAATCTTCAATCTTGAAGATTATAAAGGTACAGAGTTAAATTGAACGCTTTAACTATAGGTCCATTCTTAGAACATCCATGGTTCCAATTTGAGATTGTAATGCATTACTGACTTATTATACTTATGATTGCTGAGGTTTCCAATGATACTCAGTGCCAGAAACCTTTATAGTACATTATTACATGGAGCCTGAAGAGTGAAGAGAAAATTGTATGGCAGTAATGTGATTCAGTCTGTACAACTCCCTATTTATAATAAATGTATATAGGAGCGTAGAAGATGGGACAAGCCCACTAGAGTTAGGATTTCCTTAGGAGCTCATCTATGCTTACTGCTTAGCACTCTCCCCCCTGGGGGAGTCCCCCACAAAAAAACTGATGTGGTGCATACATGTTATATGTGTCGATGTTTTGTCCTGTCTAACTGTCTGGAGACACAGGACTAGAGGCGATGTTACTTGATAATTACTTGATATGTGCTACAGTTTCATATTGTAACTCGGGAAGTAGATATATTTCGCATATCTAGTTACCCATGTCTAAAATCATAGCATAAGATTTAACTCCTTCACTGGATCTTGTAGCATCCTACTTTTTTCTTTTCCATTAGATACATTACCAACCATTGTAATATAATATCCAGATAGGAATGTAGCATCCTCTAAACAGAGATCTTGTTAAAGCAGCACCAGAATATCTTATAACTTGGGTGTGGCCTTTATCTATTTGTTTCTTTTAAATGCTACAGCATCCCGTGAGAAGATGTACAAGCAGATTGAATCTGGCATAGCGAAGTATCGAGAAATCAAGGATAATATTAATGAGGGATTAAAGTTCTACGTTACTCTTCAGGTATAAATTCTTTTAACTATTTTTTTTAATATTAGTTGTCGTCGGTCACGATGGTCAATCATGGTGTGGAGTATTTGTCAAAACTAATTTAACTTGGAAGCGCCATCTGCATCCTGCAAGCCCTTGCCTAGACTGAATGGTGGTATTCGTACCCAGTGAAATGGGATAGGAGCATAATTAAAAGATAGGTCCTAACAGCCATCGTTGTACTCCATATATATATATATATATATATATATATATATATATATATGAGGAATGATCCTCTCAGGCGCGCCTGACAGGAAGGGCTGCGCGGACTTGTGATAGGAACCCACTTATATTAGACTAATAATAGAAGTATTAATAATAATATTAGTAATAAGGGTCTGAGTACCCTAGTATAAATAGACGGGTAAGGGAATTAGAAAGGAGGCTTTTGGACTTTAGGTCTGGGACTGGGAAGATTAGAGATTATCCGTCTCTTCTCTTTGGGGGCTTCGGCCTTGTTACTGTTACTATTGATCTTCTTCAATAAACATTTTCAGTTTTTTTCTTGATCTTCTTTCTGTAAACTGTTCTGGATTTTGGAGGTTTCTATCATTGGTATCAGAGCCTTACTTCCTGGAGACGGAGAATCTGAAGCATGGAGGAGGATTTCTACATGACACCTCAAATGGAAGAGAGTTTTGATAATATTGACCGACTGATGAGGGAGTCAAACGCTAGGTTAGCGACGATGATGGCTGATATGCAAGCGACGATGCAAGCTGGCATCGCAGAATTGCAGAACCGACTTAAAAGTTGTTCGCGGAATCGATCGCACAAATCGCATAGGTCGCATCGCGACTCTCTTCATCGACGTACGCAACATCCAATCGACTCAGAAGAATCTGAAGAACAGAGTCTTCGCAGAAGACCTGGAGATCGATTGAGGAACTTCAGCCATGAGCCGCTATCACCGACGGATTCGCAGATGAAATCGCGAACTTCTCATATTTCGCAGTCACGAACCTCATCTTCCAGTTCGCGATCGCGAACTACTTATTTTGGCTCGCACTCGCGAACTTCCGATCACTATTCACAGAAGCGAACAATTTCTCTCCACTCGCAGACTTACTCCTCAGATATCAATATGCGTTCAAGAAAGAAGCTAGGGAGTGGAGAATCATCATATTCGTCGCCGAAGGATTCTCACAGTTCACATTCCTCGTCAAAAGTCAATTCTCGGAAGTCGGCTATTTCAAAGAAGGAGGAACTACCTCTATTCTACAAGCATGAAGCATATGAATGGATTGGGAGGATGGAAAGATATTTCCAAGTCCAAGCTATTGCAGAAAGATTTAAAGTGGACGTGGTAGCAAAGGCTATGGGGGAAGAAGCAGATGGCTGGTTTCAATGGTGGGATTTTCACAAGAGAGAAGACAGTTGGAGTGCACTAAAAGAAGATTTGATTAGGGATTTTCCACCTAGACACCGGCAGAAGACAGGGAAGACGGCAAAACAGGAGTCATCCAAATCACGAAGAACTTCCAGTTCGCAATCTCCTAAGCGAATTAATGTTACTCCATGTTTGAAATCGAGTACCGCTTTGACCAGCTCGCTATATAATCATCATCTTCAATCGTCATCAGAAGGAATTTTTACTGATTTGCAGATGTCATCAAAACTTTTCTCCCAGGTTTCTGAATCAAGATGGAATCCGGCTGAATCATCAGTTTCAAATGAACCTGTAATCAAGATGGAACCAACTGAACCTGTAATCAAGCAAAGGAATAAGGAAGATGAAATCAGGGAGGAAAGAGTCCTAATGGTTCCTGAAAAGTCTGATCCAAAGATTCATAAGGATCATGTTTATCTTTTTTCTGAAGAATCTGCTATCACCCGGGGAAACCGCACACAGATTAATGCTGCTGATAAATCTAGCCATGGCCAACACCACGAATTACAACAAGCAGAATTACAGCCATGGGTTGAGAGCATGTTAGACTACCCCAAGCCTGACTTACATAATTCCCTTAGAGTAAATGAAAGTTATCAATTGTTGGGAGACATCTATGCAATGACAGCTCATAACCTATTACTTCCTGAGGTTTATAAAGTCTTCACAAGGTTTTTACAGAGGTTGAACCCAAAGAGTTACCAGCAAACTCCTGTTATTAGGGCTCCTGGTAGCATACAGCCTTTGGATGTTCACATTTTACCTTATGTTAGGCAAATGTGGACCAAACCACGACAACATCGTGAAGAATTGGTTATTGATTCACCAGATCTTCCGCCACTATGGTTGAAACCTTTACCAATTGATGACATCAAAGCTGTGAGCGGAGTTTCTTGTGATCCTAATACCAGGATAAGTATTCAAAGCAAGAAGCAGGAACTATGGGAATGGAGAGGAATTTCAAGGGTGAAAGAAATGAAGATGAATGGTCAAGTATTGATGCTGATGGGTGCAGTTTACAAAAGAAATTGGGCCTAGTCTTAAGTTTGATAGAAGGGAGTGCAATATCATGGAACAAATGCTACTTCGGGGTCAGGATTGGGGAATACAGTTGGAGATAGTTGAGTTCTTAAATTCAAATATAGAAACACAGTATGACTCAAGTTCTCTTGGACCTTCTTCTGACATGTGTGTGAATGAAGTTCTGCATGAGATATTCAGTGTGAAGTTTCAATCAAGAGATAGGGTGAAGTCAGAAGCAAATGCTAGGCTGAGGCTGATCAGGAGTTTTTCATATAGACTAGAAGTTTGGAAAAGTATGACACCACCACCAGCTAGATATTGGGAGGGGAGAGGCACCCGGAGGAAGCGGAATTGCAGAATTGGTTCCTATCATCCCACCTTGAGGACAAGGTGGTTGTTTAGGGAGGGTGTATTGATAGGAACCCACTTATATTAGACTAATAATAGAAGTATTAATAATAATATTAGTAATAAGGGTCTGAGTACCCTAGTATAAATAGACTGGTAAGGGAATTAGAAAGGAGGCTTTTGGACTTTAGGTCTGGGACTGGGAAGATTAGAGATTATCCGTCTCTTCTCTTTGGGGGCTTCGGCCTTGTTACTGTTACTATTGGTCTTCTTCAATAAACATTTTCAGTTTGTTTCTTGATCTTCTTTCTGTAAACTGTTATGGATTTTGGAGGTTTCTATCAACTTGCCCGTTTGAATGTCTTCCCAGTGGATTTTTTTGATGAAATGTTTTGAGCATGTTCCTCATCAAGTCTAGTTTATGCATACCAAATTTCAGCTCATAATTCGATCGAGAAGACATTCAAATAAATTCTTGAAACATATGGCGCATTCTGCGCGCATATAATGCGCAGTATGTTTCAAGAATTTATTTGACTGCCTTCCCGGTTGAGTTTTGAGCTGAAATTTGATATGCATAAACAAGACTTGATAAGGAATATGCTCAAAAAATTTCATCAAAAAAATCCACCGGGAAGTCCCTCAAACAGGCAAGTTCGCACGGCGTTTCTGGTCAGGCGCGCCTGACCTGATCAGTTATATATATATATATATATATATAGAGAGAGAGAGAGAGAGAGAGATAGATAGAGAGATAGAGGGATATCCAGGTCCGGCCAGGCCGAACGGGGGGGGGGGGGGGGGTCCTGCCACCTCAATTTGAGGTGGTTCCCGGTGGTATTTTTGGCTCAATTGTTTTTGTGTATGTTACTCATCAAGTCTAGTTCATGCATACCAAATTTGAGCAAATAATTCAATCGGGAAGATCGTCAAATGATTTTTGCAAGTTCCCTGCGTTTTATATGTATATTTCGGGGCAGTTAACTTACAAAAATCATTTGACGACCTTCCCGATTGAATTTTTTGTTTAAATTTGGTATGGATGAACTAGACTTGATGAGGAACATACACAAAAAATTTGAGCCAAAAATAACACCGGGAACCACCTCAAATTGAGGTGGCCGGACCACCCCCTCCGGCCTGGCCGGACAGGAAGAGCTCTCTCTCTCTCTCTATATATATATATATATAGATATAGAATTAGGTTCAAGTGAGAAAATGATCTTAGGAGAGAAATGAGAATGAACCTGTTTCTTTTTATCATGCTTAAAGTAGCCTAAGGTTCCCTGTTCATATTTGACTCCTATTTTGGATACAGTGCTGTTTCTTATCGTTTTGAATTCATTAGTAACCTCTTTTATGAAACTGTTTTTCGAACTAGTGTTATTGGAAGAAAACTTTCTAAAAAAGTATTTATCAGGACCTAGTATTATTTTACTTTCTTTTAATGAACAGGATGCTATCACAAATATAAAGCAGCAGTGCAGCGATTTTGTGATGACTAGAAATATTCAATGCCGGGAAATGGTTGATGATGTTCAAAGACAAATGTCAGGTCTCAGTTTTAAGGATGATAAAAATCCGCCAGGTGGTTATAATTACCCTTCAGGTGGGCAGCATAATCCTCAAAGATCAACTTCTCACCAAACAGATCCTGCAAATGTCTCCAATGCTGTTCGATTCCAATCTCCAGCTTACCAGCCTCCTCAGCAGCCAAGTCTCCATGTCCCCGGGCATGCTCATAATCCTTCCTCTGCTTATGGTGCTCCCCTACAACCGCCGCCACCTCATTACCCTTTGCAAGCTTCTGGTCCCCCATACCCCCCACCTCCTCAACAACACCAGCCTCAACCTAGCCACGACTATGGTCAGCCTGCTTATCCCGGGTGGAACCACTATCCATATTATAATGCCCCTCCTCTGCAGCAGCCAGGATCTATGCCTCCACCTCCATACACTATTCATTCTCAACACCCACCACCCAACCAACCACCCAACCAGAGCGGCTATTATAGACAATGATTGTGATTCCCATCGCCTTTTTCTTCTCTACGTGTTTGAATGCTTGAACATATAAGGACTTGGTTGAGAAGAGTGGATGCCCATTAATTGCATAATGTTGTGTGTAAATGAGAGAATATTGCATAGAACGTGATGTGTATAGGGTTTTCATCTTGGATCATACTGTTTATGCTGTTCATTAAAAACCATTACACATTCTTTTGAATTACCGAATTTGTATCTACTTATCTAATAGAATAATAGATATATCAATAGAAATATGATTTATCCTGGGATAGTTGGATCTAGTAGCTTAGAGACATTTTTTTCAAGATTAAAATTTACGGTCCCATTTGGCCGAATTACTTACTCAAGGAGTCAAAGGCGGGTTTACCTGATGCAGTTATGCCCAATAATGGGAATGTTCACACTGTTGGAATTTTTTTTTCTTTTAGTTAGAGAACCGTATCATGGTAAGGTGAAGTCTTAGAGAAGATGAAACTAATATAGCACAACCGCCACAACGTATCTACTATTATTTGATGTCTAACTTTTAGTGAATTTAATGTAGTGTATTTGCCGTAAATTAGGAGTAAATGAGATTTTGAATTCCAAAATAGGATTATTATGTTTTTCTTTCTGATATACTCCCTCCGTCCCAATATAAAGAGCAAATTTGCGTTTTCAAACATTTTTAGGAGGAACACTGTTTGACACTGTTTGGACACTGTTTGACATTGTTTTGTTGGGAAAAGGGGCAAATAAGCCCTCGAACTAATCAAAAAAGTGCAAATAAGCCCCTTTGTAGGAGGTTCCGTCCGGTCATCGTCATTTGGGGAGGTTCATGGTGGAATTTTTTGATGAAAATTTTTGAGCATCTTATTCATTAAGTCTAGTTTAGTCCTACTGAATTTCAGCTAAAAATTCAACCGGGAAGATAGTCAAATGAATTTTTGAAGATAACTGCACAGTTAAACAACGCAGTATTTTTTCGAAAATCATTTGAGTGCCTTCCCGGTTGAATTTTTAGCTGAAATTCGGTATGGCTAAACTAGACTTAATGAAGAAGATGCTCAAAAAAATTCATCAAAAAATTCCCCCGAGAACCTCCCCAAATGACGATGATCGGACAGAACCTCCTACAAAAGGGCTTATTTGCACTTTTTTTTATTAGTTCGAGGGCTTATTTGCCCCTTTTCCCTTGTTTTGTTTGCTAAAAAGGGCAATGTACCTTTTATATTGGGACGGCCCAAAAAGGGAAATGTACCTTTTATATTGGGACGGAGGGAGTAGAAGTTGTTAATGTCGTGTATGAAAAATACTATCATGATTGAAACATACTGCCATAAAAATACTGTTATCAATTATAATAAATATTGTCATATTAAATGCACTGTACTGCAACTATTTGATAGCCACGGCTACAAGATGATAGTAAATACTGTCATGTCATATTTTGGAAATAAAAACAGAGTGGTCTTATTTTGAAATTCCAAAGTTCATTTACTCCTATTTTGGGAAATCTCCCTTTAATGTACTATTCTCCCACATAAGTGTTCCAAACATGGATGTTAAATTTGGTTAAACAAACAAAAAAACTAAAAAAAAAAGTTAAAAGGCTACCAAAAGTTAAAGGATGTGTTTGCTTAGTGCGTATTAGGCAAAACACCATTCTTTTAACAAAGAAAACGTTGGTATTTCTAGCGTTTTGAGCATAAAACACCAAAAAAAAGAAATAATTACATAAATATGACTAAAATAAAGGTGATTTACAAAAATATGACTAATTACTGGAGTAGTAATGAAATCATAGTAATTCATGTTCAAGTTTTGAACTTAAGTTACTACAACACTGCGTTGTAATAATGAATAATCATATTTATATTAATATGTGTTATTTAAGTAATATTCTTGTAAAAAACCCCATTTTTTTTTGCGACTGGTGAATCCATTTTAGATAAAGTGAATGCTGTTATAGTCCAAAGCATCTTGTACTAAAAAATTAGGTTGCATTCAACATACTTCCTCATTCTTCCAATTTTTGTACATATACGGTATAATTATATAGTGTGTCGCTCTATACCCAGCCTCTAATTAATTTGGTTAAAGTTGCGGTGCAGATCAAAGTGAATTGCGCCCAACCCCAAAATAGTAGAGAGTATTTCACTACCATATTCTCTCATTAGTCATTACTAAGTGTAATCTATCTGCAAAATATCTATTTGAAAGCTGAAATGCCTTGAAAACTTTGGGTGCAACATAGGTTAAAACAACATCCAAACATTAGTTACACAATTTTACTAGCCAAAAGTTTCCTCAAATCTAAGCAGTGTAGAGGAAGGTACATTGTTTCTTAATTTTAATTTTCCTTTCTCACACGTGCCATATAAGCCCATAGTCAGTTCTTATACTGTGGGATCATCCCACAGTGAGCAGTCCTGAGCACCGTGCTCCACATCTGAAACTACGTAGTTTTGCACAATTTAAAAAAAAAAAAATCGCGTCAACAGTAACTCGTGAACAATAACTTTTTTCTTTTTAACCCAATAGCATGAATGATGTAACTCGCGTGTAAAGATATGTAACTTGTCAAATACATATTATAAGAAATAAAACATTGATTTCATGTAAATAATTAAAAAAGAGAGTCTAATTGCACAATTACTTTACGTAAATCGTGAATATATTTTGTTTTTAATATTATGACCATCAAAAGAATTTAAAAAAAATCATATTTTTTGCTTCAATACGAAGGGTTGATTTTTGATGTGACTTGCGCTTCAAAAGATGTAACTCGCTTGTAAAAAACATGTAACTCATGCACATAAAGATGTAACTTGCACACAAAAAGATTTAAATGAAGTATAAAAAGATGTAACTCCAAGTATTAAACACACGTATATATACCAATTAACTCCATCATTAACATCAAAAGAATAGAGAAATTTTTATTACAATTTGATTAATTCTTTTTTGAAGCCTTTTCCTGCAAAAGGGTTATGCGGCCATGCGGGAGGGGTTGAAAGAGCAGAGATTAAAGAGCCATCATCCTTCTGTAAAAATGATAACAGTGAAGTGGCTCCACATTCCACACTCGATGTTATAATTGAGCCCATTCCATTCCGTTGAAGTTTAAGGTAGAATCAATGGCGGCGGCTGAAACGAGCGAAAGGTCAGGTTTTCAAGAAAGAAGCAGGGAAAGATCTATCGATCTATATTTACTAAAAGCAATGCCGTTTTGGGATCGGCACACCGTCATCACGGTAGGCCGATCCCACGGTATAATTTGCGATCAGAAGTGTACTTATTGCCAGCTTGTTTTACGGTCTAGAAATTTAAGCGATTAAATTCCTTTTGCTAAAAATAACCAGCTCAGTTCTTGCATGCTTGTCATATTTTTGACAAATTACGCCACAATTTAAATTAAAATATATTTACATACGCTAGGGATCATTCACTAAATGAACACCAGTTACACTACAAATAGCAGGTATACACACCTTCATTTGTATATATGCTGCTCATATTTACAGACATTAGTTTAAAATTTAATGAGTGTAAAAGTCTAAATATATATTGTACTCCGTATTAAACGAGAATTGAAGATAAATATCAGTGTTGTAATAGTGAACAACACACTCTTCCTCATAAAGTATTCTTATAGCATTACCATAACATACGGTCCACGGAGACGGAGTACCATTTTTCCCATTATTGGTTCTCAGCAAACTGGTTCTACGTCCTCTCAAACATAAATACATTTTAAACGCTTTTGGAGGCAATCAAGTAATTAACAAACACATCTAATGCCATTCTACGTCCTTTCTACTTGCATAATGAATTTATGCATATTAGCAAACAAACACCTATAGGACTAAAATACTCTTGGACAAGGACAAAATGGCACAAATTAATTTAATTACAGAAAGACTGAATGGCTCTCAATTTTTCTTTTTAATGATCCAGTCACAATATCACATATTCATCTAAACGACTAAAGTCCAAAAAAAGAATCTCAAGTATGTTGCAGGTGTCGTAACTCATGTACACAGCAAAAGAGTGCATGCACCTTCAACCTTCAAAAGGACTTGTATTGTAAACAAAAGGAAGATCCAGCTGCATATTTGGGGGACAAAGCTTTTCCATTCACAAGCAATTGCTCTGAGAAATTTGCTCGCACCGACTTGAAATGGTAATGCTACAATAAGAATTTAAAAATGAAAATGAGGCCAATATCCACATCTCTCCCTACTCATGCTAATTCTAATCCATTTATTGCTAAAGGTCATCATAAACCTTCAGAAAAATGGGGAATATTAAAGTATTAAACACATTTTGATCACGACTCACTTGAAGAAATTAAACAAGTGTATTGATACTGTACAATACCTTTCCTTTCCATGAAAAATCAACATTATGATAGTAGGGTTGAAACAATGTCACTATATCCCTTTCTTTAATCTGCAAGGCACAGTTGTACACAAAGTATGTAGTGTTTAAAATTAAATAATGCATTCCAAGAAAAGCAAGCTAATGTAAAGTGGAAGCTTGCGAAACCAGAAAATGTAAAAGTTGAACTACATAAATTGACCCAGCAAATGCTTGAAACAAGGGGTTTCTTTTTTTACGTTTTTTAAATAAATATTTATATGGAAAAAACTTATCACTCATATTCCCAATAGGTAAGAGAAGAAAATTTGAGATAACACATGAAAGGGCTAATACTACCAGTCTACCACTCACACATCTCCAAAAAGAAAATAACATCATCATCACCATCATTACATCATTACCCCTGTACTAACGCACAGAGAGACTATTTCCGGATAACCTATAGTGAAAATCGCGTCGAAAATTGCATGGACTGACTGTTGCTTTCTTATCAAAGAAGTGCAGATATTCCCAAGCAAAAAAAATAGTGAGTCTTTGGCTCCATTGCGAATGATGGAAATAAAAAGAAAAGAAAATAACATAGTTTTTAAAAATTACGTATAATCAGGACTACTAATATACATTAAGAGCCTTGCAAGTAAGTAATGCCTGAAACAAACTAGATATTAAAATCTCACAAGCGGAAGTGGTTCACTTTAGCAAAAAGCTTCTGATCTTAAAAGAGAGAGGTAATCCCAACAATGTCCAAGAACAATAAATAAACTGAAGAAGTCATAACAGGCTCTCGAAAGTTGAAACCCTAGCACCCCTCATTGATATGATTTCAAGGTAGTGGGGTACATAATAGCTAGACTAGCAACATACAACTATATGATGGGAGAGGTGAATTTAGACGGTCTCATGGTCCCCTATAGAGTAGGAATGCTACCGGTTAAGGTTAACCATTTTCCCTATCCCCGGCCCCGCAGCGATCATTTTCAAGGCCTATGCTTAGTGCTCTTGAGGGAATTCAAAGGTTTCCTAGCTTGATTGGAAGGTCTGCTACCGTTTGCCAAAGGAGCGCTGAAATCAGGGATTTATGACACTGAAACAGGGGATCAATAGTTGAATTCCGATGCAAAAGCAACCCAGGAAGGATACCCTTTGGTCTAAATGGGCACAGTTTTATTTGAAAGGTAGACAATGTGGTTTTGGCACAAGAGGATGTGGACTCACCACTTTTGAAAAATTTGGCCAAAATCCAGGATGATCTTGTGATTAAGGCATGCTATATTGCTATTTACTGGGGCCAATTGATTGCTATCTAAATGGACAAGTGCGAATGAATTTTGCTCTTTGGGTGCCTATACTTTTCTGAGGTGAATAGGTTTTGGGTTGGCATTTCCAGGTATCAAAACATGCATTTTCTTTTAGCTCGTAAAAACGGACTGACTAATAACGATCACATTAACATATGTAGGTGGTTCATATAATTTAGTTCCCCCAGAAAACAGTGAACACATGTTTCTCTGTCTGGTCACGGAAAGAGTGTGGGATGCGATCAGCCAATGACTATGCATGACTAGGTCAATGAGAACCTTTACAAAGTTCATCAGGAAGGAGGAAATAGATGCCACTACTGTTGCTCTATTTATTTTATCTGGATTGCTAAGAAAAGGCAGGTTTGAGAATCCCTCCACCTCGTGGTCCTCTACTCCTCCATTGGGGATTTAATCAAAGCTCATGTCTTCATTGTTTTATTTGACCACCACCCACACACTTGATGGGAAATTCTTAGGTAAACAGTATCAATAGTAGATAGCATTTCCCCCCTCCGATATGCCCAGTGTATCTTTTATTGATTCTATGAATTCTGATGAATAAAATTTTGCATTTTTAGGCATTTACATTCTTTTGAATTTCCATCCCTTCCCTGAAACAAATGGTTTTAAAAAGAAACTGAGGCAAGCTGAAGCATAAGGAATCCATGAGAAGTATAGCAACATCTTAGAGGAAACTTACAGCCTCATTTTGTACCCCATAGACAGATAGAACATAGCACACTTCAGTGGAATCACATAGAACATAATAGCTGCAAAAAACAGTCACATGAGAAGCTACATGTTATATATGTATATGTGTGTGTATTTATTTGTGTCAACGGAATGACACTCCTAAGGAGAGTAAAGATATGTAATAAAATGAAGGATCATCAAAGATAAAAGAAGAGAATGTATTAACACTTAAGAGCAGTTTGCAATTGGTGTAATGCTTGTTGTGACTCTTGAGAGGAACTTACAGTGGAGTTGATGTTCCATGCTTAACAAAAAGCAAGACTTTCCCAAACAATACCACCCCTTTGTTAAGACCTTCTGAGAGAACATCTATAGTGGTCTTTCTATATGAAGGACTCACTGGAAGGGAAAATAGTAAACTTCTTTCAGATTATTGATAAAAAGCTCACACCATATCAACAGAAGGTTTTCTATCAATAAATGATTTGATATAACAAGGCTGACCACTAATGTTATTGAGTGAAGATGCGAGTGAAGATAGACGCTTGGACTTGCTCTGCCCCTGGTAAAACAAAAACAAAACATCATAATCCCCACGTTTTTAGAAACAAATGCTCTGGTGAAGATAAAAGGTGATCAACTGTGTATATGATCATTTTAAATGCACAATTTGTAACTTAACTGTTTGTATTTTGTAATCTCAAAAACATGTTTGCAAACGCATATTTTCAAAAGCATACATGTGGCGACAAGCCATCAATAGCACATGTGCTGGTTGGTGGAGGTGGCAACAATGGTGATTGGCTACGGTTATGCTAGACAGTGTTGGTGATGGTCGGAAGAACAATGGTGGTGTTTGCTGACAGTGGTGGTGATCTTAGATGGCAACAGTAGTGGGTGGCAGTGATATCCATGGTGGTGGCGGTAGAGTCAATAGAGGTGTTTGTAGGTGATATCAATGTTTGATGGTGTTACAGTGGCTATAGTCATTGAGGGTGATAGAGGTCGTCAATGATGATATCGATGGTGAGCAACAGTCATAGAGATTGTGTTGATGTTGCATTTGGTCGCGAGGAGGGGGTCACCAAGTGTGACTTTAGAGGAATGCCACTGTTTATGGAGTGAGTGTGTGGTGGCAACTGCCACCAATGATTTGACTTTACTATTGTAAAATTAATTTTTAATTCTGGAAATTATGAAGAAATCCTTCTAGTTTTCTTCAAAAAAAAACGAAAAGTTGAAGAACAGTTCTATGTTTTCTACATTTGGAAACTGGTGAAAAGAACATGTTTTCTATTTACTCAGTTTGGGAAATAGAGAAGACAAGGGTTGTTTACTGACTGAAAAGTTATTGTCTAACTGGTTTTCTTGAAAACTGGATAACGGAATAAAAAACAAGCTTACGTGTTAGCTAATTAGAGAAGTTTCCATGTTCTAGAAAACGATAAACAGAAGAGGTATACATTTTTTACTTTCCGAATTGAGAAACCAGAAAGTATGTTTAGTTGTTTACTACACCATTCCTTAACATCAAGATAAACCATGACTACTGACAGTGACCCCCACCACAATCATTGACTTCACACCACCACCATTGATCACCTCTGGGCCTCCGGCAAACCAATCCACCCCACCCCTACTTAGCATGACATGTGCCAACTGCCAACACAAGCAGAACCTGTACAATCAACATCGCTACCTTTGGTAACCATAGACCAGCTATAGACTATAGTTGTCAATGACCAGTTGACCACCACCACTGCCAATAACTACCACCGAGATTAGTGTCGTCATGCATAAAAACATCGACATTACAAGATCCACCATTTTCGTTGATGATTGACCATCAACAATGTTGTTGACCACCACTACCGACCAGACCACTTCTGTTGACCACCTGTACTACGTATTGCCACTACCACCTTCACTTACCATTGAAGGTGGTCCACAGCACCACATATGATCTTAAAATATGTGTTTTCAAATTAGAAAACATAAATCATATAACAGAAAACAGAGAATAGAACAAAAAAAACAGACCCCATGTTTCTCAATAAAACATATGGTATCTCCTTTCAGACTACTGGCATGATACCATTGGTTGTTTTATTTATTTTTATAAAAGCAAGTTATCACAATATAAATCACGTCCCACACATCATCCTTATGATGAACTAGAACTGAATCATGTATCTCATTTCTATCCTTTTTAAAATACAAGGAGGGAATTGCTGTGATATTGATCCACAGGCAATAAGTTGATGGCTGTGACAAAATTACCTTTAGCATACTATCCAATTTGTCAAGAAGGTAAAGCACCTTTTGGACCTCCTCAGTTGCATTTAAACCAGGATCCTTCAATGCAGCAGCTTCAAATCCAGCAAGGGCTTTCTCATAATTCTCAAGATATTTGTTTAGCTGACAAATAATTATTAGTGAACGTCATTTTTCTTAGGTAAAGATTATGAAAAGAGAAACTTGAGGTGAAAAGCCTAAGAGCAACAACAAAAATTCAGCTAAACCCAAGCTTTGAAGTTCTTATGAGAATCAATAAACAATTAGAGTTAAATATGAGGCTTACAGTAGCACAGTTAAAATATAGGTCTGGATAACTTGTCATTCGTCCGTCTCTCTCCTGTACAATTACATCAACATGGCCTTATGTCAAATACCAGTCCTGTCTAATACGGATAAAACGAAAGTAGAATGGTGCCCTGGTGTACATCTACACCAGGCATAGAATTGACAAAAGGCAAGTATAAATAGTTTAAAAAGGCTAACTCAAGAGTGCACACACGTTTCAACCAATATATGGAGCTTTATTAAACGGATACATACAGCATTCTGGTAAGCTTTCAATGACTGTAGGAGTTTCCTGTGATCCCAAGCTCCAGATACAAAAAATGATGTGTGATATGCATTACCCAAATTATCTGTAGTAAACCCACAAAATTTACCAGGGATGTATAATTTGAATACAGCAGTAGGGTAATAAAAATGACAACAGTAGTAGTATTATGGAGTTATAATAAAATAATAATAATACTAGTAATACTAATAACATTAATAGTAATATACACTCAATCACATGAGAAAGATTTTGATCAGATAAAAAAGGTTCAAATAAGATCCGATTTAAAAAATCTTAGTCCTATTGACATAGGGACACAATGATAAATCCTATTTTTTCATACTTTCATTTAGTTTCCATATCACCTATCACTCTAATCTCACAGCATCCATGGCACACATAAAGAAATGCAGTTAAGAACATCAAACAATAAATGTAGTTAAAATCCAACAACTTCTATAGAAAATTGAATCACTGGAGCGTAGCAAGTGCTTAAGACAGATATAAACTATAAAGTGACGGGAATTGAAGTCCACCTACATGTGCTCCTTTGTAAGTGTACTTGTTGGAAATGTCTATTACATTATAAATGAGTTAGGGACCTACACCACGAATATCCATCCTTGACATCTAGAGTGGTAGCTTCTTTGGCATGCTTAACACTCTCTTCAATAATTCCTTCCTGATCTTCAGCACCTGCAAATGTGTGAAAACATTATTTAACCATCAAAGCAGAGCAAGTAGATAGCTGAAGACCAAAATGGAACTCAGAATATTGGGGGGAAATAGAGCTACAAGAAGTTGTAAGTGTGTTACAAAGGTCTTCATATGTTACTATGCTAATTAAGGTCATAAAATTTTCCAGAAGAAGATGTAAATAACACGATTGCAGTGTTCTTAAGACGCAATTAACAAGCTTGCGCAACTGCGCAAGTGGGTCAACTAAGTAACGTATAATTGCATATTTGAGTTGTTCAAAGAGGAGAAGCATTAGAACTTTAATTTGTCAAAGCCACGTTCAAGGGAAGGATACATACACAAACACGATTACATGTCTCAATAGGAGTAGAACCGGGATCAAACTTGGGTGGGCGGAAAATAATTCATTCTTACAAGTTTATTTCGTAAAAAGGTTACAATATAGTAAAAAAGAATGCCTGAATTTGGGGAGGTACGAGCGACGGTTAACATTCCCACCCCAATATTCACCCATGTGTAAATGATCTATTTGCATAAGCAAGAATATAACTCAAAAGCAATTTAGAACAGCTGAAGTATGACTGCCAGCATAATCCCAACTAGTTTGAATAAAGAGTTGGGACTATTTTCTTTTTAATAAACTAAAACTTCTCAATGAATGGTTTATTCACTACCATTACATTAATGCTGTAAAACTGTAAAGGGATAGAACTCCTAGAAAATCTTATATCTTATAGATAAGAAAAGACGGAGGATCGATCATTAAAAAACTTGTTCAATACAGTACAAGTCAATTAACTACGAGAAGCATAAAGCTACACAAATAATTATCATAACTTCACATGGGTGAATGGTAAGTACAAGTTATTCCCTAAACGTTCAAGATACTAACAAGTGCACAAATTAAAAAGGAAATTCACCTTGAGCCATTTTCCTTTCTAGCATTGAGAGTTGACAAAGTATTCTTTTATTTGGTCCCTGAGCATAATATTAATAAGATATATTAGCCACAGGAAACACTGATCAACTAAAATAATAGTCATACACTGCATCCCTACTGAACTCACAAACAACGCCAAAAATAGACCTTGCTCAAGCCAAGCATCAAACAGTTCTTGACTGAAGGCAAATCTCCTTTCTTCCATATGCAGTTACCCAAGCATAGCCAAGCATCTGCAAGAGAAGGGTTCAACTTTACCTGAAACAAAACATATACCGAACTGGTTAAACAGAGTGAAGCACCAAATGTGAATCCATGACAAAAAGACTTAAAAAAAATATTCTCACATACAGCTTTTGATAGGTGCTCTTCTGCTTCCTTTCTATAATAAGGAAACACGTCCAATACTTTCCCATGCAAGAATTCATACATAGCTCGTTGCATAGGTAATTTTCTTCTCTCTGCAATTTAAAGCTAACATCAACCCACTACAGCCCATCATTTTATTTGTATCTAGGGGGCAGTAGTTCTCTGATAAAAAAGCTAACCAAGTAATGATCCCTCAGTCTGACACAAAAAATGCATCTGTTTTCCTTAAACTAGGGGCAGTTGTCAGTTGTATAAACCACTCTGTCTGGTACTTCCGAATTAAATGCACATTGACAATTTAAGCAGAAATACTACATGTGACACAAAATCAATGAAGATACAGAGAGATGGTCTACCATGAGGTATTTCATCGAGCAGTTGGAGGGCAAGATCGGATTTGGTCTGCAAAATGATTGTTTTCTCATCAGGGTTTGCTGGGTAAAAACTCTCTCGAATCTTATAGAGCTCGTCTGCAGCTTCTGCTGCCTTAGTGAAAACATCTTCTTCATCTTCTCTATTTTCTTTGAAAGCGCTGCTCATTTTTTGAGGTTACGTAGAGAGTTCAACTGAGGAGTGAGGCAAAAGAGCCAAAATTCAAGCTCATGACAGAGTTTTACAACTTTGCTCAGATCACTGCCGGTCGGTAGCAGTAGGTCTGGGACCAGTTCGGTTCCTAGGCCAAATATGTGGAACCGTTTGAAAATATGAAATTTTACTAACGGTTCGGTTCTTATAAATTATTTTATAGAACCGATAAGGAACCGAACCGTTCTTAACGGTTCGGTTCTTGTCATTTAACGGTTCCTAGTCTTTGAAAAAAATCTTACAAATCATGACTAAATTTTTGCCAAAAAGACATTCTACGTTTGAAATTACGCTACAAATATGCTTGAACAGTTAAAGAGAACAATAATTTTAAATACTTTGGACCTTCAAAGTTTCAACCCGCTGGAGTTTGGACCTAATGAGAGGCCTAAGAAGCCTAAGAGAACCGGTTGAAGTGAATATTAGTTTTAAATAGTTGAATAACTAAACTAAAATAATGAATGTAATATAAAAATAAGTAAGTAAATATACATTAAAATATATATACTCATAAGAAATATATATATAATTTTAATTATTATATATAACGGTTTCTTAACGGTTCCTAGTACATATTTTTTTCAGGAACCGAGAACCGAACCATTAATAAAAAATAGGAACCGAACCGTTAAAAAATAACTAATAAATGGTGGAACCGAACCGAACCGGGTCATAACGGTTCGGTCCGGTTCGGTTCTCCGGTTCTTGGTTCCAAAGTCCCAGCCCTAGGTAGCAGTAGGACCTACCGACATAGTATAAGGATGTAACTGGTGTTGGGGTATATCACGTAAGGGTGATAATTCGAGTACTTCATATTTCTAGCCTATGGGTTATAAGAAATTCAATGTAGGATAATTCTTAAGGACACTCTAGAACTTAGGCATAAGAACTAGAGCCAAACTAGTGAGTATATGGATTGTTATCTTTAATTTGAGTGACAAAGTGATGAAGATATGTTGGATATTAATCTTCTGCCTCCTCTGTACGAAATATGGTGGTATATATCCATATTCATCGTCCTAGGCAGTTGTAACACGATTAAGAATAACCGCAGCAGTTTTTGGGAAACTGCTGGAAACTGCCTAACCGTTTTAGAACTCGGTCTAGAACCACAGAGCTGGTCTACTGAAAGTTATACCTCGAGTTCTACCTCGAGTTCCACTAATGTAGACACTTTGGAACTAAACTAGTTCTTATATACAAGTGTGCACTCCACACCTACTAACTTGTATTAGATCATAGTTCTAATTCCTATTGGCACTCATGTCATTTCCAATTACACAAAACGGTCGGTGACACTAAAATCACCAACAATCCTCCCCCATTTTAGTGTAACCCATGAAATGACATAACAAAGCTTACAAACCATAACTTGCACATAAATGGAAATGTCGATACGATTGAATTTTCATCTTAGTATTTTACACATTCAAAATATTCGAGAATCGGGGTAGGGGTGGGATTTTGGAACCGAGAACCGTAGAACCGATTGGAACCGAACCGTTAACAACATCTAGGAACCGAACCGTTAACAGTTAATGCCTCATTTGTAGGAACCGAAGCGGGTTATAACGGTTCGGTTCCAGGTTCCTATAAAAAATATGTGCATGGAACCGTTAAGGAACCGTTATTAAAAAAATAAAAAATAAAATAATATTAGTAATAGTAGTAGTAACAATAATAATAATAATAATAATAATAATAATATAATAGTAATAATAACCACCGCCACAACAACAATAATAATAAAACAATATAAGATATTTAACTAACAATTCTAATTTAATCAACGGAAAAGAAGTAATAAATATTGTACATGAGGTTGATATAATACATTAAACTCCTTTCTACAAATCAAGTTTTGTTCCATCACATAAATTTTATAAATATAAAATAACCCAAATAACTTGTAGTTGATTGCACATATTTTACTTTACTATTTTCATGATATTTCTAGTTATTAGATTTATTATGAATCAATAGAATGTAATAATGTTTTTTTTATATCTATACATGCAAACTTTATGTCTTTTTTTTTATGTTTTGAAAGACTTGAAATAGGCGTCCTATTCTTGCTACTATGATGACGAGTAACCTTCATCGCTCCGACACTACAACGATTTTTAATGTTTCATTTATTACATGAAAATTTAAATCACTTTTGTTCTTTTAAGTGTTCAAAAGAAATTAGTTAAGTTTGAGCTTTGATGTTTGAAGTGATTAGGCTTCAAATAAAATTTCAATACTCGTGTTTTAAATTTTCGACGTGTTTAAAATTATATGTTAATTCTTAGACGAGAAAAAATTATTCTAGGAATCGGTAAAAGGAAGAACCGAACCGTTTACTACCGGTTCGGTTCCATAACGGTTCATGATTTTTTATATAGGAACCGAACCGATTTCATTAGTTAAAACTTTTATAACGGTTCCACTTATTTTGAGTAAGAACCGAACCGGTCCCAGCCCTAAATCGGGGTGTCCTACGGATTGAACCCTTCAACCCATTTGAATACCTCAAGATAAAATACATACTAGTTTCAATACTCAACTAGAATACAAACTTGACACAATTATAAAGCCGTGTGTCCTAATCCCATTCATGATCGTATAAAAGCCAAGTCCCAAGATTTTTGAAGTGCGGCTACACTTCACGATCATATAGGTAATTCCTTTACTCGTGTACCTGCTTACACTTTATCAAAGGAATTATTAAGAAATAAATTCAGCCTCCCTACTACAGGTCCAAACACACACCTTGGGATGATTTTCATTGTGTGTTCCAATCCATTAAGTGTGAGCTTTCCGCATTGAATTCAGCCTCTAACGTTGTATTAGAGGGGAATTGGGTGTCTCACCATTAAGGATTAAATGGACTTTAAACCCATCCCTATAACAGACTTGTGCACTAAGTCCCGGGCCAAACTTTTGGTCAAGTGGTCCGCCAAGTTATGTTGCGATCGTACAAATTAACGTAGTGAGCTTGTGTCAAAGCAATCCCTTTGTTTACCCGTTTAATCCTTATACCAAGGATCACATCCGCCTCCCCCATGTCCTTCATGGAAAACCTTGATGATAACAACCTTTTGGTTTCATCAACCTGATTTGGTCAGTTCAAAAAATCAGCATGTCATCAACATAGAGACATATGATCACACCCGCCCCTAAGGCATCAAATCGGCTATAGACACACTTGTCCGATTGGTTTAAACTAAAACCATTGGACAAAATAACTTCATCAAACTTTTGATGCCATTGTTTGGGTGCTTGTTTCAGCCCATACAATGATTTGACAAGCTTACAAACCTTATGCTCATTTCCCGGCATAACAAAACCTTCCGGTTGTTTCATGTAAACTTCCTCATCAAGATCACCATTTAAAAATGCCGTCTTGACATCCATCTGATGTATAATCAGATTGTGTATAGCCGCCAAAGCAATTAACAACCTAATGGTTGTAATTCGAGCAACCGGAGCATACGTGTCAAAATAGTCAATTCGGGTTTTTGTCTAAAACCTTGAATGACCAACCGAGCCTTGAACCTGTCAACAGTTCCATCCACTTTCATCTTCTTTTTGAAGATCCATTTGCAACCTAAGGGTTTAGAACCCGGTGGCAAATCCGACAACACCCAAGTGTTGTTCTCCATAATTGATGACATTTCATCATCAATTGCCTCCTTCCAAAAGGCAACATCTCGGGATTCCATTGCCTCTTTAAAGGTCTTTGGATCATCCTCAACTTGGTAACAATATGAATATTGTACCCCCGTTTCATCCCTTGAACCTTCCACTAAATATAAGTGAAAATCGAGACCAAAGTCTTTCACGATGCGGCCTAGTTTGCTTTTCCTTATTTGTGGTGCTTCGGGATTCAAAACATCATCCAAACATTCTGGAACTTGCACCTCACTAGTGCCTGGAACTAGGTCCTTTGGTCTTTGAATTGATGAAAATTTCATCTCATCAAAGATCACATCCCGAGACTCAATCACGGTGTTAACCGCTACCGCATCATTAGGTTCTATTACATAAAACCTATAAGCCTTGGAATGTTCAACATACCCTATGAATATGCAATCAATTCCCCTTTCCCCCCAAAGTTTTCCTTTTGGGCTCGGGCAATTTTACAATTGCCCTACAACCCCAAACCCGAAAATATTTCAAATTCGGCGCTTTCTTGTACCAAAGCTCATATGGGGTTGTCTTGTTCCTTTTATTTGGAACCCTATTTAAAACATAGCAGACCGTGAGCATGGCCTCTCCCCAAAACCCTTCACTCAAACCCGAATAGGAAAGCATGGAATTAACCATTTCCTTTAACACTCGATTTTTCCGTTCGGCCACACCATTTTGTTGTGGTGTATACGGAGCCGTAGTCTCATGAATGATTCCAACAGATTGAAAATAATGGGGATCCATATATTCTCCTCCCCGATCAGTCCTAAGACATTTAATTAGATTACCCAATTGCAATTCAACCTCGGTTTTATACACTTTAAATTTCTTTAAAGCTTCATCCTTGGTGTGTAATAAATACACATAACAAAACCGAGTCGAATCATCAATAAAAGTAACAACATACTTTTTATTGTCAAGGGAAGGAGTTGAGTGAAAGTCACATAGATCACTATGTACAAGATCCAAAATAGCCGAATTCCTTTCAACATTAGGAAACGGTTGTTTTGTGATCTTAGTAAGCATGCAAGTCCTACACTTATTATCATTAATATCAAAAGCAGGAATTAAACCATCTTTAGACATTTCATGCATTTTTCTAAAATTAATGTGAGCTAGTCTAGCATGCCAAATCATACAATCATTCATGGAAGATGCCACAAAAACAGAATTATCACTAGGAATTAATTTATTCACAACATTTAAATGAAACATGCGATTTGATAAATATCCAAAACCAACAAACACACCACATTTGGACAGAATATATTTATCGGATTCAATCACTTGTTTGAACCCTAAATTATTCAACATACTTCCCGAAACAAGATTCTTTCGAACCTTCGGTACATACAAAACATCAAACAACGTAATTGTTTTCCCAGAAGTAAATTCTAAAACAACTACACCCTTTCCCAAGATAGGCACCATTGACTCGTCTCCCATGCGTAATAAGGAACCGACCTCCACTGGTTCTAGGTCTTCAAACCATCCTTTATCCTTACACACATGACTCGTAGCCCCCGAGTCAATCCACCATGCACAGTCATCATCTTGTACATAAAAAGATTCTGGAATGAGTGATACATAATTCTGGACAGAATTATCAAAAGTTAGTCAGGAACTGACCTCCTTTCCGTGGAACCAGGTCCTTAGACCGTTCCTGTCCACTGCCACTCGTTCCAGCGCCATTCTTGTTCAGTTTCACACGGCAATCACGCTTGACATGTCCAACATTTTGACACCTCCAACAAACCAAACCTTTCGGTTTCTTGTTGGGTTTGTCATGGTCTTCATACTTGCGCTTTTTGCCTTTCCCCTTATCTTTCGGGTTAGATTTATTATCCTCAACCAAGTGAACATGAGCCAGTCTAGATTCAACTTCACCCATAATTTGGTCATTCTCTTGCACACGAAGATTCTCCTCAATGCGCAAGTGACTCCCAAGTTGAACCAAGGACAGTTCCTCATCTTGATGTTTTAAGGAACGTTTAAAATCCTTCCAAGAGGGTGGAAGTTTGTCAATTATACTCGACACGGCATAGGACTCATCAACACCTATCTTGTGGAGTTTAAATTGACCAAGAACACGAAAGAGTTCATTGTATTGTTCCATAACCGGCCTTGAGTCAACCATTTTATAATTATTAAAATCACTCACCAAGAACTTCTTACTAGAAGCATCCTCGGCGATGTATTTTGACTCAAGAGAATTCCACAATTCCTTCGCACTCTCAACGTTTTGGTAAATATCAAATAACGCATCAGACATACCGTTAAGGATGTGGCCTCTACATATGTAGTCATCGTTCTCCCACTTGTTACGCCTCCTAGTTTGTTCCAAGGTTTCATCCTCCATCACTTCCGGCATTGGAGTGCTCAACACGTACACAACCTTCAATGTGGTGAGAAGAAAGTGCATCTTCTTCTGCCATCTACGGAAATCGTTCCCTTGAAACTTGTCCAATTTGTTGAACTTGGACGTCATCTCTTCCATGGTACTCATGATTATCACAAAGGAAATATCAATTCGATTGTTGGGGTATATCACGTAGGGGGTGATAATTCGAGTACTTGGATATCTTAAGGATCGTGTAAGTTCACTTTCCGAATTGATATTTCTCCCCTATGCCTGGGTTACAAGAAATTCAATCTAGGATAATCCTTAAGGACACTCTAGAACTTAGGCACAAGAACTAGAGCCAAACTAGTGAGTATATGGATTGTTATCTTTAATTTGAGTGCCAAAGTGATGAAGATATGCTGGATATTAATCCTCTGCCTCCTCTGTACGAAATATGGTGGTATATATCCATATTCATCGTCCTAGGCAGTTGTAACACGATTAAGAATAACCGCAGCAGTTTTTGGGAAACTGCTGGAAACTGCCTAACCGTTCTAGAACTCGGTCTATAACCACAGAGTTGGTCTACTGAAAGTTATACCTCGAGTTCTACCTCGAGTTCCACTAATGTAGACACTTTGGAACTAAACTAGTTCTTATATACAAGTGTGCACTCCACACCTACTAACTTGTATTAGATCATAGTTCTAATTCGCATTGGCACTCATGTCATTTCCAATTACACAAAACGGCCGGTGACACTAAAATCAGCAACAACTGGTTCATCACTTCTTTGAACTTCAATCAACTGATTCTTCTGGGCCTTTACATTTACGAATGAATAAAATTTTGGACCTCAATTTTTTGAACTAAAAGTCCCAATTTTGGTTAACTGTTTAAAATTTATTTAATTAATTTCATTAAAACTCCATTAAATAGTTCTCAATTTTGAGAAGTGTATGCTTTTTTTTTGCTTAAGGAACACATACTTTTTTCTTCTATTGAATAAAAAAGTTCAAATTTTGGGTAAATGATAAACGAATTATTCTATACAAGAATTTTTTTTGTTAACTTTATTTATTTGGTTGTCCTTAAAATCATTTGACATTTCATTTTAATATAACAATTTTTGGTTCATATTATTCATCTCTTTTTCACAAATTTCAATAACACAATTTTTACTTAATTGACAAGTCAACATTGACCAACTTTTATGGATGGATAAAGTATAACTAATCCAAACTTTCAAATCTATCACTTGAATTGTACGTATTTTGTGTATCAAATAGTTTTTTAATTATGGATTAATCCACATGAATTAAATTTATTTTTTATTCCCCACCCATTAATAATGGCCTAATGGGACATGAGAAAACGCCACAATTATTAAGAAAAGTGAGTTTACATGGTTGACATTGAATTGGTAAAGTAAGAATAAAATAAGAATGATTTAGAATCACATAAATTTTATCAAATATGGTATGAGACAATCCAAGTGAAACAAATCGAAAAGGGAAGATAACATAATCTTAGAGCATTTCCAATGCTACAATATGCACAATAAACATGTGGTATGAGAGATAACAACATAAATATTAGCAAATCAATTATCTCTCTCCTTATTTGAATGATTTTATACAAGTTTGGTAAGTTTTTTCTCTGCAATATCAGTCACAATGTCAACATCTACTCGGTCTTCTTGATATTGGATAGAAAAACTTACCAAAATTGTATAAAATCATTTAAATAAGGAAAACTGTAATTTATTTGCTAATATTTAAGTGTCTGTCTATCATGTCACATGTACACTGTGCACATTGTATCATTGGAGATATTCTTAGTGAGACGAAAGGAGTAGTAAATAGAAGTATGCAAATTGAGAGATCTTATGGAATTTAACTAAAATTGGGTTAAAAAGTGACTTATATCTATTGAAGCGACAACTACAAACTGAATGACCAAGCATCATGTGGTTCGATAACATCATTATGACACTCTCAAGACGAAGGTCGCAAAATCGAAACTCATCCCAATCAAGGATGTTGACACAACAAAATAGCTACTATGAGAAAAAAAACTATAAAGTGTATGCTAGTTTCAAGAGCTTCTTTAGACTAACTAAAGGATGTGAACAATTTTTTCATGCATTCGCCACAACTAGAACGGGACTTTTGAAATTAATACCTATTTAATCAACACTAGTACATTATTAATATAAGCATTAAGCTATATGTGTTCCATACTTCCATGGAACTAAAATCACTTCAATAAGACCCAGTACTCCGTAACTACCAAGTACTCCGTCACATATCGAGTCACGGAGTATAATTTTATAGTTTTTGTGACTATCTAAATTACTTTTTGCATTGCCTATTTGCTAATAAAATTGGTAGGTTACGTGGGACTATTGTGGTCATTTTATACAGGAATCATTTCAAACACTTATTTATTGGGTCGTACTTGCACTTATCCTATTTCACATTTGTTTGGTCAAGTGAAATGGTAAAAAATACGAATAAAGTTTACAGTTTGATATAGCAAAAAAAAAGTTTACAGTTTGATACTCTTTTCCATGGTCTTTAGTTCACTGCACATATATTTGACTATTATTTTAGGCGTTTGGTGACAATTATATGTCAAAGGCAACCATGCTTGTTGTACCCACCATTTTCTACCCACCTTATACCCACCTCTGTGAAGGCTATTTTTTTGTCTGTGAAGTCCTTCACAGACAAAAAAAAAATAACTTCACAAACATGGGTGGGTACAAGAGTGAGTATAAATGATGTTTGTACCCACTTTTATACCCACTCTTGTACCCACCCATGTTTGTGAAGTTATTTTTTTTTGTCTGTGAACCAGCTTCACAGACAAAAAAATAGCCTTCACAGAGGTGGGTATAAGGTGGGTAGAAAGTGGTGGGTACAACAAGCATGGTTGTATATCAAAATCTATGAAATTTGCTTTGAAACGTATTCATTCAGAGTGGGAACGAAAAATGAGGCAAATGAGAAAATTCTTCTATTGATAGGAGAACTGAGAAATCACAATGGTGGGTCACGACAGTCTTTTTATGCTTTCCTTTAGAGCCATGCTTGGGAAAACAGAATTAAAGCTGCTTGTGTATAGTTTAATTATTTCCGATAAGGAAATATATTTTAGATGATAGGTTGTAATTGGGTGAAAAAGATCCAGGAAATTTCAAGTGCTTTAGAGAAGTTAATGGCTTGCAGTTTGTGATTATTTTTTTCAATAACTTAGTTCACATGTTTCTAATTTATCTTAAAACTAGTTTTTTGTGCATCCAAACAAAACTGGATACTTTTTTTTGAATGATCAAAACTGGATACTTTAAAATTACCTTTGAGCCATTTTTATTTTTTTACCCAAACAAAAACTGTTTTTGTTTGATGGATTATTATATAATCGATCAGTGAAGTAATATGGTTTTCAGCTATCTCATGAGGGGATGGTCCAATTGTGGGAGATCTCAAGTTCAAAGCAAATACAAAAATTAGAGAGTTTCTCCCATTGACGACCATTTAGCTTTCTGAGACTTTTGTCACGAGTTTCCCATCTGCAGTAGTTACGCCACATGTGAGCTTGTTAAGGGAACAAGTCCGTGACACTTAGCTTAGCAAATCGCTTAATCTACGTTTAGTCTTGCACTCTTTCAAGAGTTCCCTGAGAACCGAGAACACACTGCGCTTAGAGGCGTCTCCTTCTGTGCAGAGGCACAAACAGAGCATTGGAAAATTGGATAACAAGCTAAGTGACTCACGATTCTGCGTATGGGTCTGCTTATTGGGAGATCAAAACTAGCTTGACAAAGCTGGAAACAACTGGTTTATAAAAAATGAGACATAGTGGGGAAATATATTTTTGAACAGATCTCTTTTACCAAACAGCACTCAATAACAATCCTATATGCTAGCAGGAAAACTAGAGGTGCACATTTCAGGTTAAGTTGGTTATTTCATTTTTCTTTGTTCAAATTTCAAACTGGTTTAAAACAGTTAAGACTTAAGAGAAATGGTTACTTGAATTAAAACTAAATTATATTCGAATCTGATTTGGTCTTCCAATTTTTTATATGCCATATGAATAAGAAATCAATATAGTGAATATGTAATAGGATATGATTCAACTGCATAGCATCTTATTCAAGGAAGAATGACTCCTAGATGAGTTGAACAAGCAATTTCTGGTCTACTTGGGTCTCAGGTACACTTGGGCACTTTGCTTCAAAGAGCACACAGCTATGAGACTTCATCTCATATGTAGCTAATCCATCCTTAACTGGAGTTCCCTCCTCACTAAAAAATTTTGGAAAATGAAGCGCAGTATCCACCAGGCAGTACCACACCATGCTTGCTGGTGGTGGGGGGAGAGTAACGCTCTCTGAATGGTCAGCACCATTGAAGGCAGCAAATAGGTGTCCAGGTATGCCATCAGCAGAGCTTGTTACAATTTCTTCAGTCTTTACCTTCAAATTCATAGCCAGGAATTTGTTGGGCGGCTCAGCCCATCTAGGTGGCGATTGGTCACTCCCATGCCACTCAATGCTCTCTACCTCCAAGAAACTTCTTTTCTGGAGAAGGTCACTTCTTCTAGTCCTTAACTTGCTCAAGAATAAAATAAATTGTGTGGTCTGAACACCAAAACCAGTTGTTAAAGCATTCCAGTCAAAAGGTTTCCGAGCGTCATGTGCAGGGGAGCCCCCTGAGGACTGACCACACTCATCTCCCATGTTAAGAACTGGAACTCCCAGAGAAATAAACAATATGAAGAGAAAATTGCGTATCTGTTTAAGTCTGCTTTCAAGGACAGCATTTTTGTTTGTTGGGCCTTCCACCCCACAGTTCCAGCTTAATTCTGAGGCCAGCTCAGGTCCACTAAAGCTGACCAAATCGACAAGAGAAAGCCCAAAGTTTGTAGCAATATAATTGAAAGAGAATGCAGGGCCACGTCCACTAGAGAAGACATCACCGCTTCCACAAAGCCGCGTGGCCAGGTTGCTTAAAGAACCAGTACCTCTCAAAAAGTCCCTAACATCATTGTGAAATTTAGTGTTCATCTCTGCCCATCTCTTCCAATGAGGGAATATAATTTCTTTCGATGTATTTTCAACAGGGTCCCAAAAATCTGCAATCAGCTTTACATTGGAAAGTAAGGGATCAAAAGCAATGGCCTCAACCAAAGGCGGGCGAGACAGGAGCTCACCGTGGGACCCACTTGTCAAGGAAGAAGCATTGAGAAAACAAAAACCATCAATGTGATACTCTACCACCCAATGGCGGAGACTGTCCAAAATCAGTTGTTGAACAGGAGGGTAATTGCAATTCAATGTAGGTGTAGATTGTGTGTCCTGATCACCTTCAAGACAATAGTAGGAAGATCTATCAATATGCAACAATGATGCACTCTCTGCCGTGTGAGTGAAAACAACCTGAAGAAAAACCTCTATCCCATTGGCATGGACTGTCTTAACCATCTCTTTCATCGCATTTATAACTGATGAAGGATTACCGTTAGGTCCCAATGACTGTGCAGGTGAAAAGAAGTGCAGTGGAAAATATGGCCCTTTCTGTTGATCGAAAGGGAAGATAGGGTCTAATAAGATTGCATTGACACCAAGATCCTTGAAATGCTGCAATTTCTCTGTAATACCAGAGAATGTCCCGGCAAGGTGAGTGGGTAACTTACTGGAATCGTCCTTTGTGAAATTATGCACATTCAAATGATAAACTATAAGATTCTCCATTGGTATGTTAGGTCTTATATCATTGCTCCAATCAAATTCAGGTTCCTCGCATAGTTGTCCAAGAAATTTTGGATCTATGACAGACCCTTCCCTGGGAAGAATATATTCACCAATGATCTTTGCATATGGATCTAACAGAAGATCGTGTTCAGTCTTCCCGGCAGTTTCCGCTTTGCAGCGATAACCATAACCCACAAATGGCAACGAACCGTCTATTGAGGCATGCCAAACATGGCCAGTTCGATTTACATAAGGATCTAAATCAAGCTCTAAAGCAGGCTTCTCTTTTCTAACGTCATCATACAAGCACAAGACTACACTCTTAGCACTGCGGGAGAGGAGTGCGAAATTAACAGATCCATCTGAGAGAAAAGATAAACCCATTGGAGCGGGATGACCAGAACTAAACCCAATTGGTATAACAAAGTTTGTCTTTCTGTGGCTTTTGATTTCTATGTTGCTAATTCCAGATGTCATTGAAGACTTCAAGAAGAAAGACATGTAGAAAGGGGCTAAACTGGGTTCAAAATCCAATGCAACTTCAAGATCACCTGAAAGTTCAAACACTGTTTCTATAGTATTCTGAGTATCACATGTCCCAAATCTTTGCGAGTCCAAAGGCATAAAAGAATTGGCATCAGATCTAAATAATCCCCAAACCATAAATAGTTCCTCCGATTGTCCACTGTCAAACTCTAATGATAAAACTTGAACTTTTACAGTATACATACTGCTCCTCTTTTCAACACATACCTTCACTAGACCATTGGTATCGGTTCTGAAGAGGTACTTTGATACTTGTGTTACAGTTTCTATCACAGAAGTATCTGCTGTTGTTGCTGTCGACACTGCATTTAGTCTGCCATGTTTATTAAACACTTTTTGAGTAAAACTTCCGCCCTTGAACCAGAAAACTGTATCTACTGTTACTCTTCCAAGGTGGTAAGAACTAGGGCAAGCAACCGACTTAGATGCCTGAGTATTTCCACGGCGGAGGTAGTGTGGTTGTGGCACGGATAATAAAGGTAGAGTCGCCATTTTGGACTACACGAGATGAGATGTAAGAATAATCAAGCCAAAAAGTAGAAACTTTTTAATCAATCATCTGAACCTCAATCACTAATCCTGCCTAAATGAAGGTCGGAAAATGAACTTAATTACTTAACAGACATTAGAAAGACATCAAGTAGAGGCCAGACCTCGGGAGAAACCGCATGGCGGACCCAGGAACACTCGGACAGGACACGTCTAGTGGCGACGCCGGGAAGAAAGGTGCAAAATTTGGGCTGTAACTCTTTGTAACAGTGGTGGAGATGCACAGCTGACGGAGCAAGGAGCGTGGTTCTGCAATTCAGAAGTTGATTGAGAGGTAAATCCGGTGACTATCAATCATTCTAGTCCCGCTTGTATTTGTATTTTTGTTTTTTGTTTTTTGTTTTTAATTTAGGAACATGTATACATTTTAGGATGTTTTTTGTTTTTAATTTAGGAACATGTATACATTTTAGGATGTTTTTACTTGGAGTGCAATTTGGTGGTCTGGTCTGGTCTAATTTTTTTTATTTTTATAACTACCAAGTGTAGTCTGGTTTGATCTGGTCTGGACTGGTCTAGTCTGGTCTAATTTGAGACAAATTACCGTCCGAGTAAAAACATCCTTAATACAACAAAGTATACCCTTCACACTCCAAGAAAAGGAAATTTTCTTGTCAAGTTAGTAAAAAAACATTATGTATGGAAGATTCTGTCAACACACAATAAATGTATGTCTAAAATTCTGTTGATTTATGTACATAGAGATATATGTATGTGCAAATAAAGTACACAAACTATATCATTAATGTTAATTATGTGTGTAAACTTTACGTGTTTTCAATTAAATTTTGGAAGAATTTGATTTTGCAATGTATATTTTGGGTGATATTGGACTTTGCTTCACATTTTCAAAATCATTAATGTATATACCCATCAGTCCAAAAATTGCAAAGAAATGTGATGCAAAATCAAATGATTTTATAGTGAAGTGATGTTGATATATTAATAATTTTGAAAATATGATGAAAAGTTTAATATCTCCCAAAAAATATGGATTGCAAAGTCAAATGCCCCTTAAATTTTGTGGACGTACATTGTGAATGAGCTAACTTTACAGACAATTACTATCTCGGACTCTCGGTGTGAGAGTGTGTGCAAAGTACAAGCATCATTTAGATTTTAGTAATCATGTAGTAATCACATACTTCGTATACGTTAAATGTAAAAGAAAAAAGATACTGTATGTTTTTCTTTTCTTTATGCTCGCATTACCAATTGCTTTGGCTTAGGACATGATATATTGATATGTTTTGTTAGATTGAATTTGGCGCTTTATCATGATCTCCTGAGTTTATTTTAATCTTTTTCTTATAGTTTGGTCCCACTTTAGACTAAAATATACGAAGTATTATAAAAAAAACATGATCTTTTTTAACAAGGAAAACATGATCTTACTTGTAGCGAAAATGTGAAATAGCTCATTTGGTTCATGAATATCTTGTTATAAAATCTTTTTCTTATGTTTCGACTTTAATCCCTTCATTTTGACGTTGTGATTGAAGCCTTTCATTTATTTCCTTTATGCACTAAAATAAAATACTCCGTATAAAACTACCATTAGAGCAACAATGCCACAAAAAGCTTTAAAATTTTATATTTTCAACCATAAAAAAACTAAAAACACTCCGTCTAACGTAAGGCTCTTCCTTTTTGCTATGGAGATTGCCTAATTAGTTTTATTTAAAAAGGGAAAATCAACATAACAACTTTTTGGGAGGAAACATTTAGGTGATTGCTGTAGTAAAGTCAAACCAGGAAGGTTTGCTTGAGACACAAGGAGCAAATAAGAGAAGAGATCGAGCTTTCCTTGAGTTGAAGGCATCCGAGCCGCATTACTTTGTGATTCTATCTTTACTTTTCTTCTTTCCTTGTATATTCTCTTAAGTTCCCATTCTGTCTCGATCCCTTGTTTATTACTAATAGGCTTGTATGGCTTGGAAAAAGTAATCATTCTCCATAAAGATATCTCTTTGGCATCTGGGGTTGCTTTCATTTCCTCTTTTCGATCTCCACTTCCCTTTAATCTCCCTTCTGCCCATCTTTCTTTTTGTATGTATATGTCAATTTTCTCTTAAAAAAGTTACCTTTTGCACACAGTTTTCTCTTTTCACCTTCTCTTCTTCTTATTCTTCTTTTTTCTACCACCACCATCATTTCTGCCATGTTGTGCATTTGATTCTTTGCAACTTCATTTTATGGTTGGAGAGCATCTTTTGGAAAAAGCCTTCACTTTTGTGCTTTGATACAGAAAAGAGCTTTTACTTATTTGAAAGGTTGATTTTGTTCCTTTGAGAATCTTGTTTTTCGTCTCTAAGTTATATGGAGGAAAAGTGTCTTTCAGGTTTAGGATTTAACAATAATAATAACCTTTCTTCTGTATTTGTAACTCAGGACAGATGTTGAGCAAGTTTTGGTTTACACAGCTTTTGATTTTTTTTAACTGCTGAGCATATGTTTGGATTGCTTGTGATGGTGAGGAGTTTCTTGTTTCAGGTAATTTGAAGGACTGTTTATCTGGTGAATCATTGCTCTATAAATTAGAAGTTGCTCACCAAGGATGGGTGACCACTTTGTTTTTCTGGTTGATCATCTGCTCACAGAATCAACTCTGGAGGCTGCAATTCAAAGCAGGAACCCGAAACAGGCGGTTCGGTCTGCGGTGGAGGAGGACACAAGACGGGTATGCTTGGATTCCGTAGCGGGCATGCCGCTAAGGAAGATAGTAGAGTGCAGGATTTGTCAAGATGAAGATTTGGCTTCAAATATGGAGACTCCTTGTTCTTGCTGTGGTAGCTTGAAGGTTTGGATTCTACTTTCTTCAATTTGTTCTTGTAAGATGTGCACTTCTGTAGTTTTCAAGTAGCCAGCAAATAACTAATTGGCATATGGTTATATGCCATAAGATATGCATCACTAAACTTTGTTTGTTTGAATTCACGACGTAGATTGTATGGTACTCATAAGGTATCACATCTTTGTCCATGTAGACCAATCAAAATATTGTAGTTGAATTGTTTAAATGAAAAATAAAATAGATATAATGTCTTGGACCAATCAAATAAATGATATGTATGATACCACATTTTTTAATGGGTACCTAGTTCTCACCACTCACGATTTGACATGGGTCTTCAAAGTCGACACTTGACTACTAATATTTAAGATTATAAAATTATAAAGTCTAAGTTAAGTTAATGCTTTTTTTTTTGAATAAAGTTAAGTTAATGCTTCAATAATATATTTTAAAAATACAGAAAAATAATTTGATTATCCCAAATTTTTAAGGGGTGTGAGTTAAGTATCCCAAATTTGCACACGCAATAAAAATACCCCGAAGTTTATATAAAATTTATCATAGCAGCATTTTAATATGTTTTTCTTTCACAAATGTTAATTTATAGTGTTAAAATTAAGAATACCTTGGGCATTTATAAAGATGAAATTAATGTCTAAGCTTCAATGTTTTAAATATACGGAGTATAAATTTAATAAATAAGTTTATAATGTTAATTGTACACAAAAAATGCTTAGAATATTTAAATTATTTACTTGACTCAAAAAATCAAAACATGAACTTGATTGTGGGATGAATGAAGTATAACTTTGATTTATTCCATTCTTTATGAATCTGTGTTTAATCGTACTAAAAAAAAGTAGTGAAATGCATACGTTCTCTCACATATACGAAGTTTTTCATTGGTACATTTAGTTATTTTAGTTATATGATGAAGCGCCTTCTCAATTATGTAAACTCCACGCCCGGGTCCTAGGAACAAAATTGAGAATAGTTAATCGTCTGCTTTTATTCCCTGCTCAGTTAATCGTCATCCAATATGATGCTCTACAACACATATCTATTCTGCAATTGCTTTACTCCTCTTATCCATTTTGTTTTGCTTTCAGTATGCACATAGGGACTGCGTACAAAGGTGGTGCAATGAGAAAGGTGACACAGTGTGTGAGATATGCCGACAGGTAACCACCTTAAGTCTTAAACCATTACATCAAGATAACTAGTTAACTACCTGTTCATTGAGGAGGAATAGAATAAATAGTGTAGAGATGCTCAAATGCAATCCTATCAAGTTTCTGTGGATTCAAGAGTTCAAAATTTTCTCTGAGAGTTCTCTTGCCTACAGCTCTTTCCTTCCAAACCAATTACCTAACACACAATGCTAGTTGGTTAATGAGGATGGCTTAGCTACTTCACTAGGCAGAATGGGGTTACTCCATACATGAGCTTATGGAGAGAACAAGCTTATACAGTTATACATGAGCTTATAGAGAGAACTAGTCTGTAACAATTAGCCCTGCCTATTTGCTAGAGAATATCGATGGTTTAGTCCAGTAACTTATAAAGTATTTGTGTCCAACTCACTACTAGATATTGTCATCTAACTAATAACTTTGCCCATATATTAAGAACTTTTTTACCCTTTACAGTGGAAATTTCTTGTGGCTTTGTTTGTTCCAGCAAAAAAGTCCTAATCTGGTCATTTTTTAGTTACAGGCCACCATGTGCACATAAATAGAGTTACAAGACAAATCATAAGCACATAAGTTACATGACTAAAAAAGCAAACTTCTTTATATACTACGGAGTATAAGTTTTCAGTTGCTTTCCTTTTTTGCTACAGAATTTCCAGCCTTGTTATACAGCACCGCCTCCTCAGTTTCGCCCTCGGAATCTGCCTACAAGCTCAAGGTATTTCTACGTTATAGAATCTATTTTTATTAAGAAGGAAAGTAACCAACTTTGCATCTTCAACACGCCAAGCTTCACTACAATAGTACATTTGTGTGCATGTTGTTTCTATCAGGGGAAATTGGGGAATTATTACTAGAAGAGAGTTGAGTAATCGTCATCTGGTCGCAGTGGTGCCAAGTGATCAGAATTTCTCCAATTCTGCCTATGATGATTATGCAATCTCTTCATCGAGAAGCATATCATGTTGCCGTTCAATTGCCATTATAGTAAATCTTTCTTTCATCCACAAAGCTAACAGTTCAAAACAAATTTCTACATACCTTTGGTTTTAAGCTTTTTAAGCTGAATGACTTTTATGCCAAGCGAACATTTTCCAGCACTTGCTTTTAAGTACACTCAATATCATGTTTACATTTTTTAAACCTTGAAATTTAATAATAATTACAGGGGAGTTAACTTTTTAAACATTTGTGTGAGATATTGATCTCAAAGATGTTACTCTTAAGAGTTATTTGCCATTTATCAAGACATGATTCTCATCTTAAGAAGTCAATCTGATATTTTATATTTAGCCAATGTAGATAAACCTTGTACTGTATGTTGGCTTAGTTTCCATGCACCATCCTTATCTGATCACAGAATTGTATGCATCTATTAATGGCAACAAGTAATCAAGTATACACTATCTTTACAGTGTGTGATTCTTCTGGTATTAAGGCACACTCTTCCAATCATAGTTAGTCAAGAAGGGGACTATTCCTCCCCTTTGGTAATGGTAAGATGCAAGCAATGCTACTACAGATGGTTAAGATTTCATAGATTGATGATAGATTATATTCTGAATTTCTTATTTGACATTTCATGCTACAGTTGCTGCTTCTAAGAATCGCTGGGATTGTTCTCCCCGTCTACATTTCATTCAAAGCAGTGACTTCTTATCTCCGCCACATTTATCATCAGGTTGATACATCCACAGTTTTGTTTTCTACAAATAAATTTTGAACAAAAAAAGATTTTGTACCATCACCTTCACTTCACTTATTTCCATCATTTGCAATGGACCAAAGGCTCATTATTTTTTGGCTTGGGAATATGATGGAATAAAGCAAAATGGTTCACTAAAGTGTCTGCTCTTCTTTGTTGTGAAGTGAAGTAGCAGTCACTTCATGCAACTTTCGACGCGATTTTCACTACGGGTCATCCAGAAAAAGTCTCTTTGTGCTTAAGTACATGGGTAAGACTGCGTACATCCGACCCCCTTACCCCACCGTAGGTGGGAGCCTTTGCGACACTGGGGTGATGATGATGATGACCTTCACTCACTTAGAGACTTTTTTTGTTCTAGCAGGGACAATTTACTAGTCCCTGCACCGAGACAACTTTGAAAACATAAAATCTACTCTGTGTGATGGTGGTGTAATGTGTACACCATGGCATAACATTATTGATTTTCAAAGGGAAAGCTAATAAACTCACCCTTATTTAATGTTTTTAAATATGCAAAAATACCTTTAGTGTTTCTATAAGAGAACAAACTGCCCTATATTTAACTTAACTGCGTAAACAAAAAAATTAGAAAGTGGCTAAAAATTAATTAATATATTGAGTGACAATGAAATAATGAAACAATTATTTATCTAGGGTCTTAAAAAACTGTAACCTATGTAACAAAATAAAAATTAATTATTTTGTTTTAAAAAACATTAACCTAAATAAAAACAAAAATTTACTGTGTTATTGCTTCTCTTTATTACTTTCATATGACAAAGTTAATAAATAACTATACAAAAAATAAGTTTACTTTTTCATAAAATTATAAAGGGAGTATTTATCCCAGAATATTTTTTATGTGGGTTACGGTTTTTAAAGCAAAATAATGTTTCATTTTATTTTTCCATTTTCCCCACATAATATACTAATTAATTACTTGTAGTGATTTTTCAATATATATATATATATTTTTTAACAGTCAAAGTCACTAAGGGCCAATTTGCCCTTTGATGGAAACAGTAGGGCCATTTTTGCACATAAATAATATGCTAAAAATATATATGCACTTGCAAATAAACATTAAGAGGGTATTTGCACAATTTCCCATTTCCAAATGTATTCTTTGTACCTAGTAACATTTTTGCTCAATTCATATGCTTTATATGAACAGGCTAGTATGCCCATTTCTCCTGATGAAGAAGCTGGATACTACTAGCTGGTGGGTGTGTGATCAATATTCATCAACCCTCTTCCTGTATAGCTAATCATTTCTACTGAAACAAGCCAGCTTCCCGCTATTGCACTGAAATGTTTATCTGCTATCAATCATTACTCAGCAGCGCTCTCTTGGACAATATATGGCTTTGGGGTAGAAATTTGTTCTTCAAAGTGGGAAGCATGACTACTATAGATGAAACAGCAGGTTTATGTGTCAGAAATGGAGAAGTCTATTTATAGATCAGATCGTATCAGAAGGAAAAAATAAGTAAGAATAGGTGGATGATGGGTCCTAGGTGTCGTAAAATGGTGATGCAGAAATGTACAGCCTAGCATAGGTGCTAAATCATACGTATTCTTTTGTATATAAAACAAAGCATATCAAATATATGGGCCAAAAGAAATTGTTATTTTAATCCACTGAATACCAAGCTAATCAAACATCAGAGGTGAGACCTTAAAGAACTCAAGTTTAGCCATTGTATATCACTATATCTGTTGCAAGCGATGGAATTCAAACCACACAAGCACACAGCATTCTCACCCAAAGTGACACAAAAAATGATCACATTTGTTTTTGTTGCTTTTTTTTTTTTTTATAATTAAGGCTCAACTTTGTTCACAAACACTTGCTTTAAATCCTTTAATCAACCACAAATCAAGTCCAACAGCTATAATCTAATAACTATAGCGAAGCGTAGCGGCCAACCCTGAAAATTCTATAGTGCCACTCTACAACCGCTCCGCTATTTCCGGGACCTCACACCGACATTAATTAGCTGGATTAGCTTCTTCATAAATGTGGTTATATGAGGAGCTATAGGTGAATATAGAAAAAGCCATCAAATGTACAATCAGCATACTATCTTATAGTATATTTTTTTAGTTTGTGAGATTGATTCCTTGTTTGAAGATTCTTGTAATTTGTAATTTGTATGTCTAAAATTACATATAGTGAGTCGATTGACACTGGTGGAAAGGAATATGGTCTAGAAGAGGTCTCCGCCACTCTCAAAAAAGAAGAAGAGGTCTCAGCCCTCACAAAATTTATTGTTATATACTCCGTGTCTGTGTGTGTGTGTATATATATATATATATATATATATATATATATATATATATATATATATATATATATATATATATATATATATAATGGGAACTCTTCCGGTAAGGTATACCTTACCGGAGCCTCCGTGCGGCCTCCACGTTTTGAGGGCCTTCCCGGTGGAATTTTTCGATGAAATTTTTTGAGCATGTTCTTCATCAAGTCTAGTACATCCATACCAAATTTCAGCAAAAAATTCAATCGGGAAGGCAGTCAAATGATTTTTAGAAGATAACTGCACCCTTTATATACATATAAAACGCAGTTATCTTTCAAAAATCGTTTGGCTGCCTTCCCGATTGAATTTTTTGCTGAAATTTAGTATGGATGTACTAGACTTGCTGAAGAACATTCTCAAAAAAAATCATCGAAAAATTCCACCGGGAAGGCCCTGAAAATGTGGAGGCCGCACGGCGGCTCCGGTAAGGTATACCTTACCGGAAAGTTTTCCTATATATATATATATATGCATATACACATATATATAGAGTAATCTTCCGGTCAGGAATTTCCTGACCGGAGCGCCGTCCGGCCTCCTCCTTTTGGGGGCCTTCCCGGTGGTATTTTTTGTTTGTGTATGTTCCTCATCAAGTCTAGTTCATCCATACCAAATTTCAGCAAAAATTCAATCGAGAAGGTCGTCAAATGATTTTTGCAAGTTAACTGGTCCGGAAAATACATATTTCGTACTGGTAATGCTAGAAAAGTGCATCCCAATTATTCTAATGTCCTCAGCTAAGAGTCCCTGCGATGAACAACTAGATCCCTTGATAATTTCTGAAATAACATGTGAAGAATCGGATTCAACGGCAACAAACTGCCACGCTTGCTTCTTCATCAAATTAAGAACATCTCCAATGCAAGGGTGTGGTAATCCAAGTTCAAAAAAATGTTATTAAGTTCAAAATAGAATTGTTGATTCCAAAGACAATTCGCTGGGAAAGCAAAATCCTAAAAACCCTCTAACATCAGTATGTTTTTACTGCTATTAGAGGGTTATTAGGATTTTGTTTTCCGAGCCAATTGTATTGATAGCAACTATGTCATAGACAAGCTATGTTATACATGCAAGCTTAAGAGTTTGAAGCGATCTTATAAAAGCTTTTAACATATTTATGTTGCCGGTGTGGGAATTATTTAAATATAATAAAGCTACTTGAGAAAATAGAAAAAAGTGTCAACATGTTAAAGTACTGCTAGTCATAGAAAGATCGGTAAGATAACAATTAGACCAAAAAGATAATATATAAAGTAATTCAAACTAAAAGGTTAGAAGTTTTGCCAAAAGTACAAAAACATAGAGTACTAAGGAGCTAATTTTTTATTTTAATTTCAATGTTTTGACTTTTGTGTTTGATATAAAAGTCAAACATATAAGTGCTCTAAAAAATTATTTATTTATTTTGTGCTATTGTAAATTGTGTAAAACGGAGGTTAAATATTATTAATATATAAAAATCTCATCGTGTGAAGGTGCTCTAAATATATTTAGAAACTATCAATATATTTAATTGTACACGAATACATATTATAAAAAATATGATTAAATATCATATGACATAATTTCACTGTTATATTTAATACGGAGTAGTACACAACTTTTACAATTTTGATATTGGTTTAAAGACTTTTTTTCTAGCAAAATCAACTTAACTAGCATTAATCAAATTATGATGAAGCACATGGGTAAAAAAATCAGGCAGATTACAGAGCCAGATACGACGATCATACACAGAACAAGTCACCCTTGCTAAGATATGAGCGGCCTCATTCATAGAATGTCTAACAAGAGAGTAGGTAATGCTAGCAAAATGCATCCCAATTATTCTAATATCCTCAGCTAAGAGTCCCTGTGATGAACAACTAGATCCCTTGATAATTTCTGAAATTGCATGTGAAGAATCGGATTCAACTTCAACGAACTGCCACGCTTGCTCCATCAAATTAAGAACATCTTCAATGCAAGGGTGTGGTCTCTCACACACTCTTACACACGAGTCCCATTTTTTATCTCATAATTTTTTATGTGTAGGACCCTACATATTTTCAAATTTATTTTCTTTTTCTTTTTCATTTTTATATCACTTTTAACTCATTTTTTATTAATTTTTTCTTCTCGAATTACATGTAATGGATCTTGTCATAGACTTAGGTCTACTTTTTATCTCTATCTCTCTTCTCTTTTTCATTTTTCACTACACACCCTTTTACCTATATTAAATTAATCTATTCATTCTATCTATATCTCTCTCATATACCACATCACTACAATCCACCTCCCATCGGAGATGCCTAAGACCATTTAAAGTGGTTAAAGATTATGATTTCAAAGATTAAAAATGGAATTTTTAGACTCTTATTTGAGTGTAGGGGGATTAAAAGGGGGAGTAAAAGTGGGAAGAAGTGTGGAGGAGCGTAAAAATAGAGGTTTAGGTTGACAGGGTAAAAATAAATGAAAAAGAAAAGAAAATCGGGGGCCGACCAACCTGCAGCTTCGCACGCTGCGCACTGCTGCAAAGGAAAGATGGCTGGCATCATGGTGATGTCACGATGGCATCACCGCACACTAAATTAATGTTTAAACGGCCAGATTTTTTTTAAAAAAAAAACTTTTTGAAATATCCAACGGTTGAGATCATTTTGACCCTGTTCCAACGGCAAAAAAAAGATCCAACGGCTAAAATTGAAATCCAACTATTCAACTTATTTATTTTATTTTTCCATTATTTTTAATTAATATCTGATCCGAAAATGTAATATAAACACCCTTATTCTTCCTATTTTGATCACACATCTCCCATCTATTTCATTCTTCTTCATGTTTTGTTTTATATCCATATTTTTGTAATGTCTTCCTCAAGAAGGGGTGCTAATTGGACTGTTAGTGAGGATGTTGCTCTATGCAATGCTTGGGTTATCATCTCGGAAGATGGGGTTATCGGAATAAATCAACCGGGGGAGAGTTTTTGGAACTGAGTTCATGTGCTATTTTCTGAAAAAAACGTGCAGTGTTCATCGGAGTCGGGATTCAATTGAGTCTCGTTCCAATATCAATGATCACCAATGCTCGTTGTGGAAAGGTTGTGTGCGGAAGGCAAACGCAACCCCGACGAGTGGGGCGAACCTAGCCGATTTGGTAAATTATAAATTACTTCGTTATTTAATATTAATTCATAAATTATATTTTTATTTTGAAATATATATAACTCCATATTTATAATGTTATTTTGATTCATATTGTAGGACTATCAAGCCAAGATCATTTTCATAAATGATAACAATGGAAAATCGTACCATTCAAATTTGAGCATGCATGGCTAATTCTCCACTCGTTTCCAAAGTGGTACCAACAATATGAAGCTCCGATAAATCTGAATCCCTCTCCACAATCGCCCATGGTCGTAGGTGGTGATGCTAGCTCTCCATCAGATGGAGAGCCACTACAACACCCTGAAGGCCGGGACAAGCAAAAGGCGAAAAGAAGTGGAAAGACAAAGGCATCTAAACTAGATCTAGTGATGACGCAAGGTTTTCAAGAAATGGTTCAGCAAGGGAGGGAACAATCGGCAAGAAGAGCTGTGCGCGATGAGCTTCAACACAAAGCCGTGGAGTCGGAGATTATGAAGAACTAGTATAACATAATCTCTGCGGACCTTTCAAAGTTTTCACCGAGGAAGCAAAAGTGGATTCGGGAAAAAACAAGAACATATCATGGGATATTCTCAAAATACCTCATGTGATGTTCCCGGTGCTTCCGTAGAAGAAGAAGTCTACAGTGCCCACTTTGATTTCTAGTTATTTGTGTGTTGTGCTTTTGATTTGATATTGTGTTGTTAGTTTTATTTCATGTATGTTTGAATTTTAAATTGCATATGTTGTTGTTTTAATTTAAATTTCATGTGTTGTTATTTGAATTATGTGTTGTTAGTTTAATGTTCAAATGTATTTTTATTTAAATTCCGTGTGTTGTTATTTCACTTATCCATTTATTTTATTTAATAGTCGTTACTTATTAAATATTTCGAAATATTACTGAATATAAGTTTGACACATTATTAAGTAAGATACTAAAAAGATAGTAGTAATTCACACAAACACACATCTTCTATTAATGCACATAAATATTAACAAAATACATAAATATTTAAAGAAACACGTAAATATTACAAATACGTAGTCAACACTAGTAAATGAAATAGATGAAATTGTGAAATACATAAATATGTAAGGAAATATTTAAGGAAACACATAAATATTAAGGAAATACAGAAATATTAATGACACACATAAACTACATTCCATTTTCATGGTGCCTCAACAAATTATTTATGAGATCATTTTAAGCAATGCGTGTACTGATGAGTCTCGAATACGATTGTGGCGCATCATATACTGACTCAATGTGGGACCGCCGTGGTTAAGATCCAATTCAACGGTGCCACCAATATAGTCATAGTCTTCACTGTAGTCCTGATGGGTTGGTTCTTCATCCTCTTTATATTCATCTTCCACTATCATGATGTGCATTATGATGCATGCCAGCATTACATCACCCAATGTTTGTATGCCGTGCAGGCGTGCAGGACCTCGCACAATAGCCCACATATCTTGTAAAATTTCAAATGCTCTTTCAACATCCTTATGAAAAGCCTCTTGCACCGAAGCAAAATGTTTTTTCTTAGGAGTGTCGGGATGACTTATTGTCTTAACAAAAGTTCCCCAAGAAGGGTAAATCCCGTCAGCTAAATAATAACATTGATTATAGTGTTTACCATCTACACGGAATCCCACCTGAGGGGCAGATCCATTTACAACAACAACAAAAACCGGAGAGCTTGCAAGGGTGTTCAGGTCATTATTGGAACCGGCAGTGCCAAAAAATGTATGCCAAATATGAGTGTCATAAGAAGCAACTGCTTCGAGTACAATTGTTGGTTTTTTTATACATAGTGTACCGGCCGCCCCAAGATGTAGAACCATTTTTCCACTCCTAGGGCATGCAATCAATTGACCCAATCATCATAGGAAAGCCTCTCTTTGAGGCATTTTCAAGAAGACGATGTAGATCCCCGGGGTTAGGGGTTCATAAGTACCAAGAACCATAGAGACTAAAAAAATTGCCCTACAAAATTTCTTCATGCACAAAAGTGCAGTCGTCTCACCCAAACGACATAACTGATCTAATGAATCAGCCGAGCAACCATTGACGAGCATAAATATCGCGCTATTGAGTTTTTGTTGAGGAAACGTATTTGTTAACCGAAAACGTAAAAAAACTAAATTTATTTTTTATACATCGAAATGTGCATTTTTTCTCCTATAATAATTCAGGGAAAAATTAAAAGTAAAACATTACTTATAATAATTTAATCAATGTTGTACCGGAGTACTAAATTGATATGTAAAAAATATGCAGAGTGTGTTTTATTGGCGGCGTACGGATGCAGGGAAAACAGTATTGACGGAGTCTAAGAATGTTTTTACTTGGACTATAATTTGTCTTAGATCAGACCAGACTAGACCAGATCAGACCAGACCAGACTTGGGTAGTTATAAAAATACAAAGAAACCAGATCAGACCAGTTCAGACCAGACCAGACCAGCAAATTACAGTCCAAGTAAAAACATCCTAAACACTATTTTCATATGGACGGAGTCCAAATTTAGCAATTTGGACTCTTGACCACTACAAATGGTTTAAGGGCCTCCTTAATGCCCATTAATTCAGCCTCCACAAGAGTGCACCTCACCAGCCGCAAACAAGCACCGCCTTGCACCTCACCTCAAACAACCCACCCGAAGCTTCACCTTTCTCCAAAAAGGCGGAATCTCCCACCCTAGGAGCCCCCCCCCCCCACCTCGACCCAACATGATGGTGGGGAGGTTAGTCACGGTGACTCAGTCGGCCCAATGGCGGCAGGCCTTTTACCCGTGCACACCAGAGGGCCAGCCTTATTTCAGGTTCTATGACCTCCACAAGGCCGCTACGGATTTCGAACCTTGGTCATTCTCCAAATTTTCCCACCACCGAACCAACTAAGCTACCCGTGCGAGTACCCGAAACTTCCCCTTAAATGTGTTATAGTTCCATGCCTGCATCCACGTTAAGCTTTACTCTGTCCATTCATGCCCCTGCTAGCATGAAGTCCCCCCCCCCCCCCCCCCCCCCCCCGATGATGAAGACCTTGGAACTCCCCCCTTTCAGTTGAGCCTGTGACCATCCCTCGACAAATGCCCTTTTCCAATGAACAGTTTGATGTGTTGCAGATTCAATACCCTGTCACTCTCGCCGATTCCTCTCACACCAAATTCCCCAACCCCAAGCAATTGACTATAGGTCCTCCACCTTCCTAAGTTAAAAATGGACCTTCAACCATTCAAGAAAAGAGTGGCGGTTGGCTCAATTCCTTCAAACCCAGCAATCGTCCCACCTCCACTACTACGGGACATCAAGCAAATAGATGCAGAGAAGATTCTTCCTCCATCTTACAGAGGCCACACACTGCTGGACAATAAGACAGTTTACCATTCTACTCCCTCCGTCCCACTAGCAATGAGGAGTTGTGCTAGGTGTACACGTTTTGGTGTACACCTTTCGTACACTTGTTTGTCTTAGGCACAAACAATTGTCTGTCCACAGACAACTCTACAATTGTTTGTACAGAATTGTCTGCGGACAAACAATTGTTTGTGCTTGAGACAAACGAATGTACGAAAGGCGTACATAAAAATGTGTACGCCAAGCAATTTTCAACAATGGGACAAGAGGGAGTGACACACAAATCTATAAAAAGTGGTTTATGTGGTTGATATTTAATTGATAAAGTAAAAATAAAGTAATAATGATTTAGAGCCACACAAACTTTACCAAATAAGGTATGCGACAATCTTAGTGAGATGGAGCGAAATGATAAATGGAACAATCTTAGCGGGACGAAGGTAGTATTACGCAAGACACTCTTGGTTGGAAGACACCATGAACACACCTGCCAGAAAAAAGTTTCTATTTTGGGAAGAAGATCCCACTCCCACAACTACACCCACCCCAACCAGCCCCTACAGTCACCTCACCGACTAGCTTTCGCTAACAATTTCGAATGGAAAAGTGACCATCCACCTCTCCGCTCTAGATTATTCTGTCGGGCATCTATCTATGATTGAGAGTGATGCTTTGGATCAACTGCCTATCCCTGCAATTAAATACATCATTTAAAATATCAGCATCCCAATCTCTCGTATCTTCTCTCAAACCCTGAATTTTGGGTGAGGAAATTTTTGGGTCAACATCATCTAGAAGTCACGACTCTTCCCAGATGTTAATAGACTTCTCATCCCCAACTCTCCATATGTAGCTAGCCTTAATAATTACCACTCGAGTCTCAAATAAGCTTCACCAAATAAAAGAGGGGTTTCTCTCCACAAAAGTATGTGGTTGAGTTAGAAGTCCCACACCTACATTGGTAACATGGATAAATTAAAATTTGGGAGTGAGAAACTTTTCATGGGTCACCCATTCGAATACATCTTCTGTGCGAGGAGGCCCTGGACTCTTAACCTAGAGTTCTTAGGTGATGAATTTCTGTAAAAGGAGATGCATCTTATTGATATGAGTAGTACTATTAATCTGCTTAGATTTATCTCAAGTGTTACAATCACCCACATTTAGGATCACAATGGCCTCGTTATGCCCATAAGTCAATTAAGTCTCAATCATATCCCAGAATCTTCCCATGCTAAGTGCTCACCCGATATCCAACAGATCAGCACACAGTCACATGGTTGCTCTAATACCACCTGTAACACCCCGGCCCCGCAAGACCCAAGGTAGTTACTCCAATACACTCTCCACACCTCTAGTACTGTCCTCACAAATCACCACTAGCCTTAAACGTGCATTTTGTCCTCACTTATGCACGTCCTGAGAAACTTTCCGTGGGGTCATCCATCATATCCCAAGACTATTCTTGTGCCAGTACACTTAACTTAGAATTCTCAAGTGATGAGCTTCCTTAAAAAGAGATGCATCTTGTTGGTATGAGTAGTAATCAATTTAAATTACTCTCAAGTGTTACACCTGAACTCCAAACCCCCAATTTTGTTGGGTTTGCACAAAAACTCCCAACTTGACCAACAAAAGCCTTTTCTAGATTGACCATTCCACCCATATTCATTCACAATAACTTCAATTTCGTGACCTAGCTCAATGGATAACAGGAAAACATTCATAGCATAACTTGACAAAGCTTGAACCACAATTTTTAATAAAACCTCTTGCCATGCCCTAGAAAGAAACCGATTATTCCCGTTTTGAATTTGTTTGACAATCCTTTGTCTGAGATAATCTAAAATCTCCTTCTTGCCCTTCCCAATTAAAGCCGGTAATTCCAAATATCTCTCATCTTCCCCCGCCGAGCTAACCCCAAACATAATAAAGACCTGCACAAAACCGGGCCGGCCCGCCCAGCCCGCCCATATAAATGGGCGGGTTTGGACACATAGTTTAGCCCACCGGCCCGGCCCGGCCCGAGCCCGTTTAAATTATGGGCGGGCTTGGATTTTAATATAGGCCCGGTGGGCCTAAAAGCCCGGCCCGTTAAATGTGAGTGTATATATATATATCATATAATTATATATAAATTATATTTTATATATATACACAAAAAATTACTATCATTAAGGAAGGCCAACATGAAACCTTAGCCAAGCTACTGCTGTTAGATCGGACCAATAAAGTAGTACCCCGTGTTAGTTAAAACTTGAACTGTTTTGTACTGGACACCTATCAAGTATTTTAAGATACTTTTATGCTTTGACTATTCTCATTGCACATTCTGATTGTACTTTTATTTATTGTTTGCACATTGTGATTAAATTTTTAAATACTGATGTTAGTTCTAAATTTGAATGGTTTTTATTTTTCAGAATCGTGTGTGTATTTCATAAAAGTATTTTACAAACGTTTACGATTTAAAAAAAAAATAGAAAGAGGATAATTTTTCCGGGCCCGAAAGCCCGGCGGGCAGCCCGGCCCGCTCTTTTGGGCGGGCTTGGACATATGAGGAGGCCCGTTGTACCGGGCCGGGCCGGGCCCGCCCACTACAAATGGGCAGATTTTTTAGAATAAGCCCGGCCCGAGCCCGGCCCGAACCCGCGTTTGTGCAGGTCTAATAATAATCGCTCATTCTAACTTCCTCAATATTATTAGTGCTAAAACAATTTGGACTTATTTAAATTTATCGCCTGCCCAGATGTCACTTCATAGTCACAAAGGACCTCCATAATAGTTGCTCCCTCACTGTGGCACGCTTTGAAAAATAATAAGCAATCGTCTGCAAATAATAATTTCTCTCTCTTATTATTTTTATATCACAATTTCATATTGTTACTATAAAATTTTATTTCAAAACTTTGCAATATATTTTAGATTCTTTCGAAAAAGTGCTAATTAACATATGTGTTGCAATGTAAAAAAGATACGTACTATTTTTTTGCATTCTTTGCACTATAAATTACATACTACCTCCGTCTCATTAAGTTTGGGACAAAGAGGTGTGGTGTCATTTTTAAGAAAAAGTATAATTGTGTGGTTGATATTGAATTGATAAAGTGCGAATAAAGTAAGAATGAATTGTAGCCACTCAAATATTACCAAATATGGTATGAGACAAACTTAATGAGACGGACGATAAAGGTAAAACGAGACAAAGTTAGAGGGACGGAGGGAGTATTTTGTATGGAGTATGATGATAATTAAACCAAAATTACAAAATAGTGAATTTAATTTTATTAAGGGTAAACAGAATCAAAGAATGTTATTTAAAAAATGTAACAATGTGTTCAAAATTTCACAACAAGACTAAAGTTAATATTTACGAATTCGAAGTGCTTCGCTTACAACGGAAAAATATTAGTTTTGAAATTTAAAATTAAAGAGTTAATATTTTAGTATAATAATAAATCTTTATTTTTATAATTCGAATTATAATTTATTTTTGTTTTGTTTTTTAAATTTATTTTATTTATTTAGAGTCAATAAGTCTAAACTGGCTTCTTTATAAAAACATGAGAGCTATTTTTGCACTTTTAAAAAGTCCAGGGGTATATATGTACTTTCACATATACTTTAGGAATATATTTGTTCCGAAAAATAATACACAGATATATGATATTTTTACTTGGACTGTAATTTACTGGTCTAATTTGATCTGGCCTATTAATGTCTGATTTTCTTATATTTTTATAACTATCCTAATTTGGTCTGGTCTATTGGTCTGAGATTGATTACCGTCCAATAGGGCTGGGACCGGTTCGGTTCTTACTCAAAATAAGTGGAACCATTATAAAAGTTTTAACTAATGAAATCGGTTCGGTTCCTATATAAAAAATCAAGAACCGTTGTGGAATCGAACCGGTAGTAAACGGTTCGGTTCTTCCTTTTATCGGTTCCTGGAATAATTTTTTCTCGTCTAAGAATTAACACATAATTTACTTTCTACAAACAACATAAACACGTCGAAAATTCAAAACACGAGTATTAAAATTTTATTTGAAGCTCTAATCACTTCAAACATCAAAGCTCAAACTTAACTAATGAACTTTGAACACTTAATAGAACAAAAGTGATTTAAATTTTCATGTAATAAATGAAACATTAAAAATCGTTGTAGTGTCGGAGCGATGAAGGTTACTCGTCATCATAGTAGCAAGAATATGACGCCTACTTCAAGTCTTTCAAAACATAAAAAAAAAGACATTAAGTTTGCGTGTATAGATATAAAAAAACATTATTACATTCTATTGATTCATAATAAATCTAATAATTAGAAATATCATGAAAATAGTAAAATAAAATATGTGCAATCAACTACAAGTTATTTGAGTTATTTTATATTTATAAAATTTATGTGATGGAACAAAACTGGATTTGTAGAAAGGAGTTTAATGTATTATATCAACCTCATGTACAATATTTATTACTTCTTTTCCGTTGATTAAATTAGAATTGTTAGTTAAATATTTTATTATAGTGGTGGTTATTATTGCTATTATATTATAACTATTATTGCTACTACTACTACTACTACTACTAATATTACTACTACTACTACTACTACTAATATTATTATTATTTTTTTTTTAATAACGGTTCCTTTACGGTTCCATGCACATATTTTTTATAGGAACCGGGAACCGAACCGTTATAACCCGCTTCGGTTCGGTTCCTACAAATGAGGCATTAATTGTTAACGGTTCGGTTCCTATATGTTGTTAACGGTTCGGTTCCAATCGGTTCTACGGTTCCCGGTTCCAAAATCCCACCCCTACCGTCCAATACTTTGAATGTATTTGTACATTTTCCCTAAAATAAAATAGTGTAGCCTGGTTGCGTATATTCCCGGCCGGGGTACCTTTTTATGCCTATGCGGCACTTATGCCCGGAATATCCGCCGCTTCAAGATTCGGACTCATATGCTCTCTCTCATTATCTAGCAGTTTGTCTTTGTCATACCTTTCTCAGTTCTCTTCAAGACTTCAACTCCAGCTGAATTTTACTATTTTATGCTTATTTTGAATTCCTGTCTGCGAGGCTGGAAAATCCAATACGTTCTTCCAGGTCCATTCCCTGCCTTCTTTTAACGCCCTGTCTTAATGAATTTAATAATATTGTGCGTTCTCCGTGACTTATATTCTGATTTATGGATCATGGTATTATCTCTTCTTTAATGAATTCTCAAAATTTTATGGGTTTTATCTCACACTTAAGATTGCCGAGAATTCCTTCAAAATATAATTGAAATCCGCATTAAAAAAAATGATTTTCCAATCTTCTACAATTGGCACAAGATGTATAAATGTATTGTTTTAGCTTTTTAGGGTACTTTAAAGTTTCTATTTTATTCTGTTTTTAAGAATTGAAACACAAGATGGAGGGTACCTATCAAAAGTGAAAATTGCCTGGCTTGAGTTTTGATCTTTTTTTTTGACTTCCTTACATGTTTTAAAGAACACCCACAACGGGTTCATCAATTATTTAAGTATATTCACACATGCACTTAAACATAAACCCTATTGCTGCAAGAAAGATTGGAGTTACATGGTCAATTATCAGGGAAATTGTTAATGTCAGACTTTACATTTTTAGTTTGTTGGATAAGTTGAAGTATAGTCTCATACGTAGTACTCCCTCCGTCCCATTTATATTGTCCCAGTTCCTATTTACTTGGTCAAAAAATTATCAAATTTGATTCAGGTTTTTGCGACTTTGTAAAGCTTTAAATGTAGTTTCTCAATATGTAATTTTTTTCCCCTAAAAATAATTTGAGTGCGGACAGGTATCTGTTTGCTTTATCGTCGGTCAAACTTCGTAAACCGTAAAGAGACAATATAAATGGGACGGAGGTAGTATATGTTTTGGGTAACCTAATATAAAAACACGAATGAAGTTCTAGAAATAGCAATGATGCATTTGCGAGTAGTGCATAACATTCCAAGAAGACCTTTAATTGTTTTCCTTCTTAACTAAAGATGTGGTGCCTACAGTTTATTACCTTATTTATTAAGTTATATGAGTGCGTAGTATTATACTCCGTATTTACATATCATTTAATTTTCATAGACACCACTTGTCCTTTAATAAAGTTTATTTGAAATGAAGTCTTAAACATCAAAAGACACTCTTTTTAGTTTTTATATCTAGGAAAAGAGCGAATATGTTTTCATTATAATTAACCCCTATTTCTTGATGCTCTAAAGAGGCTCTTTAAATTACTGATAAGGTCATCATAAGGGTCAAGTTTTGATTGTCAAAGAAATATAAATTGTCGGAATTTGGTGTACCGGAAGGTCTTGCAGGCTCAATTTTTTATTGTGTAGAGAACTAGAGGACTATGAAGACATATATGTATATTCTACTGAACTATCAGGGTATGGGAGCTTCATAGTTTATTAAATAGAAGATAGAGTTATTAAATAGGATAATTTGAAACAAATCTTGCAATCAAAACAGACCTTGAGCAGCCACAAATCTCTGCTCAATGTGTGCAAACCTCAACAACAACCAAGGTGGAAGGATATAAGTTATTTGATGGCCACAAAAGCCTAATTCTATCTTCCATCTAAGGTACTACAAGCCCCTCTTTTGGTGTGTGGAGAAGTTTGGAACTTTGAGTTGGACACTCATTGATGTGGATTGTTAGACTGTTGAGGCTCTATGGTACCCTTACCTTTATCCCATTATATGGCCATGATGTCTATGCAACATTTCTTCAATGTATCATATGTATGAGGATTAGACCATTATTAGTTATATTGTGCAGTCATATAAAACTCAATATGCCCCTATCGTTTTTGCATGAAAAATAAGATTTATGGAGTTCAAACAGGGACTGTAAAAATAACTGTTGGACATATAAAATGGGGCGGATGGAGTGATATACTTTTGCATATATGCTTCTATCGTGCGGAAAGGTGGCCCTGACTCTCCATGCATATAACATGACACCAAAAATAGGGTTGTCGTAAGAAATTGAAAGTTCTATTATTTCATATATACTTTTTGTCTTAGTACTAACCCATAGAAGTATAGAACCCTTCAATCCTTCACATCTTCACATGAACCAAATGGCATCACTTGTGTTGTGACTTAAAAGAACTAAAGAAGGTTATTCTGTGAAATCAAAGTTATTACATTTGTATATCATTTACTTTCTCCTTGAGCATAATCCTGACTTCTACTGCACTTCGCAGTAGAGCATATGCATTTTCTTCCTAGGAACTAGTTCTTTTTGTGATGTGCATCAAGTTGAACTTTGCTCTTAGGTTGCTGCTTTTTTTTAGAATTTTCGTGTTTGTATATTATTTAATTTCACATTTTCTAGGTTTCATTTGTCTTAAGTAAATTGTGTTTTGTCTTCTGGCAGTTGTAAAGCACGTCAGTTGTGTGGCTTGTGGACTGTACGCTTTGGATCTTGTTGCTGGCAATCAGTCAAGTTTTGACTGATTGCCACATGCAAAATGACCACCCAAATTGCAGTGAGTAGTAAAGCCTTGGAGGGAGTTCATGGGATACATCTTGTAACCCATTCTCCTTTGGTATTGGAGGAGCAAAAGCTACATGGGGACATCCATCTGTCAACCCGTGAAAATTTGTCATTTGGAACAAGTCCCAGGGTTACTGTGCAGTGAGAATCATCTTCATTTGGTAATAGATCTTTTATAAATGTTATCTGACTTGTAATACCATTTTTTACCAGGAGAGTTTGGCAGCAAAGACCTGCGTGCTTGAAGCCCATCCATTGCCATGCTAGCTGTAAGCTTAAGAAACTTTGGGGTTGCTTACTTTTAATTTAATGTCTTATATGGGACAATGAGTTAATCATTCAACCATCAAGCCATGTTTATTTACGACTTAGTAAAAACATGACTTACTTGTTCAACAAAATATTGACTTAATAAAACAAATTGACTTAACCATTAAACCCTGATATATTACTGTGCTCTTTCAATCGCATATTTATCTTATTTGTTTTTTTCTAAGAAACCATGGATCTAAAAACAACCATGAATTGGTGTTTTACACTTTTACCCTATCCAAAATGTTTATTCAGAACACAAAGTAAACATCCTCTAACACAAAGACCACCCACCAACTTAATACACATGAACTTGAAGGGGGAAAAACTCTCAAAAAAAAAGAACTTGAAGGAAAAAAACGATGTTAAGAGGACCGGACTGGGAAAGTCAGCCCGGAAACAGGTGACCCGGCACCAAAACCAGTCCGGGTACCATGTAACCCGCTAATCTAGACATAACTGGAATTAACCAGCAGCCCGCTCGGACCCGAACCAGACCTGGAGCGGCCAAGAACCGGAAAACCCGGGAATTGGCGGGAAAATCCAGCTCTGGTCAAAAATCCCAGAACTGGGAATCAATCCGTGGTCGATAGCTGGTGTTGAGAACGAGCGCAGCAAACCGCAAGCCAACACAACAACTTAGCAAGTTGTTCATATTTGTGTCTAAAGGGTTATTATACGGTTATACCTTTAAAAAGATTTTCTATATATAACATGGCAGTTTGAAATGTTATCGTTAATGTATGGTTAATATGTATTAAATACACTAATGCATTTTATTGCAATTATTATACTTTAAGATTATAACAACACATATTCTGCAATATGTGTTGTTATGTTCATATTTTTTTGACAATTGTATGTTATATATTTTCATATTTATTTAGAAAGAAAATTGTGACTTAATTATTTTGTAGATTTAAAAATTAGATATCAAATAACATTATTGATTCAAGTAGGATTATATATATTAGAGTGATATTCATGTGTTCTGATTGTTCTCAATGTTTACTAAGTATTAACAGTATTTGATTATTGGGAAAAATAAACACCGTGTTTTTAATTTTATATATTATTATATATTTATAGCTATACAATATTATAAACACTGACTGGTTCTTCCCGGCATTGACCGGGTTGACCCTCCGGGTCCGGGCTGGCCCGTGACCCGGTCGCTCGGCCGTGTTGCTTCTGGGTCCGGTTCTGATAACATAGGAAAAAAGAAGTAAACAGCCCATTTCATTACTTCCTGACTACGTATTGTGATTACTCTATTCTGTCACATGTGTCTCATATTCTTTTATCTGTTTTATGAAAGGTGATAAAAATCTTGCTGAAACAGTTGCTAATGTTCTTACTTCTCTTCCTTTTATTGCACTTGGCATCCTGACTCCAAGGTAAGATGCCTTTAAGGATGCTTTAGACCATTGTATGCTTTGCAATGTATGCAAGTTCAGCTTATATGCTATGATGCAGGAAAAACCTCAACTGCAAACTCTATGCAAATTCTTTGATAGGAGTAGGAATTGCCTCCAGTGTGTACCATTCATCAAGAGGAAAGTTGAGAAACTTACTGAGGTGGGCTGACTACACAATGATTGCCACAGCGACATTGGTAAGTCAAGCAATTAAAATCTGAAAGATAAGTGGATTTATGTCCCATTTTTCCTATCACATTGTGATAGGTAACGGAAGAATCCAAGTAGATAATAATAGGATATTAATTAAATTTAAGTGATGGAATACAGAAAGTTACGAAAGAAAAGGGTTTGAGACTCTTCGAGTGGTCTCTCACTCCCAGTTCCGATCCCAGATCCCAACTTCTGCCTGCGTTATTCTTTCCCCTACCCCCCTTTTATAATACAACTCACTAAAAGGGCCAGCCCTCACTTAAGTTATTGGGCCTAGAACCCTATTATTGAAAAACATTATAATACTTAATAAGACTCTAATTATTTGTAGTGCCCGGGTCCCTATCATCACTCCCCCCTGAACTTCCACCTTGTCCTCAAGGTGGGGAGTAAGAAAAAACCATGCCATTCGACTTCAGCCTCGCGCCCCTTCCTTCCCAATGCTTCAGCTCGGATACATGAAGTGGCAAAACCTTCCTATTTGGATTGAGAGCTTCAGCAATTAGACCTTCACAATGGTTGGTGTTGGTAGTCGCCTGTTCAAGGTTGTTTGCCCAAGACGATGATGGATATGCATAATTCTCATTCTGTTCTTGATTACCCTTAGTCATCATCTTATTTGATTCCTTGTAGCGGCCATTCTTATTTTCAGTTGGCTGCGTAAGACTCTCACCATTTTTCCTCTCATATGGCTTCTCTTCACTTCCACCAGTTCTTTCAAGGCAAGAAACAATGGCAATCTGTATTTCCTGAACTGCCTCATACTTTCCATTCACCGCAGATGAAACTGGATGCAAACTTTTATTCAAATTTGGCCAACTAACTGCAGTTGAGGTATCCTTTGCACAAAAAATGTATATGTTGAAAGCATTCTCTTTCCCTTGTCTACGAACTCTATCTTCAGAATGATTAGAATTAAAATCAGAGCTATTGGCAGTTCCAGTCGACTGGATATACAAAACGCGAGACTCCAAATTGTCAGGTTCCACTTTACCTGAAATAATTTCCTCGGCTTTCCCCTCTCTCAATTTCAAAAGGTCCTGATTATCAGGTGGGAGCATATCATCTTCCAGATTTAGCTCCTGGACTGACGGTGCAGCGGTCCTCAACCCCTTGTTTACTTTTAAAGGTGGAATTCCTGGCAATCCCTTTTCGGAGTCAACCTGGTCCAGGCTTAGGTGAGGATTGATTTGCGACAACAACTGCGAGGAGGTTGAGGCCGTTCGCGAAGAGGAACTGTGAGCATCGATGAGTGAAGAAGCCTGCAAACGGGGTTCTTTTGCTTGCGATGAAGTTGGCAACGATGATGAGACATGGTTCTCAGACTTCCGACGATGTCTAGGGTTCCTCGATCGTCCCCTTCTCCTGCTGCGACTGCCCTTAGCTTCGAGACTTTGCATCTTCTCCAGCAACAACTGCACTTTCTCGTCAAGCAAGGCTCGCATCTCTGTTCGCATCTCTTCCTTTGATCGTTCGAATGATCCCTCCAAACTGTCCATCCGTTGCTCCATGTTCAATTGAGTGAGTACCATACACAGGTGCAATGATCGACTCTCTGATACCAATGATAGGTAACGGAAGAATCCAAGTAGATAATAATAATAGGATATTAATTAAATTTAAGTGATGGAATACATGCAGAAAGTTATGAAAGAAAAGGGTTTGAGACTCTTCGAGTGGTCTCTCACTCCCAGTTCCGATCCCAGATCCCAAGTTCTGCCTGCGTTATTCTTTCCCCTACCCCCCTTTTATAATAAAACTCACTAAAAGGGCCAGCCCTCACTTAAGTTATTGGGCCTAAAACCCTATTATTGAAAAACTTTAAAATACTTAATAAGACTCTAATTATTTGTAGTGCCCGGGTCCCTATCACATTGGTGCACCACTCATTGTGATTTGTTAATATTTAATTCCTATTACCAAGAGGGGGGGGGGGGGGGAGGGATGGGAGGGGGGCAGGGAGAGGCATGTGATTAGCGCTAAAAGGGTAAACCTGAAAGTGAATGAAATCTCTACTATTTTGTTCAAAAAGCGTACCAAACTTAAATTTATCTTGCACTTTAGGATGGCAGGAGTAAAGTCTAGCACTACCATTCTAATTGCAAGTGTATTTTTTATGTCCCTATCTGAACCGGTATGATGTTTTTGATGCTCATCTTTAAAGGGGATTAAAAAGGGAAATTGGAGAAGGCTGAGGGGTAAATTGGGAGCTGTAGTGATCTTCATGTTTTATTCATAAATTTGTATATTTTTAATATTTTACATGGTCTTTTGTTCCTGCTGTTTCCTAATAATCATTCATTCCAAGGGCAAGATTAATGGTGAGTTCTTTTTGCAGTGTTTATCAAGGGCTGTTGGGAATGAGAGTCCAAAACTTTTTATGGCAGCATCTGCTGCTCTTTTACCTATCCAGCCTCTTATGGTTTCCGCAGTTCACACAGGGATGATGGAGGTAAATATTTTCCGTTTAATATGATACTACGTATATGACAAGCAAAAAAAAATATATGACAAGAAAGCTGAATTTAAACATATTTTTCTTCTCTTCTTCTGCTTTATAAAATACCCTATGAATGGGTCCATGAAATTTGCTAAATCCTGATACCTAGTGTGTTTCTTGTACCATGTCTTCCAAGTTTGTCGGCATGGTATGTATTGAGGATAATCTATCATCTAGTGCTTGAATAATGCTTAATATTGATTATTTTGAATTTTCATTTCACTTCTAAAATTAATTATTATTGATGCTTATTATGATGTATGCATTGTGATGAATCATATAAATATACTAATATGTAGTGCTGTAGAAATATACCAAGTCATAGTTTTAGAAGCATAGGGTTTCTCATTTTTATTGTGTCTAGACCCATTATTTCTTTATAAAGCCACTATAATTATCCTTCAAAGCTATTGAATGGCCATCTGGATTTTACTTTGAGAAAGCCAAAAATACTTTAAAAAAATGTGCTTTTGACTTTCAAAAGCTGTTTAAAAAAAACAGAAACCACGCTCTGGATGTGCTTTTGACTAAAATTGTGTTCATCAAGCACAATTTTAGTCAAAAGCACATCCGGAGTGTGGTTTCTTTTTTTTCAAACAGCTTTTGAAAGTCAAAAGCAAAATTTTAAAATTGTGCTTGATGAACACAATTTTCAATTGCTTTTGACTTTTCAAACGGATTTTAGGGCAAACTCGCAAAGTTAACTCTTCTCAAATTATCCACACATACAATTTTCACATTGCTCAACTCTCCCTCTATATATAAATATAAATTTATAAATATTTATATATATAACAAAAATTAAGTCGACAACTCTACATCATGTCATCAACTTACTTTTACCATCCTAGCTTTATTAAACAGATATTGCACAACAAAATGTTTCGGAAATTGAAATTAGAACATTCAAAGGTGTAAGTTTTAGGTTAAAAATCATAAATACTCGGTAGAAAGTAGAAACTCTAGCAATTTGTTTACCTGTCGTGAAAAATAAGTGTGGGTCCATTTATGTTACAAATCTATTAAGTAGCTCACAATCTCCCAATTATGAAGATTTGGGATGCGCACTTAATTTGTGTTTTATTAGGCCGGGTTTCATAAATAATTTAAATACAAAGGCTTCTCATATTAAGCGTGAGCAAGCTGTATGGAAAACTGTTTATGCTTTGTTTTTGCAGCCATTCTGAGCAAATAATATCAATGCTTCCATTTCTAAAGATTTGTTTCAATGTATTAAAACAAGTCAAGCCTCACAGTACACTGTACACAAAATGATAAATCCCATCCTTATTCAGTTATTGACTACTCTTCGTATATGCTAACTTGATTTTACCGAGGGCAGGTAGCATTTGCTAAAAGAGCATTCCATGATCCAGACCTCAGAATGGCACACAACGTGCACAAGATGTCTTCGCTGTTTGGTGGGGCACTCTTCATCGCTGATGACCTGTTCCCGGAAACGCCATTTCTCCATGCCGGCTGGCATCTTGCTGCTGCTGTTGGGGTCAGTGCCTGTAACAAGCTTCTCCACTAAACTCTCTTTATCCAAAAACCTCCAATCAATTTGCCGAAATATCAGCTACCCTTTTTGTTATCAATGATTCAATGTGGATAGGCTTGCCACATCGAATCTTGGATCAAAAGTTGCAATTCACTGGTCTAGCAAGCTGGAATAGTTAGGTAGCATTTTAAATTTTAATGTGTGGGATAGAACAAATCCTGTTTGGCTATATCTGTACTTTAATGCATTATGTATGTACTTAAGGCAACCATTGTTGCCTTCTCATGGCTTGAAATAATTCAAGAGCTTAATAATTAGATTAAGCTCATCGAGGAATAATTAGTTTATTTCTTAAGGCTTTATCTATTACTACCTTTGTCCCAATTTGATGGTACCAGTTCTTATTCACATGGTCAACACAAATCACTCTTTGTCTCTTACTTTATACTATCGTATATCAAATTTTATCAAATTTGATTCAGGCGTTTGTGACTTTGTAAAACTTTTAATGTAGTTTTTGTTTTTAAAAATAATTTGAGTGCGGATAGGGATCTGTTTGCTTTATCGTCAATCAAATATCGTAAAGGTAATATGGCATCATCAAATTGAACCGGAGGGAGTATCTAATGGTGTTTGCTCTCTGAGAAAAGTAAACTCGCCACTAATACCTACAACTCTACAAGTCTTAGGGTCTGTTTGCAACAGCTTCTGCTTTTAAAAAAATGCTTTTTTTAATGAAATGGGGAGAAGTGGTTAAATAAAAGTTGATAGTGTTTGAGAAAAAAGTGATTTTGAAAAGTAAAAGTGGGTAGTGTTTGGTAAAATAAGTGCTTTTTGTGTAATAGAAAAAGTAAAAGCACTTTTGACGCGGAAGCCGAGAAAAATAAAAGTTGTAGTGTTTGGGAAAATAAGTGCTTTTTTAAAGCCAAAAGCTAAGAAGTGCTTTTTTAAAAGCAGTTGCAAACCAACCCTTAATTACTTTTGTCTTTTGCTCTTCATATGCTTATAAGTTGTCGCTTCTATCTTGTTACTTGTAAGGGAATGCTTTTGTGATTAATACTGTTTCACTTTTCTTTGAAAGAATGTACTCACACATTATTGATTTTCTTAAAAACTTTCGGAAGTCAAGTCAAATGTAGTTATCAATTGGGCTGGTAGGAATAAAGCTTGAACGGGAATAGTTTATGTAATAGGATGAACCTAAATCTTCCCCCAGTCCCTACTCCCTAGTCTCATCATCTCATGCTTTTTTGTCACAAAAGTTGAGAAATGGTGTTAAATTCTACGGAGTATTTCTTAGTCACCTATTCATCACTAAGACGAGTAGACGACCTGCCCTCCCCTTTGGAATCTTCACAGCCACCTCCATTTTTTTTATCCCCGTTCTTTTTAGTCTTCGAATTTGTATCACTTAAAATCCTACATGAATGTGTGCATGAGAGATGTACAAAATGTACACAATCTCACTCAATTTCAAACTTGAATGGATACAAAATCGATACACAACCTTTTTGGTATGTTGTAGTGTTTTTGTCTCATTATTTGTTTGGGTTTACAAATATTTTACATGTCAAATGATTTACTAAGACGATATGAATATACTTTTTGGAGTCGATTTCTCTTACAAGTGATATAGGATAACTGTTCGTCTGTTCATTGATTGAACTTGTAGTAATTGAACACCACAAACATCACTTATACACGGCCGTATTTTAGGCTAAAGCTGTCCACAAGAAGTTTTACATCCTAAACAATTTGTAATGAGTCTCAAAATGGAGGGAAACACAAATTTATAACAAGGAACAATCTGATTTTTTAAAAAGGAAAAATTCACACTAATAATCCAACCTATTGACACTCTTCTATTATTAATCCCTCCTACCAGTTATTCTAAATTAATACGAATTATGGGGTAAACCTTCCCCAAACAGTCTGTTAACCTGCAGACCAAGTCTCAGCCGGTAATTAAAATTCACGTGATTACACATGATGAATCTTTTATGTTAGCAAAGGCCACAGACGATGGAGAAAGATGAAGGAGAATAAGGACGAAGGAGAACAACCAAAGCAGCAACCCTCGCGTGGAAGAATCTGAGTAACGATTGAAGAACACAAACGAAAACGATCCTCATGAAGTCCGTCAGTGGGTCATCTTCTTGGACATGTAACTCGATTATGCGTAATTGTCACCACAACATACAAGCGAAAGTAAGAACGGTGAAGAAAGGGCGAAATCTGGGGAGAAAATTTTTTGGATGCTCACTTTGGCCTGTAAGTATGTCGTATTTAAATTTTCCTGGGATTAATTAAGGTTGAATTGATGCAGATGAACAATAATTGGTTTAGTATAATTTAGGGCTTTTTAGAAGTCATGTTGTTGTTAGTATTAATGTTTACTACCTACAGATTATACAAATTAGAAATTGAGGTGGCTGCATGTTTTAGTATAATGTTTACTGGCTGCAGGTTTAGTATAATGTACTGGCTGCAGGTTTAGTATAATGTACTGGCTGCAGGTTGTATTAATGTTTACTCCATTGAGGTGGATTAATTGACATGTAATTATGGTGTTGTGAGTTTAGAATGCAGATTGTAAATACTTTGAATGGTACAATGACAATGAGGTGGAGTATCATGATGAATACAAACTGATGGATAAAGACATAGCCATTGAAAGGTTGTTGGCAGAGAAGAAGATCTTGGAAGAAAAAGTGCAAAAGTTAAAGAACAAGAAAAAGAAGATGCGTGTTGTGATAACTGAAATGCAGATGAAGGCTTCCAAAAGTGCTAAAGGAGAAAGAGCTGCTATTATTGTTGTACTTGTATCTTGGATAGTGTTTGCTATTCTAAGTTATTTGAAATGAAATGTATTTGAGTAAACTTTGTAGTAATGAACTATTTCAGCTTGTATCTTTGGAAGTTGAAATGTAATAGTCAAGAAGTTTATGATTGAAGTTGAAATGTAACAGTCATTCTATCTTTGCTCTACTTTTGAAGAAGTGTAAGTTGTATGCTACGATTCTGCTGTGATATAAGGACTACATTAAAATGAAAATATCATAAAAGACTCCATAAACAAACTGAAATGAACAAATGGAGCACCTTTAATGATGAAATACCATAAAACTATACTCACACCAAAAACTAAAAACATATAAGGACTACATAGAGCTGTGTTTGAACTATCCTAAACTGAAAATATCATAACACTCCATAAACTAAAATGAACCAATTCCAGCACCTTTAATGATCAAATACCATAAAAAGGGAGAACCTCACCTAAGTAAAAATTAAGGATAAAAAGCATCCCAAACAGCAGAATTGAACTATCCACATGATACTTTTTCACCAAAAAAAAGTAATACACCAGAATTGAACTATCCACATGATAAATACCAGAATTAATACCAGTAATACACTGCTAAAAGCATCTTTGTGCTTGCCTAATCCACCAATCCAATCAACACCACCGTGAATACACTATAATCTATATAGAATCCAACTATAATCTAAGTGAAATATAGAATCCAACTGAAAACTTAAATAAAGTAACTTCACTCCAACTGAAATACAGAATGCAAGTGACATATAGAATCCAATTGAAAACTTAAATAATGTAACTTCAAGTGACATCCAATTGAAAGTAACTTCAATCCAACTGAAATTCAGAATCCAAAATACAACATCCAAGTGACATAAAGTACATCAAACATCATCCTACTTAAACAAAGTACATCAAACACCATCTAAGCTCTACAAATTGGCTAATCATGCAGTGGCATTGCTTGAAGGAGGATATGTTGTCCCTGAAATGATATGTGGACCTCCAAGTTGACCAGGTGGCTTAAAAAAAAACAATGAATTTCATCAAATTCAATTCCACTGTAAATTCTTAGAAATGTAGAGTATAAAGCAATCATTCTCACATTAACAAAGGAGTTGCCTTGATCATCAATGAACACCCCAAATCCCTCAGGTACCTGCATTTTATCATACAAACACATGAAATAGCAACAATAATCAGTGTTAAGGACATAATGAAATTAAATGTAATGGTCATTCTTACCTGTCTTCCTCTCCCTCTTCCTTTTCCTCTCCCTCTACCTCTCATCATGATTCTTCCACCTCGTCCAGTTTGAGCAGGCTGTGCAGTGACATTCCCAATTTCAGCTCCTCTTAAAGGTTGACTAGAATGGAGAACAACCTTCCTAGGTCTCCCCCTTGATTTCTTAGGCAGATTTTCAACATTTGAAGGTGTAGCTTTGTCTTTATCAGGACACTTTCTTTTGTTGTGTTGTTTAGACTTACAAATACTACAAGTCATCTCCATACCGTGCTTGCTTAACTTTCCAGGTCTTTTTGGGTCTTCGTGGGGATCTTTAATCCTATTCTTTCTGGGTCTTCCCGGTCCTATTTTTATTGGAGGAGGGTCCAAAGGAGCTTCTATTCTAGGCCAATGCCTTTCACCAGGGCATGGGGGGATACAACCACTATAGATCTTCATGTAAGTGTCCTTCTTGTAACACTCATGCACATAATCTTCAGGGGCCTGGTGAAGAAAGAAGATACAGGACACAGCATGGCAGCATGGTACTCCGGTCAAGTCCCATTTTCTACAAGTGCATGTGTGTGCGGCCAGATCAACCATCACTGTAACACCCCGGCCCCACCGGACCCGAGGTAGTTACTCCGGACCAATAGTACTGTCCCCACAAACCACCACAAGCCTTTACCGCGCACTTTGTCCTCACTCATGCGCGCCCTGAGAAACTTCCCAGGGGGTCACCCATCCCAAGACTACTCCCGTGCAAGCACGCTTAACTTTGGAGTTCTTGGGTGATGAGCTCCCTTAAAAGGAGATGCACCTCTGTTGGTTTGAGTAGTACTATTAATCCGTTTATATTAAATCTCAAGTGTTACAATCACCCCCACTTAGGATCGCAACGTCCTCGTTGCGCTCTTGAACCAATCTCAATTCTCAATCAAATCCCAGAATCCTCCCCACGCTAAGTGCCCGCCCGATATCTAACGGGTCAGCACACTATCGCAGGGTTGCTCTGATACCACCTGTAACACCCCGGCCCCGTAGGACCCGAGGTAGTTACTTCAGACCACTAGTACTGTCCCCACAAACCACCACAAGCCTTTACCGCGCACTTTGTCCTCACTCATGTGCGCCCTGAGAAACTTCCCAGGGGGTCACCCATCCCAAGACTACTCCCGTGCAAGCACGCTTAACTTTGGAGTTCTTGGGTGATGAGCTCCCTTAAAAGGAGATGCACCTCTGTTGGTATGAGTAGTACTATTAATCCGTTTATATTAAATCTCAAGTGTTACAATCACACTGTCCATTCTATGACTAACCTGGAAAACCATCATACTAGAAGGCATTGGTGCACAGTTGGCTGCCTCATCCTTCTCTTTTTCTAACTTCGCCGAGATCCTAGGACATATATTCTGATGGCTCAGTTGCATTTGTTGCCTTTTAAAGACAATCCTTTGCATTAGGGCACTCCTAATATCTTCCATCATGAAAATCAAATGCTTTGTTCTAGCATTGATTATTGTCCCATTAAAGGTCTCTGCCATGTTGTTTACAATGACCTCACACTTTGTCTTGGTTTGAATAAAAGCTCTACAAAACTTGGTTTTGTCATAGGCTTTCAAAGCTGTTGTGGCAGTAGGGCTTAGTTTCTCCATCTCACCAATTGCATCTTCATAATATGCCTGGTTGTATGCCCTGACCACCTTCCAAAAAGCCATCTTCAATTCATCCCCTTTGTGGTTCTTGTGCCAATTAGCATAGATATGCCTGACCCAATGGCGATGTTCTGCACGAGGTAGGACTTTGTGTACAGGATTCAAGATTCCCTATACATAAACACAAAAATAGGTTAACATATAAAGTACACACACAGACAAGACAAACATGCATAAATGATAGGTTAACAGAATACCCGGTGTTCATCAGAAATGATAGTCATGGAAGCATCATCAATGTCACCTAAAGCCCTATTGAGCTGAATGAAAAACCATTCCCAACTGTCATTATTTTCCCCTTCCACCACTGCCCAAGCTAGCGGATACATCTGCTCATTAGCATCTCTTCCAATAGCAGTAAGCAACATACCACCCAAAAAAGTCTTTAAGAAACACCCATCCACACACAGTACTCTCCTACAACCTTCAACCCAACCTTGTTTAACTCCATCAAAGCAAACAAATAACCTCTGAAATACAGGTGGGAAAACCCTTACATTAGGAAGAACTTCAAGCTTGAATGTACTGTTGGGACTTGCACCTGCCAAAGCCTGTAGATACCTCCCCACTTTGTTATAATGATCCTTCATACTGCCATGCAATTTCCTATGAGCAATGTACTTCACCTTATACACAAAGTTCTTCTTAACAACAACCTTGTAAGCCCTTTTGACAGTTTCTATTATTTCCTTAGCTGGCCAGTGTGGTCTGGATTTAAAAACCTCAAGAAATTGCGTAGCAACCCATGATGTTTTAAGTTGTTTATTTCTTTCCATGTTTCTATGACATCTGTGCTCTCCCACTACAGATTTAACCACAAAAGTACCTCTTCTACTATCCCAGCTAGCATAAATTTTGAAAGGACACCCAGGTACACATTTAGCACCTAATCTTTGCTGCCTTTTCTTATCACTTACACTAAACATTAGGTTTCTTCCTTAGGCAACTGCAAACCTCACAACTGCATCTCTGAATTTTTCTCTACTTTCAAACCTAGTTCCTACTTTCCACTCAAGGATCTTATAGTCTGTGTTTTCATCCACAACAGGTATCTTTTGTCTCCTCCTTTTCTGCAATGTATTTTGTTCTTCATCTTCCTCAGGTGTTAAAATCTCATCCTCTGTGTCTTCATACTCACTGATTATTTCAGAATCTGCCTCTACCTCTTCTTGTACCTGACTCTTTCCTTTCCTCTTACTTTGTCCAGGAAGCTTACCTTCAGCAGCTTCCTTTTGTAGTTGGGCAGCAATCTCAACTATCTTAACATTCCAGCCCTTCACTTATTCCCTAACCCTGTGATACTCTTCATCACTAGTTTCTTGATCTGAACCAACCATTCCATCCTCCATATTCTCCCTATCTTCAGCTTCTGAAATATCAGCTTCTAGGTCACCAAGTTCAGCATTTATTGTGTCCTCTTCAAATGGTGGAGTGTGTTCTGGGTCAGAGGAGTCATCTTCTTCATCCCATGTGAAAGGACTATGGGGTCTATCACTTTCAAATGCAGCTGAATCATCTGTGAAGGGTTGTGAAGTATCTACACATTCACCAATTTGAGCATAGCCCTTTGCAGAAGCCTCACCTTGAAAAGTGGAAGAAATTGCATCTATCATTGCCTTCACTTTACCTCCTCCCCTTGGACTAAGTTTTTTCTTGCTCTTGGATGACTTCATCTCTGGAAATTCAGTTTGTCCCCCATATTCAATGGCTTCAATTAAATCTGGAACATCAATGCCATGAATGACATAACAGTCTATGCACCTGTTCTTTAGCACCAGACTTATCAAATCCCTCACTTGATCATCATGATATGCCCTTTTTAAGCCCTCTTCATAGGTAAGATTTGGAATCATGTAGTAAATGGCATCTATTGTGGAGTAATCCCCACATTTTTTAGCCAAATCTTCTAACCAAAACCAGCACAGTTCATCTGCATCTATATCAAATGTCCTAGACTCACCTCCCACATATTCTAGTGTTCCCATGTTGTTCTTCTTAAATATACCCCCATGCCATATGCGCAAACTGACATGAGTGTCATGTGTTACCTAATATGTTAACAAACAGAAAGATATGAGGCACAAACCAAAAGTGTGAAAAGTTTGAAGAATCGCAGTTTTGTAAGCTATCAGTAGCTCTGCTACAGGCTATTACTGGAATATAGTTGTATTACATAATTAACATATAGTTTTGTAAGCTATCAGTAGCACAAACGAACATAATTAATACCACAAAAACAAATGAAATGAACTAAACCACATGAACCCTAAATCCCTCCCCCAATAATGTTATACACGAACAGTAACCATAACTAAACACGAACAGTAACCACAACGAAGAAGCTTACCATTTTCTTGCAATTGGAGCAGCAGTGTATAAGACCGGATACCAAAGCTTTCATTCCTTTGACGGCTGGAAATGGCGGTCAGACCTTCCTCAAACGGGAGAAGTTTATGGGGTGGAGAATGCGTTCAGGGAGATTAGGTTTGAGAGCTATGACCGTTGTTAGTTAGAGACTTTTAAAATTAACCGGGATGGCCGGTTGCCTATGCGTGAGACTGTTTGGGGAAGGTTTACCCCATAATTCGTATTAATTTAGAATAATCGGTAGAAGGGATTAATAATAGAAGAGTGTCAATAGGTTGGATTATTAGTGTGAATTTTTCCTTTTAAAAATTACAACTACATTAAAGATCCAGGTTTCTGACGTATGTGTCCTCCACATATACATACGGGTCTTCTTTGTCATCATCTTGTATTTTTGTCTCCATACTCGCCTCCATCGGTTGTGCAGTTCTGCCACCTCCACCCAAGCTAGCTCCCAATCTAGGGTTTCAGGTTCGCAATCAACATCCTTCTCATCGTCGGAATCAGATTCTATCCCTTCAATCTTTGCCTCACGAATGATATAATCTAGAAATAGCATGGCATTGAGGGCGGAGTCTAGATATTCATAAGCGGGACTCTCGTGAAACGCGAAAGTGTTTTCACAGGATTTATTTAACAGAGATATATGTATCATCATTGTCAAAGGAGATAACATGCAGAGAAGAAAGAGCGACGGGACAAGGAAATGTGAGAGACAACGAAGGCTACAAAGTGAGAGACGAAAGAGATGAAGGTCTAGCTCGAATAATCAAGAGGTAAATGAGGGCACATAAAAAAGGTGAATAAGGGACATCGAAAAACATAAGGATACATAGGGCCATAGGAGAACATAATAATACATGAAGGGTATATCAACTATTTCATAATTAAATGTTTTCCAGATAAAGAAATTTGATCATTCTGAAGCATTCCAAAAAGGAAATAAGTGAACATCAAATTGGGACGAAGGGGGTAGTATATTACACATGGTCCTCATCCTATTCTTGCTCAACTTTATTTGACGACTTTGACATCATATTATGGACAATTGCTCGATCTATCTCTAAGTCATCTTTATTTGATGACTCTGACTATATATCATAGTAGGCTACTCGTCGTATCCTCTCGATCATCTTCACTTGATGACCCGGAGATCAAACGAGGTGGGGGATGAACTAAAGAGGTCGAGACTGACTAAATGAGTATGAAGCCAACGATAAAGATGAGTATGAAGCCAAAGATAAAGCAGATTAGACACATCAAATCAGACGACCATTGCTCACATTAGAACACCAATCTTGGTCATTCCTTTAATTTGCAGATAGGGACTATTGCAGTTGAATTCAGTAGCCAAAGGTAAGGGCTCACCTATTTTGCTTCAATCGGGGGCATTTGGTGTACTTTTTTTTCCTCACTAGGATTCTAGGAATTTCCCCATTGGACTTATTACTTGTGAGGGTTATAATGTGACATCTCCCAATTATGGACAAAAGGTGATGACCCTCAACCCATAGAAGAGTCGTCATGAGACAATCCCTACTCTACTTCTTTTCATCTCGACTACATTTTTCTCGAGGAATGGAGCACTATAGGAACGAAGGGCTTAAATTTTTAACACAAGCTCAAATTTTTAACAAAGGGAAAACTGTCAAATAGGTCCTTAAACTTTCATAAAAAAGTCAATTAAGTCCTTCTATAGGATGTTCTGTCTGGCCATCGCGATTGGGGTGGTTCCCGATGGATTTTTTTGATGAATATTTTTGAGCATCTTATTCATCAAGTCTAGTTTACTCATACCAAATTTCAGCTAAATATTCAATCGGGAACACATTCAAATTAATTCTTGAAGATAATTGCACATTTTTGCATTCTAAAATTAATTTGAATGCTTTCCCAGTTGAATTTTTAGCTGAATTTTGGTATGAATAAACTAGACTTGATGAATAGGATGCTAAAAAAAATTCATCAAAAAATTCCACCAAGAACCGCCCCAAATCGCGACGACCGGACAGAGTCTTCTATAGAAGGACTTAATTGACTTTTTTCTGAAAGTTCGAGGACCTATTTGACAGTTTTCCCTTTTAACAAATTAAATATTGCCAAACACATCGCGCATAATGTCACACCATATGAAGACTAATTGTCACATCAACAAAGAAGTAGAAACATAAAGCCCTTGGCCCCAGAATTGATTGTGAATGTCTCAGGTGTGTGACCTTCGATTGAGGATTCTCCAATAGGATTGCCTCGCCCAAAGCTCACCAATGAAAACATATCAATAATCTGGCTATCTGGGCAACAACAAATCAACACTGGTAATATCGGCACATAGCTCTAATCCCTTTTGTCTCGACCATATATGAACTATTGATAGAGTGTATGGACTCGGACCATAGTATGGTGACTATTTGGCTTGGACAGTGATCTACCAACGTCTAGTAGGTAACATTTATTTTATTAGACGCTTTACATTTCATTTTCACATGTTAGTATAACTTTTATACTCCCTTCGTATTAAAATAATTGTCCAAATTTCTTTTTCAGGTTGTATCAAATTAATTGTCTCATTTTCTTTTTTGTTTGAAACGAAATCTATTGTAAAAGCAAATGCAATACACTTTAATAAAGCATACAACACACTATAATACCAAAACCTCTCACTCTTTGTAAAGTGTACAATAATTATCTCAAATCACGTGAAAAAGCAAATGAGATGGTTATTTTGATACAAAAGGAGTACCATTTATTAGCTCTTTTTATATAATTAAGCCTGCTAGACCCAATTAGATAGCTCAACCCACATTTTCTCTATAGATACTCTTTTGGGAGCCATATAAAGAAATATTATTGGTTATATATACTGAGTTCTCTCTAGCCATTAATTAACACATTGTGCCCACTAACCGGTGCTCGACTACTAGCGTCTAGCTATTTCATATCACCTCGAACCCCTAAGATTGAAAAGGAGTAAAAGGTCAGATTGATCATCAAAATTGCATAAAAGTGTCAAATAAGTCCTTATATAGGAGACTTTGTGCTTTCAAGAAAAGCTTTGTAACCTGTGCTTTCTTGAAGATAACTGCGCTTTTAAGAAAAACTTGTGAAACTAAGATAGTGGATGAGGAGTCGTGCCTGCAAGTCATAGGCTCAAGTAAGATTATATCATAAAACTAATTTATTGTTATTTTCAAAAAAAAAAAAAACTACTCCCTCCGTTCCCAAAAATACTGCCCACATTCCTTTTTGGGTCGTTCCCGAAAATTCTTCCCACTTTCCCTTTTTGGACAATTTGTGTGGCTCACATTCATTTTACTTTTTTCTTACACAATCACAATCATGCATCTCCACTTTATTCCACTTAAGCGTGCCAAGTAGAAAAGAATTTTTAGGAACCGAGGTAGTAATTTATCGCTTTTTAATCTGGTATCTCTCTGATCCAAATGTACGAGAACAGAAACGCGTCACTCGCCTCGTGCAATCTGCCATTCGCGAACCGCGAACTGAACGCAGTCACGCAGAACCGTGAAGGCTAGAACGCCGGATTCGTTTCATCCACGAAGACCGAAGACGGAGAGAGGACGCAGTCACGAAGTCGGAACGCCGACCAAAGACCGCCAACCTCCCAGATACCGACGCTGCGACGGCTGCGAGCCTGGTAGCCTGCGACGCTTCACGCCTCCCGAAGACCCGACCGGCGCACGGCCCTGCCTTTTCTCAGGCTGCGATTCCGAATTCCTATTCTTTCCAGAATCCGGCCCCCTCGCCCCCTTCCCTTCAGACATCACTTCCTGTCTTCCTGAATCCCGACTTCCAGGTATTCTGCTATTCTACTAATCTGCTGTTTAACTCTAATAGTTGTTGATTGTGGGTTGATTAGTTTCTATATGTTGATTTCTTGTTTAATTGATTTGAGTGGTGCTGTACTTCTGTAGTGATGTTGAACTATAAGTGTATTGTTTTTTTTGGTACTTAAATTTAGAATTTGTGTTAATTTTATAATTGGTTGGATAAAGTTTGGAATTATGATTAAATTTATAAATTTAATTATTTTCAAGGTCTAATAAAATGGTTGAATCTGGGTGAGAGAGAGAAAAAAGAGAGGAGAAAATTAGAGAAAAAGGCCATTTTAAATTATCCCCCCTAGGCCTTCAAATATATAGGACCAGCCCTGAAAACATGGGGAAAAGGTAATTGTAGGAAAGGAATAAAGGATCCATCCTGTGTTCAAATTTTCATCCAACTCTCCGGCTGTAGTCAACGCTCGCTGCTGATTTGTCCATCTATGCTCTGCAAACATTGAGGTTATTGTCCTTATTGACTTCTTGTTTTCATTGTTCTGTACGTCTGCCGTTGCTCGTTTTGCTCCGTTTATATTTAGGCAATAGTTACAGAGTCATTTAGGTTGCTCGATAACATTATTTTCTTTGATAACTTACTTATAAAATTAGTATTTCCTAAGATTTGTCAGATTAAATACATTTACGTTTAGTAGCTACATAGTCGAATTAGAATTATTAATTATTTAATTGGTTGAAAAGTTATGCCATCTGTTCAACTCTGGCCTTTCAGGTTAGGACTTTTTTCCAAAGCTCTTGGCGTTACTAAAGTTGTGTATGCTTTGCTGTCATAATAATTGTTGAACAGATAATTGAATGAAGCAATCCAAGGATCCTTTTGAAGCTGCTTTTGAGGAGCAAGAGGAATCACCCCCTGATTCCCCTACAGGAGCTGTGGAAAATGAAGCCCAAAATGAAGCCTCTCTTGCTCTCAATGATAATGGAACAGATGATTTTGCTTCCATTAATCATTCTGAAAACCCTTCAACCTCCTTTGCTGCAACAGCTCCCACCGCAGCTGCTAGCAAACCCAAAGAAGATGATGAAGAAGAAGAGGAAGAGCACATGGACATGCAGCTAGGAAAGTTATCATCTACTAGCGACCCAGATAAAATGGCCAAGATGCAGTAAGTTATCATAACCTTAGTACTCCTTCCGTCCCTAAATTGTTACCCAATTTGACCATGCACGAATTATAAGAAATTAAGAATAATCGTGTGGTTAAGATTTACTTAGAATAGAGAATTATTAAGAATCCTATATTGTTATTCCTAAAATGAAATAGACAATATCTTTGGGACGAATGCAAAATGAAAGTTCGTAGATAATATAAGGACAGAGAGAGCAGCTTTTATGGTTTTGTTGATCTGCCAAAACACAAGTGGTACTAGGGTATTCAATATTGCCTCCCTTGTCTTCTCCCAGCAATTTAATTTGCAACTTTGTTGAGAAATAATGTCTGCCTGGCATAGTAGTCAATGGCTAGATATGGCGCGCGCCATATGCGCCATCGCCATGAAAAACTGGTCGTCGCCATAGCGCCATATGCGCTTTATGCGCTATTCATATATGCGCCATGAAAAATGCCTTTGAGCCATGGCGATCGCCGTGCGCCATGACCACTATGAGTGCCTGGCTGCCTGCTTCAAACCTTCGTAAAAGAATTATGATGAGACTGCTTTAAGAGTTCGAGTTATATCTTAGGCTATCTTCTAAATTTATAAAAGATGTGTCTAGCTAAGCTGAATCTATTGCTTAGTCAGGGTTTGTGGATAGATAAGGGTATGAAGGAAAAGGCATTCAATTAAAGATGTAATCCTGAGAGCTGTGAGTTGCACACAAGCTTTTCTTACTCACTAGTGTGGATGTGTGAAGAAGAAACTCATTAGAGTGAATTATACATTTTGTGCCCCCCTCCCATCGCATTGTATGTCTACTTTATCGAAAAACGCACGTATTAGACATCCAGATCTTTTTTTATGAATAAAAAACTTGTGCAATTTTACCAAATTTACTCTTACTTAATTCAACATGTTTTACATTCTCTTTTCATCTATTTGACTATTTCAGTGGGATCTATGTTTATTTTTTATGGGTAGAATAGGGAAACTGTAATTAATCTCCCATGAGATGACTAGAGTGAATGAGTGACTAATGAAAGGACCACCAAAATTCTCCAAAAAGTGAAAAAATGAATAGGACCAGAAGTAGCAGTTTTGCATTTGAAATGTGTGAGGCATCTGGAAACTGCCTGAGTCGGAGGTCTCAGTAAGAGGTATGCACTGGTGTGATTGCGCTATTGGCTATTCTGATATGGAGTCGGGTGTTTTCTTCTCTGTGGGTTGGAACTTGGAAACTTGTATGTTTATTGACTCACAGAGTTTAGTGATCCTAGGCAAGTGCATTATCTTCAGTTTTTCAAGTGTGCGCATAGAAACACCTTTCTTGTGCTTATGCCACTTCTTTTATAATTCTAATTAAATAATTCACTCATATTCTTGTCCATATGCAGAAGCATTTTGTCACAGTTTACTGAAGAACAAATGAGTAGGTATGAATCTTTTCGAAGATCAGGGTTTCAGAAGGCTAACATGAAGCGGGTATATTGTCATCTCTTATGTCGCTGGCATACTTTTTTTCAAGTATTTACAATTTACCTTGTTACATGGTAAGACATGCACCATACAAATACATGATATATGTGCCATTTTGGTTACTATGTTGGCAATGCAGCTACTAGTAAGTATTACAGGAAGTCAGAAAATTTCTATACCGATGACTATTGTGATGTCTAGTATTGCAAAAATGTTTGTTGGCGAGCTCATAGAAACAGGTATGAGAAGTAGTGTTCGGATTTGATTTCTTCAATGGTCAAGAAAAGACCACAAAGTAGTTTTTTAAACAATGACAAACACTACTTATAACATTTCATTGTTTGCTAGCTGCATTCTCGTATATCTTAATATAATGGATAATAATGCCTTGGCTATTGGGATGTATGCAGCTAGAGTGGTGATGTCCGAGAGGAATGATGCTGGACCAATTAGACCATGTCACATTAGAGAAGCATACAGAAGACTAAAACTTGAGGGGAAGGTTCCAAAAAGATCAGTCCCACGACTTTTCCGTTAGAGAACAAATAACAATCCCAGTTCTTTTGAATGTCTTTGTATTCAAGTTTTCTTAGTGTTTTCGATAGAAGTTTTTTATAGCTGAACTCGGAGAAGGTTTTCCTTCTGTATAACATTGTGCAGTGTTATACCGATCCTTATTTTATACACACATCAACTGATAGCCATACCATTTCAAAAACTAACGGAGCCTTTCTGAGATCCCGTTGTAGCCTGTAGGAATGAAGACACTCAAGAGTCAAGAATGGACCGGTCTTCCATCTTTAATTCAGCATATTAGAAAAGTAGCCAGAGTATTGAAAATGAAGGAGAAGGATTTCATTACTTCCGTAATACCAGCACATCAGTATTTATAGAGCAGTAGCTCTTAACAGACTTGTAATAGAAAGTAAACAGCTCAAACTAACTTTAACTGCTAAACTGAATACCAAGCTATTACATTAGTCATGAATATAGTATTCCTAACATTCCCCCTTCAAATTTAGGGTAATTTAGGGTGATTGATTTGGAAGATCAATCACACTAAGTTTGGTCTTGAAATCAAGGAAGGATGAGGCAGGTAATGGCTTTGTAAGAACATCAACAATTTGATAGGGAGCTGGGATATGGAATGCATCAAGCTGTTTTGACCGGACTTGTTCCCTAACAAAAAAGAGGTCAATTTCCATGTGTTTTATGCGAGAATGATGTACTGGATTGTGTGCAAGTTCTACTGTACTAAGATTGTCACAGTAAACTCTAGGAGTGGTAAAAGGAACATGAAGTTCCTTAAGCAAAGATTGAACCCATAGAAGTTCAGCAACTGTATCAGCTAAGCTCCTGTACTCAGCTTCTGCTGAAGATCTTGCTACTCTCAACTGCTTCTTAGACCACCGGGAGATGATATTTTGGCCAAGAAAAATGCAGGATCCAAAAGTAGACCTTCTATCAACATGATGAGATGCCCAGTCAGCATCACAAAAAGCTGAGATTGGCAGAGATATGGAGGCTAGAGACTTTAAGAATTGAGTAATCTGGAATGGTTCCATAGAGCTGGAAGTAGGGACTGGAATTAGCAATGGAAGTGGATGGGGTTCTATTTATAAGATGAACTGAGGTTGAGAAGGCAGCATCCCAGAATTTGAAAGGTAATGAAGAATGGGCTAAAATGGATAGGCCTTTTTCCACAACAGTCCTGTGTTTCCTTTCCACAACACCATTTTGGTGATGTGTGTGTGGACAGATTAGCCTATGTGTGATCCCATTTTCAGTAAGAAAATTGGTGAAAGATCTAAACCCCCCTCCCTAGTCAGACTGAACAGATTTTATAGATGTGGAAAATTGAGTTTGAACATATTTATAGAAGTTTTGAAAGGCTGTGTGAGAGCATCATATTTCTATTTCTGAAAATATATCCAAGTATACTTGTAAAGGCATCAATGAAAGAGATATAATATGAATATCCATCAAAGGATAATATGGGTGCTGGTCCCCATAGATCAGTAAAGATAAGATCAAATGGTGAATGATAAACAGTATTAGATGATTGTGAAGGCAGTCTGTGAGCCTTGCTAAGATAACAGGAAGTACAGAAAGAAAGATCACTCTTATTTATTGAAGGCACATTACAAATTTTTAGTACATATTTCAGTCACATTTATTACAAGTGGAAACAAAGGAAAGGGGATACAAAGATTTATTAGTTGTGGACACTACAGAAGTAGGCAGACTTGCAGACTTGAATTGATATGAACCAAGAGGAGGTATGGACTGGAACTTGTACAGACCATCTGCACCAAGAACTCCATGTAAAAGAACCTATTTAGAAACCTAAGATTTGACATAACAATCATGAGGATAGAACTCAAAGAAAACATTATTGTCTTTAGCAAATTGACTAACACTCAAGAGGTTTTTGGTGATGGAGGGAACATGAAACATGTTAGTGAGTGTAAGATACTGAGAATTAGAATAGGGAGAAAGAAAGGAAGAAAAACCAATAGATTTTATATCCACACCTTGACCATTACCCATAAAGAGTTTTTCAATTGAAGCAAGTGGTTCACTGTGCTGGAAGTTGAGTGGATCAGCAGTTATATGGTGAGTAGCACCTGAATCTGGGAACCATTGTTGAATGGATGGGGCTAGTCCAAGAATAGAATTGGTACTGACAAAGGCTGCAGATGGTAAATGTCTGACTGAGTGCTGATCCCAATTAAAAATCTCTGGAGCTGCAGATTGTTGATTGAAAGAGTGGTCAGGATGAGGTGAAGAATTGTAGTGTTGAGGTGTATTCTGCCTGGGAGCATAGGAAGTTGGATAGTTAAAATGAGGTTGAGGTTATAGTATGGATTAGAGGATTGTTATGAAGATCCAGTAGTAGAATTGGTATAGGTTGGATTAGGGTTTGAATTGGTAAAATTAGGATTATAACGGTGATAACATATTAAGGCATGATGTCCAGGTTTTCCTCACACCTGACAAATTACTGAGTTACGACCTCCAAAGCGACCTCCTTTACCTCTGCTAGGACCTCCACGACCTTGTCCTCTGTAGGAATTTGAGTGACTAGGGTTATTGAATTGCGCCACATTCCATAGCGACCTCCTTTATGGAATTTTTTGCCTCATTTAATTTGTCTGTTGTTCCTTTTCCTTGCCTGTATGAGTCGCTTTATGGTTTTAATCTGCTCAATCGACGTCTTCTTGCGGTTTTGGACTTAGAAATTTCCTTGGCTCGATCTGACTCATTCGGGATGCGTCAGCCCTTGAATTAGGTTTTGGACTTAGAAATTTTCTTGGCTCGATCTGGCCCGTTCGGGATGCGCCAGCCCTTGAATTAGGTTTTGGACTTAGAAATTTTCTTGGCCCGATCTAGCCCGTTCGGGAAGATGTGAACCTTGGTTGGGTTTTCAATCTCACGTCAATTTCATGGTGGACCTTAGGGGTCTCTGCTCGGGATCTGGAGGACTTAGCCCAACCCCAATATTTTAGGACTCAAATTTTTGCTGGTTTCCTAAGCTGTTCAGTACTTGGGACAGTCAAAGCTCGTTTCTGTTCTTTCAAATGATTTTGGGCCGCTCGAGGGGTATTCCTTGTTTTGTTCTCATACCGTTCAGAGTACCTGCCCAGGGGGAGAATTTTTTATTCCACGAATCTCTTTCCATATGATTCGTACTAGCTCCTGATTAGCAGTCTGTTCGGGATGTTGATCTCTTGCGATCACGTTGCAGGCATTTGGGCCGCTCAACCTTGATTTTTTGTTGATTTGAGCTTTGATCACCCGATCATGCAGATCATTAAGTAAGTTTTGGTGAATTACTTAGTTAATGCCTGCCATCTTCCAAACCCCTAATTCCGATGCAACCCGTTCGGTTCTACCGTTCTAGGCCATCCATATTAAGGGTTTGAGATGCCCATTTTCAAACTAAACACAAAATTTCCTGTTCGGGTCATTGTTTGTGCTTCAAGCTAAAATGGAGACTCACCTCCAAGTTACAGCTCGGATTCCACCATAACGATTCCCCTTCGTCGTGGTTCGTCAAAGCTATAGACTGAGGCAAGATTTAAAAAACCAGAGTCCCGACTCCCCGCTCGGTCACCCGTATCACCGAATGCCGCCCGGTTCACCCTACTCACAGTTTTACACCATCTCTAAACTGGCTTGGATCCTCTGCTCGTTCATCCAGAGCACAAGGCCAAGTCCAAGATGAAATGGAGGCTCCCTCCAGACTAAGATGGTGGTTCTCATTTGGTGATCCATAATGATTGCCAACAATGCTTGGTCGAGGTGAGGCTTCTGGCCATGGTTGCAATATTGCCACTTGGTCTTTCTGACCTGGTTATCCAACTTTTGGCCTTTCGCAGAAGTACAATTGTCCCTCTTTTTTTCCCTTTTTTTTAAAGAGGTGGCAACATTTGTTTCATTGATAAAACTTCCTTTGATGTTCGACATTCCATGCTCCTGCCTACCGGCCTTCGGTAGTCTGAAGGCAGAATGTTCCTGTGGCATATTTCTTCTCACCCGATAGGGGCCTTCCCCGTTTTTTGCCATCTTCCCGCCTTCCAGCGGTTTGCTCTTTTCTCTCTTCTTCAGGACCAAGTCTCCTACTTTGATTGAACGGATTCTGACCTGTTTGTCAAAGTATCTCTTGGTTGCTCGGTGATATTCCTCCATTCACAGGGCTGCAAGGTCCCTCCTTTCTTCTATAAAATGGAGTTCAGCACGCAAGTTGTCGTCATTCCGTTCAGGATCATAATGGACTGTCCGGTGTGTGGGTACCAAGACTTCAGTTGGTACTTTGGCCTGGAATCCATAGGCAAGGGCAAATGGCGTCTCTCCGGTGGCCGTTTGGGGTGTTGTCCGGTAGGTCCACAGGATGTATTTCAGTTGTTCGGGCCAGGTGGAGGCATAGTCTTCTAGCTTCTTTTTCATACCATCCATGATGGTCCGGTTCATGTTTTCCACTTGGCCGTTCGCCTGGGGGTATGCCACAGAGGCTCTGGAGTGTTTAATTCCCCACTTGATGAGGAAATCTTTTAAGTTCCTGCTCACGAACTGTCTTCCGTTGTCTGTGACGACCTGCTCGGGAAGCCCAAACCTGCAAATAATGTTTTGCCAAACAAAATGTTGGCACTGGAAATCTGTGATGCTGGCCAGCGGTTCGGCTTCTACCCATTTGGTGAAGTAGTCAATCCCTACAATGATATACTTCCTTCCCCCTGAAGCTGTAGGTAGGGGCCCTAGCAAGTCGATCCCCCACCTAGCGAATGGTAAGGCAATAGTCATTAGGGAGTAGAATGTCGCAGGCCGTCCGGGAACCGGTGCATAGAGTTGGCAAACTTTGCACTTCCTAGTGTGCGCAAAACAGTCTGGCTGGATGGTCGACCAGTTGTATCCCTGCAAAATGATCTTCCTGGCCAGAGTCTTTGGCCCTTGATGGCTAGAACATATTCTTTCGTGGTATTCTTCCATCACAGTGGCTGCTATATCAGGCGGGAGACATCTCAGATAAGGCCCCCCGAACGTCTTTTTGTATAGCCGCCCGTCCACCAGCTCAAACATTGGGGCTCTCCTTTGGATGCATGTCAAGTTGTATATATCATTCTTATCATTCGGCAGTGTCCCGTCCTTTAGGTAATTGGTCAAGTCTGTGACCCAACTCGGCACTGCATATGATATAGCATCTACTCGAAGGATCATTGTTGCTGGCGTGGTTAGCACCTCTCGGTGCGCAAACTTCTGGATGTGTGCGGGAATGCCCTGAGCCCGCTCATCCAACGTAGCATGCTCCAATTTTGACAGGATATTTGTTTCAGCATTCTCTATCCTGGAGACCTGGTCGATGACCACCTATTTAAACTTGTTGATTTGCTCCTCGACCAGCTCCTTGTATGCCTTCAATCTTTCTTCCCTGGTCTCTGCAGACCCGTTTACCTGGTTTACTATCAGTTGGCTATCTGACCGGACCCTCATCCGGTCGGCACCCAGGGCCTTAGCATATTTCAGACCTGCAATAAGGGCCTCATATTCGGCCTCATTGTTAGTTATCTTAAATTCAAAGTGTATAGAATAGTATGCTTTAAACCCTTCGGGGGATGTGATCACAGCTCCCCCACCACAGCCCTTGGCACTAGAAGCCCCATCTACATACAACTCCCACAAGTTGTCCAATGCTTCCCCGTTCGATCCTTCCTCTGTTGGCCGAGTAGTACATTCAACAATGAAATCTGCTAACGCCTGACCCTTGATAGTAGGGCGAGGTTTAAAATCCACTTCATATTGCCCGATCAGGAGGGACCATTTGGTTATGCGCCCGCTCGCCATTGGATTCCTTAGTATAGTGGCAAGTGGCTGGGTTGTGTAGATGGTCACTGGATGTGCTTGAAAATAGGGTGCTAGCCTCTTGATAGCCGCGATCAAGGCTAGGATGGTCTTCTCCATCAAAGTGTACATGGTTTCAGGCCCGTTCAGGGCTTTACTCACGAAATAAATCGGGCGCTGGACACCCTCATCTTCTTTTATTAATACCGAGCTGACTGCAAGATCAGCCACGACTAGATACGTGTACAAATGTTCCCCTGGATCCGCTTTTGTCAGGACTAGGGGGAGGATAAATAAAGCTTAAACTCTTCAAAAGCAGCTTGGCACTCTGCTGTCCACTTGAACGGGTTGGCTTTCTTCAATATCAGGAAAAATGAAATTGCCCGACCAGCCAGCTTGGCGAGGAATCTGCTCAGGGCCGCCAGCCTCCCGGTTAGCCTCTGAACCTCTTTTAAATTCCTTGGTGCCTCCATGTCCATGATTGCTTTAACTTTTTTCTGGATTTGGCTCAATTCCCCGCTCGCTCATCATGTACCCCAAGAACTTGCCTCCCTTGACTGCAAAGGCACACTTCTTTGGGTTCAGTCTCATGTTCGCTTTCTGCATGATTCCGAAAATCTTTTCCATGTCCTGCACATGGTCCTCCTTTTTCCTGCTCTTGATTAGGATATCATCCACATAAGCTTCCATGGTCACCCCCAGTACCTCTTTGAAGAGCATCCCGATCATCCTCTGGAATGTCGCCATTGTATTCTTCAACCCGAATGGCATGACTATGTAACAGAATACGCCGTCCGAGGTGACGAATGCAGTTTTCTCCGCATCAGCCGGGTGCATGAAGATTTGGTGATATCCCCTGAAAGCGTCCATGATGCTTAACAGCTCGCAGCATGTTGTTTCATCCACCCACAAATCGATCCTTGGCACAGGGTAAGGGTCCATGGTACATGCCTTATTCAGGTCAGTATAGTCCACACACATTCTCCAAGTAGACCCCTTTGGTGCAAGGACCAAAGGGGTCTACTTGGATGACTAGATTAATGTGCCTTATCTTCAGCAGCATAGCTACCTCCTGCTTCGTGAACTCCCACCTTTCAATCGTCTGATACCGTTTCTTTTGCTGTATAGGTTTGGCATCAGACAGAACGGCCAACTTGTGGCAGATCAGCTGTGGTTCGATCCCGGGCATGTCTTCAGGTCCCCGAGCAAACAAAACTTGGAACCTTTTCAGGGCCGCAATCACCCCCTCTCGTATTTCCTTCTCAAGGTTCATCCCAATCGCTACTTTCCGATCGGGGTGGAAATCAAGCTCGATATACTCCAAGAGAGTGGTAGGCTCGGGGCGTCCCTCAAATTCTGTCCGCCGAGTCTGAACTTCAATACTGTTCACCCGCATTCCCCGGGTGTTCATTTTCTTCAGAGCCTCCCGATAGCACGTTCGAGCTGTTCTGGATCTGTCTGGGCTACCCCTACACCAGTGTCAACAGGGAACTTGATACAGGAATGCCGGACAGAAGCTATAGCTTCCAAATCCTCCAGTCCTAGTCGGCCCAATATGGCATTGTAGGCACAACTAATGTCTACCACTACGAACGTCATTCGGACAGCTGCTCTGTGTGTTTCGTCTCCAATTTCGATTAGGAGCTGGATGGTACCTTCAACCTCGATACAGTTACCGGTGAAGCTGGCAAGCGGTGTCATCAAATTGGTTAACTGCTCCTTCTTCAAACCCATCTTCTCTAACGTGTGCAAGTACAACACATTCACACTGCTCCCTATATCCACCAAAACACGACGGATTAAGGCGTTGTCAATACACATACTCACCACCAGCTCGTCCCTGTGCGGACTTGGTGAGTTGGGCAAATCTGCCACCCCGAACGTTATTGGTTCCATTCTTCCTTTCTTCTGAGGTGGGGGGGGGGGGATATGGAGGCCACATATATATAATCCCCGCTCGAACCTTTTCCGTTCAGCTGCCGTGTCCCCAGTTTCTCCCCCACCGAAGATAACTTTGACCTCCATCATCGGTTTCTTCCCCGGGTTCCCCGAACCTTCTGCCTCCTCCCTAGGCGGGTTATACACATCATTCTTACGCTCAGCGTCCCGTCTGCTGTCTCTTCTCCAGCTGTTGGGCTTTTTATACGGGCGTTGGTTCGGGGAGGGATTGTTTGGGTTAGTGTTCACGTACTTCCTCAAGTAGCCCTGCTGGATCAGCTCCTCTTTTGCAATCTGCAAAGCCCGGCAGTGTTGGGTATGATGCCCATTCCTCTTGTGATATTTGCAGAACGCATTCAGATCCGTCCCCATGAACGCATCTGAATCGATCGGGGGGGGGGGATGGTATCCTGTTCATGTTTGAACACGTTCGCAACAGTCATCACGAGCGGGGTAAATTGTCTGTTCTTCGGACGGGGCGGTGCAGCTGCTAGTATGGGGCCCAGACGGTCCGCTAACCTTGTAGTAGGTTGAGGGGCCGTTCGGTCCCGCATTCTGATTTCTTCTTCTAGGGCCGCATGCCTCCTGGCCCTCTCCAACACCTTTGGATAACTTGTCTCTGGGTTTTTCTTCAGCTCCCTATATAACTCCCCGGTCTGGAGAGCATCAGTAAAAAGGAGGATTGCTATTTCATCGGTCATGCCAATCACCTTCAGAGTCTTGCTATTTGATCCCTGCTTCACACTGGTCAGGTAACCGAAATGTAACTTTGGGGTGGTGCTGGAAGCGAACTGTGCCAGGAACAGTGTGGATAATTCCGCAAAGCCCCCGATCGATCCGGGTGATAATGTGCTAAACCACTCCTGAGCTGGCCCCCAGAGGGTGCTGAAGAATAGCCTACAAATTGCAGCGTCAGTGACCCCCAAGAGCATGAGGCCACCTTGGTAACTTCTTAAATGTACATGGGGATCTCCCACCCCATCGTACGTTAGGCCGGCCGGGGGTCGGCAGTCCCTCAGAATCTCCGCATTCTTGATCTCCCTTGTGAAGGGAGAAGTGATCCCAACCCGTGCTGGCAGGGTTTGCCGGGGCATCCGGTTCATCTGCTCTCTCAGTTTAGCTATCTGTCTCCTCATCTCGGCAATCTCTTCGTCCTGGGCCGTTCGGGGAGCTTGGGGTGGTGTCCTCAAATCTATACATTATGGGATCCTGTCCGGGGGAAGGGCAACTGTGTTTGCTCTTCTCCGGATGAAGCACTCTCCATCCCTCTCCACGTATTGGAAGTGGTGCCCAACAGGATCTACCATGGGGGTAGCTTCCCTATAGTGGGCTCCGTTCCTAGGTATGAACGGGGTCTGGTTTGCCGGGGTCTGCTGCCTGTGCCGAGGGACGTGGGCTCTCCACTGGTTACCTCGGTGTGCCTAGGAGTGTCATGAGGCAGTGGTGGTGTCAGTGTCCTCTTCTTCATCGAAGGATGGCATGGAACGGACAGGGGAGAATCGTTCATGAGTTTCGTCGGTGTATCCTCCTCCTCGTTCCTGCTCGTTTTCCACGCGCTGCATAGCAGCGGCCATGTCCCTTATCAGCTGAGGGTTCCTCTGGACATCTTTAGGGATAATGGTTTCGAACTCTCTTGTGGCACTTCCACTGGCCTGCCCCTGTGTGGACCAGCCTTCGGCGGGCCCATGACTTCCCCGGCCTCTGGTGGCAGAGCTTGGTGTTGCTGAAGTAATTCTGACCATGTTTGAAGATGGTAGTGCTCAACTCAAATGGTTTGCTTGGGATTTTTGTTCAAGGGTTCCCACAGACGGCGCCAATGTTGAGGTTTAGTCCCGTAGATCTGAAAGCCCAACACACGCTTTGGATATTAGGGACGTTAGGTTTGGTTTAGAAAGTGTATAAAATATAAAATAGTGAAACCGAAATTAACTCGAGTTCAGAGATACTAACAAGGATCTGCATTTGATATTCATGGACTTAGAAAAGGCATATCATAGGGTACCTCGAGAAGTAATTTAGTGCGCCTTAATTACAAAGTTCGATATTATTATCGGAGCGCACCAATGATCAATTCTGAGTCTTTTCTTATTTTTTATAGTCACGGATAACACATGATATTTGTCGATGATATTGTATTGATTGATGGGACACAATTGGTTGCTGAAGCAAAGTTGGGAGTATGACGACAAACATTGGAGAACAACGGTTTCACACTGATTCGAAGCAAGACTGAGTATAATTTGATGGAGGTAGAAGCATATGGAAAATGCAAAAAGGGGTGTATTTAAGTATATGGAAGAAGAGATATCAAAATGGCAAGGAAAATGGGTCTATGTATATGTGTTTTGGTGAGGTTGAGTTGGAAGAAGGGATGTCAAAATAGGAAATAAAATGAGTGTATTTATAGGTGTTTTGGTGAGGTTGGGTTGGATACCTGACCGGGTATTTGACCAAATTCTTGGCAGTAGCTATGAAAATGCTGAAATCTAGTCCTGGTATGTCTATATACCCGATCGGGTAATTGAGCAAATCTGATTTTTCCCACGTTTTCTTGCTTTATTTGATCTTGTAAATCTTCGCATCAAATCATATCAGATCTGGTATTCATTATACCCGATCGGATGTAACATCAAATCACATTTTTGCATGATTTCTTGCTCTCTTGCACCTTCCTTTGATCTTGTAAGATCTCTTCCATGATCTTTTTTAATTGAATATCTTAAATTAAGTTGCGTTTTTATTATATATTTAATTGTTTGGGAAAGAAATAATATATTTCTACCGGTGGGCGTAGCTCAACTTGTAGCGCGGGAGTGTCACAAGGGTTAGGTCTCGGGTTCGACTCTCAAGAACTATTATTTAATTCATTGTGATCAATATTTTTTTTTTTTGCAAGAGAAAAAATTAATTAGCATTAATCAAATCATTGTCAAGAGCAGATACAATAACAGTAGGAGGAAAATGAAACCAAGAACCCGAATCAGACAAAGAACAAGCGGCTTATGCTAAGGCATGGGCCGTCTTATTCACTGATCGACTAAAAATTACGGAGTATTTAGTAAATTATACAAGCAATAGTTGGGTTTGGGCCTATGGTATTTGTTTTTTTTGGGTTTGGGCCTATGGTATGTGGGCTGGGCTGGGTGTTTTGGCAGGGTTTGGGGGGTAGGGGTTGGAATAAATAAGAAAAGCTACCCAAAAAATTCCAAGCCCGCCCGGGCCTGACTTGGAACCGGAACCGGAACAGGCCCGGTCCATCCCTAGGTTGAAAGATGCTTTAAACTGCTTTTCACTTTTTCTATTACACAAAAAACACTTACTTTATCAAACACTACCAACTTTTACTTTTTCAGAAACACTTTTCTCAAACACTACCAACTTTTATTATTAATCACTTTATCCAAAATCACTTTAAAAAGTCAGTTTTTTAAAGTACAAACAATCGCAAACACTTCCTAAATAAGTTTGAATAATTTATATTTGAACTTATTAATACAATATCAAAGAAAAAATTTCACAAAGTATACCCTCTTTAGGTGTATAAAATCCTACCCTCTTAGTGTTCAATATGCACCTTTTCCCTTTAGTAAAATTGTGGTTGTGAATATAATTTCCCAAGTTAGAAATGATTTTTTAAAGGGGGTTTCCTTAAACAATATGTAGTACGTAGTATGGAGTACTATTTACTATACCCATAATCAATTCCAAAATTGAAAGAAATAATGATGGCGATAATACCTCTAGCATTCTATAGGACAAAAATAGTGCCGCTTTTCAATTCGGACAGAAAAGAGATCTATTAGATATAGGACTGAAATGCCCTTTAACCTAAATGAAATGCGTTGAGTGCTTTTCCGCCTCCACTTACCTCATCACTGTTCGACACCATGGCCTGTTCTATGGATGCAACAGGTGTTCGACAATCTCTCTTCTGCCACCAACATGCCACACCGCCTCAACCGTCTCTCAATCACCGTCGTCGCCGAAATCTCATTAAAGGTTGTTTGTATTATTCTTCTTCTTCTACACATCTGTTTGCCATCATCGTCTGCATCTTATCTTTTCTCCTCAAATCAGGCGAATGGACAAGCCATGGCTCCTCAATCTAGGAATGGCGACACCATCGGTTTGTAATTGCAACGTTGAAGTCGAAAATAGTTCTGGCCGGAAAATAGATGACGAGTAAAATTAACCTGCTATATGGCGGCTAGAGTCTCAGCATCAACGGCTAGGGATCTAGCGTCGACGGCGAGGTTGGGGTGGTGGTAGTGGTGAGGCAGGAAAGGGGGTCGAACAAGGGTTTGGGTGAAGCAAAGGGCTGGGGTGAAGTAGGGGAGGGGGCTGGGCGAGGCAGGGAGTTGTGATGTGGTGTTGATGGTGGTCGCCGGAGATGGCTGAGGGTTGTGGTCGCCGAAGGCGGACAGGGGTTGTGGTTGCCGGAGGTGGCCGGAGATTGTGGTTACCGGCAGTGGTTGGAGGTGGTGGTTGTCAACGGTAATGGTAACAGTCGAATTAAACGTGTAATTATAACTAATCGGGCCGAGTAAGTGTAATGGATGAGTCGGTAACTGTAATTGAATGAGTCGGATAATTGTAACTAGACGAGTTATGTAATTGTAACTGGGCGGGTCGGGTAACTGTAACTGGGCGAGTCGGGTAACTGTAACTACGGACAGGTCAGGTAGTTATAACTGGACGAGTCAGATAACTGTAACTGGATGGGTCGAGTAACTGTAACTGGTCGATCCGGGTAACTGTAACTGGTTTATCCAGGTAACTATAACTGGTAGATTCGAGTAATTGTAACTAATCAGGTCAGGTAACTGTAATTAGGCGGGTAACTGTAACTGGTGAACCAGGTAACTGTAACATGTGGGTCGAGTAAGTGAGTAACTATAACTGGCAAACCAGGTAACTGTAACATGTGGGTCAGGTAAGTGAGTAACTGTAACTGGGACGGTGGTCACTGGAGGGATCGTAATTGGGACCGTGGTCACTGGAATGGTGATCATTAGAGTGATAGTAACTGGAACGGTGATCACTGGAGCGGTAGTAACGGGGATGGTGGTCACTTGAGCGGTAGTAAAAGAGACGGTAGTCACTGGCGCGGTAGTAAATGAAACAGTGATCACTGGAGCGACGATAGTAACTGAGACAATATTCACACTAATTTTGTGTAATAATTTAAATATTTGAGTCCCCTATATTTACATCCAAATATCTATTATTGAAAATAATATTAAAAATACGTATAAAGAATAATTAATTGCTAGAGCCGATGCAAAGATACGTAGTGCACTGGTGCTGCTAAGTTGCGGCTTAGTTATCCAGATGCAGGGCTCCCACTTAGGAAGGCTAATTTAGAGATATAGGTGTTTATTAGTCACTTTTTGGGAAATTTAAAAATAAGATCTCTTTTTTGTACATTGTCTAGTTTTTAGTAATATTCATGCCAAAACCCCAAATTGAAATTGAATTTTTAGAGGTTTTTCCTAAACTATTACTGATGAAAAATCTATAAACAAAAATGCGACTATAAGTTACTATGACTAAATTTTATAATCACTATAATGTAATATTTGAATACAAGTATACTCACTAAAGTTATTAGAGTCACATCTTTGTGCATTACTTTTATTTTGATTATATTTTGGAATTATTTCTTATTTTTATACATAGATAAAAATAGGGAGATTTCCCTAAACGGGGAAAAAAAATAAAAGGATAATTGTAACAATAGGAGTTTAAGAGGAATGATCATGTACATATGGATGTACGGGGGGCTCCGTACGGACAAAGCCATTAGAGGCCCTTCCGGGTGGAATTTTTTGATGAAATGTTTTGATCATGTTCTGCATCAAGTCTAGTTTATCCATACCAAATTTCAGCTCAAAATTCGATAGGGAAGGCAGTCAAATAAATTCTTGAAATATATGGCGCATTCTGCGCACATATAATGTGCAGTATATTTCAAGAATTTATTTGATTGTCTTCCCGATCGAGTTTTGTGCTGACATTTGGTATGGATAAACTAGACTTGATGAAGAATATGCTCAAAAAAAATTCATCAACAAATTTGACCGGGAAGGGCCTCGGATGGCTTTGTCCGTACGGAGCTTCCTGTACATCCAGATGTACAGGAACAGCCCTCAGGAGTTTAATATTTAAATTTCCAAAATAATGACTAACTCATCCTATTCTACCCTTTCCCTTGTCCGTTTGATGGAGTATATGGCCCGGGAACCCCCGGCCCAAAGACTCATGCTACTCCAACACAGGCCCAAGAAGCGCATGAAGCCAAAAGCACCGCGGCCCAAGCTCAAAGGAACCCACGGTGCGCCTGGGGATGCCTTCGGCGCCATGGCCGAAGGCTCCAAATTCCAGAAAACAACTGATTTTCCACATACAAAGCTACTGGGAGAAGACGGCGAAATTCAGGAGCCTTTGGCTCACACACGCCCTCGGCATAAGGGTAGCCTTCGGCTACAGAGAGCCCTCGGCTACAAGAGAGCCCTCAGCTACAGGGGAGCCTTCGGCTAACAACTCAATCATCGAAGATTCCTTTTAGGGACAGGCAACCACCGCATATAATGCGGCGTCACATCCACCCACCGCATTTAATGCGGTGCACATGCGAATGTCGGTGCCACCCCGATTGTGGTGACCCCTCGGCCGTTAGATTATTGACACGTGTACTCTCATCGCATTTATGGCTGCTATAAATAGCAGCCCTTATTCTCCTTGTAAACCACGTTGAGTTCATTTAATACATTTGACTCTCTCTCTCTCTCTCCTACTTGTTTGCTCTGACTTCTCTCTAGGTTATTCTCCACAATAGCCCCCCGGATAAGCTACCCCCGGGTACACTATCCATCATTTGGTGCTCTCGTTGAGAGGTCCGAAAAATCAAGTAAGAAACACCCCCCTTCACCAAACAAAAAACACCTACCAAAATGAATGAACACATCAAGTGAGACCCTCCCGATTCACTATCCGAGTGGGAGGACGCAACTCCCATCCAAAGTTCCCTCGGCCAAGTTGGAACTCCTTGGTCAGAGCTTTGATTCCTCACTGCCCTCTTGAGAGGCCCCCAATTGTAACCAAGGTGGCGGCTGCTCCAGAAGCTCCCAAATATGAGACCCACCCATACAATCAAAAGCTCTCGGCGGCCCTCAGCGACACCACTCGGTGCCCTTCGGCGGCACGACGCGGCGCCCTTCAGTGGTACCACGCCCTCGGCGCTCCTCTGAGACCGTTGACTAATCACTAATCCCCCAAGAATTTTCAGTCACGGCCCCCTCGGCCCTAAGCATAAGGCCCCCATCACCATCCCATGAGCACATTGCAACCCTAAACTCTTAGCCAAGGTCAAGTTCAAGGAAGGAGGGACCCTTCGGCCAGATGAATTCCGCAGGCCCCAAGCAGCGGTTATACTCTATTACTATCACCATTCGTTATTTATTAATATATATATATATATATATATATATATATATATATATATATATATATATATATATAACACCTCAAGAAAATTTTGCAAAATCGCCTCTTTACCCTAAGCCCAAGGCTTTAGAATTAATCAAGCTTCTCCCGGCCCAAGGCCTTTGTAAAAATAAAAACAATTCTTTCTCCCTTGCCGCCATCCCAACCTAGCCCTCCGTGCCAGGCGCCGAGGCTGAGGGGCGAGTATATCGCCGGCTACACCATGACACCAAGTGCCTTAGCCATGAGGACATGAGAGCCTCATGCAAGCCGTTCCCTTGATAACGCACTCCAAATTCGCTCATCTAAAAAACAAAAAACAAAATGACGAGGGATCACTACCCCTCGGCCCCGGAAGGCACCAAGTACCTCCGGCCATTTGTGTTTCACACACAAATAAAACCCTTCCCTAAAACGCTTTCCGCGCCATTCCCCAAGGGAGTGGCAGGCAACGAACCATGTCCCGGGCCCAGGATTCGACTTTCACAAATGAAGCGCTTCCCGCGCAATCTCCCATGCACACACACTACTTCATGTGCATACATACATATAAAAACGAGGCGTATACTACCCATTGGCTCCGGCAGGTACCAAGTACCCCCGGCCATTTGTGTTTCATACACAAATAAAACCCTTCCCTGAAACGCTTTCTGCGCCATCCCCCAAGGGGAGGCAGACAACGGACCATGTCCAGGGCCCAGGATTCGACTTTCAAAAACGAAACGCTCTGCACGCTATCACCCAAGGGGAAGCAGGCAACAGACCATGTCTCGGGCTGAGGGGACGACTTTCAAAACCGAGGCGCTTTCCGCGCCATCCCCCAAAGGGAGGCAGGCGACAGACGATGTCTCGGGCTGAGGAAACGACCCTCAAACCCCTCGGGATCCGGAAGGTCAATCCCTGAGGAGGGAGCCAACAGTTTATTCCGTTGCCTCCCACATAGGCCACGCCTCCCAAGAAACCAAGTTTCTTGAAGCCCCCCCCCCCCCCCCCCCCCAATACAAAAAAAAACAAAAAAAAAAAGAGAAAAAAATGGTAGTAGGTATTTTTCATACCAAAATGAAGAATTCTCTACGTCCAACACAGCTCAAATCGAATGGCCGAAGGCTAATCAACTGATGAAGGCCTTAAGATTTCATTACAAGGTGGGATCCATAAGCGGGAGTGACACCCCGAAAATTTAAATAAAATAAATAAATTTATTAGTCGGATAAAATGTTACGAAAGTCACATTTTAATAATTAAGTGAATCAGATAAATTTTTAACATCAGTAACAACTACTATCAGATAAAATTGATTTAATAATAAAAGTGACATTTTTACCAAATTAGGAATAAAATTTCGTAAATAATGTTTACAATATAAACTACGTCCCACGCATGTACATATATAATAAATACACTGTACATATTGTTGCTAATGCATGCGGGCTAGCAGTGGCGGAGCCACATATGTTCTAAGGTGTTCATATGAACACCCAGATTTTTGTAAAACATTTAAGTATATATTTATAAATTTATTGTAATTATTTACTACTATTAAAAATTCTAGTTATGGAAAAGCATTGAACTCCCAAAATTTGAGTTCCAAATCCGCCACTGCGGGCTAGGTGCAATGTATTAAGCAAGAAGCCAAAACACCAAGCAATAATGGGCGCATGGTATTCCTTTCAGAGTACTGCTCTCAATAACAAATACTCCGTACAGTGTATAGTCGTAGGATAGTACTAATATTATATTATATTAGTATAAAACAGAAGTACCTTCGTAATAATGTTATCTACCCACATGGGATGCCTTGAAAATTAGACTTAACCGACGATCTAAAATCTTCCTACTCGAGTGTATATATAGGCCTTGCTTTCGAGGATCAGTCCTGCACCAAGGAAAACGAAGAACCCGATTACACACATACACACACCCCTACGCAGGGGCGGATCTACATATACAAATAGGGGGGCAGCTGCCCCCAACAAAAGTCTCGTAGTCTCGCATAAACCACTAGGAATAAAACCATTTTCACACATTTGCCCCCATCAAAAAAATGGATTGCCCCCAATAGATCTAGAATCTAGTTGTTCATTCCAGTTCTAAAAGCATAGAAATTCAAACCGAGTGTAAGTTTGAGGCAACGATTATTATTTTTTAAACTCTTGACAGAACCAATTACGTTTCCAGAAGTGCGGAAGACAAAAAATAACCTTTATCCACAAAAGCATAACAGCAAGAATTCAAGAAGGCATCGAAGACTAATGTAATTCAGCTACTAACAGTACTAAGTATTGAATTATCTAGACTTAAGTCTTTTTACACTAAAGAATTGAAGTGGGTCGATGTATTATTTAAGTCTCAAGTCCGATTGGGATCCTCTACCCGACTAGGAGGGTGCCTTGCGCATTGGACGGGAAGAGAGCGGCCAACACGACCTCGAGATCGGCGAAAAAGTGGAACTCAAGACCTCCGACCGTTGAATTGTCGATCGGACGACCGGGAGGAAGCAAGACACTCTACCTTACTTTAAAGTAAGGTAGAGGCTCCGGATCCCTCTTAAGTCTATTTTATTCTCTCACCGTCCCTAAATAAAAATCTCTCCTTCCTTTTCATGTAGTCACTAAATAAAAGCTATCTTTCTGTCTTTAGCAAACAAAACAGTGAAAACAGTGCCAAACAATCTCAATTTCTTAAATTGTGTGTAAAATGAATGTGGGCTTTTATATAGGAACTGAGGGAGTTTGAAGAATTTAATTATCTAGACTTTAGAGATGTTTTTAACCTAGATGTAATAAACAAACAAATTAACTTATCCAAATTTATAAAAGTCTTAGTACGTAGTGTAGTAGCAGGTCAAATTTAATTTAGTGACATTCTAAAATTTTAAAAAATATATCGTAATGTCAATAACACTTATCTTAATGTAAAATTAACCTCATGCTAATGTAATTAACACTATTTGGTTAACAATATTATTAATATAGTTGAGCTTTATCACGATGTTTTTTTGTTATGTGGAACGCACAAGTCTTGAACATGAAACTAGTGTTTACATTAACAATATGTGACAGCTCATCCAGGGTTTCGTAGCTTGAAAACTTTCTCTGACTCATGGTGCAAACAAGAAAACATTTTTCACATCCATTGACATAAAGGCTTTAAGAACTAGCTTTGACTTTGCAAGTTGTCACGACAACTGTCACATGATGTTTTTCTGTGGTGATCAGTTTTTAAGTGAATTTTTTATTGAAAGATATATACTTGAAAGGGTCACAAATGAAAGTGTAGCAATCATCTTTAAAAGATGAAATTATCTTATACTTTATAAGAAATTTTTGCTATTCTCTCCAATGTATTTTATTTAGTTTTTGTCTGGATGTATTTCTTTTATTATCTTGCCCCCAATACTTTCTTTTTCTGGATCCGCCACTGCCCCTACGTACACATATACGTACATATAAAAGCTACACTTCGCGTTGTTTAAGAAGAACACCGCTGGGAAGAAAAACCCGATATCGCTGGACGCCGGGAAACTCACATCGAAACAGAGAAAGAGGGTTGTCGACTTTGGAGAAGCTGGTACCCAGCTCGCCAGAAAAACAAGGGGGGGGACTCGCCGGAGCACAGCTGTACGCCGGACTGATTTACTACCGTCGAACCAGGTCACTGCCACCAAACATCGCCGTCGAGCCGCTGCCGTTGCTGTGCCTTGCCCAGCGCCGAGCTGCTGGAGACACGACACAGATAGAAGGCAATTTTCACCGTAACCATACTCCTGTATTGGATTGCGTTTAAATAATACGAATTACAACCAAATGACCAAAAGAGATGCTTCGGTCAACGCTCATGTAGTTATCTAAAAGTAAATCATATCTATACTACTTATACGTCAGTACAGATGAATTGATAAGAAAACAGCTGTACACTTGTGAGTAAATGATAATACGTACAAGTAGGAAGAATAAACAAATAATTGTATATGACCATGTTGTGATGACTAATGCATGGCGATGCATGTATGTGCCGAACATTATACATACGTTAACAGACACACGTAGTGTATGCTTGCCTCTATTACTCCGTACTTTATTTTGTCTTAAATATGCGAAGTCTAAAATAGAGTATCAAGTTGGACCTGGATTTAATTAAACAAGAAGGAAGATAGATGTCTTAACTATTGAACTGGGTCAAATGTCTTAACTATTGAACTGGCTATCTGGACTGGAAATTAATAAACATATTAATAGTAATATAAAACTGGCCGAATAAGATGATGGTGATAAATAAAATCTGACGGAAATTAATAATAATACTCCATAATAAATTGGCTTGGTTGATCAGGTTGCTTAAAGATCGAATTAAATTGGCTAAGGTGGTCCACTGGTCTACAGATTAATATTGAACCAATAAAATCATCCTTTTATATTTTAGCACTCGATCAGAATAATTGGATACTGTTTAATCGAAGAAGTAGTTGGATGTAAATTGGAATACCGGCATATTGGAGCTGTTTCTAATTAAAAACAAAAGAGCTATTCAACTAGTAAATGAATTAAACTACTGATCAGTACGTGATAATTAATCGAGTACAACCAACGTAACTAATCTCGTATTGGTAGAAATTGAGTAGAGTATAAGAATAAGATTACCTGCTAATTCTAGAATTTAACATTCTAGAAGGTGAATTTGGAGAAGATCAAGGTAGATGCTTCAGTTAGGAATTATCGTGATTTGAGGTAAGTACTATGTCAACCAAATTTCATGCTTTTCCCATATATATTTATTTGTGACTAGTTATTTGAAATCATTTGAGTATTTGATAGTTAATGAGATTTTATGTATCAATTTCAATTCTGAATTATATTTGAGATTTGAGTATTTTATATTGGGTGATATTTTGAGCATTTGAAATTACGTGTGAATTCCTATTGGTATTGGATTGAGATTTGAGCTATTTATGAAGTATCCTATATTTTGGACTATTAATGGTATATTTGAGTATGATGAGTTGGAGTTAATAATTTCATTGTGAATAATTTTGTAGAATTCGGATTTCATATCCATTTTGATTGAGGTTATGATACTTGAACTTTGAGATTGAATTATGATTTGGTGAGTACCCGGAGAAATGTGGATTTGGTGAGTGGTAATGACTATAAGTCTAATTCCACCAGGGATCTCCCAAAAGTGGAGCATCCCAGCTTAATTGTAGTAGTCAGTAGAAAAATCCCGACTATTCGGACTTTTTACTACCCGGAGAGCTTGGAATCTCTTTTAGGGGGTGTGCACACTTAAGCTAGGAGTTCGGCTTCCATTGGCTTTGATTGAGTTTGAATGATTGGATTATATTTGGATTTAATTGGACTTGGATTCCATTGGTCTTGAGGTGAATTGATTATGAGGCTTTGAGGTGATTTGGATTATTTGGTTGGACTTGATCGAGGTGAATTGAATGATATTATATTGGATTATTTGAGTGTGTTATATTTTATTTTGATTTGGGTTGAATTTGAGGTGGTTGAGGTTTATTAAATTATTTATGGATTTCCAAAGTAATACTTTTGGATTTGATTAAATATATGTACCTATATTTGGAATATTATTATTTTACATGTGATTTGTGATTAGAAGTTTGTATAAAGTGTTTCATAAGGTTTCCTCCCAAATGTTTTCACAAAATGATATATATGTATCAAACATGATTATTTTACAGGGTTGGGTGGGCCTTACTTAGCATTTCTAGCTAATTTTTGTTTCTTTGTGTTTTTCTTTCTGTACTTTATTTGTGCAGGAATTGAGGATCATGTTGAAGTTGATTTCGAGAGCTTCCGCTAGAACACATAGACTAAAGTGATTGAGTAATTTATTTTAGTCTTAATTTTAAAGAATTGTAGTTGAACAATTAGTTATGAAAAATTTTAATTGGTTAGTGGTGATCAATAGCCTGTGCACTCGGTTATGTGAGAACCGAGTGTGGCGGTAACGCCCATGTTTTCCTTTGAATTTTCCGCTGCAAGACTCTGATGTTTTTAAATAAATCATTATTCAAATGTATTTTTGGGTGGGAAATTTGGGGGTGTTACAGGGAGCCTTCAGACCATCGCATTGGCGAAGGCCTCACATGATGATCATCCCAAAAATTGGCTAAGTCCACAACTACATGCCCTCAACATCACCTCTCACAGAAGCCTTCAGCTCCAATCTCAAAGTCATGATGAGGGCACAAGAGCACGGGGGTGAAATCTTTTGTGAGAATATGGGAAGTTTCCTAAGTCCACATTTAAAGAACCCTCGGCAATATTACCATGGACCTTCAACACCATGCCTTCAGCTTCAGGTTCTGACCTTTAGACAGAAGCTTTCAGTCATGAGCCCTCAGCGCATGGCTTTCATGTCATCGTCCTCATGACTAGAACCTGGCCCTCATGCCAGCGCCTTCATCCTCGGGTTCCAACCTTCAGACGGAAGCCCTCGGTCATGAGCCCTCAGCGCATGGCTTTCATGACATCGCCCTCATGGCCAGCGCCTGACCCTCATGCCAGCGCCTTCATGCTCAGGTTCCAACCTTCAGACGGAAGCCCTCGGTCATGAGCCCTCAGCGTATGGCTTTCATGACATCGCCTTCATGACCAGCGCCTGGCCCTCATGTCAGCGACTTCATCTTCAGGTTCCAACCTTCAGACAGAAGCCTTCAGTCATGAGCCCTCAGCGCATGGCTTTCATTCCATCGCCCTCATGACCAGTGCCTGACCCTCATGCCAGCGCCTTCATCCTCAAGTTCCAACCTTCAAACAGAAGCTCTCGGTCATGAGCCCTCAGCGCATGGCTTTCATGCCATCGCCCTCATGACCAGCGCCTGGCCCTCATGTCAGTGCATTCATCCTCAGGTTCCAACCTTCAGACAAAAGCCCTCGGTCATGAGCCCTCAGTGCATGGCTTTCATGCCATCGCCCTCATGACCAGCGCCTGGCCCTCATGCCAGCGCCTACATCCTCAGGTTCCAACCTTCAGACGGAAGCCCTCGGTCATGAGCCCTCAGCGCATGGCTTTCATGTCATCGCCCTCATGACCAGCGCCTGGTCCTCATGTCAGCGCCTTCATCCCCAGCGCGTGGCCACATGCTTGAGACCCCTCGGTCTTAACGTGATCATCATACTCTGAAGACCATCCTCATCCTCTGACGTCATGGATGAGGGCCGTTGCATGGATTTCAGTACCGGCCCCTCAGTGCCGACATCCTTGCATCACGACAGACCCCTCGGTCTCAACGTGATCATTTATATGATGACACGGCAGACCCCTCGGTCTCAATGTGATCATCATACTCTGAAGACCGTCCTCATCCTCTCACTTCATGGATGAGGACCGTTGCATGGATTTCCGGACCGGCCCCCAGTGCCGATGTCCTTGATGACACGGCAGACCCCTTGGTCTCAACGTGATCATCTGTCTCAAGACCGGCCTCATCCCCTCACTTCATGGATGAGGACCGTTACATGGATTTCAGGACTGGCCCCTCAGTGCCGACGTCTTTGCAACACGGCAGACCCATCGGTCTCAACGTGATCATTTATATGATGACACGACAGACCCCTTGGTCTCAACGTGATCATCTGTCTTAAGACCGGCCCCATCCCTCACTTCATAGATGAGGACCGTTGCATGGATTTCAGGACCGGCCCCTCAGTGTCGACATCCTTGCATCACGGCAGACCCCTCGGTCTCAACGTGATCATTAATATGATGGCGTGGTAGACCCCTTGGTCTCAACGTGATCATCCCTCTCAAGACCGGCCTCATTCCCTCACTTCATGGATGAGGACCGTTGCATGGATTTTAGGACCAGCCCCTCAGTGCCGACGTCTTTGCATCACGACAGACCCCTTGGTCTCATCGTGATCATTCATATGATGACACGGCGGACCCCTTGGTCTCAACGTGATCATCTGTCTCAAGACCGGTATCATCCTCCCACTTCATGGATGAGGACCGTTGTGTGGATTTCCGGACCGGCGCCCTCATGACCATCCCCTGGCCCTCATGACAGGGACTTAGTCCTTAGCGTGTGGTCTCTATGCCAGCGCCCTCATCACCAGCGCGTGGCCCTCATGTTAGCGCCCATATCTTCAGCGCCTGGACTTCATACCAGTGCCTTCATGCTTAGTGTGTGGCCTTCATGCTCAAGCATGCTTTTAGCATCATGCCCTCATGTGATTGGGGTTCCCATCCCTCCCTGGATGGTGACCATCGCCTTCATCATTTCAGGTCAGCTGTCATGCTGAAGTTAACATCTCATGGATGCCTTTAGCGCCAGCCTTCATGCCTTCATTTTGCGATTGGGCTCCCATCTCATGGCGGCCGTCGCCCTCATGCTTCGTGCGACCATCGCCCCCATCATCATTCTAGTCAGGCCCCTGGCGCCATGTCCTCATTCTCAGATCGGCATCTGGTGTACTCTTTTTCCCTCACTAGAATTGTTTCCTGCTGGGTTTTCCCGTAGTGAGGTTTTTTAACGAGGCATCTCCCGCTGAGTCAAGGCCCTCAACATCATCCGCACAATCACATTATGAGGCCTAGAAACTACGGAACTCAGCACGACAACTACTCCTCCAGCCCGAAGCACCTTCGGCCAGCATGAGTGGGGGACTACCCCTCAGGCTTTCCTCCATGAAACAAAACATAAAAAATGGAAACTAAAAAAAATCAGAATATTCAAGTACTCCTCTTTGCCTCGACTACCTCTCAACAAAAGGAGTGGGGGACTCCTGATGGAGTATATGGCCCGGGAACCCCCGACCCACAGACTCCTGCTACTCCAACACAGGCCCAAGAAGCGCATGAAGCCCAAAGCACCGCGGCCCAAGCTCAAAGGAACCCACGGTGTGCCTGGGGATGCCTTCGGCTCCATGGCCGAAGGCTCCAAACTCCAGAAAACAACTGATTTTCCACATACAAAGATATTGGGAGAAGACGGCGAAATTCAGGAGCCTTCGGCTCACACACGCCCTCGGCATAAGGGTAGCCTTCGGCTACAAAGAGCCCTCGGCTATAGGGGAGCCTTCGGCTAACAGCTCAATCATCGAAGATTCCCTTTGGGGATAGGCAACCACCGCATTTAATGCGGCGTCACATCCACCCACCGCATTTAATGCGGTGCACATGCGAATGACGGTGCCACCCCGATTGAGGTGACCCCTCGGCCGTTAGATTATTGACACATGTACTCTCATCGCATTTATGGCTGCTATAAATAGCAGCTCTTATTCTCCTCGTAAACCACACTGAGTTCATTTAATACATTTGACTCTCTCTCCTACTTGTTTGCTCTCACTTCTCTCTAGGTTATTCTCTGCAATAACCCCCCGGATAAGCTACCCCCGGGTACACTATCCATCACCGTTCTTATAGGATTTTTTAAATAATCATTATAAAATATTAAAAAAATCATAAGGATATGCATACCTCTACCACCACCTCAGCCACCTTCCTGCACTGCCAGTCTGCCACCTCCGATCGCCGAAAAAGATTGCCAAGTTAGGGGAAAATGTCATCGTAATAAAAATTTTGTAAAGAAAGCTAGATATTTTCAAAGATTAATAATGCCATCTTTATGGCATTTTCAGATAAATGTGACATTTTTTACACAAGATGCCATTTTTCCCGGCGATCGGGTGTGGTGGTGCTGAGCGGTGGAAGATGCAGAGTTAGTGTCCTACACATTTTTTTAATATTTTTTAAGGTTATTTATTTTATTTTTTAAAATTTTTAAATTTTTAAAAAGAAATTTATTGGTTTTTATTTTTCCCTGATTATTTTATTATTTTATAAATATTTTTACAATTTTCATTTTTTATAAATAAAAGTATGATTTTTTATTAATAAATAAATCTATTAGAAATTTTAGTTTGGGGGGTAAGTTAGGAAGAAGAAACATTTATTACTCCTATTTTGAGAATAAAAGGAGTATAATGCTAATGTGGAATTTTGGAGTACTTTTAGTCTCATTTAGCGAGAATAACCGATAAAAATATGATTTATAGGATGATAAAATTGAAAAATTAGTGATGTAACTGTTGATTTATTTGTGTCATTATAAATTACAGTGGATTGTATGTTGTTTGGTGTCATTGTGACCATAAAAATCTTTTTTCAATTAAGTTTCAACAACTAAAAAACTTTAAAACCTTTCTAGCGATCACCAAGGCACAAAGGCAGTGTTTGCAAAAAAAAAATTGATTTTCAAGTTTTGGCTAAAAGAAACTTGACAATATGTGTTTTACTTTTTATATTACACAAAAGTACATATTTTATCATACACTATCAATTTTATTTTTCAAAATCATTTATGTCTCAAACAATAGCAAATTTTACTATGAATCACTTTTTTCAAAATCTCTTTAAAAAGTGATTTAGAAACACTCCCTAAACACTGATTTAAGTGGGGAAAATCTTTTTGGTGAAATCTTTTTGGTACTCCCTTCGTACTTTTAATTCAGCCAAACACTAGTTTTCAACTCAAAGTTTTTGAACTTTGACCGATTATATATTTATACACGGTAATATTGATAAAATGAAAATAATATGAAAATGGTCTATGTTTGAAATATTATCATAAAAGTACAAATTTATTAAGTTTCGCATAAATATTTTTTTTAAATGGAAACTCTTCTATTAAGATCAAAACAGTCGCCATAACATCCCAATCACCAACTCTAGTTTTCCCTCTATTCAACCCATGCCAAAAGCCCTTCAGCCCCCTCACGTCATGGTCAGACATAGAATAGTCCACCCCGTAAAGAGCGAGGCTATTCGCTGTAATAGTCATAGCATAGATGCTATTAGCGGTTGATTCAGTCTGATTACCTACAAAAAAATCATACTAACTACAAATAAGCAACACATAAACCCACCCCCCTTATTGTGCAAAACAAAAACAACAAGTAAATTAAGTTTGAAGGGAAAATGCAATAAAATTAAAGCTACCGCCGATGGAATCTCTAGTTTCCATCCTTGCTAGATCCTCCTTCCAGAACTTCAATTGTGTGTCAGGCGGGCATTGTTCTCTGCCTCCTCCCCGTTTTTTTGCCAATCCCCTCTCTATCTCCACGCCTGCTTGCAGAGAGTCTTCCGCTCCTTGGTCAACTCCTACGCTTCTGCTCAAATTTCTCTCCTGTAAGATGATGTTCTTGCTCTCGTGGAATCCTATAGTTACCCCCACCCGATGCCTTATTACAGTTTGCACCTTCTTTTTCATTCCCTTTACCCACTGGAGCTAACCACTTGTTCTCTCTCGGCATTACCCTCCCCTTAACATCTCTCAATTCCGATCCAAATAGTAATTCTCCCCCCTTCCCCACCCCATTGGGGTAGCGTGGGCAGTACCTTTTTGCGTGCCCAATTATACCACATGCAAAACAAAAACTAGGAAGCTTCTCATATTTAAACCTCAACCAAAAATTATCTCCTTCATCTGATTGCAAAAATAACTTCCGTTTAAGAGGCCTGGTCAGATCTATATTAACCTTTATCCTCATGAATGGATTCCATTTGACTGAAAAGTGGTATTCATCCACTTTGATGAATTTTCCAACAAGATTGACTATTTTAATTGCATTCTTCATAGTGAAATATCCAACACGGACATCATGAATCTACAACCAAAAATCAGCTCTGTTCAAGGGTACCTCTAGAGGTAAATCACCTTTCCACAACTTATTAAGTACAATCCGGTTTTGCTCAAAAATTCAGGGACCCTCCTCTCGGACCCTTAGCATATCATTTTCGTTATAAAGCTGAAACATGTACCTTCTATTCCCTAACTCAGTAATAGTGACACCCCTGACTAGTCTCCAGATATTTGCCATGGCATCACGAAAGAATGGAAAATGTACCGATGTTTCAGAAGTGATTGTCCCTACCAACGCCCAACCGATTTCATCACTATGAGGTGCTAGAGCCTCTACCTGTAGAAATTCGTTCTCATCTTCCATCTCCATGTTTCCATACGCGGTAGCCAGCTTCTCAATCTCTCGTTGTTCGTTAATATCCGTCATTAATATTGATGAATAGGTATTTATGCTGCGACGTTACTAGCTCATTCCGTCGTTGCTCTTGGTTGGACTGCGTGTACCAAAACAGTGTCTCAGTTTTACACCGTAATCCACAAACGCCGAAACTCCACTCGCAAGGGAACCCACCGAGATCCTCACGTCAAAAGCTTTCCAAAACTTCGCGCAAACCTAGAACCCCATGTGCGGCCTTCCGCAGTATTTTCACAATGTATGTGTACTTAATTAGGATTCACTGCGTAACATCTTTTCAAGTTTCACATAAATATATTAATTAAAATAATAGATCAAGATACCTAAATAAGGGTCTGTTTGCAACAGCTTCTGCTTTTAAAAAAATGCTTTTTTTAATGAAATGGGGAGAAGTGATTAAATAAAAGTTGATAGTGTTTGAGAAAAAAGTGATTTTGAAAAGTAAAAGTGGGTAGTGTTTGGTAAAATAAGTGCTTTTTGTGTAATAGAAAAAGTAAAAGCACTTTTGACACTGAAGTCAAGAAAAATAAAAGTTGTAGTGTTTAGGAAAATAAGTACTTTTTTAAAGCCAAAAGTTGAGAATGTGCTTTTTTTAAAGCAGCGGTAAACAGACCCTGAAAAGGGAGGGAGGTAATACTCGGTACGGAGTAGTATTTAGTTATTGAATTAGGAGTATAATAGTTTACTGCGTAGAATAATGAACAAAGATGAATTCTTCGCTCATTCTTGGTAGTTCGTTAAGAACTGACAACTGAGTATCAGAAACACGGCCAAACACCAGAATGGAAATGGTGTTATCGAGCTCGCTCTTCCTCGCCGCCGTTATAGTCTGCAGCATTTGTACTTCCATCACCTTTGCCCAAATGGACACCTCTCCACCGCTGCAGCAGCCGCAATATCATCCGCTAACGGGCGCCCTACAGACTCTCTCCGACTCCGGCTACGTCGCCATGTCTCTCACTATTGAGCTCATCGCGAAAACTCTCATCAGCTCCATCTCCAACGCAACCACCGCCACCACCCCCAGTCTCACAATCTTCTCTCCGCCGGACTCCGTCTTTGAAGAGCTCGGCCAGCCTTCACTGGGCCAGCTCCTCCTCCAACTCTCCCCTCTCGCGCTCTCTATGTCCGCTCTCGGTTCCCAATCTGTAGGCTCTGAAATCCCCAATCTATCTCCCTCCGGTTCCCTATACATCAGCTGTTCCTCCTCTGACGACTCTCGTCGTCAGGTCTCCATCAACGGCGTCAACGTCTCCCGCTGGCCAGTATTCGACGATGGCGGCCCTGTAATCGCGTACGCAGTCGATAATTTCTTCCCCTCGAATTCCTCACCGCCAATGCCTGCTACGACGAACCCTAGATCAGTCCAAATCTCCGACTGCAAATTGCGCTCGTCTTCTCTGCTACACGAGGCCTCCATCACACTGAAATCGAGGGGGTATTCAACAATGGCGTCATTTCTGGATTTACAGTTGTTCGGATTCGCAACCACTTCGCCGATGAAATTGACTGTGTTCGCTCCGGTAGATGAGGCTCTGGTTCAGTATACGGGCAACATAATGGCGTATCAGTCGGTGTTGATCGCGCATGTGCTTCCTTGCGTTGTTCGTTGGTCAGATCTGAAAGAGATCGGTAAGAACAGCGGAGCGGCATTCATGGACTACGCGAACGGGTTTAGCATGAATGTGTCCAGCGGAAATGGCGAGGTTTACGTGAATGGAATTAGGATTTCAGTTCCAGATATGTATAGCAATGACTGGATTGTGATCCATGGACTGAATGAGATGATTCCTCTGGAAGATGAGTTAGAATCGAGAAGAGAATCTAATTTCGGCGGGGGGCGTTACATGGAGGTGTCTGCACCTGATCACAACGAGTTTTGATCGAGTTTCTGTAAGGTTTCATCTTCTTCTTGTGATTGTACCAAAGTTAGTGTTACTTCTCATTGTTTTGGTGAAATTTTGGAAACTGCAGTGTATAAGGCACCCATTTTGTCTCATAATTTCAGCATTATTACACGTTAGTACATTACAGAGCATTTCAGCATTTTATTTCTTTTCTTAAGTTCTTGTCATTCATTATTTCATTATGGGGTTACTCAAATCGAAAATTCCATAATCTGAATTGAATATAACACATCTTCGATTTTGTTCACACCTCATTTTGAGGGTAACGTTCACCCCACCCCTACCTCTAGTTGCCCGTCAATGACATATTTGTGGGTCAACTCTTTATTACGTAGTATTTGACAATTGTTTTAACTTTTTCATTTTTTTAAAGATCAATTGTTTCTCTTTTTTATGATTTTTCATATGAAACTTTTTAAAAAGAATCCTGCTAAAAATAGATATTTAGAGAACTAAGGTTTTTTTCAGTTTTTACACATAGTAATAACACACTATTGATATCATTAGAAAGATCATTAAAAAATCATCAAATCTAAGGGAACAAGTTAAAGATTCACCAATTTATGTATAAAGGCCATGACCTTACAAGATTGAATTTATTTTAGCAAAAAGCTTGATCAAGAGACCTCACCTAAACAAATTGCAATTATATAATACTAGTAATATTTTATTAATAAAAAGGGGGATAATACAAACGCTAATAACAGAAGAAAGCAAGCAAGAGTAGGAAAATAGCGAAAGATTATTTTTTCGAGCAAGTTTACTATACACAGTAATGATTATTCTTTTCCTTCTAATTAATTTTTTTTATTTATCATAATTCAGTCCTCATATATTATTCCAATAAATCGTTAGCCAAATGGCTGAAAAATACAATCAGGGGCACTATCAAATATAACCCTCTGATCTGGTAAATGCACATGAGCTGTTAATATTTTTTTGGAAGAAGTGGGCTTAGATTAAAATCACAGCATTCAAAAAGGGACTAAAATAACAAAAGCACCACCAGCAACCATCCGCCCTTGGGCCAGATTCTGAGTTAATCACCTTTGACAAAGCTATATAACTCGCTGATCCGAAAATGGGCATAATTGAGTCAATAATGGTTATTGCAGAACTCTCATCCCCCAAACCTAATGCAAGGGTCTTACAATAATAAAAATAACCAAAGGAAAAATAACCAGTCTGATCTTGAAAAATAAATCGCAAGAAAAAAGTAGAATTTAAAAGATGCTTCCAACCCCTAGACTCTTTTGCACTCTATGGCGGCGGTTCGGGAGGGGGACGCTCTAACAGTACTGTAGCTTCTACTTCACCTTGCCTCTTATTCATCTTGTTCTCTACCAAGTCTCCTCTGTAGAGATTATTGTTGTCCTCTCCTAAAGCCATCCTCTTATATTGGTCCAGCACTTCCTCCATCAGTTGAGTAGCGTAACCAGCCATCCGCCCCAAGCTCTGCCGCAAACCCACCGATCGATGCTAGAGTCAAAGCCGCCTCGATCGATCCCTTGCTTCTGCGTTTCCGAAACCAGCCCTCGAATTCGCGCCCCACCACCACGTTCTTCGTCCCTGCTTCGCAAGCACTGCTACGCCGAGACGAAAGAGACGGGAAAATTGATACTACACTAGAGACGGCTAGGAAGCCAAACCCTGGAGGGAAGAAGGAGAAGATTTCCGTAACTTTGTTTGCCATCATGAGCTCTTAATATTAAAAACTAAAAAACATTAATATTCTTAATAATATTATTGTATATAAATATCGGTATTGCTGTTGGAATTAACTAACTTAAAAAGAAAGAAATGCATTTTGTATTTAAATAATTATTACGCCATATGGCTCCTGATGCAACGATGGACACAAATAAGCTCACAGAGTGACAGAGAGGAGGGGAGCACGGAAGAGTGTTTCACGGAAGAGAGAAAGCTGATGGGTAACTTTTCTGGAAATTTAAAAAAGGTCATATTTTTGTCTAATGAAAGCTGGGGAGTAATAAATATATGTCATTCTTTCATGTATCATCTATTGATCACTAATCAACAAATAATACTACGTGATACGTAGTATATACGGAGTAATATAGAAATTATTATTACATACCCCCAATATTACAATGTATGAAAAACTGATGAAGATGAACTTTCTAGTTAAATTTGACCAACTAGCTCAATAAAAAGTTGTACTAAACCATCAAATAAAGCCTATTTGACGGTTGTGTGACTTGTGTCTTTTTTAATTGGTCAAGTATAAGGATTTAATATTAAAAATGACTTTGTATTATTTTTGTTATATATGGAATAATTATGACTATAGTACGTATTACTCCGTATTAAGAATTGATCGGTGATAGTTAAAATCATTTTCCCACATACAAATCACCATTATATCCTCATCGTTTTCATGGACTAGTTTGGTATAGTACAATACGAAATAGTCTGCTTTGTTTTTGTCTAATTTCATTCTAAGTTGGTCCTAAGACCGGCCATTCCAGACTAGAGCCTCAGAAATCCCAGACCGAAAGAATAACACTCTTGTGCTGTTCCTATTAAATACGAAGTATAATTTCTTCTGAATTTAATTTAATAACTTAAAAGAAAAGAGTAGCTATTTATCCGACCATAGGAGTTTTCCTCAGTGTCTCTATTTTCTCAGCCAGTGCAATAACTGTATCTTTTTGTCCGTCTTCCAGGAGAGCGTGTTTCAGATTACTGAACAACGCCCTTGGAGGCCTAATCCCCAAATCAACCATTTCTTGTAAGTATTTGCAGGCACACTGCAACTTATTCTCCTGGCAAAGGCTGTTGATTAGCGTTGAGAACATATGCATTGTTGGAAGCACCCCTCTACCCTTCATCTTATCCCACGTTCTCAAAGCCATATCTACGCGATCCTTAGAACAGAACATCCTCACTATAGCCTCGTACGTACTCACAGTCGGCTCACAAACAAGATCCTTTTCCATTTTCTGGAAAACTGAGTAAGCGTCTTCGGTTCTTTGTGCCTTTATGAGATGACGAAGAATTATATCATACGTTCGAGCATTTGGACCGATCCCACTTCTTCTCATCTCATCAATTGTCCGATATGCATCATCCATTCGGGAGGAATGACAATAAGCTCCAACCACAGCATTCAATGTAGCCAACTCAAGCACACAGCCACTACTTTTGTATATGTCAAAAAAATTGAGAGCTTCTGTTAACATATTTGCTGATCCCAGCCCATTGATCAGGGTGCAATAAATATGAGGCGTTGGTTCGACATTCCTCCTTTGCATTTCATGAAACATCTCGACAGCCTTATTGTACTCCCTACCCTTGCAGTGAGCATGGATGATGATCCCATAGCTCACAGCATCTGGCTCAAAGCCAGCATCACACATTTCACGGTACACTTCATTCAGCATCAGCATGTTCCTTTCTTCACCGAACCCTTCTAGGAGTATGGTGTAGGTTTTCACATCTGGTTTGAACCTTTTGTGCTTCCATTCGTCGAACACCTGGTGTGCAGTCCCGACAGCCCTAGATTTGCACAGAGTGTCTAACAATCTGTTGAAGTCCTGTAGTTCAGCCTTCATCCCATACATCTCCATCTTCTCGAACGCGTTTATCGCGTCCTTCACCCGCCTAGCCCTCGCGTATCTCCTGGATATTAGGGCAAATGTGTCTTTTGATACCAGCCTTTTCTTCTTCATTTCATCAACCAATCTCCATAACAGCGCGAACTGTTTGATCTTACCCAGAGCTTCAATCAAAGAGTTGTAGCTCTCGGCGGTATGCTGGAACCCGGTCTTCTTCTCGGCCCACCGGAAGAACCAAAACGCAAGAACGCCGGAGTTGCTGAGCTTTTTGAGAACATCAGTGACCAATGCCGGAGATGGAACCACGGAGGCAGAGTTCAGGTTACAGTAAAACTCTGTCTGCGATGTGCGGTGGTTCAGTGCTAGCTTGCAGATCATTTCCGTTTCATCAATGGTTTTGGTAATTTTAGAATCTGGAATTTGGTTGAGTGATTGTTCATGGATGGACTGGTCAAATGTGTGAATAGTGCGGTTGGATTGTGCCCCAAGTAGACGCTGGTCACCGTTATGGAGACTGGGAAAGGGATTCATCGGATGAATTCGGGAGCTCGGGAAGCTTTTAGGTAGGCGGGAAAGAAAACAACCGAGACCCATTTAGATGATGGATGATACAGACAAAATTCAGGCTAAAAAAAATCATAGGAGGGTGCGCAATGTTTTTTTGCATAGGCATGGTTTTTTTGTAAGACTTAACTAAACTCACACGGAGATATACTATATTGACTCCGTCCCACTCAACTTCGATAATTTAACGTCGAGCGAGAAATTGAAAAAAATGAAATGAAAAGTGACAAAGTCTAATGCTAGGAATAGGAGTAATGATCATTCCTCCAAAGGGAAAACTGTCAAATAGGAGACTTTATCCAGTCGTCGCAATTTGGAGCGGTTTCTGGTGGAATTTTTTGATGAAATTTTTTGAGTATCTTATTCATCAAGTCTAGTTTACTCATACCAAATTTCAGCTAAAAATTTAATCGGGAGCGCATTCAAATTAATTCGAGAACGCAAAAATGTGCAGTTATCTTCAAGAATTAATTTGAATGTGTTCTCGATTGAATTTTTAGCTGAAATTTGGTATGAGTAAACTAGACTTGGTGAATAAGATGCTCAAAAAATTTCATCAAAAAATTCCACCGGGAACTGCCCCAAATCACGACGGCCTGACAGAATCTCCTGTAGAAGGACTTAATTGACCCTTTTATGAAAGTTCGAGGACCTATTTGACAGTTTTCCCTTCCTCCAAATCATAGTAACTATCCCTCCAAATCATAAATTGGGAGTTACGTGATTCTGAGGTCGTGTTGCATGTTTAAACCATAAATCACCCATCACCAAAACTACATACAGATTAAAAATGTAAAATCTCATCTAACAAATTATGGAAGTAAAAATATCCAAAGTCCAAAGTTTAGATTGTGTATCTCTACAATATTATAAGGGGAATATTGTCAGGGGTTAAACGGGCTTAAAAAAGATGTTGGTGTCTCTTGATGCTTAATCTCACTTTACTTTATATTTAATTTGTTTTACATAGTTAATCTGCTTGCACCTTTCAACGTTATATCCTTACGGAGAAACCCCTCTCTCTTTTACGGAGTATCTTGTTGTAGATGAAACTTCTCATCAGGCCGCCCTGACGGGCTGCCCCGTCCGTCTGAGCCCGTTTGGACACCTTCCCGGTGGAATTTTTTGAGCATGTTATTCATCAAGTCTAGTTTGTCCATACCAAATTTCAGCTCAAAATTCAATCCGGAAGGTCGTCAAATGATTTTTGCAAGTTAACTGGTCCGGAACATACATTTTCCGGACCAGTTAACTTGCAAAAATCATTTGACGACCTTCCCGATTGAATTTTGAGCTGAAATTTGGTATGGACAAACTAGACTTGATGAGGAACATGCTCAAAAAATTTCATCAAAAAATTCCACCGGGAAGATGCCCAAACGGGCTCGGCCGGACGGGGCAGCCCGTCAGGCCGGCCTGATGAGAAGAGCTCTCTCTTGTTGTACATAGTTAAGTTGTAAGTTTATTTTCGCTCCTTTCTTCAGTTTCAGCCCTCAACATCCCCGCTCCATTGTAATGCCTTCTAGGAAGTTTAGTTTCTCAAAGGTCCTCAGATGGTCCATTATAAGTAATCTGTCGGAACTGCTCGCTGGATTTTTCGCTTCTTCTCTGTCCTACTCTCGTAAGTTTTTCCAGTGTATTCACTATTCAATCAATTTGTATTGTATCGTTACTTTATTATTCTCCGCATCTCTGTTTCAATTCACTTGTTTATTTACCAGTGAATTCGTATAATTAGTTCCCTGTCTGTGGAGATTTTTTGGGTTTCATGTATTCAATTCTGCCGCCTCCCAAATCCCTGTGTGGCTATACTGTACGGGCTATGGTAGTTTGAGTTGATGATTCCATCTTCTAATTGTGTAGTTTCCCCTTTATATCTCTGTCATCTATGTGTTTGTTTAAATGCCCACATGAAACCAAGTATTTTTTTAGCTCTCAAACCTCTATTTATACCTACTCTTTTTTATTTCAGCCTTTTAAAAATGGTTTGCATCTGTTTCTAATACATCAATGTACAACGTACAGTTCCAACAAAGTTGACTAAAGCATGATTATATTTTAAATATAACTTATATTTTAAAGAGAACTTATAGGTAGTGTTATTTTTATATTTGTAATGCTTTACAAATACCGAAGCATGTGTAGCTGTGAGCCTTATTAACTCATACATAACTGAAGTATAAGTTCTACTTAAAAGATGTGGAGGACTCTAACTCATAGCTCTCTTCCTGTTTGAAGCTATTTTTTTTTTTTGGAATCAATTAACTTTTAGTGTTATGGTATTGAGACAAACAGCTCAAATATAGTTTAATTTAGGCAAAATTGGAATGAGTCTTCTGATCAACAATTTATTTTCTTTGCATTCTGATTACATATTGAAAAAATAAATTGCTTTGGTTGAGTTTTAGTTTCGTACAAAGATGTTAATTTCCTCCCCTTGTAAAGTTTACATTAGAAGTTACAAAGTTTCATAGACAAAATTTTCTCTTCTATAAAAGTTATAGAAGTTATGAAGTTTCAAAGATTTACATAGTTTTCTACGGAGTATTAGCTAATAATAGTATTAAAAGTAGCAGGTGCAAAAAGTCTCAGATTTTTTTCTCAAACAAGTTGTATAATTGATTTGAGGTTTTCAGATGAAAGTTGTGAATTTCTTGTTAGAAGTTATGGTTCTAGCTATGATAGTGTCAAAATGTGAAAGCATGTCTCTAATGTAAGGCCTTGTTTGAACCTGTGAGTTAAGTACACGCTTCAGTTTGTCATGTACTGATAAATAGTTCATTCCTTCATAAAATTTGTAATGCAGAGTCATTAATTCGTTGAAATTCAAACCGCTTTGGACTGCTGTTTATAACTGGAATTGTCTTTTAACACCGAAGATGATCTGGCATGTTCTTAACCAGGTCAACCCTTTCGTAGATGCTCTTAGGTTCTGAATTAGCAAATGTCAACTGATTAAATGACAATGACTTGGCATAACTGATACATACGATTTCATTGAACACTCTGTTAGTATTATTTTCAATTTTCCACCTTTTAAAGACTAATTTAAGCTTCTATGCACTTCTATGTCCTTGTTAATGAGGTACTTCTGGTAGAAGATTTTGTAGCCTCTGAGTAGAAAAGTAAAGTGGTCAAGAGTTTGGGGAGAGTACTTGACTTCATATGGCAACTTTGGGTTAGAAGGTTGGGTTTGTTTCTTCACTACTGGAGCTTTGTAGCTTCCTGGGACATAGTTTGTCTTTGATTCTCCCAGTGTTAAGAAAACAACAAAGATGAATAAGTTAGAGAGAAGAGATAAAGATGATAATGTGCTCATTTCCTGAATGACTTGTTTTTGTGCGTGTAATTCTGAAAGTGCAGGTAATGTTGGGAGCTTGTCCTTGTGTTGTCCAGCTCAATCAATAGTTTTGAGGACATTTTTTTTAATAGTGATTTGGAATGGTTGTCAAAAAAATAATTGATTTAAGCTTGTATGTACTTTTTATTATTAACTTTTTAGGTTGGAGAGATTATTAATTATTATTCACTATTTCCCACTACTATTAGTACAAATGTTCTCAATGCGCTACAACCAAGGTTGTCAAAATCTAGATTCAAATCGTAAAATCGTACGATTTTACGATTTTATATCAAAAGATCGATCCAAATCGTTAAATAAATCGGATTTTATTAAAATCGTATGAAATCGTAATCTGAATCGTGTAAAATCGTTCAAAATCGCGAGTTGGTACGATTCGTACGATTTTGTACATGGCTGCAATTTGAAAAAATTTTAACGAAAAAAAGAAAATAAAACCCTAATAACCCGCCGTCCCGCGTGCGTGAAGCGCAAATCCCAAAATCCCCCTAAATATTACAGTACTCGTACTTCGTAAAAGTTAACTCCTCAAATGTCCAACCCCACTAACCCTTCTTCTTCCTTTTTCTGGAATCTGGCCTCTGCTTCCAAGAAAAGAGATTTATGATTGCAATTGTATCTCAGTAATACATTCTCCCCATTTGGCACTAGATTTACTTCAACATTATGCATTAGATGTTTTAATCCTGTTAAAATTAATTTTAATCCTTGAACGCCATATATAATTTATTATACGGAGTGTTATATAGTTTTGTCAAGATGATGGTGGCATGGTGCTCGAATTTTCTCTAAAAATTTGTAGATTATTTTATTATTAACTTTATATATTAATATATTACTTACGTAAAATTTATTGAGTGTTCTTCCTTCTCTATTAGGAGTATATGATTATATGAGCACATGGATGGAGCTTTTGATTGCCTTATTCTTTCATGCTTTTTTAATAAGTTCTTTCTAAAAAGTTCTTTTTTATTTACAATATTTTGTGCTCAATGAATCTATACTCTTAGATTTTATGTTTGATGTGTTTCTTTATTTTTTTCACATCTCATCTATTTAAGTGTTTAACATTGATTATATAAGTAACTTACTAATTGATGAAGTAAACTTATAAAATGTTTTCATCTTCTTTAGTTTCTGAGATATGCCTGATACAAAGAAAAGAAAAAATGCATATGGAAGTAGAGAAGATCCTGGTTGGGAGCATGGACATCCAGTTGACATATTAATGTTAATTTGTTGTCTCATACCTTTTAGATATTTATTTACTTATATTTCTTAAAATCTTACGATTTGCGATTCGATTTTACAATTCGATTTTTAAAACCTTCCACCGATTCGATCAAAATTTACGATTTTGACAACCTTGGCTACAACCCAATAAATATTTGACTATTTCTCCAACCAAAACATTATTGTGTTTGTTATGTGTTTTCATATAACAACACAAATGCATGTTATTGTTTCATGTGAATCTTGTTCCTACTATTATGGTTATTATAGTCATCTTGGTTGCTTTATTTCCCCACTTATAATCTAACATATTAATACTTTATTTTTATGGTTCTTTATATCACTAAGAGGCTGTTTGAAAACACAGGTTTTCGGCTTATCAGGCTTATCAGCCAGCTTTTTCGCCAAACACGTAACTTTTGCTTTCGCGCGCTGAATTGTGTAATAAGCAGAAAAAGTAAGGTTGGAGTTACTTTTCTGGCTGTATTGGCTGAAGTTACTGTAGATGACCATTTTAGATATTTTACATATAATTTTTTCTTTATTTTATTAATAAAATATACAGTATTTTAAAAATATTTTTTCTTAAATCAGCCGGAACTTCATAAATTTCAGCAGAATCAGCCAAAACAACCGATTTTCGTGTTACCAAACAGGCACTAAATAACAAACTATATATTCAAAATTAATTATTCATGTTACACATATATTCACTCAACCTCAACCGAGGAACTAATGTCCCAGCAATAGCCTTGGACATTACAACTAAAACTAAATTATTAAGACAAAATCAATTGGAAACTAATACTAATACTAATCAATTGATAGGTTGAAAGCAATCACAACAATACTTTAGACGAACGCGCATCACGCATTGATAACTAGTATTGTATAACATTGAGAGCGTTCGTGGTTCGTCTCAACTAGCGATGGATTGGGACGGGCCTACACGGCCCGCTACGCAATCCGACCCAGTTTGTGCAGGCGCGACCCGGTTGACTCGGATCGGGATAAAGCTCGGGATCCGACCCGGTTGACCGGGACCAGGCCCGGGACCCGACTCGGTAGAAGAAGCAGGTGGGCATTGGGCTCCTGTTTTGGTGGATCGGCCCAGCCAAGGCCTAACGGTCATCAATTTTTTTATCTTTTCCCATTGGGCTAGCTGCTAAGTGGGTGGGGCTAGGGGTGTGCATCGGTTCAAACCAGAACAATCCGGTTTTTAATCGGAGCTAGATTGGAAACCGGGTTTACAAAATTTGAAAACCAGGAACCGGACCAGATTTCATTTGTTCCAGTTCGGTTCCGCTTTTTTCGGTCCGGTCCGCTTTTCTAGTTTGAACCGATTTATGAACACCCCTAGGTGGGGTTGGGCGGTTTGGGAAGATTTGGGGGTGGGGGTGAGGGGTGGGAATTAATTCGAAAAAAGCAAAATTAACAAAAATAATAATTAAGGCCCGACCCGACTCGTGCCTTGACCGGTACAAACCGGCCTGTACCGAGGTTGATCTCCTTAGTCCCGTAGCCCGCCCGACCCGGTCCAACCCAGTCCACCCCTAGTCTCAACATCAACGTGTATCGTGGGCATGTTAATAGCAAGGTTGTTAAAATCTAGATTTAAATCGTAAAATCGTACGATTTTACGATTCTATAACAATAAATCGATTCAAATCGCAGGTAAAATCGTAAAATCATAAAATCGTACAAAATCGTAACAAAATCGTACAAAAATCGTGTAGAATCGTATAAAATCGTATCAAAATCGTAGGAAAATCGGAATAAGTTTTTTTTAGTGAAAATGGTTCAAATTTATTGAAATTAACTACTACAAATTGATACAAAATTTCAATACTAATAACATCAATAGTATATTTAAAGTAATGGATTCTTGTGTTATTTAATTATTTTTATGTTTTACATATGTTTAATGTTATTATTCACTCTATTTACAATATAAAAATAGTTTATAAATCTTATTTTTGACCTTGTAGGTATAGTGGTATGTAATAAAATGACATAATACCATTAACTTGCAACTTAATTTTAATATTTATTTATTTTATAATTATTAAAATATGTTTGATAAAATCTTACGATTTGCGATTCGATTTTACGATTCGATTTTCAAAAACATCTACCGATTCGATTCAAAAATACGATTTTAACAACCTTGGTTAATAGCCATAATAGGTATTCATTTTTAGTTGCTTATTTTTTTTCTTAACACCATGTGACTCTAAATTTTTTTAATTAATCTTGATAGTTCAGCAAGAAGTTAACTCATCGATGATTGCTTAATGCGAGACAAAGTGTTGATTTGGCAACCACTCAAATTAGGCAAGGCTAAAAGATTATTAATGGAGAAAATCTCTTAAATTCGAATTTAATTTTTTTTACCAAGAACAGTGCTAAACATAGGGTTTGATCGAGTTTTTTCCAAAGGAGAGTGTCTTGAATAAAAAAAACCGTAGCCCCCGAGAATTGAACTCAGGACCAAAATGATGCATTTGCATCTTGGAATCCAATAGGCTACATTGACTTGTTGGTACAATTACACATTTACAAGTATTTAACATCAATGTATGCAACGTATTTTGATATATGCAATTCAAATATAATTTAAAATAACTATACATTAATTAAATAAAATGAGAAACAAAAATGACAACGGCTGGACTAATTCATCCCATGTTTAATAAAAAAAAATATTATATTACTAATGCGTAAACATGTAAAAATATAAATTCCATGACAAAAATTTAAAAAACTCCAACACTGAAATACAATTTTTTTTACAATCATAATATAAGTATTTTACAATTCAGAGATGGTTTTGAACCTATATTGACATTTTTATTTTTTATTTTATTTAGAGTAGATATATTTTAAGTTATTCTTGTATAGCATATATCAAATTACGTTTTTGTTATAATTTTTAATAGAGTTTTAATTTTTTAATTATATATCTAAAATAAAGTATTTATCATATTCTTATTTTAATTTTATGTTAACATATTCTTTAATTGTTTGAAAAATGAGTAATATATCTCTAAAGAAACGATTAATATATGAATTAAGTTGGTGATGTCGTGTGCTTAAATATATAGTACGTAGTATATGTCAAATAAATGTCAATATACTTGTAAAATACTTATATTATGATTGTAAAACAATTGTATCTCAGTGTTTGATTTTTTTTGTCATGGAATTTATATTTTTACATGTTTACGCATTAGTAATATATGATTTTTTTATTAAATATGGGATGAATTAGTCCAGCCGTTGTCATTTTTGTTTCTCATTTTATTTAATTAATGTAGAGTTATTTATATCTTTTCCTTTTCATTAGAGTGATCTCGTATTATCTTTTCCTTTTTTATCCTTATACATATAAACATTATTTTATCCTTTTTATTTTATCATTTTTAGGTATATTCATCTCTTTTTATATTATCTTTTTCATAATAGCTTATCTTTTTTATCTTTATTTTCTTTCTTTTCCTTTTGATGGTGATATCATGTATCGATTCATGTTACCGACCCCAATATCTTTTGGGACTAAGGTTTGGATGATGTTGTTGTTGTAATGTGGAGTTATTTTAAATTATACTTCCTCCGTCCCGTTGGGATGTTCCCGGTTTGACCTACACATATTAAGGAAATAAACTAACTTGGGGGTAAATTTTACTGTGTTGACACTGTTTGGACAATGTTTGGCAGTGTTTGACACTATTTGACACTGTTTTGATGTAGGATAACTTTCCATTTAGGGAAAGGAGAACTTCTTTTTTTGACATCCAAAAAAGAAAAGCGGGGAACATCCCAACGGGACGGAGGGAGTATTTGAATTACATATATCAAAATACGTTGCATACATACGGAGTAGATGTTAAATACTTGTATAGGTGTGATTGTACCAACAAGTCAATGTAGCCTAGTGGGTTCCTAGATGCAAATGCATCATTTTGGTCGTGAGTTCAATTCCCGGGGGCTACCGTTTTTTTATATTTTAAAAGAATACCCATATGGCTGATGACGTGGAATGATTGATGACGGTGAATATAATGATGTGGAGTAGGTGATGTGGCGGGAATTGGATGACAAGAAAAAACTGGCCTAGTGCCAAGGTCTGCTCCGTAATTTTACACCCAAAAAAATAATCGCCTTTCTCTTCTTTCTATTTTCTTCAGCAAGAGAAAATTTTCTCTTCTATTTTCTTTTTCATCCGCCGACCACCTTCTCCATATATGCAGATCGAAGTCGTCTTGCTCAGCTGAAGATCGATTCAAAGGTAAGCACTCTTTAACTCTCCTTCACTTGCTTAATTGCTTCTTCTCAAACCTACACTTTACCGTTCTTGATTCATAACATGTCATTTGGATGAACCCTAATTTTGACTGAAATTCTCATTTTTTCCTTTTTAATTGAAATTTTGTGTGAAGATAATTTCAACATTATCCAAATTTAGGTAAATGGTCTGCTTCACCCGCCATCATATCCATCGTATTCTGAAACCCTCCTTACCGAACTGGCTATCATCGTTGGAATTGAAGAGGTCCAGAATGTTCGTATGTGTCTCTTAGGCTTCCGTAGCTCCCACAATGAACAAGGAAATTCAGGAAGATCCCAAAAAAGATGAGGATAATAAGGGTATGAATATGTTTTTGATTCACTTATTCCTATACTTTTCAATATTTACAAGCCCCAAATAGATGAGGATAGTAAGATTATGCAATATTCTGTGACTGCTATTGAGATTTTTGAAATAAACGATTTCAAAGTGCATAACTTTACTCTTCACCACGACTCTAGATTTATTTCGCCTTCTCTCTCAATTCACCCAATGTATTACATTGGGTGTTCTGCTTCGAAGTTTTAACCAAAAAATTGTTTTCACATTTTTGTGTGTGATGAAAAGTATACTTCTATTGAATCAATTTGTTATCCGTGATTCTTACCAACAAGCATTGAAAACGCATTGTCATCTGACCGATTGAGCATTAATTTTATTAAAGAAACAATTTTATGTGTGTATGTCTACAAGTAATCCTGACATAATTGCCTTAAAATACATATATTCTTGCTTTGTAAATTTCTTCATTGACATAATTGAAAAGTGAAGTTGAATTACTTCTGGTTATCTTTTCAATTGAGAATGGATTTGATTTCACAGTGACATGGTTTTTACATCAATTTAAAGAATGAAAAGTTTCTAATTGTATAAATCATGATTTCTTACACATAAACAACAATAACCAAACAGTAGGAGTCTGTTTAAAAGTATCCTGAAGAACTTTTAAAAGTTTAGTGTTGCGACTTGCGGGTGTATGTTGTGTTGTTCTGTGAAAGTTATTTCTCATATATATAATTCTAAAGAACATATATAAAGGACAGTAATGGAGATTTCAAAAGTACTTCTTTGATATGAATTCAGAACACATAAAGGAAAAGCTGCAATTTTTCTTCTCTTGCATTTACTATATTCTGAATGTTAAGTTTTGATTAAAGAACTCCAAAAAATTACGGAAACCCTTGGTTAGTTAATCTGTTAACATGTGGAAGCTTTTTAATATATCTGATTTCCCTGGATTCTTAAAGCTTTTAACTAAAGAGAATGTATATATGAATCTACAGGCACTTGGAGATGATACAGGATTGATAAGGTCATAAAGACAAAACCTGTTCGTGTTTGCAGGCTTGCAACAGCCCAATCAGTTAGAGAACTGATTCTAAAAAGAGCTTTTAGTAAGCTGAGGTGCGGGCAGTTGGTGATTAAGAAAATTCAGTTCCAGCAACCAGTAAGTTACCTTGCTGATTTGTTAGAAGCCAAGAGTATGGATCTGCACCTAATAGAGGCTTCAATTTCTTATGGCTATTTTCTGTTTCGAATTTTATACTAAGTTTTAAACAAACAAGCTGCTATAAATGGATTCAAACTATTTTTTGGTGATTCTGACTTTTTTTGGTGATAATATTTATGTGTTTTCTTATTTATTTTTAAGAAAAAGTGTTTTAAATCACTACCCCTCGAAGGGATTCAGAATGGGATGCAAATATATCATTTTTTAGTTGAATTCTCTTTTGTTTTACATTAGAGCAGATCTGAGGACCAGGTTAGTAGCCCATATTTTAGAGACACGCAAGTCGATGTAAATTTCCATGTCAACCAAAATCTATATTTTCTGTCTGGGATGATATATTTCTTATACCTAAAAGCACTACACTGGAGAGAGAAAATTCTCCCGCCTAGTGCCAAGGTCTGCCCGTAAAGATCTCTATCACTTTATTCACAAAGTCCCTGTCAAAGACTCTCTGTATGTCAGACCTAAACATGTCCAGGTCAACTCACAGCCCTTTCTTTGTTGACTGCTTTGATTGATTTCGATATGTAGTATAGAGATAACCAATGACAGTTAACAGAAAAAGATTGATTATATGCATACCTCCAAATTTGTTTACGTACCTCAAAATCTAAAATATCAATAATTGAGGGCATCTTGCTCATTTGAGAATTCCGTGTTTGAAGACTTATCAAATAAGGAAAATGCCCTTTCAGATCAGGTAAAAGTTGAATTGTTCTAACATGACACGATTTGAATTATTTGGATTGTGAATGTTTATAATATTGATCTATATAGTATTAATTGGACTTTGTTTATTTTTTGTAAACTTTGAAAATGTATTTGTCAAAAAAATGTTCACGATTATCCAAACCAGTCGCAATTTTGTCACAGTATGCCCCCTCTGTAAAGTTTCATATTGATTCTTGATTTTTTTTCAGAGTATTTTCTGCTTGGGGTAATGTTAACTCTGAGTTTAAAGTTGTGATGCCATTTATTTAGTTACTTTTTTTACTAAATCATTGAATCATTGATGCAGACTCGTGCTTGAACCCCTAAATATTTATAGGAGTCAAAAGGTGATGCAAATGTGTTATTGATTGTCTAAGCTCCTTTGGGCTCCAATCATATACTTATTCTATTTAAGATCTCAATATTTGTTTTCCAAATGTAAATTCAGACAGCCCATCTTGGGCTCCTCTTACTAATCAATTATAATATTGATTCCCCCCTAATAATCTTTCTTTTGTTATTTAGTTTTGTTTTTCGAATATATGATTTGATCAAATCCATTTTTATTATTTTCGCAGCATCTAAGTATTGCTTTTTTAACAGAATAACAACTGTCCCGTAGAATGTGCTCATACCTTATGTCAGAGCTAAACATGTTCAGGTCAATCCATACCCATTTCTTTATTGACTTCTTGGATCGATTTCTGAGTGTAGTATAGAGGTAACCAATCTTCTATAGTTAATAGTAATACAAATTGATCCTGACCGTTCACTTAAATAATCCGAGATATAGACTATGTGCATCTTGAATATCTTATCTATGTGCATACGAGATATAGACTATGTGCATCTTGAATATCTTATCTATGTGCATCCGAGATATAGACTATGTGCATCTTGAGTATCTTATCTAGATGAATTGATGTATTTTCATAAACAAAAGATCTGAATCTAAGAGCGTGAAACCATAGCCTTTGGATTGCTTTAATGAATTTAATCTATGTTCTACGCTTTTCATTATTTTTTAAAGAATGAAGAAACAGTAGCAACATCAACTGTTGCAGTAGTCATGGTATTTCATCTTCTCTGTGACTCATTTTTCCAGTTCCTGATTACGGTTGCATTGCACCAAAAGAGATTACGGTTGCATTGCACCAAAATTTTCAACCTTTTCATCTCTCTGTGACTCTGCATTTCATCATGTCTACTCTATTTAAATTCTTTTTGACGGCCATTAAGGCCATGAATTATTTGAGGTTTTCAGGTCTTCTATCATTTATCTGTATCACTTTATCTTTTACCACAATGAACAACATGTGAAAAGTTGAAGGATACTTCTTATATTCTTTTCTGGATGGTGTTTAATCTCGAATTTTGTTTCCTAGATTCCATGGTTATACTCTGACATTGATTCTCATGCGTTCCTTTGAGGCAAACATTGGATGAGATACGAGAATACGTGCAAAACAGGGTAATGGTCACTTGGAGCTCTTTTAAGATCTACATTTGATACTGTGTCTGCTATTTTGTTACATGAGTTCATTTGAACTATCCTGGGTGCATCTTTATTGTCACTTCTTGACATTAAAATATCCAAATCATATCTAGGAAACAAACTCTTGATATGCCCAATATTGATTGTCACTTGGAAGTAAAAACAGAAATAAGTCGAATAACTGAGGATATCACATGAGCATACTAAAGTAAATTTACTACCTATACTTTTTTTTAGCTAAAAGTTGTACCTTGGTTTACTACCTTTATATCAATTAAGGAACTATGACTCTTTAACCCATCTCTTTTCAATCGAACAATGATTTTATTTTTTACATGGAAGATTTAATTTGATTTTTCTTTACTTAAGCCTACCAATAGTTTGAACCTTTAGTTTATGTTTTCATTTTTTTAGTTTTCTGCTTGTGTGAAAAAAATTACAATTAGCCTTAAGTTCCTATAAAAAAAAGGCCAGAAATATAAGGTAAGTTTTATACTTAGATACCAATCCGGTTCTTTTCTAAGTTTTACAAATTTTTATTATTATGAATCTAAACATCAATTTATGAAATTCTCGAAATAGGAGTACAAAAGTTGGAAAATTCCAAAATTGAAGTGTTATGTTTTTAATCCCAAAATAGGAATAATTACTGTCAAGTTTGGAAAATACTGCCATGTTTAAAGTCTGGTACTGTCAAAACATGGCTGTAATTAGTCCTATTTTGGGAATAAAAACATGATAGTCCTATTTTGGAATATACAAACGTTTTTAGTCCTATTTAGAGTAATTTCTCTAAAACTCACACCGGTCAGACATTTTTCTTAATTTGCTGAATATGCATTGAGATTTTCTTGTGCAGCTCAAAAGCCTAATCAAAGGGATTGAAGAAGTTCAAAGGCAACTAACAAATCCTCAAGTCTTAGGCCTTTTTTGACTTCTTATAGTACTACGTATATTATACTTGACCTAAGAGGATGTTGTGCATGTTTTGCTTTATATCGTTCTATGAATATTGAAGATTTGATTTTTGTTAGTGTAAGTAACTTTATTAAGAAATTCTTGACTTTCAACATCATGAATTTGCCTATATGTTTTACTTTTGTTAAAGATATAGAAGTAAATTTGTTTACTACTACGTATGTAAGGTATGTTTTACGAAATGAAGTGAGATATAGTTCATTTAGTGTCCATATTTCTGTTTGTTTCCTTACAAATTTACAATGCAGTGAAATATCATATATCAATTTTCCGGTTTGCATATGAATCACAATTAATAAATTTTCCCAATCTTAAATTAAAAGATTATAAAGTTAAAACTATTAAAGTATAACTAAAATTTATGACTATTAAAGTTATAACTAAAATATATATTTCTTTATCCCAATAGTTAAAGTAACATTGATTATCATGAATTTAGAATAGTAATTTACCCGTATATGAATTTAGAGGAAGTTTATGTAATAAGAGGCAGGGATAGGAAAATGTTAGCATCTTCATCCATTTGGGGATTTTGGGCATGTTTTTATGCATGGACATTTGTATGTCGGCCTCGAGAACAAATTGAGGCAACCAACCAATCAATTTTGTTTTCATAATTTGATATGTGAAGACAACCAATTAAGTATGTCAGTGCACACAAAAAGGTTTATATATACTCTTCCTTGACAACGTCATGAATTGTGAGCATACATGTACACATATTCCACAGTGTGACAGTGTGATGAAACTAATAATCCAACCTTTTAGCGGTCTTCCTATAATGATCCTACATTTTCGTTATTCATGAATAATCCAACATTTGCACCTCATCTTCATTCACTGGTCCCTGGCCGGTAGGCATGGTCTCGGGTCGGTTCGGGCTTGCGCCCGGCCGGTTCACGGTTCAGGAATGGGAGGCCCGGAACCGGCCCAGGTAACTCCCGGGTCCGGTTCGGGCCGGGCCGGGCCGCGGTCCAATCTATTTTTTTTCCTTCTCCTAATTAACTCCCAACCCTCCCCCCTCACCCCCAAACCACCTCAAATGGCCCAAAATACCCAGCCCAACCCAAAAACTTAAAAAAAAAATCAAAAAAATAAATAAATTTGGCCCGGACCGGGCCCGAACCGGCCGGGCCGGTTCACCATTCCTAGGACCCGAGCCCGAACCGTATGACTAGCGGGCCGGGTCGACCAGAACCGGCCTATGGCCCGGTTCCCGGGCCGGGCCGGTTCAAACAGTGCCCGGTCCGGGCCGGTTCCGGGGCGGGCCGCCTGGCCCGAGTCCATGCCTACTGACCGGTTGATGACCTGCTATTCCAAGTTATTTTTTTTTTAATCTTTGCAAACCATTATACCATAAATCTCACCTTTCACAAAGATAATATTTTGCAAAGATAAGGAAATAACTTGGAATATCATGTTATTAACTGGTCAGGGAGCAGTGAATGAAGATGGTGCAAAGGTTGGATTATTCTTGAATAACGAAAAATGTGAGACTATTGTAAGAAGACTGCTAAAAGGTTGGATTATTAGTTTTCATTTTCCCTTTTATTTAATGTTTTCACTTAAATAAATACATTTAAATTTTTATATAATACATTTAAATTTTTATGTGAGTCCTTCACTCCCGTGCAACGCACGGGTGGAGTAACTAGTAAGTTTAAAAGTACCTTTAATTGGGTGCTCAATTTAAAAACAATTGAGCACCCAATTGAAAACGTACGTGTGGAGACACTCATTTAAAGCACTTTAATAAAATGAATCTCTATATCATGAAAAGTGAGAGTGGTCTCAGTGGCGGAACCAGGGGTGGGCGAGCCGGTGCCGGTGCCACCCCTTTGCCGGAGATGTTAGGCTATATATATACATAACTTCCATAGCGCCCCTGATCGTCTTCTTCCTCGCCCCGGCTGATTTCCGTCGACCTGTGCGCTGATTTCCGTCAAACTTCAAAGGGTCTGTTTTCGTTTTGCTTTTTACTTAACCAGTACAACGCTGTTTTGTTAAATGTAAAAAAAGAGTAAAAACGACGTAGTATATAGTAGGGCTCATAGCAGGCTTAAATTTTGATTCTTATTAGTTATCAGCCCAAAGGCCATGACTTGACCAATTGCTAAATTCGGAAATATGAAACGACTGGACATCTTAGCTTTGCTTTGCCGCCTTGAAATTTACGGTTTTAGTAATCCTTGTTTTTAATTATGTAGTTTAGCATGCCATTAATATACTCCGTATAGTTTTAGCCTAAAGCTTTATCCTTTTATTCATTTACTTTTAAGGTTTCAAAAATCTTTGAAAATTGACCAATAATTTATAGTGTATTACATAATATTATTGTTTTATCTACTATGTACTTGTGTAAAAAAATAAAACAAAAAAAAAACAAAAAAATCTACTATGTACTTGTGTAAATAACTTAAGTAAATAAAAATGACCCAACAATGTATACGTAGTACGGTGTAGTACATTACATAATATTATTAATGATTTTTATATTTTATTACACCTTCCGTCTCATTCAAAAGTTTTCACTTTCTTTTTATGGTTTCCCGCTGAAAGGTTCTCATTTTCTTCATTAAGAAACAATTAACACTCATAAATAACAATTTAATCATTAAATATTAAACAATACGAAGTACTTTTATAACATCATAATTATCATCAATAACTCATAATATTATATATTTATCAAAACTATTTGTCAAAATATACTCAAATTACTATATTTCAATATTGTCTAAATAATCGTGCCATTTTTTTGGAAAACATAGTGTCATTTTGTAATGCTTTGAACGTACGGGATGGAGATAATACTTCGTATTTGTTATATTACCTATGGCTGCAATGTTCTAAAAGGCGTGAGGCGCGCCGAGGCGGCACATACAAGCCTTAAGCCTTTGAAGCCTAGGCGGGCTTAGGCGGGAAGAAGGCGTGAAAAGGCGTTTTGATTTTTATCCTTTATTTTAATTTTCTAGAGCTAATCTTAAATACCTAAATTCAATATTAAATAATTTATTCAAGAACATCATACTATACAAAATCTCAACTAAAAAGATTTGACGAGCCCTAGATCTAGCAAATATATTTACTGGTTACAAAAAAACCTGAACATGCAAAACTCGTTGAATAATAATATAATATTACTAAAACGAAATACCATGTAATATATGATCAATGTAAGTATATTAGACAAAAATATGACTTGTTATCTTTTAGTAACTATGAATATGTTTTAACATTACCTATTACAGTGACTATGAAAATATACTTACTGTCATTAATTAGTCAGATTTATTATTCATTAATTTAATTATAGTACGTAACAATACTTGAGATAAACCTTTAATTAATAAACATGATAAAGGTTCAATGAGATTGATATCGTTGATGATGATGATAATAGAATATAATAATGATAATAATAATAATCCTAATAATAATAATATAATAATAGCCATAATATAATGGAGTATAATACTCCGTATATAGTAATATTACAAGTAATATAATAATAATAATACGAAGTAATTGACAAGGAGTAATGGAGGCTGTGGAGTAGCGTATTGGTGTAGAAGGGGATTGGGGAAAGAAAAGTTTTGTACTCTGTAAACGCTTTACAGCTTTCCCACACCGGTGGGAAAAGAAGAGTTCATCTTCGTACACGCTTATAAATTGCTCCATCCACGCGTTACATTGGCATAAGAAGCCTTCCGGGTTTGAAAACGCCTTGTGCGGGTCAAATCTGGAGGTTTTAGTAAATTTTTCGCCTTTTGACACGCCTATCACCAATGCGGGGCGTTTCATTGGAGCCTCACGCATAGGCTCGCCTTGGCGCCGCCTTTCGGCGCCTTTTAGAACACTGCCTATGTGTAGTTGACCCAATTTTTTGGGGGGATAAAGTTTAGATGCTATTGTCGTTAGATTACGTATGTATGTATTACCATTGTATTTTTTCATACTTCTTTTACAATTTCGGTATTTTGAGTTTTGAAGAATTTCTTAACCGCCCCCCTCAAATATTCTTCTGGTTCCGCCACTGAGTGGTCTAATAGATCAAAGTGCGGCTTTTTGCTTGATCGGCACTTCAAAAGGGGAGATGACCGCTTCTTGCTTTGCCTATACCGCCGAAAACTTGATCGGCACTTCAAACCCCACAGCGGCAAAAGCTACTCGCGATATGCGAGAACCCTAGAGAGGGAGCAGCCCTTGTTTTTTCTGAAAACAACTTATATAAAGGGATGGCCAAACAATTGTTTTTTTTATCGTGCCAAACAATTGTTAAACAATTGTTTTTTAATAAAATGAGATTACATATAAAAAGTCTATTATGGAGTATATAAAAAGTCTATTATGGAGTATATTACATGGTATGAAGTACACTGTTAAGACTCGTGAAGAAGGTCTCCCCATAGAACAATCATTTATCATCGGAATATATTTTTTCTTAAGAGTGTTTTACATGAGTGCTCAATTTAAAAACGTACGTGTGGAGATACTCATTTAAAGCACTTTAATAAAATGAATCTCTATATCATGAAAAGTGAGGGTGGTCTAATGGATCTCTATAGGGGTTGTTTTCTTCGCTTTCGTCTTTGACGAAGTGCGGCTTTCTTGTGCGGTTTTCGTCTGCCTTTCGTTAGACTCTCTTCTTCGGCAGATTGCAGCTCCCATATGACGGTCAAAGGTTGTGTACCCCTAGCAGCAGGTGGAGAGTTTCGAGGATGTCGCTCATAGTTGAGATCAAAAGGGCATGGACGAAGTGTGGGGTTAGGTGATGGAACAGATCTGGACTGGAGGCAAGTAGAGGAAGAAGCTATAGTACTGTTGGACTGTCCCCCTCCTGAACCGCCGTTATGGAGTGCCGAAGAAGTTGGGGTTTGGAATCAATTTTTTGATGTTATTGTTTGCTTGCTTTTTATTTTTCATGATCAATCTGTTTATTTTTCAGTTGGTTATTTTTATTGGTGTAAAATTCTTGCATTAGGATTGGGTGATGAGAGATCTATTTTAAACGTAGTTGACTCATTTGTGCCCATTATAGGATCAACGAGTTATATTGCTTTTTTGAAGGTGATTGACTCTAAATCTGATTCGAGGGATGACGGTTGCATGTGGTCCTTTGTCAGTTTACCCCCTATCTGAATGCTTTAATAGCAATTTAAGTCATATGTTTTGACGATAAAAAAAACAATAGTTTGGCCCGTGAGTCCATGAGAACAAACTATTCCAACCAATTTTGAAGGTATTGAAATTTAGTATGCAACAAAATGGGTGTGAAGGAAAGGTATTTTAATTGGGGAAATTTCTAAAATAAGAGTAAATATGTTTGGTATTCTAAAATATGAGTTTTATAATTTTCCTGAAATAGAAGTAACATGACGATATTTATTGTCATTTTGAATTGATTTCTACCAAAATATATTAGGAAGTTTTCTTTTGGACCGGTCTGGTCTGAATTGATTTGGTCTGGTCTGGCAAGCGTCTAGTCTCTGTGTATTTAATAATTACTCCCTTCGTCCCAGAATTAACTTTGGTTTTGACTGGGCACGAGGATTAAGATAGTGGGAAATATGTTATGGAGAGTTGTGCAGAAGAGAGAGAAATATGTAAGAATGATTATGAACCACAAATTCTTTGCTAAAAAGGGAAAGAGGAGATAAATTTGGGACGGACCGAAAAGGAAAGAATGAAGGTAATTTCGGGACGGAGGGAGTAAGAAAGTCTGGTCTGGTTTGGTTTGATCTGATCTGAGACCAAAAACGTTCAAAAGAAAACATCCTGACCATATTTTCCAGTCATGAAAAATACTCCATCCGTCCCTAATAATTTTGCCAAGTTTGACCGGCACGAGGATCAATAAAATAAAAACTGTTTGGTTGAGGTTTGTGTAGAAGAGAGAGAATTAACGGGAACCACAAATTTTTTACTGAAAAGGGAAAGTGACAAATTTAATGGGATATATAGAAAAGGAAAGTTTACAAAGTTATAAGGGACGGAAGGAGTACATAATTATCGGAATTCCTAAACTTGTTTAACAAGCAATTACCTTCTAAAATTAAGGAACCGATGAAGCAAGCAAATGAGTCCGAAAACAGGATAGATTGTACTGCGTCTGTGTGTGGTAGATATTCGCAGTAATTTTCTGACACTCAAATCCCGAACCTCATCTCATCGTCTTTAGGTATTGAAGGGACTGAGGAAAGACTGGCACTGCGATATTAGGAGCAGAAAGTTCAGTGTCTCCGCTCCTGCTGTTCTCAAATGCCTCTCACTATGTTGTTGAGTTGCTCTTCCAGTCCCATTGGTGCTCTGAAATTCAATCTCAAGTCGGAGCCAATTCTGAAGTTTTCCCCAGCTGTGCAGCCTTCAATCAGGTCCACTCCGCCGCGGGTGATTTTTTTGATCAAGTCAAGCAGCAATAATGGCTCTGGAAGCTCTTTACGTTCGAAAAACACGTGTGCTGATTGCGAGGCTGCCGTCGCCGCCGGAAATATTCCTGAAGCACCACCAGTTCCGCCTAAGCCGGCCGCTCCAGCTGGTACCCCTAGCGTCACTTCGCTCGTAAGTGTCTTTGCTTCCATTAAGCTGAGGGAATTAGGCGCATGTGCTAATGTTGGGTTTGGCAAAACAATTAAGGGTTCTTTGCTTCTTTCTGTATGAATCCTGAACGTTGGGTCGAATCAATTAATCCAATTGAAGAAAAAGGGCGTTGTAATTTGGAATTAAATTCTAGGTGTCTAGTTTAAGATCAAACTAAATATCTTATCGCTGGAGACACGCTCAAACATATTGTTTACCATTATCAGTGTATTTTAATTTTGAACGAAGTGCTCATCAGTTTCAGTATGTCTTTTCTTGGAATATGCTGGAAAAGAGAATGTGTAACTGTGGAAGTAGTTTTTGTTTTCTATCACTGCTCATGGCATGATCATCATTTCTGGGTTTTTATTCAACTGTCACACATGCTGGGTGTTAAAGGAAATATACAAACACCCAAAAATGAGTTTTTTCACTTCTTTTGTTCACAAGAATCTAAAATCTTTCTCATTAATTGAAGGGATGGTATGAAAGAAAACAACAAATTCTATAGAGTCGTGATTGTGATGACCTGAACTTAACAAAAGCAGGAAAGATATCAATTCAAGCTTATACTCCACATTTTATGGATTCACATATTAAGAACGTAGATTGAAGTTATAACTTATTAAGTAGAATTTGCTGTTTCAAGTTGCTTGTCTATTCATGTTTTTGTCATTCTTGAAACAGCCACTCAGTAGGCGCCCACGTCGCAATCGTAAGTCACCAGCAATGAGGGCTGCTCTCGAAGAAACAACTTTGAGACCTGCAAATTTTGTATATCCTCTTTTCATTCATGAGGGTGAGTGACCCCATGTGTAAATCTGTCTTTTTTGTGTGTATAATGTTAAGATGTGTGTGGACATCTTATATGTGTTTATCGTATTACATGGTTTACAGGTGAAGAAGACATGCCGATCAGGGCTATGCCAGGATGTTTTAGGCTTGGGTGGAGGCATGGACTTGTTGAAGAGGTAAACTTTCTTTTTCACCAAAACAGCATTGTATTATACTCCCTTCATACAAAATAACTGTCCCGGTTTTCATTTTTGGATGTATCAAATTAATTGTCTCATTTCCCTTTTTGGAAAGAAATTCAATAATAGCAATTACCGCTACAGTACCAAAAACCTCTTACTTTTTGTAAAGTCTATAGGAATTTTGTAAATTATTTTGATACGAAGGGAGTACTCAATATTCCACCTCCTCTCTACTTGCTAACACAATTATAAAGTACCTCCTCTGTCCCATATTAATGTTTCCGTTTCACTTGGCACAAAGTGGTAGGGCATAGAGAAGAGAGACAGTGGAAAAGAAAGAAGATAATATTTTCATAAGTGAAACCTTCCCAAAATAGGAAATGAGAACGCTAATTTGGAAGAACTCAAATAGGAAACTGTCAACACTAATTGGAACTGAGGGAGTAAATGGGAAGTATGCCAATAATGGCTGTTTCCTATATATCACTATATTTTAATAAGCACAGTAGAAAAGTAAATACTTCAAAAGGCAAGGTAATAAACTGCTTTTGTTAGCACTTATGAGGCAAAGTGGTTGTTTTTATGAGTGAGTTTCACACTTGCTCTATCTGTACATAAATTTTCTTGTGACCAATTTAAGATTGATTGTCTTACTCAGCATTAGAAACGGGAATAATGTGCTGACAGTGTTTTAAAATTGTACTCCCTCCGTCCCATTTTATTTGTCTTACTTTCCTTTTCGGGTTGCGCCAAAATAAGTGTCACATTTTCTTTTTGGAAAGAAATATGTGGTCCACAACACTTCACTTTATTATACTCAAATAAATCTCAACCATAACTTTTACTTTTTCAACCACATTATTAATAATTGTGTCAAACCAAAACAAGACACATTAAATGGGATGGAGGTATTACTTATTTAGAGGTTCATATCATGTTCAAATCTTACATTTTTGTATTTATTCATGAATGGCATTTTCTTCTCCACTTAATGACAATGATACTTGGTGTTAACTAATTTTAGACAATTAAATATCATGCTGCAACCTCCAAAATATTTGGGATGGTGATGACCTCTTAAAGGAAAAATAAGTTCTAAATGATCTAAACTTGGCTCTGACAAATAAACCAAACAAAACCGAACAATACCATTTGGCTGCGACAAATCTGTAGCTGGATTAGGTTCATACTTAACTAGTATTTTTAATATCAGTCTATTTTCATGATACAGGTCTCAAAGGCTAGAGATGTTGGTGTTAACAGTGTAGTTCTTTTCCCAAAAATTCCAAATGCTTTGAAGGTGCTCTCTTATGCATTTTGTTCTGAATATAAGAGTCGTTAACTTGATATTGGAAACTATAATTTGCCTTTCAGACTTCAATAGCTGAGGAAGCCTACAATGATGATGGATTAATCCCGCGATCTATAAGGCTGCTTAAAGACAAGTATCCTGATCTTGTATGTCAAAGAATTTGTTGCATTTGTCTCAAAGAGCAACATTTTCTAATATTTATGTGACGTTCAACAGGTTATCTACACTGATGTTGCTTTAGATCCATATTCCTCTGATGGGCATGATGGTATTGTTAGGGAGGATGGTAAGGATATACTCCACATTAATGGAAAAGTAGAAAATAAGCTAACTTGTTTTTTATGTAGAAATTATGCACTTAACATTTATAACTCATACATTTCGAGAGTATGATTTTGGAAAGAGCAAAGTGGCGGGAGAATATTTGTGGGGAGGATTGATCCCATTTCATCTTTTTATCTTTTTTATGTTCATTATCTCTTTATCTTTTCATATTATCCTTTTTCACTATGGGTCATCCGCAAAGAGTCTCTCAATGCTTTAGTACAAGAGTAAGGCTGCGTACATCCGACCCCCTTATCCCCACGGTAGGTGGGAGCCTTTGAGGCACTGGGGTAATGATGATGATGATCGTATCCTTTTTATCTTATCTTTTTTATCTTTATCTTCTCTTTAGTTGTATATTATCTTTAGCTTATCTTTAGCTTATTGCTCCGATTTCATGTGTCGATTTATGTTAGCCGACTCCAAACTTTTTTTTGGGAATAGGGCTTGGATATTGTTGATCTAATTTTTCTTTTTATTTTGGCCTGCTTTCCCTTGTGCTGATGAATTAACTATTATGACAAATTGACAACTTCAATATTGTGCAGGAGTTATAATGAATGATGAAACTGTGCATCAGTTGTGCAAGCAGGCAGTTAGCCAAGTAATTTAAGACTTCACTTTTATGTCTGGTTCAGTCTGCAAACATGCCATGTTATCTTACTATGAAAATATTTATTTTGTATATCCTTGGGATTCTAGCAATGTGCATGAATCTGTATATTTCGCATACGTTTTGGGTCAAGCCATTGCGTGTAACCTGTTCTTTCTTTTCTCTCTACGTCAGGCTAGAGCAGGAGCTGATGTTGTCAGTCCTAGTGATATGATGGATGGTCGTGTTGGAGCAATTCGAGCAGCCCTTGATGCTGAAGGATTTAACGATGTGTCTATAATGTCCTACACAGCAAAGTGATTGCTCATTGAAACTATCTTATCATTGAAAAGTGATTGTGAAATCTATGAGAAGCTCAACTTCTGCAGTAAAAATAGAATACTGCTTAGGGACCATTATATATGACAACCCTGCTTAGAAAATGTTGCAACATATGAAGATAATCTTGAAGAATGAAGGAGCTTGTGCCTGAGTTTTCCTTATGAAGAAAAAAATCACCGATGCCTTGAAATAGAGAGTTAAAACACCATTTATAGAATCTAAGACATCAGTGAATACATAACCTTTTCAGTGAATACGATTTAGACTTTTAGCCAAACTTTGTGTAGAGTTTGCCTAAAAATAATGAGGCGTAAGGCACATGATTAATTACACACAATGTGAAATGCTGCATTTGTCGCAAATGTACATTAAGCACAGTGAGGCTATTATTCATTTTTAGTTGATTTACTGATTCTATTAGTCATTATGTAATGTACAATCTTGCCAACCAGGATAACTTGAGCTGTACTGCAGGTATGCAAGCTCCTTTTACGGTCCTTTCCGAGAAGCACTAGACTCCAATCCACGTTTTGGAGACAAAAAAACGTACTTAGTTAACTTATGTGGATTTCTTTTAATTTAATACATTACTTTGACTAATCGGTACTCAGATTTTTTGTGGTTTCTTTTCTTAAGTTATCAGATGAATCCAGCAAATTTCAGGGAAGCGTTGGTTGAGATGCATGAAGATGAGTCTGAAGGGGCTGATATACTCCTGGTAGTCTTCTAATGCATTTAGTTGGCTCGTGTCTTCCACAAGTCCATATTGGATTGTTTATATTTCATCTATTTTTACGATAAAAAGGAGAGCTACAAGTAACTGACTTCTTTATATATTGGGGCAAAGGGAGTAATTAATTAGTCTTCCCTTAATAAGTTTTTTCTTTAATAAACAGGTCAAACCAGGTCTACCTTACTTGGATATTATCAGGCTTCTTCGGGATAGATCTCCTTTACCCATAGCTGCATATCAGGTGTTGTAAACATTCAATATTGCTTGCTTGCCTATGCTTATAAAATAATCTATTTTAAATGATGGATGGATCTATGGAAATTGTAAGATTATTTTCTCTGCTTTTCTAGTTCAAGGCAATGGATTAATTACATGAGGGATTCCAATTATTCCTTTCAAAATGGAGATTCTTTATAAGAAATAAGGAACATGTGGCCACATCTAAACCCCAAAAATATAGGTGCTAATTTATCGGACCAATTATACTCCTATAGTTTGGGAATTAGGTCATTGGAAGGAGGTTGGGTATGAGAAAACATTTGTATAAACCCTCAGATTATAGCAACACTGAGGAAGACCAATTATGTTTGAAGGTTTTGATGCCAAAGCTACATATTATAATGCCACATTACATGTATCTGTGCATTTGATCGGGAAAAATGAATTTCAATTCCTATTGTGAATCTGTCTCTGATGTCGTTGAGGTGTGAAATGTCAAGGACAAGGTGTACAATGTGTTATGTGCTTTCTTGGGTGGTTGTGTATCTTTGCCTTTCCACAGGTTTCTGGGGAGTATGCCATGATTAAGGCGGGTGGAGCTCGCGGAATGATTGATGAAGAAAAGGTCATGCTGGAGTCACTAATGTGCCTTCGACGGGCTGGTGCTGACATCATTTTGACATATTTTGCTTTGCAAGCTGCTACGTACTTGTGTGGCGAGAAGAGATGAGGCTTAGCGTGTAATTGATGAAACAGGAGTGCGTGTAGGAGGGCACTCAGATTACGTTGTATAAAAGGTAGTCCCTTAAGGCACAGGGTTAGGTGTAAGAGATCAGATCTTTGATAGGTCTATTCTTATTTATGAGTCCTATAAGATGTAAGGAAATAAAGTATGTATCAGGAAATGTATGTCTATAAACAACTTTCATTTCTATCAAGTCCATTTAATGGTTAGAAATCATAAGAACGATGAAAAGTGACATGTTTCATTGAGTTCCTTGTTCCATATTGGAAGTGACTATCATTTGTATATATTCCTTCGATCACTTATTTTCTTCATACTTTTGTTTTTCTGTTGTTTCTAAACAAATTTCCCTTTTCTTTTAAGCTAAAAGGTGTAATTCCAATCCTATTATTTCTATTGTAAACAAATTTTAATCACAATTTTCATTCTCTTTCATTTAGTATCTTATTAGTATTTTACCCGTGTGATGCACGGTATAAATTTTATTTAATTATTTGTATAGGGTGTGTGATTTATATTTTAAACAAAATAAGAAAAAATACAGAAAGTAAAAAAAATTGTAGCGTATTTGAAATATTTTTCTTCTTTGAACCAATTAAAATACAAATATGGTAGAACCGTAGAATATTTATAGGACAATTTATAAAAATTTTGTTACTAACCCTGTATCCTTGAGGAATATCTCCATAAGCTTTGTCTGACGTTCATTTTTAATTATGGTCTTTGAATTGCATATGGATGTCACCATTCCAATTATGAGCCTGTTTGGTAGCACCAAAATCGACTGATTTGGCTGATTCTGCTGAAATTTATGAAATTCTGGGTGAAGTGGCTGCATTGGTTGATTTTGCTGATTTAAGAAAAAAATATTTTTAAAATATATTTTATTAACAAAATAAAGAAAAAATTATATGTAAAAATAGCTAAAATGATCATCTACAGTAACTTCAGCCAATACAGCCAGAAAAGTAACTTCAATCTTACTGTTGGGTTAATGGCCCAGCGCATGGGCCAGCCCACTCGGACGGACGTCCGTACGAAGACATGGATCAAATCCACAGACAAACGCAACGGCGACGAACGTCGCCTCCGGAAGCCACTGTCACTTGGAGCTAATCCAACCCATGTGACAAATCATCTAAGGGTCAGGATACGAACGGCCCATTACCCTTTGCGAATATCACCAGGAGCAGGCCCCCTTATCCAGGCTGGACGTACGTCCCCACAACTAGGCGGGAAACCCAGATTCTGGTGGGAAGCACATTTAATGCCGGAGATTTGGTGGTTGGGACATCAGCCACACGCAAGCCTCCGCGTCAGCATAGCCAGCTACCCATTGGTAGTATAAATAGCAGCATTTATTTCATTGTAAAGGGTTGACAACTTACTATTCTTAGCACTCTAGCTTATAGCATTCTTACTCGCTCTTCTACTGCCTTGTAAGACGAACGGCCGACGAGCCTTAGCAAAAGTATTGTATTGGGGAGTTATTAACTGATTAATAATACCTAATCTCTTACTTGCTACTTACTGTTTCTTAATCCATCTCACTTGTTAGCTGGGCTAGTTTATTCACATACACACTCCACTCGAAATTCTTGGGCTTACGTGTTGGACCCGGGGGTTGAAGGAATAAACCTCAACACTTATTTTTTTCTGTTTATTACACAATTCAGCGCGTGAAATCAAAAGTTACGTGTTTGGTGAAAATGTTGGTTGATAAGCCTGATAAGGTGATAACAAGTGTTGCCAAACGGGACCTATATGTGCATCACACATTTGTGTTTTTAAAATAGTATTGAAAATGTTGAAGTGCTTATACATGCATCCATATTAAATCACTTATGCAAATGTTCTCATCAATGAATTCTTGAGCTTGGAGTGACGCAAATGAGGTAAAATTAAACATTTTGATAGGAAAGTCAATATCAAAAAATTGAAAGGCTGCAGTCTTGCTTACAAAGAGTAGTTTAAAAGCATTTGTTGTAGTCTTAAAGTGCATGTAATTCTCTTGCATCAGGAAGATTTTTATAGCATAAAGGTGGCTCTCCTTGAATAAAGATTCAAACTTGTGCGCATGGATCCTTGTGTCCTGGTTATAAAAATACGTTAGTAGGTTAAAGAAAAGGTATATTTACATGCATGTAATTAAAATATCACCTCTCCATGGAATATGCATTCCAAAGATGCTCCATAAGTTTTTTGAGCCAGGACTATGTAGACGAGAACTATGATTGATGTCATTGATCAATGATCATTGCATGTCCACATACCAACCATGTTAAGTTGAAATTTAACCGATAGATATTGAAGCAAATAAGTTTTGGAACTTGATGATTTTGTAGAAATGTGGGACGTACATTAATTATATATAGGATTGATAAAGCTCATATTGTTTTAATATCCCACCAATAATAATTTAGTAATTTTTTATTCTTTAAAATGAAATGACTCACCATTATGTGATTTGAATGATTGAATCTATGGCAGCCGTATGAATAGGGTGGAAATAGTTCTAATCCTTATTATTAGAATACAAAAGACTGCCGCACAAATTTTGGATGCTACAATCAATAAGCATGGGCAATGGGCAAATTGTGATTTATAGAGAAGACTAGTTTTGTGACGCGCGTTGCGCGATGGGTATAGTTGCCCAATTCTTTATGCTATGGAGACATTAACTTTTATTATTTGTTTGCTAAAAGATGTGTACTCCGTAGTATAGGAGTACAAAGTTCGTAATCAAGTGAATTTGTACACCGAAGGATAGATAATTCTTGGCAAAAAGTATGCATCAAAATTCAAAAGTAGCTTGAGCATTTTCATGCCCAAACTATGTCTTTGTTTGCAATTACTTGTGTTTAAATAAAAGCACTTTTTGGGAAAAAGTGATTAGTAGTAAAAGTTGATAGTGTTTGGTAAAATAGTGCTTTTTTGTCTAATAGAAAAAGTAAAAAATAGATTCTACACGAAAACTGAGAAAGTAAAAGTTGGTAGTGTTGGATAAAATAAGTGCCTTTTTATTTAAAAAAATCACAATCACTTATTTTAAGTGATTGCAAACAGAGCCTATAAAATGCATAAACGACAAATCGCCAATCACAGAGCAATACGATCTCATTGCTGGCTACAAATTTCAAAAGTAAAAGATTCAAAGCTTGACTGTTTTATATTTGCACAACGTACATATGTTATATGAAAATTCAATTGTAGGTGATGAATAAAGTAACAATGTATTTTGAAACTGACAACCTATTTCACACAAAATATATTGTTCCACCATCTTGGGACAAATTTCAAAGTGATACGTAGTATAAAATAGAGGGATAAATGGGGTCTAAAACCCCAGAATTAAGAGCTTGACATAATTACATCGGGACTGCACACACAACCTATGTGCTTAATCCAAAACAGGACAAGTACAAAGAGCGATGAAAATAACTTTGAACATGGCGAGTATCTTTGGCATGCTCAATAGTAGTTCTACTGGCCTGAGTCTGTGTGAAGTTGTAGTTGTCATGTGGGACGCATAAATTGTTTTGATGAGGAAGTGTTTGCACCATGAATGGAGTTCTAATGTCATGTCGCACATTCCTATATTTCGATCAAACACCATGGCTCGGACACATATGCTCTAATATATTTAACAAACATTACAAGTATATATTATGGTTACAACTTACAAGTATGTTAAATATGTTAACAGATCATGTCATAGTAGTGAGATTACAAGAAACGATATAGGAAGGGATTACTATGTTGGAATAAAAAAGAAGTCATTTCATTAATTTTTTAGGTAATCTATCTTTTATATCTGGACAAAATCCAAATAGTACATTAGTTGAAAATTCATACGGAGTATTTGGGAAAACCATTGTGAAAGTCTATTTGCACTCTCGGTAGAAACAAAAAGAACTTATCGGATGATGTAATAATTAACATATAACAACCTTTCTTTTGTGGGTAATATCATGCTATTATAGTTCATTGCTAAAATGTACATAAAAATATTTGGGTGAACATTTAAGAAAAAGGAGAAAAAAAAAGAAATGATCTAATACTTTGTAACTAACGCTAGGCATGGACTTGGTCCGGCAGGCCGCGGCCTGTCATGACCCGAATCTTACACTGTGTGGGACCCGATTGGGTCTGTTTTTCCGGTTCCAGAAGAAGACCAGTACTCGATCATGTATACAGGCCACAGGGTACCTGTAACACCCCGGCCCCACCGGACCCGAGGTAGTTACTCCGGACCAATAGTACTGTCCCCACAAACCACCACAAGCCTTTACCGCGCACTTTGTCCTCACTCATGCGCGCCCTGAGAAACTTCCCAGGGGGTCACCCATCCCAAGACTACTCCCGAGCAAGCACGCTTAACTTTGGAGTTCTTAGGTAATGAGCTCCCTTAAAAGGAGATGCACCTCTGTTGGTATGAGTAGTACTATTAATCCATTTATATTAAATCTCAAGTGTTACAATCACCCCCACTTAGGAACGCAACGTCCTCGTTGCGCCCATAAACCAATCTTAAATCTCAATCAAATCCCAGAATCTTTTTCCCTTGCTAGGTGTCTGCCCGATATCCAACGGATCAGCACACTGTTGCAGGGTTGCTCTGATACCACCTGTAACACCCCGGCCCCACCGGACCCGAGGTAGTTACTCCGGACCAATAGTACTGTCCCCACAAACCACCACGAGCCTTTACCGCGCACTTTGTCCTCACTCATGCGCGCCCTGAGAAACTTCCCAGGGGGTCACCCATCCCAAGACTACTCCCGTGCGAGCACGCTTAACTTTGGAGTTCTTGGGTAATGAGCTCCCTTAAAAGGAGATGCACCTCTGTTGGTATGAGTAGTACTATTAATCCGTTTATATTAAATCTCAAGTGTTACAATCACCCCCACTTAGGATCGCAACGTCCTCGTTGCGCCCTTTAACCAATCTCAATCAAACCCCAGAATCTTGCCCCGCTAAGTGCCCGCCTGATATCCAATAGGTCATCACACTATCGCGGGGTTGCTCTGATACCACCTGTAACACCTCGGCCCCACCGGACCCGAGGTAGTTACTCCGGACCAATAGTACTGTCCCCACAAACCACCACAAGCCTTTACCGCGCACTTTGTCCTCACTCATGCGCGCCCTGAGAAACTTCCCAGGGGGTCACCCATCCCAAGACTACTCCCGAGCAAGCACGCTTAACTTTGGAGTTCTTAGGTAATGAGCTCCCTTAAAAGGAGATGCACCTCTGTTGGTATGAGTAGTACTATTAATCCATTTATATTAAATCTCAAGTGTTACAATCACCCCCACTTAGGAACGCAACGTCCTCGTTGCGCCCATAAACCAATCTTAAATCTCAATCAAATCCCAGAATCTTTTTCCCTTGCTAGGTGTCTGCCCGATATCCAACGGATCAGCACACTGTTGCAGGGTTGCTCTGATACCACCTGTAACACCCCGGCCCCACCGGACCCGAGGTAGTTACTCCGGACCAATAGTACTGTCCCCACAAACCACCACGAGCCTTTACCGCGCACTTTGTCCTCACTCATGCGCGCCCTGAGAAACTTCCTATGGGGTCACCCATCCCAAGACTACTCTCGTGCGAGCACGCTTAACTTTGGAGTTCTTGGGTAATGAGCTCCCTTAAAAGGAGATGCACCTCTGTTGGTATGAGTAGTACTATTAATCCGTTTATATTAAATCTCAAGTGTTACAGTACCCGGTCCCTGTTCAACGAATCAGAACAAGAGTTATACGGTTTGGGCCCGGGCTTCAAATTTATAACCAAAAAAAGTGGATTTATAACCAAAAAGTTAAAAAAAAATAGCGGGACTGGGACCGGACCACCTGGATACCCGAAACCGGCACAAAACCAGAGTTATACGGTTCGGGCCCGGGCTTCAAATTTATTGTCAGGACCGGGGCAGTTTCAGCCTGGAATCGGGAGCAGATTGACCTGGGTCCATGCCTAACTAATGCACAACAACAACGTTTCTTTTCTAAATTAAAAACAAAAAAAATTTCAGTGTTATAGTTAATTGCTAAAAATGACACAAAACTACTAATAGTTAACAGATAGGAATGATTATTTAAAAAAAACATATAGGCGGAATGATAAAAAAAAAAAGATAACATATAGGAGAATGCAAACCAAAACCAATTCAGGTTTGCTAATTCTTAACATCTAAGGCATTGCGTTTATTCAATGTTGAACTGTAACCATCATCTAAAGAAAAATATATTTAACATACCTGACCAATATCCTTTAGGTACTTTCTAAAACAAGTAATACAAAAATTCACATGTTTATGATGTGGAATTAAAAATAAAAATGCAAAAAATATTTTATCACTCAAGTTTCATTTTTTTACCAGAAAAAGCGACTATATTATTAATAAATCATTAGCCAAAGGGCTTACAATACAGTCTGGAACAATATCGTAACTAATACTATGATCTGAGATAGAGACATGCGTTCTCGCCAAAATGTGAGCTGCACGATTCGCAGATCGTCTACAAAAAGAGATATTAAAACATCTCTGACTATTAATTAAAAATTGTATATCATCAAGGAGTAAATCCATATATGCTAAACCTCCCTCTTGCCTGACTCCCCGAACCACCGTTTGAGCATCTGTTTCAACATCCACAGCTTCCCAACCCTCCTCAATTGCCCCTTTAAGTGCCTCTCTCACCCCAAAGGCTTCGGTTTCCTCCGGTGACCATTCAGCCTTGCACGAACCTCCCCCTGCCTTAATAAACTCACCCCGGTCATTCCTTGCCACCCAACCCCATGCACGAATGCCTCGAGTTGAATCCACTGCTGCGTCACTATTTATTTTAATCTTCCCCGCCTGCGGCCGCACCCAACCACCAGGCCCCGACTCCTGTCTGCTGCAACTCCTTCCTCGTCCCATTTGCTGCGCATCCCTCCAAGCATTGAGGATGCTCGCACAGCAGTTGAGCAGCCCGACTGATTGCTGCCAATCCCCTTCCCAAACCAGCGAGTTACGCCGCTTCCAAAGACCCCAAGTTATCATTGCAACCCTGCATTTCCTCTCCATATCCGTCCCTGACTCAAGTTTCATTTAGATACAACACCTCCGGGTGTTTATAAATATCAATAACATTGGTATCAATAACATTGGTATCAATAACATTATCATCAAAGTAACATCTTTCATTTATATACTCCGTATTAAATTCTATATCCGTTTACATAATTACATGTTAGCCCTTAACTATATAATACCTTTCTTTTCTACCCATATTAAATTACAATCTTACTTCTAAAACTACAGATTATTTATTTCGTACTCCGATTTAATTCTTTCCTTTCTGTTTTCCACTAAAATCTTTGCATTTTTCTTTCCAAAACAAGGCCTAAATTCAATTTACAAATTGAAATATCTATCAAATAATTATCTTACAACGTGATTTTGAGTTTTTTTTTGTTCAGTTTTGTTGTTGAAGACTTGAAGTATCAAAACTCTGTGGCGGTAAATAACTTATGAGTATGTTTTTACTTGATTTGTATTTATTCTTATCTCTGATCAGATTAGACCGGTGTTTTTACTTGGATTGAAATTTGTTGGTCTAGTTTGACCTGGTCTGATCTGGTCTGTATAAGTGTAGTCTAAAGTCTAAATTGGTCTATTTAAGTTTTGAAAGTTTTGAAAAACATTTTCAAAAAATCTGGCCTATTTTCTGGTCTGTAAAAATTGTGTTTAAATCTGGCCTATTTTCTCCCAGTAGTTGAACCTCATACATTAGTTTACCTAATATGAAATTGGTTTCTCAGGAATTCCGAGCTTTAGATCTTCCAAATGATAGTAAGTTTCTATTCTAAATATAGTAAAATGCAACTTGGAATTAGTCTGCTTGATATTTAATTCCAGTTTCAAAAGCAGTAGTTGTAATTACTCAATTCAAGGATTTGTTGTGATATAGGAACAATAGTTAACAAAGTATTAACATACATACGATAAAAAAAAGTATTAGCATACATTGGTGTATATTTTAGTTTCACAATCTCCATAAATTTAGCGGGACAAACCCTTCGATATAATCAAGGCAAGGTTAACAAACAGTTTTTACCCCAATATTCATTCAAGCAGTAAAAAATGTTAATAAACACAGGCAGAAAACAAACGAAAAGGTCTAAAAGGCTTACCATAAAAGGATTGCTTAGCAACAGCAGAGTCCTCTTCCAAACAATGAAAATACGTATTACGTAGTATATATTTCAAAGGGTAATAGGTGGAAGATTGAAGTGAGAGGGTCCTTTCGATTTCCATAGGTTGTGCTTCACATGAGATCATTTTGAAACAACTTAGGGTGAAGATTGATTCTCAGGTGTATATGAAATTAAATTACCTTCTTAAATGCATATCAAAACGAAGGAAATCTTACATTGGAGAAGACGAAGGGGTCAATGGGATGAAGAAGGCGACAAAGATTATGGCGATCCTCTGTGGACGAACAGGGTCCTCAAACCTCAGCGGCTAACCTAACTAACCCGGTGGAGTGGTCCGAACATGTGGAACAAAAACTCGTAAAGAGAGAAGCGGTGGAGTGGGCGAGACTTTACTAACGGGATGGAAGATGATAACGTTTATTAACGGAAAAAGGAAGCTAAGCTAGGAGATGTTACCATCACTTAAGCAGGGTGTACATGTCTATTAAGCTTTAAGATACCACCAACAAATTTTTTATACCCTCAATATCCTAACCCTCATTCAGGCTTATTAGATTGTAGAGATATTTTTGAGGATGTAATAAATAATTTATCTTTACACTTTAGTTAGTAATTCTTTTGCTTTTACGGAGTATATATTATTGTAGATTATAGTATATCATGTACTTGGCCATTTACAAAGGAGCATATATTGTAAATGGGATATGGAAACCGGCCGGTCTTTGACATAAAAATGGGAGTGATATGGAAACCGGCCGGTCTTTGACATAAAAATGGGAGTGATATGGAAACCGGCCGGTCTTTGACAGAGATCCCAAATTGGGTGGGTAGACCGGCTCATCTAGTCTAGGATACATATAAAAATGTAAAAGAAAATGATCGGTGGGGACATAATTAAGCCACCAGCCGGTTCTGGGGACTCAAGTCATTACCAACTTGAAAGTTGAAAGGAAAGGTTCCAAAGTTGTAATCGTGACTCAGCCTTAGGGTAAAAAAAATGATGAACCCAAGCTGACTCTCAAACTGATCAATAGCAAATTGATTAAAAACAGAAAACGACGCTAAACCCCTAGTATAATATCACCTCTCCTAGCACATACCTACCATATACTTATTGGACCAAATCTTTATATCATTTTTAATTTAGATTTAAATAATTCAAATGCAACATTCTCATTAGTCTATGAGTCCATAGAAGCTACCTTTTTTAAGAACCTAGAACCCGATCCGATCCGTTTCAAACGGGACGGGTAAGGTTTGATTCATATTTCAAGGCTTGATATACCCAGACCAAACCTATCCGTTAAATAGAACCGACGAACGGTGTTGTACACGAACGTACCGCACCCTATTCACCTCAATCAAATGATGAATGCGATGCTAGTAAGTTCGGGTCTGCCACAAAATATGTGGAGCGAAGCAATCTTGACAAGCAATTACCTTTTAAATAAGGTTCCCCGAAAAAAAATATGATAAACCTCCGTACGAGTTGTGGAAAGGCAGACGGCCTTCCTATCAATATTTAAAAGTGTGGGGGTGTCTTGCTAAGGTGCTTGTACCAACACCTAAGAAAATAAAAATAGGTCCAAAAACGGTGGATTGTATTTTTATTGGATATGCACAAAATAGTAGTGTCTATCGGTTTTTAGTGTACGATTCGAATAATCCGGATGTACATAAAAACACAATAATTGAGTCAAGGAATGCATCATTCTTTGAAGACGTATTTCCATGCAAGTCCAACGATGGACCTAGCACGTCAAAACGAACGTTTGACGTAGCTATGGAAAATACTAGCGAGGGATCCGGTGAAGAAGCCGAACCCCGACGTAGCAAACGTGCTAGAGTTGAAAAATCCTTCGGACCGAATTTTCTCACATACTTGGTAGAATTCGATTCGAATATTATAACTTGTATGGTAGAAAATGAACCGGATTTTCTAACATGTTTGGTAGAAAATGAGCCACGGACTTATACGGAAGCCGTAACGTCTACCGAAGGACCAATGTGGAAAGAAGCCATCAAAAGTGAGGTGGATTCTATCCTAAAAAATCACACATGGGAATTGGTTTATCTCCCTCCGGGATGTAAACCTTTGGGATCCAAGTGGATTTTTAAACGTAAAATGAAATCGGGCGGTTCCATTGATAAGTATAAGGTCAGACTTGTAATAAAGGGATACAAGCAACGTGAAGGCCATGATTACTTTGACACGTATTCTCCGGTGACGAGAATAAATTCCATTAGGATGATACTGGCAATTGCCGCTTTGCGGAATTTGGAAGTTCATCAAATGGACGTAAAAACCGCTTTTCTAAACGGCGATATAGACGAAGAAATCTATATGGAACAACCTGAGGGTTTTCGTGTTCCAGGCCAAGAAAAGAAGGTTTGTAAATTAATTAAATCATTGTACGGATTGAAACAAGCCCCTAAACAGTGGCACGAAAAGTTCGATCATGCAATGTTAATTAATGGGTTTAAAATAAACGAAAGTGACAAATGTGTCTATGTGAAAAGCACGGTAGACGGCTATGTCATTTTATGTTTATACGTGGATGATATACTCATCGTGGGTAGCAATAATCTAATGATTAATTCTACCAAAAACATGTTAAATTCTAAATTTGACATGAAGGATATGGGGTTGGCCGATTTAATCCTTGGGATTAAAATAATTAGAGGACCTGAGGGTCTGACGCTAAGCCAATCCCATTACGTTGATAAAATACTTACTAAATTTAATAAGGATGATTACCAAGAGGCAAGGACGCCATTAGATAAAAACGTACACCTGACCAAAAATCGTGGAGAGTGTATTTCTCAAGTAGAATACGCTAGGATTATTGGCAGTTTAATGTATCTAATGAGTTGTACCAGGCCTGATATTGCCTTTGTGGTTCGTAAGCTTAGTATATATACTAGCAACCCCGGTGATGAACATTGGAAGGCAATAGTAAGGGTTTTGAGGTATTTACGGAAAACCTAAAACCTTGGACTGCACTACGGGAGATATCCAGCTGTACTTGAAAGGTACAGCGACGCTAGTTGGATATCTGACATTAAGGACTCAAAGTCCACGAGTGGATATGTTTTCACTTTGGGAGGTGCAGTCGTGTCATGGAAATCCTCGAAACAAACGTTAATAGCTAGATCCACGATGGAATCTAAGCTAATAGCCTTGGATAAGTGCACTGAAGAGGCTGAATGGCTATGCCATTTTCTCGAGGATATTCCAAGTTGGGAGAAGTCTGTCCCTCCAATATGCATACATTGCGATTGTCAAGCGGCAATTGGAAGGACACAGAGCAATCTCTATAATGGTAAGTCTAGACACGTCCGTCGTAGACATAATACCATTAAACAACTTCTCACAACGGGTGTTATCACTGTTGACTACGTGAAGTCAAAGGATAACATAGCGGATCCGCTAACCAAGGCATTGGATAGAGAATTGTTGGAGAAGTTGTCACGAGGAATGGTATTAAAGCCCGTGAATTGAAAAGTTCTATAGTGGATACCCAACCTAGTTGGTCCTAGGTTCAAATGGGACAACTAAATTATAGAGCGAAGGATGGTCACTGTGGGGGTCTCGGACTCCTACCCACTCCTCGTTGAAACAGTGACTCCCGCACGAGGTTAGCAAAAACGTTTGCTTTAATGATTCTAAAATGTTGATCTACTCGATAACATTGGAAGAGTATGTGGGATACTCGTGAAAGAATCACCTATGTGAGAGAGAAGAGGGCCGCTTCAAAGAAGAACTGTAAAGGCTCAGTTCTTTAGAAACTCTTGCAGAACCAGGACGGTGACTCATGGCCAAAACGGGCACACCCATGAGAACGGAACAAAGTTGGAAGGTTCTTGTGTAAAGATAAGTCAATGTTTACACGACGGCAGTATAGTTCAAAGACATCGAGTCTCCTAGACAGCCAGTAAATAAACGAGTCTTTACAGCGGAAGGTTCAAAGGATTAAACCTACCTCTCCGTATACAAGGATCATCCGGTGAACACAACGTGCCCTCCTATCTTCGTGTCTTTTTAAGTCTCGAAAATCAATTTTCATTCATGTGGGGGATTGTTGGAAAAATGTGTGAAAAATTGCATTAAATGGCTATTTTGGGGCAATTTTTTGAGTGGGGTCCACTTCCGATTTGGGTCGGGTCAAAGTGGTTTCGTATTGTCCTTGTTGAGGGATACAATTCGATATATGGTACGCTTAAAACGGATAACGGGTGAATGAGAAATCGCTTTTCGAAGTTTACTCGTTAGAATGGAAAAACTGGGAAAAAGGATGGGTTTCTAGTGTTAATTTCCCACACCGGAAAACCCAAGGGATTTGCAACCCTTTATAAAGGGACTCCCCCCTTAAGGAGTTAAGATTCCTTAGGGTAAAGGCTCTCTTCACGCGCGCAGGGGGGTGCAAATCAAATCCCGAAATCGGAGAAGAAAACCCGCGACTTGCGCGGGCGACCTGCGGACACGAATGTCGTCCAAAAATCTATCTCTCAAGAGATACGATTAATTTTTGCTTTCTTCCCGAAATGTTTAATTTTTTCCCAGCGGCAGAAGTGCTCGGACAGAAGCCTACGGAACAGAACACCTCGTTGGTGTTCTGGTGGCCTCGTGACAGAAGCCCTCAGAGGTCTTCTGATGACAGAACCCCTCTAGGGGTCTTCTGATTGGCCTCCGATCAGAACCCCTCTAGGGGTCTTCTGATTGGCCTCCGAACAGAACCCCTCCCGGGGTGTTCTGGTGGAGGTCTTCAGTCGCGCTTCTGAAACGTTACAACAATTAATGCCCAACGTTCTTATCTTTTAATGCAGCGTTAAATGGACAGTTCATGGACAATTCAATGCCCAACGGACTGGTCATTAATGTCCAACGTTCAGGTCCATTAATTCATCATTTACACACAACAAATCCTCCTATATAAAGGTTGGCAGGTGGTTTGCAACAAGACACGTTCACACACGAATTCATACACTCCAAGCACCTTTTGCACCCCTAAAAACACACTGCTAGCATTCTGAAAAATTCCTCTGTGTTCATACTGTGTTCTCGTTCACTGGAACTTTTGTTTGTGTGCTCAAACATTAGTTCGTGGTCATCGTATCCTGGGAAACGATTGTTGCAACGCTCTTAGCACCGTGGGAGGCAACAAATACGTTTTAAGGACATCGTGCGTAGCACGAGCTTTGACTAATTCTGCTTCATCTCCTTTCTTGTTTTTCTCTAGTCATTTTATTTAATTAATTTATTTTAATTAATTTTCTTTATTTTCCGAAACACACCCAACAAATACTTATGCAATCAATGTTCGAAAACTTTGAGAAAGGAGAAAATGTTTACTTCCCATTTCTTTCGAAAGTCATTTGGTGTAGCAATCAATGTTTACGTTTACATTTTTCTTCCTATTTCAGTGCACTAGCCCTTCTCTCAAGCCGGCCATTTCATCTGGTGTAGCAAATCTATTGTCTGCAGCACACACAAAATGACAATACATATTTGGATTACAGGTCTCATCGATCTTCCGCCGGCGTAGCACTGCACATAGTCTGATAGAAACCTAGGTTGCCAGCTCAAGTACTTACCGCACGCCGATCGTCCCCTTTCTGCGATTCGATGGATTGGAAGTCGGGGAAGATGCTCCGTCGAAGCTTCTGGGTCAGCAAGTCGGCGACGGTGCTGTGTGAAGCACTGAATCCTCCAGACCACTTCCAGATCTGTAGCTTCAATTTGGACGCAGACTCTAGTTGACGGTAGAGAAGAGGCGCAGGGAGGAGGGTGAAACTGGGAAACTACGAACAGAACATTAGGGGAAGAAGAAAATGAGAAAAGAAAGAAATAGAGAAGGAAGAAAGTTGCAGAGGCGCAGGGAAGAAAGCGCCGGGAAGAAGGGAGCAGGAAAGGAAGAAAAAGAAAAGGAAAAAAGAAAATAAAAAATATAAAAATATGCCACATCAGACACAACACATACAACTAACCGGATAATTGACAAAATAGTGAAATACTTGCTAATAAGAGGATTTGTCATTTTTAATTGAGTTTGAGGGTTTAATTGAGTGAAGTTTTAGTACAAGGGTGTAATTATTTTTTTGAAAAGTTAGAGGACTTATTTGATAGTTTTCCCAAAAGAAAATTAAGCCACCAGCGGGTTCTGGGGACTCAAGTAGTGGTGGTGGTTCACGGATTTTCATTTTTACAAATAAGTCATTACCAACATGAAAGGAAAGGTTCCAAAGTTGTAATCCTGACACTCGAACTTATCAATAGTGAACTGATTAAAAACAGAAAATGACACTAAACCCGCGAACACCCCTAGTTAGTTGTAACAAGGATTTTATTAGTATTTGTAAGCTTTATTTTAGTCTTATTTAGGCCTTTCTCCCAATAATAATTTAGTCCTTTGGACCCTCTTGCGCTTAGAAGTATATTATCTCTTAACTTGACAACTTCCAAGCTTAAATAACGGGTTAGGTGCCTTGAAATAATAATAAAAAGTTACATTTTCTGCATTAACTATTGTGACGAAATAAATTATATCCTCATCACTTTGCAGTTTATACCTCTCCCGGGGGCTCTATGGTTGGGTACTTGGGTTGAACAAGAATTTAGGAGTAATATCATACTCCTAAAACACGCATTGATTCCATGATTTGGACGGCAGGACAATAATATCATATTGATGTGTGCCCTACGTCACTTCATGCGTGCCCTACTTCACTTCATGCAAGAGACAACAAAGACATACACATACTGTGATTTCAGATATAAAAAAATCTTTATTTTATTATGCAAAATACTAAAAAAAATAAGTAAATAAATTATGTGGGCTTAATTCCGCTAATATAATAAAGAAAATGGGCAAACAACTCTTTTAAAGTGCAAACAAGTTTTCATTTTTTTAAATTGTATCCTAAGCTACTAATTTATACTTACGAAATGATTTATTTTACACGTGATTTAATGACTGGACTAGTAGCCATTAGAGGTTCGAGCGGGTGGGGGTCCAATTTGAAATTCAAGTTTGAACTACCTAGTTTTCATGATTTCAAAACAGTACTGCAGTAATAATATATTTTTTTGTACTGTAGTAATAATATGTGTGTGTGTGAGATACGACCATATCAAGCCCACCGCACTAGCCACAGCGGGAACGTCGGAAAGTAGGATTGATGACCGACCAATACATCTACGATTGAGCATAAATTTAGGAGACCAATAAGGAATGGAATCAAGTGAATGTTAGACAAGTCATATTCCTTAAATTATATGCATAATCATAGGAATAATTATGTCAAATAAGGTTATAAAAGGAGGCATTGTATTAGAACGAAGAAAGCATAAGAATAAACAAGTATCTCCTTCCTTCCTTGATCCTTGTCTCTTTCTGCCCTGGGAGTTGTGGACACTCGAAGTTCCACGTTCTATCAACTGTGCTTTCATCGTTTTTGGCCTTCTCTGTTTCCACTTTGGCCACTCAACGGTGCGCAAAGGAATCCTCATGTATGAAAACCGCAACTACATCAGCCCACAGTCAAAGTTGAAACATCAGTTACTGCAGGAGTACCATACCTCTCGCGTCGCCGGACATACTGGAGTTAAACGCACCTTAGCTCGACATGCTGCAACCTTCTATTGGCCATAGATGCGCAAAGACATTGAGCAGTTTACTTCTTCCTGTCTTGTATGTAAGACCACTAAATACTCCACGCAACCTCCAGCGGGGCTCCTACAACCCTTACCAGTTCCTCCTATGGTCTGGCAGCATGTTACAATGGATTTCATCACTCACCTACCTCCATCACGTGGCCTCACCGTTATTATGGTGGTAGTTGATCGTCTTACAAAAGTGGCTCATTTTAGCGCATTACCACCTAACTTTGATGCGGTAAGGGCTGCTCAACTATTCACTGACACGGTAGTCAAGCTCCATGGTTTTCCATAATCAATTGTTTCAGACCGAGACCGTATATTTATGAGTCGTTTTTGGTCTGATCTCTTCACACTTAGTGGCACCACCCTCAAACGAAGCACTGCATATCATCCTTAAACTGATGGACAGTCCGAGGTCACCAACCGGGGCTTGGAGCAGTAGCTTCGTGCTTTTACTCACTCACGACCTGCAAAATGGACATCATACTTGACCTAGGTCGAGTATTCAATTAATACCAGCTTCCATGCTAGTATTAAAATGACACCATTCATAGCGCTTTATGGCAAACCTCCCCCCGACATTCCCATCTACTCCAGAGATTCAACAAAGGTACATACCTTGGATGATATGCTACAAGACCGTGACACACTTCTCTAGCAACTCAAGGTCAATATTCAGGAAGCTCAGCAACGTATGACACATTATGCAAACAATAAACGTCGTGAAGTCAACTCCATTGTAGGTGATTGGGTTCTCCTCAAATTACAGTCCTATAGACAACATTCGGTTGGCCGGCCAATGAGTCAGAAGCTTTCCAAACGCTACTACGGGCCTTTTAAGGTCCTAGAGAAATTTGGTGCGGGAGCATACCGACTTCAGTTGCCAGAAAAGGCTAAAATACACCCAGTTTTTCATGTGTCTTTACTAAAACCGTTCAGAGGAAACCGGTCATCTACCATCCCGGCAAAGTTACCAGACGACTTTATTGATGGCAGACCAATCTCAACACCAGTAGCAATTCGAGGTACGCGCACAATTTTACGGAATGGAGTTAAGCAGGATTAGGTGCTAGTTCAATAGAGTGACACTGGTCCAGCAAATGCAACCTGGGAGCCACTCATGTCACTACCAAACCATCAAAAAATACCTCACCTTGAGGACATGGTGGTTTTCGAAGAGGGAGGAGATGATACGACCATATCAAGCCCACCGCACCGGCCACAGCAGGAACGTCGGAAAGTAGGATGGATGACTGACCAATACATCTACGATTGAGCATAAATTTAGGATACCAATAAGGAATGAAATCAAGTGAATGTTGGACAGGTCATATTCCTTAAATTATATGCATAATCATAGCAATAATTATGCCAAATAAGGTTATAAAAGGAGGCATTGTATTAGAGCGAAGAAAGCATAAGAAGAAACAAGTATTTCCTTCCTTCCTTGATCATTGTCTCTTTCTGCCCTGGGAATTGTGGACACTCAAAGTTCCACGTTCTATCAACTGTGCTTTCAGCGTTTTTGGCCTTCTCTGTTTCCACTTTGGCCACTCAATACACGGTGCGCAATGGAATCGAAAACCGTTACTACATCAGCCCACAGTCAAAGTTGAAACATCAGTTACTGCAGGAGTACCATATCTCTCGCGTCGCCGGACATACTCGAGTTAAACGCACCTTAGCTCGACTTGATGCAACCTTCTATTGACCACAGATGCGCAAAGACGTTGAGCAGTTTATTTCTTCCTGTCTTGTATGTCAGACCACTAAATACTCCACGCAACCTCCAGCGGGGCTCCTACAACCCTTACCAGCTCCTTTTATGGTCTGGCAGCACGTTACAATGGATTTCATCACACACCTACCTCCATCATGTGGCCTCACCGTTATTATGGTGGTAGTTGATCGTCTTACAAAAGTGGCTTATTTTGGCGCATTACCACCTAATTTTGATGCGGTAAGGGCTGATCGTCAAGCTCCATGGTTTTCCATAATCAATTGTTTCAGACCGAGACCGTATATTTATGAGTCATTTTTGGTCTGATCTCTTCACACTTAGTGGCACCACCCTCAAACGAAGCACTGCATATCATCCTCAAACTGATGGACAGTCCGAGGTCACCAAACGGGGCTTGGAGCAGTACCTTCGTGCTTTTACTCACTCACGACCTGCAAAGTGGACATCATACTTGACCTGGGTCGAGTATTCAATTAATACCAGCTTCCATGCTAGTATTAAAATGACACTGTTCATGGCGCTTTATGGCAAACCTCCCCCCGACATTCCCATCTACTCCAGAGATTCAACAAAGGTACATACCTTGGATGATATGTTACAAGACCGTGACACACTTCTCCAACAACTTAAGGTCAATATTCAGGAAGCTCAGCAACGTATGACACATTATGCAAACAATAAACGTCGTGAAGTCAACTCCATTGTAGGTGATTGGGTTCTCCTCAAATTACAATCCTATAGACAACATTCGGTTGGCCGACCAATGAGTCGGAAGCTTTCCAAACGCTATTACGGGCCTTTTAAGGTCCTGGAGAAATTTGGTGCGGGAGCATACCGACTTCAGTTACCAAAAAAGGCTAAAATACACCCAGTTTTTCATGTGTCTTTACTAAAACCGTTCAGAGGAGACCGGTCATCTACCATCCCGGCAAAGTTACCAGATGACTTTATTGATGGCAGACCAATCTCAACACCAGTAGCAATTCGAGGAACGCGCACAATTTTACGGAATGGAGTTAAGCAGGATCAGGTGCTAGTTCAATAGAGTGACACTGGTCCAGCAAATGCAACCTGGGAGCCACTCATGTCACTACCAAACCATCAAAAAATACCTCACCTTGAGGACATGGTGGTTGTCGAAGAGGGAGGAGATGATACGACCATATCAAGCCCACCGCACCGGCCACAACGGGAACGTCGGAAAGTAGGATGGATGACCGACCAATACATCTACGATTGAGCATAAATTTAGGAGACCAATAAGGAATGAAATCAAGTGAATGTTGGATAGGTCATGTTCCTTAAATTATATGCATAATCATAGCAATAATTATGTCAAATAAGGTTATAAAAGGAGGCATTGTATTAGAATGAAGAAAGCATAAGAATAAACAAGTATTTCCTTCCTTCCTTGATCCTTGTCTCTTCCTGCCCTAGGAGTTGTGGACACTCCAAGTTCCACGTTCTATCAGTGTGTGTGTGTTGTATATTTTGTACTATCGATAATTGATGGATAAGTAAAAATTAATTTACAACATTGGTTGGTGGCAACATGGGGTCACTATTTTCATGGCATTCTGCTGAGTCATGGACCCGGGCCGGGCCCAGTCGGGCCTTTTTTTGGGAAGGAAGAACCGGAACCGGCCCGGGTAGGCACCGGTTCCGGGCCGGGCCGTTTCATGTTAATTTTTTTTTAAAATTTCTTTTGCTTTTCTAATTAACCCCCGACCCCCCCCCCCCCTTCACCCCCCACCCCCCAAACCCCCCCAAAACACCCAGACCAACCCGGGAGAAACCAAAAAAATGAAAAAATCAAAAAAAAAAAAAGAAATAGGTCGGGCCGCCGGGCCGGTTCAACTTTTAGAAGGCCCGAGCCCGGCCCGATTAATTCCGGGCTCGGGTGGCCCAGACCGGTCCTATAACCGGGTACCGGGCCGGGCCCAAACAGTACCGGTTCCGGACCGAGCAGCCCGACCCGAGTCCATGACTAATTCTGCTAAACAAACGAGTTAAATTTTCTCTACTTGTCATTTTGGTGTCGATCAAATTGTTGAAATTATTGAAGTCTTAACAATTCTTGCAAATGTTTGTTTTTACCTTTTTTTTATCAAGGAAGTAGATCACATCATCCACGTGTTTCAATTTTGTTTTAACGTATTGAAGATGCAACATTGCGCATCTTTATTAATATTATCCGTAAATCCTTAATCCTTGAGGAGTTGAGATGAGTAGACCTAAATATTCACCCTCATCCCACTTTTATGCATATACTATACCCCCGTATAAATTACCATCACTTGGAGTGCTAAACCTGACTGATATTAACCCTGCTTATGGGATGATGCAAGTATGTAACCCACATCATTGATGGCGTCACTTGAGCATATAACTGTGCGGTTATCTCATCAGTATACACTTAGATGAAATGTTTTTGTCATGTGCTCTAGGTATCCCGATCCCCGGTTATTTTTCAGACTTCTACACTCCGGCTGTCAAGGGAATAAGTGAAAGATCAAGGAAATAAGTGAAACACTTATCTTGTCGAGACTCGTGAGCAAACACAAAGGAAAGGAAAGAAAAGGTGAATGCTACTCTACCATTTTGGGATGGAGGGGTATTTCATTTCTTTAAACTATTGTGAATTAACCCCATATCCCCACATGTTTCCAACATCATGTGAATATTTGAGAATCAATTTCCTATTCCCCTGTATCATTTCAAACACAGCAAACGCTTGATTTCTCAATTTTTGATCATGATATGCCTGGTTAACTCTCAAAATATATTAAGTTTACATAAAGTAACATGTCCAAGATAAATAAAAAGTTCCGGTGTCATTTGGAATCAGATTGATACACCATAGAAATATCATAAATGCACAAAGCAGCAGTCACTTGAAAGAATAGTTTGAACAGCGTACTATTTGCAACGGCAATTAGTTGAATACTACACACTATTGGCGTTTTCTCTGGTAGAGTGAGTAACCGACAACAGCAGACATCAAAAATGTCCATAGCACCTGTTAAAAATGATTGAGCAGGTGAGTGGATATATTCAGAGTATATTCTGAAGGGAAAATGACACTGAAAATATCACTAATTGAGCTATTTTGAGCAGTGGGTATTGGAACAACAGTACTAATAATGTGCCATCTTTCGAGTCTCTTGATTCTTGACTGCAAGTCCTCAATTACACCATCTAATTGAGAAACATCCTTGCTTGGTGATGAGTCTAACAATGAAGTGCCACCCTGTCACCCAGGAATAAGTTCGAACATCAGCAAATTTGGAACATAAGCTCTAGAAGTGCCAAAAATGCTAAAGAAATGAGAATGCATCGGTTTCGTAACTAACTAAACTGTTTCTGTCATCCTGTAAAAGTGCATTAGTTAAACATGATAACGCATCATAAAGAAGCAAAAGTGAATTATTCGCATTTCTCACGTTGAGCACTCTTATTGGAAAAACACCCCATATATGTGCACATGTATATGTATATTTATGTGTGTGTGTGTGTATGTGTATATATTAACAATTCTACTCCCTCCGTCCCGAAAACAACTTCCCGGTTGGACTTTCACACACTTTTAGGAAATAAATTTGACTTTACTGTAGAATGCACTGTTTTGCACTGTTTAAACACTGTTTGGCACTGTTTAAACACTGTTTGTCACTGTTTAAACACTGTTTGTCACTGTTTATCACTTTTTTGATGTAGATAATTTGCCAAATAAGGAAAGTATTGAAGTGTGAAGTTAATTTTGGGACATCCATTTAAGGAAAGTGGGAAGTTGTTTTCGGGACGGAGGGAGTATCATATATTAACAATACGTATGTGTGCATGTATATGCATGTACAACTGTACGTACATACTTATATACATGTGTGTATTTATCTATGTATCTGCAGAACCATACTCCTGTTTTTAAAAAAATAGTACTGCCACTGTACCCATACTCAGGAAACACAAGTGTGAAGCTGTCAACCAGGTCAAACCATTTAATGGACATAAAGATTTTATTATTATTTTGCATGACATGCCATATAGTGGAAAATATGTGGTGGTTATTGTAGATTTAACTATCATGTTTGTAGTTTTTGTTGTCAAGGTTTCAATCCCTGATTTTCAGGAATCTGTTTTCACTAATCCCCAACTCTTGGGGATCTTTTTTCTTTGCTGTATAACTTGTATGCAACTTTCATTTAAGGAGAAGACAACTCATGTGTTCTTCTAAATGATGACCAATACAGAATGACCGCTGAAATACCAATGTTCTTCCTCTGATGTCAAATACACATCAATTTCACACCAATTCTTCAAAACCTACCCCATCTAACCCATCTACTATTTGCTTGTGTGGAATGAAGAGTCAAAACACAATGTAAGATTACCTGCAATTGTATAAATTCTACAAGCTCTTGCAACTTAGCAGCTTGTTGACAAGGAATGCCACTTGAACTCCCCTCAAGAACAGGTATTCTTTCTAAAACAATTTGAAGATAACTCTGCAGAAAATTAGAATTTCCCTCATTACTTAAGCTCAATTTGAGAGCAATAACTCTTCTAAATTCCAAATTATGGCAAAGAGAGTAAACCTTTGTTGTATATGAGCCATCCAACTTAAGCGATGAACCAGCATCAGAAACGATCTCTTTATTGGCCCCTTTAATTTGTATGTATGTATTAGGCAAATCGTGCAGATGATCAACCTCAACAAGAATCTATAAATAACACTCTTACTGTTAATTTTGAGAAGATTTAATTTCATTGATTGAATACTCAAGATCCAATTACCCTATATTTGTGCAACTAAATTTAGATGCAATCAGTTAATCGTATATCCTTCATCCCATGATACTTAACATTTTTTACTTGCACAAGGAATAAGAAAGTCAAATTGTTTGATTGTGGTTTTGTGCTTGAGTAGAGAAAACTAATAATGTAAACTACACATTTATTTCATAGTGGAGTTTTTTTGAAGTCGGACACAAAAGCAAAGTTGGCAGAGGATTGGGGCACAGAGTAACCGCTTTATTGGGCTAGGCTTAGAGTATTACCTAGAGTTCAACCAATTAACCCTAGTATTTCACAACTAACGCAATACAGCCAATTCTAGGATACCTCATAGGCTTGGTGCATATATGTAGTTCATCATTAGAATTAAAAGATAGTTTAAAAATACAAGACATGATCTTCTCTCTAATAAAATAAGTCAATTCCGTGTATTGAAATATCATGAAACTAGATTTAAGGCTATGTGGAGCCCTACCTGATTATTACATATCAATATCATTCGTGATGTGTGGTAGTCTAACTCTTGTTGCGAATGCCTTAACCTTATCAGCTCACAAGTAACTAAAGAAATAGCATAATATTCCATCTTTGCAAGGGATCGTGTAACAATATAATGCTTCTTACTCTTCCACGGGGTGTGATTTCTACTTATGAAAACACATCAAAATGTGACACTCCTATCCACTGGAGAACCCTCAATCATCATCACAAAATGAACTTGGGTGTAATCTTTATCTTCGCACTGTATCCCTTTTTGTGGTGCCTTCTTGATGTAAAAGTATGTAATATGATTTAAACAGTACTATTCCAACAATTGTCACATGGTGCATCTAAGAACTGGTTTAAGGCTGGTTTGCAACTGCTTAAAAAAGCACTTCTCGGATTTTGGCTTAAAAAAGCACTTATTTACCAAACACTACCAATTTTTACTTTTCTCGGCTTTCGTGTGAAAAGTGCTTTTCCCTTTTCTATTACACAAAAAGCACTTAGTTTACCAAACACTACAAACTTTTACTTTTCAAAATCACTTTTTTCTCAAACACTATCAACTTTTACTACTAATCACTTTTTCCGTATCCATCCAAAAGTGATTTTTTAAGCAGAAGCAGTTTCAAACACTCCCTTAGTGCATTAACTGGGAACTCTACAGGGATTTCTCAAGGATAATACTGAACCCATGTCTTGTTTTATTAGTGTATGTGCCAGTGTGTACACGCACTGGCACATACATAGTATTCAAGACATATACCCCTTTTGCAAGATAATATGTTGATGATTCATCGATTCTTACACCAGACCAGCAGTGTTTAGGGACCTTCTATTCAAACATCAATGCTCTTGTGACATCCAACAGATGTAGACACTTACATAGCCCAATAGGCTATACCATCCTATTGGGGGGATTGACACAAGAGGACTGATGAACTAGGAAAGTAGGAATTTAACAGTTCAAAAGAATACTCATAAGATTTATCATTACAGAGTACGTCAAGGGTTGTATTAAATTTATTCAGAAACATGCCAGAGAAAATATGATCCTTCTCTTAGGGAAGCAATTTCACAATCCAGTTGGCAACATGCTATGTTCGATGAAACGGCCTTACTACATTACTCTGGAACCTAGGACTTGGTTTTATCACCTCCTTAGCTCCTTGTTAGACTCTTATAAGGCGATCATGAATTTAAATTGTCAAAGGTGGTTCTATGGATATATGGTAGGCTTTAAAGCCTGACTTGTGCCCAAATGATGGAAAATGTCATTGGTATCGAGTTACCGATTATAGGGAGACCTTTCTATCTGTTGCTAGGTTTGCATTTTTTTTTTTAATTTATTTATCAATGGAACCAATGTGCAATTGCCCATTATAACAACTGGATATCAGGAATCTCTTTTCACAAGGAAATCTAAGAAAAGAGGTGTATGAATTTAGATGGTTTTGCATGGTAGTCCAAAAGTTTCTTCTTGTTCAGTGTAATGCTGATCATTCCGCTCTCTATCAACATTGCCAAAGTAAGTGTCTATATTGTGGTGTGCATCAACAATATTTTTATTACGTGAGATGACTCTGAAGGGATATTTCGAGCATTTTGACACCAAAGTCTTTGGTATATTGAGGTTGCATATCCAAGGAATTTGCAAATCGCGAAGAAAGTATGCCCTTGATTTGTTGCAAGGAAAAAACCCACTTAATGGTCTGACACTCCTATGGATTGCAAAGTTAAAATATTGCGCTCCTACGTTGTGTGTCACTTCTTAGCATCTCCATGCAATAGTCATTGCAATGACATCATTAGAATTTTATACTATATCAAGATATTTACAGGAATGGGATTGTTACACAAAAATGATAAAAGCACAGAAGTCGTTGGTCGAATGGTTATGCAGATGCATATTAGGCTGGATGACCTCGGGGTAGAAGATTATGTCTTCTTTGATGGAAACATGTTGACAGGTCCTTCATAACGACCTTACCTTCCCAAAGAGGATTTATGAAGCCAATCATTGCAGTTCTCATATATCTAGAGATAGAATAAAGAAAGAATTGGTATAACTAACCACAACTCTGAAACATACGCAGTAGTGACCTAACCTTTCCATCTTGGTAGATATGTGCAGAAGCTTCAATATATGCTACTGCTTGATACCTGATTCATTTATCATAATGTATACTTTTTCCAATCAAATAGAAACTGAATCCACAAGTTACACCACTGAAAAGGGAAGGTAATAAACTAATGGTAATGTGCCTGATCCAACAAAGCTCCTAGCAAATTACTACAGTTGAGAAAGTATAGAGCAAGATAACAATGGAAATTAAAGTATAGGATTATTAGCTAAATATATCCTCAACTATCATCAAATTCACAAATCTATCTTATACTTTCACTTTTATTATAAAAAGACTCAAACTTCAATTTTTCTAACAATTACACTTTCAAAAGATGAATTAGTAAAATTTAAGAAGAAAATCATATTTATATTTCATATGTTTTCACTTCTTTAAGTTTTAAGTTTACAAACTTGTATTACTTTCAAAAAAAAAAAAGTTCACAAACTTGTATTGATTATATCTTATTGGTATTGATAAAAATGTGTAATTTTGAAAAAACAAAAAAGAAAAGCATAATTGTTGAAAAAGATAAAGTTTGAGTCATTTTTTAATAAAAGTGAAAGAATAGGATAGATTTGTGAATTTGATGATAGTTTGGGATAAAATAAGCTAATAATCCTAAAATATATACACCTACATATTTATACATATATAGAATGTAGATGATAAAGGACTGGCTGCAAAAAAACTTTAGATTAACCCTAGGGATCTGGATGGCACTAAGCTTCATCTTTCTACATCCGAGACTTTATTTCAGGTAGATTTACAAGCTTACAAGAAGATAAACAGGGAAATTTATTTGTTATTCCAGACAAGACTGCAAAACTTGCTTCTAGGCCCGAATCTGTTATTGAGGACTTGCAGGATTACAAGGTTTCAAATATTGACAAGTCTTACAATGATTAGATTCAAACTCACCAACCCATGATCACCAGAAATCAGGCAACGGACCATACCCACCGTACCCACCGCACATTCAACGGACCATACCCACCGTACCCACCGCACATTCAACGGACCATAGAGTTTCATCTCAAATTCAACAAAGATCTATCCACTCAAGCAGGAGTTCCCACTACCTTAACATTTAATATCTTTCCTATTTCTCTCTTCATTAGTTCTATCTCTTTACATTTTCGTTAGCTTGTTTGGGTAAGATTTATGCCCATTTTCTTGTACTCGCAATTGCTATCTCAATAAATAGTTAAGTGCTCCCCGGCACTTACCCCACCGGTAGGTGGTTTCCACCCCAAGATTTAAAAAAAGGACTGGTTGCAAAATCCATTTTGCATTTTTGGTGTTATTCATGATGCAAGTTAACTCCGCCATGAGACCATTTTTTGTTATCATGCATGTGTCTCAAGCCAGAAAAAAGGAGGAGGGTGTTGTGATGGGCGTGCGGGCCAATAGTATAACTTAGTCACATCACATTACATGAATAAAAACATGAATATCACTACAACTGGGTCATCACCAAGAAACGATGTGTCATCCCTTCGCTTGGGTGGTGTCAATATGCAAGTCGCACTACACTTCATAGGTCTGGGTGTGGCGATAAGTATGCTAAGGCTCCTAGGTTGTCATCTGAAAGCGACGTCCCACCCAAGTGCCCGGGGATGGTGTCAAATATGCGAGGGCGTGATGAGGGTTGAGGTGGTGATAAGAATATAAGATGGAGTTCTGCATTGCGCTATGAGACATGTAACATTAGATCTCTTACACAAAGATCATCTGAGATAGTTGAGGTTATGAGGAGGAGAAATGTTAGCACTATGCATGAGCAAGAAACAAAGTGACTTGCAGAGAAAGCACGAGAGATTAAACCTAGAGATTATAATAGGCTTATAATACGAAATTTTGAATTTAGCTCCCAAAAAAGGATTTCAAATTGAGACTCACATCCTAAATTAGCAGACCAATTTTTTGAATCATGAATTGTATCATATTTAAATTTAAATGATAACTACCAATAACTAAGAAAGCATAACCTAACAACAAAAATAACAGTGATTGTTAAAATATTGTATAGTTAAATGCCTATGTATTTATAAAAAGGACAAACATTTACAGTGAGAGAAAACGCCAATATAAAATTCATCATACCCGAGGTTAAGAAGGCCAGCAACGGTGCTAATACTTATATCGAAGTCCACTTTTGGCTGAACAATGAAACTGCCTTCTCTTATGGGCTATAGAAGGAAAAATTCAAATCAAAAGATCAGAAGAGGGAATAATGATCAGACAATTACTGGAGTAATAAATAATTCAGAAAGTGTCACAATATCACTGAAAATACAAACCTCCCTTATTAACAATGAAAATCTTCCTTCACAAACTCTGACTCTTATACAATCACTTTCTGTTAGCAGGCCATTAGGTATTCCATGAAGACATAAATATATATCAATAAAATTCTGAACAGAACTCGATATCTTGGTACGTTCAAGAATTTCAATAATATCTTGATGTTCCACCTGTCAAAGGAACCCTATAGTAAGAAATATGTTTGTGCAGACACATGGTGGAATTGTGGAAATAGTAATTTATTTCACTTGCCTGCTTACTACTTTTCAGCACAAACAATGAGCTCTCAGGAGAAAGGACAGGGTCAAAATCATTTCTAATTTTTAGCTGCGGTATAAAATAAAAATAAAATAAAAAAGTGTCAGAGCAGGATACCTACCACACAGCTGTGATCTGGACTGCAGACCTTCACTATAACACAAACAGCATTTTTGTATTCTCAAAATAAAAAACATGCTGATGCTATTATTTCACCAGTCTATACAACATCCTGGTGTTACCATCACCACAAGATTGTATATTCAAAGTGTTTCTACAATTCTAGAGCACAATAACTACCCCAAAACATGTTTAAAAAGTGGATAGTACTCCATCAATTTGCTCGAGTATCAGTACTCAATGATTGAACACGGAAAAACATATCCCGCTGAGGGGGAATGAGAGTAGGTCCAAAATCATTTTCTAGAAATCTTTGGAAGCAAAGATTATATTTAATTTGATTAAGGGTCTTTTGGGGATGGAAAAATAATTAGGAAAATGCATTTTCTAGAAATCTTTCTCTAATTCCATCGTTTGCCTCAACCCAAAAAATTGAAGTATTATGTTTGGTTCACATTTTGGAAATGAAAATTATTGCAAAGAACTAAACACAAACTAGAAACAAAACTTAAATAAAACCTAGTATTTAAAACCAAGATCGAAGGCATGGGATAGAGGAACAAATCACACCAAAAAAGAACTCTTTTTATGAAGAAATAATAAAAAACAGCATAAGATGAAATGGCAGGAGTCATCTCATCATAGGTGATACATTAAAAGGACCAAAGGGAAACCTAAAAAAGAAATACCGAAACATAAACACATTTATCACTATATCCCATGGTTTGACATTCAGATAACTAAAACCCTAACAGAGAACAAAAATCGAAAAAGTAATCGAAGTATCAAAGTTGGTCAAATATAGAGACGGGGATAGAAATGACAAAACATTATGGTTGAAGTACCAAAAGCAGATTTTCCATAAGTTTTGATATTATTCATCAAAATAATAGAATGTAAATAAATAATTAGAGATTTTTAAGGTTACATGTGCATGAACAAGATGGGGTTCAATGTGCTTCTGGAACATTGGAAAAACTGTTGTCATAATCTCATTTTGAGACATCAAACAGCCAACTTTACTTTTGTCCCTTTGAACTCTTGAAATGAGATGTGAATGAACACCTCCTACCTGTACCAAAATGATAAATAGATCAAAGGATGTTATCATGTTAACTTTGAAGTTCAAACCCGTGGAAACTATAGTGTCAGCAGATATCCCAGTATCCAACGCCCTATTAAAGGAGTAGTACCAATCATACTTACAACAGCAATCCACAAGTCCAATGATTTTCTAATGTTAGGGTGCAGAGCATAAACACCTTCAAATATAACCTAGATAGCAGGGAAAAAAATCAGGAATTACGACAAAACAAGGTTAAAAATTAATCCAATAACTAGCCCAAGATTTAAACATTGCAGAAGTTTGACAAACATCAAGCAACAGTAGGAACCGTGTCGAAATAACAAACTCTAAGCACATACCACTCCACAGTCTTCAGAAACTTCAATATCCTTCAGGCAACTACGTGTACCAGTTTCCAGGTCAAAGATGGGGACTTTGGTTCTACCGGACTTCCTTATTTCGCTAATATTCTATAGAATCCACGGAAATAAAAGAGTGAGCAATGTGAGGCAAATGTTACGCATTTATACAAGAACGTAAAGGTCTAACAAGCATAAATAGGCTTCGAGGCGCTATGTTTTAGCACCGCGAGCTGCAAATTTCAAAGGTAAAATATTTAATGCTCACATATATTAAATAATTTCATTAAGTACATGAAAATTACAAAAAGTAAAATTAAACTATGTCTTAGTAGCCCATAATAACATCTGTAATTGCATGAGAAAATTTTAAAATTCATTTCATATTCAAATATTTAAATCAACCCATTTGCACAACAGCAAATATGACAAACAAGTCAAATAGAGAAAATAACCATCAAGTAGAATCATATAACAGAGTAGAGAACAGAATATAACACTCAGATAGAGAACAAACATCTAAACTCCATAGGCTTTCTGCTTTCATTAGCTTAAGCATATTATTTTAAAGTATAACTAAAACTACTGTAGTTCTTTTTATCAAAAGCGTGGAGTTCAATTTGGGAAAGTGTTCATATTGGGACAACCCAAAAGGAAAGTGTATCTTACAAAATGGGACGGAGGTAGTACTATAATTTTTTCCTAAATAGGTGTAATTGCTATCATGCTTGGAAAATATTGATATATTGTGGAATTAATACCATCATATTAATGCCAAAATATGGCAATATGATTCAGGAGGGCAGTACTTTACTCATATTTAGAGGGAAGACATAGTATTCCTAGTTGGGGAAACCACATTGTTTTTACTCTTATTTTGGGAAATTTCCCTATGTTGTATCATTTGAATGTTTTAATATCATTGAGACAATTGTTGAATAGATCTCACTTATGTATCCATATCTCAGGATATAATATTACATCTCCATCACACAAAGAGAATGATATATATTCAAAACAGTATAAAAGACCATAGGTCAAAAGCTATATAATAATTACCTTCAACATTAAAGAAAGATCAAGAGAGCAAAAATCATCATACTTGTAGTCTTTTACTTGTCGCGTTTTGTAATAACTTTCAAGGGAAACAACTTCGCAACCAATAATATTAGCCAGTTTACGAGCCAAGGTTTTTTTCCCAGATCCACTAGGACCACCTACATGGACAAGAAGAAGAGATTGAGACCATGCATAACAGTTGCCATAAAAGCCATCACAGTAGCTAGATAAACATATCTAGAATTATGACCATACTATGAAAAAAACTAGAACCTCGACAAGTAATACCCCAAAACCTCAAGCTTTAAGTTGAATACTGTAGGCATTATAGCAGACAAATTGTTGCAGATACAAGCTAGGGAACGCCACAGGCAAAATAGCAAGAGCAAAGGACAATAAAAATAGTGTTTTGTAGAGACACGTTACTCCCCCACCCCCACCCCATTGAGATAATTTCTATTTAATTACTAACTAAATTAACTGGTTCATTATTCATTAAAAAGGGCTAATAACTAGTCCTTTATATAGGAGGGAGAATGACAAATCTCGCTGGCAAAGATCGAGTAAATAAGTTAAACAAATTAAATCAAAGTTACATGCAAGAAATAAATAAACTTGTAGAGAAAGACAAAGTAAATGAAGGGAAATGATTCAATATCAGATACTGGCTAATTAAGCAAATAAGAAAGATTTGGTATGCCACTGGTTGCTGGCTTTTGCACAAGCAGTGTCTTCCTATGAAGGCGTCATCTTTTGATGTCACCAGCACACATCATCACACCCGTCTAGGACATCAAGCTTGAAGGCTGACATCTGTGGTATCCATCACTTCCAAGGATCAAAAGGTAAAACAAAAGGCTGGAAAAAATGCACTGTGCGTCACGAAACTTGGTTGAGGTATGTTGATACTTCATCAGAAGAATGGTCAATGGTGGCATATTGAAGCAACGAGTGATTTAACATTGTCAAAAGAATGGCGGCATATTGAACTTCAGGATTTATCAAACTGATTTGTACTTATAAAATGATACATTTGTCAAAAGAAAACTTTGTGAGATGTGCTCAGCCAAGGAATATCAGGAGAGTCCCAAGCTGCTGCAGACATTCTTAATATTGAATAGCTTTTGTTTTGCAAATTCAACTGCAGGAGCTAAAGTTAGCACCTGAGGAGTTGCTTCCAATTTAGTTGGGGTTGCATTAACAGCAAAGTGGGTGGTGGTGGTGGTGGCAGATTTGTTGGTGGCTTAATCAGCAGTGGGGTGGCTTTTGGCAGCTAGGGCTCAGTAAGGTGGGGAGTACTCAGGGTGGGTGAATCTGTCCTTGCACTGCTTCCGATATAACTACATCCCCTGGTGTTGCTTGCAGTTTGAAAGATGTCCTAGAGGGCACAGAAACAATGTTAAGACGTTAAGACAAGGATGGAGGGTAATAGAGATGTGAGGAGCGGAACAGTGAGACGAAATGAAAGACACAGGATAATTATCATAACACCACCATAGAAGTCTAAAATGGATTTCAAAATCTTCTTTGAAGAGCATCCGCGTCATTTGGGATTCATAACATATCACTTGGTAGTATCAAAGTTTATCTTTTCTGATCATATTGTGTTTTCTTTTTGTTTTTTCTCTGCCAGAATACTTAGTTCTATGTTAGATCAAATCATCGGTTCAATCGTGTCCCTAAATATCTGAGCCTAGGAGTGAGTATAATACGCTTGGAGCATTTGATCTATATGCTTCTTGACGAGGGGTATCTGGTACATAGCTCAAGTTGAACAGCCAGGAAATTTAGAAAACAATTAGGTGGTCAATCATTCACAGCACATACACACAATTCAGATTTGGAAGACTCCATTAAACTCGACATATTTGTTGTTGATTATCTCACCTGTAATGTGTCTATATACATTTGAGGCTATTGTCATCAGTCATCATCTCAAATAAAGAGATATTCAATAACCATCTCAAGTACATATTTCCTTTGCATTTTACTATAGATTTGTGTTGAAATGTAGGAACCTAGGGTTAGTTATATTAGGCTCAATCCAGGATTAGGCCCATTTGGCCCATATATTTTCTATAAGCATGTTCTTCTTCTACCACTACTCTCTTTCCTATTGCTATTTGCCTATCTCTTTCTGCTAGTACTATATTAGATATTGTACTTGAATATCATCAGAAGTAATAGTGTCCTGATACTATCTTCTTCTACATTATTATTTTCCCTGGTTTCCATTATCTAGTGGGTTACAGCATACTAATGCCATCCACTGGCCTCGTATCTCAATATTCAGCATGGTATCAAAGCCTATCTGCTAGACCATTTTATTTTAACTTTTCCCGTGATATACTGGGTTTCATGACTCTCTTCATCTTCCACATGGAAGCTTGGAACATTCCGACGACCCACCAGCTTAAACCTACCACCGTTGTAGCCCTAATGTGCCATCATGTAACATTCTTTGTCTTTCCACCTCAGTGTTTGGAACACATCTACCTGTCTGTGAAACTTCTGATAATGCCTCTACCACCATTAATCCCATCTCTCTCTAGCAATTCAAGAGTACCTTACGTTGTCTCTCCCCACCAACACTGAACAGTGTAGACTCCAGCAAATTTAATGAGGCAATTAATGCTTTACTATCCACCTTCATCCCCATGGTATTTGCTTTGCACCGGGGACCACCTACTCCCACCAGTCCACCATCATGGCACTTACTAAGCATGTGTTATTATTGCAATGACTATTTACATGTTTTATAGAGTATCAATAAAGCAAGGAGGTTCTAGTTGGGCCATCCACAGACTGGCCATGAGTAATAATTACGATGACTTTTCCGTAAAATTAGTCAGTAAAAGGACAAGAAATCAAGATGGAGGAACCCGCAATTGAAATGATTAATCATTTATTCACATTGTCATCAGTACATTGGTGGTTTCCACTAGTTTTCACACTTGGGTAGGCATCACGGTTTGGCCAGACCACTCAGGCATCTTTCTATTTTATCCTCCATGTTATCTTTGCATCATTACTGCAACATTCACACACAAATGAAAGCCATTTGGCATATGTACTAGAGCACTCTTGTGGTGGTGGTCTTATGAGTTTTTAAGGTTCGGTCTTGTCCCTTAGAGCTCTTATCTTCAATCCTGAGAGGCATATTCATGCCGCATATTCATGCCGCATCTTCAATAGCCTCACGTGAAACTAATATTCTTTCCTAAAGCTGCCCCTTATTAGTTTGTCCTAAAGAACTTGCCTTGCTATGTTCTTATAGGATTTTGTTTTCTTTGGCACCATGTGTCCATGCCTTGACACTCAGGTCTCCATTCTCGAATCTTGAGGGTCGTATTCATGATGCATAATTTGAAATCCAACACTTTCACTCTCAGGTTTCACATGTGATGGGTTTATGTGTATATTATGTTCGGAAATTTCTGTTTGGTCTATTCCTATGAGTGGCTACATGTTTGGACATGGTTTGCGTATGAGCTAGCATAATATTCCCTTTGGTGTTATATTATGAACAACTCATGAGTTTTGTGTGATATAGTGATCTCCCCAATTATGTTGTCTTCTGAAATAATTCACAGTACTGTGATATTCCCTTGTTGCTTCCCAGAGAATTCATGTCACTTGCTTACACCTTATAGCTTGAAGGGCAGTAATGAAAAATAAGTACCTAGGTTAGTGGTATTAGCTTATATAATAAGAAATTAAGAAGTAATACAATTCATATTAGAATCTTTTATACTACTAGTTTCTTCCATATTGCTTACCCTATCTAGCAGGAGGCAACTTACTAATGCCATGCCCACCGCTAACCTACATACATCTAAAATCTCAAAATTCACAAATTGAAATAATATTTGGGGAGATGGTAGCAAAGAAAGAATATTGAAGGGAAAAGAGAGAAAGAGAATGATGCAATTCTACCAATTCCAACTACCACTGGCAGACCCTTGTTCTCTAATAAAGCCTACAACAAGCCAAATTTATATTTATCGTTACAAAAATGGCACTCTTCAATATTGACTTTCCATACTACAAAAGTAATGATTATGATATAATACTTACCTGTATTGCTTGGACAGAAAGAATTAACCCTCTATCTAAATCGTATGAATCCGGCAATGGAACAAGTTGGAGGTCATCCCTGGAACAAGATATATTTATGACTTTTTTAATAACAGGACTTCAAAAAATATAGTCACTCAGAGGCTTAAGTGAGGCGCACTGACGCATACATGCGAACAGGTGAGCCATGGGTAAGTAGAGGTTCTGGTGACATGAAACGCCATGTTGCCATAGATGGTTCCATTTTTGATTTGGTTGGAGACCGAGTCCAAGGCTGAGACAAATCATCAAGCCCGCTGACCAGCTTAGGGATCACATGAAGCGGTTTAGGAGTGATTATCAACCTTTCTTGGTTGCTAGTTGATGTAGCATCTGATCCATCAGCCAAAAGAGGTGGTGTATTTAATCGGGGAACCCCTGCAAACGTGAACTGATAAGCTCAGAGAACATAGATGAACAATAAATGAATGTGCGAGTGAGTGTACATACACATGCATACACACAGAGACACATGTGCACACACATATATGTCCACAGGCCAAACTACCATACTACATTCGCACAGAAAATATGAGGAAGTGGATCGCTTTAGAATTTGCTTGTGAATACATTGACTGATGAATGTCTGTGAGGTAATGATAGGGATGTGGGTGTTAGTCTAAATAAAGGAAGTAGATATGGGCAGGTGTATAGGAGAAGGCTTAAATAGTCTACCCGGTTATTAGTTAAAGTTGTTAAGTAACTAATAACCGCCCTTCCGTTAGGGAGGAGTATAAATAAATGATCCTGCAGTAGGTTGGCAGGCTATTTTGTCAATTTTGACTTGGGACTGGGACTTAGGAGTATTATCTCCTTTTGGCTTGTATACGGTGTACCTATGTACTGAGTTTTCTTGGGAAATAAGATAGTGGATTGTTCTCTTAATTCCTTGCTTGAATTACTGGTGATCGTGTGTGGATTACTGGATTGTATATTGTGATCTGTGAATTGTGCTAGGTACTTATCATTGGTATCAGAGCATTCGGTCCTGTGAATGGTAAGCACGAGAAGAAAAATGGACGCACGTGTGGCTGCGATCGAGAAAAAGCTCGATGAATCTAGCACGAGATATGAAGAATTGTTATTGAGGATGCAAGCGGGAATCGATGAATTGAAGAATCAGAACAAGGAGAGATCGCGGAGTAGATCGCACCGATCGACATCTTCTCACCACAGCTCGCATTACAAACATAAGAAGAGAGGAGATAGTTCGAGTGAGTCGGAATACCAATCCGAACATTCCGACGCCAATAGCGAACACCAGTCGCATCGGAATCGCAGGAAACCTCACCCGGTTGGAAGGAAAATCGATCTTCCCCTTTTTAATGGCAAGGATGTTTTCGGTTGGCTTGTGCGGATGAATCGATATTTTCGGCTGAATCAAATCGAAGAAGAAGATAAAATCGATGTTGCGGTGGTGGCCATGGAGGATCAATCGCTTAGTTGGTTCCAATGGTGGGAAGGGCAAGGTCAACGACAGAATTGGACTACCTTCACCAAAGCGTTAGCTCAGCGCTTTCAACCAGATATGGTGGAGGATCCGTTGGGACCTCTCCTCAGTTTAAAGCAGAAGGGAACTGTGCAAGAGTACAGAGATCAATTTGAAACTGCTATAGGGTTTCAAAAACACCTCACGGAAGAAGTTCTTAAGGGAATCTTCAGGAAGGGTTTGAAAAGGGACATCCGAGCTGAATTGAAGCTATTTCCTACGAAGTCCTTGGCAGCAGTTATGAACACAGCCACTTTAATTGATAATAAGAATCTGGAGACTCTTGTTGTGAGAAATAAGGAAGAAGGAAGAAAGAAATCGCAGAATAAAACTCATAATTGGGGAGACGATAGGAGCTGGAAATCCTACAAAATTCCATCAGTATTGGGAACCAAAAGGAGTGAAGACAACAGCCATAATAGTGGTGGAACTGAGCTTAATAAGAGAAATCTAGGTCCCAGATTGTCTCAAGAAGAGCTCATAGAAAGGAGTAAGAAAGGCCTGTGTTTTAAATGTGGAGATAATTGGGGAAAAGGCCATGTTTGTAAGATGAGGAATTACAAAATGGTGCTGGTAGAAAACTCGGAAGGAGAGGAAGCTTCTGATTATGAAGATGATGAAATTGAGAAGGAGCAACACATTATCATGGAGAATAGAACAATGCAGTTGACTGTTCTTAGCAAGGAGGGCATACCTGCTATGAATACTTTCAAAGTTAAAGGATGTTTGGATTTGGGCATAGGTAAACAGATGGTGAGTGTGCTGATTGACACCGGGGCAACCCATAACTTTATATCACAGAAGTTAGTGGAAAAGTTGAAGTTACCTTACAAACCTATCAAAGGTTATAAGGTGCAGATAGGCAATGGGGAGTGTATACCTAATCTGGGGAAATGTGAAAAGATTAGGATGGAGATTCAGGGCAATGAATTGAAGCAGAACTATTATGTGCTAGAGCTGGGGGGCACTGACATTGTTCTGGGAATGGAGTGGTTAGCAGGATTGGGGGATATGGAGGTCAATTTCAGGAACCAGAATCTGAAGTGGGAGTTCCAAGGTGAAATCCATTATATCAAGGGAAGTTCAACTCTGAATCAGATGGAAGTATCTCTGAAATCCATGATCAACATACTACATCAGACTGGTGATGGGTATCTTCTATGTTTAGAAGGACAATTGAAAGGGTTGGAACAAAAAGAAGATGCTGGATTGAATTGGCAGAGTGTCATAGCTGAATTTCCTGAGGTTTTCTCACCAGAACTGAAATTTCCACCAAGAAGGAGCTGTGATCATGCAATCAACATAAAAGAAGGTGCAAATATACCTAATCTCAGACCTTATAGGTACACTTATGATCAGAAGAATGAGATTGAAAGGATCATTGGTGAAATGCTTAAATCTGGAATTATTAGGCATAGTAATAGCCCCTATAGTAGCCCTGTTTTGCTGGCTAAAAAGAAAGATGGAGGGTGGAGATTCTGTGGGGACTATAGGGCCTTGAATAAGATTACTATACCTAATAAGTTTCCTATTCCGGTGATAGAGGAATTGTTGGATGAACTGGGAGGTGCCAAAATCTTTTCTAAGCTGGATCTTAAGTCTGGGTATCATCAAATAAGAATGAAGGATAGTGACTCGCATAAAACTGCTTTTAGAACACATGAGGGTCACTATGAATATCTAGTTATGCCCTTTGGACTGACTAATGCACCTGCTACCTTTCAAGCACTCATGAATGAAGTTTTGAGGCCCTTTCTAAGAAAATTTTCTTTGGTTTTCTTTGATGATATACTCATTTATAGTAAAACCAAACTGGAACATGAGCAACACTTGAGAAAGGTCTTGGAAGCATTAAAACAGAATAAACTTGTGGTGAACCAGAAGAAATGCTCATTTGGCCAACAAAAATTGATCTACCTAGGTCATATTATTTCTGAGAAAGGGGTGGCTGCAGATCCTAGCAAGATAGAAGCAATGAGCAAGTGGACAGTTCCTAAGGACCTAAAAGAATTGAGGGGGTTCTTAGGGTTAACAGGTTATTACAGGAGATTCGTAAAGGGATATAGTCATATTGCTGCACCATTGACTTCATTGCTGAAGAAGGATGGGTTTAAGTGGGATAGCAAGGCAGAAAGGGCTTTTGAGAAATTAAAGGGTGCTATGATCTCTGTGCCCGTTCTAAGAGTCCCAGATTTCAATAAAGTTTTTGTGGTAGAGACAGATGCTTCTGGAAGAGGATTGGGGGCTGTTCTTATGCAAGATGGTGGTCCCATAGCTTATATGAGCAAGGAATTGGCTCCTAAACATTTGGTGAAATCAGTTTATGAAAAAGAGCTAATGGCCATTGTGTTTGCTGTCCAAAAGTGGAGGCCTTACCTATTGGGAAGAAGATTTGAGATCCACACAGATCAAAAAAGTTTAAAATATCTAACTGAGCAAAGGGTGATGGGAGAGGATCAACAGAAATGGATTGCCAAGCTAATGGGGTACAATTTCACAATTGTATACAAGCCTGGTGTGGAGAACAAAGCAGCTGATGCACTTTCCAGAAAGTCTACCCACTCAGCACTATCTATTGTGACATGTCAAGAATGGGAAGGGTTGGAGGATGAACTGCAGCAGGATGATGTTTGTAAAGAGTTAATACAGAAGTTGATTGAACAGCCAGATAGATGATAGGGATGTGGGTGTTAGTCTAAATAAAGGAAGTAGATATGGGCAGGTGTATAGGAGAAGGCTTAAATAGTCTACCCGGTTATTAGTTAAAGTTGTTAAGTAACTAATAACCGCCCTTCCGTTAGGGAGGAGTATAAATAAATGATCCTGCAGTAGGTTGGCAGGCTATTTTGTCAATTTTGACTTGGGACTGGGACTTAGGAGTATTATCTCCTTTTGGCTTGTATACGGTGTACCTATGTACTGAGTTTTCTTGGGAAATAAGATAGTGGATTGTTCTCTTAATTCCTTGCTTGAATTACTGGTGATCGTGTGTGGATTACTGGATTGTATATTGTGATCTGTGAATTGTGCTAGGTACTTATCATTGGTATCAGAGCATTCGGTCCTGTGAATGGTAAGCACGAGAAGAAAAATGGACGAACGTGTGGCTGCGATCGAGAAAAAGCTCGATGAATCTAGCACGAGATATGAAGAATTGTTATTGAGGATGCAAGCGGGAATCGATGAATTGAAGAATCAGAACAAGGAGAGATCGCGGAGTAGATCGCACCGATCGACATCTTCTCACCACAGCTCGCATTACAAACATAAGAAGAGAGGAGATAGTTCGAGTGAGTCGGAATACCAATCCGAACATTCCGACGCCAATAGCGAACACCAGTCGCATCGGAATCGCAGGAAACCTCACCCGGTTGGAAGGAAAATCGATCTTCCCCTTTTTAATGGCAAGGATGTTTTCGGTTGGCTTGTGCGGATGAATCGATATTTTCGGCTGAATCAAATCGAAGAAGAAGATAAAATCGATGTTGCGGTGGTGGCCATGGAGGATCAATCGCTTAGTTGGTTCCAATGGTGGGAAGGGCAAGGTCAACGACAGAATTGGACTACCTTCACCAAAGCGTTAGCTCAGCGCTTTCAACCAGATATGGTGGAGGATCCGTTGGGACCTCTCCTCAGTTTAAAGCAGAAGGGAACTGTGCAAGAGTACAGAGATCAATTTGAAACTGCTATAGGGTTTCAAAAACACCTCACGGAAGAAGTTCTTAAGGGAATCTTCAGGAAGGGTTTGAAAAGGGACATCCGAGCTGAATTGAAGCTATTTCCTACGAAGTCCTTGGCAGCAGTTATGAACACAGCCACTTTAATTGATAATAAGAATCTGGAGACTCTTGTTGTGAGAAATAAGGAAGAAGGAAGAAAGAAATCGCAGAATAAAACTCATAATTGGGGAGACGATAGGAGCTGGAAATCCTACAAAATTCCATCAGTATTGGGAACCAAAAGGAGTGAAGACAACAGCCATAATAGTGGTGGAACTGAGCTTAATAAGAGAAATCTAGGTCCCAGATTGTCTCAAGAAGAGCTCATAGAAAGGAGTAAGAAAGGCCTGTGTTTTAAATGTGGAGATAATTGGGGAAAAGGCCATGTTTGTAAGATGAGGAATTACAAAATGGTGCTGGTAGAAAACTCGGAAGGAGAGGAAGCTTCTGATTATGAAGATGATGAAATTGAGAAGGAGCAACACATTATCATGGAGAATAGAACAATGCAGTTGACTGTTCTTAGCAAGGAGGGCATACCTGCTATGAATACTTTCAAAGTTAAAGGATGTTTGGATTTGGGCATAGGTAAACAGATGGTGAGTGTGCTGATTGACACCGGGGCAACCCATAACTTTATATCACAGAAGTTAGTGGAAAAGTTGAAGTTACCTTACAAACCTATCAAAGGTTATAAGGTGCAGATAGGCAATGGGGAGTGTATACCTAATCTGGGGAAATGTGAAAAGATTAGGATGGAGATTCAGGGCAATGAATTGAAGCAGAACTATTATGTGCTAGAGCTGGGGGGCACTGACATTGTTCTGGGAATGGAATGGTTAGCAGGATTGGGGGATATGGAGGTCAATTTCAGGAACCAGAATCTGAAGTGGGAGTTCCAAGGTGAAATCCATTATATCAAGGGAAGTTCAACTCTGAATCAGATGGAAGTATCTCTGAAATCCATGATCAACATACTACATCAGACTGGTGATGGGTATCTTCTATGTTTAGAAGGACAATTGAAAGGGTTGGAACAAAAAGAAGATGCTGGATTGAATTGGCAGAGTGTCATAGCTGAATTTCCTGAGGTTTTCTCACCAGAACTGAAATTTCCACCAAGAAGGAGCTGTGATCATGCAATCAACATAAAAGAAGGTGCAAATATACCTAATCTCAGACCTTATAGGTACACTTATGATCAGAAGAATGAGATTGAAAGGATCATTGGTGAAATGCTTAAATCTGGAATTATTAGGCATAGTAATAGCCCCTATAGTAGCCCTGTTTTGCTGGCTAAAAAGAAAGATGGAGGGTGGAGATTCTGTGGGGACTATAGGGCCTTGAATAAGATTACTATACCTAATAAGTTTCCTATTCCGGTGATAGAGGAATTGTTGGATGAACTGGGAGGTGCCAAAATCTTTTCTAAGCTGGATCTTAAGTCTGGGTATCATCAAATAAGAATGAAGGATAGTGACTCGCATAAAACTGCTTTTAGAACACATGAGGGTCACTATGAATATCTAGTTATGCCCTTTGGACTGACTAATGCACCTGCTACCTTTCAAGCACTCATGAATGAAGTTTTGAGGCCCTTTCTAAGAAAATTTTCTTTGGTTTTCTTTGATGATATACTCATTTATAGTAAAACCAAACTGGAACATGAGCAACACTTGAGAAAGGTCTTGGAAGCATTAAAACAGAATAAACTTGTGGTGAACCAGAAGAAATGCTCATTTGGCCAACAAAAATTGATCTACCTAGGTCATATTATTTCTGAGAAAGGGGTGGCTGCAGATCCTAGCAAGATAGAAGCAATGAGCAAGTGGACAGTTCCTAAGGACCTAAAAGAATTGAGGGGGTTCTTAGGGTTAACAGGTTATTACAGGAGATTCGTAAAGGGATATAGTCATATTGCTGCACCATTGACTTCATTGCTGAAGAAGGATGGGTTTAAGTGGGATAGCAAGGCAGAAAGGGCTTTTGAGGAATTAAAGGGTGCTATGATCTCTGTGCCCGTTCTAAGAGTCCCAGATTTCAATAAAGTTTTTGTGGTAGAGACAGATGCTTCTGGAAGAGGATTGGGGGCTGTTCTTGTGCAAGATGGTGGTCCCATAGCTTATATGAGCAAGGAATTGGCTCCTAAACATTTGGTGAAATCAGTTTATGAAAAAGAGCTAATGGCCATTGTGTTTGCTGTCCAAAAGTGGAGGCCTTACCTATTGGGAAGAAGATTTGAGATCCACACAGATCAAAAAAGTTTAAAATATCTAACTGAGCAAAGGGTGATGGGAGAGGATCAACAGAAATGGATTGCCAAGCTAATGGGGTACAATTTCACAATTGTATACAAGCCTGGTGTGGAGAACAAAGCAGCTGATGCACTTTCCAGAAAGTCTACCCACTCAGCACTATCTATTGTGACATGTCAAGAATGGGAAGGGTTGGAGGATGAACTGCAGCAGGATGATGTTTGTAAAGAGTTAATACAGAAGTTGATTGAACAGCCAGATAGATATCCAGATTATAAGATGAAGGGAGGCATCATATATTACAAAGGAAGGATGATGTTGCCTAAAGGGTCAAGCAGGGTGAAGAGCATACTCCAGGAATACCATGATTCTGCAGTTGGGGGACATTCAGGTTACTTCAGGGACTCTTAAAAGGATTTCAGCATTATTTCATTGGGTAGGGATGAGAAAGGATATCAAAGACTACATTCTGGGATGTGAGGTATGCCAAAGGAATAAGTATGAGGCCCTGAAACCTGCAGGGCTGCTGCAGCCTCTGCCTATTCCTCAACAAATTTGGGCTGATATTAGTATGGATTTCATAAGTGGCCTACCCAAATCACAAGGGAAAGATGTGATTTTAGTGGTGGTGGATAGACTGACAAAGTTTGCTCATTTCATACCCTTGACTCATCCATTTAATGCTAAGGGGGTAGCAGAAGTTTTTGTACAAGAAGTGGTCAAAATTCATGGTTTTCCCAAGACTATTGTCAGTGATCGAGATAGCCTGTTCCTTAGTTCGTTTTGGACAGAATTGTTCAGATTGGTGGGCACCCAATTAAGATACAGTACTGCTTACCATCCCCAAAGTGATGGACAAACTGAAATCGTGAATAGATGCTTGGAAACCTATTTGAGGTGTGTTACTGGGAAGAAGCCAAGGCAATGGGTGAAATGGCTTCCATGGGCAGAATATTGGTTCAATACTAATTATCACAGTTCCCTCAAATGCACTCCATTTCAGGCCTTATTTGGTCAGGAACCTCCTCCTATCATTAGGGGTGATGTGAGTTTGACTGCAGTAGAAGAGGTGGCTAGATTGACTGCAGAAAGAAATTCTATGTTGAAAGAGTTGAAAGAAAATTTGTCCAAGGCTCAAAATTTGATGAAGCAGCAGGCAGATAAGCATAGAAGGGAGATAAAACTGGAAGTTGGAGATATGGTGTTCTTGAAGATCCAACCTTATAAGATGAAGACACTTGCTAAAAGAGTCAATCAGAAGCTCAGTCCTAGATATTATGGGCCTTATGAGGTGGTGGAGAAACTTAACGCAGTGGCTTTCAAGCTAAAATTACCAGAGGGGAGCAGAATACATCCTGTATTTCATGTGTCCTTGCTTAAGAAGGTGCTTAAGTCTACTGTGACCTTTCAGAGTCTTCCACCTTGTCTTACTGAGGAGTGTGAGTTGCAAGTAAAACCTGAAGCGGTGAAGAGTAGCAGACTTAATCAAGAGGGGAAACAAGAGGTTCTAATTCATTGGCAAGATCTACCAGATTTTGAGGACTCATGGGAGGAACTGCAGACTATTCAGAACCAGTTCCCTGAATTTCAACTTGGGGACAAGTTGATTCTCCAAGAAGGGGGTATTGATAGGGATGTGGGTGTTAGTCTAAATAAAGGAAGTAGATATGGGCAGGTGTATAGGAGAAGGCTTAAATAGTCTACCCGGTTATTAGTTAAAGTTGTTAAGTAACTAATAACCGCCCTTCCGTTAGGGAGGAGTATAAATAAATGATCCTGCAGTAGGTTGGCAGGCTATTTTGTCAATTTTGACTTGGGACTGGGACTTAGGAGTATTATCTCCTTTTGGCTTGTATACGGTGTACCTATGTACTGAGTTTTCTTGGGAAATAAGATAGTGGATTGTTCTCTTAATTCCTTGCTTGAATTACCGGTGATCGTGTGTGGATTACTGGATTGTATATTGTGATCTGTGAATTGTGCTAGGTACTTATCAATAGATATCCAGATTATAAGATGAAGGGAGGCATCATATATTACAAAGGAAGGATGATGTTGCCTAAAGGGTCAAGCAGGGTGAAGAGCATACTCCAGGAATACCATGATTCTGCAGTTGGGGGACATTCAGGTTACTTCAGGGACTCTTAAAAGGATTTCAGCATTATTTCATTTGGTAGGGATGAGAAAGGATATCAAAGACTACATTCTGGGATGTGAGGTATGCCAAAGGAATAAGTATGAGGCCCTGAAACCTGCAGGGCTGCTGCAGCCTCTGCCTATTCCTCAACAAATTTGGGCTGATATTAGTATGGATTTCATAAGTGGCCTACCCAAATCACAAGGGAAAGATGTGATTTTAGTGGTGGTGGATAGACTGACAAAGTTTGCTCATTTCATACCCTTGACTCATCCATTTAATGCTAAGGGGGTAGCAGAAGTTTTTGTACAAGAAGTGGTCAAAATTCATGGTTTTCCCAAGACTATTGTCAGTGATCGAGATAGCCTGTTCCTTAGTTCGTTTTGGACAGAATTGTTCAGATTGGTGGGCACCCAATTAAGATACAGTACTGCTTACCATCCCCAAAGTGATGGACAAACTGAAATCGTGAATAGATGCTTGGAAACCTATTTGAGGTGTGTTACTGGGAAGAAGCCAAGGCAATGGGTGAAATGGCTTCCATGGGCAGAATATTGGTTCAATACTAATTATCACAGTTCCCTCAAATGCACTCCATTTCAGGCCTTATTTGGTCAGGAACCTCCTCCTGTCATTAGGGGTGATGTGAGTTTGACTGCAGTAGAAGAGGTGGCTAGATTGACTGCAGAAAGAAATTCTATGTTGAAAGAGTTGAAAGAAAATTTGTCCAAGGCTCAAAATTTGATGAAGCAGCAGGCAGATAAGCATAGAAGGGAGATAAAACTGGAAGTTGGAGATATGGTGTTCTTGAAGATCCAACCTTATAAGATGAAGACACTTGCTAAAAGAGTCAATCAGAAGCTCAGTCCTAGATATTATGGGCCTTATGAGGTGGTGGAGAAACTTAACGCAGTGGCTTTCAAGCTAAAATTACCAGAGGGGAGCAGAATACATCCTGTATTTCATGTGTCCTTGCTTAAGAAGGTGCTTAAGTCTACTGTGACCTTTCAGAGTCTTCCACCTTGTCTTACTGAGGAGTGTGAGTTGCAAGTAAAACCTGAAGCGGTGAAGAGTAGCAGACTTAATCAAGAGGGGAAACAAGAGGTTCTAATTCATTGGCAAGATCTACCAGATTTTGAGGACTCATGGGAGGAACTGCAGACTATTCAGAACCAGTTCCCTGAATTTCAACTTGGGGACAAGTTGATTCTCCAAGAAGGGGGTATTGATAGGGATGTGGGTGTTAGTCTAAATAAAGGAAGTAGATATGGGCAGGTGTATAGGAGAAGGCTTAAATAGTCTACCCGGTTATTAGTTAAAGTTGTTAAGTAACTAATAACCGCCCTTCCGTTAGGGAGGAGTATAAATAAATGATCCTGCAGTAGGTTGGCAGGCTATTTTGTCAATTTTGACTTGGGACTGGGACTTAGGAGTATTATCTCCTTTTGGCTTGTATACGGTGTACCTATGTACTGAGTTTTCTTGGGAAATAAGATAGTGGATTGTTCTCTTAATTCCTTGCTTGAATTACTGGTGATCGTGTGTGGATTACTGGATTGTATATTGTGATCTGTGAATTGTGCTAGGTACTTATCAGGTAATATTAAACCCATCCTCAAAAGCTGATGAGTGGTTCTTATTTTTTTGTACTTTCATGAACAACAAATGGCTAGCACGTGAAGAGGCTTGGGATGAGATAATAGAAGTGTGAACACAGATATATGGAGTAAATGATGCAAGGAAATGAGTAACAATAGATAACACAAGGAGATAGAATGCTCGCTCATACCACAAAAATTATTAATTACAGTTCATGAAAGATGGAGATGGACTGTATGAATTATAAATGTGTTTCGTTACTCCTGTAGTTTATAAAGTTTTTTCTGCTTGAGTTTTGATAGTGTGTGGCATATTTTATACATATGACTATGTTGCCCACAATTGTGCTTCATGTAAAAATAATAAACTAACATGGTGAGAGGCTAACTCCGAATCTCTTGTACATAAGCGTCCAAAAGTGCTTGTTGACACAGATGCTTTTATGTGCAGCTACTCCTGTGGCTTATTAACTTTTTATGAGTGTTTTTAATGATTTTTTGCAAATTTTATCTAATATCAACAGGAACATTCTGTCCACAAGACCACAACTGCTGTTATTGATAAACAATCCATAAACTTCCTTATACTTTCCATTCCAACAGAGTGGTTCGCACAACTGCCTACTCTCTGTAGCATAGAAATCAAATATTTGAACAGACGTGGACAAAGAGAAGTGGAATTATGACCAGTGAAGAAGATCGCAAAATTAAAAAATGTCCATTCACTAAAGCATAAGGTACCACTTTTAATTACCTAATAGTGCCTTGTCATCAAAACACAGATCAGGATTTAGGGTAAAGCAGTCCAGCCAGAAGATTACAAGCTAAATTGCTAAAACCCATAGATGGGACTAAACCACCATCAGTTGATTATACTAAGATGAGTACTATATGACCAGGTCCTCCTTAGGGACAACTAAATACTGATCATGAACTGGAAATGATGAAGATAACTCAATGCTTGAATTAACCAGCGGAAAAGAAATGCATGTATTCTAAGCTCAACTTTATAATAACAACAACAACAATAAGAAGAAGAAGAAGAAGAAGACGAAAAAGATGAATAATTACTCTTACTATGATTATAATAGAAAATAATGATATCATAACATTTGCTTCGAAATAAAACCTTTTGTCTCCATAATCATTTCAAGATAGGATTTCGTAATCCAAGGACCATTAACACCCATCCTCGATGCTTCAGCTCCAACCATCTGCAAAAGAAAGATGTACCCATTGATATTGTCCACATCCAAAATAACAATGTCCATGAACAAGAAAGATGAGTTTGCTGTCATCAGCTACAGCACACAATGCAACCAATGGTTACACATTTATAGTTTCTACAAAACACGATGTTTAATCATTCAGAACTTAAGCTTCTGGTCAAAACCCATGATTCACTTTGAGCATTATGTCTCTGTGAACTTTGGCTGTAATCCTAAAATATTATTTTAGTTCGGCGATGACATTGACTTTTCTTGCAAAGGCTCTTACAAGCTCATAGTCCAACAGTCCATGCAATAAATACACAGAAGACCATATAGAAGAGGACGGCTCAATAAATATCACATTTTTCAATGTGTCCAGTAGCTTATGAATTGTATCTAACTGAAGACAACCACATTAGAAAATAACAGTGAGACAGTTTGATATTTGGTGTGAAAAATTTCAAGATTAAAAGAATTACTATGTTAATGTCATGACTCGTGTACATCACGCGGACAGCCAGTACAACTAAAATGACCAGAAAGAATTCTTTAGGGTGTCTCAGCTCTGATGTTTATAAAGTTTAACAACAGCTACAAAGTAACTTCTATTATTCAACAACAATAAAGATTTTTGAAAATATCCATGAGCAAAAATGGGAAAAAAACTGATTCTCTGGAAGGAAAGGAGAAAGTTATTACCTCTATGTGGAAAATAAGAGAACCTATAGAAAATTAGTGAGGAAGAAAAACAAATCTGTACCTTTCTATCTGACCCTCTCAAGACCATGTAAGTCTCCCCAAGTGTATCAATCGTTTCTAGTGAAACAGAAAATCCACCCTCGCTGACAGAGGTTGACACTCGTTTATAGCTGACAACAACAGTATACCCCAGAGCAAGTAAACCACCCAGGGTCATCCGTCCAACCTTTAATAAATCACAAAAGGATCAGAATGAAAGAAAGGCAAGCTGAACACAATGATTGATGCTAAATTTTAGTTACACACTAGTCCACTTCCACAGATTTAAATAGGCATCAAAGACGGATAGGATTACGAATGGTCAGGGGTAATATAAATGTGAGGTCTCTTCACAAAGGCATTACACCATAAAAATGTCCAATCAATGAACTGACTAAAAAGATAAATCGTGACTTCCCCAGAGAAACAAAAAGTGAATTAATATTGTTCCTCAGTTACAAATAATTTCAACTAATATTTCCTGAATGCTCAAAGCAAATAACTCATGTTTGAAAGATCTGCTTCAGGAGTTATAATCTACCATCATCTATACACATATAAGTACACATATATATACAAATATGCACATATATGTTTTTATTCTGTATATATAGGGAGTGGTTCCAATGAGAACCATGCACTTTTAACACAATTTGGTGCACTATGCGGCGAATCTATTACACTTTTTAAACTTTGGTAAAAACATGCCAACATCAAATAATTGTGGTGGCAGAATCGTAAATTGACTCACGATCCAGATCGCCCCTCCAGCTAGCCTCTTTTGTCCGAACTATTTGAAGAGCAATTTCTAGATTTACATATTCCTTCCAGTCGAGTCTTGAAAAGCACTCACAAGAGGAAGCTGATTTTCCTCTTTTCTCTTCAAATCTTCTTTCCGAATTTTCGAACCGGTGGAAGCAACAAAGGGAAGAAGAAGAAGAAGAAAAATGTAGAAGTCATGTTCTGTTAAAACGAAAGCATAAGTAGAATAGATTATGAGAAACTTGTAACAAATCCATGGTATATGTCGTAAGAATGAAAACAAAGAAAGACGAAGAAAAAAATTTAAGACGAAGAAGAAAGATAAATGGGTAATGGGTATACGTGCATGGACAAGAAGTGATTCAAAAGACATGGCAGGGTATTACCCCATAGATCGGAAGGACTATGAGTAAGGGTATTAATGTCCATGTGTACAACAGTTATTGCCTTAAAAGGAAATGCTGCAATTATTTTGAAACTGCCAAAAGAGGAAAGTGTTGCAATTAAAAAAGAACGGAGGAAGTATATACTATCGTATACTTTTTTTATATAGGTTCTTCATTTTGGAATTCCAATCACTCTTGTGAAATCAGATGCCGCGAACACTGTTCCAATACTAGCTGAGTTTTTCCCCACATGGAGAACAATCCGCACACATATGAGTCACAATACTTTTTCAAGACCTTCAAAGTAACTCGTGATAGATTTTTTGCGGGCAAACATGTATTCTACAAAGTAAGATCAATCCTCTGATCTGAAGTGTCAATATGAACTGTCTAAGATCTTATATTTCCATTTACTATTGTATACATAGTATTTAACTTACGTTAGATAAATACTTATAAATGTCTCTCATTGTTTGGCCAGGTTAAACAACATGAGTAGTATATAAAGGGGCCCGCCTGCCCGCCCATCCATCTGTACAATACATACATACATGAGGCATAGTTATCCGTGATGTTTTAGATGTTATTGTATCCTTCAATCTATTAAAAATAATCACTCACATGATTATACGCTCAAGAACTCGACTCAACCACTTCAATACTATGTAGTAGATTATTTCAGTCACATCAATAAAAAGCTCACCAGGCACACCACAATATTACAAGTTAGTGTTTACATTCTTTTCACTATTATAGTACTAGACTAGACATATAATTGGAGTAAACTAGTCACAATTGGGGTTAGAGTAAACAGTATTCTGTGATAATGAAGAGCTACCCAAGCACCATATCGCTTCAAAATCCCAGAACTGAACACCCAAAAATGATAACACTTGTGGCATCTTAACATCAGAAAAGATAAGCAGACATAAATAGTAGACACAGAAGATCATTAGCTGTGTATGCAAGATTAAAATGCATTGTCAAAAGATATCTGACCTCAAACTCTGCTTTTGGCCGAATAATGAAATATTTGTCAACAATTCGTTGGTCACCTAGAGATAGATAGTATCGGGTTCCCGATTGCCGCACCTTAATCCAATCATTTATTCTTGCTTCTTCACTTGCAGATGGAGGTCGAAGGTACATTTCAATGAAACTGAAAGCAAACGTCCAAAAGATGTAATCTTAAAACTAAAAAGTAGAAGAATAAAACTGTAAAATAATTTATAACCCCTTAAAATAATTAAGGCTATTAGGTATAGAACACACTTATCTATCTGGGCATCCTTCCCTTGAAAAATGTGCAACATAAGTTGACATTCAGGCTGCAAAAAGCATAAATAGTCAGGAAATTGAGCTAGGAATTAAAAGCTTCAGATAGACTCCACTAAAAAGACAACACTAGCACATAATAGAGGTGTATCATTAATCTTTATCATTACAGATGGTAACATTATGAAGGGAAAAAATAAGCATGGCGCCCAGTTGTCACATAGAATCATACAAGATAGTTTAGCCATCCATTAATAACTCGGTAGGAACTATGTGTACAATAACATGATTCATCAACATAAGTACATGATCAATAAAAAAGCCAACTGAAGTAGTGATATTTCTTAGTTCAAGCAAAGTCCAACTCAGAAAAAGATTGAGCTAAATTTGATATCTTCAGTAAACATTCATAAATCCCATTTCTCAAAGCATCAAAGAATTTGTATCCCCGAATACCGAAGGAAACGTAAAAATGTCTTCCTCAAGTATCATTTAATATGCAATAATATGTATTGTTCTCTTTTATTTATACAAACAAAAAGTATAACAATGATTCTCATGAAAAGGTTTGGGGTTCCTCCATAAATATGATAGACTGCTCATATATGTTTTCTGGAAATATTTTGGGGAAAAACAGGATTTTTTTTCATTACAGCATTTCAAGCAGCCAAATAAATTTACTCTCAGGACAAACAGAAAAGGAGAAAATGTCAAAGGTGAGAATTACTTTAAACGCTACTTCAAAATAAAATGTTACAGCAAATTATGTCATTCATCATCGTCATCATCATTACCCCAGTGCCACAAAGGCTCCCACCTACGGTGGGGTGGGGGGGTCGGATGTACGCAGTCTTACCCATGTACTAAAGCAAAGGGAGACTGTTTCCAAATGACCCATAGTGAAAAACGCGTCGAAAATTGCATAGACTGACAGTTACTTCATAACAAAGAAGCGCAGACAGCAAATTATGTCTTTAAAAGAAATAATTTGCATCCACAAAGATTAATGGTTTAGAAATTCCATTTGGAAATTAAATGGCATTGAGTTTTATTGCACCTCACTTCTGCACTTTAGCTTGTAGATTGGCTCTCTAAATGATGAAATAAAGCTGTTGTTAATTCTGATCTGTCCAACATGCAGAATATATATTACAAATTTACAACCATTAAAGGAAAAATAACATCAAATACTTTCACTGGTGAACTGGACGCTTGAAAGTCGGAGCTTTACCTGTGCATGATGAAGGTCCGGTTCAATGTGTTTTCTAAAAAGTGGGAAGATGCTGTCAATCAGGGAATCAAGTGAACGAGAATCCCCAATATCATATTGCACTTTGGAAAGCAGACTAAAGTGGACACCCCCAACCTAAGTATGCACATTTAATTTAATGTAATTCATTTGACACAACTAAAACTACTTTTAGTTTTTCAGTAATCCCCCATCCACACCACCACCAAAGGAATTTGAAGCACAAATATTTCAAGACGATGAAAAATAGAATGTGAAGAATGGTATGATACCACAGCAACCCGTATATCTAGCAAGCAGCGCAATCTTGCATGCAGAGCATAAGCACCATCAACTATTACCTAAAATTAAACATTAAAGCATGATACATTTGTTGGTTAAAGTAATAGAAGAAGAAGCATAGACTCTTACCACTCCAAATGAACTGCTTTTTATTTCTTTGGAACCCATTCGTTTTCGCCCTTGAAAATCGTACACTGGGCTATGTGTATCATGGCCATTTATGAGATCCTATTAAAATCATAAACAAGTTATAGAAGTTTAAATAACAGATCACGGTTTTGATGAATCGCATTGGCAATTATCCCTGTGCTTTACAATTTCAGCTATTATGCACGCAGGTAAACCAAAGACTCATAGTTTTCTTTCATTACTACATTTGCTGCAATTGTATAATTATTATAGAATATTAAGTACTAATAGCACAGACAAACCCGCCAACTTTGCGCACAATGCCTTAAATGTGATACAAGTTGAACCAATTTCTAGAGGAAAACTTCATGTGACAATTGAAGTTTTCTGTATATTATTATAGATAGATCTATCTTTTACAAGTACAGACCTATATATATATATATATATATATATACACACACTGGCTAAATACCGGAAGTGTCTATTCAGTACTCTAGGTGACTGTCTGAATACTAAAACATATAAGAATACAAACTGAAAAGACAACAAGTATTAATTAAAACCCGAAGCACTAAAGACTAATAATTACAGTAATAATAAGGAAAGTAATTCCTAGACTAATGAAGTATCTACGTTTTATCAACAACAATAAAGGTATACCTCAAGATTCTGGACAAGAAGATCAAAGTCTATTAAATCCAATTCATTGCCTTCATCAATCCCGGTGCTATAATTCTCCATTGATATGACAACACAACCAATCACAGATGCCACTTTCTCTGCTAAGCTTCAGAAATCATTTAATGTGCTCTAAGAATTTCTTTAATAAGTTCAAATCCAACAACACACATTAGAGAAATGATCTCCAGATGTGAAGTAGTATCAAAATTATATATATATATATATAATAATTTTATTACATCATATATTATTATTATTTGAACGAACAACCCCTTAAAGCAAAACTATATTACTTAATCTCTAACTCGAATTCAAGAAAGTAAAAAATAAAAAAATGTGAGGTACAATATAAAGTACTATAAAAAGAAATGTTACCTAGTTTTCCCTGAACCACTGGGCCCTCCTATACCAACAACTACCAAGCCATCTTTCTTCAACCTTAGCTCTTGTATAGATTTTACCAACAAGTAATAACCGTGATCAAAAGACTGCAAATTTCAGGAAATATGTGGTCAGGATTTTATATGAAACTTGTCTTCACTCTGCACCGAATACTGCATAAAATACAGGACTAACTGGTCTTTGAAATGTGCTTCAAGTTTCTAAATCCTAAATTAAAGTTTATTGAAGCAAATAAAGTACTACCTCTGTCCCGTTGAAAGGTTCTCATGGCAAAACGACACGATTATTTAGATAATAATTGAATAAGGTAGTTCGAGTATATTTTGAGAAATAATTTTAATAGGTAAATAATATAATGGGGTTAGTGTTGATAACTGTGATGTTATAAATATATTATTTTTAATATTTATTGACTAATTTGTCATTTAAGATTGTTAATTGTTTCCTAAAATGGAAATGGGAACCTTTATATGGGATGTCCAAAAAAATAAAAGTAGGAACATGTCTATGGGACGGGAGTACAAGAGATTATTTACAACATTAAAACAAAAAATAGCAAATCATCAGAAATATTGCCATAAGCACCACAGAAAGATACCCATTACATATTTAGGCAATTGACGCACTGAAAAAGAAAATAGAAAAAAGTAAACTGAGAGAATTAAATTTCACATACCACATGAAGAGGAAGTGATTGAAGAATGGAAGAAGTAGAAGAAGAAGTTGAAGGCTGCTGCTGGTAAAAATCACGGCCACCTTCTTGGAAAACTCGCTGAACTACATTGTCCATACCTACAATAACTTCAAAAAAAATAGTAAGCATGCATACCAAATTTCTAGTATGACTAGTTTTAGGCAGGCGTGAATTGCAATGCCCAAGACAAAATCTGGTGCAATAACATGCCCATTGTTAAAATTTGGCAAAGGGATAGTCAAAAGTGAGCAAGTACTAAAGAGAGAGAAGATAGTCAAAAGCCGGAATCTTATTCTAACGGAGGTGAACTATGCTAGTCAAGACATGTATCAAACACTGAGCTACAATCCAGAGTAACATAAATCCAGATTATCAATAGAGAAGCATGAATCTTAATCTAATGGAGGTTAAATATGCTACTCGTGACATTATCAAACACGAGCCACAATCCAATTCTGAAAATCGAATGTTTTTGCCTGCAGCCCAAAGCTGCAAAATTATCCAGACATAGGCTAATCCTTGGGTACAGATTTTGCATGTTTTCTGAGCTATAGCTTTTGGAATCTATTGCTCTTGCTAATGGCAGGCGCTTCACATAAAGTAGTGACGAATTGATTTCATATCATAACAACTGTCACAATAACTAGTTCTTGAGAACACTGACAGCTCGGATTAGGAATTTAGGAGGTTGCGAAAATGGTTCAGGTAAGGGAATATGAAAGGGCAGACCTCAGTGCCAGATGGCCAGATTCGAGAGCGAATGCGGAATTAGTAGAAGAAATTGAAGATTACACCACGGTAGTCTTTACGCCCGGAGGGGCGAAGATCAACAACTGAGGCGACGAGAAGATCCACAGTAGCAGAATCCAAGCAAAAACATTTCTTAAACATTAAGCCATTGCGGTTACAGGTGTCTCAACAAAATCCATTTTAGGTGGTTGCCAGGTGCCCAGTTGGTGCAATTTTCTGTGTGATTTTGATAATAATGCGAATTTATTACCCCGTAGTACTTCGTATCTGTTTAAAATCATCAAAATATGACATATGTGAATGTCCATCCTTGTAATCAGGACACTAATCAAATTTCAATCCTTGTAATAGGACAGATGTTTAGGTTTAATATTGCCAGCAGAATGTGTAGAAATTCTCCCTGATGATTCATCACCAAGCCCAACTAGTATAAATAGGGCTTGATCAAACCCTTGTAAATTCATTCAAAAATTCAAGCAATTCAGAAACTCAGAAAATTTCAGAGATTATTAAGAAGAAGTTATTCAGAGCTTATTTATAATATATCTATCTTTTTAAGTTGTTCTTCATCTTTTCATTTCACAACACGTTATCAGTACGAATCTGCTCAAAGCTCTTCACGAAATCATCTCCTGCAGGTAGTAGCATCAATATTTATTATCTTCTTTTAGTATTTAAACCAGAAAATTATTCTGAGTTTTAAATAAAATCTTCTATCATATTACGAATAAAAAAAATAGATAACATGCATACCTGAATAACTGTTTTCTTTCATTGATCTTGCTATACTCTTGGACCTCTCGATAAAGGTAAAAGAAGACATTTTATAATATTTTGTATTTAAGATACTCCGTAACTAATACTACGTACGTAGTTGTAAAGAATGATTAGACACAAACAAAAAGTATACTAGGGGAAGTATAAAGAATAATGCAGATCTATATGACTTGAGGCCTTAAGGGAATACACGATTAATCAAAAGGAAGGCTGAGAAATGGTGATTTATATGAGGCAAGTAAAAGAAAGATAGATGATGAAAGCAGAAATAGAAAGAAGAGACCAAGATCATTGTCGTTCTACATGTTGGTATAGTACTAGGAAAGAATAGAGCGAAGTAATGTGGTAAAATAGTTGCAATTGCTTATATTACTTCGACATGTATAGGCTAGTAATTCAATCTGCATAGTCATTTACTTTTTTTTTGTCTTTGAATGATCACGGGTATGCCTTGGTGAACACAATAGAATAAAATAATATATTTAAAAGCACCGTTATATGCATGGTCAGAAGTCAGAACTGACTACTGCAATTTTCTTTAAACCTTTTACGAAAATTAATGCCGAATTACCGATTAGAAATATACTCCGTATAAATTAAACCAAAAATCACGGGTAGTGGCTTTGATCTGCCCAATTTCAAATTATGACAACACAGGTTACACGGCAAACGATTTCCATATTAGCAATTTCGATACTTATCAGAATTGGAGTATATACGGGTTTTTCTTTAGATTTATCTTCTGATTAGCTACAAGCAAACCACTCAATTTTACAAATATGTTGATAGCAGTTTATTTTCTTCAATATTACTACGTATTCACGGATCATAAGAACACAAATATGATCTGCCCAAGAGACAACGGTTCACTTTATCTTATTATTAAAAAGAAAAGGATTAAGGGAGTATATTCCGTTTAATATTGTACTAGTTAATGCATATCATCCAATTATATGACTCATACACTTTAATACGGAGTACAAGTTAATGATAGATTTAACTATTTTAGTATAACATATATATATAGTCACACATCTATCTATTTTGTCTATAAATTATGCTTTGCAACAGTATGAACAAAATGACAAGAGTGTTTCGGTATCATAGTTATATAAAGTCATTTTTAGTCAACAAGCTAGGAACCATCCTATATAATAAAATAAAATAAAAAAATTCTTTTGATTATAAGAATTAAAATTTCATCTTTAATAGCCGAATCATATTTATCAATAATGATGAAGGCGGGAAACGGCGATGTGTGGAGAAAGTCAGAAAGATATATAAACACCGGCCACATGTTCACTAATCTATGCATATTATTTATCACCTACATATATATGTGTCATATAAACTGCATACGTGCATGGATGTATATATATCCATGTGTCACAATTTGTTGTATCTTGCAAATCTAAACACGTCTTATATTTGTACATATATATATGCATGCGTAGACTGATAGACAGGTTTATAAGATTATTTGATAATAATCTCAATTTGGATAACATTTATGCGCGCTAGTTATTACTATTGAAATTGAAATCGGTTATGATATTTACATTTCAACTTATATTTATTTATATGGAAGATATGGATCACTCAAGTGATAAAGAATTATGTCTGATAGACAGTGTCACCACGCACACCATTTTGAGAAATAAATTATATTTTTCTCAAATGACTTTAATCGAAGCTAAAGTCAATACAATATCAGGTGTTGCGAAGCTCATTGAAGGCTCTGGGAAAACATATGTGATGCTCCCTAATGGGACAAAATTACTTATAAATGACGCTTTATACTCCAGCAAATCGCGGAGAAATTTATTAAGCTTTAAAGATATGCGTCAAAATGGTTATCACATAGAAACTATGAATGAAAACCAAAAGGAATATCTTTGTCTTACGACAACTAAATCTGGCACTAAATATATTTGTGAAAAAATGTCAGCTTATTCCTCAGGACTATATTTCACTTATATTAGTCCATTCGAAATAAATTTGGTTTCTAACGCAAAGTTAGATGATCAGAAAACATTCATGTTGTGGCATGACCGTTTAGGTCACCCAGGCCAAGTAATGATGCATAAAATCATTAAGACTTCACTTGGACACCCATTAAAGAACATCAGGGTTCCATTATCAAGTGATTTTCCTTGTAAGGCCCCTGTTCTCTTGGCAAAATGATCATCAGGCCCTCTATGAACAAAATTGCAACTGAATCACCTGCATTTTTAGAAAGGATTCAAGGAGATATTTGTGGGCCGATAGCCCCACCATGTGGACCATTTCGATATTTTATGGTGTTGATTGATGCTTCAACACGTTGGTCACATGTTAGTCTTTTATCAACTAGAAATTTAGCATTTGCTAAACTCCTCGCTCAAATTATACGATTAAGATCTCATTTTCCGGATCATTCTATAAAGAGAATCCGACTTGATAATGCAGGAGAATTTACTTCCCAATCATTTAACGACTATTGTATGTCGATTGGGATTGATGTGGAGCACCCTGTTGCTCATGTCCATACACAAAATGGTCTTGCTGAATCTTTGATTAAACGGTTACAATTAATCGCTAGACCATTATTAATGAAGTGTAATTTACCTTCATCAGCTTGGGGACATGCTATTTTGCATGCAGCAAATTTAATTCGGCTTAGACCGACTGCATATCATGAATATTCCCCAATGCAATTAGTTACTGGACAAGAGCCAAACTTAGCACACATAAAAATATTTGGTTGTGCTGTTTATGTTCCGATTACTCCACCTCATCGTACAAAAATGGGTCCTCAAAGAAGGTTGGGAATTTACGTTGGATTTGAATCTCCCTCAATAATCAAATATCTTGAACCGATGACTGGTGACTTATTCACCGCACGGTTTGCTGACTGTCATTTCAATGAGACAGTATTCCCAACCTTAGGGGGAGAAACTAATCAATCGGACCCAAGTACGAAAGAAATAACATGGAATGCAACAAGATTATCACACCTTGATTCTAGATCAAATATATGTGAGCAAGAGGTGCAAAAGATAATCCATTTACAAAATGTTGCAAATCAGTTGCCTGATGCATTCACAGACACAAAGAAAGTGACAAAGTCACATATTCCTGCTATGAATGCCCCTGCCAGAATTGAAATTCCAGCGGAGAATTCTGAAAAATCTCTTGCAAATGATTCTTCTATACGCAAAAAGCGTGGCAGGCCACTTGGATCAAAAGACATAAAACCAAGAAGAATTAAAAGGCAGGAATTGATCTGTAATGCCAAAGATGTTCATCCTTCTGAACAAGAAAATGAACAATTTGAAAATACTGGCATAGAAAATGATATTGACAAAACAAACATCTCAAATAATGATCCAACTTCCTTAAATGAGGGAGATATTCCAGATACTGATAAAACCGTTGATAATTATGAAATTTCAATAAATTACGTTTCTACTGGAATGCAATGGAATCGAAAAGATATTGATATTAATGAGATATTTGTCTATGCCGTTGCCACAAATGTTATGAATGAAAACAATGACAATGAGCCAACATCAATAGAAGAATGTCGGAAACGACACGATTGGCCAAAATGGAATGAAGCTATTCAGGCTGAATTAAAATCACTTGAAAAACGTGATGTTTTTGGACCGATAGTCCCTACGCCAAAAGGCGTAAAACCTGTGGGTTTTAAATGGGTATTTGTGCGTAAACGCAATGAAAAGAATGAAATTGTTAGATATAAAGCCCGACTTGTTGCCCAAGGTTTTTCTCAAATGCCGAGAATTGATTATGAAGAAACCTATTCTCCAGTAGTTGATGCAACTACATTAAGGTTTCTCATTGGCATGTCTGTTTTTGAAAGGCTGCAAATGCGCCTAATGGATGTAGTGACCGCATATTTATACGGTTCACTTGATACAGACATTTATATGAAAGTTCCCGGTGGATTTAAAATGCCTGAAGCTTATAGCTCGAAACCCCGAGACATATTTTCCATCAAATTACAAAAGTCATTGTATGGACTAAAACAATCTGGACGAATGTGGTATAATCGTCTCAGTGAATACCTTCTCAAAGAAGGATATAAGAATGATCCGATTAGTCCATGTGTTTTCATTCGGCGATCAAATTCGAGATTCGCCATAATTGCAGTATATGTTGATGACTTAAACATTATTGGAACTCCTGATGAAATTGAAAATACTGCAAAATATCTTATGAAAGAATTTGAAATGAAAGATCTCGGGAGAACCAAATTTTGTCTCGGACTTCAAATTGAGCATTTGAAGAATGGAATTTTCATCCACCAATCCAATTACACCGAGAAAGTGTTGAAGAGATTCTATATGGACAAAGCTCATCCTTTGACTTCACCAATGGTCATTCGATCTCTCAACATACACGATGATCCATTCCGTCCCTGAGAATACGACGAAGATATACTCGGTCCCGAAGTACCATATCTGAGTGCTATCGGAGCTCTAATGTATTTAGCTAATAATACTAGACCAGATATTGCATTTTCTGTAAATTTATTAGCTAGGTACAGCTCATGTCCAACAAGGCGTCATTGGAACGGGATCAAGCACATATTCCGTTATCTCCGTGGTACAGTTGATCTTGGCTTATTCTTCCACAAAGACGCAAAAGCTTCTTTAATCGGATATGCAGACGCTGGATACTTATCAGATCCTCAAAAGGCGAAATCACAAACCGGTTGCACTATATGAAACCGGGAGAGAATGTGTGTGGCTGCGATCTATGATTCAACACATCCAAGATGAATGTGGTATGAAAGTTATTAGTTGTCACCCGACTGTGATCTACGAAGACAACACCACATGCATAGCTCAAATTAAAGAAGGCTATATCAAAGGAGACAGAACAAAACACATATCACCAAAATTCTTCTCTACTCATGATCTGGAGAAAGATGGGACGATCAACATTCAACAAATCAGATCAAGTGAAAATCCAGCCGATCTCTTCACCAAATCTTTACCCCCGAAGAAGTTTACAAAACTTGTACAGAAAATCGGCATGCACCGCCTTCATAATTTATGCTAAATTCAGGGGGAGTATTTGAATGCACTGCACTCTTTTTCCCTTCATCAGGTTTTTATCCCACTGGGTTTTTCCTGATAAGGTTTTTAACGAGACAGTACATCCAAATACAACAACATTATATGTCGTAATCTTTACCCCTTAACTTTCACACTAATTTTTCATAATAACAAAATAACTATTGAAGGATGAACATTCAAGGGGGAGTGTTGTAAAATCATCAAAATGACATGTGTGAATGTCCATCCTTGTAATCGGGACACTAATCAAATTCCAATCCTTGTAATAGGACAGATGTCTAGGTTTAATATTGCCAGCAGAATGTGTAGAAATTCTCCCTGATGATTCATCACCAAGCCCAACTAGTATAAATAGGGCTTGATCAAACCCTTGTAAATTCATTCAGAAATTCGAGCAATTCAGAAACTCAGAAAATTTCAGAGATTATTAAGAAGAAGTTATTCAGAGCTTATTTATAATATATCTATCTTTTTAAGTTGTTCTTCATCTTTTCATTTCACAACAGTATCATATTACTTCCTCAGTTGCCCAGTTGGTACGTCGTGTCACATACTCCGTATTAACTTGGGTGGAGCTACATGCACACAAATTTTGTATACTGGTTTGTCCCTCACAGATAAGTTGTCTGTCCACAGACAACTCATCTCCGGACAGACAACTTATCTGTGAGGGACAGACAAATGTACAAAATTTGTGTACAAATTTTGTATGCACCAATCTTTTTTCTATTAACTTTGACCTACATAGAGCATCCACAATGGTATTGGTTTTGACCTTCTCTCTATCACATCACTTTCCTCCAAAAATTTAGAGCCCGTTTGGTACACGAAAATCGGCTGATTTGACCGATTCCGCTGAAATTTATAAAATTCTGGCTGCATTGAATGATTCTGCTGATCTAAGAAAAAAATATTTTTAAAATGTATTTTATTAATTAAATAAAGAAAAAATTATATGTAAAAATAGCTAAAATGATCATCTTCAGCCAATACAGTCAGAAAAGTAACTTCAGCCTTACTTTTTCTGCTTATTACACAATTCAGCGCACAGAAGCAAAAGTTGCGTGTTTGGGGTGAAAAAGATGGTTGATTAGCCTGATAGGTTGAAAAACAGTGTTGTCAAACAGCCTCTTGATTCCCTCTGATCTATCATATTTTCTTCCCACTATGGTCACCCAGGTCACTTAAAATTTTTACACTTTCTCTCCTTATTTTTGATATATCCCACCTTTACTGTTTTATTTAATTTGAAAAAGGAATACAAAATCCACACTTGGCACAATATAATTATTTGTTGTGCATACATAAATAAATAAAGTATTTTAAAAAAAATGTTACACCCATAATTCATAGTTGTCGCATAATATTATTTTACAATTTATTAAATAATGGTCTTACATGTAATTATTTATATATTCTAATCGTTAAAGAAATTAACGACATAATTCAAAGAGTTAGTTCCATTTTAGGTCCTTCGAGTTTTGTGTCATTTCCATATTTAGTCCTCGTCTTTCACTTTATCCATTTTTGGTACCTGACTATTGTTTTCTTGACCATTTCCGATCCATCTCTGGGCATTTTTACTACTGGAAAAGGACTATATATGGTCAAGAAAACAATAGTCAGGTACCAAAAATGGATAAAGTAAAAGACGAATACTAATTGTGAAATTGGTGCAAAACTCGAAGGACTATAAGTGAAATTTCTTCTAATCCAAAATAGTACAAGTTCACTTCATCATAACATTGAAGACATGCGGATAGAGGAGTAAAAATGATTACATGATGTGTAAATTATTAAATGTCATTCCATTCACCACTGAATTTCTGCCAAATGTGCCCAATCAAGTCGTTTATTGGTGCGGTGTGTATATTCCTCTCACGGATTTGGGCTCTATTATCCATGTATGTCGGTAATCTCGATGGTTGAGCGGCAAAGGTATAAGTGTGTTCCGTTCTTACATTGCTTGATGATGGCATATTAGTAGTCAAGCTATCAAAAGATACTAGGCCTTCATCGTTGTTATGCTCAATTCCGTGTTTCCTATTATTCTCTACAATCATGTTGTGCATAACAATGCAAACAATTATTGTTTTTCTTGAGACTTGTTTATCCCAAGCTAGGGATGAGTACTTTACAATTGTCTATCGCACTCGTAACACTTTGAAAGCTCGTTCCACATCCTTTCTCACACTCTCTTGTCGTTGTGCAAAAAGTTTGTGCTTGGCAATTTGTGGAGCAGTGATGGATGAAACAAAGAAAGCCCACTTGGGATAAATACCATCTGCTAGATAGTATCTCATATCGTAAACATTACCATTCACGACATACGAAACACGTGGAGCGTGGCCACCTAGGACATCATCAAAAACGGAGGATTTATCAAGCACATTAATATCATTGCAAGAACCCGGTGTCATATGAATAATCCAATTTATATGCCTCCTCAATCCTCATTACCTAAGTCATCCTTGTTTTTTTATTTTTTATTTTGTAATTGGAATTATGTTCACATTTATCATTAGTCTATACACAAACTTTTTTATTTAAATTATGAAGGGATACGAGTTTATATTTATGAATTTATTTTTATATATAATTATATGTATTCAGGTTGACCGGGTATCGATTGTTGACTGGATTGACTCTCTGGATCCAGGTTAAACCGTGATCCAGTCATTTGTCCGGATTTGGTCCGATCCTTACAACATAGCCTAAATGGTGTCTCAGGACATAGTTGTCCCATCTATTGTGTTTTTATTGAAATGACCTTATCTGATGTTTACAAATTCATCACCATAGTATATTCATTTTGAAGATGTCCGAAATGACGAAATCATTCCAGATTTGCTCAAAAACTTAATTTAGGTACTTATCCTAATTAACAACGTTAACCTCGATCAGTTCTTCAATGTTTTTGGTTTAGCCTTTTCGAGCATTCAACTATCCTGGTAATAACCATATTTGTGACGATACGGAGCATAATCTCCCTGTCCGTGCCCCTGTTTCTGCCTTGTCGCTCTTCGATTTCTCTCTCCATAATCATCATTATACCATCCCTGACCGTGCACTCCACCCCTGCTTGTGCGCGTGCATCGGAGGAGCTCGTTTCAGGGGAAGGGAGGGGAGCATTTCGCAGCATTTTGATTTTTCCTTGGAATTGTCTTTTGGGCATTCAATTCAATCCGACATTGTTATGCGTGTGCACTGAGTATGATGTGAAAGGTGGAGGAGACATGCGCGCCAAGAATAGGCTACCGAGTAGCGGACACAGCAGCCCTTCCACCCCGTCGTCGCCGTGCGCTCGGTCGCCTCGGGTGAGCCGCGCCGGGAAACCCGGTGGTCGCTTCGCTCCGGGTCAACCTGCCCCGAAAACCTTCGCCCAGCGTGTCTCCTGGATCTTCCTCTCCGTCCTCCTCCGCCGTCAGGGTATCTTTCTGTTCGCCCCCTTGCTCTACATCTCTTGCATGCTCTTCTACATGGGAACGGTTTCCTTCGATACCGTGCCTATCATCAAGCACCGTGCTGCGCCTGGGTCCATCTACCGCAGCCCTCAATTGTATATGAAGCTTCGACCCGAGATGGATTCCGACAATTCATCCGCAGATGCGGTTAGTTTTCTGGGCATTCCGTATCTGGATTTTGTTTCCCTTCTCAAATTTGCTCTAACATTAACTGGTTGAAAGCGTCTTGGATGAGAATGGTTGTATTGATTTGACACTTCTGACAAACCGGAGTTATGCCATTTGAAATCATTCGTCTTTCTACCTTTTCTCTCGATTGAGCTATGCAATATTCAAATTGGAATTAGTCTTAGCAGTGGTTGGATTTGGAGGGGTATGTGTCTAGATCTGCAACACCTATGAACTTTGCTTTACTACCTGTGCTCGCCCAATGTTAAGATTGCGCTGGGTGAGCAGGTAATGTAATGCAGCTCTCTGTCATTAGTCTCTCCAGGACTATTCTTTGGGACAGTAAAATTAAGACTTAGCTTAACAAATAGTCTTTACTAACTGCAAGAGCAATGAAACTGTGCTAGTGTAGGACATCCTTTGGCTCTATACCTTTTGAAAGAAGAGGTATAAAGAGTTTTGGGATTGGATATCAACTATGCATTTGTACAGCTTTTCTGTCAAATGTGCTGTGTCTGTTTTATTTTCCCCATGATCTATAGTCTTGTGAGCAATGGAGTTTCAACATTTTGAAAAAAGAGCTCAAATATTGATGAATATGATATAGGCTGATACTCTATGGAGAAGGGGTAAGTAATATCCGTTGTGTAATAAAGTTGGTTGGCATGCCATTTTTTTCTTTGCTTGATGCAAGTTTGATATAACTGTTAAATGCTCCTGTGATTTTTCTCATGAATAAATGTTCAATGTCACGTTTCTTGGTTTTTATGATTCCGGGAATGCTTCTTTAAGTATTTCATGTGATTTATTGTCCATTAACTTCACAGTTAAATCTATTTCGCAGAAGTTATGTGAATGAACTGGATGTATGGTAATCGACTGATGAGGCTTGTAATGATTAATATCAAGCGTTAACAATATCCAAACAAATGTTTACTTCTCTTTTATATATTATTTATGTAGATATCAACAATATGGAAGCACTCCTACAAAGGTGATGAGTGGAGACCATGCACAAACAAGTCATCTGGAGGTACATAATATATGGTACTTAATTTATGTGTGTGGCTTGCACTTTACTAATGTTTCTATACTTCTAATATCTTCATCTTCATATTTGTAGTTTCTTTTAACTTTTTATTTTATCTTTTTGTCAGTTACTCTTAGTCTAACACTCTAACTAGTATTACTATTGGTATTTCCTGCTGTTAAAGTTGCTGCTAGGTTGCATTGGGCAATCCATGAATTTCTGTTTAAAGTTTAAACGTTAGGATGCCTTTAGATGAAGGAAACGACCAAGTATACTACCAATATCTGAAAAGACATCGGGATGAAAAGAACTCAAGAAAAATATGAAGTTGAAAAATCAAATGCAAGAGAGGCTGTTCTATGTGGTAGACTCAAAGACTGGTAGTCAATATTGTATAAGGATATTTATGGTAAATTGGACTCTGGAGAGGTGAGAAAGCTAGTTTTACATCAGATGACTCATAGGAAGGAGAAGTTGATTAGTGACATTGGAATAGTGCAATGCACTAGATGTAAGAAACCAAATGATCCCCTTTAGAATAAAGAGAAAAGAATAGCTGGAAACTATGCTTTGGTGTTATTTCAACATTTCTATGAAAGATGGATAAATTAATAGAAATTGCTTTTGTGGGATTTAAAGAACCTAGTCTGGAAATTATTTGAAGATTGGAAAGAATGAAATTATTATATCAAGGAGTACAAGATGATGTGTGGTAAAATTAGAATAGATGCACAAAAGCTGTTAAGATAGATGTGTGGTATGATTTTTCAAAAAGTGAACAATGAGATTTTCGCAGCAGAGTGGGTGCAGCAGGCAATTAAGATGATGTAAGGGTATTGGTTGTCGATAAACAAGTGCTCTGACACAGAGAGTGTCGTCTTGGAGTGTTTTAGACTAAAAGAGGAATGTCGATAAGCCTAAAATGACATGAATTGAAGGCATACAATTATAAAAAGTTATGACAGAGCATTCAGTGTCAATGAACGTAATGTACATGACAGGAAGGAGTAGAAAATGAATTTTTGTGTGGGTGTCAACATTTTTTCTGTTGGTTAATTGTCCTAACCCCATGTAATGCTTTGCTGGTGTTGTTGTATGATGCTCTTTGAGTATATCATGTGATTTTTCTGTTGTACCTAGTGTTCAGATGTTAAGGATGTTGAAGTAGAATTAAACAAACAGATGATTTGTATTGCATCTGATTTCCCCTTGACCTCAAAAACTATTAACAATATATGTTGTTAAAATTGAAATATATGGTTTTGTGTTTTTACCAAATTTATCCTTTTGTACTAACTTTCACAACTGAATATACATGCATATACTATATAATTACTATATTTATTAATCTGTCGTGTGCTAGTTTTCCTCATTCTACAACACAGTTATGTACGTGTATTATGGCAAGTTGTTCTCTAAGATTGCATTACAATGTTACTAGGTTTACCTGAATCAAATGGCTATATTTATATCGAAGCCAATGGGGGTTTGAATCAACAAAGAACATCAGTATGTTTTGCCGTTCATACTTTTATTTATTTATTTCAATTATCAAATACATGAGCTTTATTTACTGGTATTAAATACTCATTTTACAATAATGAATATTTTGTTCCAGATATGCAATGCTGTTGCTGTGGCTGGATATCTTAATGCTACTCTTGTTATTCCACACTTCCATTTTCATAGCATATGGAGGGATCCAAGGTCAGCAAGTCTCTCCTATTCTGTGTATGTCCATGTAATCTGCAAATTTTTGAAGAACCCCAAAGATGTGAATGCAAATTAGTCAAAATATTATTCATGTAGCTGAACTTATTATTGGAATGGATTTAATCGCACTTCTTAATGTTGGTCACATAAACAAGAATGAAAACGTTTACCTTTTAAATGTTACATATAACGTATTATTACACTACAATAAGTATAATTGGGTTTGCTCCTGGTAGCTTTGGAGTTGACATATTCAATCTTTGTCCTTCTCAAAGTACATGTCTTCTGCTGGCTTTATTTACGCAGCAAATTTGGAGATATTTATGATGAAGAGTTTTTTGTTAAAATCCTGGAACATGATGTACGGGTGGTGGATGCAATTCCTGATTACATTATGGGAAGGTTTGACTACAACATGAGCAATGTATACAACTTCAGGATAAAAGCATGGTCTTCCATTAATTACTACAAAGACACAGTTTTGCCAAAGCTGCTTGAAGAGAAGTAAGCTTCTAGAATTTTGTTCTTATCTGTCCTGATTTATCCTCTTCCATTTATGTAGTACTTTTAGATAAAATGAGAAATACGTAAGTAGGCGTTTGTGAAAGATGTAAGGCTTCCGGAACCTTTGAACCATTTGCTTTGCTTGAATGGAATTATACTGTTACTGCACCAACTAACCATCAATATAATATGTAGTATCTGTATAAAAGCATAAACGATTGTTACACTAGTGAGAACTGTTCAATCTTTAATGAGTGATGTCACTGTTTCTTGGAGCTGTTAATTTATAGTCCCACACGATAATTGTCATTGATCAATAAGTTCTTTCTTATCTTCAACACAGAATTATCAGGATTTCCCCTTTTGCAAACCGCTTGTCATTTGATGCTCCTTCAGCAGTGCAAAGGCTTAGGTGCTTGGCGAATTATGAAGCCCTTCGCTTTTCAAATCCCATTTTATCTTTGGGTGAATCACTTGTTGCTAGAATGAAAGAAATGAGTATAAATAACAGTGGCAAGTATATATCTATTCACCTTCGCTTTGAAGAGGTTAGTTTTGCTAGATACTCCTATTATGTTCCACTGGCTGCTTAAGTTTCAAGAATCTAGGTTGTGAAGTTGCTGTTTTATCACTCCATCTCTTATACAGGACATGGTTGCTTTCTCTTGTTGTATATATGACGGTGGAGACACAGAGAAAAAAGACATGGATGCTGCAAGGGAGAGAGGATGGAAGGGAAAGTTTACAAAACGTGGTCGAGTTATACGCCCTGGAGCGATCAGACTAAATGGGAAGTGCCCCTTAACACCTTTAGAGGTAATATCTACATCAGTGTTCTACTAATACACTTCTGTTCATGGTTATCTGTCGCTCTTAATCCTGACAGTTTTGAAGTTAGTGAAAGGTATACAACTTTGTTAATAACTTTTTAGTGGCATGATACCTTTAAAAAATGATAATGACCACCTTTTCAAGAGTTTGGTTTGATTTACCCAAGTTGTTAGATCATTGTACGCCAAAGTGTCAGCACCGTGTATGTGTACAAACAGTATTATGTGCTTGTGAATACTTTGACGTAGTTTTTTGTACCTATACTTTGTAGAGACTTCAGCCTGAATGTCTATGTATAGATATAATTGATGAATAGTTTGTCTTTGAACACTATTGCTTGTGTCCTGTTTTGTTGGACATTTAGAGCCCGTTTGGTAGCATCAAAATCGGCTGTTTTGGCTGATTCTGCTGAAATTTATGATATTCTGGCTGGAGTGGCTGTTTTGGCTGATTCTGCTGATTTAAGAAAAAAATATTTTAAAAATATATTTTATTAATAAATTAAAGAAAAAATTATATGTAAAAATAGCTAAAATGGTCCTCTACAGTAACTTCAGCCAATACAGCCAGAAAAGTAACTCCAACCTTACTTTTTCGGCTAATTACACAATTCAGCGCGCGAAAGTAAAAGTTACGTGTTTGGTGAAAAAGCTGGCTGATAAGCCTGATAAGCCGAAAACAGAGTTCTCCAAACGGGCTCTTAGACCTTAACTAATATGGGTGTGCCTAGGTCCCTAGGCGATTTCAACGCATGTTAGGGATATAATTCATCATCATCATGATTATCATTATTAGATATTTAGTAAGATTAGTATTAGTTTCCTTTTATCATCATGATTATTATTATTAGTTATTAGTAAGATTAGTATTAGTTTCCTTTTATCAGTATTACTATTCTATATTAGTTAATATATCTAATTGCAGTGTAATTAAGAGCATTTCTAGTTTCTACATATCAATAATATGAATAGTTTTGGAGTTGATTCTTATCTTCAGCAAGGTTAAACACACAAACTCTTTCTCTGCCACAAGCAAGAAGAGAACCCTGCTCAATCATGAGCGAGTATATCTTAACCTTTGTAGCTTTCATTCTTCAATCTCCATCATCTTCATGTTCTCCCAACCACGCCCTTAACATAAGCCCTCTACTTAAAAGTGTTGCTACTGATAGTGACAACGTCAATGATGATTACTTCGGTCATGGTCTATAGCATGTAATTGAGTAAACCCACAGCCTGTAAAGTAATACCTTTTTGGGATGTACCAAAATTTTCTTCCCATTCCCCTTTTAAGGAAATGTTTGTATGGTAATATTATTCCCTCCTTTTTATTTCAATTATAACCCCATATTCATAATAAGCATGCCAAATCAAATTGGGAAGAACTTTTTGGGAGGGAGAGAGTTTATCTAATAAGGCTACTTCAGAATCTCCAATTATGAAAATCTTGGAAATTGATGGCTGCAGCTTTGATTATGAAAGCTATACCACTATCTTGACAGTCTCTCTTGAAAACTTGCTTGATTACATAGTTGGATGGATTAAGTGTGTGCCTATTGGCTCTACTTTTGTGAATCATTTTTTTTTCTCTCCTGGACACATGCTTCACTGTTCCACTATCCCATTCTTTAATCCCTCTCATTTATCAGGTTGGTTTGATGTTAAGAGGGATGGGTTTTGATAAGGCCACGTCCATCTATTTGGCATCAGGGAAAATATATGACTCTGAGAGATATATGAAACCACTATTGGAAATGTTTCCTCTTTTACAAACAAAAGAAATGCTGGCATCTTCAGAAGAACTGGCTCCATTTCAGGTGTAAATTTGTCTAGTTCTCCTATGGGCAACTTCTTGTACACCCTTGTATAATTTGTTTGACTCATGGTAACTCAGTTTATTGCATCCAGAACTATTCCTCCAGGATGGCTGCTATAGACTACACTGTTTGTCTCCACAGTGAAGTATTTGTGACCACCCAAGGCGGAAACTTCCCACATTTTCTGCTAGGCCATAGAAGATACTTGTATGGCGGTCATTCGAGAACAATCAGGCCTGACAAGAGGAAGTTAGCACTAATATTTGATAACCCGAACATTGGGTATGCATACTTGCAACATTTTTTTATTAGTAGAAAGTAATGGTGAAGGGGAGCCTTGGCACACCGGTTAAGGTGTTGTAGTGTGAAGGAGAGGTCACTGATTCAAGTCTTGGGAATGGCCTCTTGTCAAAATGACAAGTGAAGGCTTGTCCCCTATATACCCTTGTGGTAGGATCCTTCCCCGTACCCTTGCCTTGTGGGGAGCCAATGTGCACCGGGCTTCCCTTTTTTATAGAAAAGTAATAGTGTAGTAGACTGCACCTAGGCAAAACTATGGTTTAGAAGATCATGTATACCAAAGATTCTTTAAATTTGTTTCATAGTATTTAAAGTATAGTGCCCGTCATTGAAACATTTTTTATAGCACCAGTGTGCTAAGTTCCTTATCTTGTGCATTGGTCTTTGTTGATTGAATCTGGTAGGTTTTGTTTCCAGGTTGAAGAGCTTCAAGCGTCAGATGCTAAATATGAGAGCTCATAGTGATTCAAAAGGGATTGAGATCAAAAGACCAAATGACTCTATATATTCCTTCCCCTGTCCTGATTGCATGTGCCGTGTTAATAAAACAAAAGATTCAAAATCGTCTGGGACGTGATGCCTTCAGGGAATATTTTTCTGTTTCTGTAATTTGTGTGAGCTTGTAGTTACTCTAACCCCTGTGATTCTTTCATTTTTTCTCCCTCTTTCTGTTGGAGAGGAGAGGTCGACGACTTGGATATTGAAGCTTGGTTTCCGAGGCAGAAACTGATATTTCAGGGGACATGTCTTGCTGGGTAACTGCTTTTCCCTGTATCTGGCGATTGATCTTCCCTGTATCTGGTGATACCAAAAGAGAGATGGAATTGAAGACAATTTTTGCTTCATGAAGTTGCACAGGCGTTGATAGTCACTCTCCTGACAGCTGAAATTTGACAACAGAACATACCTTTATCACACTGGACTTGCTGTGTTGTAATTTTGTACGTCACTTGTCCATTAGTACTTGTGTATTTTTTTTGAAAGGATTAGTACTCGTGTATTAGACAATAGAAGAAAGACAAACGAGCAGTGTAGGACTTTCAAAATGCCTGGTTATGAATGGATACCCTTTTACAGCAGGTCACGGTCGAGAGATTGCCATCTTTACTATTTTTCTATTTTAAAAAATGTGATTATTTCTTAAAAAGATGACACCCGAGAGGCTGAGACCCCCTACAACCCAACGACAAATTATGTGGGAAGAGATTGCCATCTTTGCGGGCAAATTATACCGTGCAACCGGCATACCATGCACATGGTATGCCCAGTTGCAATACGGTGCCGTTTTTCATAACAACCCTAACAATATAGCACACTAGCTAGCACTTCCCTATCCCCTCCCTTGTTTCTTTTTTTCCTTCTTTCTTGTCGTACACTCCACGTCTCCACTTATCTTTCCACCATCGTTTTCTTCATTCTATGTGTGCTTTAATTTTTCCATTATCAAAAGCAATCAGGTTTCCAAATTTTTTTTTTTTAATTTTAGAAACAATGATGTATTACAATTTTGAGATTAAATTTTCATCCTTTCAAAAGAAATGTATTATGTTTTTTTGTCGGTCTTTATTCATACACTTTTTTTTTTCTTTTTTGCTTCAACTTAAATCACAATAAAAAATTAACTTATTTGTTCTTCAAAATAAATAATTTTATATATATTATACACTTGTATGATTTATATTTCAACATGTGTGAGTTGTGTTTATAAACATTTTTTGGAATTACATTTGATAGTATATGAAGTTACATCTTCGAGTGGTGTTTATAGACAATTTTTGGAATTACATTTGATAGTATATGAAGTTACATCTGTTTATGCGTGAGTTACATCTTAATGTACTCGAGTTACACCATGAAATAGACCCTGCTAATGATAAAAAAATGATTTTTTAACTAGATCATTTTTTATAACCCTGATATTAAAAACCCATATTCACTATTTACAAAAAGTAATTAGGCAATTAACATCGATTTTTAATTGTTTACATTGAAATCAATGTTGATAGTATACATTTTTTTCTTTTCTTTTCTTATATGTATGTTAGGCCCCTCAGACTTTGATAAAATATAGTTTTGATGATGTCATCCTCCCTTGATGTTTAGATTTTCTATTCAATATTGAATGATCATTGTGTGAACTGAAGTATGGTCCAAAAAGGAAGGTGACAAAATTAGGAATGTATAAATTGTGTCACAAAATAAATATACTGGAAATATAAAATGCAATAAGGTAAATCCCTACCTTTCAAGGATATACAAATCCAATCAGTATATTTATTTTTGTGACAAAATTATTATTGTCACTAGTAAAATTGTGACTAATCTTACATGTACATCTTATGTACCAAATTAATTATACTGGAAATATAAAATGCAATAAGGTAAATTCTTCTTTACCTTAAAAAGGATATTTAAAATCCTACCAGTACAAATTAATTTGGTACACAAGGACCAAAGTCACAAATTTACTTGGTAAGGTGTATAATCACGAGACACTCCAGAGTTGCCTGTGAAGACAAAACTCCACTAGATGGTGAATAGTGCGTAAAAGACCTAAGGAATGGGTTTACATTTCCTGCGAAGCAAGTTGATCCAATTGCGTCTGAAGATAAGTTGTTCCAACACAAGAAGACGAAAGTACAAGAAGCCTCAACGACATAGATTAAAACCTCTCAACCAACGAAGGAGATTAATCAACCAGAGATGCCTATAAATTCAGGCATAAGCATGAGAAGAAAAACAAGCTCCTGAGTTCACTAAGCAGAGAAATCATACTACACAAAGAAGATATCCAGCAAAAGAGAAAGTGTTCATTAAATTCTGCTCTCTGCTTAGACTCATGCTTCACTAAACTTTCTAGAACAGAAATCCTCATTGATACACTCAGAAAGTTTAGTTTTTTAGTTGGAGGCTAGAAATTTGTTTCAAATTGAAACTGTTGTAAACACTTCTAAGGATAAGCGTCATCTAAGTCCTTAAGTGTGGTAGAATAGGATAGAGTACCTTTTGATTCCCACTGGATCAATTGAGAAAAACCTAAAGGATTGAGTAGCTTGGAGTGGTGTGTACTCTTAGCGAAACACCTTGAAGTCTGAGCAAGTTGATGATAACAGCCAGACGGTCACTAATTGTATTGGGCTGAATACTTTAGTGGAAATCCATCTGAAAGAGAATGGGACTGGATGTAGGAGGATTACACCACCTCTGAACCAGGATACATCTTGTGTCAATATATTTTCTCTGATCCAAAATCGTCAGATGACCTCACTAAAGGGTCTCTGATCCAAGAACATCAGAGGACCTTACTTAAGGGTCTCTGACTCGAGGTCATCAGAAGACCTCACTGAAGGGTCTCTGATCCAAGATCATCAGAAGACCTCACTGAAGGGTCTCTGATCCAAAGATCATCAGAGGACCTCACTGAAGGGTCTCTGATCCAAGATCATCAGAGGACCTCATTGAAGGGACTCTGACTCAAGGTGATCAGAGGATCTCACTAAAAGATCTTCAAAGCTGAGCTTCCATCCTACTATACACTTCAGTCACTAAAGATAAGTTGTCCAAAGTACAAATACCTCTTCCCTCTTATCCTCTCATAAGAAAGTTACCATTCAAAGTAAGGTCATAACTTCCGCTGCGATCCTAAATCTCCCAAAAGATTTCTGATCATCATACCTATGAGGGAAACTCTTTAAAAGTTGAAAAAGCCTTGAAAGTCTATTCACCCCCCCCCCCCTCTAGACTTTCAGCTCTATCAGGGACCATCAATGTATGTATGTATATATAAGATGCTTACATTTCAACTTTTCTAGACTTACATTTTAATGTATGCGAGCTATATATCTTAATGTAAACGAGTTACACCACTAAATAAACCATGCTAATGATAAAAAAAAAAATTAACTAAATCAATTTTTATAGCCTTAATATTAAAAATTCAAAACATATTCACTATTTTTAAAAAGTAATTGGGCAATTAGGATCAATTTTTCATTGGTTACATTGAAATCAATATTTTTCCCCTTACATTCCGTTTTTGACAACTTACATATCAACTTGACTCAAGTTACATTTCCTATCAACGTGAGTTACATATTTGTAAACAGGAGTTATATCACCCTGCTACTGAAACACAAAAAAAAAGTTATTGTTCATCCGCGGCTACTGTTCATTCGCGTTTTACTCGTGGGAGCATGATGCTCATTGTGCGCCGGTACCACGATATAGGAACTCATCTTTGCGAGTTTTAGGGGTGTTTGGAAGTGATTCTGCTTCTGTTTCTTTTTTAAAGCAGAAATAGAATCAGAATCATTTTTTAGAAGCTGGTACCCCCAGCTTCTAAAAAAATTGATTCTGGAGTAAATTAGAGCACCAGAAGTGCTTCTAGAATTTCACCTAAACAGTCCAGCTTCTGCTTCTGCTCCCTGAAGGAGTAAAATCAGTTTTGAGAATCAGATCCTCAATTAGTCATCGTATTGAAATGTTAGATCCGCGTTTTTGAAATTGTAAATGTCAATTTCGAATTGGGAGATGTGTTTGTAAATGTCATTCCCGATAAATTCATTGATAGTACAGAATTGGAGATGAATTATAATCAGCGGGGAGAACATTTACAACACATCTGCCAATTCGGGAGTGACACTTTTTTTCTTGAAAAAACTATGAGAAAAATCTTTCAATTAAATAAAATAAGGAAATAATAGTAAATTTAAGGATGTCAGTGTGTGTGTGTTTGTGTGTGCATGTATTTTTGGGTTTATTTGCATATTTCACTTCTTTTTAAAAGTTCTTTTACATTTAAATTTCATATTTTTTACAATTTCATCTTTTTGGATATTTTTTTTTTTTATTTTCAAGTTTTTAAAATTATACTCCATATTTCCCCTGACATTTTTTTTTAAATTTCTATGTCTTTTTACAATTTGTATGTTGATATAGTATATGGGCTTAGATCTACGGCTCACACACTCTTGGATACACAAGTGTTCAAGCCCATCACACCTAGGGCAGGGTCCGAAAAACCGAAAACCGAAAACCGAATCAAATCATACCGAACCGTAGCCAAATAAAATCGAACCGCTAACAAACCAAAACCGAATGTAAAAACCCGAACCGAACCATAGTTGTTTGGTTCGGTTTTGGTTTTTACCCTTCAAAACCGAACCGAACCAAACAAACCGAACTAATTAAAATATAAAATTTATTTGTCAGGATTTAAGCATTAATCCTAACTAATCCTAATATCATTTATAATCTTTACTACCTCCGTCCCATTTTATGTGTCTTAGTTTGACTTGGCACGGTTATTAATGAAGTGGTTGAAAAAGTAAAAGATGTGATTGAAGTTTGAGTTTAATAAAGTGAAATGATGTAGACCACATATTTCTTTCCAAAAAAAAAAGACACTTATTTTGGGACAACCCAAAACGGAAAGTAGGACAGGTAAAATGGGACGGAGGGAGTAGTTTTCTTGTGCTAGAAATATAATGTTTGTGTTATGTTTAGTTTAGTTTATAAATTTATTTACACATTCATTGTCCATTGCCCGTAATAATGTAGCTACACTGAATGATGATAATATGTTTTTACTAGTTATTAGTATTAATTAACTATTATTTTTATTTAACTTAAAGAATTCATATTGATGAAACAACAAATATTCATCTCAACTATATCACATAGAACGTATATACTCATGAACTTCTTTTGAACTAGTCACAAACAATGTAAATTAATAATATATATACTTTTATCTTTCTCGCATACTCATATAATTCAAGACATATTTATTTATTTTCATTTTTATTTTATTTGTTGTAGTGTGCTTGCATTCTTTATGCAATATAGGTTTGATCTCTCAAAGTATTATATCAATTTTAGATCAAATGATAATTTTTTAGTAAGAAACCGAAAAAACCAAAACCGAATCAAAACAAACCGAACCAATCAAACTGTGGTTCCAAGTTTTGGAGTGTAAAACTGAACCAAAACCGAACCGAACTTTTTACTTTGATTCTGTATTTGGTTTTAGGTCAAAATCGAACCGCAAGAACCGAACTCACCTCTAATCACACCACTGAAAGCCACTCACACTAACCCTGGTCCAGAATGAGAAGAACAACTCTGTCCGTACAGTCACCTCGAAGGTCATCACCTTGGAGGAGAACACCTCGCCCATAGATCCCAAGAAATCATCGAGAGATAAAGAGTTAAAGACAACATCATACTCGGGGTGCAGTCCTACACCTCGATCATCGTCACCACGCCCAACGGGGAACCACCTGACCAGAAGTCGGTTAGAGAATGACACACGTCAAAATCTGATGCGCCCCAGGGCTCTCGCCTATAGATTAGACGACACATGCAGTGCATATAATGCACCACCTCATTTATTACTACTATAAATACCCCTCTTGAAGGCAGTTGCAAAGGTTTTGAACTTCATTAATATCAAGTTCTTTCTCTCTCTAAACTTTAGTTCTCGCTTCCCTCTAGTCCTCTACTATACCACTAGCAGTTACCAGGAAGCTATCATATTTTTTTAATAAAAAAATTCTGAATTCTCTTAATTTTTTTAAATGCCGTGCTATACCAGTTCAAGGTGGTCGGATTAATTTGGTTTTCATAAAAACGAGCTTATGTTATACTACCTCCGTCCCAATTAGTCGTCCACTTTCAATTTGGCACGATTATTAATAAAGTGGTTGAAAAGTAAAATGATAAGAACCACATATTTCTTGCCAAAAAGGGAAACAAGACATTCATTTTGGGACAACCCAAAAAGAAAAGTAGGACAACCAAAATGGGGCGGAGGGAGTATATTTTTAGTACAAGGACTCAGCTGATGGATTTGAAATAGTAGAATGATTTATTTGAACATTTTCCCTCATATTTTCTTTAATAGTTGAAATACTTTGAGACTTTGAGTTTTACGGAGTACATTATTTACTCTCTACTTTGACTTTTACACTAGCAAACATTCTACATCGATTAAACTTTATTTATTCATATACTAATAAATAAATGTCTTTATAAAATATTATAAAATTTGCCTCAATTTGAATTTTAATGTGTCTTTTTATAATTTTTACAAATACTTAGCTAGCTAGATATGTTAATAGTGAAAATTGTGTGTTGATAATGTTAAATTATAGGTTTTGCAATTACATAGATCCGATGTAATATTATTTATTTTATAAATGAAAGTTAGAATGTTAGGTGTATCCTCATAAATGGTTAGAATAATTTAGATTATTTACTTAACATTCATGAAAGAAAAAATATATAATTTTGATTTTAATATAACTTTTTATATGAAATTCAAACATATATTAAATAATACATACGTAGTACTCCCTCCGTCCCATTGGACTTTCCCAACTTTTCCTTTTTGGTTGTCCCAAAAAACTTTGCTACTTTCCTATTAAAGCAACTAATTTGTGGTTTTGCACATTTCTCTCTTCTCTGCACAAATTTCAACCACACAGTTTTTACTATTCTTATTTCTCACCTACTTTGCACTTGGCAAAGTCCACCGGGACGGAGGTAGTAGTATTTTACAATTTGGAATACTTACCTCTTGCTGCTTCAAAATTCTTTACATAAATATGATTGCTCACTGCGTATGAATAACTAGACAAGATTCACTATAATATGCTTTAGGGCATCCCAATCTATAGGATTATTTATGGATTATTTTGATGATGTGGATGATAGTGATACCATATGCCCACTAAGAATGTTTTCTTTTGGACTGAAATTTGTTGGTCTAGTCTGGTCTGGTAGACGTCTGGTCTCTGTGTATTTTATAACTACGGAAGTCTGGTCTGGGACTGAAAAAAGTCCAAAAGAACAATCCTAACCACTACTTGTACGTATGTTTTTGGAAGTATGATGAATGCAATTTGTTTTCTAGAAATCAAATGTATGTCTCATAGAAAATCTTGTTAAATTAAAATCATTGTTGATGAGAAATTAATTGATTTGAAAATTATTTGAGATTTTTTTTTACGTGGAAGTGACCATGACAATAATAAACCAAAAAACCCTCAAAATTGAGTAGGATGCTCTTAGAGTAGTACCTAGATGATACATGATGAGTCACGAAGAACTATCACAGTTTTTAGTTTTTAGTTCGGTATTGGCACCTAATGCTCTTGAGCTAATTCTTTCCGGGCAGTCTATTCCCTTCATCCTTTTTTTTCTCTGGATCGTGTTTTCATCTCAGGAAAAGAACAAGATTGGGACTTATCATTTCCTATTTGGTCTTCCTCCTCAGTTTCAGCACGAGAGTTGGGGTTAGGATAATACATGTTCATTGTAATTGCGCTTTCCTAAACGTGTGGGTGGGGTTGATTTCTTGCTTGAATCCTTTTCATCGGGAAACAAATTTATTATAAAAGGATTTAAACCAATGCCTTAGAGACTAGTATATTGTATACATTTGAACTACACATCAAAGAACATGAGGACATATATTTGATATCTTGCATATAATTAAGGACATATCTTGCACATTATTGTAATTAATGGGTTGTAAACTTGTAATGATTTTAGAGCTTGCTCCGATATCCTTCTCCCTTACGGGTAATGTTGATGGGGTAGAATGTGTTTTGAGATTGCACGCGTATTCCTCTTCCCTCTGTGGACTATGGTCTGTTGGTTGGGATATGATGAATTTAGTGTTTGCACTTCTATATCCCCATCTGTTCGTATGGCTGTTATGGGGTATATGGATTATGGACTATACGCTTTGGCCTGAATAATTGCTCGATTGTAGGTTTGGATTGCCAAGTGATTGGTGATAATCCACTAAACTGTGAAAGTGAAGTGCTTATGTTCTTGGTTAATGAACTAAGCATAGCCCCATAAGAATATGTTCTGTGTATATGACTGCATGATTTTGTAAGCTCAATTACTAGGAGTTAATAGCCTGAGAAATCACTAAAATACTCCCTTCTTCAAGAGTCCTTTTAGAGTAAGTTAAAGCTTTTTTGCTTTCACCTTTTCAGCCCACTATCAAAATGCAAGCTTTTATTTGTTATGTATAATCACTTTACCCGTAAAACTTATTTCCAAGATTTTTTGGACCCTTTCATTTTTCGGGACAGAGGGAGTATATGATATTCCATGTTTAGAGTAAGCGATTAATATGTTTTATCATGATAACCTACATCTAAACTATTGAATAATTCCAAAGCTAATGGCATAACTAAATTACTAATATATGATTATTGAACTATTGAATAATTCCAAAGCACTTTTCAAAATATCTAATTATATAATTAGATTTGTAGTCATACAAAAAATGCCAAATAATCCTTGTATCCTGCTGTTTGACATATGATCAGAATCCTATGGGACATCAAGCTTAAAGGGTGATAACTTTGGTATCCAGCTCTTCCCACAATAAATATATTTCTAAAACCCATGATTGATGGCAAGGCGCCATGTGGAATTTATGTGACATACAAGAAGTTCTTCCAACAAGTGTGCAAATAGCAGACAGCCGCCATTAAAGTGTCCGAGATATAATGTTTGAATTTGCCATTGCTCTCAACTTTTGCGCTTGAAATTAAGTTAACAACTACAATGTGATGTTTTGAAGTTGTGGTACATAGCTTGATGTCTTTTCAAAGACGTACTTTGCATGCTTGGCTTGTGTGCCATCCTGTTTAGTACATTCAAAGAGTTTTTTGACTTTATCTTGCTGTTTGTTAGCAGGGACCAGTGTAGGAGGAAGATAACACCATAATTGGTGGAATTTGGTGTGGGGTATGTGGGTATGACTTCAAGGATCAGTTTGCTCATGGGTCAGTACAAACAGTTACAATATCTTGGTATTTGAGTGCCATCAACAAGCTGCTCTTGTGTGTTGGGCTGGGCTGGTTTGCCTTGAAAGTGCTTGATAGGACTATGGAATTAATCAAGCAAATAGCAACAGATCTAGGGAAATATGGAGGGAATAGATTGAAAGATGTTTACTGAATAAGAGAAAATCACAGAACGTAAACAAAGCCTTGGGACTGTTTGAGAAGCCTACTCTCAAAGCCAAATGCCAATTCAATAACCGCTTGCCTTCTTTAGCTACCCTCCACTTCTATTTATAGTAACAGTCCACGCAGGGACCAAACAAACAACTAATTAGCTATTTGACCCCTTAGACACCTTATTTCTTTTATTCTGCCCCTTAATAAAATATTGAGTAGGCTGATTCCTATCAATACTCCCCCCTAGACAACCACCTTGCCCTCAAGGTGGGTGATAGGAGTCAGCCATGATCTTCCACTTGCCCTTTCATTCCTGCACTTCTCCCTTCCCAATACTTCAGCTCGGATAGTCTTCTTCGTTTTGGTGTCCACTCACTTTCTTTGTCAACATAGTGATCCTTTTGGCCGAGGTTGTTATCTCCTTCACTGCCCCGCAATTGTAATAAATATGAACTCGAACTGTGAAATTGATCATGCATTACTTCATATCTCGATACAATATGAATATTTTCACATGTGTTTGACATGTTTTAAGGGGGTGTCCTCAACACAGATTTTAAATGATTTTAAAGGACTGTAGATTCTATGGATTATAATTGACTTCTACAGATTACATGAGATTCATATGGAAATCTATGGATTTCTATTTAATAAAATTATATGGATTTTAATGGATTTAAATCGTTTTTAATATGCAATTCCAGTGCAGATTTTAAAGTATTACAAAAGGTTGTTATGCAAAACGAAACTAGTAGCAAACAAAGTTTAATGACCCATTCCCTATTGCGAAGGTGAAATACGTATGCTACTACTATCTGCTACCATTCCCTGTTGCTATATAGGTTTCGTTTAGAGAAACACGGATGAAACTATACATAGAATCAAAAGATGATTGGCCTGCTTTATTGAAAGAACACAAAAGATGGAACTAGCTACGTGCAAGATGGAAGAACACAAAAGATGATTGACCTGCTTTACATAGAAACACGGATGAAACTATGCATCAGTACCTTGCGAAGATGGAAGAACACAAAAGATGATTGGCCTGCTTTATTGAAAGAGATACGCGCAAAGGTTTTTAAATGCAGGGGAAATCCACGGAAATCCAGGGGGGTTGGCCAGATTGTAGTTGAATTGAGTTGTTCAGTTTTTTGGCTTAAAAGTCCATCCAAATCTTTTAAAATCCATTAAAATCAATAACAAGTAAAATCCATGGAATGTTTGAGGATACCTAGATTTTAATAGATTCTATATAAATCTAAATTGGGGATACCTAGATTTTGATGGAATTCTAAACTCCATTAAAATCCATAATGAGGACACCCCCCTTAGTTTCCGATGATAGAAAACACTAAGTCCACCCAATACGCCACAACTACATGTGTTTGTATTTTGGAAAGTTGTGGCCTTATTATAAAGAAGTAGAGGTTTTTATGAGTAGTACCTAAAACGTGTCAATACGTATCTAAATATTCATATTGTATATATGTATGAAGTAATTCATGATCAATTTTACAATCCGGATTCACCATTTAGTCTAATTACATTTCAGATAGTTGTGACCTAGTTGGGTGATATTAGGGGTTTCTATAAATGTAGCCCATAACATGTCAAAACAAGGTCAAATTTTCATATTGTATTGATATATTAAGAACACCATTACTAATTTTACAATCCGGGTTCACTATATAGTTCAATTGCATTTAGGATAGTTGTGCCCTTATTGGGTGAAATTAGGGTTATGTATGAATGGAGCCTAAAATATGGCAATCACAACTATGAATATTCTTTTTGTATTGATATATTGAGAACATCATTACAAATTTTACAATCCGGATTCACCGTATAGTTCAATTGCATTTGAGATAGTTGTACCCTTATTGGGTGAAATTAGGGTTATGTATGAATGGAGCCTAAAATATGTCAAACACAACTGTGAATATTCTTTTTGTATTGATATATTGAGAACATCATTACCAATTTTATAGTCCCGGTTCACCGTATAGTTCAATTGCATTCGGATAATTGTGCCCTTATTGGGTAAAATTAGGTTTTGTATGAATAGAGCCTAAAATATGGCAAAAACAATTGTAAATATTCTTTTTGTATTGATATATTGAGAAAATCATTAGCAATTTTACAATTCGGGTTCACCGTATAGTTCAATTGCATTTCAGATAGTTGTGCCATTATTAGGTGAAATTAGGGTTTTGTATGAATGGAGAGCAATACATGTCAAAGACATCTGTAAATATTCATATTTTATAGATATATTAAGTAAATAATAATCAATTTTAAAATCCGGGTTAATCATCTAATCCAATTGCATTTGGGATATGTGTGACCTAATTGTGTCAAATTAGGGTTTTCTATGAACGAAAACTAGAGCATATCAAACACAAGTATTAATATTCATACTATATCGATATATTAAGTAATCATGATCAATTTTACAATTTAGGTTCACTAGACATTACCCAGTTTGACCTATCGTCAAACTTGACCGAGTTCGGCTATGTTTGACTGGGTTTTAACGGGATCGACCTATCAACATGTCTACTAAGTTTTACTGAGTTTGACCATGTTCGACCCTATTCTACCCATGGAGAAAATTGTTTGTTTTACTATGTTTGACCAGGTTCAATAGTAAACCTTACAACGTATATGGAACATAATAAATAGAGAGAAAACACAAAATATAAGTACAATAGGCGATAAATAATACAAACTAAATTACAACGCATCTAGTGTCTCCAAGGTCTAAAGTAGAGTCATTTACTATTTTGACAATATGCAACTTATGTTTACAAGTTCTTAAGATGTGTCTTTTCTTTTTGCACCCCGAACACGTCAATTGCCAAGCCGTGGCATTTGAAAAGAGACTCTCAACGAATGAGTACACTTTTTATAACCAGTCTCCTCATACAAACATTTCGAAAATGAATCAAAGTCCGTATTGGATGCATCCCAATCAAAAGCAGCATTTTTTTTATCTCCTTCAAACGTGTAGTCTCCATTCTCATGTTTTTTCCATTCCCCATCATAAACAACGTATATCAACTGGGTTGAACATGTAGCCATATGTGAATGTAAAGAATATTAAATTACTGAACATAGTCAAATAATTGTCAAATTTGTCGAAAATGTCAGAACCCGGTCAAACTTAGTCAACCATGGTCGAACCTGTCAAACATGGCCAACTAAGTTGCAGTCAAACCTATCGAAGCAGTGAAACCTATTAGAATGTCCAAACATGGTCAAACTTGGTCAAACCCAGTCAACCATGGTAGAACCTATCACACATTCCCATCTAAGGCGCACAAGTACAGGCTGTACAGCCATGATAGAATATTTTCAAAAAACCAGGTTAAGAGTTATCCATTATTGTCAACAAAGCTTTTTATAGTAAGTAGATTTCTTGAAATAAATAGTTAAAGATACTTTAACTTACTTGGAAGGGAGAATGCCGACAATGGAGATGCTAAAGAAGAAGATGTTGATTGGTGATGAGTTAGGTTGAACTCAAAGAGGACGGTTTGAACGTGTTCCAACTAAGTTCAAAGCATAGCTTGTTCGAACGCTTCAACGAGGAGGATATACGCTAGGAGGAGGGCATCCATCGGAAGAGAAGAAAAGGTTTGATTTGTGAAGGGTACCCCTAATAATAATAAACCTTATGGGGGTACTTTGATAAAAAAATCTATTTTAGTTCACGACTAAGTGCGACGCGACTGAGAGGAGAAGCTTCGGGACAAATTTTTAAAATGCCCCTAAAATAGATTTTTTTTATCAAAGTGCCCTCATAAGGTTTGTTATTATTAGGGGTATCCTTCACAAAGCAAACATTTTCTTCTCTTCCGATGGATGCCCTCCTCCTAGGGTATATTCTCCTTCTGCGTTCGAACGAACTTCATTGGACACGTTCAAACCTTCCCCTTTGAGTTCAAACGTAACTCACCAATCATCAACATCTTCTTTTTTAGCATCTCCTTTGCAGGCACTCTCTCTTCCAAGTAAGTTAAAGTATCTTTAACTATTTATTTCAAGAAATCCACTTAGTATAAAAAGCTTTGTTGAAAATAATGGATAACTCTTAACCTGGTTTTTTTAAAATAATCTATGACCACTGTACTTGTGCGCCTTAGATGGGCATATTTGATAGGTTCTACCATGATTGACTGGGTTTGACCATGTTTGAACATTCTCATAGGTTTTCACTTAGGTTGCTTCTTAGTTGGCCATGTTTTGTAGGTTCGATCATGGTTGACTAAGTTTGACCGAGTTTGACTGTGTTTTAACATTTTTGTCAAGTTTGACAATTAGTTTGACTATGTTTAATAATTTCATATTCTTTACATTCACAGATGGCTACATGTTCGACCGAGTTGATATACGTTGTTTATGATGGGGAATGGAAAAAACATGAGAATGGAAACTACACGTTTGAAGGAGATAAAAAAATTGCTGCTTTCGATTGGGATGCATCCAATACGGACTTTGATTCATTTTTGGAATGTTTGTATGAGGAAACTGGTTATAAAAAGGGCACTCATTCGTTGAAAGTCTCATTTCAAATGCCACGGTTTGGCAAAACTATTTTACCTTATACATTGGATAGTAGAAAAGCACTTTCTGTATATCTTAGAGACAAAGAAAGGGATTCTACAGTGCTAAATGTTGAGGTGAGTGAAATAAAATCTGAAGGGGATGTGGAAGACTTAACAACAGATGGTGTGTTGAAATGTTGTGAGAGTGATGAAATTGGTTTTAAAGATGCTTATTTTCAATGCAATATTATAGTTGAACAAGATTGTGGTGAATTTGAAGAGAATGCACTGCTTACTCAAAAGTTCAGCGTACCTTCCCACAAACTTCCTACTCATGACTGTGGTCTTACTCCCACAACAGAATGTGATGTCCCGAATAATGTTGCAGATTCTACAATGGAGGATATAAGTGTGCCGGTATATCCTCTGGAGATTGATGTTGGGGCTGATGGAACTTTTGATGATGGCTCTGATTTGTTCATTGGATTTGAGTTTGATAGTAGGGAGGACTTAAAGAAGAAGTTGAGAGAAGTTGCTATGAATGGGAATTTTGAAACCACAACTGTGAAGAGTGATAAATTGAGATATGTACTAAAATGCAAAGGAGATAATTGTAAGTGGAAGTTCCGAGCAACAGTGGTAAAAAACTCTCAAAGGTTCACCATCAGAAAATATATCAAGAAGCACAATTGTTCAGTTGGCGGCCGCAACCGCACACACAGTCAAACAACTTCAAGATATGTTGGTGAAACAGTGTTGTCAGAACTTGGAGGTTCAGAGGAGATCATTAGACCCAAATCTATAATGACTCTCATGCAAAATAAGGGTAGGCCAATAACATACACCAAGGCTTGGTTGGGTAGAAAATATGCAAACGAAGCACTTTATGGGTCTCCAAATAACAGTTACAAACAACTTCCTTCATATTTGCATATGTTAAAGAGTGCAAATAATGGCAAAGTTACAACACACCTTGAGGTTCAAAATGGATGCTTTAAGTATGTGTTTGTTGCATTTCATGCTTGCATTTCAGGTTTTCAAGCATTGAGGAAAGTTATTTCCATTGATGGCACATTCTTAAAGACGTCATACAAGGGTGTTTTACTCATCGCCACAGCAGAAGATGGTGACTTTCATCAATACCCTATAGCTTGGGCTATTGTGGATAATGAAAATAATGACTCTTACACTTGATTTTTTGGGCATTTAAGAAAGCTCATTGATGATTCTTCAGAGTTGGTATTCATTTCAGATCGACACGCGAGCATTTCTAACGGGCTTAGAAAGCACTATGTTATTGCGGATCATGGGCATTGTAAGTTTCATATCACACAGAATCTCAAAGCTTATGTCCAAAAAGATGATGGTGCCACAAAGTTGTTTGATAAACTAGCGAATGCTTATACACAACGGTCTTTTTATAGGTTGTATGAAGAATTCAGAAGTAGGTTTGAAGGAGGTGCTAATTATATTGATGGGATTGAGAAGTGCAAATGGGCAAGAGCTTTCTTCCATGTTAACCGTTATAACATTATGACAACAAATGGGGTTGAAAGTATGAATAATGTCTTGAAGCGTGAGAGAGGTCTTCCCATTGTTGCACTGTTAAAAGCAGTACAATCAAAAGTTGCTGAGTGGCGAGGTAAGAGAGTAGCCGAGTTGAAGACACTCGAGAACTCAACTAGCCCACTTACCGCCAAGGCGGAGGCTATCGTTCGAAAACGATACCACAGGGCTTTGAATTTGGAGTCATTGCAACTAGGATTGTATGAATTTCATGTTAAGGGAATAAAGTCTGATCATGTGGTAAACTTGAGAGATAGAACATGCACTTGTCATGTATTCGATTTAGACAAACTTCCTTGTTTACACGCGCTAGCATGCTTCCATAAAACGGATATCGACTTGTATGACCTATGCGATCGTAAGTACACGCGGGACCTTATGTATGTTGCATATGCTGAAACCATTTATCCTGTCACAAGAGAAGAAGAATGTGAAGCCAATGATGAAGTCCAATTGGAAATTCATCCACCTATAATTTCTAGGAAGAGAGGAAGGCCTACGATGAAAAGATTTCCATCCGTGGGTGAGCGTAGGAAGAAATGGCAATTGACGTGTTTGGGGTGCAAAAAGAAAGGACATACCTTAAGAACTTGTAAAGATAAGTTGCCTACTATCAAAATAGTAAATGATTCTACTCTGGAAACACTAGATGAGTTGTAATTTAGTTTGTAATATTTATCGTCTATTGTACTTAAATTTTGTGTTTTCTCTCTATTTATTATGTTCCATAATATATTGTAAGGTTTACTATTGAACCTGGTCAAAGATAGTAGAACAAGGTAGAACTGAAGATTTTCTCCATGGGTAGAACAAGGTCGAACATGGTCAAACTCAGTAAAACTTAGTAGACCTGTTGATAGGTCAACCTCGGTAAAACCCGGTCAAACCTAGTCGAACTCGGTCATTTTTTACCTTAGGTCAAATTGGGTTATGTCTGGTGAATATATCGATAAAATATGAGTTCTTGCATATGTCTTTGACATGTATTAGTCTCCATCAATACAAAACCCTAAGTTCGCCTAATAAGGGCACAACTATCTGAAATGCAATTGAACTATAGAGTGAACCCGAATTGTAAAATTGGTAATGATTTTCTCAATATATCAATACAAAAAGAATATTTATAGTTATGTTTGACAAATTTTAGAGTCCTTTCATTAATAACCCCAATTTTACCCAACAAGGGCACAACTATCTGAAATGCAATTGAACTATACGGTGAACCCGAATTGTTAAATTGGTAATGATGTTCTCAATGTATCAATACAAAAAGAATATTCACATTTGTGTTTGACATATTTTAGGCTCCATTCACACATAACCCTAATTTCACCCAATAAGGGCACAAAAATCTTAAATGCAATTGAACTATACAATTAACCCGGCTTGTAAAATCGGTAATGATGTTCTTAATATAGTATCGACATAAGTGAAAATATTCATATTGTATCGACATATGAAGTAATGCATGATTAATTTCACAGTTCGAGTTCACATTTAGAACAATTGTATCGACATATTGTATCGACATATTAAGAACATCATTAACAATTTTACAATTCGGGTTCACCATCTTGATCAATTGCATTTCAGAGAGTTACACCTTTATCGGGTGGAATTAGGGTTTTCTATGAATGGAGCCTAAAACATGTCAAATACAAGTGTGAATATACATTTTGTATTGATATATTAAGAATATCATTATCAATATAACAATTCAGGTTCATCATATAATCAAATTTCATTTGAGATAGTTGTGACCTTATTGGATGGAATTAGGGTTTTCCATAAGTGGAGTCTAAGACTTGTCATGCACATGTGTAAATATTAATATTTTATCGATATATTAAGTAAATAATAATCAATTTTAAAACCCGAGTTCATCATAGAGTCCAATTGCATTTGAAATATGTGTGACCTAATTGGGTCTAATTAGGGCTTTCTATGATCAGAATCTAAACATGTCAAACACAAGTATAAATATTCATATTATATCGATATATTAAGTAATCATGATCAATTTTACAATTAAGGTTCACTATATAATCCAATTTCATTTGAGCAAATTAAGTGTAGTTTTATATATTCAGAATCATTTTCGTACATTAAGCAGTTTGACCCCTGGTCAAACATGCCTGATTGACCGAGTTCAACTGGGTTCTACCAGGGTTTGACTGTTCGAACATGCATGTTTGACCGAGTTCTACTAGCGTTGTATTGACCCGGTTCTACCCTGGTTTCACAAGATTGAGTGTTGGTTCTACTATGTTTGACCGAGTTCGACCCGGGTTTTATTGATGGGTTTGACCGAGTTCGACCCGGGTTTTATTGATGGGTTCAACCGAGTTTAACCCTCTTTTTAGATGTTCAATTTAAAAATTTAACCACAAATTCACACCACAATATTTAAACAACATACATACTATCAGTACAATTTAAAATGTCATATAAGAAATGAGTTCATACAAAACAAGTCTATTTAGATAAACCTAAGGTTGATTGAAATTCTAAACAAATATCAAATGCCATCTTGAGCCTAAGCACCCTAATGTCTTCCACAGTGATCCCATGAAGGCATGTATAATACTTCTTTTGCATGTCCAACTCAATGAACTTTAGAGCATACATTCCACAGTCATTTAAAGTCTGTTGAGGTGCAATGAGCCGTGTAAAATCCCATATTGGTTTTTTCTCTGGTGTGTGAGTTCCTTGACCACTAACTCGTGCAAGTATAGGAAACATCTTCCGCAAGTGCATTAATGACTCTCCCAATACATTATTGTTGCAATGCGCAGTAAGAGAGTCGAACACAAGAAGAGTACCACTTGAAAAATCAGCACGTATAGCCACCCAATGACTACCACCAACATTGTGAGGAAAATACACACACCGGATGTTTTTCCAAGGTTTCATATATTCGGCTCCATATGTGCCATCGTTAACTTTGAGCAATTGATTTTGGACTTCAGGATAGATACGGTCTTTGCAATTGGATTCACAATGACCGCTAAAGAAATCCGTAAGCACAATAACATCTGAAAGCCCTTCTTCAACCACACGCCTCCTCAAAACGAAAAGGTACTCTTCCATGTGCTGAAAAGTTCAAAAAATATTATCACTATAAAAAATACGCTAAAATTTAAATCAATTTACTTACCGTGTTCTCTAGCCATCCTCCTGGTGTAAGCAATTCAGTCCACCATCTCTTCACTTTTCCATCTTCTTCGCATGCTGTATTAACATTACATTGAACCTTTCTCTTCTCCCGGATTGCTTTCTCAATGAAGACTTTGAATTTATCCAAGACATCCGGTGTTGGACTGTGCTTAACACTCTTTCTCTTATATGTTACTACGGTCCAAGGTGAACTAAATATCTGAGCAGGTATTTTTACTCTGTGACCCCTTCCCATTTCCTAATAAAATAAAAAATATAAATAATTAACATACAAAATTATTCCAACTATAGCTACTAATAATTATTTACCTCATTGGTTATTATTGTAACGTCATCGTTTCCATTGTCACCATCTTGAAAATCCTGATACATATTAAACAAAATATGACTCAGAAAAGCCAATTTTAGTTAGAGTTATAATTGAATTGTTACAATAACTTTAGCCAACTTTAGCTAGAGCTATACCACATCATCTTCTTTAGCTCCTTCGTTTATGTCAACTGATCCATTACAAAAGTCCTGCATAAAAAATCACAGCATAAAAATCACATTCATTAAAAAATGAGAATTGTTTCACAGCCACTTTCTACCAAGTTTGACCATGTTCGACCATGTTTGACTGAACATGTTCTGAACATGTTCCGCCAAAGATTGACCATGTTCGACCAAGGTTGAACATGTTTCACCTAAATGTAAAAAGATATTAAACAAAAATTAAATATATTATTATTAATATCATTGTGCATCTATAACAAAAATAAAGAGATTAATACCTCAACCTTCTCAGACACTTCAGCAGCTGCCTTATGATCTTGTTTGTCAACTTTATTCCCGAAATACTAAAAAGTGATAAAATAAAAAAGTAAACACATTATTATTTACAACAATTTTTAGTTAATACATAAAATATCTTAGTAAAATAAAAAAAAATACATGTTGCTTACATCGGTAATTGCAGACTCCATTTTCCCTAGCCTCTCAGAAAAATCTTCTTTAAAAGAATTAAACTCTTGTTTGATAGAGTCAACCCTTTTCTCAGAATTCACTTCAAGATCTTGAAATTTTTTGTCTATATATACCGTAATATGCTCAAATAGCGAATCCATCAAAGCTTTGTCTAGGGAAGGAGGTTGTGCTGGAGGAGGTATATCAGTGGTGCAGTAAATTGGGGTAAGTGGACAATCGTCTCTTCTGTATGCTTCATCTTCCTTATCACTTTGTGAAAAATTCACTCTCCCCTTTTTTGAAGGATCATATTCTTTCTTTGACTTCACTGATCTTTTCCTTGAGACAGGAATATGAACTAAGTTCTTCTCCAATTGAGGAACATAGGCATCAATCTCAATGTTATGGTAGTTCTCCTCTATTGGCTTTAATGACTCCATCCATTCAGTCTGAGCCTCCAAAGAATCAGGAAGAAGAATACTCTGCACACTCTGGAGTTAAAAAATTATGTAAATTAGAATATTGTTTACTACGACCAGGTTTGACCATCATTCACCAAGTTTGACCAAAGTTCAAATCTTAATGATTATTTGTAATATGACTTATTGAAATGGAGAAGTGAATGAAATTTTTAGTATGACTTACTTTTACACCTTCTACAATCTCCTGGACTTCCTGAATATGCAAGTTCTTCTTTATCTCTTTCGGCCTCCAAAGACAAATGCGGGGAGAGACAGGAGTAGTTTGCTTTTTCTTGAAAGCAAATTTTTCAGCAAAGTCCGGTACACACTCCAACAACAAGACCTAACAAGATATATTCAAATAAAAATTAAATTAACAAATACCAAAAATAAATTTTTAATTTAATAGTCATAAAATAAAAGTATCTCACCGATATCGGAGCTACGAAAGCCGTATAACATAATGTTGGAGTCACCTCTTGATGCATAATCTCATCCATCTTCTTTTTTAAGTTCTTCTTCAACTGCTTAAGAGACTCCAGAAATGCCCATGTACCCCATGGAAAGTCTAGATAGTAGCTACCCACTTGTGCAATGATCCAATCAGGAATGGAATGGTCTCTCTTGACAGGGGCTAAAAGAACCATCACTATAAACACAAGTGATGCCATTCTTATCACTTCAAACCGTGCTTCATCTTTTTTAGCTTTATCATAATGATTTAAATGATTACAAAGTTGGTGAAAACGTTTTAAAATCGTGTTATAACTAACTTTATCTCGACTTCCATCATGAAGAACAGAAGGCCAGTGGGTATCAATAAAATTTGCCCTATCATCCGCATCATAATCATTCTCAAAATTGTCTTTGTCTAAAGCAGTGCAGTTCAACCCACTAATTAAAGCAAACTCCTTTAGAGAGTAGCGAATTGGAACCCCCTTCATCACAAACCACACCTCAGAAGTTCTCTCAATATCCGCTATTCTACCAAGCAAAGGCCACATAAGGATGGATGTAGGGACATATTGCACGTCTAAGTACTTGCCAAATATAGTGGACCTAAACTCATTCAATATGTCGGGATGATCACCTAACCAACACTTCATTTGTGCTTGAAACTTTCTCAATGAACTTTTTATTGTAATTTTCATGTTTGGGAAGAGTGTAATGTCAACCATAGGAGACATAGATGGAACCTGAACAAAATAATCATGAATACATGTTCTAATTATTAATTGTCAAACATGGTCGAACATAGTCAAACAATGTAGAACAAGGTTAAACTGGTTCAAACAAGGTAAAACACGGTAAAACAAGGTAAATCAAAAAACAAAAAAAACAGGGTAGAACAAGGTCAAACACTTTTCAATTCAGTAAAAAATGAATCAATCTCCATCAAACTCGTTCAAACACGGTCAAACAAATTCAAAATAAGAACAAAAAACAATTAATTAGGTTGGGATGAATAGGTAATTACCTTAATTTCTTTGTTTAGAGAAAGAACATTCAACTTTTGAGGATCTTCTGCAACAACCTTATCTCGTTGAATTTCTTTATTCTGCTTTGAGTCCGACTTCTTCAGAAGATTTTTAGGAGGGCTAATTTCTCCCAATGTTACCAGTCTACGCTTACGTTTAGGCTTATCTTCTTCAATCATTGGAATTGTAGGGTTCTTGACCTTCATGATGCTTGAAGTCGCACCGTTACCACCAATGTTGAAGGGGGAGCGTTTTAGAATGATGAAAGATGGAAGGAGAGGTGGCACGTTTGGCTCTAAGGTTCGAAGAGAAGTGCGAGAAGTGCAATATAGAGTTTGAACCAGTTTGACCTTGTTCTAGCTATGAGGAGAAAGAATGAATAGAGTTGTGCTTTCTGTAGCTTTGGAGGAGTCGTCTCGATATTCTGGAGGAAGAGTTCGAAAGGAGTATCCAAACTTAGGTTTTAGTAAAGGTTATTTAGTAATTTCATAAGTTTCTTTTATTTAAAATAAAAAAAGGGCATTTTGATAATATGGGTTTGAAAAGAGGGTATTCTCATAAATAATCCATCCGATGATGAAGTTCGCGACTGCGGAGATTTCTGCGATCTCCTTCTCGCCTGGAATTCTTCTTTCATCTCAGCAAACTTTCTGGCGAGGTTTTCCGCCATCGTTTCCATGTTTGTTAACCTTTTCTTCATCGATGCCTATGCCCTCTCCAGTGAATCCATTCTACTCTCAAGCGGATCCATTCTATGCTCTGATACCATTGATAGGACTATGGAATTAATCAAGCAAATAGCAATAGATCTAGGGAAATATGGAGGGAATAGATTGAAAGATGTTTACTGAATAAGAGAAAATCACAGAACGTAAACAAAGCTTTGAGACTGTTTGAGAAGACCACTCTCCAAGCCAAATGCCAATTCAATAACCGCCTGCCTTCTTTAGCTACCCTCCACTTCTATTTATAGTAACAGTCCACGCAGGGACCAAACAAACAACTAATTAGCTATTTGACCCCTTAGACACCTTATTTCTCTTATTCTGCCCCTTAATAAAATACTAGGCTGATTCCTATCGGTGCTTCAGCAACTAAGCTATCATCCACTTGAGCTCGTTCACAGATCTGTCAAATGCAATGATTTTCTGATGTTCACTTGTAGGATTACCCATGACACCGGCAACCCACCCAATTTAATTAACCTCTAAACATCACAGGCTATTTAATGAAGAAGATTTAAACAAAGGTATACAAGTTCTGGCTTAGGTATGTCAATTTTCTTGAGATCTAGAACTTCCTAGGGTTGGGTATTGTTGAGACCCAAAAATACCACATCTCAAAGTCAGAACACTAGCTCATCTTCCTCAGAACGGGAATGCTAGACCCTACCAACAACTCCAACTGTTCTCAAAGTCCTGGGTATTCCCATCACTTTAGTGTTACAATAAGGCCTTCTATATTTGGGCCTAAGTAGTGTATTTGGGTTGAACTATTTGTATAGTCATTACTCTCGTAGTTTGTTAAAGTCCATTTACTAATAACAAACTGTTAGTTAGACTCAGATGTATATAACAGACTATATCAATTGTAATCGGGGATGGCTGAGCTAATACACAAAACTTCTCTCATTTCTCTCCCCATTTTCAGTTGCTCATTTCTGTATAGCTATGAATGTTTCCTTTTCTTCTTCACATTCATAACAATTTGGTATCAGAGCTTAGCTAGAAGATCACTGTGGCTATGGCGAAGATGAGTAATACGGACCGCATTACTCAGTTGGAAGCAGATTTAGCTGGCATCCGGCAATAAATAGAAAAGATTAACGAAGTTCAGAAAACTGACTTCGCGAAACTTACAGAGCTGAGTGAAAGACGATTTGAAGAAATGATAGCTGCAGTTAAAGGAATCAGCAATAATCATCAGCATATTCAAACTCCTCGCAGGCAAGACTCAGGATTGATCTCTACTCCTGGACATCAACGTGGGCTGAAAGTGGATTTTCCTCAATTCGATGGTGAAAATGCAAGAGGATGGATAAGAAAGTGCGAAAGGTATTTTCTAATCCATAGTATGTCTGATTATGAAAAAATTGTATTGGTTGGGATGTATGTAACTGGAAGTATGGGAAAGAATCTATGGGCTGGGATTCTTTTGCAGAACTGTTCTTGGAAAGATTCTCTAAAGATAAGGATATAATTGGAGAGTTTAATAAACTGAGACAGAAAGGAGCAGTAGATGAGTATGTTGATAAATTCTCTGAGTTGAAGTCTTTTATGCTGCAAAGGGATAGACATCTAGATGAATATTATTTCCTGAAAAGTTTCCTCAGTGGTTTGAAGAATGAAATCAGACATATGGTGGAAATATTAGCCCCTGAAACACTAGAACAAGCTTTCCTGATAGCAAAAAAGCAAGAATCCCTTCTAGAGGCTGTAGGGAAGACAGGAAAACCTACACCTAAGAGTAATAACTGGCCCAAGCCTAACACTGAATTCAGAGGGGTAAATACAGGAGAAAAAGCTTTGCCAGTAAAGAGACTGAGTAAAGATGAATTAGAAGCAAGAAGGAGAAAGGGCTTATGCTTTAACTGTGATGAACCCTATACAATAGGGCATAAGTGCAGAAAACTGTTTGTTATCTTGCTGGCTGAAGATAGCAAAGAAGATACTGAACAGCTGCTTCAGGATGATGAAGAGGAAATGAGCTTTGGAGTGTCATTGCATGCTCTAAGAGGCCATGTACCTACTGAGACAATTAAACTGGCAGGAAAGGTGAAAAACAATAACATAACTATATTGGTGGATTCTGGGAGCACTCACAGTTTTATAGATCCAACCACAGCCCGAAGGATCAATTGTGAACTAGAAATCACCAATCCATTACAGGTTATGGTTGCAGGAGGGGGAAAAATAGAATGCAATTCTAAATGCCCTAATCTGGAATGGGAGATGGCTGGACATAACTTTGCTGCAAGTGTAAAGGTATTACCCCTGGGGGGTTATGATATGGTGATGGGAGTTGATTTGATGAAGAAGCTGGGACCTATTATGTTTGATTATGATAATCACTCTGTTACTTTTGATCATAAAGGAGAAAGAGTAACAGTGAAAGGCATAAACCCAGAAGTATCAGTCAGGATGATGACTGGGAAAAAGGTGAGGAAGCTATTGAAGAAAAGAGATGGAGTGATCTCAAAGTTCTTCTGCATGGTAACTTCTGTGATAAAAGAAGAGAAGACATTTGTAAAAGAAGAGATAGAAGAAATGATTGGAGAATACCAGGAAATCTTTCAAGAACCAAAAAGCTTACCTCCAATCAGACATCATGAGCATCAGATTGATATCAAAGCAGGGGAAAAGCCCTTCAAACAGATCCCTTACAGATATCCATATATACAGAGATATGAAATAGAGAAACTGGTCAAGGAAATGCTGGCATCAGGAGTGATACAACACAGCCAGAGTCCTTATTCCAGCCCAGTTTTGCTAGTAAAAAAGAAGGATGGATCCTGGAGGTTCTGTGTTGATTACAGAAAACTAAACTCAATAACCATTAAGAACAACTATCCTATTCCCCTCATAGATGATCTATTGGATGAGTTGCATGGGGCCATCATCTTTTCTAAAATTGATCTAAGGGCAGGCTATCACCAGGTGAGGATGAAGCCAGAAGACATTGAAAAAACAGCATTTGTTACTGCCAGTGGTTTATATGAGTTCATTGTCATGCCATTTGGCTTGACTAACGCTCCTGCTACTTTCCAGACCCTTATGAATAGTATATTCAAGGAACACTTGGGAAAGTTTGTCTTAGTCTTCTTCGATGACATATTGATCTACAGCAGCAGTCCGGAGATGCATAAAATACACTTGAAGCAAGTATTTGAACTATTAAGACAACATACCCTTTTTGTGAAAAGGTCCAAATGTGTTTTTGGAGTATCCCAAATAGAGTACCTGGGGCATATAATCAGTGCTAAAGGTGTGGCTGTGGATCCAGAAAAGATTAAATGCATTCTGGATTGGCCAGTTCCTTCTTCTCTCAAAGCATTAAGGGGTTTTCTGGGAATGACTGGTTATTTCAGGAAATTCTGTTCCCAATATGGACAGAAAGCTAAACCTTTGACTGATTTAACAAGGAAGGGGATGTTTAAATGGAGCAAGGAGGCTCAAGAAGCATTTGAGGGGCTTAAGAAAGCTATGTGTTCAGTACCTATACTACAGTTGCCCAATTTCAAGAAAACCTTCATTGTAGAGACTGATGCATGCTATGAGGGTATAAGAGCAGTATTGCTACAAGACCATCATCCTCTGGCCTTTATCAGCAAAGCACTGGGACCCAAGAACATGGGACTATCCATTTATGAGAAAGAATTTTTAGCTATTGTGCTAGCTATTGAAAAGTGGAGGGCATATTTACTGCATGCTCCTTTTGTAATCAGAACTGATCAGATAAGTCTCAAATTCCTAATGGATCAGAGAGTATCAACTCCTACTCAACACAAGTATCTGACTAAATTGTTGGGTTATGATTACAGGATTGAATATAAGAAGGGGCACGAGAACAAAGTAGCAGATGCCTTATCCAGGAGAGATGTCAGAGATAAGGAAGAAGAAAGCCATTGTCAAGTTATATCTGCTATTAAACCTTTATGGCAGGAAGAACTAATAAAGAGCTATCAAGGAGATGAGTTAGCTGAAGAAACAGTGCTACAAAAAGTGGCAACACCCTATAACATGAGCCACTTTTCCTACCATAATGGAATGTTGAAGTATAAAGATAAACTGTGTATAGGAACAGCAGGTGAATTGAGGAAGCAAATGGTGATAACCATACATGAAAGTGCAGTTGGAGGGCACTCAGGGGAATTGGCTACTCTACAGAGGATTAGGGCTATTTTTTGGTGGCCTAATATGAGACAGACAGTGCAGCAGGTAATCAAAAATTGCCCCATTTGTCAGGTATGCAAACATGAAAATACCAAACATCCGGGTTTATTACAACCTCTGCCAGTACCACAGAAGACATGGCAGCACATTACTATGGATTTCATTGAACAACTACCAAAATCTAATGGGTATGATGCTATTTTGGTAGTAGTGGATAGATACACTAAATATGCCCACTTTGTATCACTTATTCACCCTTTTACTGCCTCCAAAATAGCAACCATCTTTATCAACAATATCTGCAAAATTCATGGGCTGCCAGAATCTATAGCATCTGATAGAGATAAAGTTTTTACTAGTCTTTTTTGACTGAACTGTTCAAAGTTCTGGGGGTTAAACATCAGTTGAGTACATCCTATCATCCTCAAACGGATGGACAGACAGAGAGGGTAAATCAGTGTTTGGAGAATTATCTGAGATGTATGAGTGGGCATCTTCCTAAGGAATGGAGTAACTGGCTTCCTTTAGCACAATGGTGGTACAATAGTTGTCATCACACTGCTATCGGAATGAGTCCTTTTGAGGCTCTTTTTGGTTATAAACCGCCTGTACTAAACATGGGACCTTGTGGTGAATTGACTGTAGTAGGAGTGGAACATGAGCTTCAGCAAAGGCAGATTATTTCAGAAAAATTGAAGTATCAACTCAACCTCTCTAAACAACGAATGAAACAAAGAGCAGATAAAGGGAGAATGGAGAGAGTATTTGCAGTAGGAGATTGGGTTTACTTAAAACTCAAGCCTTATAGGCAGATGAGCATGAGGAAGTCTGCTCTTTGGAAGTTAAGCCCTAAGTATTGTGGACCTTTTCCAGTAATAGAAAGAATAGGGGCTGTGGCTTATAAACTAGCATTACCAGAAGGAAGCAGGGTACATCCTGTATTTCATGTGTCATTATTGAAGAAAAGGGTGGGAATGAGTGACACTGTGTCCAGCAAGTTTCCTGCCATGAATGAAGAAGGTAATATCATACTGTTACCAGCTGGTGTTTTGGCTAGAAGAATAGTCAAAAGGAATAATGCTGCTGTAGTACAATGGTTGATCAAGTGGGCACATTTACAGCAAGATGAAGCAACCTGGGAAGATTATGATGTTATCATCAAGCAGTTTCCAGAAGTAAAAGCTTGGGGACAAGCTTTGGAGAAAGAAGGGGGCAATGTTACAATAAGGCCTTCTATATTTGGGCCTAAGTAGTGTATTTGGGTTGAACTATTTGTATAGTCATTACTCTCGTAGTTTGTTAAAGTCCATTTACTAATAACAAACTGTTAGTTAGACTCAGATGTATATAACAGACTATGGATGTTTTCTTTTGGACTGAAATTTGCTGGTCTGGTCTGGTCTGGTCTGTTTAAGTCTGGTCTGGTCTGGTCTGGTCTGTTTAAGTCTGGTCTGGTCTGAACTGGTCTGGTCTGGTCTGGTCTGGTCTGGTCTGGTCTGGTAAACGTCTGGTCTCTGTGTATTTTTTAACTACGGAAGTCTGGTCTGGTCTGGTCTGGTCTGTTTAAGTCTGGTCTGGTCTGTTTAAGTCTGGTCTGGTCTGGTCTGGTCTGTTTAAGTCTGGTCTGGTCTGGACTGAAAAAAGTCCAAAAGAAATCAATTGTAATCGGGGATGGCTGAGCTAATACACAAAACTTCTCTCATTTCTCTCCCCATTTTCAGTTGCTCATTTCTGTATAGCTATGAATGTTTCCTTTTCTTCTTCACATTCATAACATTTAGCAGCTTAAGACATTGAATTCGAAGAAAGAGAGAGTGAGCAGCTGACTATGTGCGAGAATGCGATACGGTAGAGGCCCTCGTGATCGCTTAGAGCCCCTCTTCCATCAATAGGTACTCCCAACGCGTCGACCAGAGTTTTTTTTCCTTCTGAAACTCTTGCTAGACTTATTCATAAGTAAGACCATCTTATATAATGGGAAAGTACGAGGTGAATCCCAAAACTATTAGGGTTCCTAATTCTAATAGTATATCAGTATATCACCACGTCCCAGAGCTAATAGGGTAACTCAGTAACTGATATGTAATTACTAAATTATTGAATGACTCTTCAACTAAAACAATTTTGAAACTATCTAATTAAAGTATGTAAGACTTCTGGTCATACTAAACAATACTAAATCTCTCTTTGTATGTATTAGAATTTAGAAAAGGAGAGAAGTTTAAACCGAAAGGTTTCATTCATTCCATGGTATGTTATCCTATTTATACAATGTCCTGGGGATCAATAAAGTAAGCTACTAATTACAATTTTAAATACAAATATTTTGTTACTGAAGATTCTAATGATTTTGTAATTATTTTTTGGACTCTTCTATACGTCCCTACAAGTATTCTATCACTCCCAAGAATGCTGCCGTGGAAGTGGCTTGTTGAGAATGTCACCTAGCTGATCATGAGAGGGGATATGTAGCACGAAGAAGGCCACATTGCACACTTGTCAGACAAAATGGAAATCAATGGCGGCATGTAGCATCCGAGAATGGAAGACATGATTTGTTGAACAGGTGGCAGTGCCTTTTTTATCACAAAGAAGAAGGTGAATGTCAGAGCTCGTGAAGTGACTCAACCCAAAGAATTTCAGACGCGACCATGGATAGAGCCCGATACTCTGCTTCGAACTAAGGATGAAGGCCTTCTAATGATTGGTCGGCCGTGACAAGTAGGGGTGAAGAAAAAATTGAAAAACCGAAACCGAACGGCAAACCGACTGAAACCAAACCGACCAATACTGACCGAAACTGACTAAATCATGCTGGTTCAGTTTATGTATGATACTTTTGGGTTAAAATACTGACCGAACCGACCAAAACGTGCTAAAACTGACCAAAACCGACTCAAGTTGTGTGGTCTATTTCTCGGTTTCACCCTTTTTAAAAGTTGGCTAAAACCGACCGATTGAAAATGAACCAACTAAAAACCGATCCAATAAAACCAAAACCGGTGAAACCGAATGCCCTAATGGCAAGTTCATCTGCAAGAATTTGAAGGTGATGAAGATATTCTCTGACAGATTGCGACCCTTGTTTAGCATGGCAGAGCTGGTCTTTGAGTTTCCAGATTTTGGAGGTTGACTGAGTCCCATAGAGACGCTCCAATGTCTTCAGATGGAGGTGGAGGTTCGTGCAGACCCAACTAGAGGTTTGCAAGACGAACTGAGAGAGGAGACAAGGGCATGAAGTAGCAGACAATCCTGTCTGTTCCATCGGAGAAGGCTGCCCACTTCACTTTCTGTAGGAGGAATAGCTTTTTCGTCTATATTGATCCAGATGAGAACCAAACAGAAGGTCCATTACCTGGGAATTGGCTAGGGCTTAGCATACTAAGGCCATATGGGGTTAGGGAATTGTTGGCTGAGTGGGATGAAGTCTGGCCAGACAGGGAGTTGTCATGGAAGTCTTCTTGACTTTGTCTCCATTTCCATTAGTAGCTGTGGGAAGAAGGTTAGTAGCCATGAGAAGGAGGAGATGCTGACAGAATGGTTAAGTCAAGAGAATAGGCCGGTTAGAGCTCCTGTGACTTTGATATCATCATCATCATCACCCCAGTGCCGCAAAGGCTCCCACCTACGGTGGGGTAAGGGGAGGTCGGATGTACACAGTCTTACCCCTGCACTAGAGCACAAAGAGACTGTTTACGGATGACCCATAGTGAAAAACGCGCCGAATATCGCATGGACCGACTGCTGCTTCATAATAAAGAAGCGCAGACAATTCAGTGAACCATTTTGCTTTATTCCATCATAGTCCCAAGCCAAAAAATAGTGAGTCTTTAGCTCCATTGCAAATGATGGAAAATCCTGTGACTTTGATACCATATTATAATTTAGAAAGGGAGAGAAGTTTAGACTGAAAGGATTGATTCATTCCATGGTTTGTTTTGCAATTCATACAATGTCCTAGGGATCAATAAGGTAACCTACTAATTACAAAATTACAATATTAAAAACAGAGATTTTGTAACCAAAGATTCGAATGATTTTGTAACTCATGTAACTTATTTTTTGTACTCTTCTATAGTATCCTGCTTGGATGGCCAAAAGCACGTATCGTAGTAACTGGTTCTGCTCGTGACATTGTTCCTATACAGCTATACTGCCTAGTCATTAGAGGGTGGGTGTGATAATATATTTGAGGTAGATACCTCCAAAGGCCACAACACCATTAATGTATAGACTGTAGAGCTGTAACTCTTTGCTATCTTGAGGTGGAAAGAGGTTGCTGTAGCACATCTTGTTGATGCCTTTATTAATATAAGGATATTTGGTATTTGCACCCAATGTTTACCCCAAAATTTGTTTTTGAACCGCATGCTTGATTTTCTTGTCTTTGCATCCCAGAGTACGGTGTTGTGTACTCCCTCCGTTCCCTTTTAAATGTCCCGTTTTACCATATTGGGATGTCCCTATTTAATTGCCCCATACCTTATTTGGTAAACTTTGTGTGGCTCAAAATCATTTTTACTTTATTCTTACTTTATCAATTAATATCAACCACACAAACTCATTTTTCTTAAAACTCGTGCCACCATCTCCCGTCCCATTTAAAAGGGGACGGAGGGAGTATGTGTTAAGGTGTTGCGTACTAGCTACATTGTTGCTGTGTGACCGAGAGCTCATGAGTTAAAGTCTTGGGCGCGGTCTCTTGTCAAAATGACAAGGTGCGGCCTCTTCCCTGACCCTCGCCTTGCGGCAACACCAATGTGCACTGGGTCCCCCCTTTTGCATCCCAGAGTACCCAAAAGTTTGCTGCAAACTCAAGTACAAAGTTAATTCACCGGGTGCAAAGTTTAATAGAACAACCCACTTTGGGGTGGTTTGTGGTGCAAAGTTAAACAAAACAAAACAAAGGTTTCAAAGTTAAATTGGGGCAAGCTTGAGGTGTAAAGAACAATTCCCATTATTATATTATATCTTTCTAGTAATGACTCCCTAAGTCCCTAATTAACTGATACTCCCTCCGCCCCGCTAAGATTATCCCATCCTTTTGTTCCAGTCCGTCCCACTAAGATTGTCCCATACCAAATCGGTAAAGTGTATGTGGTTCTAAATCATTATCTTATTTTATTTATTCAATATTAACCACATAAACACACTTTACTTAATAATTGCACCTCCTCCTCATGTTCTATGTGCAGTCACATAGAATGGTAGGTCTGAATTTGAACTCCACCTTTTGTCATTCCCTTTATTTAGTGGCTAGGTAGTAGGTACTGCTTTGTCTTACTCGTTATGTGCCTGTTCTTTTACATATAGTCGTTTCTTACTTGGTATACATTTGGCATACTTGATCCTGTTTTCTTCAAACTCTGCTTTTGTATTTACTGCTGCTCTGTTTTATTTTTGACGTAAAAAAACTTCATGCTTCTTTCGTCTGCTATTCACACATCCCATGATGGCGTTATATATTATGGTTTTCCTTTCATAGTTTTTTGTTGCTGTGAAAACTGCTTGACAGGTGCAATAACAATTGAAGTTATGAGAGGATACTGCAATGCTTTGGGTAGACATATGAGGTATGTTTATGATGCTTGATTACTTATTAGACAAGACATGTAATTGTACAAGTGGCCACTCAACTATTGTGACATTTTTCACTCGACTATTGATTTCGTACAAAGTTAGTCCCTCAGTATACACAATGTTGAATATGCAATAATTATGCGGGAAAATATGTAATGTCAAACTATTTGGCTGTCATGCCTTCAAATCAACGTTCTTTTAACTAATAGGTACAAAATTATGAAGGACTGTTTTACACAATTTATAGACAAGGCCTGCCGCCCGAGGGACAATTTCTAGTATTAACTTCTGGACAAATTTATTCAGTTGTCTCACTAATGCTACAATGATCATCTTTGAAGTCTCTAATACCTTGCAGATTTAAACATTTCTTTTTTTCAAGGATATCAACATTATTTTTAAGGTCAAAGCATACCCTGCCACAAATTTGTTTGAAGGAAGTAGATGGTTATAATCCAATGATGGTACCTGATCGGTGTAAGCTACTTGATAAGGTAAGTTTTTAAATTGATTTATTTCCAAGTCATCTGTATGGATTACATACTAATGTCCTCCATGTAATTTGTTAGCATAAATATTCCATGATTAGTCGACTACTATTCTCTTTATGAGCACTCCTCACATTTCTAACTTTATCACTCCCAAAGATCAAGAACTAAGTGTATTTACACACTTGAACACTTAAAAACATTCTCTCATGGTTGTATACAAAAAACCACCACCTCTTGGTTTAGAACCTCATTGCAACAAGTCAAGCAAAATACTATCATCAAATCCTCATTCATGACTCGTGCGCTTTCACACGCCGTTATAATCAGCGACTTTTTGACTTTGCCAACACCAGTAGCTTGTCAATTTATAATTAATTAAATGCATAACCAACCAAGCAAACAAGAAAACAATAAACCCTAATGTCAGCTTTTTCTCAAACAAAACACGGTTTGGTTAAGCCCGGATTGAAGGCATCACATGTTGGTTCATCTCTTTGAAGACTTTACCTTGAAAATTTGGTTATCATCATACTGTGTCACATGCCTTATGTGCCGCCGTTGTTATGACTTGTATTCATTAGCCCATCTAACTTTACTTAGGACAAAGTAACACCAGAAGAAAACAAGAGAAGGAAAAAGGGAAATAAGGTTTCAAGTTTTATGTATCATGTTTTCAAAGTTGATTAAAACTAGAGTAAAATTCAGTAAAGTAAGTTAAAGTAAATGTTTAGTCTGAGGATGCTCGTGTGGATTCTCTTGTGGGTACCAAAAGTTCAATGAGAGTTTAGTGAAGTTGTTATAGTTAAGTGAGGTGAACTTGAAGTGCCTAGTGTTCACTGTTCAGTATCAAGTTTTAACTTTTAAGTACGAAGCATGGATCTATAGTGCTCCAGCTTGAGGATTAATAAACCCTATGCAAGAGAGGGAATGGATATAATGGTTTTCATGATCACTTCGTCTGGGATACACCCTTTGGCAAACAACCCGAAGCATGATCACTTTCCCCATCTAACATACTTCACTGAGAAAACCCATTCACATCGTATCCTCTTCTTTCCTCAAGGGAGCTTTACCTTCTCCCAATCAGAACTCTTTTGGATAGCCTCCATTTGTCTAGCATAGCAGATTTCCACTTAGGGACTTCAAGGGCTTCCTGAAGTTGACTAGGAATAGTTATGCAAGACAACTGAATTGCAAAAGCAAAGTGAAATTTGGGCAGACAAAAAAATGCAGTGATTTGTACCTCAGAAATAATAACAGAAAAATCGTCAGATGACATGTTAATATCATCGAGAGGATGTTGGAGTTTGGAAGAGGCATGACAGTTGTATATTTTCTCTTCCTTGTGTAATGTTGTCGAAATACTATGTTTGGCCTTTCTTTCATTTCCGCAACTTCAGAATATGCTACTACCGTTGGTCCCTGATCCACCACATCTATTTCTCTTTCCATATGTTTTCCTCTATTTTATGGTCAATCTTCCCATGTAAAGAACCTGAGGATACATCTCCAGACAAAAGAACTCACACTCTTGGAATTGAACATCCACATAGAATCAAGGATCAAGTTCATCCCTTTGATGAGAATGCATATGAACATAACACTCATGACCAAAATGTTTTAGAAAAAGATCAAGACATGATGAATAGAGTGAAACTGGGATAACACGAACATAACACTCATGACCAAAATGTTTGGTAGTCAATTTCTTGTGCCCTGTGCATGCGTTTAGTTTTCGAGGAAGGCAACAAATCATGACTACATCAGCGCAACAATGTTTTAGAACATGCATATGGGGCGCATAAAACCTGAACCATTTCTAGATTGAGGGGGTGTTTGGATCTACTTCTTAAAACTGCTTCTGCTCCTTCAGGGAGCAGAAGCACATATTGGAGTGTTTGGAGCTCCTTTTGGGGGCTCCAAATTTCTCTTAGAAGCAGTTTTTTAGTAGCTGAGGGAGACCTGCTTCTGAAAAACTGATTCTGATTCTACTTATGCTTTTGAAAAAGAAGCAGAATCAGAATCAATTCCAAACACCCCTTGATTGCAAATTTGAATTTGATATTTATTTCGCCCTGAATTTGAATTAGAATTTTGGTATTGATGTGACAACTGACAATGTTTTTCTTTCCATTTTTAGCTTGACTGGAACATGTTAGCCTGCTAATATGTAATGGTGTTCATAGGTTTCTAGCTTATGGGTTTTGATGGTCTACATGATTTTACAATTTCCTAAATAAAAATTCCCTTGTGATTGTTTTCTTAGGTATCGATGCTTGTGGGTTTTGATGGTCTAAGTGATTTAATTGACAATGAAATGGATATGTCCATAGTATCTAGAAAGTTTCCATGCATTATTTTGGGATCTTCTCAACCGGTTGGGTTATTTGATGGAGCTGAATACCACTCCAAGTACAGTGACATTTTGGCAGCTCAGATTTGTAAAGAGGTTTTCTCTAAGCCTGATGATTCAAATTTAGTAAAAATAGATTTGCTGTTTGGCACATGGCAATGTGTGGAGACATGCTCTCTTGGTGTTGAATCTTCCCTTAGTACAGCCGAAACTATTGAGGCAGAAGTAAGAGAAAAGTTGCAATTAGCTGTGGCTAAGCCTTCCACTCAGCCTTCACCTGAGCTCCAAGAGATTGCTAGATCTGTGGATACAATACTTGATCAATGTATTAGTTGTATTCCTGGAGTGAGTAAACGCCATTGTCGTCAGCTAGAAAACTGTGGGTTTCATACGGTGAGGCTTTAAACGATTTGTAAGCAAGCTGTATTATATCCTGCAGGCTCCGTCTTTTCTTAAGCTATTGAATTCATGTTTATGTGTAGCTGCGGAAGTTGCTCCAGCATTTTCCTCGGACCTATGCTGATCCACATAATGCACATGTTGGAATTGTTGATGGAAAATATATGCTTTTTGTGGGGAAAATCTTATCCTCTAGGTATAGAAATTAATACCATTCTTTGCAATTTGTTGTCTTACATTTGCGTTGTAGCTGCCAAGTATTCCTCTTCAGTTCTCCTGTCATTTTAATTTATTAGACTTATCAGTGGGTATAAAATGACAAGGGACGGCTTTCTCCTTATACACCCTTGTAGTGGGATCCTTCCCCAGACCCTCGCCTTGCGGGGAGCCAGTGTGCACCAGGCTGCCCTTTAGACTTGTTTTATCAGTCTTCTGGATCGTGCATGGACCCAAACTTTTGTTATAACTTGATGATCAAATATAAGAAAAAGAACTAGTTGTTTAACCATGGTTTTATTTAATAGCTGTAATGCTGTAATGTGAAAATGGCATAAAAATAATATTCTCACTAAAGAGGTGTTCTAAACAGGTATTCCATTTCAAGTTCCCTGTGGGGAATCTGTATTCAATCATCCTAAATGTGCAATTTTTCTATTTGAAAACACTTTTTTTCCATGCAGGGGACTCAAGGCTAGTCCTTCTTTATCATTTCTTGAGGTCATTGTTTCGTGTGAAGTCCCATATGATACACCTACAACTATATCCATGACTGGGGGTGCTGATAAAACTGATAGTGTTGGTGAGAAAACAATTTTTTTACATTTGAAAAAGTTTTTCCGAGGTACCCGATTTACATATCTGCCTTTTCTCAAAAGTCTTCAAGAGAAACAAAAGGTGGGGGATGTGGTCTGTATAAGTGGTAAGGTGAGTTCAGAAATCTCACAACTAATGGTGAAATTAAAATGATGTAAATGTTATATATCTCATGGGGTTTTTATCCCGTATTACATCCCTGACATGCTATCACCACTTTTGTCTGGATGAAGTAAATGTGTTTATGTCATATGTGTCTCCTGCATGGTATTTATGTCCGGGTGAGTTTTTTTCCTATTACTTCCCTAGCATGACATTACATCACCTTCGTCTGAATGAAGTAAATGTATTTATGTCATATGTGTCTCCTGGATGCTTTATCAATAGGAACTCTTAATTTTGAGTGTGAAATTGAGTCATGTTTTTGGCTGTATATCCTGGTCAACATACAAAGATTGAACGGACATCTAAATAGTTAGATTTGTATCCCATATGCCGCCCTTCCATACTAGCTTAATTTTTTAAAGTGAGATTAGGTGTATTAATCCGAAATCTTAATTACTCTATGATCTATAGTTAAGGATAATATTTAATAATAATAATAATAATAAATTTTTTACTTTCCTATTAGTAATTACTAATATCTAATATCAATAGTATGTAATATTAGTATAGGTTTTCTATTATTACTATTAGTATATGCTCTTTAGTTGAATTCATTATATCAATATTCCTATTATAACAATAAAACCATGGTTAAACAACTAGGTCTTTTTCTTATAATTGATCATCAAGTCATCACGGCAGTGTCACTGACACCAGTGTCACTATGGTTGGGTGCAGTGTAATTGTATTGGTGTTGAGTTAAAGTTTTAATAATAAAAATATATAATATTAAATTAAACAGTATAAATGTCAATCTTAATCATGTTTTGGAAAATTTATAAGTAGTCCATTTTTTATCTTTAGCTTTTCCTGTGGCCTTATTCATGTCAAAACCCTAGTTTAAATAGAGGTGTTCCACTCATTAATAAAATCCCTAATTGTTTTAGAGTTGATTTATTGTGTCTCACCTTCCAAAGGCGAAAGGAAACCTACTCTGCCAAGGGCTAATAGTTTCTTTATCTTCATAGCTTTTGTTCTTCATCTTTTTCACCTTCCAACCATGTCCATAATAATTTGGTATCACGAGCTCTAGTCAAACTCTAGTCAAAGTGTCATCTAAGCTGTGGTCACTGAGATGGAGGCTTTTTATTCAATTGTCTCTTTGGAGTTGGTACCTACTTTTTTAGAGTATCCTCAATCATGCTTCCCACATAATCAGTTTTTTATGGTTCCCATTTTTAAATAATTGCCTTTGTTTTTAATACTACCTCTGTCCCCCTATTATTGTCCCAGTTCCTATTCACTTGGTCAACATAAATCACTCTTAATCTCTTACTTTATGTAGTTTTTGCGACTTTGTAAAGCTTTTAATGTAGTTTCTGAATATGTATTTTTTTCCTAAAGATAATTTGAGTGAGACAGGGATCCGTTTGCTTTATCATCGGTCAAACATCGTAAACCGCAATGGGACAATAATAGGGGGATGGAGGGAGTAATATTATACCAGATATCCTCTAAATTACCCCCAATCATTATCCTTAAAAAATCTGATCTTTTGTGGGCCGCGCACTCGGTAATTACTATTTCACAAACAGTCTTGAAATAACCTGGATTCATATTTTACTATTACACAGCCTGATCTATCTTTTGCGGTCAGTGTGCCCATGAAGTTCCTCTATTTTCTGTTCGAGGAGTCCTACACCGTGGAAATGAAAGAAAAATAATGTCTTAACAAGACTTTGGGTTGAACTAGCTAATAGGTTGATTTCACAACTTTAATGTGGTTTGAGTGTTTGACCCATACTTGTTCCTAATTTCTTTCAGAGTAGACTAATATAACCCAGTGGCCTGTGTACCCAACACCCCATTGAAAAACTCTGGTGGCCCATGGTGTCATTCAGTGTAGTCGCTGTTTCCGATCTTCAGTTTCAAGAGGAGTCAGATTTCAAGTGAACCATCTGTTAGATTCAAAATGGCCAGCTGTCCACTTGAGAGGAAATGTTGAGGAGTCCCACTCCGGACCAATGAAGGAAAATAATGGGTTAAAACTTAAAAGACCTTGAGTTAAATTAGCTTATAGGTTGGTTTGCCTTACAGCCCAGTGACCCCAACCCAATCCTGAATTTTATCATTCGATTGCCATTTATATGTTGCTAGTCACTATTTGAATCATGAGTTACATGAAGAAGACATGGGAACAAAGATTGCTTTATGACGATCTGCGTCATGTTCATATTGTTAGATATTCGGATGTTGATTCTGCTGATTTTTCATATCATTGACGCTCCGCCTTTAAGTATTTTGTGTTATTGGTGAGAATCTTCTACCTTGGAAGAGCAAGAAGTAAAACATGGTTGTTGGATTTAGTGATGTAGCTGAGTATCATTCTATGGCCCTAGCCCCCAATGAACTTATATAGTTGGAGCATTTTTAATTGCACTATAGCAATGTACAAATGACACTTACGTGTTCTATGCAAGTTTAATAGAGCATGAATGGCTAGAGCTAGGTGTGTTGTGTGAGTACCGGTTCTGTGGTTCATGTGTACTAAGTGTCATCATCATTTCATTTTCATTTACCCTAGTGCCGCAAAGGCTCCCACCTATGGTGGGGTAAAGGGGGTCGGATGTACGCAGTCTTACCCCTGTACTAAAGCACAGAGAGACTGTTTCCGGATGACCCGTAGTGAAAATCGCGTCCAAAATTGCATGGACTGACTGCTTCTTCATAACAAAGAAACGCAGACAGTTTAGTGAGCCATTTTGCTTTATTCCATCATATTCTCAAGCCAAAAAATAATGGATCTTTGGCTCCATTGAAAATGATGGAAAATATCTGTACATGAGTAGTTACTAGTCTTTGCTGAATTCTATGGATGGAACTATGTACATTTGTTATTTTTTGTAGTTATAGTGTGTTGTTGGTAATCAAAGTTATTGGGTCTTTTGTAGGTGAGAACTCTTCGCAAAAAAGATCACTATGAAATGAAAGAATACACGATGGACATTCTCGAAGCGGAAGATGATTCGTATACATGTGCAGAAAGGAGACCATATCCTATATATCCTTCAAAAGGAGGTCTCAAACCAGTCTTTATCCGAGAGATTATTTCAAGGTTTATAAATTTAACATCTTTCTTTATCTACTACTCTTATTTGTATACATCTTTGAAGAGCTTGTTTGTAAATGTTCAGTTCACTCCCTTTTCCGGGTTTCATTATTTTTACAAAGTTTGCTCATGTTGTTCCTGCTAATCCAGTCCAAGCATCTTTTCATTTAGGCTAATAATTCGTTTGTTCTTCATGGCATGGTTTGTTTTCGCTGCTCTAAGTGTGCTGAGTTTTGCTGGGGTAAATATTTGCCTCAAACTTTGAATATAACATTAAGATGGAAAATTGATTTGTTTGTCAAAATTACAAGAGACTTGAAAGAAAGTCGCAATTAGGGAAACCTTTGAGAACTATAAATGTTCTCTTATCTAGATACATGCCTACTGGAGAGAATCAGTTAGCTGTTGTGTCCGCATCAAACTCTGAGTATAGCAATTAAGATGTGAAGTAGGTTTCATGGAGTCAATGGTTACAAGAGAACCGAAAGAATGTGATGTGAGCTGCTCATATCAGAATATTACAATCCCAAATGACCACTATGTTGGTTTACTGAACAGGGGATATAGAATTAGCAAAGTATATGAATAACATACTGAAGGAATAATATCAAACACATGGTGTGTTCACTCAAGATTGAATTGAAATTGAACTGACAGTTTGCAGGAAATATGTATTACAATACAAACTAATAATACATCAAATTTATACTCCCTCCGTCCCTAAATGTTGTTCCAATTGCGGATTACGAAGGTTGACAGACGATAAAGTTAAATGATCCCTGTGAAAACTCGGATTATTTTTAGTAAATAAAATTTACATATTCAGAAACTACATTAAACCCGCTACAAAGTCTGCAAAAAATAATTCAACTTTTATAAAATTTTGATATAAAAAGTAAGAGTTTAAAAGTGATTTAAGTTGACCCTCGATAAGCGAAATGGAACTTCTTTTAGGGACAGAGGGAGTAGATGAAATGGAAATAACTAACTGTTCCTATTAAGACTCCACGAAACCTGCAAATACGGATGAAAACAAGCAAATAGCAGTGAATATGTGTATGGCATAAACCACTCATACACGTATCTTTATTCTCCTAAAAAGGTGGGTTGAACAAGTCCAAGCTTTCACTCACATTCCCCCCCGTAAGCTTGACTTTGTTCAAGATTCTTCACTCCAAGTAAGTCCCGCATTTGAGCAAACCTTATCCTTGCTAAGGCCTTTGTAAGAATGTCTGCACGCTGCTCTTTGGTCAAGATGAACTCCACAACCATTTGCCCCTTCTCAACACACTCTCTTATAAAGTGAAAGCGAGTGTCAATGTGCTTGCTGCGTTTGTGAAATACCGGGTTCTTTATCAATGCAATTGCAGATTTGTTATCAATATAGAGAGTTACTGGTTTAGGCTTCCTCCCAGTTAGTTCACTCAATAAATTTCTTAGCCACAGAGCTTGGCACGATGCTAGAGTTGCTGCCATATACTCAGCCTCACAAGAAGATAGGGCCACAGTTTGCTGCTTCTGCGATTGCCAAGTGATCAGGTTTCCATTGAGATAAAATGCCATTCCTCCGGTGCTTTTCCTGTCGTCAACATCGCTGGCCAGATCACTGTCAGTGAAACCCACTAGTTCTTCAACGCCTTGCCCTCTATCATATTGAATTCCATAGTTAATTGTCCCCTTCACGTAGCGAAGAATACGTTTAGCCGCCACCTGATGAACTGTGGTAGGCTTCTCCATGTACCTGCTTATGATTCCAACTGCATATGAAATATCTGGCCGAGTATGAGTTAAATACCTTAGGTTCCCGATGAGGATGAGGCTTCTATACTCGGTAGGATCCACAGGAACTCCCCCAACATCTATTCCAAGCTGCTGCCTTGCTTCCATGGGACATTTGCTTGAGTTGCAGTCTGCCATCCCGAATTGTTGTAACACCCTTCTTGCGTAGGCGGACTGTTTCAGGGTAATGCAGCCTTTCTTCTGGTCTACCTCAATGCCAAGATAATATGAAAGTAACCCAAGGTCACTCATTTCAAATTCTTTCATCATTTGCATTTTGAATCTCTCTATACAGTCCATGCTTGATCCGGTTACAATCAGGTCATCCACGTACACACAAACAATTATAATTTCTTCCTCATAAATTTTTTGTGTATACAGCCTGCTCCTGAGAACACTTCACGAACCCGAGACTCTTCATACTTCTGTCAAGGCGTGTATTCCATGCCCTTGGTGCTTGACGTAGACCGTAGAGGGCTTTGGACAGCTTATATACCTTATGTTCCTCGTTTTTTACACAAAACCCTTCTGGTTGAGAAACATATACTTCTTCTTGAAGGTCACCATTCTTCTTGAAGGTCACCATTAAGAAACGCTGACTTGACATCCAGATGGTAAATTTTCCACTCTCGATGGGCTGCAAGAGCAATCAACATCCTTATAGTGTCAAGTCTTGCCACTGGTGCGAAAACTTCTTCAAAATCAATTCCCGGACGTTGCACATATCCCTTTGCTACAAGTCTGGCTTTAGGCTTGATAACATTCCCTTCATTATCCTTTTTCAGTTTAAACACCCACTTCAATCCAATAGGCTTGTGTCCGGATGGTAAATCAGTCAGTGTCCAGGTCTTATTTTTTTCAATAGCCTCCATTTCTCTTTCCATAGCATCTTGCCACTCCTTTTCAGTTACTGCCTCTCGGTAACAAGTTGGCTCCTCAATGGCAACTAACATCAACTCATCAGCATCCATATCTGCTTCAGGTGCATCTGTGTATATTTCAGCAAGAGAACGGAACCTTCTGGGACCGCCATCTTCTGACTTCTGAGTCACTGCTTGAGCTCTCTTGTTCCTGAACTTCTGTGAAGTCTGTTGGTGGATAATCTGGCTCAACTATGTCTCCCTTGTGTGGAAGGATTGCGAATTCCACAGTTTTTTTATCATTCTTTTCACCATCACTATACCAGTCCCACTTTTTATCTTCTTCAAAAATAACATTCCTACTAATGTAAAGCTTACCATCATGAGGACTGAAAAGACGGTGTGCTTTACAACCTTCCTCCACGCCAAGGTATACCACGATTTTGCTACAATCATCTAGCTTTTTAATGTGCACACCAGGTTGCTTCATGTGAGCAATGCAACCGAACACCCTTAGGTGTTCCAAATTTGGCTTCCATCCAGTCCACATCTCATGGGGAGTAGTATCCGTGAGTGATTTAGTCGACACACGGTTTAAGATGTACACAACATGCCTTACTGCCTCCCTCCATAATTCTCCAGGTAGCTGCATAGTTTTCATAAGGCTCCTAGCCATTGCCACCATAGTACGATTCCTGCGTTCCACGACACCATTTTGTTGTGGTGTATATGGTGCTGTGAGATGTGTCTCCATTCCCTCCTTTTCACAGAATGATGTAAATTCCTTTGACAGGAATTTCCCTCCTTGGTCAGTCCTTAAAATCTTCATATTGTATCCAGTTTGATTTTCAACCAAAGCCTTATACTTCCTAAAGGCAGAAAAAACATCATTCTTGTGTTTGAGCATGTATACCCACATCATCCTACTGTAATCATCAACAAGAAGGAGAAAATACCTATTCCCAGCTTGTGTTTGTGGGGTTATCGGGCCACACAAGTCTGCATGAATCAGCTGCAATGGTTGATCCGCCCGAAAGGTTGTTTGACATGGAAAGGGTGCCCTTCCGTGCTTAGCAATCACACAGCCTTCACATAGTTGTGTAGGGTGTGTAATGTTAGGCAAACTTCGTACCATCCCCCTTTCATTCATTTCTTTCAGTGCTTGGAAGTTCACATGCCCCAGTCGTGTATGCCAGAGCCATGACAGATCATGGGTGCTTGCAGTTAGGCATACTGGTTGTGTTGTTTCAAGCAACACCTTATAGAGACGATTTTGTGTTCTTTTCACCTTCATAAGAAGCTTTCCGAACCTATCATGTATCCACAAGAATGTTCCGTGCAGCACACTCTTATTTCCATCCTCCGATAATTGGCCAAGGCTAATAATATTACTACACAAGCTTGGTATGTAATATACATCAGTCAGTAACCGGTGCTCACCATTCTTGCATTTCAGTAGAATTGATCCTTTTCCCAAGATCTGCACAGTGGAACCATCGCCTAACTTCACGTGTCCTTGAACGCTCTCATCGAGATCTTTGAACTTTGAACGTTGACCCGTCATGTGATTACTGGCCCCATTGTCAAGGTACCATACATCAGATTCGCCGTGGCTGGTTACACCATCTCACAGCTTTGGTACAACCTTTCCTTCATTTAGTAAAACCATATCACTGATCACTTGTCTTTTTTTCTTGTTCAGATAGCAACAATGCTGGTTCCTCATCTTGGGTCGGTGTGAAATGGACCTCCTCATCTCGATTTTGACGCGGTTTACGACACTCAGAGGCATAGTGTCCATATATATCGCAATTAAAGCACTTAATCTTGCTTTTGTCGTGGCTGCTGCTGCTATTACGACTCCGTTCTCCGGTGTAAGGTCGTCCACCTCTACCACGTCCCTGACCACGATTGTTATTGCTACTCTCACCATTTCTTTTCTCATCGTCGTTGTTACTCCCCTTCTGTCGCATCATCCATTATGAGTATGTGAGCAATAGATTTTCCTCATTCTTTTCGCTGCTGCCCCGGGTTCTCTCCTCATAAAGCTTCAGGCGGCCTGTCACCTCCTCCATAGTCATGGTCTTGAGATCTCCAAACTGTTCAATCGATGAAACAATCTGCAGAAATTGTGGCGGGACGGCCCGAAGAAATTTCTTAACAACACATGTTTCCTCAATCGTGTCACCCAATGTCCGGATGCCATTGACAATTTTTGTCAGTTTCATGGCAAAGTCATCCACCAACTCACCTTCTTTCATAGAGAGTGCCTCGAACTCACTCCTCAAGGTCTGCACTTTTGCTTCCTTGACTCGTTCGGCGCCAATATGCATTGTTTTCAGCGCCTCCCACGCTTCCTTGACAGAGTCCTTGTCAGCCAACATGAGAAGAATGTCTTCAGGGATTGCTTGATAGATTAGAGCGAGAGCAGTCATGTTTTTCCGTTCATCGGTGGCTCTAGTTTCCATGACATCCCACACACCTTGAGCCTTCAAGTTTACCCGCATCTTCAAGGCCCATGCTGGATAATTGCTCCGTGTGAGCATCGGGTACTGGAGTGTCATTCCGTTCTTGTTCTGACCTGGTACAGACATTTCTCCTGTTTCTCTGATACCAAATGTTGGTTTACTGAACAGGGGATATAAAATTAGCAAAGTACTGAGCATGGGAGTAAATTGCACTCATCTTCTAAAATAACTTAAGTTAACCGCCTTTTATTAATATGACATCCAATTTGCAATCATGTGTTTGTAATGTTTATCACCAACCTTATATGGAGAACTAACCCCATAATAATAGGAAATGGTAATGTATCTAAAATTAGGACTTACTGTATTTATATACTTATTTATTTTAATAATCTCTCCATCCATTTAGAGTTTTTGCCACTTTTAGACCTCCTGCTATTATGTCAGTGTTGCTTTTGGTACTCAACTTTGAATTTTTCCACTCATAGTCCTTCAAATTGTGCGAGAGACACTTATGGTACTTGTCTTTGATTTTTTCTATATTTCAAAATGACAGTGGAAGGACTAAAAGTGTCAGTTTGACAATACTCGGGGGATTAAATGTGGGGAATTTCAAAGTTGGGGACTAAGAGTCTCTTCTTCACAATATTTGAAGGACTAAAAGTGGGAAAAATCAAAATTGAATACCACAAGTGTCACTCACAGAATAGTTGGGGGATGAAAAGTGCCAAAAACTCGCCCATTTAATAGCTTCAACTGTATTTTGCATGGATATTAAGGAAATAAATGATGTTTGTTTGATATCCCTATCCCCATTTTACCTTTTAAAATGTGATAACTTTTTTGAAAAGCTATATAAATTGATATCAAATCAATGAAATGCAAGTCGAAAAAAATCAGAAGTTAGTAGAATCCAAAAAAGAGAGTTGACATTATTGTGGGACATACTGCAAAGGAAAGTGTGACTTAACTTACAGGACATTGATGAAATTATCACACAAGGGTCACCCATGAGCATAATCAATTAAGAGTATATCACAATTCACAAGAAATTTCTGCTTTAGTTGCACGAGTAAAGTACAACTGAAAGTTCAGCGGCGCATCTGTCATTGAACTTTGGCGGTTTTTTTTTTGCGTGATGTTGGGTTCTTACTCCGATTTGTTCGGCATGGTTGGTTATGTAAAATGTAGGTTGAAGATAGTTTGGATTGAAAGGAGACGAGTTGGGTTTCGTTTTCGGTACTTTAAGGGTGTGTTTGGGAGTTGAATTTTGGAGGGGAGGGGAAGGGATGTGAGGGTGTATGACCCTCCATTTTATTTTTGGGAGTTTTAAAAATTGGGAGGAAAGTTTAGAAGGAGTTTTGGCAATCCTTCGTAGCCCTTCAAACCCTCATTTTTTGAGTTCCTCCGATTTGAGGGTTTTTGAGAGATAATTATGCAAATGACAAGTTTATCCAAGTTAAATTAATACAATTTCCTCATGCTTCTGCTATCTGCTCCAGTCGATTAAAATTCCTCAGAGCAACAACTATAGAACCCTAGCTCTACATCATTTCACAAATTTCATTCTGCTTGCTTTCTCATTTAGGTTCTCATTTAAGTTTATATACCATTACCATGCAACTTTGATCAAATAGATTGCCAAAATGAGTTGCATAAAAGGTAATTGCATGTTCTAATTCAATCTTTTTCTCTTTAATGTCCCTCGCCTTTTTAGTGAGATGATTCTATACTCTTTCGGGCTGAATGGCTGAGCCCATTTAGTTAAGGTTAGGAAGAATCTAAGATGAATTTAGTGTTAACTAATCTCAAACAATTAATTGCAACTTCGAATGAATGAATTAACACTAAGTTTTTTATGCTAGCGTGGTTGGGATCTCGTTACAAATCTAAAGAAAAGAGAGTGGGAGAGAGAAAGAATAAATTAAGCCTAAGCTAAGCTATTAAGAAGTTAATTAAAACTGAATAAGTAAATAGTAACACTAGTAGGAAATTACTAACTACTACTACTACTACTACTAATGAGAATACATAACAACAATAAGAAGATATATTCCTGTATCAGTTTCAATGCCCAGCTTCTAATATAGTTGGGATTAAGGTGACAGTGATGAAAATGACAACGATGACGTAGAGTCGTAGACAAGCGTTTAGTTAGTTTTATTCTTGTGCTTCTAATTTACTACATCCTTTGTGGGATTTCCAGGAATGTGATTGGGAATGAGTATGATAGAGTGAAGGTATGAGTTTCATACTGCCCATTTAGGAGGAGCATGGTTCAATAGTCAATACTTAAGTGAGAAATAAGAACTTGTAATGGGTACTCACCCACAACATTCTGTCTTTTCTTTTCCATTGCTCATTCACTAAACCTCCCTACCAACTACCAAGCATCCATGATCTGCATCCAGATAGTGATAGTTGTTAATATGGCACTGCACATGCTATCATGACAGTTCCATAATGTTTTATTTATTTATTTATTTATTTATTTATTTATTTATTTATTTATTTATTTATTTATTTATTTATTTATTTAAATTACATATTTTTTTGTTAATATATGTTTTTTCATGCCCTCATGCTTTGCAGAGTGATAAAGTTCCTTCCTGTCAATATTGATCCTATTCCAGAAGAAATTCGTCATAATTTTGGACTTCCGTGCCTTTATAATGTAAGAGTGATAGGTGTGCTAGTTGTTACATTTTTCAAGTTTAATAGTTCTATTCTTTCGTGCAGCCACTGATTCTTTGTTCTCAGTAATAGAAGATTCATTTTCTAAAACAAACCATAGTATCCCACTATATCCCACACACCCACTCAAAAGTAGGATTAGGGGTGGTGGGCTGGTGGCGGATCAGATGTACATAGACCCTATCCACACTCCCACTCAAAAGTAGGGTCAGGGGCGGTGGCGGGTGAGATGTTCATAGACCCTTATCTTCTACCTACGGGATAGATATACTGTTTTCAACGAGACCCTTTGCAAGTAGTGAAAGGTGATGCAGATGGTGCAAAATGCAAGTAAATTACACTACGTTAGCTAATAAGCACGTAAGGAAACAATCATGCAGATATAGAACAAGCAATTAAGCATGTAAATAAACACACAAGTGAAAAAGCCGGAGACACTGACAACAAACACCTGTAAAACCCACAAAGACTCAGTTACCTCAATCTAACTTCTCCATGAGCAACCCTATTCACAGGCTGCTTAACATGAGTACAAGTAACACTAGCAAAACTTACTTTTATATCTTTAATATTGTCACTAATGAAGCAAAACACAGAATTATGAGCTCCTGTACGGAAAGCAATGACTTTTAAAGAGTCAAATTCAATACCAATGTGATCCCATCCTAGTCAGCTAAAGAATTACATTATTTAAAGAGCTTTTGCCTTCACAGGAGCATATGAACCCATCCGCGGTTTTGCTTATACTTATTATAAGCATGTAGTGACAGAGATGGGAAAATTAAGTAAGACCATGTAGTGCTCCCATTATTTGTAATGTACAACTAACTTAAAAACCTAAACCAGTGTTAGTATTATATGTTAGTTGTATTATATATGTGACCGGCGTGTGAGATGGTCTATCATGTCCCGCAAGATGGTAGCTCATTGGAGCAAACCAATCTTGTAGTCCATATCCCCGTTGTTGAGGCTTTTTAGGATCTAATTTCTTGTTGGAGCTATAATTGGCTCCGATATCTTTTAAAGACTTCAAGTTCCATTCTAAAAAGTCAACCTGATAGGAAGAGTAATTCAAATCTTTATTTGTTAATTTGTATTTGTATAGAGGATAGTTATGAAGATATACTGATAATATTTTTAGATCTTTCCTACTCTTGAAATTTATCTTCTCAAACTCAACTCTCATTTTCCGAGTTTTCATAGATTGCAACATTGCAGATTATTGTTAGGGAATGATCTAATAGCATAACATACCAATGGTATGTTATGCTATTTATATGATGTCCCAGGGATCAATAAGGTAATCTACTAATTACAATACTAAATACAAAGATATTGTAACATAATATTCTAATGATTTTGTAACTTATGTAACTTATTTTCTGGACTCTTCTATACTAAACTGGTATTTAGTGTTTGTCACTTAATAATCAGTATGAGGAATATTCACTGAACAAAAGCATTTTTGACATGCATTATTCTAAGTAGTTATAAATATATTTTATGTTGGTTTCACTGCTTAAAAGCCTTTCAGTAAACAACTGTAGGTATTCTTAGCGAGGGATTGTTTTGAGTGTATGTGCATGTGTTTGTGATTGTTAGTTATTTTGCATGCTTCAGCAAAATTAAAAAAATTGCAGGCGTTTGCTGGGATTCATCAGCCAAAAAGCCTACTGGATGCTGAATTAGCTCGCAAAAGGCTTATATTTGATGAGTTTTTCTATCTCCAGGTATTCGTGGTTTTATTATGAAACTCTAACAGGAGGTGTTTCATTATGCTTTGTTCCAGTAGTTTAGGAACGTAGTTGGTTGGGACAGATAGCAGCATAAGAAAACAAAATTCGATGAATATTTCTTTGCAGTATATTAGTTTATCTCAATCAAAATTTGTGTTCGAAGTAAGAAACTCAAGGAGAAGGAATTTTCTTTGGTTGGTATATATAGCTTAGAAATGTGCTTGAATAGAGAAACAAGTGAAACATCACTGTTAAGAAGTGAAGGGTTTGAGAGCCTAGTGTCACGGGATGCCTTCTCGACTGCAAGGCCATGCTAGGTTTAAAAAAATATATTTGATTTTTCATCACCCTCAATTTGGAGCATATAGATCATATGTAGCAGGCTTGTTACAATTATAATCAATCTAATATCTCTATGGGATTAAGGCTTGGATGCTGTTGTTTGTTGTTGTACTACTTCTATGGGATTTTGTAATACTATGTACCATTTGATAAGCTGTATTAAGAAAGCAAGTAGCAATGCATCTGAACACTATGTACTCCCTTCAATTTTAATAGCTTGGTCAGTGCATGGAAGACAAGATTTGATGCAATGTGCAACCTTTCTTGGTTATCGCTGAACTTTGATTGGACAGTTCCGGTGAGTGGCGATTCGCGAATAGTCGCTACTCGTCCGTTTAAGTGGAATAGTTTTAGGAAAAGAGATTTTTGTTGTTGAACATAGCATGGTAGTTAAGATTTTTATAATCATCACATGAAACAAGCCACACTGATTAGGTATTATTTTTATAGTTAAGTTAAATCTGCACACTCTTAATTTAAGCTTTAAATACAGGTCAAGGTAATCCTAACTATTGAATCATAACCTATTTACTATTTATTCGAACAGACAAACACACATATTGCATGGACTGTTTCCGAATGACCCATAGTGAAAATCGCGTCCAAAATTGCATGGACTGACTGCTGCTGCTTCATAACAAAGAAGCGCAACAGTTTAGTGAGCCATTTTGCTTTATTCCATCACAATTTCAAGCCAAAAAATAATGAATCTTTGACTGCTGCTCATATACAATGCCTGATTGTAATTTATTCATCTCATGATGCGTTTGAGAAACTAATTGCTGTCGACAACTACAGGGAACTCTGAAATGTAATTCTTCAAATGTGATGTATAATAATCTTCTTATCTTATTTATTAATTTCTTTTGTCGTCTTTCAGCTGGGGCGGCTGTTTCAAATGCTTCAAGGTCTAGGCACTAAACTAGAAAAAGATAGATTGCTGGACAAGTGCAGGGGAGCTGAACCTAACATGATAGATGTAGAGGAATGGTCCACTCTTACGCAGAAAGTTATGAAATCTCTTCCGTATTCCCTAACATCCAGTCAATTAGCAGCTATTTCAGAAATAATATGGGACCTAAAGCAGCCAGTCCCGATGAATAGACTCCTTCAGGTTTTGAGCATTCTTCACAATACTGTTTATTATGTGGTGTGAGGAGGGGTCATATGTATTGAAGTATCTGTTGCTAAATATGGAAAAAGTTGGGATAGTTATTATTAGTGGTATGCTAATTCATTAGAATCCTAATATATTTATGAACCTAAACCAGTGTTAGTATTAAACAGTTTATATTCCACACACAAGGTGGTGGTTTACACTCCCTTCAACACATGTTGAAGCTATAGATAGTAAAAAAGGCTAGGTAGTTGTGTGTAAACTTGAGTGCTCTGATTAGAGAATGTCTGGTGGGTACTCTTTGAAGTAATCAAATGTTAATTTGGTCTGTATTTTGCTATATTGAACAATATCTAGTTCTTGGACCTCAAAGGGACTTGGTGGCACTGTTTAACAATTGATTAGTTGAGTTGACAAAGCTCGTAGTGATGATATACTTTTTATCCATTTATTGTGGCCATGCTGAATTGGCCATTATATGAGCTATATATCGAGAATTCCTTTTTTAAACTTTACATGGTTTTCAGGGTGACGTCGGATGCGGGAAAACTGTGGTGGCATTTCTAGTGTGCATGGAGGTTATTTCTTCAGGCTATCAGGTTTCATTAATATATTGGGCTTTTCTCTTCTTTTAATTTTAAATTTTTAATAAATCCCTTTGCCCCATTCTATCTTTGTGACTTGTTTGTATTGAGCACGACACTCTATTTTACTCAAATTATAACTCACTTCCGTTTACTGCGGTTCTTGATCAAAACAAATCTAGATACTCCTTTTGTTCCCTTTTATACGTCATAGCTTCTATTCACGCAGTCAATCAAATTCTCTTATTCTTTTGTTTTCTCTTTCAGATTTATCATATTTAACTTTGGCTTATGCAGTTTAATAGAACTCTTATTTTAGTTTTTAAATATGTAAATCTTACCAGATCTAAACTAAATATATTACCACGGGATAATTATCATTATCATTAGTCAAATATTGTAATCGTAGTGCCCCTTATAAATTGTGATGAAAGAAGTAGTACTCTCCCAAGTTGTCTCTCAAATGGGGTCAATTATATCAAAACTTTTCAAAGAAGTAAGGGATAAACAGTGAAACAGAAAAAGTGAAGTAAATTTAGGACTTGCTAAAATGAAAAATTAGAACAAATTAAGTGGGACAAGTATAGTACTCCCTTTTCCCATTTAGTTTGTGTAGTTGTCAGTCTAAAAAGTGGAGTTGTGTATCTTTTTTTTTCTTTTTTTTTTTTAATATCCTTTTTTCCTTATATATAAATATTATTTTTATCCTTTTTATTTTATCATTTTTATGTATATTCATCTCTTTTTATTTATCTTTTTTATAATATCTTATCTTTTTCATCTTTATGTTCTTTCTTTTCCTTTTGGTGGTGATATCATGTATCGATTCATGTTAGCCGACCCCAATATCTTTTGGGATTAAGGCTTGGATGTTGTTGTATGGAATGAGTTAAATATTTTCGAATGGGCAAAAATAGAAAAAGGGGACAAACAGAATAGGACACAGGGAGTAATATTTATCAGGGTTTTATGTACAAGGTAATAAATATGAGTCTTTACATGTGTATTGTGGTGGATTGTTTTTTATCTAATATACTCCCTCAGTCTTAAGAGCTCGCTCCTACAGGCTTTTCATAGTTTTCAAGGGTGAAAGTTGTAGGGGCATTGAGCCTTAAGATATGCGGTTCCATCAGAAAATTGTAGGGGCATTTTCAAGGTCCTATACTCCTATGTGTTTGTATGATTTTTATACATGATCGGTATGAGACTACTTAAAGGAGCAGCTTACAGAAAAATGAAAAGGCAGGAGAGATTTATAAGATCCGAAGTTCCAATCTAAAAAGTAAAGGGTAGCTCGGGATCTTATATAATGATTTATTAAGTTATACTGACAAATACTCCAACACGTCATTAATTGAGCTTCCATCTCTGGTGGGTTGTTGTTGTTAGCCACAGGTGCCTCAGTTAATCCTAAGTATCTCAAAGCCTTTATCTAATCTTCTACAACAAGTCAACAACATCCAAGCCTTAGTCCCAAAAGATTTTGGGGCCGGCTAACATGAATCTATACATGATATCAGAGCCAAAGAAAAGAAAGATAAAAAAAAAGGTATGATAAAAAGGATAAAAAGAGGATAAGAAAAAACAGAGATAAGATATACATAAAAAAGATAAGATAAAAAGGCTAAAAAGAATATATATATATACCTTACCGGAGCTGCCGTGCGGCCTCCACGTTTTGAGGGCCTTCCCGGTGGAATTTTTCGATGAAATTTTTTGAGCATGTTCTTCATCAAGTCTAGTACATCCATACCAATTTCCATCAAAAAATTCAATCGGGAAGGCAGTCAAACGATTTTTGGAAGATAATTGCGTTTTATATGTATATAAAGGGTGCAGTTATCTTCCAAAAATCATTTGACTTCCTTCCCGATTGAATTTTTTGCTGAAATTTGGTATGGATGTACTAGACTTGATGAAGAACATGCTCAAAAAATTTCATCGAAAAATTCCACCGGGAAGGTCCTCAAAACGTGGAGGCCGCACGGCGGCTCCGGTAAGGTATACCTTACCGGAAGAGTTCCCTATATATATGTGTGTGTGTGTATATATATATATATATATATATATATATATATTATATATAAGATAAAAGGATAAAAAGCATAAGAAAGATAAAGAAGATATAGGGAACATGACATCCCTTTATTTAATCTTCTGAAATAGAAATTTCGCATTGTGTACTTCTTGAAATAGACCTTACAACAACAATAACAACATCCAAGTCTTAGTCCCAAAAGATTTTGGGGGTCGGCTAACATGAATCGACACACAAAATCGGAGTTAAAATTGAAAAAAAAAGTGAAAAGGGAGGTAAACAAAAATAGATCAATCCTTCACACATATACTCTCCCTCCACTTCGTCCTCTCCAAAGTCATACTCTCTTTTAACCCCCAAGAAATACCATACCATTGTTATAGACGACGAAGTGGGGGGGGGGGGGGGGAGTATTCATTTGGAGGATTGATCTGTTTTTATGGACCATTGATCAATCCTCCACACGTATATCATTGATCTAATACACCTAGATTATCTCAACCTTCAGGCAGCATTTATGGTCCCAAATGAGTTGCTAGCAGTGCAGCATTATGAGCATATTGTAAAATTGCTAGATGATGTTGAGGAACTAGACTGCAAACCTTCTGTTGCTTTGCTCACAGGCTCGACTCCGTCAAAACAATCACGATTGATTCGCATGGTAACGTTCCCTGAGGCGGATTTACTCTATTTTTCTACATTTTTTGTAAGTTGCTTTACTTACTGTAAAGTAAACAATTTTCCCCAACTTCTTGAAGGGTCTACAAACTGGAGATGTCTCTTTGGTCATTGGTACCCAAAGTTTGATTGCTGAAAATGTGCAATTTTCGGCTTTAAGAATTGCTGTGGTAGACGAGCAACATCGATTTGGAGTAGTCCACAGGGGACTGTTTAATGGCAAGGTAATATTTTATTTGCTAGCCTGTGCAAATTATTGAATTGAATATTTTCAAATGATCATACTATGATACTATCTATGATTGTGACCTTATATTATTGTAAAATGGAAAGAATAAAAATGACTTCTTAGCTATGACGTTCAGAAGCTAGTTCCATCTTTTAGATCATAGGTGCTGCTAACAGGAGTATTGGAAATCATAAAGAACACCTATGTGCTAGTTGTACTTGGTTTTTTCTCTTGACCATTTTCACAATTGTATTGGCATTTGTGCCTTTGCAGCTACTCTTCGACTCTAAAAGTTCCAAGATGCTATCAACCGAGCAAGATGACTCCTCTAACAGCAATGTGCTTATGGCACCACATGTTTTGTCTATGTCAGCCACTCCCATCCCTAGGTCACTTGCTCTAGCATTGTATGGAGACATGTCCTTAACACAGGTGCCTTAAATTTTCATCGTTTTGTTGCTCAAAAGTTGTGCATTTCCTCAATTTGAGTAATTCACAATTACATGCATTCTCATTGAATTATTTTTAAGGTTCTTCCCAAATTCTATTTCTTATCTGGCTTTTGTAAGTTTCATATAAAGTGAGTTCCCTCCAGGACATTATAATATGGAGTTCTTGTTTCTTACGGTCTTCTATTACTCCGTATGTTTTAGTTGAGATGGTAGCCAGCCTGAATTCTTCCACTTTTCTCCCATCTATTCTTTAAAAATGACTATACTACCTGGGTAAAGATAAAAATTGTGTCTTTCGTTAACTGGCATTTTGTGTATCCCATCAGTGTATCATGCAGAGTTTTTTAATATCTCAACTGACTTCAGTCTTTGGCTACGTGGTTCTGTTTTGCCTTTTCCTCTATCATTCAACTACAGATCACAGATCTGCCTCCTGGAAGAATACCCGTGGAAACACATGCAATCGAAGGAAATGAACGTGGGTTTGAGGAGGCATACAAGGTATATTATTTTGTTTACATATGTAGAATGCATTCTATAATCTGTTCTCTGTACATCAGGACCCCAAATATTGAGAGATAAATGGAACAGAGGACAATGACACACATAGGGCATATAAAATGTTGCCAAGTTCGTGTTAATGAGGGTGTGGTTAAAGGGAACATAGGACATTAGCAACAACAACAACATCCAAACCTTACTCCCTAAAGAACATAGGACAAATAAATTAAAAAAAATAGTGATAATAAATTAGTCTATACTACCTCCTCCATTATTGAATAAATGAAACTATAGGTTATTTACTGAGATTAAGAATAATTGTAGGGGTAATGGGTGCGGTAGAAAAGATATGACAGAGACGGGGAAAAGTAGGAAATAGAATGAGAAAAGGTGGGAAAAGTAGGGAATACAACAACAACATCATCCAAGCCTTAGTCCCAAAAGATATTGGGGTCGGCTAACATGAATCGATACATGATATCACCACCAAAAGGAAAAGAAAGAAAATAAAGATAAAAAAGATAAGCTATTATGAAAAAGATAATATAAAAAGAGATGAATGTACCTAAAAATGATAAAATAAAAAGGATAAATATAATGTTTATATATAAGGATTAAAAAAAATTTAAAATAAAAAAAAACAAGAAAAAAATTAAGGGGAAAAGATAATACGAGATCACTCCTCCACATGAATACCTTCCCTCCACTTTGCTCTCTTCAAAGCCATACCCTCATCTAACCCAAGAAAAAACATATCACTTCGGACTCCCCTAATCCAAGTCTGTTTGGCCTTCCTCTCCATCTCTTCCTTGCCTTTTCTCCACACATCTCAACTCGTCTAACAGGCACATCACTCGGTCTTCTACGCACATGACCAAACCACCGTAGGCGCGACTCCCGCATCTTGTCTTCAATAGGTGCTACTCCCACCCTTTGTCTGATTGTCTCATTCCTCACATGGTCCTTCCTAGTATGCCCACACATCCAACGCAGCATGCGCATCTCCGCCACACTCATCTTTTGAATGTGATATTGTTTCACCGCCCAACACTCTACGCCATGCAGTAATGCAGGCCTAATTGCTGTCTTATAAAACTTACCCTTCAGTCTAGTCGGCATACCTCTATCGCAAAGAAATCCTGACACACTCTTCCACTTCATCCACCCTGTTTTGATTCTATGGGATACATCTCCATCTAACTCACCATCCTTCTGAATTATGGGCCCCAAGTAGCAGAACATATCGCTGACCGGTATCTCCTTACCATCTAGAGTAATTCCGCTATTACTACTGCTTCTACCTCCACCAAACTTGCACTCCATGTACTCTGTCTTGCTCCGACTTAGTCTGAAACCCTTGTTCTCCAAAGTTTCTCGCCATACTTCCAACTTTGCTTTAAGACCTGATTGCGTCTCATCAATCAATACAATATCGTCGGCAAACATCATGCACCACGGTATTTTGTCTTGAATTGACTTCATAATTCCATCCATGACTAAGGCAAATAAGAAAGGGCTCAGAGCCGATCCTTAGTGCACTCCGATAGTAATAGCGAACTCCGTAGTCCTCTCTACACTAGTACGGACACTTGTAGTACAATCCTCATACATATCCATGATGATGCTGATATACTTGCGTGATATGCCTTTTCTAGTTAAGGCCCACCAAAGAACTTCTCGAGGTACCCTATCATAAGCCTTTTCTAAGTCAATGAACACCAATTGCAGATCCTTATGAGTGTCTCTATACTTCTCCATAAGTTGCCGAAGAAGGTGAATAGCCTCAGTTGTTGAGAGACCAGGCATAAAACCGAATTGATTCTCTGAAATCTTCACATTTCTTCAAAGTCTTTGCTCAATCACTCGCTCCCAAAGTTTCATGGTGTGACGTATAAGCTTAATCCCTCGATAGTTGGCACAATCTTGTACATCACCTTTATTCTTGAATAAGGGGATAAGAGTACTCCTCCTCCAACTCGTTGGCATCTTATTGTTTCTCCAAATCATGTTGAAGAAACTTCAACATGGGTCAAATAATAAAAAACTTCCAAATAATGATTACATGACATTTATTCAAGAATGGAGGGAGTAAGATTTAATGATAGTATATATGTTTCTGTTAAAACATAAACCACTTGTTTAAGTAAATAGTTACCCGCAGATTTACTTGTTGGATGGTTACTGCTTGAATAAAAGTACTCATTAGATTATGGAGTGATTACCGGATGGGGAAACTACCCAACAAGACGAGTACATATATATGCATAACTGTCCCTGATACACGTGTTGCTATCTATAGGTACTCAGTCCATTGCTCAACCACAACCAGATCTTGTTTCTTACTTTATCAATAAATCAAGTTCCCTCATAAAGATGCCGTATCCAGAAGTGTAACATTTATCTGTCAGGCATCCAAGCCAATCCGCATTGCAATATCCCACAGTTTTACTTTGACCTCAACCTTTGTAGAGCATGAATGTTTATAGAGGGGCAGTTATGCTGATTTGGACATATGCTTGAATTAAGGATATTCCAACATTCGTTTTGCATGCTTGCTTTTTTATTCTAAAAACCTATGAGGTTTTCGATTTATTTATTTAAGTTCCACAAGATTATAAAAAGCCTTTTTTCGTCTCCATCACAGTTCCTACAACCAAAACCGCTGCAATTTCACAGGGAAAAGGGATTAAACTCAACAGAACCAACAAATGAAGACTAAAAAGTATTAAGGTGTTTTTACACCGATTAGATGATGAAAGCATTCTGATTATCTTTCATGCTATATTTATGGACATCAAATAAATAGAGAGTTAAAGAGACCATCAAATGATAAAATCAAATGATAAAAACATATAGGGCTTATCAAAGGTTACATAGGTATCAAATGTTACACATATGTTGAAACTCAAACGACGTCAAGAACATAGAATCACACCAAAATTATTGTTCTTATTTACTTGGAATGCTTTGAACATATGTAAGTAGGTACTAGAAGATGTAGCCTAGAGGATTCTCAAAAGTAGAGTTCAAAAAACATCTTTATCATACATTTCGGCTACCTAAAATTAAATGAATTCGTAGCGACTTCTCTGGTAAGATAGTACTCATATTCTAAGGTTAGAAGCTTATAAACTAATTTTCATTATTTACCTTTCCTACTACACCAATAAATTTCCTCAACTGTTGGCATTCTTGGTTGGATTTTTTCGTGATTTTCAGGAGGGTGGTTTCTTTTCTTATTTTGAAGGTCTCATTAGCTAGCTGGTGAATATTCTTAGTAATATACCTTTGAAAGAGATGAGAAGACTTATTGTCCTCTTTGGGAGAGATTAGGAATCTTTATAAGACTGCTGCTCTAGGGCTATGGAGCAAAATAGTACCCCCTCCATCCCACTATGTTTGTTGATTTTTTCCGTTTTGATTTGTCCCTAAATGTTTGTCCCACCATTTTCAGCAAATTATGTAGTTCTAAATCATCCAGAGTTTATAATTAGGGTAATTTGAGTTTGCACCCCATTTTATTGTCCAAATTGGACTTTGCACCCCGTTTTTAAAATCTTTGTTTTTGCACCCCAACCCCATATGAAAGACAAAATTGCCCTCGATCAAGGATATGTTGAAGGCCAACAAAATTGTTAATGGAGGGGCATTTTTGTCTTTTCATATGGGGTTGGGGGGGTGCAAAAACAAAGATTTTAAAAAACGGGGTGCAAACTCCAATTTTCACAATAAAATGGGCTGCAAACTCAAATTACCCCTTTATAATTTCAGTATCAACCACACAATTCCACTTTTTCTTAAATTGCGGGCCACATTCTCTTGTCCCAAGCAGTGAGATGAAATAAGAGGATTACCTTTTCCGATTCTTCAAAAAGATGTTTTATCGTGGAATACAACTTTTCTTTTCTCTAAGATTTACAAGTCTTAGTGACTGGTAATTGTTTTCCATTTCCATGAGTGAGCTGTATTTGCTATTTTTAGCTGTTCAGGTCCTAACTGAATGAGTGCTTTTATGCATAAAGTATTCAATGAGTGCTTTTATTATCTTTGGGATAAGGCGGGGTCGAACTTTTTAAGGATGGAATTCATTGTACTTTTAACTGTGGATTCTAACATCAACCAGAAGTGGATAAAAATGCATTCCCTTTGTTATGTTAGCCTGTAATTTGTTCTAAGTTTTTTTACTGTTTCGCCATTATAGATGATGATGGGGGAATTGGAAGCAGGGGGGAAAATATATGTTGTATATCCAGTTATTGAGCAATCTGAACAACTGCCTCAGCTTCGTGCTGCTGCATCTGAACTCAAAACAATTTCTAGTAAGTTCTCAGCTTATAGGTGTGGGCTATTGCACGGGAAAATGAAGAGTGAAGAAAAAAGTGATGCTCTACGTCAGTTTAGAACTGGAGAGACTGAGATACTGCTATCGACTCAAATTATTGAGATAGGTGTTGATATCCCAGATGCATCTATGATGGTTGTAATGAATGCTGAGCGGTTTGGAATAGCACAATTGCACCAACTTAGGGGACGAGTTGGACGCGGACATAGGAAGTCTAAGTGTGTATTGCTAGCATCTACAACCAGCGGCTTTAATCGGGTGAAGGTGCTTGAGAAGTCATCAGATTGCTTCTATCTCGCAAATATGGACCTTTTGATGCGAGGACCTGGAGATTTGCTTGGTAAAAGACAGTCTGGCCACCTTCCTGAGTTTCCCATTACCAGATTAGAAGTCGATGGAAATATGATACAGGATGCTCATCTGGCTGCACTGGTTAGTAGATTGTCTCTAATAAAACTTACTCCTGATATTAATATGATAAATCTGTAATTTGTCGACCATTATACACTTTATATGTAGTACAGTGCTTCCTAAAGAACGGGAAAATCACTCTGTTCCTAAAAGAGTGTAACCATTCCTTGAGGATTTGAACTCCACTCTGCAGCCCACCTTTCCTTTTAGTAGTAGAGCTGAGAACAGTCAACATGTTACATATGAGTATATGACTAACTTTTCTATAAACCAATTTTAGGACATGTTTGCTTGTTTTCCTTGACATAAATAACTCCTTTTATGCAAATGAATGAGCGCAATAAAATATGGCATTTCCCTTGACAAGCCAACACACTCTCTAACATAGGAGAAGCTACTTAAAATGCTTGAAAATGCTTGACAAGCTCCCTTGAAAATGCTTTGCTCATGCTAGACATTCTTCTTGGTTGATAGAGAGTGCTGAAGTGAGCTCTTGTACACAGACACACGCACACCTCGGGAAAAAAGATTCCTTGACTTGAAGGCCATTTTGGTTTATAATTCTTTCCAGTAAATCTTAACTTCAGAATTACATTTTCCCTTGCAGCAAATTTTGGCTGATTCTATTGATTTAGAGAGATATCCCTACCTCAAAGCGGAGATCAGCATGCGACAGCCCCTATCACTTCTAGGGGATTAAGCTACAGTTGTTATGTGAATCTCATGCGCCATGTTATGTAGCCTGATGCTCTCTAGTTGTTATTTTTTTGTATATACCTGTGAATTGTTGTACGGAGTCTGTTGTATTCAAATATATTTCCATGCAATGGACTATATTGCAACTGCAGTAACTGATTAACTGACTCGGCCATGCATTTCTTTCTTTCCTAGGTCTAGTCTCAAAATTCGATGGTTCTGAGATAAATTTTGTAGAAACAATCATGAACAAAGTTTTGAAATGGTGATATATATTAAAAAGTATATGGCCGTGTATGTACTTGTTTTAGGGGAAACGTATGTTTTTAGCCCCCTCACCTTAAATATAGTGTCATACGCAGATTATACCGTGCGACCGGCGCACCATGAGGATGGTGTGCCCGGTCGCAAAACGGCGATCGTTCCTCCCTCTCCAACTACTTTCGCCTAAACCAACAGCGCTCTCCCAGCCCCTGCCCACTTGCCATCGCCACCTAGCCGCCCCAAACCTTCACAGCGCCCAGCACCTCGCCCATCCACCTGCAGAATTGTTGCCCAACACCATCCCACAACCCCCTTGTGCAATCCTTGCAACTGCTGCATCACACCACCACAACCCCAGTTGCCTCACGCAATCACAGGTCACCATGCCCTAGTATATTCATTTGTGTGTGTGTGTGGGGCTATTAAAAACGTTTTACATTTCAATAACCTAAAGTTACATGTCCCAAATTACATCTAATTTGTTCCCCAAGTTACATTTCAATAGAAGCAGTTTACATTTTAACGAGTTACATGTGAATGAGTGCAATTTACATTTTGATTAACTTGAAGTTACATCTCGAATCACACGAGTTACATCTCATATAACCATGGGTGCACGGTGCTCACCATGCACCGGTTGCACGGTATAGGCACTGAGTGACATACAGTCTTAGTCCCCATCTTCAATGTTATTTAGTGCCTCCGTACTTCTTAGTTCTTACTTCATCAACTTATTCACTCCATCCCCAATCGAATCTGATGCAAAAACTTACTCAAATTCTCAATGAGTTTATATGAAAATTAGGTATTCACTCTATCATAGTTTTTCCTTGTAAATTTGTAATACACCGTCAATATATTCATCTACCATAATTTTTAATTAAATCTTTATTTTTAGCGAGATTTCTCTAAACAGGACCAAATGAAAGGATATTGCAACAATAGGAGTTTAATGTTTTAATTCCCAAAATAGGACTAACTCTTCCTATTCTACCCTTTCCATTATCCTTCTTGATAGGATTTTTAAAATAACCATTATAAAACATAAAAAAGTTAAAATTAAATAAAAATAAAAATCATAAAAATATACAGATCTCAACCACCACCTCAGTCACTTGCTAGCACCGCCACCCCTGGTCGCCGGAAGAGATTGCCAAGTTAGGAAAGAAATGTCACCGTGATGACAATTTTGAAAAGAAAGCTTGATATTTTAAAAGAGAAAAATGTCATTTTCATTGCATTTTCTGAGAAATGTGGCTTTTGTTTTTTTACACAAGATGGCATTTTTTCCCGGCGATCGGAGGTGATGGTGCTGGGAGGTGGAGAATGTGGAGGTAATCGCCTACTTATTTTTTAATATTTGTTTTAAGAATTTTTTATTTTATTTTATTTTCCCGATTTTTTATTAATTTATAATTTTTTAAAGATTTTTTATGTTTTTATTATAAATAAAACTATGGTTTTTGTTATTAATAACTAAATCTATTAGAAATTATAGGTTGAGGGTAGAATAGAAAGAAGAGACATATATTACTCCTATTTTGGGAATAAAAGATGTATAGTCCTAATGTGGAATTTTGGGCTACTTTTAGAAGCTGTTATCTTCGTCTTATTCTTATTACTTATTACTTATTCTTATTTTATTCAGATCAGATCAGAAAAATCCAAGTTAGATCAGAAAGATTTAGATCAGATAAAAAAGATTCAGATCAGAAAGATTCAAGTCGGATGAGAAAGATTCAGATCATATCGGAAAAATTCAGATCAGATAAAAAAAGATCAAACATGATTAATTACTTCAATTATTATTATTATTATTATTATTATTATTATTATTATTATTATTATTATTATTATTATTATTATTATTATTATTATTATTATTATTATTATTATTATTATTATTATTATTATTATTATTATTATTATTATTATTATTATTATTATTATTATTATTATTATTATTATTATTATTATTATTATTATTATTATTATTATTATTATTATTATTATTATTATTATTATTATTATTATTATTATTATTATTATTATTATTATTATTATTATTATTATTATTATTATTATTATTATTATTATTATTATTATTATTATTATTATTATTATTATTATTATTATTATTATTATTATTATTATTATTATTATTATTATTATTATTATTATTATTATTATTATTATTATTATTATTATTATTATTATTATTATTATTATTATTATTATTATTATTATTATTATTATTATTATTATTATTATTATTATTATTATTATTATTATTATTATTATTATTATTATTATTATTATTATTATTATTATTATTATTATTATTATTATTATTATTATTATTATTATTATTATTATTATTATTATTATTATTATTATTATTATTATTATTATTATTATTATTATTATTATTATTATTATTATTATTATTATTATTATTATTATTATTATTATTATTATTATTATTATTATTATTATTATTATTATTATTATTATTATTATTATTATTATTATTATTATTATTATTATTATTATTATTATTATTATTATTATTATTATTATTATTATTATTATTATTATTATTATTATTATTATTATTATTGATGGTATAATTATCCCAACCATGGATAAATGTTGACCGGGTTAACATGGATGAAAACAGTTAGAGGTTGATGTGCATGGTAACTATGCACGGATGATGACAAGGTATGAGAAGAGCTCGTACATGGTGACCACGCGCGGGTTAGAAGATAAAATACTGTACATGACGACTGTGGACGCAAGTTAATAGAAGATCAGGAACTACACAGTGACCGTGGATGTCGGGGTAGGCTTATCCAGAGAGCATGTCCACAGCAACCATGGACGCGATCAAGTACCTTAGCCAAAGGAGCGTCCACAGCGACCCTGGACATGGTAGTTGAAGCCTATCCAAATAATCTATGCATGGTGTCTCTGGACATCATGGCAAGCTACATGGCAACTCCGTACGACAAACTACATCAATGACGTCTTTTCAGAGATACACACAATCAACAAAGGATCCCGCGGATCCGGATTAGTGATTTGCGTATCAATACGAACATGGCGACCACGTCGCCCAAATCTTTTATGTCTTATTTTCTACTATAAAATCATGTAATCCTTGGAATGTTGATCAAGCTCAATACACTGAATACACTACATACATTTATCTCTCTAAAGATTATCCTGAGCACTTTAATTATTTTCGGCTATCTCTTATTAATTATTTTCCGGTGGATTTACTTCCATCATTTTGGTGCTTTCATTGAGAGCTGAAAATACACTCAGGCTATTTCAACGTTGTAACAATGGCTACTACAAGGGCGGAGAAGGATGTACCCGCTGATGGACACACTGCGTCCAACTCATCGGGTCAAGACTTGCGTAACCGACTCAGTCGCCCTGCGGTGGTTCCTGTAGAAGTGCCCGATGTCCATGGTGCCATCCTAGGGATGACCAAGATGTTGGGTACTCTTGCGAAGGACGTACGCCGTGCAATTCCTAGCACTCATCAAAAGCCTCCTCAACCACACGGAACTCAAGTTCCGACTAATCATCCGGCGGTGGAGGTGGAGGTGACATCTCAAAAAAATGGAGAGAGAAGAGAGGGACGAGGAGTCCCTGTCTCTTCGAACCAACCAGCTCGAAGTGAAGCCTCGGTGTTTAGTAGATTGGGAGACCGACGACGCTCTGCTAAAGACCGTATCGGACGATCGCACCATGTTGAGAAAGAAAGGGATACACAAAACCACCGTGGACGACATGACCACGGCGAAGAGGAGCACATGCAAGCTCCCAAAGTCACCCATATGACTGCCAGTCACCATTCACTTGGACACATGCCTGAGCATGTCGGCGGGACTGAAATACGTTCACAAAAACCGAGGAACACAGAAGTAGAGGACGGTGGCAGGAAACGTGTGACGATTCAAGCAGATAGAACCAAGAGTGATCTAAATGACGTGGAGGTGAGGAAGCTATGGAGAAAAATCGAGGACCTGCAACGACGGGTAGATGCAGGAGATGGAAACACAGACGCTAAACTAAAGACGGTAACCCCGTTCACTACACGGATCATGGCATACCCGTTACCAATTGGCTTCAAGGCGCCCCATGTCAAGGCCTATTCGGGAACCTCAGATCCCCAGGAACATTTGTCACGTTATTATGCTAATATGATTATGATTGGGGCATCAGAGGAAATAATTTGCCGTTGTTTCCTAGCTACGTTGGAGGGAACTGCGTGTGAGTGGTTCAATTCTCTCCCCCATGGCTCGATAGATGAATGGGAGGACTTAGCGCAAAGGTTTCTTCAACACTTTGCCGCTAGCAAAAGAACCAAGCAACACTACTCACACCTCCTGACCGTGAAGCAGAAGAAGGGGGAGGACTTGAAAGATTTCGTGATACGGTGGAGGAAGGAGTCTTCTGCCGTGCATGGGGCGGATGACCAAACTCGCCTTGCCATGTTCCAGGCAGCGTTGCGGGCTGGGGAGTTCGCCTCAAGTCTCATCCGGGACCCGCCAAGGTCGTACCAGGCCGCCCTTCAAAGAGCTGACCGATACGCCGATGCGGAGATCCGAGAGGTGCAAAAGAAAAAGGACGAGTCATCGGAACCTTGGAGGGAGGGGACTGTCCCTCACCACAAAAAACAAAAGAAAAACAAGAAAGATTTCAATTATGGTCCAAGGCAGATTCCTAATACAAGCTCGATGCCTCTAACTCATCCTGTGGGTACGATCTTGGACTATGCCGAGCGCACGGGTCTCATGCAAGGGCCAAGGCCGGAGGGTGAAGTGTACGCTGTCTCTGGTGCTAAAAAGTATTGTCGCTATCACCGGGTGGATAATCACGACACGGAGGAGTGCTTTACCTTGAAACGCGAGATTGAAAGATTGATCCAAAGAGGCCATCTGAGTAATTTCGTCAAAGGGGCTGCACAGCAACCCAACCATGTATGGCGGAAATCATCAGAACAAGTGGCATGCACGCAGCCGGAGACCCGAAGGGCAGAGAAAAGACACATTGGAAATGAGAGTGACGAGGATGCCTCGGATGAGCCAGGGCCGAAGCGAGACAAGAGGAACCATGACATCAATTTCATTTATGGAGGTAATGCAGGCGGGGACTCTTCGTCCCTTCGAAAGAAATGGGCTCGTCAACTGTACATTGGTGAGATCATGCACTCTCCAATGAAAAAGAAGGTACGACGTGAACCTATATGCTTTACTGATGATGACCTACCACCATGTCCAAGCCCACATCGGGATGCCATGGTTATCAAAATGGAGATCAATGATCTTGTCATACACCGTACCCTGGTCGACACTGGAAGTTCCGTTAACATAATGTACCTCGACACTTTCGAGAAACTGAAGTTGTCCAAAGGAAAACTCCATCCGATAAAAACCCCGTTATCTGGGTTCACGGGTGACTCTATCGAGGCAGAGGGAGTTGTCACGGTCCCGGTAGAGGTGGGGGACACATCCCATAAAGTGAAACTCAACATGGAGTTCGTAGTTGTCCGACTGACATGTGCACATAATCTTATACTCGGACGGCCAGGCCTGGAAGATTTGCAGTGCATTATGTCCCCGACACATCTTTGTATTAAGTTCCCAACACCAACCGGAGTGGGGATAGCACGCGGGAGCCAGAAGCTCGCCCGAACATGCTACATAAAAATCACAAAGAAGGTGGGGCGGCATGGCCTCCAGGTAAACACTGTGGCCACACAATACCTACAAGATGAAGAGCGAAGACCCCGTGCTGAACCAGCAGAAGGGACAGAAGAGGTCACCCTTGACCCTGCAACCCCAGAGCGCAAGGTTAAGATAGGCACCGGATTGTCAGCTGAGCTCCGCGCTGAGGTCATAACCGTCCTGACTATGTACCAAGGCATATTTGCAAGAGGACCAGAGGACATGCCAGGCATCAGTAGAGATGTCATCTCTCATCGCCTAGATGTGGACACTATGTCAAAACCGGTGAAACAAAAGAAACGTTACATGTCCTCGGACAGGCGGGAATTCGTAAGGAAAGAAGTGGGCACCTTGTTAAAAATCGGCCACATCAAGGAGGTAAAATACCCAAAATGGTTGGCAAATGTGGTATTGGCACCTAAACCCCCAACGTGGAGGATGTGTGTTGATTACACTGACCTAAACAAGGCATGCCCGATGGATCCATTCCCATTGCCTAACATCGACCAATTGGTGGACGAGACAGCGGGGTGTGAATTGATGAGTTTCATGGATGCTTTCAGTGGATACCACCAAATTCGCATGCATGAGGAGGATGCAGAGAAGACCTCATTCATGACTCCAGAGGGTGTTTTCTGTTACTTAGTCATGGCGTTTGGACTGAAAAACTCTGGGGCAACGTACACTCGCATGATCTCTAAACTTTTTCGACCTGTCCTAGGCCGCACCATGGAGGCCTACGTGGATAATATGATTGTGAAGAGTAAAAGAGCAGGTACGCATGCCGTGGATTTGGCAGAGGTGTTCAAAATCATGGAGAAGTTCAATCTTCGTCTCAATCCAAAGAAGTGCACGTTCGCCGTCCAAGGAGGGAAGTTCCTGGGTTACTTGGTGAGTAGAAGAAGGAATCGAGCCAAATCCAGAGAAAATCAAGGCCATACTCGAAATGGAACCTCCTCGTAATGTCAAAGAAGTGCAACGATTGACGGGACGCTTAGCGGCTTTGAACCGCTTCTTATCAAAACTAGCAGAGAAAGCCACGCCATTCTTCCACATCATGAAGAAATCAAAGGGTTTCGTATGGACTGAGGAGTGCCAAAAGTCATTCGAGGGATTGAAAAACTACCTCTTGTCTCCTCCTGTCTTGTCCAAACCTGAGGCGGGGGAGACATTATACCTATACCTAGGGGTTTCACCAAGTGCAATTAGTTCTGTCCTGGTGCGTGAAGATGGCGGCGTCCAGAGACCCGTTTACTACGTAAGCAAAACTTTGAGGGACGCTGAGCTACGGTACACAACCATAGAAAAAACTGTTCTGTCCGTGGTGTGGACGGTCAAACGGCTCACACAATACTTCCAAGCTCACCCTGTCCATGTACTGTCACACCAACCCCTGGGTGCCTTAATGAGAAGTCCCACGGCTTCCTCGAGGATGATCAAATGGGCAGTGTATCTAAGTCAATTTCATATAGAGGTGAAGCCAAGACCTTCCATCAAGGGGCAAGCTCTTGCAGATTTCATAGTAGAATGCACAGCGCGGGAGGAAGCAACGAAGATGAAGCATGGCGACGATGAACAAGAGTGGTGGATATTGTCCACGGATGGCTCCTCCGCGGCTAAATCTTGCGAGGGAGGGGTGGTCCTCACCACGCCCGAAGGCTTCAGGGCCTATTACGCTATCCGGTTCAACTTCAAGGTGTCGAATAATGAAGCAGAGTACGAGGCTCTACTATGTGGTCTACGCTTGGCGGCAAACATGAGGGCGGAGAAGGTCAAGATACGGTGTGATTCAAAACTAGTGGTTGGACAGATCACGACGGAGTTTGAGGCGAAGGAAGAACGGATGCGGCTATATCGTGACGCTGCCCTGGAACTTCTGAAGTTGTTCATCGCCTATGAAATTGAACAGATACCAAGAGCGCAAAATGTCGAAGCAGACATGTTATCCATATTAAGTGCAGAGACACCGGAAAGGATTTCAAAGATTGCAAGGATAGAAGAGTTGGACACTTCCAGCATATATGCGTGCCCTGTCCAGGCCATAACCACGAGGGACGCAGACTGGATTGACTGCCTCATCAAGTATATCAACGAGGGAGTGCTGCCCGCGGAGGAGGTTGAGGCCAAGGTGACTAAGATGAGGGCGCCGAGTTATACCATTTTGAATGAGAAACTGTACAAGAGGTCTTACAATGGCACGCTTCTCAAGTGCTTACGACCAGATGAGGCCAAGGTCGCCATGGAAGAGATACATGCAGGGATATGCTCAGCTCACCAAGGAGCACACACCATGTCCCGAAAGGTAATCCTACAAGGTTTCTTCTGGCCAACCATAGTTAAGGATTGCGCTGAATTTGTCAAGAGGTGTGTGGTGTGTCAAGAGTTCCAGAAATCTCCGGGACGTCCAGCCACCAACTACACCCCCATCAGCACGGCTATACCTTTCGCAAGGTGGGGAATAGATCTCATTGGTGCCTTACTAAGGGGAACAGGGAGCGTGAGATGGGTTATCGTTGCCATTGACTATTTTACTAAATGGATAGAAGCAGTACCCCTAGCAAGCATCACTGAAGGGCAATGCAGAAAATTTGTCATGAAGCACATCCTTTGTCGCTTTGGAGTACCCCAACAGATCATAACCGATAATGGGAGGCAATTCGGGGCGTCTGGGTTTAACGAATTCTGTGAGAGTTGGGGGATCAAACACAGCAATGCGTCAGTTGCCTATCCCCAAGCAAATGGCCAAGTGGAGAATGCAAACCGCACGATCATGGACGGTTTGAAGAAAAAGCTGGAAGCTGCCGGAGGGGAGTGGGCTGAAGAACTACCACAGATACTCTGGGCATACAGGACCACACCAAGAAAGGCCACAGGGGAGACACCATTCGCCTTGACATATGGTTTCGAGGCGAGGGCACCTGCGGAAGTAATTCTCCATAGCCGCCGAGAAGAGGAATATGACCCCGAGACGAACGAGGAGGTCATGGCGACCGAGCTTCTTTTTATTGAAGAAAGAAGAGAAGCGGCTTTCTGCCGTGCAGAGAACTATAGAAGGCAGGTGAAAGGATACCATGATTCTCGAGTTCGCAAACGCCACTTTGAAGTTGGGGACTATGTCTTGAGAAAAAGGGAGGTCAGCAAACCCTTGGAAGGGGGGAAATTTGCCAAAAATTATGAAGGCCCTTACGTGATTAAATCAGTGATCCGTCCAGGGACGTTCAAACTCCAGACACCGAAGGGAAAAGAAATTGAGAGGACTTGGAACGCAGAACACTTGCTCAAGTTTTACCATTGAAAATTTATCACTGATACTCCACCTGATGATTATGATGTATGGTAACCACGTATGGTGGTAAACGCGGTCCTTTTCCATCCACTGTTTTCAAATAAGAGATCTCCTTGATCCACACAAGAGTGAATAATGGCAGTCCTTGGCCGCAAAAAAAAAAAAAAAAAAGGTGTCGTCCAAGAACACCAGGGGTGTAAAATTCACCCAAAACAAAAAACAAACTACAAGGTGTCATCCAAGGACACCGTGGGTGTAAAACTCACCCAAAACAAGAAAAAAAAAAACGAAAAAAACGAAAAAAAAAATGAAATAAAAAACTAGTAAGTAGTCAGGCATGTCTCCTATGACATAGCTAAAATTCTCAACACGCAAGGGGTGTAGACTCGCCCCTAAAAAGGGGACGAGGATACATTGCAAATTGATCCCAACAAATGCGTAACCCTCAGGGTTGTATGGTCAGGATGCATCTGTGAAATATATCGGATAGCGGCCATGTTTCCCAAAAAACGTTGTGTGCCCCAGAGCAAGCCTAAGTCACTCAGGTGTTAGGTTCGCTCACTTAGTCCTATTTTTTGGGAATAAGTGATGCGCGCAATGTAGCGAAGGAGGAGGTGTCAATGACACCTTGTGCCTATCGTTGTCCTCAGTCACTCTATCTAAATGCACAATGCCTCAATTGAAAATTAGGCAGATACGGGGCGATAAATGCACCAAAGTTATACACTTGGTGTAGTATCACCGTACACTACTATGAATGATCACACAAACCATGCCAAACAAGGCATGGTCACATCGTGGTCTCATAAAACCTAAATGTTGGTCAAATAATTAATTATGCGATAATACAAAACAATAGCGAAAGGAAAATAAGACATGCATCATTATTATTTTATGAAATTCAAAACATGTTTAGCAATTCAGGTACTCGTAATTGAAGACATGACAGAATTAAAGTCTACACTACGTCCATCCGTCACTCCCATGCATGCTCTAAGGCACAGAAGCAGTCGAAGCTGGGTGATCTGTCTCGGAAGGAAGATCGCCAAGCTCCTCATCAGTGGGGAGTCTGTCAAAAGGAATATAGTCCAGGGGCGTGTTGGCTACCGGGATCTCAGGGTTGGGAACCTCAGGAGGAAGTCCCCAATCAGTGATGCAAGAGGTACCAGCCTTATCCCTCAAGATAGGATATACTTTCTGTTGAGTGGCATATATCCCGATCTGGTAGGAGATGTAGCTCTCTAAGGCCAGTTTCTCACGACCTTCCGGAGTAGACAACCAATGCTTGCTAATATCGTTCAAGTGGGCATTAATGTATGCTTCCTGATCAGACACGAACTCTGGAGAATTCTTGTATGCATCCACGGCCCGCCCCCTTGCATTGGCCAACTCCACGGCGTGCATTTCTTTAAGCACAGTGACCTCGACTGCATGTGAGTCACGCACGAGCTTGAGCGATGCCACCTCCTTCGCTAATTCGGTGAGTTGTAGCGACAAATCTTTTTCGCGCTCATCTTTCCTTCGGTTCACCTCGGAGATGGACAACAGTAGCTACAAAAAAGAAAAGAAAAAAAAATTAGTATCACGAGATGCATAAATAAAAGGTAACGGGGAAATGGGAGGGTTACCTCGGCCAGGCCATGGTGGCTCCTCTTCTCTAAAGCAGCATGGTCAAGTGTTGAAATTTTCTCCTTCTCAGTCGCCGTGATCACCTGTGATAAGAGCGGAGGTAACTCAATGTTACCTCGTAACCAAGTAGTCATCCCCGCCGTGGGAATATCACTCATGCTACGGGTGACACGGGCTGCGGGGCTAGCGGCCCTGCGTTTTGCAATGGATGAAGGCACAGTTACAATGGCATCCTTGCCTTTTGTGACGGAGGGAACCCTTGGTTTCTTGTCAGAGCGCCCCTGGTCACTACCGCGAGGCCCATCCTGGTCGAAGCTTTGGAACATCTCCAACCGCGATGTCATATCTGCAAAAAAAAAAGGGTATGCATATGTGTTAGTTAATATATATATGTGTGTATTATCTCCTATAGACAAAGTAACTGTGGACAACCTTGATCCGTGGACGTGGATGCGTGTGCACCCGAACATGGTGACGGCGAATAGAGTCCAACCGTGGTTAGGCGGTCCTCGGAAGTAAAGGCAGAGAGGCTATACGGTCCTCCAGAAAGAATCATAGCCGGCCATGTTTCCTGGTCAACCGGAAGTTTCGGGTACGAATACTTCTTAAATCGACAATTCAAAGACGATGAAAAAGGTAACGGAGATCCAGACGACACATAGACAAATTCTTCTTTCCAATTGGCTTCGTTGCTACGAGTGACCTTCCACATGTCAAAGTGGTTACGCTGAGAGATAGACACCCAGGACAGACTATCAGATGCCGAGCACTGCCCAGCTCGGAACATGTGCTTGAAGAGGTCTAGGGACGGTTCAATCCCAAGTGTCTCACACCGGACCAGGAAAGCTACCAGATATTGATGACCGAGCGGAGTCAAGTGACAAGGTGAAATTTCAAGATCATTTAAAAACTCGATAATCAAAGGGTGTGTGGGAAAGCGGAATCCTAATTTTATGGAAAGAATATGCACCCCGAAAAAGTGACCCTTAGGAGGATCGGTTACAATATCCTCCGAATCTGGACATCGGACAGTCACTGTGGACGGAAAAAATTTCTTATACTTTTGAAACTTGGAAACTGAGAGGCACGACCTGTAGTGTAAGATGGGGCTCGGGTCTAAGGGTGGATACGGACCACGGTAGCGACGTTTTGGTGGTTTGACTGAAGCGGCTCGTGGCTTTATGGGACTAATTTCTTCAACATCAGAATTAACCTCTGTAAAGGGATGGGGAAAATTCTCCAACACTAATTCCCCGTCGTCACTCAATAATTCATCAGAATCTATGGAATTTAATACGTCCATGAATGGTGGCAGGCAGCTATTGAGAAAACAAACAGCATTCAAAAAAGATGTCACCAAAATAAATAGTGAGAGAAGCATAATCGAGGCAGCTGTGGTAGAAGCAAATTTCATGAGCAATTTTAATGAGGATATTCCTAGCTATACGTATTTGGGGAAAGAAAAATAAAATCAAAATCAAAATAAGAGTAGATAAAAGGGAAGGAAGAGAAGGCAAGGAGCTTACCTGCGTATTGCGTACGTGACCCAGCAGCGGCGGCGCAAAATCTAGAGCAAGAGAACGGCGATGGCACAGGGATAGACGGCGACGGAGAATGGTGCGTAATATCTCTTAATTACACTGATGCCCGACGACAGAGGAGTAACGTCAGTGGTGCACCTTCACCTTAGAGCACCCGTGACACAGGCCACACAGCGGCAGCAGATGGGTTAGAATGACGGAGCAGACAGGTCGTGACCCGGAACAGAGGAGACCCGCGATAGTGAGAAGCTTGGCTACAGGAGTTCGGTGGTCGGCGGCGACGCCGGTAAAATTGAACTCGCAGCGGGCGACGTTGACCGAGTGATGGTTGACGGCGGGTTGTGGCCTGGAATAGAGCAAATGTGACTGCTCGTGACCTGCAAAGCTAATCAGAAGATTGGGTGAGAGTAATTTTAATTTTGAGTCATGGAGTACATTTTGGTTAAAAATAAAAAATAAAAAACTAAATGATTGAATGGGTTAAAAGCAAATAACAAAGGTTGACATGGTGACCATGTACGCTCAAGGTTGACACGGTAACTGTGTCTACACTCCTTATAGCCAATATGCTATTTGGCTTAAGGAGTGGGGGGCTTGTGATGGTATAATTATCCCAACCATGGATAAATGTTGACCGGGTTAACATGGATGAAAACAGTTAGAGGTTGATGTGCATGGTAACTATGCACGGATGATGACAAGGTATGAGAAGAGCTCGTACATGGTGACCACGCGCGGGTTAGAAGATAAAATACTGTACATGACGACTGTGGACGCAAGTTAATAGAAGATCAGGAACTACACAGTGACCGTGGATGTCGGGGTAGGCTTATCCAGAGAGCATGTCCACAGCAACCATGGACGCGATCAAGTACCTTAGCCAAAGGAGCGTCCACAGCGACCCTGGACATGGTAGTTGAAGCCTATCCAAATAATCTATGCATGGTGTCTCTGGACATCATGGCAAGCTACATGGCAACTCCGTACGACAAACTACATCAATGACGTCTTTTCAGAGATACACACAATCAACAAAGGATCCCGCGGATCCGGATTAGTGATTTGCGTATCAATACGAACATGGCGACCACGTCGCCCAAATCTTTTATGTCTTATTTTCTACTATAAAATCATGTAATCCTTGGAATGTTGATCAAGCTCAATACACTGAATACACTACATACATTTATCTCTCTAAAGATTATCCTGAGCACTTTAATTATTTTCGGCTATCTCTTATTAATTATTTTCCGGTGGATTTACTTCCATCAATTATTATTATTATTATTATTATTATTATTATTATTATTATTATTATTATTATTATTATTATTATTATTATTATTATTATTATTATTATTATTATTATTATTATTATTATTATTATTATTATTATTATTATTATTATTATTATTATTATTATTATTATTATTATTATTATTATTATTATTATTATTATTATTATTATTATTATTATTATTATTATTATTATTATTATTATTATTATTATTATTATTATTATTATTATTATTATTATTATTATTATTATTATTATTATTATTATTATTATTATTATTATTATTATTATTATTATTATTATTATTATTATTATTATTATTATTATTATTATTATTATTATTATTATTATTATTATTATTATTATTATTATTATTATTACTACTACTACTACTACTACTACTACTACTAATACTATTATACTACTACTATTGTTGTTGTTTATTTTGTATTTGTATGTATATTTTTACCCTACCGCCACTCTTAGCGAGAATTCCTGCGTCCACCGCTAAGTCATCATATAGCATGAGAACAATATAAACATTTAGAGCCCGTTTGGTAACCCTGTTTTTCGGCTTATCAGGCTTATCAGCCAACTTTTTCACCAAACACGTACTTTTGATTTCACGCACTCAATTGCGTAATAATAACAAAAAGTAAGTTTGAAGTTACTTTTCCGACTTTATTGGCTGCAATTACTGTAGAGAACTGTTTTTGTTATTTTTCATATAATCTTTTATTTATTTGATTAATAATTTTTTTTAATTAATCAACCGAATTAATCAATCCAGCAACTTAAAACAGAACTTTGTAAATTTAAATAGCGGATTTCAGTAGGGCTGGGACCGGTTCGGTTCTTACTCAAAATGAGTGGAACCGTTGTAAAATTTTTAACTAATGAAATCGGTTCGGTTCCTATATAAAAAATCAGGAACCGTTATGGAACCGAACCGGTAGTAAACGGTTCGGTTCTTCCTTTTACCGGTTCTTAGAATAATTTTTTCTCGTCTAAGAATTAACACATAATTTTAAACACGTCGAAAATTCAAAACACGAGTATTAAAATTTTATTTGAAGCTCTAATCACTTCAAACATCAAAGCTCAAACTTAACTAATGAACTTTGAACACTTAATAGAACAAAAGTGATTTAATTTTTCATGTAATAAATGAAACATTAAAAATCGTTGTAGTGTCGGAGCGATGAAGGTTACTCGTCATCATAGTAGCAAGAATAGGACGTCTACTTCAAGTCTTTCAAAACATTAAAAAAAAAGACATTGAGTTTGCATGTATAGATATAAAAAAATATTATCACATTCTATTGATTCATAATAAATCTAATAATTAGAAATATTATAAAAATAGTAAAGTAAAATATGTGCAATCAACTACGGAGTACAAGTTATTTGGGTTATTTTATATTTATAAAATTTATGTGATGGAACAAAACTTGATTTGTAGAAAGGATTTTAATGTATATATCAACCTCATGTACAATATTTATTACTTCTTTTCCGTTGATTAAATTAGAATTGTTAGTTAAATATCTTATTTTATTATTGTTGTTGTGGTGGTGGTTATTATTGCTATTATATTATTATTGTTATTGTTACTACTACTACTAATATTATTTTATTTTTTATTTTTTAATAACGGTTCCTTAACGGTTCCATGCACATATTTTTTATAGGAACCGGGAACCGAACCGTTATAACCCGCTTCGGTTCGGTTCCTACAAATGAGGCATTAATTGTTAACGGTTCGGTTCCTAGATGTTGTTAACGGTTCGGTTCCAATCGGTTCTACGGTTCTCGGTTCCAAAATCCCACCCCTAGATTTCAGCTCATTCGTTGTGGATCATGGCAGTAACTTCGGCTCTCACCCCTTTCTTTCCCTCCACCTTTCTTCCTCTTCCACCCACCCACCCTTTCTTCTCATCCTTCTTCTTTCTTCTGCTAAGCATCTGTCTTCCGGCTTAGCACTGCACATAGTCCGATAGAAACCCAGACCGCCGGAGATGCTCAAGTATTTATCGCACGCCGATTGTCCCCTTTCCGCGATTCGATGCATTAGAAGTCGGGGAAGATGCTCCGTCGAGCCTTTTGGGTCGGCAACGGTGCTGTGTGAAGCCTCAAGACCACTTCCAGATCCGTAACTTCAATTTGGCCGTAGACTCTAGTTCACGGTAGAGAAGAGGCGCAGCGAGGAGGGTGAAGGCCGGGAAACTAGGGGGAAGAAAATTAGGAAAATAAAGAAATAGAGAAGGAAGAAAGTTGCAGAGATGCTGAGACGCAGGGAAGAAAGCGCAAGCCGCAGGGGAGAAGAAAGGGAATAGCTGAACAGGAAGGAAAGAAAAAGGAAAGGAAAATGAAAATAAAAAACATAAAAAAATGCCACATCACACAATACACATACAATTAACCGGGGAATTTATAGGATACCTACTAAATTTTTTTTTCCAATTTTTATTAAGTTTGAGGGTTTAATTGAGTGAACTTTCAGTATGAGGGTCTAATTGATTTTTTTTTAAAAGATGGAGGGCTTATTTGATAGTTTTCCCTAAATAAATTCAATAGTTTTTTTTTGGATAAAAGGTAAATATATAAATGACAAAGTAATGTACTGTTTACATGGCTAGCCCCTATCTGTCTGAAGTAAAACAAACTTTGCTTAGTAATTAAACATTCATCGAGCAATTAAACATTCATCAAGCAAAACAGAACTACCCAAAACATTCGACTAAAAGATCAAAAAGCTATCATACTTGCGGGATAAATGATAAATCCTAAACAAAACACAGTAAACAAGTAATCTTATCTGTGATACTATGCCCTCAACAGTTACTGATTTTTTACTAAGAATGTACTCATTCCGAGCCTTCCAAATAAAGTAAACAGCACACCAAAAAGCTAACCGTATCACCTTGCTCTTTAACCTTGCACTTTTGTACTGTTTGATGCACATCTTGACGGTACTAAGGAGAGTGGAGGTATCTTTTGTGATGTTCAACCAACTCTTAATTCCCTTCCAAACTGCTCCAGTGAAGGAGCAATTAAAGAATAGATGGTTTGCTGATTCCAAATGGTCTTTACAAAAGCAACAGGTTCTGTCCAAGTCAATATACAAAAGATTATCACACATAGCGAGTCTATTCTGAAGTCCTAACCAGAGGATAAAGGAAAACTTTGGCGGAATATAATTCTTCCATATCAATTTCATCCAAGGTTTACTCTGCCCTTTCATTCGCAATAGATTATAAATCTTTGATGCTTGTACTTTTCCAGAGTTGCAGAAATCTGAGAGCTTATGAATGGTATTATGTTGTCCACCCAGCTTAGTGATCAAAGTATCCCTAATTTTTATTAATTTGTTGAAAAGTTGGGATCACCAGAGGGGGAAGGGGGAGTCCATTCCTAGGTAGAGCACCCTTTAAGATATACACTATGGATCCATTGGACCCAGAGCGTATCCTTTTTAGCATGAATATCCCAAAGTGTTTTCGAAAGCATGGTAGAATTACAAGCTTTACAATCAAAAAGTCCAAGCCCTCCCTCATCCTTTGGCTTACAAATATCCACCCAACCAACTTTGGCGTTTGACCCACCCCATAGGAATTGTCTGCAATGGGTTGTGATCTTTTCAATGATAGTAATCGGGATAGGAAATACTTGAATCCAGTAGGATTGGATGCCCTGAATCACCTCACTTGTGAGTTCTAATTTGCCCGCATAGCTCATGTTTTTTGTTTTCCATTTGAGTGTGAAATTCTCAATCTTCTTAATCAGGGGTGAGTATTAAGCCACAGAGACTCTAAAGGGAACTAGGGGAACACCTAGATATCTTACAGGAAACTCACCAACTGGAAATCTAACCTCATGGAGAATGAAATCTTTTTCATGTCCAGCAATCCCTGCTAAGAAGATGTTTGATTTAGCAAAATTTACAACAAGACAAGAAACCTCGTGAAATTGCTCCAAGCATTGCATCAAAGTTTTAATAGAAGTCAAATCTTCCCTGGAATAAAGCATGAGGTCATCAGCAAAAATTAAGTGAGAAATTTTCAATTTGCCACATTTGCAGTGGAAACAGTGTAGTAGAAACAGTGTAGGGGATATAGAGTCACCCTGTCTGAGGCCCCTCTTCCCTTTGATGAAACCATGTAGGCCCCCCATTTATAGAAATAAATATGTAGGTGTACTGATGCATTCCCAAATCCATCCTACAAATTTGGGGGGAAACTTATAGTCTTACATGAATTTCCAAGAAAATGTATCATAAGCCTTTTTAAGATCAACTTTCAGAAGACATCTGGGGTGAAATAGCTTTCTTGGGCTAGAAGGATATTGTCAGTAATCCCTCTCCCTTCCACAAAGACACTTTGAGCGGGATTTATAATATCAACTAGGAGAGGTCCCATTCTTCTGTTCAAGATCTTTGATATTGTTTTGTAGGTAACATTTGCATAGGAAATGGGTCTGAAGTCTGCAGCCGATGGGTTATGTGACGTTTTAGGGATTAAGGCTATAGATGTGTGATTGAGTTGCTTCAGGAGTTTTCCGTGATCAAAAGAATTCTAAGATCGTTGTAGTAAAGCCATTCCCAATTAGCTCCCAATTCTTTATAAAGAATCCAGATGAGTAACCATCAGGCCCAGGTGCCTTATCATTCTCAATATAAGAAAGGGCATCCTTCACTTCTTGTTGTGTGACAGGTTCAATTAGTTTATGTGACATGGTTTGGTCAACCAGCCGGCCTCTTTTTATAACATTTCTTCCAAATTCTTACCAAGGGCATCAGTGCCTAAAATCTTCTCAAAATAGAGAGTAAACTCCTTGATGACGTCTTCTGGCCATTTCCTTTCACTACTGAGGCAATGCAGTTTCTGGTGGCATTCCTTTTTGCAATAGCATAGTATTTGGTGCATCTGTCCGCCTCGTGATCTTGGCTCTTTGATGAAAGGAGAGCTCAGCTTCAGATAAGATCGAAGGCAGCTTTCATTTGTTCCATGATACTAGGGTTATCTGGGCCCAAGTTTAGTAAAGTGATCCATTCATTAGGACGAGATTATATACTATCGTATAAGAAAGCAAATGTCTCAAAAAAAATACAAATCGTGGCTTGCTAAAAAAAATACTATCGGTACGTAACTATGTATCATGAGATTCAAATTGTGGGCAAGTAAAAAAAAAACCTTTTTCTTCAAAGTAGTACTACGTATAACTTTTTCATTTTTACTTATATTTATATAAAAAAATATCAAAATTCATAATTTCTTATAACCTTTCAAATGACAACAATATTACATATATAAATTCTTTTAAAAATATGAAGATAGAACATAGATTAATTGCTTCACATGCAAATGTGGGAAATATAATTGGAAGCATACTCTAATTTTGTTAGATGGATAATTAAATATGTGAATTTGCTATTCATAAAAGGTCACATTTTATTTAAGAAATGCGACATTTTACTAAAATAAAAAAAAACTTCATACACATGCTTTACCGATGAAAGCATAAAAGTATGAGTTAAAATGTTACATTTTGTTAAAATAATATCACCGTGTTAAAACAATGTCAATCTCAAAAAAAATCTTCATGTTCAAATAATTGCTTAATAAATAGACTTGCATTGTGTTATTATTTTGGACTTTCAATTTAGTACATGCAAAGGGAGTCTATACTTGGTCGTTTGACCTACAAATTCACATTACCCTTTTTAACTATCTATGCCTGCTTCATATGAATGTGAATCATTTCACTAGCTTTATTTTAAAAAAAAAAATGGTACAATATTGAAAATATGTCAATACTATAAAAATGTCACACTATTAATAAAATGTGAAATTTATATATAACTACATTTTGGGAAATAAATAATACGCAACTTTTTACTATCATTAGTTTAACGAAATGTTTACATATAAATGGGGCGCATATAGATGTAATTTCATTTATCATTCTATATTTTTATGTTATTTTTCTTATGTCATTTATCTCTTTTATCTTTATCTATCTTATATTCTTATTTATTTTTATCTTATCCGTTTTATCTTACCTTATCCTACCTTGTCTTTAATTGCAATAAAAGCATAAAAATAGTAAAAATACTTTAATTAATAATAAAATTGCAATAAATAAAACAAAAAATCAAAAACACAAAAAAGATTACAAATTTTCATAATCAAAATTGTAAAACTATTTAATAGTGAATTTAATATTAGGACGGTTAAAGTTGTGCGTTGGGCACGAAGAGTCCCGGTTCTAAATGCTAGTGAGTGATATATTCGGATATGTATATCTATATAAATGAATTTTATGATAGAACCATTCTTATCTTATACTCCTATTTGTGGGTTTTCGTTAAGAAAAATTGTATTTATATAGTCAATGAAAAGCATATACATACTATGTACTATGTAGTATAAGACAATATATATTAAAAATATTGTAACTGTTATCTACAATTTGTTACTCCATATAATATTTCTTTGTAATACGGAGTAGGATTTCAAAATTTACGTCTCCTTACCTGGGTTTGTTAAGAATGTCTCCTTGCTGGGCAATGTTTTGTATTTTTCTTGATTCATATTTAATTACTATTCACTTTTCATAATGCATAAATTTGTTATTAATATATTTTGACTGGCACTAAATGTTAAGGATTGCTATTTTAAAATGGGTATATGTATGCAAAGATCTAAGTAACCTTATTGTTTTATACTTTTATTAGGTGTGTGTCACGATATGAAAAACAACTTACTCCCTCCGTCCCGCAATTAAGTTCACACTTTGACTTCACACAGATTAAGAAAATAAATTTGACTTTACTGTGGAGTGCACTGTTTTGCACTGTTTAAACACTGTTTGACACTGTTTGGTACTGTTTTGATGTAGATAATTTGCCAAATAAGAAAAGTATTGAAGCGTGAAGTTAAATTCGAGACTGCCCAAAAAGGAAAGTGAGAAGTTGGTACATGTGAATGACTGCCCAAAAAGGAAAGTGAGAAGTTGGTACATGTGAATGACATAATATACGCTTGAACTTCTTACCCTTTAATCTTTATACGAAGTACTCCGTATTAAATACGGAGTAATAAATTATAAAACATAAAAATCCATTTCTAAATCTCATGCTTACTAGTAGTCTTGGAATATCCTCATAAATCAATCAACTGATTAAAATTTTCTATGCTGAAGGGATCTTATCATATTGGTCCAACAACACCTATGACTTGTTAAACGGATCAATTTTGTCACACATTTACCCTCGGGTCACCAAGGACTAATCATCTGAACTGCCTATAGTAGATTGGCTTTTCACGTTATATTCACATATGAACTAGAAAGTTTAGAATAGAGAAAGCAATAATAGCTTGAAACAGAGGATCTCACTCAACCTTTCAAATATTACAGGCGAGAAATTAATTATTAATAGTCACAATGATAAACTCACATGCCAAGACAGGGGTGCTCTCGACTAACCAAAGAGATATACAGACTGCAAAAGAATGAAACTAGGCCGTATTATGAAGCTTAACACTAACACAGTATTCTCTCCTACAGCCACAAGACCACTGTTTCGACATAACAATGACAAATCATACCCACCAACAGCACTATAGGTGACTTCCAAATTTATGATATGATATAGCAAGCTAAGAAGAATCACATAGCAACACGGCCAACTTCATGCTTCCACAGGCATTACAAGTTTATAGAGGTGGCATCTGGAGTTCCAAATCTAGTCAGCTTTAATGTCTTCCCCATAGCTCTTTGCAATTTTGTTTTGTTCACCGCCTATTTTAGAGCCTTCTTGTAGCTGAAAAGAGCCAGCAACAATAAAAGAATATAAGTGTTGGACGGGCCCGTCATTCATTTGAAAACAGAAAGTGCTGTCTTTAACATAGCCTCTAGGAATCGATTAGCCACATTAACTGACCCATTTTCAATTAAGTAGTGTTTTTGTTTGTTTCTGTTTGTAAGATAAACTTCTTGGTTGTATAAGGGGTAGTGTTTCAGAATAAAACTGATTTGTTTAAACAGGAACACCTATTTGAAAACAATACTTTCAGGAGTTTCAGCTTTCTTAAGCAAAAAAACGCATATATACTTTTTAAAATCAATGGATAACACTCCCTTGATATAGTTCAAATAAAATCTATAGCAAAATAAAACCCTGAAAACCCAGGGTGGACAATGTTTTTGTGAAACAAATTTGAAGAAAAACACACGCAGAAAAATGAAGCCTGTGGAGTTACCTGCTGAAGGACTTTCTTGTGATAACGGTACCCCTGTGAGATAAAGGCCAAACAAAAGGTTTAATCAAAATTTTAAAGCCTATATAAATTACGGTTGAAAATCAATAAAAAAAAACATTAATTTGTGTACACTCACCTTGTCAGTTCCGTAGATGTAATCACAATAGGTGAATACTGAAGCAAAATTGCTCTGGCTTTGACCTCCAACATAATGATGGTAGTCATGGTAATCTGGGCCACCATAAAAAGGAATGTATTTTGTGGGTGTCCAAGGAAGGTCATACCTGAATCAACACCCTTAACAACAAATGAGTCAAAACAGACAAACTACCATGTTGGAACCAATAGAACATCATCGAAGCAAACACACAAGAATTTTCACAAAAAACAGATGTACTTTCTTGTTCATTGATGCTATGATAGATGCCACAACAGTAGGCAGGTGGCTGTAGAATGTCATCTACATCAACAAGAGTCACCCAATTCATTACCTCCCTAACAATACACTCAAAGAATGCATCTATTTTCAATCGAAGTGATACAACTAAATTAAACAAAAAAAGAAAAAGAAAAGAAGTCAATGTTGGCTACATGAACATATTAGTTGCCACAACTCTTTTCTGTCATGAGTCATGACCATATGCACATGAAGTGCCAATGCCTTCAATGTATTTTTAACCCTCAATCTGATGCATTTTTGGCACACCACAACTCTTCTTTAGGTCTCCAGCGTTCCAAGACACCATGCTTAATGGCAAACATGCCTGGCCAAATGTCTTTACCTTATCTTCAATAGTCACTACACCCGCTTGGAACACTGCCGTTTTTAGTTCTACTACACATTCATCTTAAATCACTAAATCACAAAATATCTGCCACTCTAGTGATCCTAAAAATTCTCCTCAGCAACCTATCAAAAGTCCCAACCAATACTTTTTCAAGCCTACGCTCTGATCCCTCAAAATAGACCACTATCAGGACATTTTGCACTATAATTTCTCCATGATAAGGGCATTGAGTTTTAAGGCAGTTGAACTAATGGCCTTCAAGGAGGAGGAGCCGGCCATGAAGGAATATCCCGTTCTTCCCGTCTCGGGGCAGTACCATGTTCTTAGGCGTGATTTTAATATTTCTGATTCATATCTTGATGTTGAGGTAGAAGTTAAAACTCGGCTTATTTAATTAATGTTGAGGTAGGTAATCAACAAGAGTCACATATGTTCAACATTTTATAAGTCCTGGACATAAATTTCTTCAGATACAAAACACCTTACACCATGATATGTCTCGCTCATGGGGCTGCCGATATTCCAATTATATAATTAACATGTATTGAATTCTGAAGTGTATGTAACATGTTGATAGGATAATAAATAAACAATGGACGCTTTGCTTTTTGTACACCAAAGATTACACCAACAACATCTTTGTTCTCATCGAGATGTTATATTGCTCATGTCTATGACCACTATAGCATGTCTATATGGACAAAAGATAGTGTAGGTGTACAAAAAGCATTTCTCAACAGTGGTAATGCTAACTTTTAAGATGCTTCTAAGGAGCTCATCAACCGAAGATAAGCTGGGTTGAAAAAGACCTTCCCACAACAATTTGCCATAATTGACTTTTTTGAGATGCTTCTAAGGAGCTCATCAACCGAAGATAAGCTGGGTTGAAAAAGACCTTCCCACAACAATTTTCCATATTTGACTTTTTTGATAAAAAAAAATGTTGAGCAGTTCTTTTAATCAATATTTTCGAATGAAATATACTACGTATAAATTTTGTACTCTTATAAGAGTATTTTGAACAAAGAACATGTTCATAATATTTCATTTTTGTATAAAACTGTATCAGTGGACATACTTTTGACATTTTATATTATACCAACAAAAAGTAAAAAATTACAACTCTTTGTGGGGCGGAGGCAGTAGTTAACTACTTATAACTTACATATACATTGATATCATTTGCAAATATTGAAGTGAAATTAAACAAGGATAATATTAAAAAAACAAAGGAGACAGCATGTTAGCTCCCTATTTTGAACTACACAAAGACACACACAATGTGAGAATTTAGAAATGAGAACCAGATTTAAAAGGCGCATCACCAAAGTTGCCAAAGCACAAAAGAAACAAAAAGGGTGACTCTTGAGTGATAGAAGGGGCATCTCTTTACTGTACAGTGTCATATTGTCAAACAAAAGAAAAGGAAAGATAATGCATGCGTACCCACTGTGCGTCTCAATTGCCTCAATCTGTCTCAGCCCAATCCACAACCAAAAGGTAATCATGTGACCTGGAACCATGGCCGGCCCAAGAAAAGATGGAATCCCGAGGATCAAAATCTCCGCCCAGTGTGCATATGGCGCTGCAAATCCTATAGGAGCTGAGTAGTCGTGGTGAACCTTGTGAATCTTATCGTACCCCCATTTGCAATGCAAAAGCCTGTGAATCCAATAATTGGCGTAATCCTCCACTAAGAAATACACTGCCAATTGGGACACAATTTCCCAGATCGAAGGAAGGGGCAAGCTTGTCCTGATCCCGACCATCTTGATGATCCACAAAATAACAATTAACACAAACACAATTAATCAAGCAATACATTCCATAGAATGATCAAATATTTGGAAAGCAACAAACACCAGAGGAGAGAGTACTTTGACAGACGGATAAGACAGGAGCTGGAGAGGGCCAACGACGAAGACGAACATGCGCATGACGGATTTGTAGCAGCTGAAGGCCTCGGCGAGGGTGAGATTGACTTTAGGCTGAATCTTGTAGCAATGGACGGAGTTTTTGAGGAAAAATTCGAGGAAGAGGTAGTAGAGCGGGACGACGGAGAAGATGAGGAAGAGGAAGAGGATGGTGTGGCAGTAGAGGAAGTAGTCCGATTTGGTGGCAGTGTAGTTGAACCAGAGAGTCTCCGCCGCCGTGAGGGGTCGTTGGAGGGCGAATTCCGCCTCTTGGATGGTGGCGTACGGCAGCATTGCTCTGCCCGGGAGGAGGGAAAGCGAGTGAGCTATGGATGGAAAAATCGAAGGGTTGGTAGAATTGGGCAAAAAATAACAGAATATGATGATTAGAATCGGAAGAGAGCAGAAACAGTTGTGCAGATTCCTGCCTGACTGCCTACGCGTTAGAGTGGTAGCATAAATGAACTGAGGAAGGACCCACTTTAAGCTGGGTTTTCTGGAGAAAAAAAAAATGAACGTGGCTTTTTGTAGCATCATTTATACTCCGTACTACGTACAAGTGTAATTTTCACACTTTTTCAAAATAAACTTTATTTTACTTTTCAAATGAGTAAAGGGTCAGCTTGGTCCTCGAAGTTGCGAAAAAGGCGTCAAATAAGTCCTTATATAGAAGATTCTGTCTGGACGTGCCATTTAAGGTGGCTCCCGGTGGAATTTTGTGATAAATTTTTTTGAGCATGTTATTCATTAAGTCTAGTTTACTCATACCAAATTTCAGCTAAAAATTCAATCGGGAAAACATTCAAATGAATTCTTGAAGATAACAACGCTTTTAACGGCACAGTTATCTTCAAGAATTCATTTGAATGTCTTCCCCATTGAATTTTTATCTGAAATTTGGTATGAGTAAACTAGACTTAATGAATAAGATGCTCAAAAAATTTCATCAAAAAATTCCACCGGGAGCCACCTCAAATGGCACGTCCGGACAGAAACTTCTATATAAGGACTTATTTGACCCCCTTTTTTGCAACTTCGAGGACCAAACTGACACTTATCCCCTTTTCAAATCAATGGCCGCTGTCCCATTTTACTTGGTTAAACTTACTTTTCAAATCAATGATGTCTAATTTTGACCGATTATATGTTTATATAGAGAAAATATTGATAATATGAAGATGATATGAAAATATTCTTTGTTAAAAATATTATCATAAAAGTATGAAATTATTAAATTTTTCATAAATATATTAGTTAAAATAATTGGTCAAAATTAATCATTTTTTATTGGAAAAGTCAAATATGGCTGAGTAAATTGGGACAAAGGTAGTATACATAGTAATACAGAGTAATAAATATTGAGTACTCCGTCTGTTCCACTTCTCTTTTCTTCCTGTTCTTCCAAAAGTTGGAATCTCCCACCCCATGAGCCCCACACTCCAATTCAACAGCATGATGGAGGAGTAAGTCACAATGACTCAATCTGTCTAATGGCGGTAGACCTTATACCCGTGCGCGCCAGAGATCCAACCCAGCACGCATGATCTGTAACCTCCACACGACCGCTGCGAGTTTCGATCCTTGGTAATTGTTCCAAATTTCCCACCACTAAACCAAACGTAACTGAGCTACTTGTGCAGGTGTTTCTTTTCTTCCCATTTGTTTCTTCTGATAGTTTTATATATCTAACATACATTTATATTTTTCTTACTCAATTATGATCGTATATTTTCACTTTTAAAACTTCGATACAAGTCAAACTGGGAAGAAGTTTGTGGAACTTTATTCTTACTTTGACATATCTGCAACTTTTAATCACACCATTTTTCAGCATTTTAGTGTATGAACACGTTTGGTGACTCTATTTTTTGGCTATCACATTGTTAGACAACTTTCCACTAAACACGTAACTTTTTATTTCATTCACCGAATTATGTAATAATCAAAATAAGTTACTGGAGTTACTGTACAAGACTACTTTAGCTATTTTCGCATATTTTTATTTATTTTATTAATAAAATCTGTTTTGAATATAACTTTTTCATAAATAAGAAAAACTAGTCAATTCAATCACTTAAGTTAGGACTTCATAAGTTTCATAATCATTTGATTCGGTCAATTTCAACTAATTCATAATGAATGTAGGGATGACATATAAAAATCTTTCATATTGATGTATATTAGTATTTTTTGTGTTGTATTTGTGAGAATAAAATAAATATTTGGAAGAAAATGTGTTTAGAATCTTTTGTACAAAATGTCATAATGCATCACCACAAATCCGCAATGTGATTAGCGTGAGTATTCATGAAGGATCACCACAATAAGCAATGTTTGGGCAACAACGTTTTACCCCAAAACTTAGTTTTTTTCAATTCGATTCGATTTAAGTTGGATTGAAGTATGGCTTAATTCAATCCAAATTAGTTCTGATGGAAGTAAATCCACCGGAAAATAATTAATAAGAGATAGCCGAAAATAATTAAAGTGCTCAGGATAATCTTTAGAGAGATAAATGTATGTAGTGTATTCAGTGTATTTAGCTTGATTAACTTTCCAAAGATTACATGATTTTATAGTAGAAAATAAGACATAAAAGATTCGGGCGACGTGGTCGCCATGTTCGAATTGATATGCAAATCAATAACCCGGATCCGCAGAATCCTTTGTTGATTGTGAATATCTTGAAAAGACGTCGCTGATGTAGTTTGTCGTACGGAGTCGCCATGTAGCTTCTGCCATGATGTCCAGAGACACCATGTACATATTGTTTAGATAAGCTTCTACTACTATGTCCAGGGTCACTGTGGACGCTCCTCTGGCTAAGGTACTTGATCGCGTCCATGGTTGCTGTGGACATGCTCTCTAGATAGGCTTACAATGACATCCACAGTTACTCTGTACTCCCTGATCTTCTACTAACTCTTGTCCACAGTCGTCATGTACAGTCTTTTATCTCCGAACCCGCCCACGGTCACCACGTACGAGCTCTTCTTATACCTTATCATCATCCGTACATAGTTACCGTGCACATCAACTCTTAATCCGTTTATCCATGGTTGGGATAATTATACCATCATAAGCCCCCCCACTCCCTAAGCCAAATAGCATATTGGCTATAGGGAGTATAGAGACACAGTTGCCGTGGCTATAGGAAGACATGGTCACCATGTCAATTTTGGTTTTTTTTTTACTCATTCAATCATTTAGATTTTTATTTTTTATTTTTAACCAGAATTTGTATTTCATATTCCCAATTTTACTTCTTCCCTGGCAGCTTCGTTGATAAGGGTCAACCACCGCCATAGCTGTTCTGTCCAGACCGCAGCTCGCCGGCAACCAAGCCTCCGTCGTCCACTGTCCGCCGGCGTCCCTTCGCGCAACCAGCAAGCCTACTTAGAATTCCTTTCTGCCCTTGCTTCTCATCAGCTTCCACCGACCGTCGCGAGCCAGAGGAATCACCGAACTGCCACCGGCCATTGAACCTTCGTGGCCGAATCCAGCACCGTTTGTGAGTTGTTCTTTACTTCAGGTCACAACCCTTCTTCTTCGTTTCTTTTTCTCAGTTGCCGCCCCTGTGCAGCCGGCAGGCCCTCTTGGGTGATGTGTTCTGTCGCCGTCGGCCTTCCGTTGAGCACCAGAACATTCCGGCGACACCGAGGACTGTTCGTCGTCGCCGTCCAGCACCTGCGCCGTCACCATCTTGCTCTGGTTGTCCATCCCGATTCAGCCGTCATCGTTATCTTGCTCTAGATTTTGCACCGCACAATACGTAGGTAAGCACTGTCTCCCTTTTGTCTTCTTTCCTTTAATTTTGAATTGATTTCTTTCCCCAGATAGTAAAGAAATATTTTAGTTTTGTCTTGACCATAGCTGCCTCGGCTATACCCTTGTTACCCGTTTACTACTAGTATTAATTTTGGCTTTGAAACATAGCTCCTCTGCTATCAACTGTAATGACATCCTTTTCATTTTTTTTTTAATATCTAATGACTGATATACGTATTTTTTTTTTATAATCAGTGGCTGATTTTTCTCTTGCTTTTTTTGCATAATATTTTAGCTGTTAATACCTTATGGATGTACTGGACTCCATAGACTCTGATGAATTGCTCAGTGGTGACGGGGAATTAGTGTTGGAAAATTTTCCTCATCCTTGGGCAGATGTTAATTCTGATGTTGAAGAAATTAGTCCCATAAAGCCACGAGCCGCTTCAGTCAAACCACCAAAACGTCGCTACCGTGGTCCGTATCCACCCTTAGACCCGAGCCCCATCTTACACTACAGGTCGTGCCTCTCAGTTTCCAAGTTTCAAAAGTATAAGAAATTTTTTCCGTCCACAGTGACTGTCCGATGTCCCGATTCGGAGGATATTGTAACCGATCCTCCTAAGGGTCACTTTTTCGGGGTGCATATTCTTTCCATAAAATTAGGATTCCGCTTTCCCACACACCCTTTGATTATCGAGTTTTTAAATGATCTTGAAATTTCACCTTGTCACTTGACTCCGCTCGGTCATCAGTATCTGGTAGCTTTCCTGGTCCGGTGTGAGACACTTGGGATTGAACCGTCCCTAGACCTCTTCAAGCACATGTTCCGAGCTGGGCAGTGCTCGGCATCTGATAGTCTGTCCTGGGTGTCTATCTCTCAGCGCAACCACTTTGACATGTGGAAGATCACTCGTAGCAACGAAGCCAATTGGAAAGAAGAATTTGTCTATGTGTCGTCTGGATCTCCGTTACCTTTTTCATCGTCTTTGAATTGTCGATTTAAGAAGTATTCGTACCCGAAACTTCCATTTGACCAGGAGACATGGCCGGCTATGATTCTTTCTGGAGGACCGTATAGCCTCTCTGCCTTTACTTCCGAGGACCGCCTGACCACGGTTGGACTCTATTCGCCGTCACCATGTTCGGGTGCACACGCATCCACGTCCACGGATCAAGGTTGTCCACAGTTACCTTGTCTATAGGAGATAATACACGCATATATATTAACAAACACATATGCATACCTTTTTTTTTTCTTTTTTGCAGATATGACATCGCGGCTGGAGATGTTCCAAAGCTTTGACCAGGATGGGCCTCCCGGTACTGATCAGGGGCGCTCTGACAAGAAACCAAGGGTTCCCTCCGTCACAAAAGGCAAGGATGCCATTGTAACTGTGCCTTCATCCATTGCAAAACGCAGGGCCGCTAGCCCCGCAGCCCGCGTCACCCGTAGCATGAGTGATATTCCCACGGCGGGGATGACTACTTGGTTACAAGGTAACCTTGAGTTACCTCCGCTCTTATCACAGGTGATCACGGCGACTGAGAAGGAGAAAATTTCAACACTTGACCATGCTGCTTTAGAGAAGAGGAGCCACCATGGCCTGGCCGAGGTAACCCCCCCATTTCCCCGTTACCTTTTATTTATGCATCTCGTGATACTAATTTTTTTTTTTTGTAGCTACTGTTGTCCATCTCCGAGGTGAACCGAAGGAAAGATGAGCGCGAGAAAGATTTGTCGCTACAACTCACCGAATTAGCGAAGGAGGTGGCATCGCTCAAGCTCGTGCGTGACTCACATGCAGCCGAGGTCACTGCGCTTAAAGAAATGCACACCGTGGAGTTGGCCAATGCAAGGGGGCGGACCGTGGATGCATACAAGAATTCTCCAGAGTTCGTGTCTGATCAGGAAGCATACATTAATGCCCACTTGAACGATATTAGCAAGCATTGGTTGTCTACTCCGGAAGGTCGTGAGAAACTGGCCTTAGAGAGCTACATCTCCTACCAGATCGGGATATATGCCACTCAACAGAAAATATATCCTATCTTGAGGGATAAGGCTGGTACCTCTTGCATCACTAATTGGGGACTTCCTCCTGAGGTTCCCAACCCTGAGATCCCGGTAGCCAACACGCCCCTGGACTATATTCCTTTTGACAGACTCCCCACTGATGAGGAGCTTGGCGATCTTCCTTCCGAGACAGATCACCCAGCTTCGACTGCTTCTGTGCCTTAGAGCATGCATGGGAGTGACGGATGGACGTAGTGTAGACTTTAATTCTGTCATGTCTTCAATTATGAGTACCTGAATTGCTAAACATGTTTTGAATTTCATAAAATAATAATGATGCATGTCTTATTTTCTTTTCGTTATTGTTTAGTATTATCGCATAATTAATTATTTGACCAACATTTAGGTTTTATGAGACCGCGCGGTGACCATGCCTTGTTTGGCATGGTTTGTGTGATCATTTATAGTAGTGTACGGTGATACTACACCAAGTGTATAACTTTGGTGCATTTATCGCCCCGTATCTGCCTAATTTTCAATTGAGGCATTGTGCATTTAGATAGAGTGACTGAGGACAACGATAGGCACAAGGTGTCGTTGACACCTCCTCCTTCGCTACATTGCGCGCATCACTTATTCCCAAAAAATAGGACTAAGTGAGCGAACCTAACACTTGAGTGACTTAGGCTTGCTCTGGGGCACACAATGTTTTTTGGGAAACATGGCCGCTATCCGATATATTTCACAGATGCATCCTGACCATACAACCCTGAGGGTTACGCATTTGTTGGGATCGATTTGTGATGTATCCTCGTCCCCTTTCTAGGGGCGAGTCTATACCCCTTGCGTGTTGAGAATTTCAGCTATGTCATAGGAGACATGCCTGGCTACTTACTAGTTTTTTTTATTTCATTTTTTTTTGTTTTGGGTGAGTTTTACACCCACGATGTCCTTGGATGACACCTTGTAATTTGTTTTTGTTTTGGGTGAGTTTGACACCCACAGTGTCTTTGAACGACACCATGTTTTTTTTTTTTTTTGCGGCCAGGGACTGCCATTATTCACTCTTGTGTGGATCAAGGAGATCTCTTATTTGAAAAACCGTGGATGGAAAAGGACCGCATTTACCACCATACGTGGTTACCATACATCATAATCATCAGGTGGAGTATCAATGATAAATTTTCAATGGTAAAACTTGAGCAAGTGTTCTGCGTTCCAAGTCCTCTCAATTTCTTTTCCCTTCGACGTCTGGAGTTTGAACGTCCCTGGACGGATCACTGATTTAATCACGTAAGGGCCTTCATAATTTTTGGCAAATTTCCCCCCTTCCAAGGGTTTGCTGACCTCCCTTTTTCTCAAGACATAGTCCCCAACTTCAAAGTTGCGTTTGCGAACTCGAGAATCATGGTATCCCTTCACCTGCCTTCTATAGTTCTCCGCACGACAGAAAGCCGCTTCCCTTCTTTCTTCAATAAAAAGAAGCTCGGTCGCCATGACCTCCTCGTTCGTCTCGGGGTCATATTCCTCTTCTCGGCGGCTATGGAGAATTACTTCCGCAGGTGCCCTCGCCTCGAAACCATATGTCAAGGCGAATGGTGTCTCCCCTCTGGCCTTTCTTGGTGTGGTCCTGTATGCCCAGAGTATCTGTGGTAGTTCTTCAGCCCACTCCCCTCCGGCAACTTCCAGTTTTTTCTTCAAACCGTCCATGATCGTGCGGTTTGCATTCTCCACTTGGCCATTCGCTTGGGGATAGGCAACTGACGCATTGCTGTGTTTGATCCCCCAACTCTCACAGAATTCGTTAAACCCGGATGCTCCGAATTGCCTCCCATTATCGGTTATGATCTGTTGGGGTACTCCAAAGCGACAAAGGATGTGCTTCATGACAAATTTTCTGCATTGCCCTTCAGTGATGCTTGCTAGGGGTACTGCTTCTATCCATTTAGTAAAATAGTCTATGGCAACGATAACCCATCTCACGCTCCCTGTTCCCCTTGGTAAGGCACCAATGAGATCTATCCCCCACCGTGCAAAAGGTATAGCCGTGCTAATGGGGGTGTAGTTGGTGGCTGGACGTCCCGGAGATTTCTGGAACTTTTGACACACCACACACCTCTTGACAAATTCAGCGCAATCCTTAACTATGGTTGGCCAGAAGAAACCTTGTAGGATTACCTTTCGGGACATGGTGTGTGCTCCTTGGTGAGCTGAGCATATCCCTGCATGTATCTCTTCCATGGCAACCTTGGCTTCATCTGGTCGTAAGCACTTGAGAAGCGTGCCATTGTAAGACCTCTTGTACAGTTTCTCATTCAAAATGGTATAACTCGGCGCCCTCATCTTAGTCACCTTGGCTTCAACCTCCTCCGCGGGCAGCACTCCCTCGTTGATATACTTGATGAGGGAGTCAATCCAGTCCGCGTCCCTCGTGGTTATGGCCTGGACAGGGCATGCATATATGCTGGAAGTGTCCAACTCTTCTATCCTTGCAATCTTTGAAATCCTTTCCGGTGTCTCTGCACTTAATTTGGATAACATGTCTGCTTCGACATTTTGCGCTCTTGGTATCTGTTCAATTTCATAGGCGATGAACAATTTCAGAAGTTCCAGGGCAGCGTCACGATATAGCCGCATCCGTTCTTCCTTCGCCTCAAACTCAGTCGTGATCTGTCCAACCACTAGTTTTGAATCACACCGTATCTTGACCTTCTCCGCCCTCATGTTCGCCGCCAAGCGTAGGCCACATAGTAGAGCCTCGTACTCTGCTTCATTATTCGACACCTTGAAGTTGAACCGGATAGCGTAATAGGCCCTGAAGCCTTCGGGCGTGGTGAGGACCACCCCTCCCCCGCAAGATTTGGCCGCGGAGGAGCCATCCGTGGACAATATCCACCACTCTTGTTCATCGTCGCCATGCTTCATCTTCGTTGCTTCCTCCCGCGCTGTGCATTCTACTATGAAATCTGCAAGAGCTTGCCCCTTGATGGAAGGTCTTGGCTTCACCTCTATATGAAATTGACTTAGATACACTGCCCATTTGACCATCCTCGAGGAAGCCGTGAGACTTCTCATTAAGGCACCCAGGGGTTGGTGTGACAGTACATGGACAGGGTGAGCTTGGAAGTATTGTGTTAGCCGTTTGACCGTCCACACCACGGATAGAACAGTTTTTTCTATGGTTGTGTACCGTAGCTCAGCGTCCCTCAAAGTTTTGCTTACGTAGTAAACGGGTCTCTGGACGCCATCATCTTCACGCACCAGGACAGAACTAATTGCACTTGGTGAAACCCCTAGGTATAGGTATAATGTCTCCCCCGCCTCAGGTTTGGACAAGACAGGAGGAGACAAGAGGTAGTTTTTCAATCCCTCGAATGACTTTTGGCACTCCTCAGTCCATACGAAACCCTTTGATTTCTTCATGATGTGGAAGAATGGCGTGGCTTTCTCTGCTAGTTTTGATAAGAAGCGGTTCAAAGCCGCTAAGCGTCCCGTCAATCGCTGTACTTCTTTGACATTACGAGGAGGTTCCATTTCGAGAACGGCCTTGACTTTCTCCGGATTTGGCTCGATTCCTCTTCTGCTTACCAAGTAACCCAGGAACTTCCCTCCCTGCACGGCGAACGTGCACTTCTTTGGATTGAGACGAAGATTGAACTTCTCCATGATTTTGAACACCTCTGCCAAATCCACGGCATGCGTACCTGCTCTTTTACTCTTCACAATCATATCATCCACGTAGGCCTCCATGGTGCGGCCTAGGACAGGTCGAAAAAGTTTAGAGATCATGCGAGTGTACGTTGCCCCAGAGTTTTTCAGTCCAAACGCCATGACTAAGTAACAGAAAACACCCTCTAGAGTCATGAATGAGGTTTTCTCCGCATCCTCCTCATGCATGCGAATTTGGTGGTATCCACTGAAAGCATCCATGAAACTCATCAACTCGCACCCTGCTGTCTCGTCCACCAATTGGTCGATGTTAGGCAATGGGAATGGATCCATCGGGCATGCCTTGTTTAGGTCAGTGTAATCCACACACATCCTCCACGTTGGGGGTTTAGGTGCCAATACCACATTTGCAAACCATTCTGGGTATTTTACCTCCTTGATGTGGCCGATTTTTAACAAGGTGCCCACTTCTTTCCTTACGAATTCCCGCCTGTCCGAGGACATGTAACGTTTCTTTTGTTTCACCAGATTTGACATAGTGTTCACATCTAGGCGATGAGAGATGACATCTCTACTGATGCCCGGCATGTCCTCTGGTCCTCTTGCAAATATGCCTTGGTACATAGTCAGGACGGTTATGACCTCAGCGCGGAGCTCAGCTGACAATCCGGTGCCTATCTTAACCTTGCGCTCTGGGGTTGCAGGGTCAAGGGTGACCTCTTCTGTCCCTTCTGCTGGTTCAGCACGGGGTCTTCGCTCTTCATCTTGTAGGTATTGTGTGGCCACATTGTTTACCTGGAGGCCATGCCGCCCCACCTTCTTTGTGATTTTTATGTAGCATGTTCGGGCGAGCTTCTGGCTCCCGCGTGCTATCCCCACTCCGGTTGGTGTTGGGAACTTAATACAAAGATGTGCCGGGGACACAATGCACTGCAAATCTTCCAGGCCTGGCCGTCCGAGTATGAGATTATGTGCACATGTCAGTCGGACAACTACGAACTCCATGTTGAGTTTCACTTTATGGGACGTGTCCCCCACCTCCACCGGGACCGGTACAACTCCCTCTGCCTCGATAGAGTCACCCGTGAACCCAGATAATGGGGTTTTTATCGGATGGAGTTTTCCTTTGGACAACTTCAGTTTCTCGAAAGTGTCGAGGTACATTATGTTAACGGAACTTCCAGTGTCGACCAGGGTATGGTGTATGACAAGATCATTGATCTCCATTTTGATAACCATGGCATCCCGATGTGGGCTTGGACATGGTGGTAGGTCATCATCAGTAAAGCATATAGGTTCACGTCGTACCTTCTTTTTCATTGGAGAGTGCATGATCTCACCGATGTACAGTTGACGAGCCCATTTCTTTCGAAGGGACGAAGAGTCCCCGCCTGCATTACCTCCACAAATGAAATTGATGTCATGGTTCCTCTTGTCTCGCTTCGGCCCTGGCTCATCCGAGGCATCCTCGTCACTCTCATTTCCAATGTGTCTTTTCTCTACCCTTCGGGTCTCCGGCTGCGTGCATGCCACTTGTTCTGATGATTTCCGCCATACATGGTTGGGCTGCTGTGCAGCCCCTTTGACGAAGTTACTCAGATGGCCCCTTTGGATCAGTCTTTCAATCTCGCGTTTCAAGGTAAAGCACTCCTCCGTGTCGTGATTATCAACCCGGTGATAGCGGCAATACTTTTTAGCACCAGAGACAGTGTACACTTCACCCTCCGGCCTCGGTCCTTGCATGAGACCCGTACGCTCGGCATAATCCAAGATCGTACCCACAGGATGAGTTAGGGGCATCGAGCTTGTATTAGGAATCTGCCTTGGACCATAATTGAAATCTTTCTTGTTTTTCTTTTGTTTTTTGTGGTGAGGGACAGTCCCCTCCCTCCAAGGTTCCGATGACTCGTCCTTTTTCTTTTGCACCTCTCGGATCTCCGCATCGGCGTATCGGTCAGCTCTTTGAAGGGCGGCCTGGTACGACCTTGGCGGGTCCCGGATGAGACTTGAGGCGAACTCCCCAGCCCGCAACGCTGCCTGGAACATGGCAAGGCGAGTTTGGTCGTCCGCCCCATGCACGGCAGAAGACTCCTTCCTCCACCGTATCACGAAATCTTTCAAGTCCTCCCCCTTCTTCTGCTTCACGGTCAGGAGGTGTGAGTAGTGTTGCTTGGTTCTTTTGCTAGCGGCAAAGTGTTGAAGAAACCTTTGCGCTAAGTCCTCCCATTCATCTATCGAGCCATGGGGGAGAGAATTGAACCACTCACACGCAGTTCCCTCCAACGTAGCTAGGAAACAACGGCAAATTATTTCCTCTGATGCCCCGATCATAATCATATTAGCATAATAACGTGACAAATGTTCCTGGGGATCTGAGGTTCCCGAATAGGCCTTGACATGGGGCGCCTTGAAGCCAATTGGTAACGGGTATGCCATGATCCGTGTAGTGAACGGGGTTACCGTCTTTAGTTTAGCGTCTGTGTTTCCATCTCCTGCATCTACCCGTCGTTGCAGGTCCTCGATTTTTCTCCATAGCTTCCTCACCTCCACGTCATTTAGATCATTCTTGGTTCTATCTGCTTGAATCGTCACACGTTTCCTGCCACCGTCCTCTACTTCTGTGTTCCTCGGTTTTTGTGAATGTATTTCAGTCCCGCCGACATGCTCAGTCATGTGTCCAAGTGAATGGTGACTGGCAGTCATATGGGTGACTTTGGGAGCTTGCACGTGCTCCTCTTCGCCGTGGTCATGTCGTCCACGGTGGTTTTGTGTATCCCTTTCTTTATCAACATGGTGCGATCGTCCAAGACGGTCTTTAGCAGAGCGTCGTCGGTCTCCCAATCTACTAAACACTGAGGCTTCACTACGAGCTGGTTGGTTCGAAGAGACAGGGATTCCTCGTCCCTCTCTTTTCTCTCCATTTTTTTGAGATGGCGCTGGTGATGTCACCTCCACCTCCACCGCCGGATGATTAATCGGAACTTGAGTTCCGTGTGGTTGAGGAGGCTTTTGATGAGTGCCAGGAATTTCACGGCGTACGTCCTTCGCAAGAGTACCCAACATCTTGGTCATCCCTAGGATGGCACCATGGACATCGGGCACTTCTACGGGAACCACCGCAGGGCGACTGAGTCGGTTACGCAAGTCTTGACCCGATGAGTTGGACGCAGTGTGTCGATCAGCGGGTACATCCTTCTCCGCCCTTGTAGTAGCCATTGTTACAACGTTGAAATAGCCTGAGTGTATTTTCAGCTCTCAATGAAAGCACCAAAATGATGGAAGTAAATCCACCGGAAAATAATTAATAAGAGATAGCCGAAAATAATTAAAGTGCTCAGGATAATCTTTAGAGAGATAAATGTATGTAGTGTATTCAGTGTATTTAGCTTGATTAACTTTCCAAAGATTACATGATTTTATAGTAGAAAATAAGACATAAAAGATTCGGGCGACGTGGTCGCCATGTTCGAATTGATATGCAAATCAATAACCCGGATCCGCAGAATCCTTTGTTGATTGTGAATATCTTGAAAAGACGTCGCTGATGTAGTTTGTCGTACGGAGTCGCCATGTAGCTTCTGCCATGATGTCGAGAGACACCATGTACATATTGTTTAGATAAGCTTCTACTACTATGTCCAGGGTCACTGTGGACGCTCCTCTGGCTAAGGTACTTGATCGCGTCCATGGTTGCTGTGGACATGCTCTCTAGATAGGCTTACAATGACATCCACAGTTACTCTGTACTCCCTGATCTTCTACTAACTCTTGTCCACAGTCGTCATGTACAGTCTTTTATCTCCGAACCCGCCCACGGTCACCACGTACGAGCTCTTCTTATACCTTATCATCATCCGTACATAGTTACCGTGCACATCAACTCTTAACCCGTTTATCCATGGTTGGGATAATTATACCATCAAGTTCATTATGAATTTCATATGTTTAGTTTTTACTTGCGGTCTCATTTTGGTACGCTGCTCAATATTGCGGTCTATAGATCTGACAATTAGCCTCTATTAAAAAGATGGTTTAATGTCCATGATAACTTTCAAAACTTTAATTGTCAGGTTGCGGTTTATACTTGTTGGATCATTTGGAAACTTAGAAATATGTTCCTCTTTGATGATAAAATTCTTTTAGTTTCTGAGGCCTGACTATGTCAATAGAGATTAGAGACGGGAGTAGGGCCGAACCGATTGTCACTAAAGCCGATAACCCCCTGATTAAGGATATCATATGTATTAATCCCGTTTTGAACAAGAATAAGCGGAACACTTGCGTTGTTTGTTGGGATAAGCCCCCCACTGGATTTATTAAAATTAATATCTCCATTGGGAATGATAAAGCACTCGGGATACATCATCAGAAACGACCATGGCGATATTATCAAGTATTAGGCCAACTCTCATTCCCACTAGGATATCACTTCGAATATTTGTGATATTTTGATAAATCTTAAAGCTTTCCTCTTGGGAAAAACTACACTAAGGCAATTATCGAATGTGATAAATTACAGGTTGTTCAGATTCTTAAAGGTGAAGCACGCCCGGGTTGGAAAGCTATATATATCCAGTTACCTAAAGTTTAAAGATAAAGAGATCTTTGAAGATGACGATCTTGCTTTCCGCTACTTAAAAAGAGCTTGTAATAAAGTTGCACACTTTGTCGCTCTTGACTTTAATTTCGTTGATAGCAATCATGTCACTTTCAGCAAATTTTTAGGCATTGTAAAATTTGATGCAATTGGCTACCCTTATGTCTTTCTTTCTTTTTTAATAAATAGGTAAGGTGTTCCCGGGCTCTTACCCCACCATAGGGTGGATTAACACGGGGATCCAAAAAAATGAATTTCATATGTTTAAATCATGTTAGATCGAGTTTGTTGGTTTTTGTAATTAAGCTTGCTTTTTTTAGTTCAGATTCTGTTCAGTTTAATACTGTTTCAAAGAAATATTAGAAGTCCCTATCAAACTCCAAATAGTTTTTTTAGAGAAAATTGTCCAATATAGGACTAAAACTCAACCTTTTTCCCTAAATAGGACTATATGCATGTTTTTCCCTAAATAGGACTAACTTTACCTTTTTTACCCCTAATTCTATTTAATTAATTAATTAATCAATCTAAATAATTGTCCCCCTAGTTTCCTTGCATAACCAAGGCAGTCCGTCGGTGGCGGGGCAGCCAGTGGTGGCAGCAGCAGGCGGCGGATTCCAGTGGTGGCGGCGGCAACTTCGGCAATTAATTAACTCAATTAATTGCCCCCTAGTTCTCTTGCACAACCAAGGCAGTGCGTTGGTAGCGGGGCATCCTGGAGGTGGTGGTAGTTCGGAGGCAGCGGAATCGGCGGTTCCCGGCAGCGGTTCCCGGCGGCAGGCGGCGGCAGAATGTTGGCAACCTTCCAGGAAAAAAATCTAGAATATTTCCGCCGGTGGTCGCCGGAACTCCGGCCGGCGGCGATCCGGCAGTCCCTGGGCAGCAGGTGTAAAGGTTGTGAGGGGTATTTTGGTCCAATCACTAATAAAAAGTCCTATTTAAGGAAGTTTTAACTAGGTGCTCGTATTTTGGGAAAAAGTCATGTTTTGGTCCTATTAAGGTAAATCTTCCTTTTTTTAATCGGACCGGTTAGTTCTATGTTTTGGTTTTGAAAGATATCATGCAGGGTTAGCTCAATGCTTTGGTTTTGAAAGATATCAGGGCTAGGCGATCATATGCCATAAAAAACTTTGATACTCCCTCCGTCCCTAAATGTTGTTCCAATTGCGGATTACGAAGGTTGACCGACGATAAAGTTAAATGATCCCTGTGAAAATTCGAATTATTTTTAGTAAATAAAATTTACATATTCAGAAACTACATTAAACCCGCTACAAAGCCTGCAAAAAATAATTCAACTTTTATAAAATTTTGATATAAAAAGTAAGAGTTTAAGAGTGATTTAAGTTAACCCTCGATAAGCGAAATGGAACTTCTTTTAGGGACGGAGGGAGTATAACTGTATAAGTAAGGTCAAATAGGCTCTCGAATTAAATTTTTTTATTTTTGGAAGAGGAGGGCTTAAATTAAAATCAAAGCATTAGCATTCGGAAAGGGAGTAAAATAAGTAAGGAACCACAGACAACTATCAACCCTTAAACCAGACTTGGAGTTAATCACTATCAAACAAGCAATATAACCCATTGATCCATTAATGGGCAAATCTGAGCAACAAACGATTGAAGTAAACCCAAAACTCACTCAATCCTAATCCAAGAGACTTACAATAATAAAAGTAAGCAATAGAAAAATAAATAGTCTGATCATGAAAAATATAACGAAAGCAAACAGTGAAATTAAAAAGATGCTTCCAACCCCCAAACTCTCCTGCACTCCATGGCGGCAGTTCAGGAGGGGACGATCCAGCAGTACCGAATCTTCTTCCTCACGTTGCCTCTTGTTCATCAAGTTCTCTACCAAGCCTCTTTTGTCGCCACCTAACTCAAATGACCTCCAATCCAGATCTGTTCCAACTTCAAGCTCCACGCTTCGTCCATGACCTTTGGCCGCCAAAGATCAAGCATCCATCTTCCATCCCTGCACAATCAAACTCATCCCTCATCCAAAGCCGAAATCCAAGCGAAAGCCTACTGCCTAGAATCAAACCAAAGAAAACCGCCTTTGCAAAAAATGTTTGTAAGCAAAAACAACGCCTAATTCGGACGCCTTAAGGCGAGAAGAAGACACAAGTTGAAAGGTTGGAACCCACGATCGGAATCCATTGTCGGTGGAGAAGAAGGCTCTAGCGGCTAAAAGCCCTAGAGAGAGAGAAAACCTAAATCTACGGAGTAAATGTAATGTGACCCTTATTTTTGAAAATGCAAAAGCAAAGTACCCTCGAACTAATTTAAAAAGTGCAATTTATCCCATATATAGGAGGCTCTGTCTGGCCGTCACCAATTGGGGCGGTTCCCGGTGAAATTCTTCGATAAGTTTTTCTGAGCATCTTCTTCATTAAATCTAGTTTACTCATACCAAATTTCAGCTAAAAATTAAATCGGGAAAACATTCAAATGAATTTTTGAAGATAACTGTGCAGTTAAACAACGCAGTACATTTCAGAAAATCATTTGACTGTCTTCCCGGTTGAGTTTTTATCTGAAATTTGGTATGGAAAACTAGACTTAATAAAGAAGATATTCAAAAAAATTCATCAAAAAATTCCATTGGGAACCGCTCCAATTGGCGACGGCCGGACAGAATCTCCTGCATAAAGGGTGAGTTGCACTTTTTAAGGTAGTTTGAGGGCATATTTGACCCTTTAAGCTAAAAAAAGAATTCCTTGTATATGTTCTTTTTTTTTGCTTTTTTGTTTTACAGATTCTGATTTTATTTACTTATTCCGTCTTTGGCTCTTTGCTACGGAGTACCGAGTATTATTTTTAAATTTTCAGCTTTTGCGTACGATCAAAAAAAAAAAAACTTTTGCTTTTGCGTATTAACTGTCCGATGTTTAGCCACCGTTTAGGACGTATGTAGTGACGTTATTTTATTTCTTCTGTCTAGTTTTGTCAACAACAAAAATCTCATTAGGATTTCGCTTTTTGGATGCACTCTAATTTTAATTACGGAATACGGAGTACTAATTAGGTTTTTGTATCGTGGCTAACAAGATGTAGAAATTAAATATAATTTGTTTTTGTTAAAGTTAGTATTATAGCTGTTATATTAAAAATTCACTTTTTATACACTATTTATTTCAATGATAAAATATGCCAATGTATTGTAAAAATAGCCTTAACGATTTCGAGCCCGTTTGGTGACCTCCTTTTTCGGCTTATCAGCCAACTTTTTCACCAAACACGTAATTTTTTATTTCGAGCACTGAATTTTTTATACAGAAATTGTCCTAAATAGGAGTAAAAATGTTTTGAAATTCCAAAATAGGAGTATCATGTTTTTATTCCCTAAATAGGAGTAATATGCCAAGTTTGGGAAAAAAATGCCATGTTTAAAAGCCTTGTAATACCAAACTTGGCAGAAAATTACTCCTATTCAGGGAATAAAAAACATAATACTCCTATTTTGGAATTTCAAATTTTTTTTACTCCTATTTAGGGAATTCTCTCTTTTTTATAAGCAGAAAAAGTAAGGTTGGTGTTACTTTTCTGGCTGTATTGGCTGAAGTTATTGTAGATGACCATTTTAGCTATTTTTACATATAATTTTTTCTTTATTTTATTAATAGAATATATTTTGAAAATAATTTTTTCTTAAATCAGCAGAATCAGCCAATGCAGCCAGAACTTCATAAATTTCAGCAGAATCAGCCAAAACAGCCGATTTCCGTGCTACCAAACGGGCTCTTCATCAAGGAACTCAACCTGGTCGTATTACTCAACTTTAACCCCCGCAAAACTGCGATTCGTGAATGCATGAAAATCATTTTAAACTTAACACTTTAAATTCCGTTATTGTGAGGAGAGATCGTCACGGTTTTAATGTCACCCGTTGTCGGCTTTGCGTAATTGAAAATGACATGAGTCTCAATGGAGAATAGAATTATGATCTAATACTCCCTTCCCGAATCGCAGTTAAACTGCGCAGTACATTTCGGAAAAAACATTTGACTGCCTTCCCGATTTAATTTTTAGCTGAAATTTGATATGGGTAAACTAGACTTAATGAATAAGATGTTCAAAAAATTTCATCAAAAAATTCCACCGGGAACCTTCTCAATTGGCGATGGCCGGGCAGAACCTCCTATATAAGGGCTAATTGAACACTTTAAGTTAGTTCAAGGATCTATTTGACCCTTTAGCCTTACAATTATATACGGGGTATCACACATAAGAGAATTTGGAACTTACTTTTACAACATCCTAATTGCAGAATAGAGGTAATTAACAATTAACAAAATTTCACTTTATTTTTTCATGGTTATTGTGTTTTTTGATGCGGAGTACTTTTTATTTATTACATACGGAGTATATACATTTTTAATAAAAATAACTAAACATTCATCACAACTAACAAAAATAAAAAACAATGGACTCTATTGAATACGGAGTAATTTTCATATGCCACAATATATCGTACTTGACGTGACTTGTTCACACTTTTTAGATTTGGGAGAAGGATGACTGCATAAGTAAAGTTCACATTCTTAACGGTATCACCGATGCATTATTTGATATTTACCAAAACGTTGAGACTTGAGAGTGCGAAAGGAATTGTGACTCTTGAATCAAAATACATCGCTCAATATGCTTCTAGTAAGAAATTCTTGGTGAGTGATTTTAATAATTATAAAATGATTAATTCAAGGCCGGTTATGGAACAATACATTGAACTCTTTCGTGTTCTTGGTCAATTTAGGCTCTACAAGATAGGTATTGATGAATCCTATGTCGGAGTATAATTGACAAACTTCCACGGTTCCACCCTTTTGAAAATGACAATTTTCATTCTTCAACTATTATCATAGTGACACTTTTAATTTCCGATATGATTCTATGGTGATAAGTTGATGATTAAAAGTTTTATTAAGATAAAAAGTTGACAGACTCATAATGTCCCTTTTACAATAATCAAAAGAATAAATTTGAGCAAATTCAAAGACCAAAAATATATCTACTCGTAGTCAAATGACTAAATTAGAAAAAATCAAAAGCAAATATTAAATGAACAAACTATTTATATACGCTTATGAAAATAGTTACTCACAAACGTGTGTAAGATTTAACAAACGTGTGTAAGATTGTGTGTACAAAAAAGTGTATAGAAGAAGATTTTTTTTAAATATTAATACTGGTAAAATTGCACGAATGCCAGGGTAAAATTCTACATAGTATTAAGTATGAGTTCAAAAGGTGAAATAAAGAGAACGTAGAAGAACTAAGGAAGTGGGGAGAATTGGAGAACAAAAAAGTATTTGTACTCACATTTATACCCACCTTTATATTCACCATGTTTGTGCAATGTTTTTTTGTTTGTGAGTTCAGTTCACGGACATATTTTATTAGTGCAAATTTTGCACAGACAAAATAACCTGTGTTTAAAAAACCGACCCGACCCGGCCGGGTTGACCCGGAACCCGGTGACCCGGACAAAAAACCGGTTCGGTTTTTTCAAAACCCGGAAATGGTCAAAAACCGGAAAAACTCGGCTGACCCGGGAAAACCCGGTCAAGATCCGGACCCAAGAAACCCGAAAAACCCGGTAAAATCCAGTTTTTGAGTGTTTTTACCAAAAAAAGTAATTTCTTTTTTATTTTTAATGCATTTTTTTTACCAATAAAATTGCAATTTCAATACCTTAAAAAGAAAAACTATGTAATATATTTATATATTTATTTAAGAATGAACATCATGCCAAATTATAATATAGATGTACAATAAAAATAAAAATATCATTATATATTTGTATAAGATCAAAATATACATTGAAATATTATAAGAGTGCATTAAATGTTTAATAAGTAGTATTGTTAGTTGATTATTATGGATAATAACTAATTTTTATTATAATTTTATATATAATTATATGTTTACTATTAATTTATAGACGTATAATCATTGACCGATTTTCTGGCGTTGACCGGGTTGACCCACTGGGTCCGGGTTGACCCGTGACCCAGTCATGTGGCCGGGTCACTCTCCGGTCCGGTTTTTACAACATAGAAAATAACACATATTTTGTCTATGAACTGGATTCACAAACAAAAAAAAACTTTCACCAACATGGTGGGTATAAGATTGATATAAGGGTAAGTACATAAAGCATTAGAGAAACATGAAAAAGTTGAGGTTTGGATATATGAGAAGGAAGCCCAATGGCAGTGCTGGGTTTCTCAACAACCGCACGGAAAAAACAAATATGAGCAGTTCTTATCTGTCCACGACAAGAGTACTTTTATCTCATTCTTATCTAATTTATCCACGTTATTTAATTTTCTCGTACAGAAGACAGTTTTGGAAGATGAGTAGTATCTTTCGTTTGGCACAATTCTGGTGAGAGTAGTTGAGTAGTAGAAGAAGATAGGGAAGATTTTAATACAGAGTAGAATTCATCTTAAAGTAGGATGACTAACATGTGGTAATGTCTATTTTCTGAATTGAATCTGTCAATTTTTTACACAACTCATAACACATAATTCAATTTGGCAGAGTTATTGTGAGAGCAGTTCTTTATCATAAACAAAGAACTAAAATATTATCACACTTGTTTTTGGTTCCTTCAAATTTTAGAACCCATCGTTAAAACTTTTTACAGCTTTTTTTGGCTCCCGGGAAATGTCAATGAAAAGAAAGTTAACTAAACTCATTTTAATGTGTTTGCTAACGGAGTATAAAATAATACTACCTCTGTCCCTTAAAACTTTGTCAATTTGACCGGCACGGAGAATAATAAAGTAAACACTATGTGGTTGAGGTTTGTGCAGAGGAGAGAGAGAAATAACAGGAACCACAAATATTGGTTAAAAGGGAAAGTGACAAAGTTTATTGGGACGTCTCAAAAAGGAAAGATAGCAAAGTTTCAAGGGACGGAGGGAATAAATGATTAATGACATAATTTGTGTTTGAACTTATTTAAATAATAAATAAATAAATAAATAAATAAGTGCATGAAAAATCAATTCTAATATTCTAGTAATGACTCGACTTATCTGAGTCTCCATAAAAAAATTGTTAAATGGGTCAACTTTGTCATACTCACCCTTAGGCTAACTGCAACTCAGTCCGTCAATAAATCTAATTCCCCTCTAGTTAATACGTATTCATCCAATCAATCAAGTTTTTCTCTGCAAGCCTACACCGTCAATATATTCACTCAGCACATTATTTTTCTAATTAAATTCTTTTCCTATTATTATAACAAAAAAATTATCAATTTTTTTGCGAATAATTATAATTTAAAAAATCAAACATTCTGATGTAAAAATAAATAAATTTGGAGGTTAATTTTTTTTGTAGTTTCAAAACTACTTTGTAAAACATAACCAAAAGATGTAAAAAATATTATTCGTGAGATCTTGATTTTAACATTTGGATCTACTTAAATAAAAAAATTTAGCCTATAGATTACAATCAGATGAAACTTCATATTTTTTTAACTTTATATATATGTGATATTGTTGTCATATGAAAGATCATAAAAAGTTATGAATTTTGGTATATTTGTTAAGAACATTGGATCAAAAACAAAAAAGTTATGCTATTTTTTTTTAAAAGTGGGATTTTAATTTGTATGGAGGCCATTTTTTATTGCCTGCGCACATCATCCGCGCATTCAATTCTCTCCAGGTGAATGGAGCACGTCAACTCCACGCACCAACTTGGACCATTCCTTTTTTTTCATGCGGATGTCAGCCCAGATGGCCCACCTATGCATTTCAGCTCTAGTGGAGAGTCAATGCTCCGCTCAAAAACCCCTCCCGTCTGTTCTCACTATTAGCGATGAGACCCCAGTACACTAAAAAACGTCTGGGTTGCAGCTATTTTGGGGTGAAAACTTCACATTTGGGGTTTTCACCCCCTCCATTGCAATCAACCTTACAAGTTACAAGTTGAAAATTTGATTGTTCCTCGTCGACGTCATTCATGCTTTCCTTTGCTCCCCTTTTTTCCTTTTTCATTGAGTCACCCTCTAAATCAGTAAATCCTCTAAAGAATCTCCAATGCTTCAATGTGCACAGTGTGCATGTGCCATGAAATATAGCCACATAAATAATAGCAAATAAATTATCACTCTCCTTATCTAAATGATTTTATACAGTGTTGGTAAGTTTTTCTATGCAATGTCAATCGCAATGTCAATATCTAGACGGTCTTCTTGACATTGTGGAGAAAAACTTACCAAAAAAGTTATAAAATCATTCAAATAAGGAGATGGATAATTTATTTGTTAATATTTATGTGGCTATTTATCATGTCACATGTGCACCGTGCACATTGTAGCATTGTAGATGCTCTAATTAAAAAAAGAACAAGACAGCCTCTTATTAGCTCCCTCCGGGATCATTTGTCTCTTATTAGCAAGTTGGGTGGTTGGATTCAACGAGTTTGACTGTGTGGCCTGCAACTGTATACTTTTTTTAATGACACTTTCTCATCCGATACTTGGCGTTCACATGGCGGCCGCTCTGCCACATCGGAATACATGGGTTCATGCAACTGCAGGTCTTTAACAAGTTGTAGCCGAAACAGACAAGCCTAGGGGAAATGTTTTGTTTTTTCAGTTACTCGTTTATTGAGACATATATTTGATATTGTGTTTAATTTCTTTAGCGTTTTCATAGTTCCAACTTCCAAACAGAGCCTTGATATTCAATGATTTATGAGATAGACTAAATGTTGACATGTTGATTGTCTTGATTCTGATTTTTCATGGTTAGGAGAACAGATTCATGAGTGCATTCAATATAAAAGTTACAATTACCAAACTAAGCAGCATTTCATTCAAAGAATGTGATTGCCATTCTATTGTTTGCTAAGATCGATACCAGCCTTCTTAGCAACAGCATCAAGCCCGTTCTTCTCTATTGTCTTTAGAGCCTTCGTTGACAAGCGCAGTTTAACAAAGCGCTTCCCAGCTTCCCACCATATTCTTTTGTACTGAAGGTTCACAAATTGCAATCTTTTTGTTTTGTGGTTGGAATGTGAAATCTTGTTCGCCTTGTTGGCCTTCTTACCCAGTAAGGGGCACACCCTGCCTGAAAGCACATACAATTCATTAGTTTCCTGTGTGAGATACTCCATGACACTTTGGTACAATTAATATAATGATTCTCCTACAAAAAGTTGTTGGATCACATATCTATCATGGTTACTGCTAATAAAATGCCTCTGCCTACAGATTCAGCGATGCTGATCTTTTTAATTACCCTTGCAGATCTCATTAATTACGCTTGCTGATCACAAGGATAACATTTTTTAGAGTAAAGGCTAAAGAGACTTCAAAAACTATTACAACCTCAATTAAACTAGACTTCAATTTCAAAGGAAATATTAATAAAACGCAAATACGAATGGATATAATTCAGAATAGGTCAACTGGGTCATAAAACACTAGGCCAAACAGCAGTAAAAGAACTAATCTAATTGATTTGCTAGTTCGACCCAAGGTTTATTAACTCATCATTTTCTACTTACTTATCAGGCCTGAGACTCTAACCCGAATTATAGGAAACCTAATGATGGGGAACCCCTCAATCTCGAGCCACACTCAATAGGTCATGGGTCCAACTCTTTCTGGAGTAGTATCGGGCTATCGTCCCTCTTAAACCAGAAGCGGGTCCATAACATCAGATTAATGTTATCCCATTAGAACTCAATTACAAACTCGTAGTTAGCTAAGGCTTTAGGCTTTGGAAAGGTCAAATCTTTGGAAAGGTTTAGCTAAGGCCTTATCAATCCCTTATTTATACTCACTCCGTTGAATGAAATTGATATAATCCCTTGTCTAGACTTTGGAAAGGTCAAATCTTTCTTATATTCTTCACAATAGGTCGGATAAAATACTCATCTCCCTCTCGTAACAAATCAGTAGTTCTGTACGGGGTACAGGGAGCAGACGCTGGATGCAATTGTGCACTCCGGATCATACCAGACATTTCTCAAGATTTAACCTGGATATAATGGGAAAAGACTTCCTTTTTAATGCCTAAAGTGTGTTTTTACTTGCATTTGTAAGCCTAGAATGACGAGAAACTCATATGATATCGGGAGACAATTCAGATGGTCTTATACAAACTTAGAAATGTACATAACAAAAAATTCACACCAAACATTAAAGATTAGCTAATATCTCTCTTTGATTGCCAAGATCTCATGAAGCAATCTGTATGTAACTTGTCTAACAGTTAACTGTCTTTCCATTTATTTTAGACCTCCATTCCTGATTCATGTAAATGGTTTAATTAGGCCACACATGGAAGATAAAAAACAAAATGCTGACACAAATGGCAAACCCCCATAAGAATAATTACACCACCCAAAGTTTAGCAATTACCTGTAATCTTAAATTATGAGACAAATTCACCACATAGCTGTTCCTAAAAGCTTTAGCACACATGCCTCTAAACTACAAGCATGAAATACCAGATTTTTTTTTTCAAAAACATTACGGAGTATTATTACAGGAAATTGGTATTTGGATGTCATGAGGTCATGAATATCCAAATATTTGACTTTCCCCCATATATTTTATTTTATTTTTCACCCACTGGTAAATCATGGGGTGCAGAACTACAGAGCCTACTGAAATAACCCATTTTGGGTGCTCTAAGGTGGCAAGGTGCTATGGGGAGCAAAATAGATAATTGATACTGCTTAGGTCATTTTAACCCAAATCTAAACCACACATTTCCAACCTCTACTATGAACCGTACTTCTTATGAGATGGGGCAAATCAAAACAGAATAATTGTTTCAGGACGGTGTGAGGAGGGAGTAAAATCTATGAATTCCGACTGCAGGGATTCACTTGGGATTAACATTGAAGCAGATGAATAAATGCTGAAATACACACATATGAAACAGATAAAGCAGGTGGATTTTACGCGCAACGGGCTGTAGACAGAGACGGGATGGAGCACAGAGATGCAACGGAGGATGAGAATGGCTGTACGATATCTTGATACCACTCAGCTGTGAAGATAAAAACCCTAGCTCCTCCGGTTGCTTCCTGGTTGATATTTGAGCTGCTGTCGGTTTTGGAGTGGTAGTTGTGAAACGGCGGATAGCCACCGGACGTCCGACGCTCACCACTGCTGTCAACGATGACATTTTTTCTATTACTTTAATGAAAACAAGAATTACTCAAAAATGTATCATATAATCTACTCCGTATAATCTATAGTCTATAGGAGGAGTATATTACTAGAAAAATGTTTGAGGTATACAAAAGAATCATAAGTAATTATCCGCACTTGGGTCAGATTCAAAGTTAATCACCTTTGGGATAATTAAACCAATGACGATTACCGTAGAATTCTCACCACTCTCCTAATGCAAAATTCTTACAGTACCAAATGAAATAAAAACAAAAACAACAATCTCTGTAAGGAAATTAAAAAACAAAACAACAATTGTTAAAGGAAATTACATGTAGTGTGCTATAATTATAGATAGAATATATCTGTAGAAATGATCTGTACATTATTAATGGGCCCTGAGGCACATGTATTGTAACTCTTGCATATCCCTATTTAATGGGAGCTTTCTATGCAGTGATAACACACCAATTTCCTTCTACACGTTATTAGCACTTTAGCTCACAATGGTCTCTCTCTCTTCTACTGCAGAAGCCAGCTAAAAATTAGCCCCATCCCCTGTTTTTTTTTAACTTGGTCTCTTGGTTCCTGAGTCCACAGCCAACCCACTCACCAGATCTAAGAACTATTTTGTTTCTCCAGCTTTGCTCCAGCGCAAGATCCCAACGGAATTGGAACACCTTAGCCAGATCGCTCCTCACCCTGAAGGCAAATTCAGACAAAACTGAGCTCAACACCCCCCTGCGGCTATCCAAACCCGTACATCTCTCCATCTCTCATTCACCGATTTTGAGGGATGACACGAGGAGAACTTGAGTGTTTAGTAGATAGTGGGACAACTCACACTATCTTAAAAAATAGACAACTCTTTACTGAACTCCTAGTCTATAATTCATCCGTGACAACAATGATTGGTTCATCACATGTAATATAGGGGCGAGGTACTACTAGTTTTATGCTACCAAATGGTACAAACTTTTATATCACAGACGCTCTATATGCACCTAGAGCCACACGAACCTTGTTAAATTTCAAAGATATTTGTGATAATGGTTTTCATGTGGAAACTCACTGTGAGAATGGAGTGGAGTACTTATACATTACCTCTAATGAATGCGGAAGGAAACGCATTCTAGAAAAATTAATGAGTCAATCTAGTGGACTTTATGTCACTAGCGTAGTATTCGGTTCTTTGAATCCTATAGTACCTCTAATAATGAAATATGGGACATAGACTCATACAGGGTTTGGCACGATCGCCTTGGGCACCCAGGTCATGACATGATGATTCATATATTAAAGAATTCACACGGACATCCTTTCTTTCAATCGAAACATGTGAAGAGGTCAAAATCTAACACACTAAAACGTGTTGATCCTATGATCACTCAAAGAAAAAAAGGATCTTCTAAAGTACCAGAAGAATTATCCCATGCCTCCTTCACGATGTCCAAATTACAAAAATCATTTTGCAAAGCATGCTCTTTAGCAAAAACAGGATCAAAACCATCCTATGTTAAAGATACAAAAGTAAACATCCCATTCTTACAAAGTTACAAGGAGATATTTGTGGGCCCATCCATCCAGAATGCGGGCCATTTAGATATTTCATGGTTCTGGTGGATGCCTCGACCCGTTGGTCCCACGTTGCTTTATTGTCCCCAAGGAACGCTGCATTTGCAAAACTCCTAGCACAGATAATTCGTTTAAGGGCTCACCACCCTGATAATCCTATTAAGTCTATAAGACTCGATCATGCTGGAGAGTTTACATAAAAAACTTTTGATGACTATTGCATGTCTATCGGGATCGATGTAGAACACCCTGTTCCCCATGTACATACACAAAATGGTCTCGCAGAAGCTACTATCAAAAGATTACAAATGATAGCTAGAGCGTTGGTTATGCGCACCAACTTACCAATATCTGCATGGGGGTATGCAATATTGCATGCAGCATTACTTATTCGCTTTAGACCCACTGCGAACCAACCGTTTTTTGCGTACCAGTTGGTAACTAGATATGAGCCTGACATTTCACATCTACGCATATTTGGTTCTACAGTATATGTGCCAATTGTGCCTCCACAACGCACTAAAATGGGTCCTCAAAGACGATTAGGTATATATGTTGGCTATGAATCTCCAACTATAATCCGTTATTTGGAACCTTTAATTTGACAGGTGATCTCTTTACCACAAGATTTGCGGATTGTCACTTTGATGAGACAACATTCCCGTCGTTAGGGGGAGATGGGAAAAAGGAGTTTCCAAAAGAACGACAGAAATTATCCTGGTGCGTTCCCACCTTGTCTCATTTTGATCCCCGCACTTCACAATGTGAAGGTGAAGTCAAAAGAATAACCGATCTCCAAAATGTAGCGGACTCTATGCCTGGTGCATTTACGGACATCGCTAAAGTGACTAGATCACGCATACCTGCTGCAAATGTGCCTGCAAGGTTAGATATTCCCACAAAGGGTAATAGTGCCATAGTAGGAGGCACCACAACTACACTTAGTGGAGGTGTGGTTGAGGCCATGACTCCTCAAAGGACGAGAGGAAGACCACTTGGTTCGATTGATACTCGCCCAAGGAAGAGGAAGACGAGTAAGGCACCACTTGATCCATTGATCATCGATGTACATCATCCTTCCCATGAGATTATCTCTGATTATAGTTATGTCCACGAATCATTACTGAAGGACGCTCCGATGTTATATATGGTTCTAGAAAATAAAGAAATCTCAATGGATAGTGAAAATTCACATGTGCTAATGTAAAGATCTTCCATACACATTGATGATATATTTGCGTTTACTGTTGCTCAAGAAATTATAGAGCACGATGATATCGAACCACGCTCTGTTGCAGAATGTCAACTAAGAGCAGATTGGCCTAAATGGAAAGAAGCAATCCAGGCAGAATTAGATTCTCTGACAAAAAGGCAGGTATTTGGTCCGGTAGTGCTAACCCCACCAAGTGTAAAGCCTGTGGGACATAAATGGGTATTTGTCAGAAAGCGTAATGAGAAGAATGAAGTCTTAAGATACAAGGCTCGCCTTGTGGCGCAAGGTTTCTCACAACGTCCTGGGATTGACTACGAGGAGACATACTTTCCTGTAATGGACGTTATAACGTTCCGATACTTAGTGAGCTTAGCAGTTTCCTAAGGACTAGAAATGCAATTAATGGATGTAGTTACTGCATATCTCTATGGGGATCTTGACTCAGAGATATATATGAAAGTACCTGATGGACTTTCACTGCCCAAATCAAGTGACTCTAAACCACGGAGTGCATTTGCAATAAAGTTGAAACGCTCACTTTACGGATTAAAACAATCCGGACGAATGTGGTACAACCGTCTAAGTGACTACTTGATTACAAAGGGATATAAGAACGACGAACTATGCCCCTGTGTATTCATTAAGACAACGAGTTCCGGATTTGCAATTGTAGCTGTACATGTCGATGACATGAACATAATTGGCACTCTTGATGAAATAAGAGAAACCACAAGTTACCTAAAATCCGAATTTGAGATGAAGGACCTTGGGAAAACTCAATTTTGTCTAGGACTAGAGCTAGAACATCGAGTTTGTGGAGTATTAATCCACTAGTGTGCATATATCCAAAAGATGCTCAGGCGATTTAATATGGATAAAGCGCACCCTGCTAGCACTCCCATGGTTAGTCGAAGTTTGGATCCTAAAAAGGACCCATTTTGTCCAAAGGAAGATGACGAAGATGCATTAGGAGCTGAAATTCCTTACCTAAGTGCAATAGGCGCATTATTGTACTTAGCACAGTGCACTCGGCCAGATATATCATTCTCAGTGAACTTATTGGCTAGATTTAGCTCCGCGCCAACGCAACGTCACTGGAACGGTATCAAAAATATTTTCCGATACCTAAAAGGAACTAGTGATTTGGGACTATTCTTTCCCTATAAAGAGACAAAAGAAAATACCAAAGACAAAATGATCACCCCCTTAAGAAAATTCCAAATGATGTTTTGGTAGGTTTTGCTGATGCTGGGTATCTCTCTGACCCTCACAAAGGCCGCTCGCAAACCGAATACGTTTTCACAATTGGTAACACGGCAATATCTTGGAGATAAACTAAACAAACCCTTGTGGCTACCTCCTCGAATCACTCCGAGATTATCGCTCTACACGAGGCGGTTCGTGAATGTATATGGTTAAGAGCTATCATTACACATATTCGAGGAACTAGTGGCTTAAAATCTACCACTGACGAGCCTACTTGCATTTATGAGGATAATGCAGCTTGTATCGAACAAATGAAGTTAGGATATATCAAGGGTGATAACACAAAACACATATCTCCCAAGTTCTTCTACAATCAGCAACAACAGGCCTTGCTCAAAATTCAAGTGAATCAAATAAGCTCAAAAGAAAATGTAGCAAACTTGTTTACTAAGTCATTACCCAAGGCCGCTTTTGAAAAACACGTAAAGAGCATAGGAATGCGAAAGCTTTCCGAGCTCCCCTAATTAATGAAAATATCAGGGGGAGGTGTATACATGAGGGGGAGTCTTTCACCTACCCACCATTACGCTATACTCTTTTCCTTAAACCAAGGTTTATTTTTCCCACTGGGTTTTGGTACTTGGTAAGGTTTTTAATGAGATAACGATACTCATTGATCAAGGTAAGGATCAAATGAAGAAAGACTCGAAGGACGAAGTCTAACACAACTTTCATATTGTTACATCTTTTCTTTACAAACAAGGTTATTTTTCTCACAGGGTTTATTGTTACTTGTTGAAACTCCTACAAGGCATCATGGCGAATATCATTCTATCTACAACTTAGCACAAGGGGGAGTGTTAAAAGAAATTACATGTAGTGTGCTATTATTATAGATAGAATATATCTGTAGAAATGATATGTACATTATTAATGGGCCCTGAGGCACATGTATTGTAACCCTTGCCTATCCCTATTTAATGGGAGCTTTCTATGCAGTGATAACACACCAATTCCCTTCTACAACAATAAAATAAAAACCAATTATTGTCTTCTTTAGCAGCAGCAGCCCTCGCATGACCGGCAAGTCTAGTAGTCCGGACCCGAGACGGCAGTTGTCTTAAAAATGAGAAAAAGATTACCTCTGTAAGTTTCAAAGATTTTTTTATAGTATGATTAAAAAGATTTTTTTATAGTAAAGAAAAAAAGAGAGACATTTTGATTAGCTTTCGTTTTTCTAAATGGGGAAAAATAATAAAAGCACTCAAACTTTGAAGAGGTGTGAAGTGAACGCATCAAACTTACATATGTATTTTAAACACCCCAAAATTTATACAAAAAAATATTTTGGCACCATGGTTATGTGTTATTCTTTCAAAAAAAATGTGTTAATTTCATAATTTAAAATATTTTCGTATTCATGAAGATATAATTGACATTCTAAACTTCTATTGTAAAATAAATAATATTACCCTCACTCTATATAATTGCAGCGTTTTTAATTTGTTATTTTAAATTATGCAATTAACACTATAAATTAACATTTTTGAAAGAAATAATACATGATCATGGTGCTAAAATAACTTTTTTTATAAAATTGGAGGTATTTAAATTACATATAAAAAATTGGGGTGCTTATCTCACGCTCCTTCAAAGTTTGGAATATTTTAATTATCTTTCCCTCTAAATAATGACTAATCTTATTTAATTAATATATATTTCTTATAATTCCAACTTTTATCCAATTATTCATCCTTGTCTGCCCCCACTCAATTCTCCAGCAACATCTGTTGTCTGAAATCGTCGCTGACGATTTCAAGAAAATTATTGGACAATCAGCCAGATTTTCCCAACCTTTGCAAAAAAAAAAACCCATCAAAAACTTATTTGTACAAGGTTGCAAGTGAAATTTCCAAAGTTCACAATGACATGTTTCATTACTACAGAAACACCTATTTCAGCGACAATTTATGATGTAAAATTGAATCTGAAGGAAACTAAGGCGAATGATATGGTCATGAGTCAACCGGGACCCCACCCTATGATAAAATAATACACCAACATCCATGTCTTAGTCCCAAAAGAAATATTGGGGTCGGCCAACATGAATCGATACATGATATCACCACCAAAAGGAAAAGAAAGAAAATAAAGATAAAAAAGATAAGCTATTAATAATACGTAGTAATGATATTAAGTTAGCATGCTTTGTATTTATTGTTATATTTGAAAATGTTATTTGATATTTGTTTTAGTTTTAAAATATTAGAATATTTTGATATAGCGTTGAAATAGAATAGTTAAGCATTTTTTAAATATTACTATTTACTTTTCCAATATATTCACACATTCATCATTTTCTAAAACATAGTTTCAGGCCTATTTGAATCAACAGTATTATTTTATACTAGTATTTAATCTGCACATCTATAAAATATTTGAATATTTAACATGCTATTCAAAAATGAAATCGAAGAAATGCACTTATATAAATGTTAAAAGTATTTTGAAAGCATTTTCACTTATATTTGAATGTTGTATATTACAATAATCAACACAATATATATGTTGAGGATTATTCCTTCAATCCGTAGGCCCAACACGTAACTCAAGGATTTCAAGTGGAAGAATGAGTGTGAGCAATATGAAATGCAAGCAAATAAGATGGGCTCAAATATATATATAGTTATATATATATGTAGCTGCGGGCTGTACAACGCACAAGTGCTACCTGGCCTGAGGCCGATCGTCTTTCTTGCTAAGGAAGAGCTGAGAATACTGCTAAGAGCCAATATAATGCTAGAATGCTAAGGCGGGTAAGTTGCCAACCCTTTACAATGAAATAAATGCTACTATTTATACTACCAAGGGGCAAGTGGATATGCTGATGTGGAGGGCTGTGGATGGCTAGGATCTCAACCACCAAATCTCCAGCATTAAATACGCTTCCCGCCAGGATCTTGGTTTCCCATCCAGGGATTGGGGACGAGCGTCCCCGCGAGTCTTGGGCCTTTCCTTGGTGATGCTACAAAGGGGAGAGAGTCATACGTCTTCTGGCTGTTGATGCAGGAGTGCCCTGGTTAGCCTTTGTGGCTAAGAGTTCTGAGGACGAGCGTCTTTAGTGAGACGTACCCCGATGGTGCCTTGTGTTTTTGAGGATACTGCCATCGATGGGCTTTGAGGTTTGGGGACGTTCAATTCGTCTGATGCCAGGCTTTTGTTGGGCCTCTAGGCTCTTCTCTTAAGGGGATAATGAGCCGACTCTTGGTTGGGCCATTAACCCCACACAAGTCCCCCACTTCTGATGTTCTGAGCGTGCGCAGGATATAAGGAAGTACAAGTACCCGCGCAGGGCTGAACCTTGACGACGCTCCTGATGTGACGGTTGCTTGTTGATGGCGGTTCACAGAACCCCAGATGACAGAAGCTGCAGAAACAGTGTGTCACGCCCCAGACCGCAATCTAAGCGCGTGTACAACCGCCGCATAATCAAGTGACGTCGCCCACGAGTCAACCTCACTTAATCATACAAGGCGTCTAAGAAAATAATCCATCCATACTCAGTAGTAAACATACATAACAACATCACAATTAAACCATTGAATAGCGGAAATATTCAGCAGTAATTCATAAGCCACATTCGGCCAACAACATGGGCATGCAAGCCCAAAAGTAGTTTATAATAAATAAAAATATCCATGAGCAATATTTGGTGATTTGAAAGAAAATAAGGAAGCACGAACCACGTCTTCCTTGATTTGATATCACCCGTAAGAAGGTGCAGGTAGCGAGCCCTAGCTTCAACCTGAAAATGGTGGGGCCCCCCGAAGGGGTCAGTACAAGTACCGAGCGAGTAGCAGGCTAAAGATAGAATAACTAGCATTTCAAGTATAAGACCCAAACATAGGGTGATACTTATATAAATAGTCTTTTCCCCCCAAGTTAAGAAATACTTATTAGTATATATACACTTGGAAAATACTCGATCCGTAGATCACCGTTTTGTTTGGGAACATAGCGATAGTCAATATTCTTGACTAAAAACCCCAACCCACCCATATACCTATGAGTGTATAGGACTCCTCCTTGTCCATATTTCAATATCAAAATCTATGAGTTTTGAGGATAACATAATCCTTGGGTACTCCACCAATTCATAATCCGAGTGTTAAGGACTTTTAGTCCTAGGGTCCTCCACCAATTCATAATCCGAGTGTTAAGGACTTTTAGTCCCAGGGTTCTCCACCAATTTATAATCTGAGTGTTAAGGACTTTTAGTCCTAGGGTCCTTCACCAATTTATAATCCGAGTGTTAAGGACTTTTAGTCCTTGGGTCCTCCATCAATTTATAATCCGAGTGTTAAGGACTTTTAGTCCTAGGGTCCTCCACTAATTTATAATCCGAGTGTTAAGGACTTTTAGTCTTAGCCCCCCCCCCCCCCAATTTAATATTCCTATGATCAACCTCATATCAACCTAGATAGAGTCTATATCATATTTATTTATTCATAGCTAAATCAATCCATAAAGCTTATGTATCTCAATCCGTGCAAAGCCATGCATTTATATAAATTTATATTTAACTAATACCAACTGGTATTGATTAATTCATTATCAATCGATCAACGTTTTCGTTAACTGTCATTTCAAGCCTTGTACGTATCAACTTGATCATCATATAATTAAGTTAATAATATTCATTCTACGCTTCTTCTACCTTTCAAACATAGCATGCAATTTCATAGAAATTCTCATATCATACTCCATGCATATTCAAGTAATTCATTTCATACAAACCTAATCATTTTGACTAATTACATGTTTAAATATCCTTTAAATGTCATTATGAATACATATACCATTTATTTAGGTAATCTCATAATTAACCCAAAAGTTATAAGATATTAAGTCGTCCACTCACCTCGAATTAGCGCTATGAAGTTCTACCCTTCTCGGTTGAACTCCGGCGACTTTTGACGAACTCCGGCGACTCTTTCAACTTTGTGAAAGCTCTTGAAATACCTTACTCAAGTTCTTAACAAGGTTTTATAATCATAAAACCCATATTAATACAAATAACCTCTAAAAGGTTATTTTCCGGCGAACCGGTTGTTTTGGCTTCTAAGTCCGTTCTTGGACTTAGAACCACATTCCAACCCATTAATCCATTCTTACAACATGTGGAACAACTCCAAGGGTTCTTCATATGATGTATGAGTCATATGGTAGATAAAAAGTAGAGGAAAAGTTATAATGAGGTTATTACCTTAATCCTTCACACTTTTCCTAACTTTTGCCTTCTTAAAACCTCCTTCTTGAACCACTAAAGCTTGAGCTCGAATTAGCTATGGAGGATGGAGGTTTGCAGAGCTCCTTTTCCTTCTTTCCTTGGTGCTGGCCGAATACAATGATGAGAGGAAGGGGGATGTTCACTTTTTGTCTTAATTGGCAAATAAGTGATGGGAAGGGGGTCCTCAATGTACTCTAGATGCCAATACTATCTCTTCAGCTCCCTCCCTTGTCTATCCAGCCCTCTTTGATTAATTGGAGCACACAAAAACGTGGGGTGGCCCCCACCCATGTGGGAGGTCATCCCATTATGTCCCGATGTGTACAATCGGCCCCGAAAGTTGTATTTTTCGAACTGTTTTAACTATATTTTATTTTATCGGGTCAAATAAAATGTATCTCATGCTACCAATCATTATGGGCCTTTAAATGAATATACATTACCCAACTTTCATTTACAAGTCTCCGAATTTTGTTCCGGACTGTTATCTGATAAATTGTCGGTATTGGTAATTGGGCCGTTTTTGACCAATCGATCAACCCTGGGCCTTTCTATGGCCCAAATAAAGTATCCACCACCATATAAATATTATTTAGATCCATATGAATAAAATATCTGGTCTCGGGAATATCGGGTGGCCCCCGCTCCCGGTGTGGGTCCCACGTGCAATTTAATATTCACGCGAAAGAAATAATAAAAATTTACAACTTCGTAAATTCGTTAACCATTTAATAAGGTTCAATAGATTATTTACCTAAAAGTAAATATATTTGGGGACGGTGTTACACAGTGCAACTCTCGAGGAAAACCATCATTAGGTTCTCATTGATCTCTGCATGCCACGTGTCCTTGGATACGCTCCTCGTCACGTGTCATCATCCCATTTATTTGTTTGCTGAGGCGGTGTTATCCCTATAAATACTAGATCCTTTGATGGGATTAGGATTTCCAAACTTCTGCTCTTGTGCTCTCGACTGCTCGCGCGCTCTGCTGTTAGTGTTCTCTGCCCACCAGTTCGTCCTCCCCCAAACTTTGTATGATAACTTCACTTTTTGGTCCTTTTCTCTTTAATCCCTCTTATCCTTCTTTGTTCCTCTTCCGATGGTGGGTTCTATGGAGATATCTTCAAGCTCTAGTTCTTCTTCTGGATCCGGTTCATCGTCAGGTTCTGACTCGAAATCCCATTCATCTGGGAACCCAGCACCTCTGATATCCCCCCCGGATCGCTCGTGGCCGATTGTGCCAATGAGGAAGTTGCCATTCAGGACGTGGCCGCGATAGATGTCGTCCCGAAGAATATCGAACATGGGAATGCCGCCCCTGAGGATATTAACATGAACGTCCACTTGGAGAATGTTGCACATGGTAACGTAGCCCTAGAAAGGAATGAGGAGGATCGTCCTGAGGGCTATGACTCAGGGGCAGAGGCTACCGGTGGGGATGATATGCAAATCTATGACTTAGGGGTCCCTGTCGACATCCCTCTCCATATAGTCCCACTGCATAATGTCGCTGAGATCGATCAACAATTTTCGGATAAGGCCCTCAAGGAACTGAAAATCCTTCTCCCGCTGCGGTTCTTCTATAGTCTCCGAGGCGCCGATGATTTGTTGAGGAGACGTCCGGGGATGATCATGGTGCACATGGACCCCATCAAGGTCGGGCTGCATTTCCCCCTAAACCAATTTTACCTTGATTTCTTTCGTTGTTTTGAAGTCGTTCCTGCCCAGCTTATGCCGAATTCTTACCGGTTTATCTCGGCGCGTTCGTTAGCCGATGTAAGGCCAAAGGCGTGGATTTGAGCATGGATCTCTCCCACCATTTCTTCCAAATCACTCCCCAAAACTCGGACGGTTTCCTGAGCGTGTGCGCTCGCTCTGGTCGGAAGTTGTTTTTGGGGGCTTCGATATCCATTCATGACTCGAAAAACTGGTTTTTTCTTCCTCCGTCATCTTGCTGGTCAACTCCCCACTAGGTAGAATGGGTATCCACTGAAAAATGGCTCACCGAGCTCGGCGGATGATTTGGAAAAAGGCCGTTAAAAAACTGAGGACGGGCGGCCTTGAGGACTTAGAAGGATATCTTACCCCAAGGCGCTTGTTGATGCAGGCATAAGTACCGCCCACGTCTCTGGAGTAACTCTTCCTTACGCTCGTCTTGAGACCCCGGGCAGTCCTGCTTCTAAGGTAAGTTCCCCTTGGGGTTTAAACCGCTTGGTTCTAATATTAATGTCTCCTTGTTTCAGGTCTTCCTCCCACCCAAAGAGCAAATGAATCAGGACCTGCTCCTAAGGAATAGAAAAAACAAGAATGCCAAGCTGAAGATGGCACTGGAAAAGGCCAAGACAGCCCCATCCTCTAAGGCTAACTCGTCTGCCGCTTCTTAAGCCGATCGACACACGGAAGAGGCCGAGTGCCAGCTGATTTTCGGGCGTGATGGGCCAGGGTTCTGAAGCCCCCGTTCTTAAGTCTGGCTCTGCACAGGATGTGGAGCAACTGAAAGTCACCCTTCTTTAAGACGGGGGAGCGGCCAAGGAGAAGATGACGAAGAGACACCATCCTGAATCCTCTGGCCACGTGGCTGATGACGCCATGGTGCCTTCTCTTGGCCGTCCGACCGCTAAAATCTGGAGGGAGATTGCCCTCCAATCCGGGGTGCAACTGTCGCCCCGATCCTCCTCCGAGGCCGTCAATGTTGCTTTGACGATGAATATTCAGGTATGTGTTGCTGTTATCTTGGTTTGTACAGACACCTAGCGGTCGTGTGTCCCCTCATATGTTTTTATTTTTTGTAGGTCGGGTTGTGCCTACTGCAGTCTGAGGCTGCCAGAGAGCAAGACGCCCAGGAGGCCAAGAACAAGGCCAATGCCGCTTTGAAGGCGGTTCGGGAGGCAGCCCGTCTGAAGGAAGAGGCTTCCACTAAGGAGAAAGAGGAGCTTCAAGCCGCCCTGGATGCGGCTCTGGGCAAACTGGCCGTGTTTGAAAACCACAGCCTCACTGTCGCCCCTGTCATTCGTCCAGCCCCTGAGAATGGAGTTGCTGCTGGCGCGCGCTCCTCTGGTGCAAGCTGAGGTTCCCACTCCTGCCTGGCAGCTCGACACTTCTAAGTATGAGACCACGTCACTCTTTGCGCTCTCTGCCCAGCGTTACTGTCGCGGGGCCGTTGGAGGCGTTTTTGAAGAGGAGCTGCAGGCCGTGAAGAAGAAGGAGCGTCTAGACCGGGGGGATATACCTCTTGGATCAGCATCCGCTCGACCGTCAGTTCTTGCTCGATGTGGCTGATGATGGCTTCTCTAAGGGCTTCAATCTCGGGGTGAAGTTTGTGATGTCGGTCCTCGCCAAGATTCTTGGTCCAACTTTCAAGATGGCGGACTACATGGATGATGAAGATCTTTTGATGGCCGTTACCAAGTTGGGTCGGGAACTCGGGATAAAACAGGAGCTGGGGCCGAAGAGAGGGGTAAAATCCCCGACCCTCTGACCCCCGTTCTAGACTCGGATGAAGAGGAAGTGCGGAGAAGACGATGGTGCACACGCCAGATGGTCTCCCCTGATCGTGTTCTCCCTTCGGCTCCCATCCTTTTGTATGTATTTGTTTGGTTCATTTCCCCTTAGTCTCCATTATTGTATACATTATTGTATATTTCCGGCCGGTAGAGCCGAAGAATGAAAAAGATGTTTTGCCCAAATTTCGCCTTTGAATTCGTTCTCTTGCTTTCATGATTTTGTATGCATCCATGATCTGTTGCTAAGTGTCTGAATCCGGGCGTACCAATCATGCTTTATCGTGTCCCGGGCAACGTATGTACTTCCCTCGAGTGCATATCATTATGTGCATTTTCGATCTTGCTAAGTATCTGAATCTGTGTGTATTATCCATGCCTTATCATGTTAACTGGTGATGTTCGTTTGTTTACCTCGTGCATGGCCCTTGGCAAAAGTATTTGGATCCGCACGTATCCCTCATGTCTCCTTGCAGCACTTGGGGACGTACATCGCCGGATCTACGATTTAATCATGTTATCAAGTGTCTGCACCCATATGTACCCTTCATACACAAGCATCACCCACCTCCGGATCATTTCCTCTCACCGGTTCTCAAAAGGCAAGCCTCCCATTCACCGCCGTCACCCAACCCCATTTGGATCTCCAACCTTTAAAAGAGTCGGGGTATGACTTGGCGACAAACAAGCGGTGACCCGCCCGTTGAGCAATTGCTACATAACCTTGGGAGTCAGAAGCGCCGGATCTCAGAGAGTGGAAAAAACTAAGGAATATATCTAGGACAAACCTAACTTTCTGGAAAATACATCGGGCTATGAACCCGGCAATGAACAGGTGGGTGGTGGGGGTGAATTGACCCGGAATAATGCCATAATGGCGCATTGTATCTAGGAGAGAGGGGTGAAAGGGAAACCTAAGGCACATATCTAAAGTGGTTAGGTGCACCCCGAAATGGAGGGGAGACGGAGCATCAACGATGTCCTGCCCCGGCGAGGGGCGAGAACAAACTATAAAAGGCTCAGCAAGGTGAACCGCCTCGGAGAACTCTGAGTCCGAAATTGGAACGGCCACCCCCCCCCCCCCCCCCGAGCGAACTCGGCGGACAAAAAGAAATGGGTCTCAAAACCATGGCAGTCCACCGGGATCAGGGGACGGCTAAAACGGGAATAGATTGTTTGAGAAGAAGACATGAGGACTGACCTGGATAAGGTTTGGAAGTTCGAGGCAGACGACGAGAGATGGGCCTCCTAGGGTTTGCAAGCAGAAACTTCAGAAAATTTTATGGGGAAGAGATTAGGAAAAGATCTCTCTGCGTATAAATCATGTTTATATAGAGGCGCTGTGATGGCTCGAGAAACTGCTTGGGGACCGGCAAAAGAGTAATCGAGTGCTACAGGCGAAAAAATGGGCTTGGAACTCGTGTGGAATACAAACGTGCGCCGCTCTAAGTAAACCACATTTATTGCAAAGTGGCGTCACAAATTGTCCAAGATTTGAATTTCAAAATCAATAGCTCAATACTCTTCTAGAATACAGCCCGACTGATTTTAGAAAGTAGGAGGGCTCGTGATGGTTTCATGGACTGAGACCATGGACCAAATACAGATTATAAGCCCATAACGGGATTAGCCCTAAACGGGATTAAGCCCATAACGGGATTAGCCCTAAACGGAATTAAGCCCTTAACGGGATCAACGCTCAACAAGATTAATACTCCGTATATGATTAGAAACTTCAATTACTTAGGAGGGACGGGTCTAGTTAAGCCTTTTGGCGCATATTATTCTTACATGAAAAGAGTCCAGTATAGAACAGGAAAAGAGTCAAATAGGCACTCGAACTTACATGAAAAAGTCAAATAAGCCCTTATATAGGAGGCTCTGTCTGGCCGTCGCCATTGGGGCTGTTCCCAGTGTATTTTTTGATTTTTTTGAACATCTTATTCATTAAGTCTAATTTATTCATACCAAATTTCAGCTAACACTTCAATCGGGAAGATGTTGGTCCCTGTTTCTATTCTAGAAATATAAATAGAGCTTATAGAATGAAACCTTCCATTGATAGAGAATGAGTTTTACAGAATGATATTTCAAGGTAGCGTAAACTCTCTCTAGCTCTAGGCTATTGCGCAGGGAATTTCTGGGAAGGCCACTGATCCCATTCCCTTTAAGGCAATATTTATATGCCTAGGGAATGGGTGATGTGACCTAAGTGTGATTGGGCCCTTTAATGGAGGTGGCCCAAATGCACACATTACAAGGCTTTACCTAAAATAACTAGTCTAATAATAGTCTATTAATTAGACTAAATTCAACACAAATACACTTAAGTAAGACATGATTTAACACCATAAAATATCTCTAACAATCTCCCCCTTGGTGTTCAATCTTGTTTACTCAGCATTGCAGCGCGGGTATCTTTGTGTTTGTGTTGCTTCATCAATGTGGAGGAGAGCATAGATGAGATTTGTTGGGTTGCTCCTCGTTTATCTTGATCTTCAATGCAGTTCAGCTTCTTTTGTCTTCTTGGAAAGGCTTCATGAAGAAATCCTTACAGTCTTCCCCTTGGTGTTATTGATTCAATTTGTTCTTTGATGCCGGGGGTTGAGGGATTCTTCAAAATCTTGCTTTTAGTCCTTGCTTTCCAGAAACTGCTCTTGATCAGCTTGAATGAAGTCATATGGCGCCTCTAGAATGAATGTTCTGAAGAGATCTAGGCGCACAAGGAATTCATCTTCAATATTTGATCATCCGGCCTCTGTATCCTCCAGAATGTAGCCTTTTCTGACTATTCGATCGTGAATGCTTTTGAGGAACAATTGTCGATAGCACAGCGGAAAATGATGGTTGACTTGTGAGCATAGCTGACCATTAGATCTGAAGCTGACTTGGTAGTTGATGAATCTGAAAGAGTGGAGAGCCGTCATTTTTAGTTGGAGGAGAGAAGTGTCCGGGAATGGTTTTTGAGTGTAAACAGCATGTGGACCACTCTCCCCCTCTATGACAATCCAATGAATCGGGATGTCTTGCCTTTATTCTTTTATTCTGGAAAACTGAAAATGCAAAAAAAATGAAAAGATAAGAACCGGAGACACTGTGGTGTTCCGTTGACACAACATCAATGTAAACATTGATTTGTGGCCTGTATATAATGATAGAAACATTGTAGCTCTAACAGGACTTCCAACCAATCATTGTGAAACATCTGAAGTAGATGTCACTCTGGTTGTTATGGCATGATCACTAGGATCAGCATGGACAATTCTAGCCCCCCGGGGTCGTGTAGACACCCGTTATCATCACTATAGAGATGAACTCTAAATGATGGCCTGAAAATGTTGGTGATTTCTGTGACACTCCAAGAATTTAAATAAAATAATATAATAAAATGAAGTTAATCAAATAAAATTTTAACATTTGATTAGAGTGATATTTTGACTTATGTAACAAAAGTCTTATAACCCAAAGGTGTCAATTATACTTCGTAATTTACATAGTACGTACACGCCTAATAACTTACCCGCATATTTACAAGGAAACTACGAAAGTCACCGGGAGGACACTCGCGGTAATTTTAAGGCATGAAACGTAATTCTGGAGTCTTCCAAACGGCTGAACCATAAAGGGCTGCGGATTTTTAATGCATGGAAACCCTAGGGCCTAGAAGCATCGGTTAAATGGCTATATATACAGGACTCGCGATCAAAATTCTTTGTGGAAACGAACTGGCGGCGAAGCTATACATATAATAACGATATACATGCGTAGATATACATAACTGATCACTGCGCGAGGCGAAGGAATACTCTGCGTAGATATACGTACTAGATGAATACTGCATATACGTGGCCGACGGAGTATTAACGACGGACTGAGGGAAACTATATATATCGGCATTGGCCATACGCTGCGTCACCCGGCTGCCATTACAAGAGTTGTTGAACCAGTTTCCGGTGGAAGACCTTGTCGGAAGAGGAGGGGATCGCCAGAATCGTCTCCGGACAGAGCTGCGGCTGCCTCTTCGCTCGCATGAGACGCTGGTTTGTACTGTCATCACCAGAGGAGGCCAGGAGATTTAACTCGCAGATCGCCGAAATAACAATAGAAACCGGAGAGTATTCGCCGGGGTGACTCACTAGCTGCTCTACATACGCTGAACGACCTTGCTGGTTAATCGCCGGAGAAGGAAACCCGTCCGCCGTCTTGGATCAACGAAGAAGACTACGGACCTCCTGCTACAGTACCCGTACGTTTCTTTTACTCCGTATATATTGTTTTATCTGCATGAGCTTGGAGTTTTATTTTTGGCCGGGGGCTGCTTAATTGATATTTCGTACTACGTAATACTTATTCGAATGAGCCATTGAAGTTAAATCTGGCCTAGATTGACTAAGTGAACTCGGCTAATCATAATATGATGATAAAATAATTGGACCAATTAATCTATTAAGAAGTAAATTATTGATATTAGAATTTTAATATTCTTAGAAGGTGAATTGAGTGAGGAGCAAAGTAGAAGATAAGAGTACTTGGAGATTGAGGTAAGTTTCACGTCAACCAAAATTATACCTTTTCCTCGCAAATCTATTTATGATTATTTATTTGAATTATTTGAGTATTTGATGAGATTTCTAGCAATTACATTTACGTATTAAATTAGTTGCGATTGAGATTTTTATTTGAGTATTTGGAATTACTTATGAATTGTTATTGAGAAATTATATTTGAAAATTGAGTATTTGATATTGGATGATATTTTGAGTATTTGAGTTATCGTATGAATTGTTGTTGGGATTATATTTGAGATTTGAGCTATTTATGAAGTATTCTACATTTTGGCTCTCTTGTGAAATTTTAATGTATGATACATTATATTTGAGTGTAATTTGTTGGAGTTAATATTTTACATTGTGGATTATTTTGTGGAGTGTGGATTTCATATCCGTTTTGGTTGAGATTGTGATATTGGTTTGGGACTTTGAGAATGAATTGTGATTTTTGGTGAGCACCCGGAGAAATCTGTGGTGTCGGTTTGCCACATCCGGATAAATGTGGAATCTTTGGTGAGTGGTAATGGCTATAAGTCTAAATCTGTAACACCCCCAAATTTCCCACCCAAAATATTGATATATTTGCAATAAAACTTTTATTTATTGATAAAGCCATTTGAAAAATACAGCGGAAGTCTAAATAGGGAAATGGGTGTTACCGCCACATCCGGTCATCTCTCAACCGGATGCACAGGCAACTAAAACAAAACAATAAAACTAAATAAATAAATGTTTATTTCAAGACTAAATTTAACTAAGGCAACTTCTAACTCGCTCTCAGGCGCGTGCAATCAACAATCAACATAATCATCATCACCTGCACAAATAAAGTGCAGAAACAAAACAAGGAAAGAAAACAAAAATTAGCTTTAGAGCTAAGTAAGTACTACCCAACCCCGTAAAATAATCAGGTTTGGTTAAAATAGATTTTTATATAATACTATATAAAAATAACACACTCCATAAAAATTCTCTTCTTCTTTGATTATCTCAAAAATTACTTCTTCTCTAACTTCCTAGTAATTTAGAAGGGCGGTGCTCAGCCTTTCGACTGAGCCCGGTGGACCGTGGTTACAGACGGCCACCCCGAACAAGTGCCGGTACCACAACTGCTCTTGCGGAAACGAAACGACTACCTTAAGTGTGCACACCCCCTAAAAGGGATTCCAAGCCCTCCGAGTAGTAAGTCATCTCGGGTAGTCGGGACTCAGTCTACCAACCACCCCACCTTTTAAAATTCTTGAATGATTAGGGACTACTACTATAACTCTACTTCTTAAAAGGGATCATCGATCCAATTATCACTGAAAACTTATTCTCACCCTTAGCAGTAGTAGCCCTTTTACGTCGGAACTACTACTACTACCACAACTCTCCTTCTTAAAAGGGATCATCGATCCGAAAGTTACTCAAAAATCTCTTCTTAGTAGTAGCCACTCTAATCACCCTCCACATTTATCCGGATGTGAAAAACCGACACCGCGGATTTCTCCCGCGGTGCTCACCTCTTATGAAAACGTAAATTTTATCTTGGCTTTAGATACACTTCTAAAAATATTTCTCAATCTCTCTAAATAATCTCAAAGGTATTTAAAAATATTTAATACCCCAAAAAGTACTCTTGATTTGTATTCATCAAAATCACATACACATAATTCAAAATTCACACTTAATCACATAATGCATAATAAGCATATAATACGAGGAAACAATTTTGGATCGGCAGAGAAACTTACCTTAATTTCCAACACTCTCCTACTAAGCTCTTCTAGTAGCTTCCTCTCCAACTTGCCCCTCTATTAATTGAAATTCTCAATGTCAATATCCATTCTACATTATGGCTTAACTGTTCTACCCTTCTCCTTCGATTTGCCTATTATACTTTTCTATTTTATTATCGAAAGTCCAAAGTACAGTTATCTTGGTTTACTAATCATCGTTATCTTTAGTCCAGAAATAGTTGAGTGATACTATTATGAGTTGATTTGGATTCGAATAATTCTATTGGGTTTTTCAACTATAATTAGTCACTTATTCTACTTTTAATAACTTGTCCGATTATCACCTTTTATTTTATTATTCAAATTTATTAATATAATTAACTAATTAATTATTCAAACTTAGCTTATCCATTCATTAATCACTTTTATTAATCCATTACTTTGTTACTATCTGAATTCTGCCAATAATTTTTTAATCACTAATGATCATGTTATACTTTTCGAATTATATTTCAATTACATATCCAAATTTCACAATTTCTTTAGTTTATATTAATCAACATTAATTTACTCTTCTTATAATACATCCAAATAATTAATTATATATTATTAAGATATACGAATTATAAACATATAGATTATTACTAATATTTTCATACTTAATGACTATCTTAATTAAATTCGGTAATTAATTCAATAATCCTTTATCAATTTTAATCTAGTCCGATAATAAAAGCTATTAATTAACTAATCTCAGTTCGTCACAATTCCTTTAATATTATTAACACCTATAGTATTTACCCAATAATTATATAAAACAAAAATCCGAATATTATAACAATTATTTAAACTAACTAATCGTTATTAATGTACTCTGATTTTATTAATTACTCAAACACTTAATATTTCCGAGTCCGTAATTTAATTTTATTAATCTACTTCAATTAATCCAATAATTAGTGAAAATAATATCCATCCAATTTTATTTAAACTAATTATGGGACTACATCAATATGACTTATTATTATTATTTTAATATAATATTAATTAACCAACAATTCATTTCATCATTTATCATTATGTAATTATGATAACTAACAATTAACAAACTTATCTAAGTGATTACTATCAATCAACCAAGCCAATATCATTATTACTAATTCCATTCCAGATTTTATTAATAATTTTGCAGATTATTATTATCATTAATAATATTATTATTATTATTGTTATTATTATTATTAGTATTAGTATTATTATTATTATTCAGCCCAATAGCTCTAGCCCAAACATCAAAACAAAAGAAACAGCCCAATAATAATAATAATAATAAGTGAACAGTTCATCCTCCTTATTTGATCGCCGGAAAACGGAATACGCCGGGGGAGGGGCTTACCTCGTCGGACGCGTGAACCGCGGCGGTAGCGGACTCCTCTTGGGTCGGAGATGGTCGGAAATAGAGTGGCGGCGCCGGCGGCTACTTCTTCTTCTCCGTTTTCTGTCGTTACGGTTAGCCCGGCGGAACTCCGGCAAGCCCGTTCTCCGTCGTTTCACGATCGTTTTCGATGATTCTTTTTCCGTTGGACTCCTCTCAAGCAGGGGAAGATCTCAGAGGTGTTTTAGGGGCTCGGTTATGGCTAAAACGATGGGTTGAAATTTGTGTACACATATATATATATATACTATTATATATATATATACGTATTCATATATATATATATATATATGTTGATCGAGCTTTGCTCTGGGTGAAGGGAAGTGAAGGTTGAGGCCAGTATTTATACAGTTCTTAAGGCATACTAGGGTTTCTTTTGAGCTCATCCGATCGGTTTGTATTACAACTCAATCTTCGTACGAAGTTTATCGGTTAATTAGGAGGCTTCGCCGGCTGTATGAGTTTTTGTTTATTCAGGATTCTGAATGTAGCTAGTTTAATTGTTCAGGTTCATGCTGCGCACGTTTTATAAGATTGGGGGAATTTTTCGATAGGCCAATGGAGTTTTTTTTTTTCGTTTGTATACTTGGTGCTAAACTTGTATTACTACATCTAGAGCTTTAGTTATATTATTAGATATACGAAGCTTTTTAAAGTTTCTTTTTTTTTTTTTAAAGATATACGAAGCTTTTTAAAGATATACGAAGATATACGAAGCTTTTTTAAAGTTTCTTTTTTAAAAGTTATTAAAATATAACTTTTACTTGGTGCTTGATATAAAATGTTATTTTTATTATCGGATCGTTTTATCAGATTAAACATGTCACAAATGTTAAATTTTTGTTTGACTCACCTAATAATTAAGATGTCATTTTCGTAACATTTTACTTGACTAATAAGATTATTTATTTTACATTAATTTTTCGGGGTATCACATTCTACCCCTCTTAAAAGATGTTTCGTCCCGAAACATAAGTTAAGAAAATCGCTCATAGGTAACACATATTAGATTCTCTTTATTACATTTATGGAGTGTCACATTCTACCCTCCTTAAAAGATGCTTCGTCCTCGAAGCATAGACTAAGACACAAGTATGAGTTACTAAGTGTTACATTCTACCCTTCTTAAAAGAATGCTTCGTCCCCGAAGCATAAGCTAAATTACTTATTTTCATTTTTTTTCAAGGTGTCACAATCTGTCCTCCTTAAAAGAATGCTTCGTCCCCGAAGCATAAACTATCATTAATAATAAAATTTATGAAGTATTACGGTCTACCCTTTAAAGAGGGGTTACACCCTTGCAACAATAATACTACCTTAGCCAAACAACTTAGGGTAATGTTTGCGCTTAACATCCTCGCTCTCCCAAGTGGCATTTCCAATGAAACGGTATGACCTTAACTTCCACCAATTTGACTACTTGACTTCTAGTCTTATTCTAGTCTTACAAGTCTTCATACGTACTAAAGCATTCAAAGGCTTCTCGGCTATTTGAAATACACAAGTCCTTAACTAAGTCCATATCTATATTCTATCACATATACATCCTAAGATGTTATATCAAACCTCATGTATTACACACAAGAAAATAACTCCATGAATTTTCACAATTCAATCATACAGATCAATAACTTTAAAGTCTCACAATCCTCACCTCGTTTCTAATATGTCTTTTCCTAATCATTTTCTTTTTCCTATTTTATTTTTTTTTTGAAATTTTATTAAGAAAACTTTTTGGAAAACAACTTTGAAAAAATCTCCCAGAAAAACAACCTAAGTCTCTGATACCAATTTGTAACACCCCCAAATTTCCCACCCAAAATATTGATATATTTGCAATAAAACTTTTATTTATTGATAAAGCCATTTGAAAAATACAGCGGAAGTCTAAATAGGGAAATGGGTGTTACCGCCACATCCGGTCATCTCTCAACCGGATGCACAGGCAACTAAAACAAAACAATAAAACTAAATAAATAAATGTTTATTTCAAGACTAAATTTAACTAAGGCAACTTCTAACTCGCTCTCAGGCGCGTGCAATCAACAATCAACATAATCATCATCACCTGCACAAATAAAGTGCAGAAACAAAACAAGGAAAGAAAACAAAAATTAGCTTTAGAGCTAAGTAAGTACTACCCAACCCCGTAAAATAATCAGGTTTGGTTAAAATAGATTTTTATATAATACTATATAAAAATAACACACTCCATAAAAATTCTCTTCTTCTTTGATTATCTCAAAAATTACTTCTTCTCTAACTTCCTAGTAATTTAGAAGGGCGGTGCTCAGCCTTTCGACTGAGCCCGGTGGACCGTGGTTACAGACGGCCACCCCGAACAAGTGCCGGTACCACAACTGCTCTTGCGGAAACGAAACGACTACCTTAAGTGTGCACACCCCCTAAAAGGGATTCCAAGCCCTCCGAGTAGTAAGTCATCTCGGGTAGTCGGGACTCAGTCTACCAACCACCCCACCTTTTAAAATTCTTGAATGATTAGGGACTACTACTATAACTCTACTTCTTAAAAGGGATCATCGATCCAATTATCACTGAAAACTTATTCTCACCCTTAGCAGTAGTAGCCCTTTTACGTCGGAACTACTACTACTACCACAACTCTCCTTCTTAAAAGGGATCATCGATCCGAAAGTTACTCAAAAATCTCTTCTTAGTAGTAGCCACTCTAATCACCCTCCACATTTATCCGGATGTGAAAAACCGACACCGCGGATTTCTCCCGCGGTGCTCACCTCTTATGAAAACGTAAATTTTATCTTGGCTTTAGATACACTTCTAAAAATATTTCTCAATCTCTCTAAATAATCTCAAAGGTATTTAAAAATATTTAATACCCCAAAAAGTACTCTTGATTTGTATTCATCAAAATCACATACACATAATTCAAAATTCACACTTAATCACATAATGCATAATAAGCATATAATACGAGGAAACAATTTTGGATCGGCAGAGAAACTTACCTTAATTTCCAACACTCTCCTACTAAGCTCTTCTAGTAGCTTCCTCTCCAACTTGCCCCTCTATTAATTGAAATTCTCAATGTCAATATCCATTCTACATTATGGCTTAACTGTTCTACCCTTCTCCTTCGATTTGCCTATTATACTTTTCTATTTTATTATCGAAAGTCCAAAGTACAGTTATCTTGGTTTACTAATCATCGTTATCTTTAGTCCAGAAATAGTTGAGTGATACTATTATGAGTTGATTTGGATTCGAATAATTCTATTGGGTTTTTCAACTATAATTAGTCACTTATTCTACTTTTAATAACTTGTCCGATTATCACCTTTTATTTTATTATTCAAATTTATTAATATAATTAACTAATTAATTATTCAAACTTAGCTTATCCATTCATTAATCACTTTTATTAATCCATTACTTTGTTACTATCTGAATTCTGCCAATAATTTTTTAATCACTAATGATCATGTTATACTTTTCGAATTATATTTCAATTACATATCCAAATTTCACAATTTCTTTAGTTTATATTAATCAACATTAATTTACTCTTCTTATAATACATCCAAATAATTAATTATATATTATTAAGATATACGAATTATAAACATATAGATTATTACTAATATTTTCATACTTAATGACTATCTTAATTAAATTCGGTAATTAATTCAATAATCCTTTATCAATTTTAATCTAGTCCGATAATAAAAGCTATTAATTAACTAATCTCAGTTCGTCACAATTCCTTTAATATTATTAACACCTATAGTATTTACCCAATAATTATATAAAACAAAAATCCGAATATTATAACAATTATTTAAACTAACTAATCGTTATTAATGTACTCTGATTTTATTAATTACTCAAACACTTAATATTTCCGAGTCCGTAATTTAATTTTATTAATCTACTTCAATTAATCCAATAATTAGTGAAAATAATATCCATCCAATTTTATTTAAACTAATTATGGGACTACATCAATATGACTTATTATTATTATTTTAATATAATATTAATTAACCAACAATTCATTTCATCATTTATCATTATGTAATTATGATAACTAACAATTAACAAACTTATCTAAGTGATTACTATCAATCAACCAAGCCAATATCATTATTACTAATTCCATTCCAGATTTTATTAATAATTTTGCAGATTATTATTATCATTAATAATATTATTATTATTATTGTTATTATTATTATTAGTATTAGTATTATTATTATTATTCAGCCCAATAGCTCTAGCCCAAACATCAAAACAAAAGAAACAGCCCAATAATAATAATAATAATAAGTGAACAGTTCATCCTCCTTATTTGATCGCCGGAAAACGGAATACGCCGGGGGAGGGGCTTACCTCGTCGGACGCGTGAACCGCGGCGGTAGCGGACTCCTCTTGGGTCGGAGATGGTCGGAAATAGAGTGGCGGCGCCGGCGGCTACTTCTTCTTCTCCGTTTTCTGTCGTTACGGTTAGCCCGGCGGAACTCCGGCAAGCCCGTTCTCCGTCGTTTCACGATCGTTTTCGATGATTCTTTTTCCGTTGGACTCCTCTCAAGCAGGGGAAGATCTCAGAGGTGTTTTAGGGGCTCGGTTATGGCTAAAACGATGGGTTGAAATTTGTGTACACATATATATATATATACTATTATATATATATATACGTATTCATATATATATATATATATATGTTGATCGAGCTTTGCTCTGGGTGAAGGGAAGTGAAGGTTGAGGCCAGTATTTATACAGTTCTTAAGGCATACTAGGGTTTCTTTTGAGCTCATCCGATCGGTTTGTATTACAACTCAATCTTCGTACGAAGTTTATCGGTTAATTAGGAGGCTTCGCCGGCTGTATGAGTTTTTGTTTATTCAGGATTCTGAATGTAGCTAGTTTAATTGTTCAGGTTCATGCTGCGCACGTTTTATAAGATTGGGGGAATTTTTCGATAGGCCAATGGAGTTTTTTTTTTTCGTTTGTATACTTGGTGCTAAACTTGTATTACTACATCTAGAGCTTTAGTTATATTATTAGATATACGAAGCTTTTTAAAGTTTCTTTTTTTTTTTTTAAAGATATACGAAGCTTTTTAAAGATATACGAAGATATACGAAGCTTTTTTAAAGTTTCTTTTTTAAAAGTTATTAAAATATAACTTTTACTTGGTGCTTGATATAAAATGTTATTTTTATTATCGGATCGTTTTATCAGATTAAACATGTCACAAATGTTAAATTTTTGTTTGACTCACCTAATAATTAAGATGTCATTTTCGTAACATTTTACTTGACTAATAAGATTATTTATTTTACATTAATTTTTCGGGGTATCACATTCTACCCCTCTTAAAAGATGTTTCGTCCCGAAACATAAGTTAAGAAAATCGCTCATAGGTAACACATATTAGATTCTCTTTATTACATTTATGGAGTGTCACATTCTACCCTCCTTAAAAGATGCTTCGTCCTCGAAGCATAGACTAAGACACAAGTATGAGTTACTAAGTGTTACATTCTACCCTTCTTAAAAGAATGCTTCGTCCCCGAAGCATAAGCTAAATTACTTATTTTCATTTTTTTTCAAGGTGTCACAAAATCCACCAGGGGTACTCCCCAAAAGCGGAGTATCCCAGCTTAATTGTAGTGTAGTTGGTAGAAAAATCCCGACTACTCGGGCTTCTTACTTCCCAGAGGGCTTGGAATCCCTTTTAGGGGGTGTGCACACTTAAGGTAAGAGTTCGGCTTCCACTAGCTTTGATTGGGTTTGAGGTGAACTAGACTTTGATTGGATTGAGGTGATTGAGATTATTTGATTGGCTTGATTTGGACTTGAGGTGAATATTATTTGATTGGATTTGTGGTGAATTAAAGTATTGGATTGATTGGAATTGTTGGATTATTGGATTGGATTATATTTGGATTGAGTTGTTAAATTATTTGTGGGTTTTACTTTTGGATTTGATTTGGTTTGATTATGTTGAGTACTCTTTATTATCAACATTTATAAGTATTTTGAGATATTTGGTGTTTGATTTATGCTTTGGAATTATTGTAATGATTTTTGGCGGTTTTACGTATAATTGGTATTTTTGTAATTTTTGTGGTTGGGAAATATTTGCTTATATTTGAGGTACTATTATTTTACTAGTGAATTATGCTATGAGAAGATTTTATAAATTGTTTAAAAAAAATATATATTTTTCCTCCTAAATGTTTTTCAAAAACATTAAATTTTATTATTTATTATTTTATGGGGTTAGGTGGAACTTACTTGGCATTGTTGCTAATTTTTGTTTTCTTTGTTTTTCTTTCTGTACTTGATTTTGTACAGGTGACGCTTTGATGATGATGTTGATTTCGAGAGAGCTTCCGCTAGAAAACATAGTTAGTAAATCATTGTAATTCCATTTTCAATATCTTTAGTTAGTGAATAATTATTTTTGGAGTTTAAGTTGTTTTAGCCTGTGCACTCGGTTAAGGGAGAACCGAGTGTGGCGGTAACGCCCCTATTTCCCTTTTGGTTTTCCGTTGCATAACTCTGATGTTTTCAAATAAATTTATTATTTCTTTTGAATAAAGTATTATTTTTGGGTGGGAAATTTGGGGGTGTTACAAGTTGGTATCAGAGCCTACTGGTTTTTCCGGAGCATTTTCCAAAACATTTTATCAAAAGCCTTTTAAACAATTTTTTAAAAGTTTTCTCATGTTTAATAAATTTTATTAAGTGATACCAACAAGTTGGTATCAGAGCTAATGGTTTTTCCGGGGCATTTTCCAAAACATTTTTCCAAAAGTCTTTTAAACAAATTTTTAAAATTTTTCTCATGTTTAATAAATTTTATTAAGTGATACCAACAAGTTGGTATCAGAGCCTATGGTTTCTCTGGGAGATTTTTTTTAAAGCATTTTTTTCTAAAAAGTTTTAAAATAATTTTTGAGATTTTCTAAATTGTTTTCAAATATTTTCTGTGATTTTTCTAAAGGGAATTTTTCAAAAGGTTTTCTTATAATACTAGGGAATAAGTAAGAATTTCTAGGACTAAAATAAAATTTTAGGCGCGGGTGAGGTTGTGAGACTTTGGTTTTGGTTTCAGTTGAGTTTGTGATTCTTTTGATTTTCTTGGGATATGTTTAAGTGTGACATATCCATATATGTTTATTTGAGGATAAGTTTGGGCTTATAGAAGAACTTTAGACAATATTTGATCAGTGAGTTATTAGTTAGAGTAGTAAAATTGGGAATACTAGCTATTTGATAGATTTCCTATTTGTATCCTAAACACTATCCTTTTCAAGGAGACAATGACGTCAACGAGGAACAACATCGAGAACAATGATGCCGCACCAACGAACTCGGAGTTAGCTCAAAATATGGTCCAACTAACACAACTCATCCAGACTGTCGCAAATGTGTTACTGCAGAATCAAAACCAACAACATCTCAACACCCGTAATGATGCAGCGAAACTTATAGCGAAGCGCAATCCCCCGAGCTATTTAGGTGAAGAAGATCCTCGCATCCTTGAGGATTGGATTCGCACTTTTGACAAACTATTCGATGCCATAAATTGCCCCGCGGATCAACGAGTTAATATAGTTGCATACTACTTACGTCAAGAGGCGGATAATTGGTGGGCCATGACTGGCCCAACACTGCGTCAACAACCCGACTTTTCTTGGGAGACGTTTAAGAAGGCAATACGAGAAAGATTCTACCCAGAGCACGTGAGAGCTGAGAAGTACGAAGAATTCTTACACTTGAAGCAAGTGGGTATGACCGTTCAAGAGTACCATGCCAAATTCGTAGAGCTCGCACGATTTGCGCCCGCTCTAGTTCCCGATGAAATCGAGAAAACTAACAAGTTTATACGCGGTTTGAACTTCGAGACACAAAAAGCTCTTTGCGTTACAGAATGCCAAACTCTGAATGAGGCTTACGGCAAAGCTGCCAAGCATTATCGAGTAAAACAGCTCCAGAAGGAAACACTTAAGAAAGCGAGAAAGGGCATCGAAGAAGGAAGCAAACGGGGAGACAAACGACAGAGGCCAAATCATCTGAAGGAGACCCGAAACAAGAACAAGATCAACAATCAAGGTCACGATCAAAAGCATAAGAAGAACTATTCCGGTGATACCGCACACTTCTATTGCATGAAATGTGGCAAGGATCACCCTGGGAAATACTGTAATGGAACACTCGCACGATGTTTTCATTGTGGCAAGCTAGGTCATCGGGTGTTCGAGTGCCGTTCTAGAAAGAAGGAGATACCTCCAAGTCGTGTAGTCAATCATCACTCAAAGAATGCCAACTGCAACAGAAGAACCTGAGAGTAATAGGTGGGACCGTTTAAATTTCTAATTACAAGTAGTAGTAAACTCTTTGACAAATAATGTATCGTTTGATCTGGAATAAATAAATTATTTTCTTGAGTAAGTTTAGTGCTTCGGGGACGAAGCATCTTTTAAGGGGAGTAGAATGTGACACTCCAAGAATTTAAATAAAATAATATAATAAAATGAAGTTAATCAAATAAAATTTTAACATTTGATTAGAGTGATATTTTGACTTATGTAACAAAAGTCTTATAACCCAAAGGTGTCAATTATACTTCGTAATTTACATAGTACGTACACGCCTAATAACTTACCCGCATATTTACAAGGAAACTACGAAAGTCACCGGGAGGACACTCGCGGTAATTTTAAGGCATGAAACGTAATTCTGGAGTCTTCCAAACGGCTGAACCATAAAGGGCTGCGGATTTTTAATGCATGGAAACCCTAGGGCCTAGAAGCATCGGTTAAATGGCTATATATACAGGACTCGCGATCAAAATTCTTTGTGGAAACGAACTGGCGGCGAAGCTATACATATAATAACGATATACATGCGTAGATATACATAACTGATCACTGCGCGAGGCGAAGGAATACTCTGCGTAGATATACGTACTAGATGAATACTGCATATACGTGGCCGACGGAGTATTAACGACGGACTGAGGGAAACTATATATATCGGCATTGGCCATACGCTGCGTCACCCGGCTGCCATTACAAGAGTTGTTGAACCAGTTTCCGGTGGAAGACCTTGTCGGAAGAGGAGGGGATCGCCAGAATCGTCTCCGGACAGAGCTGCGGCTGCCTCTTCGCTCGCATGAGACGCTGGTTTGTACTGTCATCACCAGAGGAGGCCAGGAGATTTAACTCGCAGATCGCCGAAATAACAATAGAAACCGGAGAGTATTCGCCGGGGTGACTCACTAGCTGCTCTACATACGCTGAACGACCTTGCTGGTTAATCGCCGGAGAAGGAAACCCGTCCGCCGTCTTGGATCAACGAAGAAGACTACGGACCTCCTGCTACAGTACCCGTACGTTTCTTTTACTCCGTATATATTGTTTTATCTGCATGAGCTTGGAGTTTTATTTTTGGCCGGGGGCTGCTTAATTGATATTTCGTACTACGTAATACTTATTCGAATGAGCCATTGAAGTTAAATCTGGCCTAGATTGACTAAGTGAACTCGGCTAATCATAATATGATGATAAAATAATTGGACCAATTAATCTATTAAGAAGTAAATTATTGATATTAGAATTTTAATATTCTTAGAAGGTGAATTGAGTGAGGAGCAAAGTAGAAGATAAGAGTACTTGGAGATTGAGGTAAGTTTCACGTCAACCAAAATTATACCTTTTCCTCGCAAATCTATTTATGATTATTTATTTGAATTATTTGAGTATTTGATGAGATTTCTAGCAATTACATTTACGTATTAAATTAGTTGCGATTGAGATTTTTATTTGAGTATTTGGAATTACTTATGAATTGTTATTGAGAAATTATATTTGAAAATTGAGTATTTGATATTGGATGATATTTTGAGTATTTGAGTTATCGTATGAATTGTTGTTGGGATTATATTTGAGATTTGAGCTATTTATGAAGTATTCTACATTTTGGCTCTCTTGTGAAATTTTAATGTATGATACATTATATTTGAGTGTAATTTGTTGGAGTTAATATTTTACATTGTGGATTATTTTGTGGAGTGTGGATTTCATATCCGTTTTGGTTGAGATTGTGATATTGGTTTGGGACTTTGAGAATGAATTGTGATTTTTGGTGAGCACCCGGAGAAATCTGTGGTGTCGGTTTGCCACATCCGGATAAATGTGGAATCTTTGGTGAGTGGTAATGGCTATAAGTCTAAATCCACCAGGGGTACTCCCCAAAAGCGGAGTATCCCAGCTTAATTGTAGTGTAGTTGGTAGAAAAATCCCGACTACTCGGGCTTCTTACTTCCCAGAGGGCTTGGAATCCCTTTTAGGGGGTGTGCACACTTAAGGTAAGAGTTCGGCTTCCACTAGCTTTGATTGGGTTTGAGGTGAACTAGACTTTGATTGGATTGAGGTGATTGAGATTATTTGATTGGCTTGATTTGGACTTGAGGTGAATATTATTTGATTGGATTTGTGGTGAATTAAAGTATTGGATTGATTGGAATTGTTGGATTATTGGATTGGATTATATTTGGATTGAGTTGTTAAATTATTTGTGGGTTTTACTTTTGGATTTGATTTGGTTTGATTATGTTGAGTACTCTTTATTATCAACATTTATAAGTATTTTGAGATATTTGGTGTTTGATTTATGCTTTGGAATTATTGTAATGATTTTTGGCGGTTTTACGTATAATTGGTATTTTTTTAATTTTTGTGGTTGGGAAATATTTGCTTATATTTGAGGTACTATTATTTTACTAGTGAATTATGCTATGAGAAGATTTTATAAATTGTTTAAAAAAAATATATATTTTTCCTCCTAAATGTTTTTCAAAAACATTAAATTTTATTATTTATTATTTTATGGGGTTAGGTGGAACTTACTTAGCATTGTTGCTAATTTTTGTTTTCTTTGTTTTTCTTTCTGTACTTGATTTTGTACAGGTGACGCTTTGATGATGATGTTGATTTCGAGAGAGCTTCCGCTAGAAAACATAGTTAGTAAATCATTGTAATTCCATTTTCAATATCTTTAGTTAGTGAATAATTATTTTTGGAGTTTAAGTTGTTTTAGCCTGTGCACTCGGTTAAGGGAGAACCGAGTGTGGCGGTAGCGCCCCTATTTCCCTTTTGGTTTTTCCGCTGCATAACTCTGATGTTTTCGAATAAAGTTAATATTTCTTTTGAATAAAGCATTATTTTTGGGTGGGAAATTTGGGGGTGTTACAATTTCTATGTTGCAACATCAGGACTTCCTTCCAATCATCGGTCCACATCTATATTAGATGAGCCCTATGGAAGTTCTCGCATGGTCACTTGGACCTGCAACTGACTCTAAAAATGTGTCTGTGTCCTAGAAAATTCAAAACATTTAGGAGTGAGATAACTAGACACAACGTGATCAATGAAAGTTCAGTGGCATGGGGCTGAGGGCCACTGTAGTCAGTATCAGTCGCCTCAGAAGGAGACGGTGATAAGAGATGAGGTTCCCCGTGAACAGTGATTAAACACCTGTCTGTTGGGAGACAGGTGAGTGGTCTAGGGTAGGGTTGTGCACGCGCTGTTTGGACAAAATACAGCGACTTCTACCCGGGATCTGAATAAATTCAGTCCTGAACCTATGGGGATTGTCCGGAGTATTTGAGTGACTGGGATTGATTCCTCGATTGATAGCTCATTTGAGGTAGCAGATTTGTCATTGACTATTGTCTTCTTGCTCATCGGAGCCTTCTGCTTCCTCACTCTCATAATATTCACTCAGTTACTCACTCACTCTCGGCTTTGTCTCTTGGGTAGGCTTAGTTGGGTTTACTAAGCCATTAGGACATCTCTCTCATTGATATGTTTCTTTATTCTCTCTCTGTACTCCCCCTCAACTGGAGCACTGAGTAGGATGTCTTTGACGATGTTTGGCGCTTGGGAGAAGAACTTTGAAAACTCCCCCTTAAAATTTGCATCCTTGAGAGAATTCTTGCATTTAATCTAGGTTGTTGGAGGGTTCAAGTTGGGGTTGTTGGCTAGATGAAGCACCATGCTCGAGTATCCGTTGCCTCTTATTCTCCCCCTCATGAGGAGCCGAATCATTGGAGTCCTCATGCAAAAGTTTGTGACCACGGAGACTGTCATGGCATGTGCTTTCGGTTTCAGGTACTACAAAAAGAGCTCTCTGTTTGTCAGTGAGTGGAGCTTCTTCGCTTTCAAGAATTCTCGCTAGCATAATGGATGACAAGTCATCGAATGGCATTGTAAATGGGATAGGATAAGGATTGGGGTGAGTTGCTGTTGGGAGTGGGAGCATGAGGGTTGAGTTAGAGTTTGATGATGTCATTAAGAAGCGCCGGGGTGGTCCTGAATTCCTATGCCCGAGCGGTTATTGCTTCGTGCACCCATGGTTTAATGGTGGAATCCAAGCAACGCTGCTAAATGACTGCAAGGTCGGTAGGGTTAGGGTTGTCCGGTTACAGGGGTAGTAAACGTTGTCACAACATCAGTAAAGTTTACTGGTGTGTGGCCTGCAGATAATAATTGAGTTATCTGTTGAGCGGCAGGACTTCCGATCATCATTGAAGTATCTCCGATCGTTGTTGACAGGGAAAGTGGACCTGTAGAGTGTGGTGGTGTGAAAAGTGTATGTGTCCTAGCAAATTTGAAAATGTAGGGAGTGTGACACCTAGACTCAATGTGATTGAAGAAGGGGTAGTGGCCCGGGGTGATAGACCACTATGTACATCCTTAACTGCTCCGAAAGGGGGCAGAGAGGTGGGTATAAGATCCCCTATTTGTGAAACTACTACCTGTTGGGAGGCAGCAGAGTGGCTAGGTGTGGCTTGTGCATGCGCAGTTGGACTAGATGCTGCGTCTTCTACTCGGAAACTGAGAAAGTCAGCTTCTGCTCCTATGGGGTCAGTCCGGTTTACTACATCTAGGTTTGTACACTCGTCAAACATGGCTAATTCTTTGGTCAGGCTGCTTGCGGTTTGTATTCTCTGTGTAGGAGTGAATGATGAGGAAGTATGTCATTTTGATGCTTGGAGCGCGTCTCACTTATGATATTTCCTTCTTTGTTTGTTCGTGAGTAAGACGCCTCTATTTCTGTTTCCGTGGGGAGCCTGATAATGAGTCGGCGTTTTTGTACCGGAGGCTCCCTGGCTTGATTAGCGTTGTCGTCCGCATCATCATTAATCTCATCATCCTTGTTGACTTGTTGCGCTTGTTAGCCTTGCTACCGGAGCCCTCATCGTCAGCGTTTATTGTTCTGGCTACGCTTGGCGAATCATGGAAAATCTCCTCAGCAACTTGGGGGTGGCCCTCAGCAGACGTCGTCTGATCATCATGGGGCCGACTTGCCACTTGTCTTTGTGGCTGGGTAGAACTCTCAGGACCCTCACTATCTCTCGGTTGACTCCCCGGGGTAGGCTCAGGGGGGTTTATCTGAGCCATAGGGAGTATGATATTGTTCTTCTAGCAGTAGCGTCAGACAGATGGATCATTCAGATTAGCTAGCTGCAGCAGAGACACAAGTATGGTGAATGGTAAGAGTGTAGGATCCTCAGTCACCATCTGAATGTACTTGAGGGATGGAGTGCTGACGTTCTCAGAATCTCAGTAGATAGTCTTTGGTGGATAGTTGGAGTTGTTCTAGAGACACGTCGCATCAGCATAGAAAACCATCTCATATATGGTAGATGTTTGAATGGATCGATGTTTTTCTTCTTCCTGATGTCGTCCCAGATTAGCGAGACAAAATCGTCGTTTTTGTTGAATGCCACACCATGGAAGGCAGTCAAAAGATAGATGATACACATGTCGAAGCTATTGTGTTTGGCAATGCAGCACTTGTTCAAGGTTGCCATCAGAGTCCTCCATGGTCGTGGTAGTCTGTCGGGTTTGACCTGGGAGATGAGCTTGATCGGCATAGCATAGCCTAACATGATCATTTCTTCCATGATGTCTTTTTATTGGCCAGTTCATCGTATTCATCTTATTCTAGGGTTTGGGGCATTCAGGATCTACGAATCCATCAAGTTGTGCTACATAGACCTCTTCTTTTAGGTCTCCATTCAGAGATGCAGTCTTTACATTCATCTGACAGACGGTGAATCTTTTGTGAGCAACATAATCAAGAGATAATCTGATGGCCTCAATCCTCGCCACTGGTGCAAAGGTCTCATTGTAGTCGATTCCTTCTTGTTGATTGTAACCTTTTGCTACCAGGCGGGCCTTGTTTCTGATAATCACACCGTCCTCATCCTTCTTGTTCTGGGATACCCATTTGGTGCCAATAATGGTTTTTCTATAAGACATAGGCACCAGTGTCTAAACTTTCAGTCTTTCAGACTGGTTCATCTCTTTCTGCATTGCAATCACCCAATCCGGATCAGCCAATGCTTCAATCATATTTGTTGATTCTTTCTGACTCGGGAAACATGAATATAAGCACTCATTGGCTGAAGCGGTTCTGGTACTGATTCATTTTGATGGATCACCAATTATTAGTTCTGGCAGATGTGCCCTCATCCACTTTCTCTCATGTTGTAGAGGTAGTGGAGTTATGATTGAATGATCTGGATCAGTGTATTCTTGATCTTGTTGTGTCTCTGGGGTTTATTGTGTTGCAATTGCTTCAGGATGATCATTATGCAGGGTAGATGGTTCATATTCAGTTTCGTCATCTGTGTGCTCATCATCATTCTGAGTGGGAGTGAGTGTTTTCTCTGCGGTGGGAGCATATAACAGGAAGGTCTGAGAATTTATAGCGGTTGTAGCTGGTGATGCACGTGGTTGACTGTAAAAGTGCTCGAACAGAGAATCTAGTACCGCGTGCTCATCCGATCTTGTCTCGTCTCCCTGTCCTCCTACTTCAGAAGATGATTGAGCCTCTTCGTCTTCAGTAGCTTTCGGATCAAGCTGCCCTCTAGCATCCCTATCATTCATAATGTAGCACTTGTAGCGGAAGATGCGGAAGAAGGCAATGTTAGGGAGTCGCTTGAACACAATCTCATAGGACATCTTGTCGGATCATTTGTGAATCATCGTCCAGTTCTGTGTGAAGCAAGCCGTGTTGATAGCTTCAGCGCTTATGAAATGAGGAAGCTTTGACTGTATTAGCATGGTTCTGGTTGCTTCCACCAAGGTCTTGTTCCATCGTTTTACAACACCGTTTTGCTGTGGTGTTTTAGCTGCAAAGAACTGTTGTGTAATTCCCTAAGCTTCGTTGTACTCAATTAGCCCCTTGTTCTTGAACTTCATCCCATTATCAATTCTAGTGTTTGGAGCACTTGATGCATGAACTCTTTGGTGTTGGTCACCTTGGTGTCGTCAATGGTGGCTTTCAAAATTCTCGCACCAGAGGCATCTCTTGCTTAGTTGAGTGTTCCCCAGAATTGTTGGAGATACACCCCTGGTGCTTTGACAATTTTTGTTTAGGTCCTTCTAAATTTTGTGGCCTTTGAGAACAACCACCACGACATCCTTGAGTTGTCTTGATTGCTACTGGTTCTGCCATAACGTCCTTGGGTTGTCTTGCATTGATCCTTGATTTGCGTCAGGAGGAGAAAATTGTAACTCCCCCTCAGAATGTGCAAGGTGTTGTTTGTCACCCGGGAGTAAAGTAGAAAACTCCCCCTTCATATGTGCTTTCTTCGTTGTAAGGCACCAGGAGGAGTGAAAACGAAACACTCCCCCTCAGAATAAGCACTTGTTGTTTCTTCTTGGCATGTGTTGGTGTTGAGGTGTGCATTTGTTGATTTTCTGCTCAGTGGGGTAGTATACATGCCAATACTCCCCCTTAATAATGTGCACCAATTGATTGCTCACAGCTCTTCTCACCCGCCATGTGTGTGGAGCAATCGGATAGGGTACCACACATGACGGACCTGCAAAACAGATTAAGTACATTTCGGTACCCACCTCCAAGTGGGTCCTTCCTTATCAATGTCAAAGAAATGTTTCAGCTTTTGTTTTATTTGGGAACCTAGGCCAGCTGATTGAGAAGTGTTTGACGTTCTTAGTTTCTCAGCTTCAGCCTTAGGAACCCATTGTTGTTTGAACTTTGGAGTGAGGGAGATTTCATTAAGAATGAGTGAATGTTCAGACATATGATCTTTTAAAATTGTTTCTTGAGAGAGTCTTTTCAAATGTTTAAGTGAGCGAACCTTGAGGGGATACCTTAAACACGGCAATTTGTACTCTCCCTCAAAGTTCACCTTCACAGCAGTTGATTTCTTTGGGCATCTCTGAACATTCACATTCTTATCTTTGATGGAGGAGGAAGCAGGCTCAAAACAGCAAACTTTCATTGGCTTAACACAATTCAGAGAACAAGTACTAGAGTAGCGATTCTTGACAGATGTCTTAGAACTAGAAAACTTAGGAGCCACTCTTTTAGCATTACTAGTCGAGGATTCGCTTAGGAAATTCCTAGGAACACCACTTCTAGTATTACTAGTTGAAAGCTCACTAATGCCAGATCTAGACTTATTCTTTACGTAAAACAAAGCACTCGAACGTCGATTATTATTTCCTAGATGAGATTCTTCTTGTTTCTTCCTCCTTCTTAACATCTCCTCGATCCACTCTCCTCTCTTCTCAACTCTCTTCTTCACATGCTTTCCGGTCTGAGAAGGAGGCTCAGAGTGAGTGGAAGAAGTTTTAGAAGTATTGGTTGAATTTTCTAAACATTTTTCTGAGGAAGAGAGGGAAGAGGGTTGAGAAACTGTGATGGACTCGGAGGATGTTTTTAACATGGATATTTCTTTCAAAAGTTGATCCTTTTCTTTTTCTAAAACTTGTTTCTCCTTTTCAAAAGATTCTTTTAACTCAGCAAACTTTCTCACAAGAGGTGGAATGTATGCTGGTTTGACTACAGGTTCTGAAGCTGAAGGTTCCTCTCCATCTTGCACAATTTCCTTTTCAGGAGCATAAGTTATGACTTCATCAGCAGGTGTTAGCGGGGGTTCTTTGGTTTTGTAACTCTTGTTCAACTCTGTGTAGTCAAAAGGAACCTCGACATCAGCCTTTGTCTTTCTCTTTTCGTCCTCGAGGGCATTCGTTTCTTCAGCTCCAGTGAAGGCCATAAGCTTGGTCAATCCTATTTTCATGTATCTAACATCATAGAGTTGTTTACAGTTGACCTTTTTCAGGTTCTGAGGATTGGTCAATCCTAGGCCCTCCTTGGCGTTATAGAAACGAGTGTCCTTAGGCTGATTAAGGAAAATAGTCTGGTCTGTTTGGTCTCTCTTGGCTAACAGGTCTTCAAGTTCTTTGATTTTGGTGTAAAGAGCACCCCTTCTTTCCATAAGTAAATTGTTTACACCAAAAAGTCTAATTCTCTCTTTCTCAGTTGTTCTAAGCTTCTCTGTCAGTTCTTTTTCGCTAGTGCTAAGTCTTTTATTCTCAGCAGTGAGCTTAGTGATGATTTTCTCTGAATTGATACGTAGTCTGTTATACACACTAAATCCCGTATTAAATTTTTCCTCAAGCTCCTTAATTCTATCGTGTGGGTCAGTTCTAGAGCAAGTATAAGCAAAAGGATTAGAAGTACTTACAGCGCTGTCTGCATTCTTGTTTTTAACAGAGAGGGCAATCACTTTATCAGCAGCGGTTGGGGCAGTCATGATTGATTGTTGAATGTTGATCGTTGACGTGTGGTTAATTGAAGTTTTTCTGCAGGTTAGTGGCTCTTGAAAATGTAGCTTTGACTTTGAGAAAAATTAGTCTTAACCTTGAGATTTTTGACTTTTTTTTATTTATTATTTTTTTTTAATTAATTAATTTTTTTTTATTATTTTTTTTTATTTTTTTATTTTAAGGTTGACTATTTGAAGCTTTGACAAAGTGTAGACCTTTGGTTTTAGAGTTTGACCACAAGGTTTGAATTGGGCTCAAAATTAGCTCTTGAAGTGGGTAAGTGCAAAAAGTGTACTCTTCCAAGGGAAGGGAAAAGTAAGCTTGTTAACTTATCCCACACCTAAACTCCAAGAGACTTTTGGAGCCTATATATATGGAGCACCCTTTCCTTAAGATTAAATGGTGTAGGAGAAGAGGGGAGCTCTCGCGCACATGGGATTTCGGCTTCAAGTTCAAAACTGAAAATTCGCACCCCCCCTGCGCGGGCGACCTGCGGACACGATAGCCGCAAAATTTGCTGGGTCTCAAAAGACGGTTTTGCCCCTCCTTCCTTTGTTTTTTTTTAAAATTTAATTTGCTCCCGGTGTTTGCGCAAGATCAGAGAGGAATCGCGCAACAGCAGCGAACTTCAGATCGCGCAAGGAATTGCGCTCCTAGATCGCGCAAAGGGAAAGTCGCGCAACAGAGGAAGATCAAATCGCGCAACGACTAAGATCGCGCAAGTCTGATTCGCACCTGGATCGCGCAACAACAAAGAAAATCTCGCAACTGGAGAATCGCGCAGGTCATTTAGCTACAGAAGATCGCGAATCGCGCAGGTCATTTAGCTACAGAAGATCGCGCAAGTCCTGTTTTTGCGCAACTAAACTTCGCTCGTCTTCGCGCAAGGAGTAGATCGAGCAGGAGTTTGCTCAAAGCCAAACCGCTCAGGAGGCCCCCCCCTTTTTTTTTGTTCAACCTGTTAATCACGCAAATTTGTTTTCCCGCACCACAAATGGTTTTGTGCAACGCTGAAGATCGCTCAAGTATGAATACCGCTCAGTGTTGATCGCTCAAGTCTCCAAATCGCTAAAGTAGAATTGCGCGATTTTTCAGGATCGCTCAACTCCTGAAAAAGATGCGCGAAGATGCAGGATCGCTCAACTCCTGCTTAACCTGTACGCCAAAGTTCTGGATGCGATTTTTCACAGAATGAATCCTTGCAATCCTAGAAACACTTTCCTGTAAACATTTTCTTGCAAAAATAACAACAAAAATAGAACAGAAGATCGCTCAACAAGCAAAAACTTCGTCGATGAGTTTCGCGCAAGAGTTTTCTTCTCTCTTCAATCGATCGATAAATTTGCAGAAACTTCAATCGGTCACACGCTCGGCTCTGATACCAATTGTTGGTCCCTGTTTCTATTCTAGAAATATAAATAGAGCTTATAGAATGAAACCTTCCATTGATAGAGAATGAGTTTTACAGAATGATATTTCAAGGTAGCGTAAACTCTCTCTAGCTCTAGGCTATTGCGCAGGGAATTTCTGGGAAGGCCACTGATCCCATTCCCTTTAAGGCAATATTTATATGCCTAGGGAATGGGTGATGTGACCTAAGTGTGATTGGGCCCTTTAATGGAGGTGGCCCAAATGCACACATTACAAGGCTTTACCTAAAATAACTAGTCTAATAATAGTCTATTAATTAGACTAAATGCAACACAAATACACTTAAGTAAGACATGATTTAACACCATAAAATATCTCTAACAGAAGACATTCAAATGAATTCTTGAAACATGGAGAGAAGAGTGCAATACAACAATATATGTTGTGTACAAACAATTATTTCAAAATGTACTGTAACACCGTCCCTAAATGCATTTACTCTTAAGTGAATAATATTGTATTTAACCTTATGGATTGGGTAACGAGTTTACGATGTGATGAATTTTTATTAATTCTTTTGCGTGAGTAGTAAATTCGCACGTGGGGCCTGCACCGGGAGCGGGGGCCGCCCGATATTCCCGAGACCGTATATTTTATTCATCTTGGTCTAGATAATAATTATATGGTGGTGTATAACTCATTGAGCCATGGAAAGGTTCAGAGTTGACCGATTGGTCAAAAGAGGCCCAAATACCGGTATTGGCAATTTAACCGATAAAAGCCCGAAATTGAATTTCGGGGACTTATAAATTAAAGCTGGGAAATGTATAATCATTATAAGGGTCAAAATGATTAAGAACTCATAATATATTTTATTTGACCCGATAAAATGAAATATATTTAAAACTGTCCAAAAAATACAACTTTCGGGACCGATTGTACACATTGGGACACAAAGGGATGACCTCCCACATGAGTGGGGGCCAACCCACGTTTTTGTGTGCTATATTAGACAAACTTGGGGCTGGTTGACTTGGAAGGAGGGAGGTGAGGTGATGAGCATCAAAGGTACACCTATGACCCCATTTCCTCACTCATTGGTCCAAAAGAGACAAAAGCCACCCATCCACTCTCACCACCTCCATTCACTCGAGCACCATCAGCCAAACTCGTGCTGCAACTCAACAAGAAAGGAGAAGGAAGTTTGAGGAAGAAAAAGGGGAGGAAAAGTGTGTTGATTGAGGTAATGACCCTATACTAGTTTCCCTTTGTTCATTAACAACCATATGGCTATCATAGCATGTGAGGAACCCTTATAGTAGCTCTACATTCTTAAGAATGTAGAAGGAGGGGTTGAGAGGAAGTTCCAAGTCCAAGAACGGACATAGGAGCCAAAATAACCGGTTCACCGGAAAATAACCTTTTAGGGGTTATTTGTATTGATTAAGGTTTTATGATGTTAAAACCTTGTTAGGAACTTGATTAAAGTATTTTTGAGCTTCGCCGGAGTTTTCGCCGGAGTTGGTCAAAGTTCGCCGGAGTTGGTCAAAGTTCACCGGAAATTAGTCAAAGTTCAACCGGGGAGCGTAGAACGCGCGTGAGCTCACTTAAGGTGAGGATGACCGACTATATTGCTTATAATCTTTGGGTTAATTTCATAAGATTTCCTAAATGAATATATAATGTGATTTGCATGGATTATTAATGGTTAAAAATGCCTAAATGAAATTACTATTGATTATAAGTATAGTTTGCATAATATACAAATTTATTGAATAAATTGTGTATGTCTAAATGTTATGAATATGATGGCATGATAGTAGTATCAACCATAAATCCCATTTGTGATAAGTATACTTTTATTTCATGAGAAGAAGCCATGAAGGAATAAAAGTGATATTTTGATATTGAGGCCAAATTACATATTGAATGAAGAATTACATTGAAATGAGTAAATAACTAGTATTGAAATATTAGTTGGAATTGTAGTTGAATAATGGATGAATGGGTCCTAAGAAATTGAATTGTAAAAAATCGGTGATTATTGAGCTGGGCTCTAGACCGATGTAGATAACGGTGATTATTGAGCTGGGCTCTAGACCGTAGTAGTTATCGGTGATTATTGAGCTGGGCTCTAGACCGATGTAGATAACGGTGATTATTGAGCTGGGCTCTAGACCGTAGTAGTTATCGGTGATTATTGAGCTGGGCTCTAGACCGATGTAGATGACGGTGATTATTGAGCTGGGCTCTAGACCGTAGTAGGTAACGGTGATTATTGAGCTGGGCTCTAGACCGTGATAAGTAATGATGAATTGACACTAAACGAATAAAGTTAATTACGATACAATAACACCCTAGATTGAGGGTCTTGGAAATTGAAACTTTGATTATATTTAGTATAGTTGTCATTGTACTTGTCAAATGCTTCCAAGTACTGACCTCCCCTTCACGGGGGAGGCCACCTCACAGTTTCAGGTAGAACTTGAAGGTTGCTACCACCGCCCGTTGTTTCGGGAAGATCAAGGGAGGGAGACGTGGTTCGTGCTTCTTCCGTTCCTGTTTTGAAAACATTTTGAATAATGCTCATGGATACTATTTTTAGATATTTGTTTGGGGGCTTGTATGCCCATGGTTGCCAAAGTGTGGCATAAACACTTATATTAAATGTTTCCGCTGCTTGAATGAATATTTTACATTATGTTTGTTTATGGATGTACTACGTGTGAATGATATTCCAGACGCCTTGTATAGTATGGATGTGTTGGACTGCGGTTGACCATTCGTACTGTACGGCGGATTGTTGACGTGTCCGGGTAGGTCCGGGGCGTGACAATTTAATTGGTATCAGAGTCTTAGTCCGTAAACTTCATAATGAAGCTTCAAAATCTCTTTTCGAAAATGAATTTGAAAACCATGAGCATAAAAGTTTTGTACTTATAGAACTTTTGGTACTTGAGTTGCAAAGTCTCTAATTGTTAAGATGGTACCCTTAACAATTGGTATGGCGGTGATTTGAGCCAAAGGATGTCTTTAAGTACCTATCCGTCACTTGACATTGATACGAGTCTAATGACTCATTCTACTTCCTTTCAGAAATGGAGCCAATCGGAAGGATCACTAGGAGGAACCCGACGGGCCGTGTACCGGGTGGATCCGAACGCGGTAGCCGGGGGTCCACTAGGGGATCAAGAGGAAGGGGCCGTGGAGGCCAACATCAAACCGTGAGCGATGGCCACGTTGACACGGAGAGTGAGACCTATTGGTCTTATGAGGACTCAACCTACCGGCCGAAAACTGAGCCGATTGAGACCCCTTATGAAGGGGATGATGATGACGTGAGCGACGAGGAGGAAAATGGCTCCTTGGCGAGAATTGAAGCGCTACTCCAACAATACCATCGGGAGCGCGAAGAAAGAAGGGAACGCCGAAGGCGCCGTGCGGGGCAACCTTCGGGTGGGGCTCCAAGAGGAAGGAGCTATTGTGATTCAAGAACCCATGTGGAAGCACATGGGAGTCGAGGTGATGGAGGTCCAACCATAAGGATCTCCAAATACATCAAAGAGGCGAGGGACTTGGGGTGCAAACCGTTCGATGGAACGGGGGACATCTCGGTGGCCGCGCAATGGATCAAGAGGCTGAACGAGGCAGCCCTTGATATGCAACTCACCCCCGATTTCAAACTAAGAATCGCGGTGAGGTTACTTGAAGGGTTGGCATCCAAGTGGTGGGATGGAACCAAGGGTAAGTATGGCGGGACTGTTACTTGGGAGGATTTTCGGCAAGAATTCTTTGCCCAGTACTACTCTGACTTCGAGGTAAACGCCAAGGTGAGGGAATACACTCTTCTTACTCAAGGGGGAAACATGACGGTAAAAGAACTTGAGCACAAGTTCAGGGACCTTGCCGACCACATCCCGGAGTATGCTTGTGATGAAAACCGAATGGTGAATCACTTTTGGGAGGCCTTGGACCTGGAGATACGTGATAGGGCGACTCAATTGCCCAACATGACTTTCAGCCAAGTGGTTGCTCAAGGGTTGAAGGGAGAAAAGCAATGGGAGGAGAGGAAGAAGAGGGACGCCGAGGAGGCGAAGAAGAGAAAATGGGAAGGCCATGGCCCCCAAGGTTCTAATAAGAAGGTGAACCATGGGGGAGGAGGATCATTTAGGGCACCGGCACCTCCATCCAAGGGAAACCCGGCCTTTAGCGGGCACAACTCGGGCTCACAAGCCTCAACGGCGCCCAGGTGCAGAAATTGCAATAGGAGCCACGGGGGTAAGTGTCGAGACCCTCCTCGGTGCTACCAATGTGGAGAGGCGGGGCATATTAAACCAAATTGCCCTCAACTTGGTGGAAACCGAGGGGTGGGATCAAGCGGCGCTACCACGGCAAGTCGGAACCGAACCGGAGCACCCCATGCTAGTAGGGGGCAAGGGGGAGCGAGCACAAGCAACGCGCCGTCCGTGAACCAAGGAAGGACTCAAGCTAGAGTCTACGCAATGACCGAGGCCGATGCTCGGGCCAACCCCGACTCCGTTGCAGGTAACCCCTTGTTCACTCTTGTATTATTCATATACATGTGTATTATAAGCTTTAGGGAGCATGTGCGGGTCAACCGGTGACGTTTCGGCTCGTTTTTAGCGGAAAAGATGAGTTAAACACGCCCAGGGATGAACCGGCCCCGGCCCGGGCTTGAACCGGCGCCGGCCTAGCGTAAAACGTAGCCAAAACGAAGCTGGCAGTAGCTTACCCGGCGCCGGCCAGGGGGGCAACCCGGCGCCGGCCCGGAGAAATTTTCCGGATGTGCTATCCAGTGGCTTACCCGGCGCCGGCCAGGGGGGGCAACCCGGCGCCGGCCAGGGGGGGCAACCCGGCGCCGGTCCGGGGGGAATTTTCTGGTTTTCGCTCCAGGGGATACCCGGCGCCGGTCCGGGCCATACCCGGTGCCGGTCCGGTGAAATTTTTCACTTTTCCCGATTCCAATAGCTTACCCGGCGCCGACCAGGTCCATACCCGGCGTCGGTCCAGTGCATTTTTACCCGAAAAATTTTCGTTAAGCCCCGTTTCGATCCGGTACGTTGACTAGTGTGTCTTACATGACTTATATATGTAGGAACATTAAAGATCAATGGTAGAAATGCGAGAATTCTCATTGATACCGGGGCACAACGTTCATTCGTGAGTGAAGCGTTTGCCGAAAGTTTAGACGTGCCGTTGATAGAAATGACACAACCTTTGTTGGTCTCTACACCGTTGGGAGACGATGTGGAGAGGAAACACTACTACCCTTCGTGTGAGGTAGAAGTGACAGGTCAACCTTTGACTTGTGACTTCGTACCTCTAAGCATGTTAGAACTCGATGCAATTCTAGGGATGGATTGGCTCGAGAAACATCATGCTCGAGTGGATTGTTATGCCAAGGTTTTGGAACTCGAGGATGCCGAGGGAAACACCCTACGTTTCGAGGGAGATCGGGGAGGATCTCATAGTTGTATAATATCCGTGATGAGGGCACGGAAGATGATGGAGAAGGGATGCCATGCATACCTTGCTTATGTGGTGGATGAGGCAAAGAAGGAGGTTGACATCAACGATGTACGTGTCGTGTGCAATTATCCGGATGTCTTTCCCAAAGACTTGTCGGGGCTTCCACCCGACAGGGAGATCGAATTTGTGATTGAAGTGGAGCCGGGAACCAAGCCCATTTCGATTCCTCCTTATCGAATGGCACCGGCCGAGCTTCAAGAGTTGAAGGTTCAACTTCAGGAGCTATTGGACAACGGGTTCATTAGGCCCAGTCATTCACCATGGGGGGCACCCGTACTCTTCGTTAAGAAGAAAGATGGCACACTAAGAATGTGTATAGACTACCGGCAGTTGAACAAGGTCACGATCAAGAACAGGTATCCTTTACCGAGAATTGATGACTTGTTTGATCAACTTCGAGGGGCGACAGTATTTTCGAAGATTAATTTGAGGTCGGGGTATCATCAGTTGAAGATAAAGGAGAGTGACATACCTAAGAGTGCATTTCGCACTAGATATGGTCACTACGAGTTTTTGGTGATGTCATTTGGTCTAACTAATGCACCGGCGGCGTTCATGGACATGATGAACCGTGTGTTTAGTGAATACTTAGATCAATTTGTGATAGTATTCAACTATTCATTGACGATATCCTAGTATACTCCAAAAGCGAGGAGGAGCACGAAGACCACTTGAGACTTGTACTCGAACGGCTAAGGGAAAAACAACTCTTTGCAAAGTTCTCGAAATGCGAGTTTTGGCTCAAAGAGATTGGGTTTCTCGGGCATGTCGTGTCGGGTTCGGGCATTGCAGTGGATAAGGCCAAGATAGAAGCCATTATGAATTGGGAGAGACCCAAAAATGTGAAAGAGATACGTAGTTTCCTTGGCCTAGCGGGATACTACCGTAAGTTTGTTGAGAAATTTTCCGTATTGGCGTCTCCATTAACAAAGCTCACGAAGAAAGGGGCCAAGTTCATATGGGATGACAATTGTGAGAAAGGCTTTCTCGAACTTAAGAAACGGCTTACGGAAGCACCGGTTCTCGCTCTACCCACACAAGGGATAGGGTATGACATATACAGTGATGCTAGCATCCAAGGGCTTGGATGTGTACTCATGCAGAACGGTCGGGTGATTGCCTATGCTTCTAGGCAATTGAAGAAACATGAGGCGAACTACCCTACCCACGATCTAGAGTTGGGGGCGGTAGTGTTTGCACTAAAGATTTGGAGGCATTACCTCTATGGGGAGACATGTCACATTTTTACCGATCATAAGAGCTTGAAGTACGTATTCACTCAGAAAGAGTTGAATATGAGACAAAGGAGATGGATGGAGTTGATCAAGGACTATGACTTGATCATCGACTATCATCCCGGAAAGGCTAATGTAGTGGCCGATGCACTGAGCAGGAAAAGTACGTCGGGGACATTACTCACATGTCTACGAACTTTGAGGGCACAAGTGGAGGTGTCCACGAGTGGGGTCCTCATTGCTAGATTCGAGGTTAGGCCTACATTGCTGAGTGAGATAAGTAGATGTCAGGCCACTGACGAAGAATGCCAGAAGATCCGCGAGAGGATTCTTGAAGGGCCCGTGGAGAACTTTCGGGTACGTGATGACGGTCTTTTACTGTTTAAAGACCGTGTATGCATACCAAAGAGTGAGGAGCTCCAAAAGTCCATACTAGAGGAGGCTCATTCTTCGGCATATGCTATGCATCCAGGAGGTACTAAAATGTACCGAGACTTGAAGGAAAGTTACTGGTGGTCGGGTATGAAGAGAGACATCGCGGAGTACGTGAGTGGATGCCTTACTTGCCAACAAGTTAAGGCAGAGCATCAGCACCCGGCGGGGCTTTTGCAGCCACTGACCATTCCAGAATGGAAGTGGGAGCATGTGACCATGGACTTCGTGGTGGGGCTACCACGAACAGTCAACAACTATGACGCGGTATGGGTAGTGGTTGATAGGCTCACCAAGAGTGCACACTTTTTTGCCTATCAACATTACTTATCCTCTTGAAAGATTGGCAAAGTTATACACGGAGGAGATTGTGAGACTACATGGAGTCCCGATATCCATTGTCTCGGATAGGGATCCACGATTCACATCTCGGTTTTGGCCCAAGTTTCAAGCATCTTTGGGTACTAAACTGAAGTTTAGCACAGCTTTTCATCCGCAGACGGATGGACAATCTGAGAGAGTGATACAGATTCTGGAAGATATGCTTAGGGCATGTGCTTTGGAGTTCCAAGGAAGTTGGGACAAGCATTTGGCTCTAGTTGAGTTTGCCTATAACAATAGTTATCAGGCGAGTATTGGCATGCCTCCATACGAGGCATTGTATGGGAGGAAATGCAGAACACCGTTGTGTTGGGACGAGGTTGGCGAGGCCAAGCTCGAGGGGATTGAACTTGTTGAAATCACCAAGGCTAAGGTGAAGGTCATTCAGGATAGACTCAAGGCTGCCCAAGATCGGCAGAAGAGTTATGCCGACAAACGACGAAGTCCATTGGAGTTCGAGGTCGGTGATAAGGTCTTCCTAAGGATTTCTCCTTGGAAGGGTATCATCCGGTTTATATCGAGGGGAAAGCTTAACCCCCGATACATTGGTCCATTTGAAATCCTTGAAAGGATAGGGGCCGTGGCATACCGTCTCAAGTTGACGCCAGAACATGAGAAGATACACGACGTGTTTCATGTATTAATGCTCAAGAAATACGTGAGAGATCCATCTCATATTCTTGAGAAGCCACCGGTGGAGATACGTGAAGATCTACAATATGCGGTGGAACCAGTAAGGATTGTGGGTCAACAGGTGAAGAAACTGAGGAACAAAGAGATTCCTATGGTAAAGGTTCTTTGGAGGAGTGATCGAGTCAAAGAAGAAACCTGGGAGACTGAGGTGAGGGGGCAATACCCGTTTCTTTTCGATTAGACACGTGGATTTCGGGGACGAAATCCCAAATAAGGGGGGGTGAACTTGTAACACCGTCCCCAAATGCATTTACTCTTAAGTGAATAATATTGTATTTAACCTTATGGATTGGGTAACGAGTTTACGATGTGATGAATTTTTATTAATTCTTTTGCGTGAGTAGTAAATTCGCACGTGGGGCCTGCACCGGGAGCGGGGGCCGCCCGATATTCCCGAGACCGTATATTTTATTCATCTTGGTCTAGATAATAATTATATGGTGGTGTATAACTCATTGAGCCATGGAAAGGTTCAGAGTTGACCGATTGGTCAAAAGAGGCCCAAATACCGGTATTGGCAATTTAACCGATAAAAGCCCGAAATTGAATTTCGGGGACTTATAAATTAAAGCTGGGAAATGTATAATCATTATAAGGGTCAAAATGATTAAGAACTCATAATATATTTTATTTGACCCGATAAAATGAAATATATTTAAAACTGTCCAAAAAATACAACTTTCGGGACCGATTGTACACATTGGGACACAAAGGGATGACCTCCCACATGAGTGGGGGCCAACCCACGTTTTTGTGTGCTATATTAGACAAACTTGGGGCTGGTTGACTTGGAAGGAGGGAGGTGAGGTGATAAGCATCAAAGGTACACCTATGACCCCATTTCCTCACTCATTGGTCCAAAAGAGACAAAAGCCACCCATCCACTCTCACCACCTCCATTCACTCGAGCACCATCATCCAAAGGAAGAGAAAACCTCCCAGAAATCTACCTCCCCCATAGCCAAACTCGTGCTGCAACTCAACAAGAAAGGAGAAGGAAGTTTGAGGAAGAAAAAGGGGAGGAAAAGTGTGTTGATTGAGGTAATGACCCTATACTAGTTTCCCTTTGTTCATTAACAACCATATGGCGATCATAGCATGTGAGGAACCCTTATAGTAGCTCTACATTCTTAAGAATGTAGAAGGAGGGGTTGAGAGGAAGTTCCAAGTCCAAGAACGGACATAGGAGCCAAAATAACCGGTTCACCGGAAAATAACCTTTTAGGGGTTATTTGTATTGATTAAGGTTTTATGATGTTAAAACCTTGTTAGGAACTTGATTAAAGTATTTTTGAGCTTCGCCGGAGTTTTCGCCGGAGTTGGTCAAAGTTCGCCGGAGTTGGTCAAAGTTCACCGGAAATTAGTCAAAGTTCAACCGGGGAGCGTAGAACGCGCGTGAGCTCACTTAAGGTGAGGATGACCGACTATATTGCTTATAATCTTTGGGTTAATTTCATAAGATTTCCTAAATGAATATATAATGTGATTTGCATGGATTATTAATGGTTAAAAATGCCTAAATGAAATTACTATTGATTATAAGTATAGTTTGCATAATATACAAATTTATTGAATAAATTGTGTATGTCTAAATGTTATGAATATGATGGCATGATAGTAGTATCAACCATAAATCCCATTTGTGATAAGTATACTTTTATTTCATGAGAAGAAGCCATGAAGGAATAAAAGTGATATTTTGATATTGAGGCCAAATTACATATTGAATGAAGAATTACATTGAAATGAGTAAATAACTAGTATTGAAATATTAGTTGGAATTGTAGTTGAATAATGGATGAATGGGTCCTAAGAAATTGAATTGTAAAAAATCGGTGATTATTGAGCTGGGCTCTAGACCGATGTAGATAACGGTGATTATTGAGCTGGGCTCTAGACCGTAGTAGTTATCGGTGATTATTGAGCTGGGCTCTAGACCGATGTAGATAACGGTGATTATTGAGCTGGGCTCTAGACCGTAGTAGTTATCGGTGATTATTGAGCTGGGCTCTAGACCGATGTAGATGACGGTGATTATTGAGCTGGGCTCTAGACCGTAGTAGGTAACGGTGATTATTGAGCTGGGCTCTAGACCGTGATAAGTAATGATGAATTGACACTAAACGAATAAAGTTAACCACGATACAATAACACCCTAGATTGAGGGTCTTGGAAATTGAAACTTTGATTATATTTAGTATAGTTGTCATTGTACTTGTCAAATGCTTCCAAGTACTGACCTCCCCTTCACCGGGGAGGCCACCTCACAGTTTCAGGTAGAACTTGAAGGTTGCTACCACCGCCCGTTGTTTCGGGAAGATCAAGGGAGGGAGACGTGGTTCGTGCTTCTTCCGTTCCTGTTTTGAAAACATTTTGAATAATGCTCATGGATACTATTTTTAGATATTTGTTTGGGGGCTTGTATGCCCATGGTTGCCAAAGTGTGGCATAAACACTTATATTAAATGTTTCCGCTGCTTGAATGAATATTTTACATTATGTTTGTTTATGGATGTACTACGTGTGAATGATATTCCAGACGCCTTGTATAGTATGGATGTGTTGGACTGCGGTTGACCATTCGTACTGTACGGCGGATTATTGACGTGTCCGGGTAGGTCCGGGGCGTGACATGTACACTTTTCTTTTATAGCACATGAGTGATACTTAGTTCATTGGTATTTTGATTTCCCTCTATTTTTATTACTCTGCATACAAATCTATCTCGATTAAGGAGCTCAAAAAAGAAAATAAAATGATAAGTCTAAAACCAAAATAATAATGAATGATATACTAAAATATTAATACACATCAATTCTTTAAAATCGTTTCCTCATTTCTCAATAAAATATTAATACATATACTCCATATTGTTTTTCGATATGAATAATGTTATTAACATGTTGTGTAAATAATTTACATCTTTTATTGATATATTACCATTTTAATTCATATCAAATTGACATTATAAGGGCATGTCCCGGGCGTTACACTAGTTTATCTCATCTCATACTTATTACTTATACTAGAGTGATATATTTGTACCTGTTCCGGCTGTTCGCTAGTATTTCTTCCGTTTTTTAAATAAATGCAACAATCAACATTTCACATTTGTCGATACACAATTTTGTCCATTAATATATTTGGTATTAATGGGACAAATTTTGTATTAATACAACAGTCAACGGAGTATAATTTTGTATTAGTAAAAAATTTAGAAAAATTAGATTTTGAAAATTTACAATGATACAAATTTAACAAAAAAATTTTCATAAAAAAATATTAATACATCAATAAATAAAACATAATCAAAATAGAACATGTGAACAATGTAAAATTTAACATGTTGCATTTATTTAAAAATGGATATAGTACTGCTAAATTACTCCGTAATTACACGGAAATGTGAAATGTTGTTTTCATTGTGTCTTTTTTCTCTGAGGTTCATGCTTTCCACATTCCCATTTTCAGATGATAGAATAGAATTAATTACGAAGCAATTAAAAAAGGAATTTTATTAAGGACATGCCCAGTATGCCACCGCTGTTTAGAACCGATATATATATATCTCACTGCTCTCTGCCCAGCAACAGAGAGCCACTACAGACTGACATTTCAATGGGACTTATTCGCGAGTTGAAGATCCACCGCAGAAGAAGCCAATGGCGGAGCTGAGAAGAAGAGAGTCATCTTGGTAATGAGATGGAAGAATTCAATTTCAGACCATCGCATGCAAAATGCTTACCCTATCATTGGGAAGGATATCTCCTTCCCCCGAACTTTCTTATTTTAATACTCTGCTTGTGCTCGAGATAGATGCTGTGTTTGATCGGTTTCCTTAGCAGTACTTGGCAATTTGATTAATTGAAATCAATTCGTATGCACTTTTAGACTTATTGTACGGTCCTGCTAAATATTTTTGTGGGGGCACTAGTTCTTTAGCTCTACCACTGACCCCTTCCCAATTTGATTCTTGCTGCGTACTTGCTAAATAAGTATTTTCCTTAAAAATTAGTACCTTAACCAAAATTTTTGTTTTACTTTTGATATTTTGTTGACCATTAACTTTTGAAGCAGCAATCCTGACGCAATTGGAATATATGTAATGGTTCTCTATATTTCTATACAATTAAAAAAGGTTGTATAGCCAATGAATTTGAAATGTACTCTTTTTATAACAGCAATTCCAGTTCAAACCATCATATTTGCCTTGATTGTTATCTTCAAAGGGCCATTTCTGATGGTTTTCTTTTTCTTTAAACGCTGTTCTGTTGCGTCACTTCCAGATAAATGTTATCTTTACTCAGAAGAGTTTGTTTAGCACTTTAGCCTATAACTTGAAATTTACTCTTCTCTATATGGGTATATCTAGTTGAAGCCTGCAGGATTGCCTTGAATTTTATCTTCAAAGGATCATTGTATATAATCACCAAGGGATCATGAGTACTGTTGATAATAAATCAGATGGTGAATATTCTGTGATTGGTGATAAAGGTGATCTCGGATTCATTGACATTGAGAACTATAAATCTCGTGGCAGCTATGATCTAGATGGAGAGAGTGAGATAGTTGTAATATCTGCTCCATTTGCTTTGGTAAATGGAAGACCAGTGTCTGGCTCTGTAGGAGAAACGATTGTAAATGCAATCACTGTAAAAAATATTACAGATGACTCATTGGATTTATGGTCAATAAAGATTTATGACTCGAAACCTGTGGATTCTTTCACACTCTCTTTGATGGAGCCTCCAACAGCAAGTTCTGATGTTGATTGTATTGAAGAATTTGTGGAAACCTTTAGTGTGGAGGATAGAACACTGAGGCCAGGGCAAACTTTAACTGTTTGGCTATCTTGTAAACCCAAGGAAATTGGACTGCACACATCAGCAGTACACTTTTATGTTGGTGATGAGACAATAGAGCGTCTGGTTTTTGTTTTGGCAGAAGACAAGGTTTGCCAGTCCTTAGTTTCAAAAAGGCCATATCATAGAGAAAGGAAGAACAAAGTCGATGGTTTCACAGTTGATGCTTATGTGGTGGGGTCTCGTCCTTCAAGGGGCTCCAGTCGAGGCGTCAAGCATAGGCCGCCTGACTACCCAATCCCGAGGGAAGTCAGAGAGCTGATCGAGAAAAAACTGACTCCTGATGTTATCATAGAAGGTTTAAAAAGGGAAACCTATTTGACCTATTTCAAAACATTACTAGCAATTGAAGAAATTAAAATGGAGGTATACATTATAGCCTCAGGTTACACATGTAAATGCTCTTAATTTGGTTGGTAATTTGGTATTGAACTTTTACTCCTTTTGCTAGGAAAACATGAGGGAATATGATATGGAGTATGCCACCATGAAGCACAGGGGCATGCAATTCTTATCCCTTGAGGTCCCAGATCTTGCTGAGAGAAGGCCTTCACTTGTGTGCGGAGACTACATTTTTGCAAAGCCAGCATATCAAGATGCATGGGGGGCCAAAGCCACTAAAACTTATCAGGTTCTTTGTGCCTATAAATGACTTCCTTCCTGGTATTTTGAACATTTCCTGAATGTACAACCCCGGTGCAGATTTTATTTTAGTTTAGTTTGATAAATCAACTGATCTTAAGCTGCAATCAAATTTTTATTCTTGTATTTTTTGCAATATTCTAGGTTCATTTTCATGCTTGTCTGTTATAAATTATAATAACATCAGCCTCATGCTACTCGTTTGAGAAAAATAGACTACAGAACTTGAGTTTACTGAAACTATGTCTGGGGTCTGTGCCACTCTGTGGCGGACCTAGGCATCGGATGTTACTGAATGCACATATAGTACTATAGCACATGAGAATAATATAAGCTAAATAAAATTTAGCCTATGAATAGTACTTGTACTAGACTATATGTAATTATTAGACGATATAAAACTGTAAATTCCTAATTACTAGCAGAAAAATGAAAATAAAAACGCTAAATCCGTAATTTTTTTTTCTTCCTAGTTACTATTCCGTACAACACTACGTACATATTTACAATATAAATTTATCTCAACCAAATCAAATATTTCACATAATGACATAATCACATGTATAAGTGTATAAAATTATATTCTTATTTTTTATTGCTATGTTTGTTTTCATAAAAGTAAAAATCAAAATTATACTCGGTGGTTCAGAAGCTAAATAAATTGAACATTAGAGATTACAATATAGACATGTTAAAATAATAACAATGATGATGATGACGATGATATGATTTAATCATATTATTAAGATAATTAAAAATCCTCAAACTGAAGTAGTGGATGAATTGCTTCCGTAGAAGAGTGGAAGTCCAAGCTACTCTTTACTTTTTGAGATAAGTTAGGGGTTATGTTTAGAAAGTGGGTGGAGAATTATTAATTTAGACATTTTTAAATTTAAGGATATTGACTTTTGGACTTCAAGTCTATCCCATACGGTCCATTGTAAGTTGCAACAAAACATTTTTTTATGAAATACAACAAAACAAAAATAGAAAGCCGTATGACCACATTAGTTGCTTAAAGATTATTGAGAAAGCAGTTAAAAAAACAAAACTCACGTGCAGCACAAGAGAGTTTCGATCCTCCGACCTGTAGCCTAAAGAGAATTTTGTTATACTACTCTACCACATAGGCTTAACAACGTATTTTGAGGTGAAGCCTGTGCTTACACTACTTATACTGTAGATCCGCCCCTGTCTGGGGTTAATGTATGATACTTTCTGTTTACTCATGCACTATTCCTAACATTTCTACTCTACACTGACTGTAACAATAAGTGGTATGCCGTTCCAGAAGCTTCTTGTAGTCTTTGTGTTCTCAACATAGAGAGGTCGCTTTTTAATACCCTTGTGCATTTTTCAATCTATATGTTTAAGCGTTATGGTCTTTAGAAACCAAGCCCCCACACGTTACCAGATAATATGAATGAGGAGGGGAACTGTAAAATGCTTGACATGTAATTATGTAAATTAAATTTTACTGGTTTTGTTAACAGGGATTCATACATCGAGTAGAGGCTGAGGAAGTGTTTTTGAAATTTGACAAGGAGTTTCATGCAACCCATAGAGAGGATAATGTCTACAATATACAGTTCGCGTTTAATCGGATTGGCATGCGGAGGATGATTCAGGCAGTTGATGCTGCAGATAAGAGTTTGACTAAAGAATTTCTCTTCCCTTCAGAATTTTCTAGGAGGAGACGTATTCATACCACTCCACTGAAACCTGTATCACATGTGCTTAATGCACAGCAATTGAGTGCAGTTGAGAAGATTCTTGGTTGCAGAGGAGGTGCTGCGTATGTTATCCATGGGCCTCCTGGCACAGGGAAAACGAAGACCCTTATAGAAGCTATACTCCAGCTATACATTCGGAGCAAGAATGCTAGAATTCTTGTTTGTGCACCATCAAATAGTGCTGCTGACAATATACTGGAGAAACTTCTCAGTGAGCAGGCAGTTGAACTCCAGAACAATGAAATCTTCAGGCTTAATGCAATCACGCGCCTTGTCAATGATGTTTCTCCTAATCATCTTGGGTTTTGCTTGGTTGAAGATGAAACTTTCAAGTGCCCCCTTTTGAGGGACCTGATTCGCTTTAGGATCATAATATCTACCTATACTAGTGCATTTAATCTTTATGCTGAAGGCATCAAGCGAGGGCACTTCTCTCACATCTTCTTAGATGAAGCAGCACAGGCTTCAGAGCCTGAGACCATGATTCCTCTCGCTCATTTTGTAGGGAAGGAAACTGTGTCTGTTCTTGCTGGCGATCCCTTGCAACTTGGTCCTATTATCTTCTCAAAAGATGCAGAAAATTATGGTCTAGGAATATCATTCATTGAAAGGCTATATGATAGCAGTGTATATGGGGATCCAAATTATTTTACGAAATTATTGAGAAACTATCGGTGCCATGAATCAATATTGAGCCTTCCATCAGATATGTTTTACAAAGGAGAGCTGATTCCATGCAAAGAAGATAACCAAAACCTGTCCCCTAATTGGGTTGATCTCCTCCCTAACAAGGAGTTTCCTTTGCTTTTCATTGGAGTACAAGGTTTTGACGAGAGGGAAGGAAACAATCCCTCATGGTTTAATCGTATTGAGGCTAGCAAAGTTGTTGAAGTAGTCAGCAGTCTGATTGAGGACAAAGGACTAAAAGGGGAAGACATTGGAGTTATAACACCTTACAGGCAACAAGTGCTCAAGATACGAAGAGTTCTTGAAAGTTCTGACATGAATGAGGTAACGGTTGGCAGCGTGGAACAATTCCAAGGTCAAGAAAGAGAAGTCATTATCATTTCTACAGTGCGTTCAACTGTGAAACATAATGAATTCGACAAGATTCACTACTTGGGATTTTTGAGTAACCCTAGAAGGTTTAATGTAGCTATTACTCGAGCTAAATCTTTGCTTATTGTTATTGGGAATCCTCACATCATTTGCCAGGTACTTTCATAATATTTTTAGTAGATAATATCCAAACAAAAATGCATTTGTGTATGATGCTTGATGGAAAAGCTCTCAAAATCATTCTGTATGGAACCACTTTTAGAGGGAAGAATTGCAGTAATCAATTCCATTGATGGGGCAGGCTGGTGCAGGAAGGCATCCCCGCAACTCCCGCAAGGCGAGGGTTTGGGGAAGGGTTCCGAGCAAGCCTTCCCCTATCAAATTTTTGAAGAGGCTGCTCCCAGGACTTGAACCCATGACCTCTCGGTCACACAACAACACAAAGAGAGAGAGAGAGAGAGAGAGAGAGAGAGAGAGAGAGAGAATGTGGGTGTGGTTATCATAGGCATCGGTACCCAAAAAATCTCATCTATAGGTATTGAGTCTCGAGCTTAAGATCAAATGGTTATCATAATTTTAAGGCTCTTTTGTTGATCCTTAGTTTGTACCTATCGTTTATGCATCTCATATGTCGGGAATATGTAGTGTAAACATTATTGGGTGTGAGGTTATAGCCGGGGGATGATTTTTTTAGACTGCTTAGCTGCCTACGTACTCTGCAGGATCCATATTGGAACAAGCTTCTGTGGTATTGTGTAGGGAATGACTCCTACAAGGGTTGCTTTTTGCCAGTAAAGCAGGAAAGCGTTACTCATGAATCTGCTGGATGGAGAAATGAAGAGCCGAATCATCAGCTATTTGAAGATTGGAGAAATGTTGAGCCTATTAAGCAAGAATCAGAATCTGGACATAACTGGGATGGTATCACACCTCCTGCATCTGGTAATAATTGGAATGATATCCCGCCAACTGAATCTGGTTATAATTATGAAGACCTCTCACCACCTGTTACTAATGAAAATGAATGGTCCGATGGTTGGAAGTAATACTAATAGTGGGAAAGAAAGCTTACTTGCAGTGGAAATGAATTGTTTATAGATATGAGTTAATCCAATTTATAGTGGGATAGAGGCGATGTTGCAATAGGCAACACTTTACAAAGTGTTGCATTAGGCAACGCTTTATAGTGCATGATTTCTGGGTTTATTCATCTTTCTTTGTTTATTCTCTGAATTTTAGTGTAAAGGTGTTCTAAGACAAAGTATTGCTCTCTACAACATGAACTTGTTTCCGTTTTTCTTGAATGCAACCATGCAGGTAGCACTACTAACATTTCAATTCCAAAATCACACCTATTTAAGTGCTAAAAGAGTAATTTTAGCCCTATTTGGCATTTTGGCCTGGTGTTTTCTTGAGATTTGATTTTTTAAACCCTAGTTAAATGAAACTTTATCGGAAAAAGCGTCAACGATCACATCTCATGAAGATTTGATTAAGCTCTTTAAATCATTGAGGTGAGAATTTTTTCTGTTCCTTTTTCATGTACCTTTGCTTGCTCTTTTTAATAGAATTTTCTTTTTCAAAAAAACCTACTACTTTTCTCAACCCTAAAACTGTTTGTCATTCACTTCTTCACGATCTTGCTTATGGAATGTGGATGGTTGAGAGTTGACATCTTTGTTTCTATAATGCCTTTTATGCAAGTTTTTAGAATGAGCATGCCACCAATAAAAATGCATACTATTTTCATATAGCCATCACCCTATATGCTATATACATTTATGTGACTCTTATATGCCTAAACCATATGACGCGATGCCTTCATCAAATTTTAATTTAGTCTGCTTTTGTGCCCCCACAAGCCGTACTTTGAATATTTGAATTTTACCGTTGATGTGATATCTTCTTTGAGACACCCTTGCACTCCCAATGCTCTTCAACTTCAGTGGGATGACCACAAATTTCCAAATGTGGTTACCAGTTAAGGCATAATAGAGGCAATTTCATCACATATGGCTTCATTTTACTAGAAAGAGAGAGAGAAAGAGAGATATTGTATTGAAAGCTAACTGAATCATCTTAGTTACAACTGTATTGGAATACAAGTATTTATAGTGTTAGTTGAGAGGCAAGGAAGAGAGGGACAAAAGTGATACGCCTTTTTCAACCATGGTACAATGCTTTCTTTCCACAACACCATTTTGATGGTGTGTGTGGACAAATGACTCTATGAACGACATCTTTTTTAGTCAGCAGTTTGGTGAAAGATCTAAATTCGCCCCCAGTCAGATTGAATGGACTTAATTGGGACATAAAATTGATCTAGAACATACTGAGAAAAGTTATTGAATGCTGGAAGAGCATCAGTGGAGTACCCATCAAAGGAGGAAATGGGAGCCGGTCCCCAAAGATTTATGAAGACTAACTCAAATGGTTTATGATATTCAGTATTGGAAGTATAAGAAGGTAACCTGTGTGCTTTACCCATGTAACAGTCAGTACAGAAATCAAATGCACTTTTATTGATATTAGAAACATTACATAGTTGAAGTACAAGTTTAAGAGCCTCAAAGTGAGGATGATCTAGTCTTAGGTGCCAAAGATTACACGACTGGGCAGGATTACAAGATTTAGGATGTTTTCTTTGGGACTGTTTTCAGTCCCAGACCAGATCAGACCAGACCAGACTTGTCTTCTGTAGTTATAAAATATACAGAGACCAGACGTTTACCAGACCAGACCAGACAAGTTCAGACCAGATCAGACCAGACCAGCAAATTTCAGTCCAAAAGAAAACATCCTTAGCATTATTACATGTAGATAATAAGACACTAGACTTAGTATTTTGTGCAGATGACATAGAGGGTAGACTGACTGTTGTAGGAGTTTGATGTGAGTCAATAGCAGAAAAGAGAGATAGATGACTGATAGGGGGAGGGAAAGGAAGTAAAACCAATAGACTTGATGTCCAAACCTTGACCATTGCCCATAAAGAGCTTACCAGTTGTGGTATCAGGCTCACTGTGCTGAAGGTTAAGGGTATCTGCAGTAACATGGTGAGTAGCTCCAGAATCAGAGAACCAAGTTTGGGGTTGTGGATGAGGCCCTAGAATGGATGTGTTTAGGGGTGGGGAAAAATACCGAAACTTTGGTATACCGGACTTATCATATCGAAAAATACCGAATTTACCGAAATGTTAGGTATACCGACACTTTTGGTACGATATGATATCGTACCGAATTACTTCGGTATGGTATCGGTATATATTTTGGAAATGAACGGTATACCGGTATACCGTCATACCGTAATTTCAAGCCAATATTTTCCTTAAAATTATAAAAATAACTAGAAACACAACACTAATTCAAGGATAAATCACTTTATATCCATGTTTCTTGAATTATTTATACTTTTTATTGGAGATTGGTGTTATTCTAAATATATTTATGTTGTTTAAATCATTTTAGCAGAATGTGTTGTTATATTCATATATCATGTGTTGAAATATCTATACATATTTATAATATTTTTTGTTCAAAGTTGAATAGAACACAAATAGGTTATCTCATTGGCATTTTATAATTAATTTCATTAATGATTTTAGTATATCACTATTAAAACTGATTTTCTTTATTTCATTTAACATATAATAATTTGTTATATTAAATCATGATAATTTACCGATACCGTACCTTACCATACCGAAATTTTGGTATACCGAAACAAGGTATACCGAAATTTCGGTATGGTAACGGTATGTATTTTTGCATACCGAAAGTTTACGGTACGGTAAAGGTATGCGATAAAATATGCGGTATACCCTACCGAACCACCCCTAGATGTGTTTGCACAGTCCCAAGCAAGCAGCAGTAGGATGTTGTTGTTGTTGTGCAGTAGATGATGAAGGATTATAAGTTGGCTGATCCCAGTTAAATTGTGATTATGAAATATATGATGGATAAGGAGGTCTCTGTGAGAAATGATTGGAGAATTGTGGATGAGTAGAATACGAATTCCAGGAGTTAGATGGTGAAGAATGGGAAGCAGCATAAGAAGGATTGTAGTGATGATAACAGATGAGTGCATGATGATCTATTTTTTCACAAACTTGACATATGATAGGGTTACGTCCTTCAAACCTGCCACCTCTTCCTCTTGTAAAACCTGCATGACCTCTTCCTCTGTAAGAATTATTGCTACCAGTATTATTAAATTGAGCAACCTGAACTGAAGCGTTGTTAGGGGTGTTCTCATTGGTTGGGTGAGTATTTGTAGATGAAACCTCTAAACAAGCAACATTTGTAGACAATAGATTCGTCTGAGATGATTCACTAAGCTTTTGCAATTGTATCTCATTGGCAAATAAAAGAGATTCAACTTCAGACAAAGTTGGAGGATCGGGAATGCTACGAGAAGATATTGATGAAGCCAGAGATTCATATTCCTCATGTAAGCCTTCGAAAATCACATTAATGTGATCCTTAGAGGATATCAGTTCTCTAATTGACAGAAGGTTGTCAATGATGGTTTATATAGTTCAGATTTTAGTTGTCTGGATTTTTGTGATGATGCTCGACTTGAAGAAGGTATTGGTCTCACTCCAGGGCTCATACGAATGTCTGCAATGGATAACATGAGCATGAAACACTTGAGATAGTGACGCGAGTAGCCATGAAAACAACATTTGATCTTGTTGCTCCCAGGCAACATACTCTTCGTTCACCATTCCTGCTGCTTCATCTTCATTGGAGACAGATTCAACATGATTCAAAATGCTTCGGAGTATCTGGTTTGACTATGAAGCGAAGGAGTTTGTGTGCTCGGACGACAGATTCAACATGATGTTTCCAGAAGATGAATTTTTTAGCATCAAGTTTGAGTGGTAACGGATGTGCGAACGTCCCCAGAGATGAAGAATTTGTGGAAGTTGCAGTCGCAGAGGAAAAATGTGATGTGTTGTCTGTGATCGCCATTGATGGATCGAGCTAATGCTCTGATACCATATTAGAAAGAGAGAGAGAGAGAGAGAGATTATATTAAAAGCTAACTGAATGATCTTAGTTACAACTGTATTGGAATACAAGTATATATAGTGTTAGTTGAGTCAACAGACTTCACAACTAACCGAGACCCTATCTAGTAGTATATTGTTTCAATATAAGACTTCTAGTCTATTACAAAGGTGTGTATCTAACACATTTAAAAATGATTAGTCTCTAGAAACAAATGCTTGATTTGTATGTCTTCATGTCAACCGTTTATTGAATCTGGAGCAGAAATTAATGTTTTGGGTTGGGACTAAGACTGCCCACCTAGTCCTCACCTTTTGATAACGAGATCGCTGGTTCAGTGGTGGAAATTGGAATTCTCAATTGGAGAGGCGGTAGTGTAAAAAATTACACATGAATACATATAGACTAGTTACTGGGGGGGGGGGGGGCACTTGCCCCACTTTGTACCGCCGCTGGGTGGTTTGGTCCTGGTTTGTGTCTCATTTGATATTTCTTTTGTATTTCTTTTGTCTCTCATAAACATATCTGTTTCACATGGTGGTCGGAGGCTGGTTCTAAGTCCATCAAAGATATTAAGCATGTTATTCCTAGGGTTATTATGTGGCACATATGGAAATCATTTACTTCTTACTATTGGGGCAACATTTCTGCTAAGTTTATCCAAATATTCTTAAGAAGACTATTAAGTATATCTATCTTTGGGAGGTAGGAATGGAGTTTCCTAAAGGTTGTAAACCTCCGGATTTCATTGTTTAGGAAGGTCTAATCCATGTGGATAAAGGTACTCATGGGCAAAATTTTCTTATAGTTAATCGGAAAAAGTCGAAAGGTACCTTCAAGTTGAATGTTGCCGCTGTCTTTAATGGGAAGTCCTCCTCAGGCGGGCCTATCTTAAGAGATGTTGAGGGTAATCTTATCTTTGTTGGCTCCTACCAACTTCAGACTCATTTAATTTTCGAAGTTGAACTTGTTGCCATTCTTGTGGCTACTTACTGGTTGCTCGATTCTAGGTACACGGATATAGAAATTGAATTGGACTCCCTTGCCGCTATCTCTTTACTCCACCATGACGAGGCGTCTTCAAGCTTTCAACACCTCCCTCTTCCTATTCGACACATCGCTTCAGTCCGACACTTCTCTTTCCTACACTGTTCCAGAGAAGCCTACTGCTTCGCAAGCCTTCTCTTCATACGATCTTTCTCCATCTTGCTCCGCTCCCCGTCCGAATCAGGGGAACCGTCAATCTGGATAGTGTTGCTTGCCCAAACGTTAGGGTTTCCTATTGTATTTTATTTTATTTCCTGTTTAGGTTATTCGCTCCCTTTTGTATTTTCTTGTTTCATTTCTTTTAAGTTGGGCCGGGCCTAGCCCCCATTTTTCTTCATTTACTTTAGTTCATGTATTTTGAGAAGAAATGCCTTATTTGGAGAGAATTTGGTCTAGTCCCCCTATCTCTTTTGCATCGTTACCTTTTTAAAAAAAAATAAAACTAGGTAAACGTTTTGACATTTACCACACTAATTTGGTGGTTTGCCTTCCGAGATAATATATATATATATATATATATATATATATATATATATATATATATATATATATATATATATATATATAAAGGATCACATACAAACTAATCCTAATTTACAAAATGCAAATTAATCCTGACCATCCATTGAATAGAAGTTAAAAAACTTGCCGCATGTAGTGGATAGAAGTTAAAAAACTTCCCCACTAATATGGCTGATTTTTAGTGGTCTAAACAAAATCTTAACCTTGATTTTGTAAAATTGGACTGATGAGATGATTTTGCATTTTGTATGGGAAGCGCACTTTGTATCTAATCTTAACTATATATATATATATATATGTATATATATATATGTATATATATATGTATGTATATATATATGTATGTATGTATGTGTGTGTGTATATATATATATATATATATATATATGAGTAATCTTCCGGTCAGGAATTTTTGTGTATGTTCCTCATCAAGTCTAGTTCATCCATAACCAATTTTAGCAAAAAATTAAATCGGGAAGGTCGTCAAATGATTTTTGCAAGTTAACTGGTCCGGAAAATACATATTCCGGACCAGTTAACTTGCAAAAATCATTTGACGATCTTCCCGATTGAATTTTTTGCTGAAATTTAATATGGATGAACTAGACTTGATGAGGAACATACACAAAAAATTTGAGCAACAAATACCACTGGGAAGGCCCCCAGATGGAGGAGGCCGGACGGGGGTTCCTGTCCGGAAATTCCGGACAGGAATATTTGTGTATATACAGGAATATTCCTGTCCGGAATTTCCGGACAGGAACCCCCGTCCGGCCTCCTCCATTTGGGGGCCTTCCCGGAGGTATTTTTTGCTCAACTTTTTTGTGTATGTTCCTCATCAAGTCTAGTTCATCCATATCAAATTTCAGCAAAAAATTCAATCGAGAAGATCGTCAAATGATTTTAGCAAGTTAACTGGTCCGGAATATGTATTTTCCGGACCAGTTAATTCGAAAAAATCATTTGATAACCTTCCCGATTTAAATTTTTGCTGAAATTTGGTATGGATGAACTAGACTTGATGAGAAACATACACAAAACATTTGAGCAAAAAATACCACTGGGAAGGCCCCCAAAAGGAGGAGGCCGGACGGCACTCCGGTCAGGAAATTCCTGACCGGAAGATTACTCTCTCTCTCTCTCTCTCTCTATATATATATATATATATATATATATATATGGAAAAACTTACGGTAAGGTATACCTTACCGGAGCCGCCGTGCGGCCTCCACGTTTTGAGGGCCTTCCCGGTGTAATTTTTCGATGAATTTTTTTGAGCATGTTCTTCATCAAGTCTAGTACATCCATACCAAATTTCAGCAAAAAAAATCAATCGGGAAGGCAGTCATACGATTTTTGGAAGATAACTGCGTTTTATATGTACATAAAGGGTGTAGTTATCTTCCAAAAATCATTTGACTGCCTTCACGATTGAAATTTTTGCTGAAATTTGGTATGGATGTACTAGACTTGATGAAGAACATGCTCTAAAAATTTCATCGAAAAATTCCACCGGGGATGCCCTCAAAACGTTGAGGCCGCACGGCGGTTCCAGTAAGGTATACCTTACCGGAAGAGTACCCATAGATATATATATATATATATAGTAATCTTCCGGTCATGAAATTCCTGACCGGAGCGCCGTCCGGCCTCCTCCTTTTGGGGGCCTTCCCGGTGGTATGTTTTGCTCAAATTTTTTTGTATGTTCCTCATTAAGTCTAGTTCATCCATACCAAATTTCTGAAAAAATTCAATCGAGAAGGTCGTCAAATGATTTTTGCAAGTTAACTGGTCCGGAAAATACATATTCCGGACCAGTTAACTTGAAAAAATCATTTGATGATCTTCCCGATTGAATTTTTTGCTGCAATTTGGTATGGATGAACTAGAACTGATGAGGAACATACACAAAACATTTGAGCAAAAAATACCATCGGAAAGGCCCCTAAATGGAGGAGGCCGGACGGGGTTCCTTTCCGGAAATTCCGGACAGGAATAATCCTGTATATATATATATATATATATATATATAAATATATACATATACATATATATATATATATGTATATATATATATATGTATATATATAGATATATATATATATGTGTGTGTGTGTGTGTCTATATATATATATATATATATATATATATATATATATATATATATATATATATATATATATATATATATATATATATATATATATATATATATATATATATATATATATATATATATATATATATATATATATATATATAGACATCTTCATGTCAGGCCGGCCCGATGGGATGTATAAAGGGTGCAGTTATCTTTCAAAAATCATTTGACTGCCTTCCCGATTGAATTTTTTTCTGAAATTTGGTATGGATGTACTAGACTTGATGAAGAACATGCTCAAAAAAATTTCATCGAAAAATTTCACCGGGAAGGCCTTCAAAACGTGGAGGCCGCACGGCGGCTTCGATAAGGTATACCTTACCGGAAGATTTTCCTATATCTATCTAAAATCTTACTAAAATCTTATAAGCCCCAATGAAGGTAAGGGTACTTTAGGTATGAAAAATGTGTTGGTGTAATTATAAGCTAATGTATACTTGTACTTTGAGCAAAAATGATTGTACCTTAGTATGTATAGCATCTTTAATGTCTAATTACTCCTGCTTTTCCGTTAGCATTCCGTTAGTTAACATATTTTAAAGCTTTCAATACAGTTACTCCAAAACAAGCCACACACGTTTCATTTTTTACCTTGCTCTAATCCTTCCATAGTTCTTTTTTTGCTTAAGAAATACGAAGTATACTACTACGTACGCTTGTTAACATTAAAACAAGCTATTCCTTAATATCATATCATTATGTGATTTATGAGTATGGAACTATGGATGTCTTTATTTTCATTATTATTTGCCAAACAAGAAATATAAATTTGCTCAAATAATATTGAAATTGAATAAATGCTTGTTAAAGTGGCTGAATTGTTCGAATATATTGAATTATAGAAAGATTATATTTAAAAAATATTTTATTAATAGACTAAAAAAATTATATAGAAAATGGCTAAAATTATCATTTACAAGAATTCTAATCAATTGAGTCAGAAAAGTTGTCTAATCTTACTTATTTTGATTATTGCACAATTCAGTGTGAGAAATCAAAAGTTACGTGATTGATAAAAATATTGACCGATAAGGCTGATAAGATGAATAACGAGTTACCAAATGGGCTCTTAAGTATACCTCATTTGCTACTACCTAGGTTCCTCTAATATTAGTACACGAGAAAATTGTGTGGTTGACATGAAAACAAATTTATGTGATTGATAGTGAAAATGAAGTAACAATGGTTTTCAACTACACAACATTACCAAATTTGATACTCTCTCTGTCCCGAAAAGGTTGGCCAAAGTTGACTTTCACGTGGATTAATAAAGTACAAGCTGTGTGGTTGAAATGACAAATTTTTTTAGGACATCCAAAAAAGAAAATTTGGCCTTTACCTATTTTTCATATAACTTATTTCTTTGTTTTATTAATAAATAAATTTTAAATATATTTTTTCCCATTTATCAGCAGAATCAGCCAATACAACCATTTCAGCCAGAACTTCATAAATTTCAGCAGAATCAGCCGATTTTAGTGAGATTATCTTAACTGGACGCAGAGAGTACTAAATAATCATTACCAAAACTGTCACATGTTTATTTTACGTGCTTGGTAAAAATTTTGACCGATAAGACTGATAAGATGAATAATGAGTTACTAAATGGGCTCTTAAATATACCTCATTTGCTACTACCTAGGTTCCCCTAACATTAGTACAAGAGAAAGTGGTGTGGTTGACATGAAAAGCGAATTTATGTGATTGATAAAGTGAGAATGAAACAACAATGATTTTGAAACACACAACATTACCAAATTTGATATAAGACAATCTTAGAGTCGTTTGGTGACTCGGTTTTTCGGCTTATCAGGCTATCAGTCAACTTTATAACCAAACACGTAACTTTTGATTTCTCGCACTGAAATGTGTAATAATAAGAAAAAATAAGGTTGAAGTTACTTTTCAGGCTGTATTGTTCGAAGTTACTGTAGATAATCATTTTAGCTATTTTTCATATAACTTTTTCTTTATTTTATTAATAAATGTATTTGATATATAATTTTTTCATTTATCAGCAGAATCAGCCAACACCACCATTCAGCCAGAACTTCATGCATTTCAGCAGAATCAACCGATTTGAGTGTTATCAAACGGATTCGTAGTTTGATGACAAGAAAGAAAAGATGAGATTATCTTAACTGATGGAGGGAGTACTAAATAATCATTACCAAAATTGTTACATGTTTATTTTATATTAGTAATGTAAATATTTTGAACTTGTTTCTAGTCTCTATTTTGTCTTATCAGACTGATCAAATACTCCGATAACTTTTTATGGAATACGAGGTTTTTTAATTCACACGCTAAATTGGCTATTAAGGAGAGAAAGATTGGTGTTACTTTTTTGCTAAATTTGAATAAAAAGTCTATTGCAGCTAATTTTCCTAAAGTATATGCTTTTGTAATTCGGCACATTTAGAGAGTTTGCTCAGAATTTGATAAAATTAAACATTGTTCGATTCAATCAATTTAATATATTCTAGAGGTAAAGCGAGAAGGAAAAGAGGGTGAAAATATCGAAAAGAAGGGAGATGAATTCTTCTACAACGTGCAGGAGACGGGTTTACTTCTTACGTTTTATCGTTTTCTACTACATTTTCATAAGTCTATAAAGTTTATCTTTAAATTATATGTTTTGCTAAAATATAACCACTTCTCATCTTATAATAATATCATAATCCATGAGATTAATTTAGAAGATGAAATACAATACTACATATTAAAATAAGTAACATTACACTTCCCTTCTCTATATAGCCCCCACCCAGGAAGTTCTAAATAGAGAAGGGAAATGTAATATTACTTATTTTAATACGCAATATTATATTCCATCTTCAAAATTAACTCATGAATTATAATATTATTACTATGTATATGCCAAACAGAGTAAGCTTAGAGAATGGATTCTATGGTGTAGATACTTCAATGATAAAAAGTTAAAGACAATTTCTCAATTAAAAAGCTTTGTTTTCATCTTACACATATTGCGCTTAGAACTAAAGCAGCCGGCTATACTTTTTAATCTGTTAACAATTATGAACAATTTTCGTTAAAAAAAACAATTATGAACAACTCAATCATATATTTAGTTGGATGTAACTGTCGTTTAGTTTGTCTGTATAATTTCATAAATCACAATTACAATAAAACAACATTCGATATCATTTATCATGACAATTTCATATTGGGCATTTAGACTCGCGCAACGCGCGTCATAAAACTAGTGTGTGTGTGTGTGTGTGTATATATATATATATATATATATATATATATATATATATATATATATATATGAGTAATGATCCGGTCAGGAGTTCCTGACCGAAACCGCCGTCCGGACCGCGGCGTTTGGCCGCCTTCCCGGTGGCTTTTTTTGATGAAATTTTTATGACATGTTCTCCATCAAGTCTAGTCTATCCACAAAACAATTCAGCCAAAAACTCAATCGGGAAAGTCGTCAAATGATTTTTGCAAGTTAACTGGTCCGGAAAATATATATTCCGGACCAGTTAAATTGAAAAAATTATTTGACGACCTTCCCGATTGAGTTTTTGGGTGAATTGTTTTGTGGATAAACTAGACTTGATGGAGAACATGTCATAAAAATTTAAACAAAAAAAGCCACCGGGAAGGCGGCCAAACGCCGCGGTCCGGACGGCGGTTCCGGTCAGGAACTCCTGACCTGAACATTTGTGTGTGTGTGTGTGTGTGTGTGTGTGTGTGTGTGTGTGTGTGTGTGTATATATATATATATATATATATATAACTAGGTTCAAATGAGAAAATGATCCTAGGAGAGAAATGAAATGAATCTGGATCATTTGATTATATTATGTGAAATTGAATGTGCATTAGCTGAAACTGAAATGTGCAATAGAAGACGCCGAAATGTGCAACACAAAAGGTACGACATAGTAGAATTATGTAAAGCTGAATTGTACATTAGGTGAAACTGAAATATATATGCAGAATAAAAGCTACGATGTGGTGGCATTTTGTGTCTTTTTTTCGACACATTTCACTTTGTCGTAATGCACATTTGAGTTTTAACTTTTACTCGTAAATCTAAAGGTTAAGATTCATTCTCATTTCTCACATTAGATGCATTTCTCACATGCACTTTTCCCTCACCTTGATGCACTATTGCGTGTTTATGTTTCATTTTTCGCGGTGGCAGAAAACTTCGATTTATTTACGAAATTGTCACCGCGTTTTTTTATCAAATTTAATGTGCATTGTTGGCTCATTTTGAACCATTAGATGTGGAAATGAATGCACAAGATTTATTCTCACTCATATAGAGTGGCGTTCATGTCCAGCCGGCCTGTCCGGACGAGGCCATTTGGGGGACCTTCTCGATGAAATGTTTTGATGAATTTTTCTAAGCATGTTGTTCATTAAGTCTAGTTTACCCATACCAAATTGCAGATAAAAATTCAACCGAGAAGACAGTCAAATAAATTATCTAAGAACACTGCGCAATTAATATATATATATATATATATATATATATATATATATATATATATATATATATATATAAACATCTACCTTCCACAGTAGAGAAGCTACTTTCCTGAATCAAATATAGAACCAAAGTAAAAAGATTGGTTCAGTTTCGATTCGGTTTTACACTCCAAAATTTGGAACCACGGTTTGATTAGTTAGGTTTGTTTCGATTCAGTTTCGGTTTTTTCGGGTTTTTACCAAAAAATATTATTTGATTTAAAATTGATATAATACTTTGAGGGATCAAACATATTACATAAAGAATGCAAGCACAATAAATAAAAATAAAAATAAATAAATAAATATGTCTTGAATTATATGAGTATGGGAGAGATAAAAGTATATATATTATTAATTTCAATTGTTTGTGACTAGTTCAAAAAAGTTCATGATACATACGTTCTATGTGATTTAGTTGAAATGAATATTTATTGTTTCATCAATATGAATTCTTTAAGTTAAACAAAAATAAAAGTCAATTAATACTAATAACTAGTAAAAATATATTATCATCATTCAGTATAGCTACATTATTACATGCAATGAATGTGTGAATGAATTTATAAACTAAACTAAACTAAAGTAAACATAACACAAACATTATTTCTCTAGTACAAAAAAATCAAAGGTCATTAATGATATTAGGATTAGTTAGGATTAATGCTTAACAATTGATAAATAAATTTTATATTTTAATTAGTTCGGTGTGTTCGGTTCGATTCGGTTTTGAAGGGTAAAAACCAAAACCGAACCAAACAACTACGGTTCGGTTTTTTACATTCGGTTTCGGTTTGTTAGCGGTTCGATTTTATTTCGCTACGGTTCGGTATAATTTGATTCGGTTTTTCGTTTTCGATTTTTCGGACCCAGCCCTAATTATGATTAGAGGGGTGGATATATTGCAAGTAATTATGCAGATAGATAAGAAACCACCTAGAGGGATTTAAAAAAAAAACAGAAATTGCTCTAAATAGGAGTAAAAACGTTTTGAAATTCCAAAATAGGACTATCATGTTTTTTATTCCCTGAATAGCAGTAATCTGCCAAGTTTGGAAAAAAATGCCATGTTTAAAGCCTAGTAATGCCAAACTTGGCAAAAATTTACTCCGATTCACGGAATAAAAAAACATGATAGTCCTATTTTGGATTTTCAAAACCTTTTTACTCCCATTTAGGGAATTCTCTAAAAAACACCTAGAGGGGTGGATATATTGTGAAATAATGGCACAAATATTACCTCTCAACTTTCATTAGATAAAAATATGAAATAATGGCACCAATATTACCTCTCAACTTTCATTAGATAAAAATATGACCCAAATTCTATTTCCCCAAAAAGTGACCTAACGAGACCTTCTGTATTCCCTTGCGTCGAACGACCTTCACGCTCATAGACAGAGCAATTCCCCAGGAGCAGAACACCATCGCCAATCATCTCTTCAGGCCATCGCCCGTCGCCGACCGTATCCCCAAGCTGTCGCCGTTGCCCTACACGGTGAGAGCCGTCTCCTCCCTGGTTCATCGATCAATTTCTCCTCTCTACTGCATCGATCAATCTCCTCCCTGCTCCTATTGATCTTCTCTCGTCCGTCCTTGTGCATAACAGCCATACAAAATCATCACTCTGTCTCCGTCGTCCAGGTGCAACATCGATGAGGTTCGATGTATTCTTCACTGAATTTGGATCTAGGCATTTTCTTCGCCGATTGGGGTCGTTTCCTTATGCGTCGCCGATTTTGGGCGACGGTTGTGACTTGTGAGGCTACGGTCCCACTGTGTGCGGCGGTGCGTTTAAAATTGGGCCATGGTAGCTAGGGTTGGGAACTTGTGGCGGTGGGGGTGAGTTGGACGGCGGCTGGAAGGGGGCTTGGGAGGATGGGGAGGGGTCTGGGGGCTAGGGCAGTGGGGGTGGGGGTAAGTTGGGCGGCGGCTAGAAGGGGCCGCGGAGTGGTGACAGGAGTTGCTGACGTTGACCGGGAGTGGAGGTCCGGTGGCTGGTGGTTTCCGGCAGCGGCGGATAACAGTGGAGGTGTCATATTTACTGAGGGAAGTGTGTCACTATGGTGGCGTCACTGCGGCGGCGGCACTATGATTTGCGGCGGCAAGGACACCAGCGATGGCGGCACAGTGACATGTTTCAAGTGCCAGTGACAACCGAAAGTGACCCGAAGACCATTAGTGACATTCAAAAGTGACATAAAAATTTGACAGTGGCATGAAAATATGACAGTGACATAATGTTTTCCAAATATATGAATCTATAGTGACAGGACAGTGGTTATAGTGATACGGGCGGTGGCTACAGTGACACGAGCGGTGGCCACAGTGACATGAGCGGTGATTATAGTGACACGGGTAGTGGCTACAGTGACACGGGCGGTGGTCGCAGTGACACGGGCGGTGGCTACAGTGACACGGGCGGTGGTTGTAGTGACATGGATGGTGGCTGTAGTTACAAAAAAACGAAACACGCAGTGACATAAAATTTTTACAGTTACATCGTGTTTTCTAATTGCACATATATGACCTTTTTGATCACTTTTTTGCCTTTTTTGCCTTTTTTTAAAAGTGATCACTTTTTGGGTAATTGGTTCGGAATTAGTAATATCCAAGTAAAAAACCCATGTATTGCAAGTGATTATCACAGTAGGCGAGTATATGCGGTTCTTCCTATTATAATCGATGCAATTTAATACGAGTAAACCAACAAATCTGAATCCAATTTCCTATTCGTAATTGGATGAGTTAGACTCCAACTTTATATTTACGTGATTACGTCTCCAATTTGAGAAGGCAAAACCATGTTCATGTGTATGAATGAATGCATCTGGGAACATGTTTTTGAATAGACACACAGTGGACTTGAAAATTGTGCACACTGCAAGAGATTGATCACCTAGTGTACAAACACAACTAGCATGAATTTGTCACTGATCACATTTTAAACCAAAATGTTCCTCAAGTATGTGCTTTGAAGTTCTTCCAAATCCCATTTCCACTTGTTTCATATCCCTGAGTTTCAAAGCTTCCCGTTTCACCAACTCTATCCTCTCATGAAGTGCTTTGAGCAGCGGCTCCAAGTCGGTGAATGTTGAGTGGTGCAAGAGTTGAGACCTCTCCTTGTCTATTTGTTCATATAGATTTATAATGCAGTTCCTTTGTGCAAAGAGCCTTTCCTCAGCAATGTTGTACTCCAACTCCTGTGACTTCCTCAATGACTGTAGAGCTTGATCAATCTCATTATCAAGTTTAAGTGATTCAACTCGGTGGTCAAAATTTGAAGACACCATTCCGGGTGGTGCAGTTCTGTTGTTTTCTTGCTCTTTGTCTTCATAGTTGGCTAACTCATGTAAACTGTTTCTATTGTTATGAGGTAAACTCTCTTGCATCAACAAGGAAACTAGTACAAAACCATGTATCAAAGAAAAAAAAACATTATAAAAATGTTGATATGACATTATAGTAACTCATGCCATCACATTGTAGCAAAGTTTGGGAATGTGTGAATTTCAGGCCCTAGGGAAGAGTAAATGATACCTGAAACATATTTATACAAATTAGTCTATTTACTAATCTTTACAGCCATACCATCCTTACTAGATGCTTGTGACAATTTAGCAATACTATCCTTACTTTGTCTTGTTGCGGCAATTAGACATACCAGAACTCCATATATATACTTGTGACAGTTCATATAAGGGAAATTACCCTAAACATGGCTAAAAACGTTTGTATATTCCAAAATAGGACTATCATGTTTTTATTCCCAAAATAGGACTAATTACTGTAATGTTTGGGCAGTACCTGACTTTAAACATGGCAGTATTTTCCAAACTTGGCAATAATTACTCTCATTTTGGGAATAAAAACATAGCAGTTCTATTTCGGAATTTTCAAATTTTTTTACTCCTAATTCGGGATTTTTTCCTTCATATAATGCAAAACTTTGGGACAACAATAAAAATTATTCCCCTCCAGGCTCAAACCCAATTTAATTGACTTATTAGAAAAGTATGCACATATTAATGAATATTACAAAAAAAAACATTTATATCCCTATATAAGTTTTAAATTAAATGCTTTATATATCTTTTCAAGGAAAAATAACATTTAAATATTTAATATGGAAAAAGTCAATAGGGAAAATTCAGGACATTATTACAAAATATGCATTGAATTCCTAAAATGGAAATCATGCTAATATGACAAATAATTTAGAACAGGAGAGTACTTTTCTTTCTCCATCACTTGTGCATTTATTCACACAACAATATTACAAGTTTTATTTGGAAAAAATAAATAAATAGGATAAAGTAACACCAAAAAGCATCTAAAAACAGGTTGGTAAAAATTACCAGTCACTTCATATGCTTCCTTACTCCACACATCTCTGAAGTCAAATCCGATCTTAAGCTGGTTACAATATCATATATAAAGATTATTCATAGCCCTTAAAAGCAGCAAATGTAAGTTCCACAGCACAAACTAACATTGATTTAATTTCCACTGAGCCATACCTTTGCTGCTGCTGATTCAATATGTTTTAGTAATTGCTTTGCAGTCATTTTCTGTGAGCCACGCAGCATACAAATGGCAAGGCTCAACATCTTATCAATCTCATCCTGTGAATCAATGGATTCAATGGTTTCACAAGTATGAAGAAGATTCATGACATGCAAAACTAGATCCGTCTTTGAATCACAGCGTCGACAAAAATACTCTGCATCCAGGCCTATGCTTCCTCCTACAGTTCCAGCCACATAAGCTCTAAGAGCACATTCTATGTGGGCAATGTGTCCACAAATATAGCCATCTTGGACGTTCTTTTTACACTTGATGTAACTATAACCACCAACTCCAGTGTTGATGGTCTTGCAACAAAGAATACAGCAACATTCTCGGCAAAATCTGGATTCACTGCAGCAAATGTCACAAAACATGCCTTCCATCGGAAGAGGATCAGCACCTTCTAATAAACTGCTGCACATAGTGTTACCGGCCTTGCAACCATCACGTTCTAAATGAGACATAGGCCCTTCACTTTCTGTTCTTCAACACAGAAAGAAACAAACTCCTTAATCCTGATCATACATCTAAACTACACCAAATAGTAACATCTTCTGAAAACTTCTACCAGTCAAACTCATAACCATATAGTCTCATTGGTAAAAAAAAAAAAAAGTCTAATAAATGAATTATATCTTCCTAAGAGAATATATATAAAAAATTAAATTGATTACATATTTGTAAAGGCATTCATTAAGTCTTGGAAGTAGATATCATAAGAATGTTTAGGAACAACCATGAAAATTATGCTATAATTATGCTATGAACCTCGGCACCCCGCACTCCTGGTCCAATCTTGTAATATAGACACCACTGTGTGTCAATTTAACTTTCAACTTTTGATATTGATAAAAGCAAAAATATACCACCCACCCAGAATAAAAAAAGTCACGAGGGTTTGTACAATTCTACCAACAAGATGTTCTTTTAAAAGTGACTATAACTCCTTGTTGAGAGCCATGCATTGACATAGAGAGGCATGTAAGAAAACACAAACATGGAATATGAAAAAATACGACAATGCGAAAGCAGAAGAATATGACATATAATGGGGAAAGAGGATGAGGTCATTATATATTAAAGAAGCCTCAATGCTCTAATAGTCTAATGTCTTCTTAACACCTCAATTCATGTTGTGTTCAGTCTCCCTCAGCTTCCTTTTAACTTCTTTATAAATCTACATTTTTCTAATAATCCACTCTCTGTTTTTTATAATCCACTCTATATTAGCACTTACCTCTTGACAATAGAGATGGTTATACTAGCAAAAACAATGCTTCCATTGAATAGTTTCAAAACTTATTATCATAATTTAAGTAAGTGTTTATATAAGGATAATTTGTTGCCTCTTCTCTATATCCCTTGAAAAATAATGATTTATTGTCATTGAGTGTGAGTTAACCTCTATTGCTGGATCAATTGGCTATTTGGGTATGTGATTAGAAAATGTGCTATGGTCTGAAAACGAGTAAATGGTCAGATTGGTCCTCGAAATTCCTTACTGTCCTTACTGTCCGACCGTCGCCATTTGGGGCGGTTCCCGGTGGAATTTTTTGATGATTTTTTTTAACATCTAATTCATTAAGTCTAGTTTACTCATACCAAATTTCAGCTAAAACTTCAAACGGGAAGGCATTCAAATGAATTCTTGAAGATAACTGCGCTTTTAACGGCACAGTTATCTTCAAGAATTCATTTGAATGTCTTCCCGTTTGAAGTTTTAGCTGAAATTTGGTATGAGTAAACTAGACTTAATGAATAAGATGCTAAAAAAAATCATCAAAAAATTCCACCGGGAACAACCCCAAATGGCGATGGCCGGACAGAGTTTCCTATATAAGGACTTATTTGACCCTTTTTATGCAACTTCGAGGACCAATCTCACCCTTTACTTGTTTGAAAACAATGTGTTCTGAAAACATCCTTTTTGGTTTGAAAACCCATCATTTCAAAAACGCGTTTTGATTGACTGGTAGTAAATTAGCTTCACATGTGGTGATCGGGTTCAAAATAAACAAAGCACAGAACACTCAAATCAAGAAGCTTCAATTAGTGACATATATGATTTTAGTGTTTGAGTTCTAAAAATGCTGTGAATCATCTTACTTTAAATAACATTTTGGGAGCCAAAACATATAGACAAACACCGACACAGTATTACAAGGGTATATGAATTTCTGTTCTGAGCAGATTGAAAAAGTTCTTAACTCAAATTAGAAGCCTCCTATTATCCAGGATTAGGATTTATGCACCCCAAATAACGACATACTTCTTCCAATTCTTAACTGGAAATACAGCATGTTGCTTTGAATCTTTTCAGTAAAGCAGACATATCCAACTACAGGTAACTCACTTGACATTCTAACAAAACATTAAACCACTATTATAATCCGAACTGCGATACAATTTTAAAAAATTAGTCCTTTAACACTAACCTTTTAACATAAGCTGCTTTGAGGGAATCTTCCAGCAAAATGTGGCAAAGAATGCATTCACATCTGTGCCAGGAAACATTGCCCGGATAAATTGTTCAACTGACAGTTTACTAGCAAAGGTCCTCCTCTGTACAGGTTTCCCAACATGTGCAAGACTGCTTGGTGGATACAGGTACCTGTCCGCAAAGTATCCTGAAGATGCTATTCTTTTCCCCGCCTTCCAACGCCATATATCACCAGGATTAGGCCAATTTTCAGGAGCATATGGAAAGCCTTCACCTGATTCATTGGGAGACACAGGATACAGATAATGTCCATTTTCCTTATTTATAGGTGTATTTCTGTTACTGGCACCTGGTTTGTCGATATCCATGGACTCATTCATAGCTAAGATGCAGCAGAAATGTTCAACTGTATGCAAATATACAAAGAGATCGAATTTAGGAAGAAACGCGGTGCTCATATTTGAAATGGTGTTGTCCACAGGATATCAGTCAGGTGTGTCCCTTAGACCAGTAAGATTAACGCATAGACCAGTAACACACACGCATATAAGTAAAAACTGTTGAAATGTAGAAAAGAACGGTTGGAAAAAAGTAAAGAAACTGTTGAATACAGAAATATACTATCCCAGAATTTGGAAACAAGTCTTCCTACACAGTGCACACACAGGAGCTCCTGTGGCTACCCAACTCTGTTCGGTGTATCTGGCCATGGTTTGACAAAACCAAAAACAACATCTTGCTCAGAATGATGTAGTGAAACATCACCACAAGCAAAATGGAATCACCTTTTTGGCAACACTGACCGGTTGTTTACCGGAGGAAAGGGAGTGAAGAAAACAGGAAAACAACTTTCATGATATATGGTTCAAGCTTTCAAAGGTTTCTAGTAAGTTAGTGAAAGTAAAGGTTTGAGTTCATGCTAAATATGCTTGTGTGGGCACCACACGTTTAAGTTAGAATTCAACTTTGAAGTTGTTCCAGTCAAATTCAAGTAGAACACATAAAAATATGTAGGTTCATGTGAGAATATAATCTTAGGAGAGAAATAAGAATAAATATCCACCATGTGAGAATATAATCTTAGGAGAGAAATAAGAATTAATATCCACCATTAGATCAACCCATTAATGGAGATGATCTCGTATTGGATGTGAGGATGATTTTGTGATTTCATCGTTTTTAACTTTTCCCACCGTGCATAGCATCCTAAAATTTCTCCCCATTTCTTGGTTACATTTAATTAACTTCCTTTACGGTTATAACTCTCCTGCCTTATATTATTTCTCTATTTCACATTAATGCTTTTTTTGGGAGGTTACTTCATTAACTTCCTTTTTGTTTTTCGTTTCTACATTTTCTTTTACGTTTATGACATTAATCCCACCTGCATATTTAGTATATCCTAACTTCGTTTTTCTTATTATTTTTAAAATTGAAAATTTCATGTTTAATTTATTACAATGCATACATACTAGTGCACTATAAATTTGGTTCGATGCACTTTTTAAAAAAACTAGAGCACTCAAAGTCGTGGAAAACTATACCACACATGTTGCACTCTGAATTAGTTAGGGATGCAATTATTTCTTCAATTTTTAAATTGCACTTTTACTTATTAAAAGTGCACACATATATACAGTGTTAATGCACTTCTCAATTGTTACTTCACACTTGTAAAAAACTCGACGTGTACCATTTTAACTTAAAATCTATATAATATAATAAAGCAAACCTTTGATGAACTCTTTAGAGGAATTATTGACATGTGGCAATGGTCTTTGTATGAAAAAGTGACATGTGGCAAGACAATAAATTCAAGAAAAAACTATTCAACTTCCAAAACTCTACTTTTATGTATTCCAATATTATATACATATGTATTTAAATCATTGGTATACTGAAATTTTATAACTATTATATTGTACTACCTCTGTCCCACTAAGATTGGGACATGAGGTGATGACACGATTATTAAGAAAAATGAGTTTATATGGTTGTCGTTGAATTGCTGAAATAAAAATTAAGAAAGAATGATTTAATACCACACAAACTTTGGCTAATTTTGTACTTCGTATGAGAAAGTGTTAGAGGGACGGATCGAAAGGAAAAGACAAGAGAATCTCAGCGGGACGGAAGGAGTATCTATAAAAAAACACTCAGTGTAGAAATGACGCTATTTACATCTTTTGAGTAAACATTTGAATAATTATTATAATATAGAAATAATAGTTCAACAAGGGTTGTAAAATAACAAGTATATTTCAAAATAATTTTGGTAGTAAACCATCAATATTGAAGACAAAAAAAGTAAAAAAAATAGATGTTTATAATTTGTGTTACTCACCCGTGCGAATTGACCCACGAAACTGGTCACTTCATTGGATAAAAAACGACAACTCTTACCCAGTTTGAAATGGGATGCAATAGACCAAGCTAGCCTGGAGACTTTGACTCCTTTCGACAGCTCTATACACAGTTGAGTGAATTTTCTTTTAAACCGTGATTGATGAATTCACATACAATTCATTTCACTTGCAATTTTTATAAAAACTTTAAGTGCATATTTTGCCGTGCAGTGCACGGGTACATATACTAGTTATATCTATAACTCAGATATCATTTATTTTTTATTTACTAAAGACCATGAATTTCAAAGAGGTCAAATGTGAGAAAGGGATTTTGGTTAGAACGACATATACTTAAATAACTCTATAAAGTGCATTTCAAATTTACTTGGGTGCATAAACTTTGATCAGTAATGCATAATTAGTATTTCAATATCACCATATTCCAATTATAATAAATTACACTTTTAATTATAATTATTGCACATAACAACAATTTTAGATCATTCATGCAGCTAAAATCCTACAACATTTATTGTACTAGAAACATTATTTCATGCACTAGAATTTGGCACACTTTCTTTTAACACATATCCACTCTTGACACATTAATATTGCACTTTATAAAAACTGATAAGTATAAATAACAATCATGTTGTAACATACCTAATTGTAAATACATACGTGAATATATAAATTTAATTAAAATTGCTCTCTTAACACATTATTTAATGCACTTGATGTTATCTGTTTCTCCAAAATGCATACACGTGTCTAATATAATAGAGGAATGCTTCTAAATTTAAAATAATGATTTACACTTTTCAATTTATTGGATAATGCAATATCATGATTGCGCCTTTCAATTTTGGCGGTGGTGGAATGATAGGAATTTTGGTTTTAGGCTCTATGCTGATGGATAATTAAAGCATTATCAATTTACAAAAAGACCTCCGCAATAAATGTTGATTGGATGATACGTCTTCACTTTTAATGTTTCCTTATAAACACTTGATTATTAAGTCATACGAGCATTTTCTATAGCCATCCAATTGAATGAATGAAAGGCTAGATTTCATTCTTATTTCTCTCCTAAGACACCATTCTCACCTGAACCATGCCTTATATATATATATATAATAGAAATACTAGTTTTAGAAACATTTTAGTTTCTCACCATTGTCATGTTTAAGCCCATTGTTTTCTCGAAATCCAATGTACAGTTAGAAAATGCAGTAGCCTTTAAAATTAATTAAACGACAGACTTCTATGTAATAACAAATGCATCTCAAATAAAAGTATAGATATTCTAATACAGTTTATATGTATCATCATATAAAAATTTTAAAATGAAAAAAACAAGGGCTACAATTCTACTTGGTACAAGGTTTCATGTTTTACCAACCTTTCTTAACCTGAAGACTTTAATTTGGACAATATGAACCCACTATTTTAACATTAACTTAGAAATTTTGGATAGTCAATGTCAGCTTTTAGGGTAATTGATCCCCACCCTTGTTCATATTCTCTTCACCTTTATCTTCAAAGAGCATAATGACCATTAATCCCCAAAAAAGGCCACGGATGGTGGCCATAATCCATCCAGATTGAAAAGAGATTAATGGATACCTTCATCATCAAATAAGATATTTGATGGAGAAAAAACAGATAAATGACTGAAACACCCTCCAAGTAGATTAATGAATGATGGCCAGCAAGTATGTTATTTTTTCTAATGGCATTGCTGAAATTTCTTAGGATTGATAGTCACAAGAATATCCAGAATTGCTGCTCCAACGTAAACTTAAATATATTAATATAGCATCAGAACAGCCCTATGTATTTGAAACAGCAGAACTTCTTAACATTGAATTTAACGAAACCAGATATAATGATTTGGCGTATTTAATGGTCCACAAATTCAAGATGCTAACGGATAACACAAATATATGGATCTTTTAAAAGAACCAAATGCAAAAAGGTATCTAATGTCTAACCCCCTATCAAAATTACTCATATTGTATTTACATAAATTAAGAAATGTTCAAGCTTTCAGGCTCATTTTATTCTCATGCTAGGAAATGGGATTTTATGGAACCACACCTCTACTCTTAAACTAAAAATCCAATCCCCTGAACCATTAATCTAGCATCCATAGCTGTTAACTAATATGAATTACTCCCGTATATGCTTGTATGGAAGAACTCATACAAGCATTAAAGGTTGATTTCAACTATTGCATTAAAGGTTGATTTCAGAGAAATAAATTATAACCATGCCTCACTACCCTATCATTCATGGCACTCTATTCAGAATAATCAGTTTCATAGCTGCTTGAAGGAATGAACCAAGCATAATCAACTAAATATAATGTGTTTTTCACTTTTTCCCTTTGCTACTAAAAAAGATGTTTTGCCTCTTCACCCTCATCATCCCCTTAGTCCCACCCAACTATGTTGAAGTCGGTGTCATAACATTTAGTGCCAATCGTGGTAGTGAGATAGTGACCTGGATCGTATGACCTAAGGTCTAAAAATGTGAAAACGATCATGATCACTAGAGAATTGCTTTAGGAATGGTACTTGAGTAAGGCCATATTGAGACCACTCCAAAGTCGTCATGACCGAAACACTTGACAGAAAAAATGAAGAAACACATATTAAGGTATCTAAATGAAGAAAAACTTGACAGCATTACCTATCCTTAATGAGTCGTTAAAAGGAGTCATTGAGAATTAAGATGGACAAATAAGAATAAAATGGAACAAGGCATTATATTAATTGATAAAACAGCACATGTGAAAGAAAAAATCACCCAGTGTAACTTATTGCGAGTCGTGGGAGTGTTAACATGTGAGGACAAGTCTACGACCATTGATCTTTATGATATACTAGAAATTACTCCCTTTTCTAAATTAGCTACTCAAATTAATATTTCAAGAATATGGATGATAAGTAGGATCTTACTGTCCTTAGTCCTATTCCAGAATATGACCCAGTCGACCCCAGACATCCAAAGTAGAATCTTGACACAATTTTTTTTGTGTCAAGTACCGGGGACGGAGCCACACTCTCTATCTGTCAGATTGTGATTATAGTCCAATTTACATCCTCTCATCGTGCCGCCGGATCGGTGTTGGGGGCCCGGATGGGGTGTCATCCTTTTTTTGACACAATTTTTTTTGGTGTCAACTCATTGTGAGAATTTAGCTTTAGTTGCCACTTAAACATCTCTTACCCAACTTTTTTCTAAAATTCTTCTACTTTAGGAATATAGGAGTTAGTACTACCTAGTTTGAATTTCATTTAGTTTTTGTGTTCACATCCAATGTCATCTTTGCTATCATCATCATTACCCCAGCACCGCAAAGGCTTTCCACCTACGATGGGGTAGGGGGTCAGATGTACGCAGCCTTACCATGTACAAGTACAGAGACTGTTTCCGGATGACCCATCCTGAAAATCGTGTAAAAAATTGCATGGACTGACCGCAGCTTATAAGAAAAAAGTAAAGACAGTTTAGTGAGACATTTGCTTTATTCCATCACATTCCCAAACCAAAAAAATAGTGTCTTTGGTTCCATTGCAAATAATGGAAAGCAATGTCACCTTTGCTATAAACACAAGCAAAGTAAGCTCATCATAAGTCGAAATTAAGGGTACCTTCCTAGCCATTTTCAAGCCACAACAACTTGGGCTAAAGCAGTCTAAAGTCTAAACCCGCAATAGTGCACAGAAACAAAGAAATGTGCGTGCATGTACGATACAGAGAGGTTTAAGTGAGATGAGGTGTGTGGACATACGCTGCAAAACGATAGCGAGTAGCAGTTGGAAGTTGAATATCCGGATGTAGAAACCCTACACCACCGTAGCATGCGGCGGCGCAAAAGGCCTACAGGCGATTTCTTGCGACCAAATTTCTGAAATAAATTTACGCTAATTGCATTGATAACCATCGAATTTCAAAGTTCAAGTTGCATTTCTGCAATGCTGCTTGTAGTCCAAGTTGCCGTTGGTATTACCAGTAATATTCTGTTGCATCAGACCTCATAATCGATATCCAGGAAGATCAGATTAGTCCAATTCTGGCTCAGCATTAGTATTAATTTCATAATTAAATATTGTGATTCTATTTCTATATACGGTTTTATATATCCAAATATTACTATACAAAATGAAATTTCGTGTCAAATGTATCAATGGTACAACTATGGGTAATGTTAGGGTTTGATACCTTTAACTCATAAATGAATCAAAACGGTACCTTAACTATACATAAATGTTTCAAATTAAGATTTTATTCAAATTTGAGGTAAAAAAATCACACGTGGTGACCAAAATTCTATGTGTAAGTGCAGTTCACCTTATTTTTGTCCATATGCTGTGGCGTATCCAGGGTGGGGGCAGGGGGCAGCTGCGCCCACTCAACCCCCACCCAACCCCCATATATATATATTTAAAAATTAAAATGTAGATATAATTGTGTGTTGAGCAAAGATATCTTATACTTTAATTACGCAAATTGTAAGTAAATGGTGATGTGGTATAGTGGCAAAGGAGGGCATGCGTTTGTATTCTTTCGTGAGGTTTGGGGGATCGATGCCCCATTACCCCTTCCACCCTCTTTGTTTTCACACTTTTGATTTTTACCTTATTCCTTATTTAAAGTTTTAATAATCACATTCCAAACCTTCCTCCACCTTTTATTTAAAACTTTAATTTTTATCTTCCTTGTTTTCTTTTTAAAGTTTTAATCACATTTAAAATGACTTAACATATACACTCACTTTTAGGGTTAATCTATACTTCATTACATTTTTTGAGATAAACTATATTTCAATACATTTGACACAATATAAATTCATTGTTAGATACAATTTTGCATCCACAATTTACATTAATTCTAAATACGTACATACACTACATGGCCTTATTCAAATGATTTTTATTAACATAACATCAAAAATTAAAAAATTTATGTCAAATTTATTAAGCATGATTTCATGTTTTTTCACTGACCGATTAGTTTTATTTATAATGAAGTTTGTACTTTTATAAAAAAAAACATGAAGTTTGTACTATTTTTCTTAATGTGTTTAGCTACTTGTGACATGTGTGAAATACTCCATAATATATACTCCCTTTGTCTTGTAAAATTCTTTCTGGTTTGACTTGGATCGGAGTTTAAGAAAGTGAGAGTCAAGTAGAAATATATGATTGTGCTTGAGTAAGAAAAATGTAAATCAATGTTAGCATCACAAAACTTTCCAAAAAGGGAAATAGAAAGATTTTTTCGGACAACAAGATAAGTTTGAAGAATTTTACGAGACTGAGGAAGTAGTATGAACTCGCCCCCACTCGCCACTGTTCATTTGATCGCTTTGAATAATTTTTTTACCACATTTTGAATAAAATATTAACTTGAAACATTTATGTATAGTTATGGTACTGATTTGATTCATTTAAGAGTTAAGGTACCAAACCGTAACAATACCAATAGTTAAGGTACCATTTATGCATTTGACTCTGAAATTCCTAATAAATAAATGCTTTCCAAAAAAATGGTGTAAAATTTCAATATAGAAATATTAATTTTATTTTCAAAATAGGTGTCGTAAAATAATGTGGACTATTATTAGTTATATTATTGACATTAATATCTTAAGTGTGACGGTAATTACTCGAAAAAACATTGTACTCAAATATCCCCACAACCTTAATATAGTCTGTGAGGAATCTAAATGATAGGAATATTTGAACGGTGAGGATTAAGTTGAATGTGTTCGAGTAAATGATAAATGATATGAGTATCATGTTTTTTATTTTCTGAATAGGAGTAAATTTCTGCCAAGTTTGACATTACAAGGCTTTAAACATGACATTTTTTTCCAAACATGGCAGATTACTCTTATTCAAGAAATAAAAAACATGATACTCCTATTTTGGAATTTCAAAACGTTTTTACTCCTATTTAGGACAATTTATGTATTAAATTCACATCCCGCTCATTTGAAGACATGTGGACCGGTTTAATACCCTTGTGATATGCAATACCCAAAATACCCTTGAGCGGAGCCCGCTATATAAAGGGGGGCATCATGAAAGATAGATGAATTATCAATCTGGAACCTGACAGATAAAATGTATCGATATAGGACCTGAATGATTGAAAATCATCAATCTAAGACCTAAGTTGTTGTGAATTTTATAATTTTTGTATTTTAAGTTTTAAATATCATTTAATTTTACTAAACTAGTAAACTTTTGTGAAGAAAAAATCATTGAAAGTTAGCCACAGAATTATTTAGAAATTAAATAAATGTAAACCTATGGAATTTTAGGTCCGATTAATAGTTTTAACCATTTGAGCCCTATGCGGACATACTTCATCTTTCAGATCTTGGGTTGATCATTATCTTTTAAGTCCTGAATAGATAAAAATTCCTTGTCAAAAATAAGTGTGGCATATTAAGAATTTCTTTTATGATTTGTTCAAAAAAGAATTTCTTTTATGATAAACATAATATTGGAGTTTACATGTTTTATATCTGCCATAAAGTCTGATATTAAGGTTTAACTTTATTTTATGTCAAAGAGCCACCATCTAGGCTAGCCTAGGCTTGTTTAGTGGCGGTTTCGGCCGCGGCACCGGGGGTTCGAAGTTTGGATTTTGCTTTCGGATTGTTTGGATTTTGCTTTCGGATTGTTTGGACTTTTTGTGAGATCGGAATTCAGCGATGTCGACTCGGGATGCAGCAGCAAGGGATTCAGCGAGTCCATTGGTTCGCCTCGGTTTTGCAACAGCTAGGGATCTGCTGCTCCATCAACGAGTCCACTTGGAGGTCCCTTGTTCGGCGGCAACCCTTGTTCTTGGAAGGAGGAAGATGATGAGTGCAGGTACATGGAATTGCAGAGGACTTGGTAATCTGGCTACAACTCAATGCCTGACGGATCAACACAAACGTTTGACTATGGAGGCGGCTGAGCGGCGGGCACATCCCCCTCCTGAACCGCCGCCATGGAGTGCAAGCAAGTCTAGGGTGATCGTGTGGTTTGGCAGGCTCGGACAGAGGATCTACTTTATCTGTTTTATTTTCTCCTTTAGTGATTATTTATTTTGTTGTGTGCTTTCTTTTGGTTTTGATATTCCTGTTTGTAAGACGTTGATTTTGGATGTGGGGGATGACATGAATACGGTAACCATTTTTGGCTTTAGGTTTCCCACTTATGGATCAACAAATTATATTGCTTCTCAGGAGGTGATTAATTCCGAGTTTGGTTCGCCGGATAACGGTTGTCAGATTTCTTTTTGACATTTGACCCATACTCTGAATTATCTGTTATCAATATAAGCCGAATTCTTCCAAACAAAAATGTTTTATATCTGTCATTGATGTCGCGTGATGGATTCAGAACGAGAGTTTTCGATTGAGTCATTGAGATGATAGGCATGGTAGGCTGGCCGGGGATTGGCAAATGTAAAATCCCATTTTTTTAATTAAGTGTTGTAACTTTTTTATTTCTACTCTAAATTTTACAAAAATATATCAAAATTAATACGAGTAACTTTTTATGATTTTTCTATGATACTAAATTACTAATATTTCATATATAAAATTTGATTTATTTGTTGAAGTTTCAACTGTAGAAAGTTTTGAGACACATATTTTTCCTAAATAAATTCAAGTTCTAAAATTAATATCTCATTGTTAACATAACTTTTTTTTACATGTTTCAATTATTATAAAAGTGAGATATAAATTTTAGCACTTGAATCTATTTAAGAAAAACGTTGAATCCGATAACCTCCTACAGTTGAAACTTCAATTTTTCTAAACTTTATACATAATATATGCAATATTTGTATCATACTACGTATGAAAGATCATAAAAAGTTATAAATTTTGATATTTTTTTTTGTAAAACTAGAGTATAAATAAATAAGTTATGACACTTCATAAAATGATATTTTATATTTGTCAAATAACCCCACACATTTTCGCTAGGCATGGCAACCCCAACACCTGATTTTTGCATTGGGAGCCTCTGTCTAGCTTTAGAGCAAGGTAAAGTGTCTTCTTCTTCACAGTCATCCGATCAAAAGTTCAACAACCGAAGAAGATTTTAGGGTCCATTCTTTCGCTGATCTCGAAGCCTTCTTAGTTGTTGTCCGATGCGCAAGAGACTTTGCCATACCGCAAAGGATCTGATCCCTTTCTTCGTACCCACATTTGAATTACCGTGTTTGTGCTTGTCACGCAAAAAAAAATCTGTATTTTGGGAATTTCCTCTGCGTGATGCCACCAGTGACATTATTGCTCTACGTGTCAGTTTCATTGATGCGGTGACTTTTTGGAAATTTTCTAAACAAAAGGTGTAGAGAAGCTACGCAGGCTAGGTGATCAGAGAATACAGTTCAACATTTAATTTTGGAGTTACTCCCTCTGTCTCATTTTACATGTCCCATTTTGGGTTGTCCCAAAATAAGTGTCACATTTCTCTTTTGAAAAAAATATGTGGTCCACAACATTTCACTTTATTATATTCAAAGTTCAACCACAATCTTTATCTTTTCAACCACTATTAATAATTGTGCCAATATCAAGAGACATAAAATGGGCTTAAACTTGTACATTGTTGTTAAAATCTCATACCTTACTTTTAACTTGGCTTGTTTACCCTTGATGTGCCGTCAATTATCCTACTTCCGTTAGTGAACATCGGGCTTAAACTCCTTCACCGTTTTTCGGAATATGTAGAATTACTTGGTGACGGAACGAATATGTTAAATTAAACATCGGGCTTAAACTCCTTTCACCGTTTTTCTTCTGGGTGTTTGGAATTGCTTCTGCTTCTGCTTATTTTTTTAAAGCAGAAGCAGAATCAGTTTTCAGAAGCTGGTCACCCCTATCTTCTAAAAAAATGATTCTATGAGCAAATTTGAGCACCAGAATCACTCCTGCACTTTCACCCAAACACTTCAGCTTCTGCTTCTCCTTCAGGGAGCAGAAGCAGTTTTAAGAATCAGATCCAAACACCCCTTAATTGACTTCGTGACATGTTGGCAGTTGGCATCATGGTTTTCAAGGACATCTATGGAAAGAGATGTTCCTACTGGCTTTGAAAGGAAACTAATCGGGCCGCCAGCATTATCATTCTGATATGAAATGGATCTTTGAAAGGAAAAAAGCGATATTGAAAAATACGTAGTGTATTACTAAAAGTCTACAACACTACGTCACTACATCGTAGTATGAGTTTACACTTTACATAGCTGAACATATACAAGTACATAGGTTGCACTGTTGCAGGAAGTAATACTACAAGTCTACAACACTACATCGTACAAGAGAGAGTGTACAAATAATAGGAATTATGTACAAATAAAAGGAAAAATATAGGTAGACCTTGAGTAGCGATCTTGTCAGGCCGGCCTGACAGGATTCGTCGTCCGGTCGAGGGCGTTTGGGGACCTTTCCAGTGGAATTTTTTGATGAAATTTTTGAGCATGTTCTTCATTAAGTCTAGTTCATTCATACCAAATTTTAGCTAAAAATTCAATCGGGAAGACAGTCAAAAGAATTCCCTACGAAAACTGTGATGTTTATATATATATATATAAAGCACAGTTTTCGTATGTAATTTTTTTGACTGACTTCCCAATTTAATTTTTAGCTGAAATTTGGTATGGATAAACTAGACTTGATGAATGACATGCTCAAAAAAAATCATCAAAAAATTTTACCGAGAAGGTCCCCAAATGGCCTCAGTCTGACGGCGGTTTCCGTCAGACCGTCCTGATACGATCTGCCTTCAGTAGACCTTAATATGTACTTTGTATAATATGAATTGCTTCAAATAGGACTTTAACGTAACATATATAGATAAAGTGCACAAATAAGACTATTTATGTTTTATTCCCAAAATATAACTTATTTGATCCTATTACAAATATAGAACTTATAGAACTTCTCCAGTTAAGAATTAATGAATAAAAAATCCATTTTAGAATGAAAACCGTGATAGTTTTATTTGTGCATTTTGTCTATGTTTTAGTCCCGTTTAAAGAATTTTCTCTACGTATAACCGCGGCGTGACGACATAACTGGAATAGAACCAAAGAAAATGAGTGCACCAAGCAATCAGTACAAATGGAGAATGATTGGTCCCAACGGTGCAAGAAGAACAATAAACAGTGAAATGTGGTTAATAGGAGGAGCGTCATCTGGCGTCAAATCAGGCCTGAAACCCGGCGGGGGGCTTGAAGTTCCAAAGCCAGAGTTGATATCTGTTGGAGAAGTTGATGGCGGTAGTGTAGTCCGACCTCTTGTGGATACACTATCCTCTTTTGGTGGCGGCGACACTGAAATTGCATACCAAAGTCACAATTTTGAAACAATTAGGCAATATTTGGTTTGACAAGCCGAAAAGATATTGGGTCAAACACACGAATAGAGTGTTTTGAAGACTTTTCAATAATAGCAAAGCTAGAAGCCATAATCAGGCCTTAATCTGTTATGCATTTGAAAACTTGAAATCTGTGACATCTTCGCAAGGAGAAAAGAAAAACATAAATTAAATTTACCTGCAGAAGTAGGTGATGTTGTTGGACTAAAACCCGCAGGTCCTGGAGAGATTTATTTCAGAAAAAAACATATTAATGGTAAATAAATAACGATCCTGATTCTAGCTGCTTAGTTTGTACTACTTCGTATAGATCACAGAGTATTATGTTTTGGCAGTAGTAATACCTGAAGCTGGAAGGGGAGCTGCAGAGGCTACATTTCAGTCATGAAAAAATCGGATATAGTTAAGTCAGTATTAGTATTCGACAAATTGCAAAAACCATTAAAAACATATCATTATTATTCAACAAATTGCGAAAAACATACCTAACACACAAGATAGATCAATATAGCTACAATCAATATAGCTACATTATTATAAGCAAATACATAACACACAAATAACTTTCTAGCACAATAAAATCAAAGATTATTGATGATATTAGGATTAATGTTTCATGATTAGCAAATAAAATTTCATACATTAGTTAGTTCGATTTATTCGGTTCGACTCAATTTTGAAGGGTAAAAATCAAAACCGAACCAAATAAAAATGGTTCGGCTTTTACATTTGATTTCGATTTTTTAGTAATTCGGTTTAGTTTGATTATGGTTCGATTTATTTTAATTCTGCTTTCTGTTTTCTGTTTTTCGAACTCCGCCCTAACTAAGACTAAATTGCTACTCCTCTGTCCCATGTCTCGTTTTCCTTTTTGGGATGTCCTGAAAAAATCGTCTTGTTTCCTATTTTGGCAATAATGTGTTGTTTATATCAATTCACCTTTTTATACTCAAATACAATCACAATTTAAATCTTTTCAACCACTTTCTTAAAACACGTGTTAATGCAAACAAGACAATTATTTCGGATCTAAAAGTATAATACTCAGGATGTTTTTACTTGGATTGCAATCTGTCCCAGACCAGATCAGACCAGACTTGGATAGTTATACAAATACAAAAAAATCAGACCAGACTAGACAAGTTCAGACCAGACCAGCAAATTATAGCCCAAGTAAAAACATCCTCACTACATGAAGTCATATTCTTTCGTGCGTTGAATTGTGTAATAAGCGGAAAAAGTAAGGTTGGAGTTACTTTTCTGACCGTATTGGTTGAAATTACTGTAGATGATCATTTTAGCTATTTTTACATACAATTTTTTCTTTATTTTAATAATAAAATATATTTCAATTTTTTTTTTAAATCAGCAGAATCAAACAATGCAGCCACTTCAGCCAGAACTTCATAAATTTCAGCAGAATCAACCATCAGCCGATTTTCGTGCTACAAACGGGCTCTTATTTTACTCATTTACACGGAGTATGTAATTATTTGGAAGACAAATGGTGGCGTAGACATATTTAAAACTACCTTTGCACTGGAGAGGCACACCGCTGCTATTGCAAGCTTTAGGAAGGGAAATGGCAAGGGCTGCTGGATTGGAAGAAGGAACGCGGAAAGGAACGGATCCTGTGACTATAAGGCAAAGGCAATCGGTGGCGTTGCTGGTGAGATACTTGAGGGACTGGCAACACGCTGCTTTTGACGCCGGAGATGGTGAGCCGCCGCCGCCGCCGGCGGTACTTGAAATTAGGGAGCTTAAGCAAGGGATGAAGCTCTGGAGAATTGACGAGCTGCACGGCGTTCTTATTTGGGCGTCAATTGGCAGCGCAAAGAGAAGAAGAACGCCAATGATAATAACCGATTCTGCTGGAATCATAAAGCATTTCAAAGTATTATAAGATGATATTATCCTCCCCATTTTTGTTTTGTTTTCGATCAAATTAATGGCGCAATTCTGCAGGAACTCAATAAATAATAGTGCATATATGTAGTTTTTGAATGGCGGAGGTCGGTCTATAGTTAGATTTAGAGGCTCAGCTACCTTACCAAAACCAGAACACCTCGTGTAATTAAGGCAGTTAGTGTAGGTGATCGACCTTCGTTTGGGTCTCAATTCTTCATTCTCCTGTATGTGTATATGAACGTGTACAACTTTGCGTAATGGTTGAGTGTCTTAATTTTAAAATAGTCAACCATGCCCACTATAGTCTTTACACATTGTGTTGTACATGTTGGTTTGCACATCTCAAAATCCTTCTCATAATATAGTCACTCTTACACAGAAGATAAAATGTCAAAAAAGATGTATATAACAGACAAACATTTGATTTATGTACATCTGAAATCTGAATATAGACATCTGTGCAAATTACACATGAGTGCTAAAAACAATGTGAGTGATGCAAAAACCAATGAATACATAGTGGCGGCATTAGTTGGTAGCGTGAACATATGAGAGGTCTTTCAAATGAATTTGTTCAAACAAAAATGATTTTTCTATAACCTAACTTAACAAATAATAATTCTCCGTAACTTTCGATAAAATCGATGTCTACAAAAAATGTAAGTAAAACGTGTATGAAGATCATTTTTCTTAAATAGTTGTAGCGTGGTTTAAAACAATTTTTTTTAAATAAAAGCTGTAGTTTTGTTTAACCTCTAAATGAGAACATTCCACTTTTGGTTAGACGTGCATTAGGCCGTTTTTACTATGATGTTTACCTTTCATTTTCATGGTTAATCTCATTAGATTTTTGGTCATTTATTATAATCCATTCTAACTACCCCTGTCAATTTCTAAACAATTATCGGTAGTTTTTAGGTGAATAAGTACGCTTAATTGACCAAAAATAGCAAAGAATCATAGCCATGCACCAAACTCCTCACATATTTTATTTCTATTTTCTTTCCCTCCATTTTCAATATGTCAAAGGACCCTTAGTTTTTTTTTTTTGAAATAGTCAAGGACCCTTAGTTAACAATAACTTTATCCCAATTCATGTTGGACTCTAAGAGGCTGTTTGGCAGCACTGTTTTTCCGCTTATCAAGCTTATCAGCCAACTTTTTCACCAAACACGTAACTTTTACTTTCGCGCGCTGAGTTGTGTAATAAGCAGAAAAAGTAAGGTTGGAGTTACTTTTCTGGCTGTTTTGGCGGAAGTCACTGTAGATGACCATTTTAGCTATTTTTACATATAATTTTTTCTTTATTTTATTAATAAAATATATTTTAAAAATAATTGTTTCTTAAATCAGCAGAATCAGCCAATACAGCCACTTCAGCCAGAACTTCAGGAATTTCAGCAGAATCAGCCAAAACAGCTGATTTCCGTGCTACCAAACGGACTCTAATTGTGGCCCAATTGCTCTATTTCTCTCAGTTATCCAAAAACTGCCAATTACTCACCAGAAAACCTTATCTGGTCATCCCCTCCATCCTACACCAAACATATCTCACCAAACCCTCACAGCACAATTTCACAGTCCCACCCACAAAACAATGACAACACTCCACTCAGCAACCACACCCTACTTCACCTGCACACCCCCAAGAAGGCAGGTCAGCCTCCCTGCAATCCAGCTGAACAACCTGTGGCTCCGGCCGGGCAGAAACTTATCCTGCATCGCCAAGGCTTACAAAGTTGTAGTTGAACATGGGGGCAAAACAAGTGAGCTAGAGATTGAACCGTATGAGAGTATTCTATCAAAGGCATTGGACTCTGGCTTGTCAGTGCCACATGACTGCAAACTGGGGGTGTGTATGACTTGCCCGGCTAGGCTCCTCAGTGGAACAGTGGATCAGAGTGAAGGAATGCTTAGTGACGATGTTGTGGAGAGTGGGTATGCTTTGCTCTGTGCATCTTATCCCAGATCGGATTGCCGTATTAGAATCATACCTGAAGAAGAGCTCTTGTCTCTGCAGCTTGCAACTGCCAATCACTAAAACCCCTTTCTTTCTTTCTTTCTTTCTTTTGTAACATACTTGTGGATTAATTTGATTATTATATAACAACTACATTTGTTATGATTAAGGTTTGGATGCATACATGATACATGTGCAGTTTTACTGCTTATATTGTTATGATTGGCAAATTCTTGTACGGCTCAGGGTGAGGCTGTTTACTTCTCAGTTATTGGAGGACAGTAACTTAATCATAACCATGCGTATAAGCGTATTTACTACTTCATTCGAAATAAGTAGTTGATAAAGTATACCTTTCAGATTCAGCCGTGGATTGGGGGTAAAAAGAAAGAAACCATAGAATACATGTGTGTCAATAAGTGAGACTTATTGAGAATGCAATCTGAAAATGGCCTTAAGTTTGTCACTTTGTTGGTTATCCAAACAAATATCTTAATATCGATATGTACTTCAATCCAGACATGATTCAACGGGAAGAAGCAAATGATCCCCAAGTAGAAAGCACTGAGGTACTGCCATTTGTTATACATTTACAAGATGTGTACTCCCAGAAAACATGAATGTTAATAACCCCACAAAAGGGATGGTTTAATATGAATTTTGTTTAAGAAGAACTCAGTGCTTCAGTAAAGAAAGAAACCTACATTGCTTTCTAATTCATGGTTCATTAAGCAGAACACAGTCCTTGGGTAAAAAGAAACACACATTTCTAATTAACACTTCAGTTCATATTTTGCCCCAACCCCTGCCCACCAGTCTTATTTGTGCTTCATGACTACATCAAGTCAAGAGATTCCATGGATCTCTAATCATTCCCATAACAGAAAACTGAATTCTCCTTTATGACACAGGCCAAATACAATTACGAACCACATTAGTATCATATTCTCTGCTTTGACAGGTAGAAAAAATTGATTGGTACCGAAGACATAACACAAATTGTTAGCACCACAAGCATCATCTAAACTCCACATTAGTATGATATTGCCCGATATGAGCCAAGTCTGTGAATGACTTGGGATTGAGCCCCTCTCTCTTTCCATTAGAGTGAGATCAAAGCTCAATTTACATCCTCCCAGCTAGCGATCCGGTCGGTGTTGGGGGGCCCTCAGGGATGGGGTGTCATTTTGTTTTTTTACTTAGTGTACTTTAATTTCAGTTAGGAAACCTTGCCTAAAGCAATCCAAGCTAGAGTAGCACCACAAAGATTTTTTTTCACTATGAAATTAAAAGAGTGAGCAGTTGTGGCAGGCATGAGAAGATAGTGTTCGTATGTATGCTGAGTGATGTTACTCTGCAATTAAATTTGAATCAATACTTTGTTGGAATGTGTTTGTTAAATTCCTCAATGAAGTATCTCATGCTAAAATTCTTACATGGCTGAACTTGGTTTTATCACATTTTGATGTTAAAAACTTTCACGTTTAGTTTAGAATAGGAGATTATGTTAAATAACGACAAGAGTTGAGGATGATACTGGAGGCTGGACTCAAGATTTTTCTACCACCATCTGTTATAATTTTATGCTATTGTGTGGTTTCTATAGAGAATGAAATAGTGTATTGAATTCTATATGTGCCAGTACATCATTTACAGTTGTATTTATAGAGAAAGGAAAGTAACAGCAAGTCCTAAATATATGGCACTATCCAACACTATGACACTATCACTACTATTCACACTATCCCAGGAAATAAGGGTTGAACATTTCAAAAATAACAAACTATTCTATCAGAAGGAATATATCAGGTTGTTAGTTCCTTTAAGTTGTGTATATTTTATGCAGTATAAAATCCTAAAATCAATTTTTGTAGATTTTGGCATATATTCATAGAATGGACAGTGAAGCTTCAACGGCTGATAAAGATGGAGCTGCTCATGTGGTCTCCAGTTCCAGAAAAAAACAAAAGGCTGAGGAGAAATGGAAATGCGAAAAAGCTTCTAAAAGAATCCACAAGGTCGAGAGGGAGAAACAGAAACGTGATAATATGAACACTATTCTCAGATCTAGTTAAAGTTTTGAGCCATCTGGTCATGATTATGGGAAGGCTTGCATGTTAAGAGAAACCATACGATTGATGTGTGGGGTGGGGGGGCTAATTGCAAAGATCGATTCTCTCAGAAAGGAGAACACTGCTCTCACTTCAGAATCTCACTATATATGAGCATCGAGAAGGATGAGCTTAAAGAAGAGAAACATGCACTTGAAGGTCACATTGAGAGCTTACGGGCTGAAATAGATGAGAGAATGCATTCCAGAACACCAATATTCATTACTACCACCAAGCCCCTGATATCACTTCTTTGCAGATGACTGACTATCTTACAACAAGTTCTACAGGTCTGGTTTTGATTGTTCCATTACTTAATGATAACAGCGGGGCTGAGAGGGAAGAAGCAGCGCATAATCTCCCATCCAATGTGAGTAGGCCCCGCCCTCGGTACCCGTCTTCCTCTGATTCATGGCCTTCACATGTGCTAAACAGACATCCCGGGACAACTGATAATTCTTAGCCCAATTAAGCAGTGGAACCATGAAGTTTTCTAAGGAAATAATTGTCTCATATAATCATATGACACCTCTTGATGTTCAAAACGATGCACATTTTCAAGACTGCAGAGTAATCTGTTTGAAATAGCGTCTGAATGTTCTGAAAAGGCTGCAGCTGACATGGAAATTAAACCGGAGCTTTCACAGAAAAGCTTATCTGCTTCATACAAAGATGCAGTTTGATGAGGCAATCTGAACTTCTGAAGAAGTTGAATGTTTCAATTTTATCAATGCTTATCATTAAATATATGAATGGTTTACTTGACTAATATTCAGGTCCAGCCAGGCCGGACCACTCCCCCGTCCGGCCTCCTCCATTTGGGGGTCTTCCCGGTGGTATTTTTTGCTCAAATTTTTTGTGTAGGTTCCTCATCAAGTCTAGTTCATCCATACCAAATTTCAGCCAAAAATTCATCTGCCCGATATATATATATATATATATATATATATATATATATATATATATATATATATATATATATATATATATAGGGGAAAGATCAAGTACAAAGTGTGCTTATTGTGCAAATATTTGTACGATGCACCTTGACGTTATTTGCATTGCATATTGAGGTTCAAAGTATTGCACATTATAAAGTCATAAAAATAATAGTTGCACATTAAGGTGCAACGAGTTGCACCCTAAAAAATTGAGTTTTATTACAAAAATGCCACCTTGCCTTTATGTCCTTTGGATCAACTCATCGGACAGTCAAGATGAGTTTGTACTTTGTAAATTAAGAAGGCTTTGTATTTGATCTCTATTATATATATATATATATATATATATATATATATATATATATATATATATATATATATATAGAGTTTGGATCAAATAAAAAGTACATCCTATGTGAAAAATAAGAACTAATCTTGGCCATTGATGTGAAAAAATGGATGGAAGAGATCAAATTTTAAGTTGGAAACGCGGTGGCATTTTTGTAATTATGAAGAACTTTTATTGAAAATTTTGTGACAAATGTGCATCAGAATAGTCAAAACGTGCATATGTAGAGCACAAAAGTGCAATACGGTACACAATAAAAAAATGCACAAGCTGGAAAATTTTGACAATCTTTTTTTACATGCACGAGTGCACTTTTAATCAGTTACTATCCACTTTATAGTATAAACGTTTGCACATTTTTTGAAATCATCTCTTGTGTTTAAAGTTCATCTAATCCATCCATTTTCAAGTGATGGAAGGCCAAGATTTGTTCTCACTTTTCATGGGAAGACTACTTTTCACTTGAACTCACCCCTATATATATATATATATATATATATATATATATATATATATATATATATGTATGTATGTATTCCCTTCATTCCATAAAATCCTTATCACTTACATTTTGGAATGTCTAAAAAATTCTTCTTACTTCCTTTTGGAAAGTGGAAACTAATAATCTCACTCTTCAGCGGTCTTCTTATAATAGTATCACCTAACTTCAATATAGGAATAATCCCACCTTTGTCCCCCATCTTCTGATCGGTTGATGACATGCTATTGCAGATTATTTTTTATTTATTTTTTTGCAAAACATTAAACCATAAATTTCACCTTTCATAAATCTTCTCCAAATTGTCCTATGTATCATTTTACAGTTTTCAACCTAAAAGTTTTGTCTTTTTATTTTTACCCCCTCGACTCTTTTATTCCCTTTTTTGTCTTCTTACTTTAATTCTTTTCTATGTTTATGTATTCCATTTTTTCCTTCTATTTCCTTCTTCCCATTTATTATTTCATTTTTGTATTTTTTTCAGATTACTTCCCTTCTTATAAAAGATCTTTTCTCACCCTACGTCCCTACGAATTTTTTACTTCACTTTCTTCTTACTTCGACTTATTTGCTTCATTTTTCTTTTTCTTGCCTTGATTTCACCACTAATATATAAATGAAGGTAATCTGAAAAAGAAAAAGAAAAATAAATAAAAGAATTATGATAAATAAAAACTATCCAAATAAAATTCTAAAAAAAACTCTTATGGTAAATGGATAAATGAATACACAAACAACGTATATATCAATCATCATTTACCGCAGTGCCGCAAAGGCTCCCACCTACGGTGGGGTAAGAGGGGGTCGGATGTACGCAGTCTTACCCTTGTACTAAAGCACAGAGAGACTGTTTCCGGATGATCCATAATGAAAATCGCGTCCAAAATTGCATGGACTGGCTGCTGCTTCGTAACAAAGAAGAGCAGACAGTTTGGTGAGCCATTTTGTTTTATTCCATCATATTCTCAAGCCAAAAAATAATGAATCTTTGGCTCCATTGCAAATGATGGAAGTACATAAACAACATAAATAAATGAAAATAAGAAAGAAGAAAAATAAATAAAAGAATTATGATGATAAAGAAAAAAGAGAGGACTTTTAGGAAGAAAAAAAATCACGTGTGGTACTGTTTTGAGAAATTTTTTAGAACGTGAGATTTATAGTTTAATTATTTGCAAAGAAAAAAGTAACCTGGAATAGTAGGCCATCAACCGGCTAGGATCGATGAAATTTAAAAACATGGAGTATAAAGGTAGGATTATTCCTGAGATACAGTTAAATGAGACTATTATAAGAAGACCATTAAAAGATGGAATTATTAGTTTCCATTTTCCATTTCCTTTTTTGGAAAGATTTGTGTGACTAACATTCATTTACCCTTTTTCATACTAAATGACAATCATACATTTTCACTTTATTACCATTCTCTTAAACTCTGATCCAAGTCAAACTGGGAAGAATTTTATGGAATAGAGGAAATATATCTTAAAGAAGTAACGTGGTGATCTGTCATATTATACGTTGTATCTTTTAGTCGATTATTAGTATAGGTTTTTTATAAAAGTTGTTGAGATGCAAGTGAGAGGTATTAGTAAATAAAAACTTCTAAAATTTCTCCAAGTCTTATTTCATTCTCAGTAGTTGCAATTGTTATAAAAATTCTTCCAAGTCTTGGTTCATTCTTAGCAACTATATAGAAGTCTGGAATGCTGCAGACGGTGATGTTTATTTGGTGCCTCATGTGGGTTCTAATTCCACAAAGTGCAATCACATATGAGGATAGCTAAGCTCATAGAATAAGGAAAGACAAAACCGCTAGAACGGTAGCAAAACACTGAAATATTGCCATTGAAGGCCTACATATGATGAAGAAGCATCATGATTCATGGAGAAGCTTGCCTAACTTAATATTATTTCACTTTCAAAGAGTGCTATGCTAATTTGTCAACGAGGTACGATTCTTGGGAATAAAATCAAAATTAATACAGAGTATTAAATTAGCAGACTAGTGACTATGTAGTCAGTTTGCTATCCCGTGCAGCACACAAGTGAAAAACTAGTCATTCACATAACAGAAAACTGAATTCTCCTTTATGACATAGGCCAAATACAATTATAAGCCACATTAGTATCATATTCTCTGCTTTGACAGGTAGAAAAAATTGATTGGTACCAAAGACATAACACAAATTGTTAGCACCACAAGCGTCATCTAAACTCCACATTAGTATGATATTGCCGGATCTGAGCCAAGTCTGCACATATTTGTTTTCTGACTGCTTCCAGAAGGCCTCATACAAATGGAGTTAGGCGCACACTTATATTTCAGATGATTCTCCCTTGTTTTTCTAATGCTGGACTAGGTTTCTACCCATCACAGATCTTGCTCCTCCTGTTGAATAGAGCTTCAATGGTTAATGCTATGCTTTTGGTGGGAGGAGGCGGCTTCTCTTGGGTTTTCTCTGCTTTAATTTCACCTTCACATCAATACCACCATCAATAATAGCCTGGAGTACAATCTGCAATTTCCCATCCAATCGTTCCCCCTTCCTGGGTGTATAAACCACATTATGGATATCATCTGCCAAGGCTCTTTGAGCCAGCACTTCCCCTACAGCGCTACAAGTAGCTCTATTCTTGGTTGATTTCAAGTCAAATTTCATGTCCTTGGATATAGAATGTGCTACAGCCACAACCTTGCTAGATGGACGGTGAATAATGCTGGCTCGTACAGACCCTTTAGATAAATAAATATCCAAACAAAACGGCATATGATAAGGCGCTGTAATCTGATTGAAAGTTAGAGTCCTTTTTGTCTTGGCGTCTCCAGAACCTTCCAAGTCATGAAGACGAGGAATCAAATGGCTTTTCTTTTCTGATTGTGGAGTCCTAGTCAATTCCAAGCTCTGTTCTTGCTTCTTATTTTCTTTCCCCTTCCTGTTTTCTTGCCACTTTTTCCTACATTCAGTGGTTCTCTCATTTCGAGAGGGTGCACTACATACCTTTTCCATGTTTCTTGCACTTTCTTTCTTATCACCTTTGTTTCTATTCCTACCATGGAAGTCAAACTTATGCTCTTCATATTCTTTGGAATCTTTATCAAGCTTATAAAATAAGTTTCCCCGGATCCTCATTTCCTCAATTTCATCAAAACCAGGGTCTTCCGTGTTTGGAGGCGCATATTTCGCCATTTCTTCCACATCCTCTTCCTCATTACCAGGAAAAGCCTTTGTCTTTGATCCCCTCTCTACATTTCCCCTCCATACATCTGCCAAGTCTGAGGACACTCTCCAAGTGTCACTATCCATAAGTTCTACTCTGCACTTTCCCAAGCGTGCAGGTCCATCAGAAAACAATGGTGAAGGAGAAAAACACCCATTGTTGAAAGTTACAAAAGGTTCTTTCTTATGGGTATTCTTAGCACATGAAGATTGGAATAGTCGAAGAGCAGTTCTTGAACAGAAAAAGCCAATCGTTGGGATGAAATCAAAGTGAGCGACAATGACGCACACCCTTCTCATAGACAGTGGCGGAACCAGAACTTTATTTGAGCGGGTGCTGAGAAAGACAAGAAATATATGATTTTTTTGTTGTACACGTCGGTGTACAAGTTTTGTACACGTCCCATAGTTGTATCATTGTATGTGTAAATAGGCAAATAATAAAAAAATAAAAAAAAATTGAAAATAAACACATATGATTATCTTAATTCGAAGTGTTAGAAAATTTCCTTGTTGATGTATAAAAAAAAGTGTTAGAAAATTTCATGTCTATATCTAAATAGCAAGATAACTACTCTGGGAAATAAATTCAATACGAGGTTGTTTCTCCTTTTTATTCTCTCCATAGAAGTGTTTGAAGACTGCCCAATCAGTATTAGGAATTTTAATATGCTTAAGCTAACAAATCATACAACAATAAACCCATAAAATAATTACATAATCCTGAATTTATATGTTGTAAGTACTAGTTATTTATTAGTTAATAAATACAGAGTATATATAACATTAATTGCAGCGCGCGCGCACACATATAAATAAATATATATCCTAATTCAAAAATAAAAAATAAAAAATTACAAGGTTGCCGAACATATAAGATCAAAGATTCAAAAAACCACTTATTACTTATACACCTAATTCACAACAACACATTCATAAATTGATTAATACAGAATTATAAAATCATTAAATTACATTAAGTAAAATAGTAAAAGAATAAAACTACAAAACTGATCGAAGGAAAATTACCATCACCGCAACCTCAAGAGATACAACAAATACACAAGTCAGTGAGTCACGGCTTATGGGGCTTCTGGCTTCTTCACCAAATGTGTAGGTAGATTAGGCGACGCCTCTTAAATCTTCACATTTTCAGGCCTGGAGATGAAATCACACCGGCCAAAGGTTTAATGGCGGAATTTCACAAGCTTTGATTGAGCCTCTTCGTTTTATGACTCCATAGTTATCGTATTAACTGTGTATTGTCGTTTACTCCATGTTGGGTGTCGTTTTATTTTAGTGTTTTTTTGTCTTGCAAACGGCACCGTTTAACTTAAACTACAAAAAAAATTAGAACAGAAAACAGGTTACATCGTGAGAAATAGGCTGTAACCTAAGGGTGGGCAAGTGGGCAACGGGTACAGGAATCGCAAGTAGGGCCGGGCAGGGGCGGAGCCAAGGGGGTCAGGATGGTCAGACGACCCCGTTGAAAGTTCAAGAATGTAGAGCTTTGAAATACTTTCGATTTGATATATTATGGGTCTCGTAACTCATTACGCGTAAAAAATTATGACTTCTGAAAAAATCAGCATCATCTTAATTTGAAATAAGCAAAATTTGATGTGTGACGTTAATTATATTCTTAAATTTAAAAATAAAACACCTTATTCAGTCATTAGTTGTGAGAACATTATGATACATTACATATATATCAATACATTAACCGAAAAATGGTCATTAAACTATCATTTATCTCAGCTGCATATGAAACATTTAACTCAAGTATTGTGTAATAACTATCCATCATTTTGATACAGTATACTTCGTATAATTTTATAAATTCCGACCCTCCTCACGCATTTTTCTGGCTCTGCCCCTGGGGCCGGGTAATATAGATTCGGGGTGGGTTACGGCCAGATCCCAATTTTAGAAAACCTAAACGGTTCGGGGTGAGTCCTTTAAAACTTAGGAACCGAACGGTACCTAAAATTTGGATAAACGAGTACCCGGACCGAACCATTTACAATATTATTTTAATAAACTCTATTATATTTAATATACTAACATACATAAGCTCTTTATGTTTTTGTGTCTAGACAAAGACTCTCAATTACATAAATTTTTAATCTATTAAAAAGAGTTTCAAAGTACATATAACTCTTCATCAATTCTCTATCCAAATGCATCAAGTTTTCTTTCTTTAATACTCCGTATTTTTTTTACTCAATGAAGTGTGACATATTCATTCAATTATCTTAATTTTACTTATATTTTGAGATTAAATAAGTTTTAAATTGTTTTCTATCAACAAATATGTATATTAACTAGTTGATTTCCTGACTTTATCGTTCTATCTTTTTAGTTTATGGATGATGATGTCTAGATATCTACAGATGAAATTTGATGTTATTTAATTTGGGTGATTGTGAACTATTTAATTTATAGATTTGTACTAAGATATTTTGTTAACTAACTTAGAATGTTGGTTTATATTTTTATTTTGAATTTTTATTATAGTATGGTGAAAATGGTCTACAGAATAATTTATAAAGTAAAGCACAAATTATAATCATAAACACACGTCATTGTTGTTGATAGTCATTTTCTACATACCTACTCTATCGTGAAATAAATATTATTGATAATACTTAAGGAAAAATACTCACGAATTAGATATTAAATATCATGAATTTAAGATTTTTAATTTAAAAAATTAAATATCATTTATTCTTATAAAACTAATAAACTTTTTACTGTAAAAAAACTTTTGTGAAGATAAAATCATCACAAATTAGTGACAAAGTTAATAAAAAATAAAATAAATAAAAATCTATAATTACTATGTATATTTTAGGTCTTAGATTGATTATTTTCAATTATTCAAGGCCTATATCGACATATTCTATCTTTTACGTCCCTTATAGATACTACACCGATCTTTTAGGTCATGGAATGATAAAATTCTCTTTTTTCTATGCTATACTTTAAAATATGTCATTGAGATTAGTTCGATCACCCGAATGAATTACATATAAGACTTTTATATTTATGATGAAGAAGTGTATAAAATTTTGAAAACACATTTGTAAACAACTTTCTTTGATGTATTACATGACTATTCCTCGTGAGTCTTCTCAATAATAGCTTATTCCACGACCGAGTAGCTAAGTAGAAAAAAATTATCAACAATAACTTATAATTATGATAATAAATTGTATTATACTTTAAATTTTAACTTTCTAAACAACTTTCATTGAATTTAAGAGTTGTACGTAGTACTACTATTAAATTTAATTTCACAAATATTAACGTAAAGGAACATATAGTGAGAATGATCAAAATTCAGGGGTAGGTAACTTATTTTTGAAAATGCAAGGTTGCATTAATAATTATGACATAATCTCAGGGGGCTAATAATGATTTTTCCAAGCAAAAACGCTGGAAAACTTGATTTTTGCACCCTAGTGCTAGAAAAATTTTCTTAAATTAAATAAAAGTGACGGGAAAATTGCCAAATTGATCCTCATAGTTTATCAAAAATGATTATTAAGTTCTCATATTTAGCCAACATAGCTGACTGGTGGGTGAGATGACCTGACTACTATTGCGACAGTAATAACGGGGGGGGGGGCATAATAACGTCATAAAAAAGTTAGAGACATTGTTGGTGTATACCTTTTTGTGTACACCTTTTGTACATTCTTTTATTTATGGGGATATTCACACACGAATTGCATGTATGCACCAACAAAAACTGGAGGGTGTGCAAAAGGTGTACACCAAAAGAGTGTACACCTAGTTTTTCCAAGAAGTTATGCCTTTTCTTTTTTAGAGTAGAGAAGTTAGGCTTTTCCGGTAGAGAGAAAAACATATACTACTCCGTAGGGTTGGACTCGGGTCAAGCCCAGGCCCGGTGGGTTGCAGTACTAATAAAGTGAAGCCTGCTACCGACCCAGTTTGATTCAGCACCGGCCCGATCCGGCCCAAACAATACTGGTTCCGGGTCGGGCCTACCATCTAATTTAAAAAAATTGAAAAAGCAGCTATTAGGCCTGGGCCCGATCAGTCCCAAAAAATCAAACCCGAAGCTCAATCCGTTCTACCCACGGTCCGGATCTTGGGTTGGTACTGGTATCGGAAACTGATCCCGAGCCGATACAAACAATAGCAATCTCGGGTCAGGCCGCTTGGGGCCACTCTATTCCTTTTGATGCACAATTTTTGACCAAAAACAGTAAAGGTATGTTTGCAAAAAAAATTAAAAAAATTATTTTCAACTTTTGGCTGAAAGAGCAGGAAGACTATTCTTCTAGTGAGACTTTTGTTTAAATTAAACACTTAAAAGCTAAAAGTTGAAATATGCTATTTACTTTTTCTATTACACAAAAAATACATATTACTTGAACACTTACACTACCAACTTAAACTTGTCAAAATCAATTTTTTCTCAAAACACTACCAATTTTATTATTAAGCACTTTTTCGAAAATCAATTTAAAAAGTGAATTTTTTAAAGCAAAAGCAATTGCAAACACTCCCAAAGTGTATAATAATTTTCACTTTATTTATTACTCGGTATACCCTTAAACATTCTTACGAAGAATATTAGAATATGCTTCAGAAGTTTCAATATAGAAAAATTGAGGAAGAAAAATAAGAATTGTACATTAATAATACAAAAGAGACATATTCAGGACCTTTTGATATGTCTTACACATAGCACCAGAGTGAGTATAAAAAACAAGCTTATGTGCAAGAAGTCAAACTATATACATACTACGTAATATTCTCTCGCACTCTGGATCCTGCGGTAGCACATAATTGTCTCTATACTCACATTACTTCCGTTCACTGAAAATCCCAACTGATTTTCGGAAAACTAACTTGTAAGTGCTATGACACCAAACAAATAAAAAGGTAGTCAAGGATGCATCTTCAAGAAATTCAGTTAGTCTGGCAAATAATATGTCACCTTGAAAAGCCTACCATAAGTCCCTTCCTGATTACTCCGAGGTCCGAGGTTAATATTTACTGTCACCTTGAAACGAAAGCACCGGCAAATAATTCTTTTTCCATCATTGTGTCTCTGTCTCTATCAGTCCGAGGTTCCTAACAAGAATCTTTGACATTCTCGCTTTCATAGCACTCACCATTGGATAAAGCCAAATCTTGATCACCTTCACCTGGAAAACTGCTCACACCATTAGCTCCTTTGGTATCAGTAGTCTTCTCAGAACATAGATGGTGTTCATTTGCACCATTATTTGTGACTGGTGTATTCAAATGTGAGGTGAGCTGTACAGTAGGTTCAGAGATTTCAGTAGGTTGTAAAGTCACTTTGCTAACTGCATCTTCAGTGCTACATTGGATGGAACGATAAGAAGAACAATGTCCGGGATCAGCGAAAACCTCTTTCCCACTGATGTAAGTGGGCATTGCAATGTCAGATGTCTCTAAACTGGAAATGGCATCACCCTTAGAAGCCTCTGGAACAGAACAAGCCTCACCTCGGTCTTCTTCATCTTTACTTTGAGATGATTCAGAACAAAGTTGTGAGATAGTCTGAACACTGATACCACACGCATCAGGATCTGATACTGATTTATCTGTCGATTTTTGTACCACTTGCGCAGAAGCTTCAACAAATACCTCACAGGATTCAATGAGACTGTGTGCTGAAGACGGGATACTTTTTCCAGGACTGTCCATTACAGCATTTTGCGTATCAAGTATACTATCATTTTCACCTTCTGTAGAGTGTCTTAAGTTGGCTGAAGATCCAGCAAACTCATTACTTACCTCAGATTTGAATGCTGTGATCTCTTTATTGAGAAAATTGATAGCAAGAGAACAATCTTGAGGACCAGTTTCAACCTTCGCGTGCATTTCACCAATACTTTGCAAACCAGTGTCATCACACTCATTTGCATCATACTTAGCAGAGCAAACCATTTCTGATGTTCCCATCGGTGCAGGTAATGCAGTAGGTTTTTCAAAATCAGCAGTCCTTAGACCTAAGCAAACAAGTCGAAATTACAAATCAAAGGCTGACAACCAGAGCATTAAATTACATTTTTTCCTCTAGGAGGAAATGAGTAAATAAATAAAAAGAACCTATGATCACCTTCTGATGCCCCTTGCTTTACAATCTGCTTCTGTAGCATATCTACCCCTGGAAATGCCAACACGTTGATAGATTTCATTTCCTGCTTGTGTGATTCCTCAAGCTGGTTGAAACCAAAAACTACAGTCCAGGTATGAATATGCTCGGATATAGCAGGAATAATCAGCTTCTTAACTTTTAAGTTGTGGAGGACCTGAACATAGCCGAGCATGAAAAAACATCAATACACATATCAGGGATTGAAAGGTAGGGGAGTGGAACTCTCGGGTTCAGTACAGTTTTTCCGGTTTTCGGTTCAGTCCAGTTTCAAACAGGTAGGGGGGAAGATTTGAATTAAAACCAAACTATGGTTGGTTTGGATTAACTACGTTTGAAAAAAAAAACATTACAAAACTAAAACCAAGTTGCATATGATTCAGTTTTGGTTCGGTCAAACCAAACAAAAATGTCAACCCCTAATTGAAACAATGGTGTAGGATGCCTTCTTCTGAACTTGATATTTATGATCTCTGACAGGTGATAGACTGATAGCATATGTAGTGCAACTAAATACAATGCATGAATTCACCGAGAAGGATATTCCTTTGATTCCTAGGGATGCAACAGCTTATTCAATGTTGTTTCAACTAACTTATCCTATATATAATACAGTAGTAATAAAGAAATTGTTGCCGTGTTGTGGCAGGACATGACTTAACATGACAGTATTTTCCAACCTTGACCATAACTACTCCTATTTAGGGAACAAAAAACATGACAGCCTTATTTTGGAATTTCAAAACATTTTTACTCCTATTTTAGGAATTTTCCGTAGTAATAATGTAATATAGTGAATCAAGTTACAAAATACAGAGCATGATATTATTAAGGTCGGAACATATTATTAGTTCATTAAAAATGCAACAGCTGAGATTCATGCATACCATCTCAATAGCAGATAATAGCCGCCGACACATCCCTTGACGCCTATAAATATGGCGTGTCCCAATAAATGGCATTTCTGCAAGTTGTATGCCATGGATCCTGATAAAACAGCAACGTATAATCCCCATTTACTAATGTTAATACATACAAAAAGTAAAGCTAACGCAGATCCTGTAACTCATGGGACATGTTTGATTAGAATTTATTTTTTTTATTAGTAAGTGCCAAAATGTACAGCTAACATGGGTGAATAAGAATCTGGCTAAGAAGTCTAGTCATTTTAGACATCGACAAGGAAAATGAACTAGTAAGGTAGACAAGGATGACGTAAGGCCTCCTTAAAGACATACAGAAATGCCACATCACCTAAATGCAGAAGTCAACTAGACAACTATACATTGACACAATGCTAGTTTCCAAAATTAAAAATGCGGTTAACAATAAATGTGGTAAAGAAAACTCATGAATTAGAGAAACCACCAAAACAAAACTCAGAGTGAATAAGAGAAATCAATAAAACTATGCCAAGTAGGGAGGCAATAGAATACTATCAAGTAAATCAGGACTTATACTTGGTATTCATTTGCATGGAGAAAGCATATGCTCAAGTTTCTAGAAATGCCCAACTGAAAGTGATGGAGAAGAAACGCATATGTGTGACATTTATTGAGGTAAAAAGTGGCAAGACTTAGTATCAGGCCCGAAAGGGATGAGGAAAGAAGACTTGGTCCATTCCAGATACGCGTAGGCCTCATTAAAATCAAATAATGCATAAGGGTAAGGGGTGTTTTCCCCACGCCTCAAGGCCCTCCACACCTTGGAGGCAAAAGCCTTTTAGTGCATGCTATTTGGTGATGTCCCTGTGACATTATTCTCGTGGATGAATTTTTAAACACGAATTATGAAGATCAACATTAAAGTCTAAACTAACTAAGATAAACATATCTAAGAGAGATTATATGGAATGTAGATTAAAATACCATAAGAAGGAAGGAAACCATTTCAGATTTTTGAGAGACGTTTTAAGTTGACTTGCACAGAGACAATTTAAAAATGATCTCAAGACAGTAGAGAGGTTGTTTTGAATTGCAAAAGGGAAAAAGACCTAATCTAACCAACAGAGAACAGCATACCTCAGTGATGCTGCACAAACAATCTCATCACCCCTTTCCAAGATTGCTGTGTAGAACCCAGAATAACTAAGACGGCTAAAATTTGACCTGCAGGAGCAAAGGGAAAAAAGATGGGAAAATGGAAACTAATAATCCATAGGGCTGGGACCGGTTCGATTCTTACTCAAAATGAGTGGAACCGTTATAAAAGTTTTAACTAATGAAATCGGTTCGGTTCCTAAATAAAAATTCAAGAACCGTTATGGAACCGAACCGGTAGTAAACGGTTCGGTTCTTCCTTTTACCGGTTCCTAGAATAATTTTTCTCATCTAAGAATTAACACATAATTTTAAACACGTCGAAAATTCAAAACACGAGTATTATAATTTTATTTGAAGCTCTAATCACTTCAAACATTGATGGAGTATATGGCCCGGGAACCCCTGACCCACATACTCCTACTAATCTATCACAAGCCCAACAAGCCCAAGGAGCTCAGGAGGCCCAAGATTCGGCGGCCCAAGTGTCAAGAAGCCCACAGTACACACAGGGGTGCCTTCAGCCTCCTTGGCCGAAGGCTCCAAAACTCACAGAACCGCCATGTTCGACCATGCGAAGCTCAAACATAACTAATGAACTTTGAACACTTAATAGAACAAAAGTGATTTAAATTTTCATGTAATAAATGAAACATTAAAAATCATTGTAGTGTCGGAGCGATGAAGGTTACTCGTCATCATAGTAGCAAGAATAGGACGCCTACTTCAAGTCGCTCAAAACATAAACAAAAAAAGACATTGAGTTTGCATGTATAGATATAAAAAAACATTATTACATTCTATTGATTCATAATAAATCTAATAATTAGAAATATCATGAAAATAGTAAAGTAAAATATGTGCAATCAACTACAAGTTATTTGGGTTATTTTATATTTATAAAATTTATGTGATGGAACAAAACTTGATTTGTAGAAAGGAGTTTAATGTAGTATATCAACCTCATGTACAATATTTATTACTTCTTTTCCGTTGATTAAATTAGAATTGTTAGTTAAATATCTTATATTGTTTTATTGTTGTTGTTGTTGTTGTGGTGGTTATTATTGCTATTATATTATTATTATTATTATTATTATTATTATTATTATTATTATTATTGTTACTACTACTAATATTATTTTATTTTTTATTTTTTTAATAACGGTTCCTTAACGGTTCCAAGCACATATTTTTTATAGGAACCGGGAACCGAACCGTTATAACCCGCTTCGGTTCGGTTCCTACAAATGAGGCATTAATTGTTAACGGTTCGGTTCCTAGATGTTGTTAACGGTTCGGTTCCAATCGGTTCTACGGTTCCCGGTTCCAAAATCTCACCCCTAATAATCCAACCTTTTAGCGGTCTTCTTTTAATAGTCCCACCTTTTCGTTATTCATGAATAATCCAACCTTTGCACCTCATCTTTATTCACTAGTCCCTGCCCGGTTGATGACCTGCTATTCCAAATTATTTTCTTCATTTTCATTTTCATTTACCCCAGTGCCGCAAAGGCTCCCACCTACGGTGGGGTAAGGGGGGGTCGGATGTACGCAGTCTTACCTCTGTACTAAAGCACAGAGAGACTGTTTCCAGATGACCCACAGTGAAAATCGCGTCCAAAATTGCATGGGCTGACTGCTACTTCATAACAAAGAAGCGCAGACAGTTTAGTGAGCCATTTTGCTTTATTCCATCATATTCTCAAGCCAAAAAATAATGAATCTCTGGCTCCATTGCAAATGATGGAAAGTTTCCAAGTTATTTTCTTATCTTTGAAAAATATTATCTTTGTGAAAGGTGGAATATATGGTATAATAGTTTGCAGAGATAAGAAAATAACTCGGAATAGCAGGTCATCAACCGGTCGGGGACCAATGAATGAAGATGAGGTGCAAAGGTTGGATTATTCATGAATAACGAAAAGGTCGGACTATTAAAAGAAGACCGCTAAAAGGTTGGATTATTAATTTCCATTTTCCCAAAAAAGATTCCAATAGTTAGTATTCAAAAGTAAAAACCAATTATGGAATCCACCAAAGTTCTGAGCCAAGAGTACTAAGCAATACAAAACACAAGACATCTAAAGATTGCTTTGCAGAGCTCACAAAGTACGTTGTGGGTAATGTCATATGCTTGAAAGCATAAACACACATTTATCAAGATGGCAATGGTCAAATAAGCCTTTCTACCTTTGCAAAAAGCACCTTACCTTGTACCGCAATAAGTGTAGGTGTGTCGCATAAACCAGCCAACTCATGGAAACAATGGATTAGGTCATTTGATCTAATCAACAAGTTCTTCCAGGTTCTTCTTATCTCCTTTATGTTACTTTGTAAATACTCACTATCTGTTCATTTTCTTTATTAATTTCTGCAACCTTCCTTTGGTGTTGACTCTGTTCACTTAATCTAAAATACCGATGTATATGATGTCAAGTTAAAGTCGGACAATCTTAATTTTTCCTCTCTTTATTTAAAGTTTTTTTTTCATCATTTCCAATGGAGGTAAAGACTCACTATTTTTTTGGCTTGGGAAAATGATGGAATAAAGCAAAATGGCTCATTAAACTGTCTGTGCTTATGTTTTATAAACCAGCAGTCAGTCCATGCAATTTTCGGCGCGATTTTCATCATGGGTCATCTGGAAACAGTCTCTTTGTGCTTTAGTACAGGGGGTAAGGCTGCGTACATCCGACCCCCACTTAACCCACCATAGGTGGAGGCCTTTACGGCACTGGGGTAATGTTGTTGTTTATTTAAAGTTTTGCAGGACCAAAGAGAAGATGAACAAATTTGAAGAACCTGATGAATGGTCTCAAATCTGGACCTAGAGATATGATTGTTGGGTTTTTGAAAGACATAATTGAACTGATTTGGTGATTTAAATAACGACCTAAGTCATATGGTGTCCTAGACTCCTAGCCCTTCCACACAAATCTTGAGCAAGTATACTATTTTTCAGTAGAAAAACTTTTTAGGGTGGAGTATAAGGAATTAACTCATTTAAGATTCATGATTCTTGTGTTTTCACTTCTTTGTTTGTTTATATCTCGCTCTCTGATGGATCTGAAGAAAATTACTCTTCTAAGTAATGAGGAGAATGTTCCACCGTCAAATAAGATTGTGAAGCATATCTGCTCCTTCCACAAAATTCATGATTAAGTATATAATTTTCCAGAAGTACTTTATGAAGTGGTGTGGTAGGATTCAATATCCATGTTTCTTGTGCTTCACTTTTTAAAATAATCCATCAGTTGAAATAATTCTCGTATTTCACTACTTTTTTGTTGGTGTCCAGCTTTCTGGTGGATCGATGCGTTTGAAGGAGTTGCACTAAAACGAGGAGGAGGTTCCTTTCTCAAAGAAAGAAGATTAATAAGAAAAAGAAATAAAAAATAAGTAAATCAGAAGCTGGGGAAGAAGATGATGGTGTCCACTTGGGAAAGAAGAACATGTGGACAATGTTAAAACACACGCAGGAATAACCTGGTGAAGAAGGTTATATTCAAGTCAAATTATCTAATTGATCAACATCCATGTTTCTTGTGTTTCATTTTCACTTTTGTTTGTTGGCGTCCGGTTCTTGGATGGAACAATGGGTTTGAAGGAAGCTTCAGTGTCGAAGTAACATGAAGAGGAGATTTTCTCTAGAAGGAAGAAGATAAACAAGAAAAAAGGGAAAGAAAGGGAAATGAAAGACGCCAGACTTAGGGAAGAATATGATACCCTCCACTTGGGAAAGATGAACATCTAGACACTGATAGAACAGTAGAACACAAGATCAGTGTTTATGAGTTGGCACTTCTATGTGACACTTGTTACTCCAGCACAAGGGTGTGTGTATCTGACTGATTGCAAAATAGAAAGCCTTATCTAGACCTTATTAAACTACTCCCTCCGTCCCGCTAAGATTGTCCCATTTACCTTTTCGGGAAGTCCTACTAAGATTGTCACATAACGTATTTGGTAAAGATTGTGTGGCTCTAAATCATTCTAACTTTATTCTTACTTTATCAATTTAATATCAACCTCACAAACCTACTTTTCTTAATAATTGTGCCACCTTCTCTCGTCCCAATCTTAGTGGGACGGAGGTAGTATGTCTTAACTAGCTGCAGTTATTAAAAAATATGTGCATAAAATTGCCTGAAACTTACCCACAGTTATAAAGGACATTATGGATTATATTGATACCACTTCTCCGGTCCACTATGGGCAAAAAACACTCATCCATGATAGACAGGGCGACAGCCAGCTTTGAGTTGCACTCTACTCTTTGAGAAAAGTCAAAATGTGAGGTGTCGGAATCTAAATTTGTTCGTTGGATGAGAGACCAAGAGAATCCTGCTTCTAATTCATGCTTTACTCCAACAATCTTCCACAATTGGTCATAGATCTACATAAGCAAGATAGCATTAGTTTCATTTTGCACACCTCCTTTTCCAAGGATCTTCTTGAAGCTATGATTCTGGTAGACTAAATTACAAGCTTGCAACTGAGTGTACCCATGACTAACGATGAAATCCCTGAACCCAAGTTGTTGCTTAGTTCTTATTTTTCATATAAAGAGAATGATAATGATCTCCAGAGTTTCATTTACTCCCTATAGATTTATTTTTGACTAACAATTCTAAAAGTATACAAAAGATGCAACCAAATTTGATTCTAAATCAGAAGCGTTTGATGAAACAGGTAATTACTAATGAGACTGTCCTTTTAATTTGACAATGCATACCAACTGCCAGCAAGTACAAGAACAATTCCTTAAGAATTAAGATGATGCACATTTCTGCCAAAGTAAAAAAATGTAATCTGAAAATACCTAGTAATCTGATATGCATCTAAATAGCAATACCTCTTGGCATGTCTGCCCACAAAAAGAAGTAAATGAAGTTTTGGTCTTCACAGGTAAAACCTTATTAGTCTTCAAATCTTGTCTGCATAATTTGTGATCTGTGAAGTATGTAGAATTTAGTAGACGGAAAACAGAGATTAAAGTAAAACTCGTAAAGAACAATCCTTAAACATTAAACCAAATTTCCCAACACGATATCATCTTACATTTTTTCTCACAGAGGATGCACAAGTGAAGATCAGTGGTACCAACATTGTCTTCCACCGGACTTTCATCAGCAATACCACAAAATTTGCAAACACAATAAGGACAGTGCCAATCACCATGAGGAAGCATCTACAAGGAGCAGAAGGCAGTCATCACAAAAATGCTACAAAACCAATAGTACTCCATTCCAAATTGTAAGATGTACTTGCATTTCGCAAGGTGTTTGAGAAAACATGAGAGATGTGATTGTTTTTTACATAAGCTCCTTTCCAAATTGTAAGATATACTTGCATTTGGCATTGTTTGTGATTGTGATTGTTTTCCACAATTATTCTTTTTGAAACTTTTTGAAAAAGAAGAAAAATGAAAAAACCCGCAAAACAGATGCATTAAATTATGACGATTGAAAAGATAGCTATGTTTAAATTACTCCTTATTATAGTAGACATTAATTTGGAAAAGTATCACCAAACATGGTTTGTATGTTTACAGTTTACACAACTACACCCCAGCTCTGTGAAAACAGTCGGGTTTTGAGGTGCGTCTCGAGGCGATTTTTCCAAAACTATATCTCACAGTAAATTATGAACAGAGTTTGTATTACTTACTGTCTCACACTCTCACAGTAAATAAAAAACAGAATCCTGCCTCATAAATCGCCTAGAGACGCACCTTGAACCCCCAGCTCTGTAAGTTAGTAGATTTTTGAAAACATAGCTATCTTTTCCAGAGGCGATTTGAAAACCGTCGGGTTTTGAGGTGCGTCTCGAGGCGATTTTTGAGGCGGGATTCTGTTTTTTATTTACTGTGAGACAGTAAGTAATAAAGTAATAATAAGGCCGGGGAGAGTATTTTTCAGAGTCCAGATTTTGACTAAGCTTCTAGATTTCTAAATTGTCTCATTTGTGTTTCTTTGTTAACTTTGACGTTGGGTTAAACGTGTTATATGTTTGTTTGTGTGTTTGGGCTTTCATTTTTAATAAATGTGACTGCATAATGACAAGCAATATCAAAGCTGTCATCATCATGGGTTTGCTTTCACATGCATGGCAAAAATCATAAGAAGACAATGAGATGAGATCGTTAATATGGCCATAAACACCACTTCATTCATTTTGTAAAACCAACATGCTTATCATAGAACATAATGACAAACTCAGCATTTATGGAAGTAACAAAAAAGGAAGGGTAAAATGCAAGCCTTAGAAAATGGGAAAGCATGAAGCAAGCCAAAAAAAAATGGACAGAGCTTATGCTGATTAAAAAGTACCATTATTCCCATACAGCTCTGATGGAAAGTTGATGGACATCCATCACAGCAGATCAGATCCCCTCCATCACCGCATATACCACAAGTATCATCATTTGGATCATCACCATCAATGTCTACTGAACAGAAACCCTGACGTTCTGACTCAACCTGTCTATTCCATGCATCTGTAAGGCACTGCAACAGAGAAGCTCCACATTCCAACACTATGTTTTGAAATGGTTGGCGCAGTTTGCTCCCTGCATGGAGCTCAAACTTAGACACAGTAAGGATTTTACTACAGCAGCCACAGTGAATGCCATCTCGTGTGATCCAGCCTTCTAGCTTTGTACGTGTTTTTCTACGGTTCATATACTGGACCTTTTCACTAAGTTTGACTGTCCCCGAGTCTATCATCCATGCCAATAATGTTCTTTTCCCAGAATAAGGAATATACCCATCACTTTCTGAATTTTTTCCATTATCGGAACCACGGACCAACAAAGTACATCTTCCAGTTATTTTACTTTTTCTTCCCTGGACTGAACTGCCAGCAGGTGATACAGAGGACTTTCCAATCATGTCCTTGAGTCTCCCAGCTTCTGAGATCGAGACAATTTTGTGTGTATCAAACTCATTCCTTTGATGTCTTGAATGAAGCTTTCCTTTTAGCGACTTACCACTCTTCTTTATGTAGCTACTGAGCCGCTCATCATGCTGATCACTGTCTGTACCTTCTGCAGACTCTTTTCCAGAAGTCTTCTTTTTATCCTTACTGGAACTGTGATCTTTTTTCTTTTTTTTCAAGTCTCTTTCAATTCTCTTTCTGGTTTGCCTCGTTAGCTTGTTTATATCTTCCGATATAGGAGAAAAAGGAGCTGCAGATTTCTTTGCACCACCATCCTCCTCCAACTTTTTCAAAAAAGCATCATAAGCCTTAACTATTGACCAATAGCCTGTTCCAGAAGGACTTATATAGACTGAGTCTATGTAATCTCTGTTCCGCCTTGGTCTATAATCAATAGTCCAGCCAGCATCCATCAAAATTCCCCTAATTTTTTCACGCAGTTGTTGTTTCTCAGTGCTTGCACCGCCTCTAGTTTTTCCTTGTTTATTAGTGGGAGGAATTATTTTGTCCGTTGAAATTTTATTTTCTTCCTTTTTAACTATATTCAATGAGTTACAAGCTGGTGTAGTTGTTGGAGCCACCTTAGATGATTGACCATCCCCATCTGTTTCGGAATCACTGGCTGGAGTATTTTCATTCACCAATACTTTACAGGATTTCATCTTACTCTTCTCCCTTTGAAGAGACAAATGTCGCTTTTCAGAACCCAAGCAAATTTTAGGTTGAACTTCTAGCTTCTTCTTGATGAGGTTCTTAGACGTTGTGTGTTCCCTACTCCCAGAATCATGACAATCATACTTTTTATGTGACAACTCCGCCTTTGTGTTCACCATTACCTTCAATACCCCATTTTTCCCCTGCAACCTGATGGATTCCTTTGGCGATTTTTTATGCTTCGACTTCAGCATGGAGATGGGAAAATCTGCATCATCTTCCTCTGCAACAATTCTTCTCTTACCTGTACGGTTAAAATCCTTATTTTTGTTTCCCAAAGCATTGGCTGAACTATCCAAATTCAACTTCATCTTTTCCGCAACCTTTACCCCACTAGACCCTTTTTTGAATTCCCGAGAGCTCCCTGTTCCTCCTTCCATCCCATCTCCATTTCTATTCCTCACAGCTGTCTGATCAAATTCATCATACTCATCAAAGTCGAATAAATCTAACCTACTCCGTTTCCCATTACTTCGGGTATTGTTATTATTCCCCTCAGCCCTTCTCCTGTATGTTACGGGGCTCTTAAGTTCATCACTTTTCCTCTTACAAGATTCTAGCAACTCATCACCCGAACCTGAATCGTGTGTGATAACCCTGGGTCTCTTCTTTTGGTTCTTCTGCAAAGACTCTGACGAGCCTATCGTACCCCTTCGAGTACCTCCCACTTCACAGTCTTTTTTCCTGATAATCAAACAGCCAGGAGACTTTTTATCTTTTGCCACACAATCCGAGCTCACAGGCTCCTCCATGAAAACTAAACCTTGAAGTCAATTAAGTTTGAATTAAATTGACCCCATCAAAATTGAAGGATACCCCTTTCACTCTTCAGAGTAGCATATCAGATCTGAAACAAATGAAAAAACTATAGAGCTACGGAACATCCAAGACCTAAAAAATAAAATCTTGGTGCAATGTAGAGGGTCCTGCAGCGCATGAGAAATTCCAGTGACCTTACCTCGCCGGTAAGTAAGCTCGATTCCACCAAGACAATCAATCCATGGTGTCGTTGCGTAATTCTACGGCTAGCCAATCGCCAGAAACAGAAAAAGCGTAGGGTGAAGAAAGAAAGAAAGAAAAAACAAATAAGCTCTCTGAGGTTTCAAATTCTCAATAGCCTTTCGAAGAGGAGCCTAATACATTCTCCGCACATGATTTACTTCAAAATTGCGCATTAGATGTTTTAATCCTTCGAAATTACTCCGTATATTGTAATCATGTCTATTATACTACCTCCGTTCTCTTTTAATTGCAACATTGGACTTTTTGCACTATTTACATATTCTACTTTGACTATGTTTTATTCATTAATGTATTACAAATTAAAATTTTTAAAAAATATTTTTAAATTCTTCTCATTCTAAATTTTCAAAATCCTATTTTTTGAAATTTTTTAATAATAAGGAATGAAATATATTAACGGTCAAACTCGTGCGTTGGCAAACGTGAAATGTGGACCGTTGCAATTAAAAAGGAACGGAGGAAGTAAGTTATAACTATGCTCGCATGTAATTAATTGATTTCACGCATGTTTTTGTACTACTGACTGCAAACTTAGAGCCCGTTTGGAGACCCCTTTTTTCGGCTTATCAGGCTTATCAGCCAGCTTTTTCACCAAACACGTAATTTTTTCTTTCGCGTGCTAAATTGTGTAATAAGCAGAAAAAGTAAAGTTGGAGTTACTTTTCTGGCTGTATTGGCTGAAGTTACTGTAGATGACCATTTTAGCTATTTTTACATGTAATTTTTTCTTTATTTTATTAATAAAGTATATTTTTAAAATATTTTTTTCTAGAATCAGCCAAAACAGCCACTTCAGCCAGAACTTCATAAATTTCAGCAGAAACAGCCAAAACAGCCGATTTTCGTGCTACCAAACGGGCTCTTAATTAATTTTTTTATTTGTGGAAAGTGGCTTATATTGATATCATCATAGCATACAGATATGAGCTAAACAAACAAAAAGACCGCTAACAACTGTCGTCCATCGAATCAAACTCAGAATTAGCATTAGCATTCGGAAATGGAGTAAGCCTCACTCAATCATAATGTAAGAGTCTTACAATAATAAAAGTAAGCAACAGAAAAATAAACTGTTTAATCGTGAAAAATATAACACAAGCAAATGGTAAAATTAAAAAGATGCTTCCAAACCCTAGACTCTCCTGCACCCATGATCGAGGGCGGTTCAGGAGGTGGACGATCCAACAGTACCGAAGCTTCTTCCTCACGTTGTCTCTTATTCATCAGGTTCTCTACCAAGCCTCCTTTGTCGCCACCTAACACAGATGACCTCGAATCCAGATCTGTTCCAACCTCAAGCTCCACGCTTCGTCCATGACCTTTGGCCGCCAAAGACCAAGCATCCATCTTCCGTCCCTGCACAACCTTCGGCCGCCAGAGATTAAGCATCCTCTTCCCTCCACTTAATCTCGCAAAGCAAAAGAAGAAGAAACACACAATTGATGGCGGAAGAAGAAACTTTGTAGGACTAAGCCCGCCTGCGGCGGCCGCTCCTCGTCATAAAACGATAGCGAAGGAAAAACCCTAGCGGTGGAAACCCACCCTAGAGAGAGAAGGAGCCAAAAAATATCTCTAAATATATGTAAATAATCAGACTTAGAGTTAATCATCTCAACAGAAGCAATATAGCTCATAGATCCATTAATGGGCGCAACTGAATCAAAGACGATCACCGCAGACTTCCTGTCACCCAAATCCAAGCTCAAAGTTTTACAATGCAAAAAAATACTACGTAACAAACTGAAAGTAAACAAAGCACCCAACATCATAAAAAAGTAAAAAACAAGTGTGACAAAAAAATCAAAACCCTACTCCGTTTTCCAGTAATAAAATCCCAAAAGTCATCTCGAGCGTGCTACCTGAGACTTTGCAAACGCAAATAAATAAATAAAAACCTTTTTCATACTCGTATAATAATTTTGGTTTAAAGATTTTTATTCATATCTTACTTGCATCTTAAATAATATGGATGTTGAAAAAAACTAGGATCGCTCGCATAAGTCTTGATAGACTTTTCTGTTTTACAATAGTATATAGTTTTTTAATACCTAGAACTATTAGTAAAATATATAAATCATGTTAAATGAGTATTGTAGTATCCATAGATAAATGTTTGTACGAAGTAACTATAAAGAAAATTGTATACATTACAAAATATTTATATATTACAAATTTTTTATTTTTTGCATAGACCTGAAAAGAGGTTTGGCTTTTTGTGATTCTTATCTACAAATAATTGTCATATCAATTTTTTCAAATGATCCCAATATTACAAATTCCTGGAATCATTATATTCAAATAATTGCTACATCAACTAATAGAGAGCGAATTCCTAAAATAGTATAAATACCTAATTATTATCATATTTAAATAATGTTTTTCTTCTCTTGCTCTAGTTTTAAAATACTATCACAGTATTATAATTGCACAAAAGGTCACAATATGCAACACACCATCTCCTATTTCAATAAATCAATTAAAGGCGACTTCTTATGCATAATGAAATGTATAAGAAGTTCTGACCTATAGTGACTCGGTGGGAAGTTCTGGATTATTCCAGTGTCTCGGACTTACATCTTGTTCTTAGAAGTTCTGTATTACTTAGCGAAGTTAGGACCACCTGGTGCTAACAAGAACAATATAATAGAACACGATGCCTACTTTTGATAATTATTGAATTTTTTAGGTTTCAAATTATGGTAAGCAACACATCTTTTATCTGTAGGTAGTTTACTTCCACATTTTGGAACTCTGGACTCCTACTTGTCAATGATTAGGCCGGTTTTTAATTGTATATCTTTGCTAGTGCCATCACATGTATCAAAATTAGTTTATAATATGCTCAAGAAGACGAGGAGTGACATCTAATTTTAATTATATGGTTACCTTCTCGACTAAAGTTAAGCATGATTATGAAAGCGGCTATTTTTTTTTTGCTTGGATCAGATTCAATCGAAATTTGAGGACTATAACTATAATGGACATGCGGAACCAATTTCAAATATATATAATCCGATATAATGTAATACATCTATATATAAATACTTCGTAATGTGTGTGTTGGAACAAAGTATATTATTTCGTTGATGACAAACAATCAATGCTACATTTATTTTATAAAAGGATGCATGAAGAGAATTAAGGAACTCACATTCTGGAACAAGCCAACAAGCTCTACCCGAGCCTTGAATTAGGAACTACTCATTCAAAAATGATTAAACCGAAAGCCTTGAATTAGGAACTACTCATTCAAAAATGATTATAATTCTGATTTCTAACTAGAAGCCTTTATATTTTAAATAGGAGTCTTATAACTGATTTGTATTCTTTGTGAGTCTTAAAACCAGAACCCTTAACATTATAGCAATTTGAGAGTATTTTTTTAATTTTATGTGGTATGATTCAAACATTTCAGTCTGTGATACAACATCTAACTGAACTTCACTTTTATTCTTTTCTTTATAGATGCTATAGTGCAGCAACACAATGGTTGGAACTACTTAATTGGGAAACCGAAAGTCTGCCTTTTTCAGCATTAAGAAGCAGAAGCTAAAATTATCAAAGAGTTGGGCATCTTGAGGTAAGTTCTGACAGAAGGAGAACATTAGATCATTGTTAGCATACATTTCTTTGTTTTTTGATTTCCAGAATGAGTTCAACATAGGAGGTCTTTATGCATTTGGCGATGAAACAGCATGAGAGAGGGACATAGCAGACACAACCATAATGAATAGAGACTGAGATTCGTTTTGATTCTGTTTTGGTAAGAAGACACCGGCCTCCTTAAAAAAACCGAAAAAAAAAGAGATTCTGTTTTGATTAGTTCTTGGGGAATTCTATGAAGAGATACTCTATTTATATTATGAAGGAATCTCAATTCTGGAACTTGGACAGTTCTGTTTTTTTAATGTTATTTAAATATGACATTTGTTTTATTTGAGTTGTTTTAATGTTAAAGTAAGTTGGGAGTCCAGTTCAGTTCTGGGAGTTGGACATGTTGTTTTAACTTGGACAGTTCAGTTCTTGGAGTTGGGATGTTGTTTTATTTTTGTTGTTTTAATTATTATTATAGAGTAATTTCAGAGTATTTTTGAATTGGAAAAAATACGGGTATATGACCATAACTTAACCCATTTCTCAAACAATGATTCATATAGTTTTTTTCCCAATATATGAGTAACCGTGTATTAATTAAAACGACACATGGCTACATGATTGCATTGAAAGACCAATTTAACCTCTACTAAAAAGAATTTGATTCTCTCAATTTTCGAAATCCTCATTATGTCGATTAGAGCTAAAAGTTCGGCTGGTCAGTTATGGGAAGTAGTTTAATTAAGGAAAAATTCCTAAACCTTCTGCCCTAATTTCCCCAACCAGCGTATATCGGACAGACCGTAAATCGCAAAGGCCATGCGAAGCAGTGAAGGTTACAGTCAACAATATGGTGAGTTTTGTTATGTTTTATTGCAATAATTTCCGGAATTTTAACTGCAATGATTGTAGATATTAAAACTATTTTTTAATTGCAATGATTGTAGATTAAAACTATTTTTTGCAATACATTCACAATATGAATTTTTGTGTGTGCAATGGTTGTAGATAAAATCTATTTTATTTTTTTTGCAATACATTGCGCAATAATTTCCGGAATTTTAACAGTGTGGCGCTGCAGTTAATTTTAACGGCAATGATTGTAGATTAAAACTATTTTTTTGCAATACATTGCACAATATGAATTTTTGTGTGTGCAATACATGGCATTATCGATCTACTAACGAAAAAGAATAAGGAGGGAGTAGCAGAGAATTAGTTTATGCAGAGGGGAACAAACATGGAAAGAGGTTACCTTACCTTCCGGAGTGGTCTCTTCAGCGGCAAAAAAATGTAAAATTGGCTATTCCAATTACTACTTACACGATTTACTTAGGAGGGTAAAAAGGGAATAGATTTTTTAATTAAATGGCCGCATGATGCTAATTGATGGCATGAGATATCATTTTGGGAAAAAAAAAAAGATTGAACTCATAGATTGAGAAACACATAAACTTCTAGTCATATGGGGGGTCATTATTTCTTTTGAATTGTGTGTGGTATGTATTTATACATTTCAGTTTGTGTGATACAACATCTAACCAAACTTCACTTTTATTCCTTTCTTTATAGGTGCTATATTGTAGCTACATGACAATGGTTGGAACTGCTTAATCGAGACACGGAAAGTCTAGTCTTTCAGCATTAAGAAGTAGTTTAGGAAGGAGCAGTCCCTTTACAGATGGATTTTGTATTATGTTCGTATAGTAAAAAACATACATTCTATCACTTCTGATATATTCTATCAAGGGGCTATGTCAATAGCTAACATATTTTTTTTTTGTTTTTTTAAAAGTACATATAACGTCGGTTTCTATAAAAACTGACGTTGTATGTATTTTTTTTATTTTTTATTAAAGCTTTTGACGTCGGTTTTACACAATAACTGACGTGGTAGGTCTTAGTTATTAGAAAAAAACGGGTACTTATTACATCGGTTCTAAAATTAAATAACCGACGTGGTAACATATCTATTACGTCGGTTTAGTAACTGACGTAATATATTATGACCTATAACGTCACGACATTCCTCGTCACTTTAAAAACCGACGTGAAAGGGTATAAATAACCGACGTGAAAACCCTCTTTTGTAGTAGTGTTAAACCGGCTTTCTTAAGAATAATTTTCCTTTTCCACTCAAATTTGATCATGATTTACGCGAAACTTAAGAGGATTGTTTTTTTCTTTTAAGGAAATAATCAAAAATCATACAAAAAAAAGAGGATAAACTAAGGAAAACCATTCTCTACACCTATGAGAGAATATATCTGCCCAACATAAAATCTTTATCAGAAATCAAGCTTTAAAAGTAAAAGGATTTCTGAAAATAAAAAATGGTAGATCATGTATCTCCTCATGCAAGGCAAGTTTCCAAAGCAAAAATGTTTTTCCTTAAAGAGGATAAATAATTACATCTCTTTTAAAAGGAAGCACCTACTAAATCTTTTTCGTACAAGAAGTCTTCAAAATAAAAGGATGAATGTTTCAAAGCAGTCACAAACGGTTTCATAAAGAGTATGTTGAGGTTAATTTTAACATGTTAGCTATAGTCCAAGAACGATTAAACATTTAAACTATTAACATACTACCTTTGTATTCTACTTTACTACAATAGGGTTTGACACACTGCTTAAGGAAAAAATAGCATGGGTAGTGAACGGTGTAAAAAATTAGGGGAGAGAGTGAGAAGGTATGAAAGAGAATATAAAAAATAGAAGAAGTAAAACTAATTGAGTATTTTAAAACGAAAAACTTACTATAAATAGAAAGTGTAACAAACAAAAAATAATTCCCAAAAGGATGGAGTATGATTTTTACGTGAACACCCGAAAAGATGAAAAATCATAGGACTTTTGACGCTAAATTCAAACCAACACTTTTTTTTATTAATCGTCTCACCATTTTTACATGTACAAATAGCTTAATGAAGTCTTTAAACATTCTAGGTTAGGGGGAAGCGGAGAAGAAAAGATGAGAAGAGGGGAATCCTAAAATGGAGGGAAATCCTCCTGGTTATAGGAAAAGGGGCAAGGGATACATTCTATCCTAATGACGCGAAATTGGCATAACGAGGGAGTTAGTGTGGTCTAATATCCCCACCAGATAAACAAATCTTTAAGAAAAAAACATTTGAAACAAATAAATATATGCTTCATAAGTTCATATTAGTGAGCAAATACTTTCATAAAACAAGTTGAAAAGTGGAATATACTTGAAAGTCATATTAATGAGCAAATAAATTTTATATAATGAAGAATTAGCTGATCACGAACTTTTTGTGTATAATCATTTCCTAACGAGGCAAAACAATTTTAAGGAAAGATCTTTTAAATATGAGGTAAGGGCTTTGTCGTAGTCTCAACACATTCTCAAAAGACTATTTCTTAATTGTATTTTGAGAAGCATCTGTTAAGATGAATTCTCCATTGGATTAGGGAGTATGGTAATTAAGGACTTTGTGATAAAGTTGAGAACCACCTTCCACATGACAAGATTACAAAATTCTACTTGAAGAGGTTTGAATTGAATTGGCTCAAGAGTAAGATATAGTCTGTCTGCTTGTAATTTTTTTTTTACAAAAATGGTCATTTAGTGAAAAAGTTTTAAATTCATCCAAGCTAAGGAAGATGGAATTTTAATCCCTAGAGTGAAAGAATTTTTCTTCATTAAACCCGTGCATTTATTTTATACTCTTAGACACAATTCACCCCCTTTGTAATTCAACGGAATTATAAATACTTCCTCCGGTTTTTATTAAACTTCACTCTTTGACTTCACACAAAATAAGGAAAAAAAAATTGACTTTACTGTAGAGTACATTGTTTGGCACTGTTGAGACACTGTTTGACACTGTTTGGCACCGTTTTGATATAGATTTTTTTGCCAAAAAAGGAAATAAGGAAGTGTGAAGTTTATTTTAGACCGTCCCAAAAAGGAAAGTGTGAAGTTTATAAAAAACCGGAGCGAGTATATTCCTCTCTTGTATAATCAACCGATTCATTAATATATTCCCCTTGTGTAACTCATTAATATATTTATAAATTATTACTCGGTGCAATATAGCGTAAGATTATGTAATTGTAATTACATAATTGTAATATTGTATGTTGTAATATTATAAACGGAGTAATATTATAGATTGTGATGTTGTAAGATCATGTACAATAAGTCAATAACTCATACAAGTACGGAGTAATACATTGTAAGAGTGCAATAACATGAAAGACCCCCAAGAACCGTACCACATCATTTCCCACAAAAAACTTAGGGTTGTTTGGAACTTATTCTGATTATGCTTCTTTTTTAAAGAAGAAGCAGAATCAGAATCAGTTTTCAGAAGCTGGTCACCCCCATATTCTAAAAAAATGGATTCTAGGAGTAAATTAGAGCACCAGAATCACTTTTGCACTTTCAGCCAAACACTCAAACTTCTGATTTTGCTCTTTTAGGAAGCAGAATCTGTTTTATGAATCAGATCCAAACACCCCCTTAATCCCCTCTAACCTATCACACTTTCTCCCCATTATGGTGACCTAGATCACTTAAAACTTGTACATTTTCTTTCCATATTTATGGTAGATTCTACCATTATTATTTTATATAATTTGAAAAAGGGAAGATAAAATCCACATTTGACCCACTATAATTAATTATTGTTGGCATTGTATCTAGGTAGAGAACCGGTTGGGTCCATTTTCAGAGGAAAAATATTTTAAAACAGATAAAATAAAATGCAAGAGGGAAAGAAGTGGTAAATTTCGAAGTGACTAAACATATCCTTCATTGGTGTCTATTTATAGAGGGCAAAAATCTAATTTTTTGGCATAATTTTTTTTTTTACAATAAATTAAATTTAATGAATAATAAATGAAATTAGAGAATTGTGGGATAGTTGATAGGGTTGGTGGCTATCTTGATTGGGAAGAGAAGTCATCTATTTCGCATGCCACTATTTTTTTCTAAATAAAAAGCCACTTGACTTTCTCTAATTGGACAAATTGGTTAGTTAAAAAATATTTGTGAAATCTCATTCTCAACCTTGCATTTTGATCGATCACTTCATGAGCTCCCATGCATATAGCCATGGACTGAAACCGGACCGCCCAACCCGGGCCCAGACCATGTCCCGGGTGGACCGCACCGGGTTATAAACTCAGCGGGCTCGGGTGCCCCAAAAATGGAACCGGCCCGGCCGGTTCGGGCCCGATTAGGGCCTTTTTTCAATTTTTTTTTTGTTTTCCACAGGTTGGGCTGGGTGTTTGGGGGGGTTAGGGTGAAGGGGGGAGGGTCAGGGTTAATTAGAAAAGAAAAAGAAAAAAAAACATTGAACCGGACCGGCCCGGAACCGCTGCCTACCCAGGCCGGTTCCGGTTCACCCTTCCCAAAAAAAAGCCAGCCGGTATCAGGCCTGAATCGAAACTGGCCCAGCCCCGGGTCCATGCATACCCCCATAGTGAGGATCAAGTGGGGTCATTTTTTTATTATCTCTAATGACCTCCCCATAGTGGGTGCTTTTAGGGGAACTAAGAACAGCCTGTTTAGGAATCAGACCATATAGGTTCACTTAATCCTGGACTCGGTTCGGGCCACCCGGACCAGGAACCGGCCCGGGAACCGGCCCGGCCCGCTACTGTGCGGGACCAGCTCGGTGCTGCGGGCCCCAAACCGGTCTAAGACCCGGCCGGGCCCGGTTCGGGCCCAATTGATTTTTTTTTTGTTTTTTCATTTTTTTTGGGTTCCACCCGGGTTGGGCTTGATGTTTAGGAGGGGTTTGGGTGTGGGGGGGTGGGGGTGAGGGGGGGGTTAGGGATACTTAGGAAAGCAAAAAAAAAATAACCAAACCCAAGGCCCGGCCCGGACCCGGTAGCTACCCGGGCCGGTCCCGGGCCCAACTATGCAGAACTGGCGGCCCGCCCGGGCCTAGGCCCGGACCCGAATCCAGCCCTAGGTTCACCCTTATTATCGACACGCTTTTCTTTTTCTTCCGATTCAAAATTATTACTGATTTTATTTTGAAGAAAGCAACATGTTGTTCAAGTGCTTCTCTTTCTGGTAATTAAATCTCAAGCCGCATGTTATACGTAGTATTACTTTCTTAAGCTATAGGACCAGTGAAACTGGCCAATAATTTAGAGATGGAGGGAGTATATAACATGTTTTCGCTGCATTATATCTTACAGCAAATCCCAAAGAACCATAATGTCAATTTTATACATACAAGGAAATTCAAGCTCAATGTATCTCAATAATATACTACAGATCGAATATTCAATCATATGACCCTAAGAATTTAAAAAAACATAATCAAGGCTATTTTCCAGTTCCTTTGATATCATTATGTCCTGGATAATTGGTTTTCGTACTCGCAGCTAACTTAAACATCACATTTTAGAAAAAGATGATTCGCTCACACTAGGCAACCATTCTTTGAAGAACTCCACCCCATCTATTTCAGCATTAGATAAAGCGCCAAGAGGGGTTACAGTTATCTGCAATAAGAAATGAGGTAAATGTTGAGGCAGAAAAGATCAGGTCCCTCCGGAGGGACGGGAGGGACCGTCCGAACTTTACTGTTTGGGACGGTTCCCGGTGGAATTTTTTGATGAAATTTTTTGAGCATGTTCCTCATCAAGTCTAGTTTGTCCATACCAAATTTCAGCTCAAAATTCGACCGGGAAGGCAGTCAAATAAATTCTTGAAGCTTACTGCACATTCTGCGCATATATAAAGTGCAGTAAGTTTCAAGAATTTATTTGACTGCCTTCCCGGTCGAATTTTGAGCTGAAATTTGGTATGGACAAACTAGACTTGATGAGGAACATGCTCAAAAAATTTCATCAAAAAGTTCCACCGGGAACCGCCCCAAACAGTAAAGTTCGGACGGTCCCTCCCGTCCCTCCGGAGTGACCTGAGCAGTCCTCAATGTTGAGGATACATGAATATGACTAAAGCAAAGAGGTCAAATCCCTGCTTAAGACCGGGGTGGATTGTTCGCTCCTATTAAAAAAATACAGAAGTGATTATTACGTAGCATCATCTATAAGAACGATATCTGTAGCTAAAAATACCGGAAAATCGGTATACCGCACTTACTGTACTGAAAAATACCGGAAAATATCGAAATATTGGTATACCGTCATTTTCGGTACGGTATCATACTGTACCGATCTATTTTGGTACGGTAACGGTAAATGTTTTCAAATACCGCGGTATACCGGTATAATACCGTACCGACTCCCTACTCAACAATTACTTTTAATTCTAATATATTGTAAAAATTCATTACAATTTTGAAGCCCAAAATTAATACTTAAGTTGGTTACAAATACAAAAATACAAAAATAAAGGCCCAATTTCTCAAACTCACTATAACCTTATAGGCTTCTACTACGCTAACCTTAATGACTAATGAGTAATGTACAAATGTCAAGAAACAAGTACATCCTGTTCCAAGAGTTTGCAAGTTATGATGGTTGGACCGCTAAGTAGCTGACGAGTGAAGGGAGATACACTTATGTGACAAGTGTATCTATATAGGGATTCCGCAGGTCAAGACACACAACTTTGTTCGAAAGTTTTATTCAATTTTTAAAAAATTATAAAAAAATAACTAAATACACAATATCATATTAGGAATAAATGATTTTATATCCATGTTGTTTGGATAGTTTTATTTATTTTTGTTAGAGATCACTATTGATTTAATTATATCTATATTGTTCAAGTTATTTTAGGAGAATGTCTTACGTTTTAATATGTGACATGTTGAACTGCTTAAATATACTAATAATAATTATTGTTCAATATTGAATTGACATCAATAGATTAATAATTGTATTTCGTAACAGTTTAATATTTGATATAATAAGTCGATAGTAATAACGATTTAGTATATTTCGTTAGTCTATGATAATTTTTTGTATTGGGAGACATGCACGGCAATTTACCGATACCGTACCGTTACCGAACCGAAACTTCAGTATACCGAAATACGGTATACCGAAACTTCGGTAAGGTAAAGGTATGCAAATTTTGCATACCGAAAGTTTTGGTACGGCAAAGGTATGAGAAAAAATATAAGGTATACCGTACCGAACCACCCCTATCTGTAGCATAAATGTTAACACTAAAGTATTTAGTGTTTACCAAATAACTCATACTGGCGTATTGCCAGTGCCGTAGCTAGGGGAGGGCCAACCCTGGCCCTGGCCCAACCCAAATTTTAAAAAAAGTCTATAATTTTAGTGTAAAAAAATCCGTGTAAATTTTTTCCCAAAAATATTCTTTGTACCGACTCAGTGCTCTGGCTCCGCCCCTGCATATTGCACTATTGCATAAGCAAAGCTCCTGCGTAGTGCACTATTGCATAAGCAAATACTTCTTCTGTTCCGATATATCTATCTAGCTTGACATTTGTTTTTATACAATTAATTTACCATTTTCCCATGAGGAGATTAATGGGACCCTTCCCCGGACCCTCACTAATGTGCACCAGGCTCCCCCTTCTTTACAATAAAAATTTGATCAACCTAATACACTTTATGAACTTTGTGGTTTGATCAACCTAGGGCCTACACACACTTATAGGAATATAGGGAGTATAACGTACATATCCTTGTTGAAGATAATAGTAGTCTGCATCATCAGTATCAATCTGTGCTTCCCTGACCTAAAGAACAAAAGAACCAATATTTCAGAAAGTAGAGGTAAGCCTCCGCAAGGAAGAAAAACATGGAAGGGGGGCATAAGGAAAAATCAATTGATTTGACGGCTTATTTTGGTGTACGAGGCACCCAAAATATGGAGAAAGGAGTCTCACTTCTCTTTGGAATATAAGACTATCATTTTGTGTGCTCAAATCACTTGGTTCTACACTTGTTGTTGAATTCTGATCCATAGTCATTGTTGATAGCATTTTCCCACCTTGTGTTTCAGAGGTAATTTGTTTCCATCCCAATTTGACGAAACTTTTTCCTTGCTTAGTAAGCCGATAACCCTGAGAAGGCAATCATGGACATTTTGATGATCCTCGCACTTTGATTTCTATATATGATGGTGGACATATTACTAGAGGCTGTCTAATGAAACTTCGAAGAATCTAACTATTTTCTTCCAGAGATAAAACAATGTACTGAATGGACAAACACTTTTGTTTCAGTATACATAATCATAAAATATTATAAGCGATGGAAAAGTTGCAATTATCAACTATTGCAGCAGTATCATTCTAAAAGAAAATAAGTATAAGATCTCATTCTCCAGCTTACCTTGTGATTCAGAACATCTGTTGGAACGTCTACATTCAAAAAACAATTTATTGGATAAGTTCTATTCCCAACTTCAGCCATTATTGCAGTAATTATGGGTATGCAAGCCTCAGCAGCTAGTGTAAAGTCATTAACATTGCTCTTCCCACCAACCCTGTCAACAATTTTGATGTTAACCAAATACTCCGTAATAATTTATTAAATGCAAAATAACCTGAATGTTTTGATTTAGGTGCATTTATGGAAGATGAAGTGGGGCATTGCACTGCACCATAAATTTTATTATTATTTTCATATGCAGGCCCATATAACATAAATAAAGATGTTATAAAAACTTTGTCAGGGCATGGAGTCCTGTTAATATACCAAAACTAAAACCTTTTGTTGTTTGACCGACAGTGAAACCATACTTCTTAATACATATTAATGCGGTATATATACCCAAGCCATATTGTTGAGAACACCAAAGAGATTACACAGCTGACCACCTGAGGGACTAAAGCACTTAGAGTCCGTTTGGTAACTATGAAATTAGTTGCATCAGCTGAATCTACTGAAATTGTTGAAGTTATGAATTAAACAGCTGAATTGGCAGAACTTCTAAATTTGTCTGCTTCAAAAACATCAGCCAATTCAGGAAAAAAGTAATTTAACGCATCATTTTTAAGAAATTCCTCAAAATAAAAGTAAAACAAGGACAATGTGCAAAAATAGGAGTAAGTGTGTTTTATTCCCACAGTAGGCCTTATTTAGCCATATTAAAAGAATAAAACGATAAAAACTTCTCAAACTAGGAGTGAATGAGTCTTATTTGGGAGGAAAATAATGACACTCCTATTTGAGAAATCATTCTGTGTTTTGGTCCTATTTAGGGCATTTGCTCTACTTTTTTATTTTTTTATTGTTACACAATACAGCGCGCTAAAATCAAAAGTTCAGTCATCATCATCATTACCCCAGTGCCGCAAAGGCTCTCACCTACGGTGGGGTAACTGAAAATAAAAAGTTCAGTGTTTGGTAAAAAACGAAAAATGTATTTACTAAACGGGGCCCTAATCTAAGCTGTTTTGCTGCTGCTTGTGCCCACTTCCTTAAACCCACCTTATACCCACCCATGTTCACAGACAAGTTTTGTCTCTGAATCCCGTTTAAGTTAGGTATAAGGAAGTGGGTACAAACAGAACTTTTCTAACCTAAATCTTGAGTACCGTGTCAAAGGACGGATTACAACACTGCCTAGGTACCGTGTCAAAAGACGGTTTACAGACAAAAAAGAAGAGGAGGTGGTGCAACATGAGAACCCTTCTTGCCCGTGGCTAGAAAAGAAGAAGCTTTCTGTAACTGATCCAGAACATTAGTAGCTTCAATGATAAATTATTGTATTACAATACGGAAGTATATACTGTCCCTGGTGACTTACAATTGAATCATCCTAATGTGATGTAGATGTGCATCTTTGAATTTACACTAGTTTGAATGAGGAAAGATAACTTTGTCTTAAAGGCATGTGCTTACCAGTCATATGAAAAAGAAACAGAGGGAATATTATTGAAGAAAGCCTCTCGGGCACCAGCAACTGTCCCCGAGTATATGCTGCACTTCAAAAAGTCATTAATCAATATCAACACAAGAATCAAATAGGATTACTACAGTCTAATTTGGATGGAATGTCAAGTGTGATATTATACTAAACAGTCTTACCGTCTAGACTAAAGCAAAACAATAGACATGTTTTCTTCACCTGAAAAAGGGTAAATTTGGAATCTTATAAGATCTAGTCTGAATCTTTTTTGTTTGGTCTGAAATTCAGGATGTTTATTATCTTGTCTGATTTTCTTATCTGAAATAAAGCAATTGGTTTGATCTGTATAATCTGAATCTTTCTAGTCTCATCTAATCTGCATGTTTATGGCTTGATTACAAAATAATAATAATAATAATAATAATAATAATAATAATAATAATAATAATAATAATAATAATAATAATAATAATAATAATAATAATAATAATAATAATAATAATAATAATAATAATAATAATAATAATAATAAAAATAATAATAATAATAATAATAATAATAATAATAATAATAATAATAATAATAATAATAATAATAATAATAATAATAATAATAATAATAATAATAATAATAATAATAATAATAATAATAATAATAATAATAATAATAATAATAATAATAATAATAATAATAATAATAATAATAATAATAATAATAATAATAATAATAATAATAATAATAATAATAATAATAATAATAATAATAATAATAATAATAATAATAATAATAATAATAATAATAATAATAATAATAATAATAATAATAATAATAATAATAATAATAATAATAATAATAATAATAATAATAATAATAATAATAATAATAATAATAATAATAATAATAATAATAATAATAATAATAATAATAATAATAATAATAATAATAATAATAATAATAATAATAATAATAATAATAATAATAATAATAATAATAATAATAATAATAATAATAATAATAATAATAATAATAATAATAATAATAATAATAATAATAATAATAATAATAATAATAATAATAATAATAATAATAATAATAATAATAATAATAATAATAATAATAATAATAATAATAATAATAATAATAATAATAATAATAATAATAATAATAATAATAATAATAATAATAATAATAATAATAATAATAATAATAATAATAATAATAATAATAATAATAATAATAATAATAATAATAATAATAATAATAATAATAATAATAATAATAATAATAATAATAATAATAATAATAATAATAATAATAATAATAATAATAATAATAATAATAATAATAATAATAATAATAATAATAATAATAATAATAATAATAATAATAATAATAATAATAATAATAATAATAATAATAATAATAATAATAATAATAATAATAATAATAATAATAATAATAATAATAATAATAATAATAATAATAATAATAATAATAATAATAATAATAATAATAATAATAATAATAATAATAATAATAATAATAATAATAATAATAATAATAATAATAATAATAATAATAATAATAATAATAATAATAATAATAATAATAATAATAATAATAATAATAATAATAATAATAATAATAATAATAATAATAATAATAATAATAATAATAATAATAATAATAATAATAATAATAATAATAATAATAATAATAATAATAATAATAATAATAATAATAATAATAATAATAATAATAATAATAATAATAATAATAATAATAATAATAATAATAATAATAATAATAATAATAATAATAATAATAATAATAATAATAATAATAATAATAATAATAATAATAATAATAATAATAATAATAATAATAATAATAATAATAATAATAATAATAATAATAATAATAATAATAATAATAATAATAATAATAATAATAATAATAATAATAATAATAATAATAATAATAATAATAATAATAATAATAATAATAATAATAATAATAATAATAATAATAATAATAATAATAATAATAATAATAATAATAATAATAATAATAATAATAATAATAATAATAATAATAATAATAATAATAATAATAATAATAATAATAATAATAATAATAATAATAATAATAATAATAATAATAATAATAATAATAATAATAATAATAATAATAATAATAATAATAATAATAATAATAATAATAATAATAATAATAATAATAATAATAATAATAATAATAATAATAATAATAATAATAATAATAATAATAATAATAATAATAATAATAATAATAATAATAATAATAATAATAATAATAATAATAATAATAATAATAATAATAATAATAATAATAATAATAATAATAATAATAATAATAATAATAATAATAATAATAATAATAATAATAATAATAATAATAATAATAATAATAATAAATGAGAAAACAGAATGAGGTGAACGGGATAACACTTAAAGTCTTCTATTGTACAACAATATCCACAGACAGTAATCAATTAAGCATAATGCATGGTTTGACGGTAACATGGCAATCAGTAGGCTTTAGAAGTATAATTGAAATCCACAAAAGTACCCAAAAATAAGAATAAAAGTCCAATGTGACAATAGACTGTAGCAGTATCAAGTAAAACCATTGTGATTGGAACATGTATGGACTATGGAGCAATGGATACACCGCATCACAGAAGATTTATTGGTCGAAGAAAAAAACTCACATGTGATAACCACAATTGCTGCCCATATTAATACCACTGATAACCTGAAATGATAAATCACTAAATAAGTATCATAATGCACAGGAAATGCTTATGACTCTACACAATGCTCTTAAGGCACAGATGCTGATGACATACTGCAGATAAAAGAAAAATATTGGCAGGATGTAGAAGTGTCAAATGTGGAGATTGAGCTGAAAAACATATTGGTTTGATGAATAAAATTCTATCTCATTATCAATCATAACTATAGGATAATGGAGAAATAACAGCATATAGAGAAAATCAATACATTGTATGCTTTCCCGATCCGTAGTAGACATAAATGCATATCCGTTTGTTGAGATAAATATCATAGAAGATCTAAATAAATACGGGGTAAAATACCAAATCAGGAACTGAAGAGAAGAGAGCTTTAGATATTCCCAGCGAAGTGCAATCTGCTGGAGTTCCTGTAAAGATATAAAAAGTAGGGGCCGAACAATGTGTCGGTTATATTAATGAAACTTATACATAGTAGTATATTTGTAGAAAAGAAGGTTATGTAAGTTGAAACTGAAAGTTTAATTTTATAGCAGCGCTTTCAAACATTTATCAGGTGTACATCAAACATAACAATCTTTTCCTTTAAACTGAAAGACAAAATGCCATAGTAATGTACACAAGACAGTATTAATGAAAAATGAGTATCGATAAGTATACAGTGACAGGAATTAAAGCCAAATGATTTACTGATATTTGCACTAACCACCAACTGCAAAGGCTGTTGCACCACTAATTTCCACTCGCTTGACAGGGATGGCATTACGCCATGTGATGCTATTACTAACTGCTGACTTTTCCCTGATAATATAGATAAATAAGTATTACAGAATATAAAAGATTTAGACATTTAGAGAGAATTTGATTAATAGGACTAAAAGATAACACACAGTTTCAAATTGGTCAAACATTGGTTTTTCCTGAGAATAGCACTCAATCATCCTAGAAAAGAACTATTAATATTTCAGTTCCTTTTTAGGTAAGTAACCAAATACTTAAAAGAGATTCCTCAACATTTTAAGGCGTCCACTTCAAATGTTGATCTGTTTATAAAATATACTCTGTAATAAAATCCATCCTACTCCAGACTACCAGCCATTCATACAGAATAAAATATAAACTATATAAATGCCTAAATTAGATATTAGGTGCCCATTTTGAGGTCTTCTTAACATAATATCAGTACAATTACATTTCATACGACATGTTATGGAATTTTAATTTTTGTAATGTAGACGGAGTCAGTTAAATTAGTGACCCACCTGTTCAACCATGGGACCCATTGGCCCACTACCCTACTCGAGTCAAAAACAGGCCTGAATGTTAAAACTCTGCATGTGAGATACAGATGGGTGACATCCCAACATAGAATAAATTTGGTTGCTCACCAACTTGAAAAGGGTGAACCGTTTCATATAACTCCCAGATGAGATTTTCAACTTACTTTCAAACACAATGAACACCTCCACATGGCTGTGTTCACAAAATCTAAGCCAACTAATATCCCAACTGAACCCTCCTACCTAACTGAGAATACCTCTACAGAATCAGCCTTACCAACCACACAAATCATCCCCTCTCAGCGTGTTATTTCCAACCACAATCGACACTCAGGCACACCTAAATATATCACAACAACCCCCAAAACCTAAGATAGCCCACAAATTCCCTCTAATATCAGCATCATCCCTCACACGTCCCCCACACACCTCACCACTTCCAGCCGGGCCTGAAAAGGGTGAACCGTTTCATATAACTCCCAGATGAGATTTTCAACTTACTTTCAAACACAATGACCACCTCCACATGGCTGTGTTCACAAAATCTAAGCCAACTAATATCCCAACTGAACCCTCCTACCTAACTGAGAATACCTCTACAGAATCAGCCTTACCAACCACACAAATCATCCCCTCTCAGCGTGTTATTTCCAACCACAATCGACACTCAGGCACACCTAAATATATCACAACAACCCCCAAAACCTAAGATAGCCCACAAATTCCCTCTAATATCAGCATCATCCCTCACACGTCCCCCACACACCTCACCACTTCCAGCCGGGCCTATCCATGTGTCTACTGCAGGAAGTGATCACTAAGCAACAAGGAAACTAGTCCCTCACTCCCTCCCAATTGTAAATATGACATTGATGTGCGGAAATCTTATTGGCCATGTCATCATTGAAAAATATAATTCCATCAAACTTGAAAAAGCAACCAGGCATATTACTAAAAATAAAGAAAATATAAAAGAGAACAAAAAACACGGATAATTATTGAACTTTTGCTTTCCAAACCAACCATTTTCCAATAAAAACAGATTGTGCATTATTTTCAATGACGTGGAACAAACCACTGATTACCCTTTTCCATTCTTTCTAAGCAAAAAGATAAAGTATAAAAAAAGGCAAGAAAGTGTGGGCATTCCCCCCTAGATGACACAGTTTTTTCTGTGGACTATAATGATAGGCATATAGCCCTATCACTGCAGAAGGAAAACAATGAGCTATTCAATAAAAAAAACAAAATCACCAATCAAGAGGAACAGAACAAATGGAATTTGTTTATTCATGAAGTGTAGGACTAGTTGATGAGCATAGCTATACAGCTACCTGCAGGTGGAGCTTCAGAGCAAGAAGGCCGAATCCAGGCTAAGGAATGTCTACTTGAAGAAGACTACTTAGATTTTTGTCAGTAAGGCACAAAGGTCTCAAACACTAAGACAGTGGCATACTTACTATGGCATTTATAATTTAAAGTTCAACCTTTAATAACTTCTGATCAATTACCCCTTATGATTTAGCCGTTTTGATCCTATTATAAGTGGCAAGCTCAAGCCTGTGAAATGTGAGGTCACTCATCTAGATACTAATCTACTTCATATTCCTCTTTCTCTCACCTGATGGGTCATACCCCTGGACTTTTAGGTGTCTGGTGATTTTATGATGGTTCAACCTCCTAAAGTCCTACCAGCCTTGTAATAGGAATAATTGAATAATTGGCTTTTCTTGTTATGTTTAACTGAGTAGGCATTTGGTACTTACCTTGTAGTTTAATCCCTTTTCCATGGAAATCCACTTTCCCGTCCCTATGACCCTATCATATGTTGTGATGAAAAGTAAATGGATGGAAATGATTTGATTTTAATCATAACAAATACCCCTGATTTCCTATGCTCTGGCGATCCCTTTTTTCACTAAAAGCAATGATAAAAATAGAACAGCGGGAACTTGTAAAGTGTCAACGCCAATATGTTAAAATATCAGCACGGAATCAAAACCAAGATTTTATAGATTCAAAAATGCATTTCTGGTACACAATCACTAAATCATAACACACGCGTAATAGAAGGAGAGTATGGATGTACGAGTCAGGAGCGCAAACAAGGACGTTGAACCGATTGGTAGATATAAGGACACGAACAAGAGCTCTCAAGCCTGGAGCGTCCATTCCATCGTCATTCGTTACCATCACAGTAGGCCGATCGATGGGGGGTAGCACCTTGCTCTCCATTGCAGCCGGCAAATTCAAAGTCAAGCGCGGTTCAGTTCAGGTAGAGGGAAATGATTGTGTGAACGTGTAAATAATTTGGGATGTGCTGCGTATCATATACGGAGTACGTAGCAGTGTCTTCTTATTGGTCACTCCTTATCTTTTTTGTAAACAAAAAGTCTATTGTTAAACACATTTTATACACACATACACACTATAAATACTCCCTAAAAAATTTACCCCCTTCCTCTTCCCAATCACACATACGTAGCTAAAAAACCCCCAAATCCAATTTTAAAAAAAAAACCTCCCCCTTGTGCGCAGCCCTTCCTCCCGCCATTGACGATTCCGCTCCCTTCCCTTCATCCTTGCAACCGGCGAGCCTCTGCCAAGCCCTCACCAACCCGGCGGGGTTCGTCCCCCCACCCGGCGGCGTTCGTCCCTCCACCCGGCGGCATTCGTCCCTCCACCCGGCGGTGTACGTCTCTGAACGAAGCGGTCGAAGAATAGGCGGTGCAACAGGCGGTGAAACGAGCGTTCTTCCCCAGCCAGTTGTCCCGTGCAACCAACACTGCTTAATTGACAAAGAATGGTGCGAACCCCACTTTCTTCAATGGCCGAAAGGTATGGTCCTCTATTCTTGAAATTTTTAGTGTAGATATAGTTGATGATGTTTATTTGGAGGGTGAAGCAAGATTGTTTTGTTTAGCATGTTTTGGAACCCCATCTAGTTCTTGGATTTTGAACAATACACAAATATCAATTTATTTGTGCTTTGTGTGGGGATATGTCATGTGGGGATATGCATTGTCTGTGTAAGGTTGATTTTATGCCTGTTGAAGGACATATATGTTGTCTGTGTGAAGATTTTGTGTAGTTATTTGTCTGTGTGAAGTTATATGTAAAAGGATGTGCCTCCATTGTCTGTGAAGAGTTATATGATTGTCTGTACGACTCCACATATGTCTGTGTGTGTTATATGATTGTCTGTGTGACTACTAAAACAGGTCCAAATGAAAAATTTCTAGGTCTTTTGGAAAAGTAATGATTTTTCCAATTTATTTTAGAATTGTGGAATGTCGAGGATCAAACTCCTTAAAATAGCTTGATTAATTTGGACCTCGGGTACCTTAAAATTATGCGGATTATTTATTTTGTAGTTTTACTAAAAATGTTAAGCAACCTTTTACTCGGTCATTAAAATCTTACACAGTATGGTCTATGATATATTGTTTAAACACCGCTTGGCACAACACTAATAGACCCTCTATGCTATTAACAGAATTCAAGTGGGTCAAAAAAACTTAGGTTAAACTGCATAAAGAAATTGGACTCCATCTCCCAATCTATTAGGTAGTAACTCAAGTTCATTTTGGGGATATGTCATTACTTTCTATGTATTGTCTGTGTAAGGTTAATTTGATGCCTGTTGAAGGACATGTGTATTGTCTGTGTGAAGATACATATGTGTAGTTCCTTGTCTGTGTGAACTTATATGTAATTGGTTGTGGCTCCATTTGTCTGTGAAGACTTAAATGATTGTCTGTATGAGTCTACATATGTCTGTGTGAGTAATATGCTTGTCTGTGTGACTCTACTAAAACATGTCCAATTGAAAAAATGTGTAGGACTTTGGAGAAGTAATGAATTTTCCAATGTATTGTACAGTTGTGGTTCACTTCTCCAACCGGGGATTAATGTCTTTATGCAATCTTTTATGTCCAGATCCGGTGTTTGCGGCGTGATGCAGAACTTGCCATTGCAGCCCGAGTGTGCATATGAGAACAGGGCAGTGAAAAGATGTGAATTCGCAATGAGGCACTGAACTTTGAGGAAGCGATCCACTTAGACTACTTTGGGACTCCATGTTTAGTGTTGGATGTGTTTGGTTGTTAAATGTAGGAGGTTGTACAATGTTACACTAACAATGTTGTACAATGTCTTAGAATGTACTCCCAAATATTCAATAATTTGGTATGCCTTTTCGTTTTTGTGGCAAACACATACTTTTAATGGTGTTAATATATATGGAGGATGTCTTTGCCTGTGAAGAAGAAAAATCTTGTCTATGCTGTAATACGACTTTGTATGTGCTTTGTGTCGTTGTTGTCTGTGCAATGTATGCGCTCTTACATCCACTTAAGATATTTTTAATAACTACTTTATGTAATTTAATAACTAAAACATTTATTACTTTGATTACCACTGGAGCCCATGTGTAAACTTGACTTTGATTACATTTATTATATTTATTACAGATTATTAGTTTAATTTTAAAAACTTGACTTGTTTATTTAAATAACTAGTTGTTTAAAAACTACTAGTATATGTAATAATCCATTGCCCAGTTAGTTAAGTACGACATGGGAATTAAACGAGATTCTTTTTTGAAGCATTTAGTTTGGTAACATTAATGAAAAATCAACCATTGAGTGTTATTCTTCTCATTGATCGAGAAGGGTTTTAGGGTTTATTTTGTTATTATTTAACATAACCACGAATAATCAACTATAAGTATTAAATCAAAGTCTACAAATATGAAACAGATGTTGAAGGGAATTAAATAAACCCGCCTACTAAAAAAACCGTCAAATTAGCACCTTTACTATCTTTAAACGATCATCCAGGCCCAGATGACCGAAAGCCCACCCCCAATTACCGGTGGTAGCTTACGTGGCTGGTAAACTTGACAAATGTAGTCTTTTATCCACCTCAGCCCCAGTTGCTTCTTATCCCAAAGTCATACGTCAAAATTGAACCTGTTCTTGCGCCATTCCCTGGAAGTTGTCTGCGAGAAGCTTCAAATCATCCTTCCATGGAGAAGATGACCGCAGGTATCTAGGGATTTCAAATACATCCAAAGGACCGGCCATCTATCTGAAGCGCAAGTAAGTGAGTATACTCTGTTCTTAGATCCGCAAAGGTTATCCTATTAGTCATGTAGGGTTAATTAGAAGTTGTTTATAATGGAAAACTTTGAATATGTAAATTATGTAATGGTATGGCAGTGGTAAACATATGTTAGTTACAGGGTTTGATTTTAAGAAACCATTTGCTTTACCTTGATTTAGTGTACTGTATAGTAGTTTTCTTGTGTGCGAATTTGATGTCTCTGGTTAGTTTTTGTTTAAACATAAGAATTCATTTACTGGTTTCATATGTACCCTTGAATTTCAGAATGTATGATGTTGCTGAATTGAGAATCCATCATGGTGGAAGTTTCAAAAACAATCCTGAACTTTCCTATGTCAATGGTGATGTTGGTATTGTTAAGATGGACCCGGATTTGATTTCATTTCCTCATCTGGTAAAGTTTATCACCGAGGAAAGTTACAAAAAAGTTGAATCCTTGTCTTTCAAATTACCAGAGGAGAACTTCAACAAGTTGAGACCCTTATGGGATGATGCTTCCACCCTAGAGCTAATACAAGTAGCCATGAATTTGGGCACAGTTGATATATTTGTGCAACATGGCATAGATGAGCCTGACATTATTTCACTCTTACCACCTGATTCGATTGAGGCAGTCCAGAGAAATGTGCAAGTTCAAGGTGAGGAAACAGCAGAATTGCAATGGCAATATGAAGAACTGGAGAGAGAAATAACCCAAAGTCCAAGGGCCGCAAGATCAGAAAGTCAATGTGAGACTGATATTATGGAAACAGAAATGCAGGGTATGATGAACACAAACATGTTTGCTATTCAAACAGAATGTGAGGATGAAGAAAATTGTTCTGATTACTATGATTCTGATGAAGATCCTCCAACTCCTTTCTTGGTGTCTGAAGAAGAGGACAATGTCAGTGAGGTTCATCCTATAGAGAAGAAGACTTTGAAGCCTCCATCTTATAATCCTAAATCTAATTCAAAACAGCTAGATGTGGAAATGTTATTTGACAACGGGAGGCAATTTAAGAGTGCACTGATAAATTATGCAATTGACAATAAAAGAGATATAAGATGGATTAAGAATGAGCCTCTACGAGTTCAAGCTGGATGTGCAGCTAATTGTCCTTTTAAGTGCACAGGTTCATGGTCTAGCCAGTACAAGTGTTTCCAGCTAAAGACTTGGGTTGATATCCACAAATGTAATAACAAATTCAAACTAAAGGTGGTTAGTCAAACTTGGCTAGAAGAGAAATATGAGGATAAAATCAGAGAGAATCCTTGCATTGGTAAAGTTGAGCTGCAGAAACATATACGAAGTGACTTAAATATACATGTGAACATTTCTAAAGTGAAGAGGGCGATAGTGAATGTGCTGAAAAAGGTGAATGCATCATTTGGAGAGCAATTTCGAAGGTTGAGAGACTATGCACAGGAGTGTTTGCGCTCAAATCCAGGTAGCACTGCCATTGTGAAGACAAATAGGGTTACTGAAGATGGTCCTGAGGTGTTTCAAAGGATATATGTTTGTTTTGGAGCTCTGAAGAGAGGATTTTTATCAGGTTGTCGGAAGGTCATAGGGCTGGATGGAAGTTTTCTTAAAGGGTTGCTTAAAGGTGAATTGTTAAGTGCAGTGGGTAGAGATGGAAACAATGAAATGTATCCTATAGCATGGGCCGTAGTTGAGATAGAGAACACTGATTCATGGAGATGGTTTCTTGATTTACTAAAACATGACCTTGAAATCAGCAACACTTATCACTGGACTTTTATGAGTGATCAACAGAAGGTTGTTCTTGCATTTAGACCATTTATGTTATTTACCCTTTTGTGATGTGTTTACTGACTTGTTTTCTTTGGTTGCAGGGATTGATGAATGCCATAAAAGATTTGTTTCCCAACTCTGAGCAGAGGAACTGTTGCAGGCATATACATGCCAATTGGAGTAAAAGGCATAGGGGTCATGTGATGAAGAAGCATTTTTGGGCTTGTGCAAGGTCCACCACTGAAGCACAGTTCCAGGAACAAGTTAGTGCTCTTGCCAAGATCAATTCACAAGCAAAGGCAGATTTAGAAGTGTATGATACTCATCAATGGTGTAAGGCTTTCTTCAGAACAGATGTGAAGTGTGATATACTAGACAACAACTTATCAGAGGCATTTAACAATACTATTGTCAAAGCAAGGTCCAAACCAATCATCCCAATGCTAGAAGCTATCAGAATAGCGACAATGAAGAGGATTGCAAAAAAAATAGCGTTTGGAAGGAAATGGGTTGGCAACCATGGCCCTCGGATCATGAAGAAGTTAAATTCAAATACAACATTAAGTATGGGTTGGAAGGTTAGCTAACTTAATTATTTAATTTTACTAAATTGGTTGTCTTTGACAGTGTTTTGTCAACTATAGAATAAGTAGTGCTTGAAACAGTGAGATAAGGCCCGTTTTTTGTTCTTTAAAGAGTGAGGAAACCTCACTATGGTAGTATGCATACTTTTGAAATGTGTATTTGATTCACAGAAAGAGTAGAGTCTGTTATGCTTATTTTCTGGTGTTTTTTTACTAAACTTCTAATGGTTATTACAGGTTGTCTTTAATGGTGATGATGGTTACGAAGTCAAACGAGGGAGGCATCAGTACAAAGTCAGACTTGAAGGAAGGACATGCTCTTGTAGGGCATGGGAGCTTAGTGGAATTCCATGTCCGCACGCCATTTGTGCTATATTTGACAGGGGTGGGGACCCTCAAGAATTTATCCATGAATGTTACTCCAAAGCAGTATACCAAACAGTTTATTCACACCATCTAGAGCCTATGAATGGAGAGTTACTGTGGGAAAACACACAAATGAATGACATTGCTCCCCCTATTCCCAAAAAAATGTAAGGTAGGCCTAAGAAGAAGCGAACCCGTGAGGCGACTGAAGTGCCAGCAGCTCTGAAATGTAGGACTACAATTTCCAGAAAAGGAAGAGTGATGACATGTTCAAATTGTAAGATGGGAGGACATAATAAGGCTAAGTGTCCTACAAAACCCACAGATACACAACACACATCTAGCAAACGAAAAACCATGAAGCAAAGAGTAGTGAGAAATGCAAGATCTGGGAAAAAGAAAAAACAGGTATACATTGTGTGTATTATATATTCAAAATACCATACATTCATTCATTTTTGCTTTGGTTATATATGGTGTGCAGGCTGGTGAATGCATTGATCATGTCCTACAAAGTGGAAGTGTGCAGGCCGTTGAATGTACTGAAGAAGTCCTACCAACAACAGGAGGTGTGCAGGATGGTGGATGTACTTTATAGGTCCTTCTATGTGCAAGATGTGGTTTACAGATGCCTTCACTTTTGAGTTTTGCACGCGAAGAAGGCCTTTTTAAATTATGTCCAATACTAACGGATGCAACCCATACAATTTTGTGTTTTTAGACGGTTGGTATATGTATGTATTGGGTAGCAGGTGCTTTTTTGTGAAACAATGACTATGTACTACTTGGTTTACATAGTTTTGGGTAGCCATTGCATTTTTGTGGAAACAATGACCACCTATTAGTTATCTGTTTTGGGTAACAGGTGCTTCAATATGTATTGGCTCTTATCAATGACTGTTAGCTATCTGTTTTGACCAAATATATTATTATCATGTGTTCGTGAATTATTTTTCATGTTACAGATGTTCAAGGTGTAGTGGTATTGAAGTTTGTTTTCACATTTTTAATAGTTAAGCAAGTATCTTATTTTTCATGAGACTTTTTTTCATTTTTTTCATGTCTTTTTATGCTGGCTGTGTGTTAGACGGATATTCGAAGCTTAGATGGTGATTTATGTGATTAGGAGGTATGAAAAGGAATAATGGGACATAGTTGAACAAGGATAGTTCCTGGTGTGTTTACTATAAGTCAAATAAATGGCAGTATGGGAACTTCATATATGCTTTGTATATGGCTTTGTATATAGTTTCTTGGATGCTTTATATAAGGATTTATATAAAGGCTTTATTTGGAAAGGGTTTAAACAAAACCAAGTTTATAATTGCCACCCCTAGGATGATTCGTAGCAGCAGATGTTTGAAAGGTTGCTGGACAGTAGGCACATGAGGCATCCAAAAATCAGATTACTAAAAACATTGAAAAACATTGCACTTTTGTATTGGCGTAGAACAACTGATACATTCCAATACCATAGAACTACTGCATTTCAATAACAAAACAGATTAATATTCTCATGTTTTAAATACCACAGAAATACTAATACATTTGAATAACACAACTACATCACTACATTCCTTCTGGTACACAAAACAGCATAGCCATTGATACTACAAATGCTATGAAGACTACACTTATATACTTCAGCTTCTTCTTCTCATCGATTCCACATTGCACTGCTACTTTTAAGTCACACACTTCAGCACGAACACGGCTCACTTCAGTTTTTAACTCACACACTTCACCACGAACATTTTTTAGTTCAGCTTTTAAGTCACAAATCAGTGCTTTCAATTCCTCCTCCAACCTTAACTTCGGATTTCTGTGTTCTTGACTACCAATGTCATCCTTCCAAGCAAAGAATCGACACCCACCATCCTGCATCCAGTTATATATAACAAAAATTATTACATCTTGTTGGTCCCGGTTAATCTGGTAACAGTCTAGAGGGGGGGGGGTGAATAGACTGTTATGGTTTTTAACTTTTTCCAGTCAAGTACCAAGGTAAACAGAATAGTCTGTTCTGTTGAGAACAGACTGGCAGCGGAGATCTTCTGGTAAGTGTTCTGTCGGGATAGCCTCACAGAAGAGTAAAGGCACTTGGCCTTCTGGTAACTCACTAGAGGTGTTCTGCTGAACACAGATACCACTTCTTAGGAGTTAATCAGTTTGCAAGAAATAAAAGCTGTAAGTAAATAACACCAGGGATTTTTATAGTGGTTCAAGGAACAACTCGTTCCTCTAATCCACTGTTCCACTAAGCTTGTAAAGCAACGGTTACAACGCCTTAGTCCCTAGATCTTAAGAAGCTCTCCACGTCTTCTTCAAGTCTAGATGTCTCCTGGGATGCACTTCCTTGCTTCCTTTAAGACTGGTCTTGTTTCACTGAGTCTCCTTGAAGTATCTCCACTTCACTACTCGAGCTACTTTCAGACGTCCTTCTTTGTAGAAGATGTTCTGTTGAGAACAGAGTTTTCTCCAACTTGCTTCGTCACAAAAGATTTGTAATGAGGTGCTTGAAGAGTTGAAGAACAGTAGGAACTTTGCCCTTGTTGGTGATGAAGAGTATGTGAACTTATGATCTTCCCAACGTAGGCCTTTCTTGTTGATGGAGTTGGAGTGTTGAATTTCAAGAAGGCTTTTTGTAAATAGAGCACAAGTTGTGGCAAAAGTTACCAAGTTGTTCTTCGAATAGTATCTTTTATACTGAGGCTGTCTTCCCGTTGGAGGAGGAGACAACTACTTTAAATGCACGTACAGTTTGAGTTGACCGGCTGGGCCCGCAAGTTTGGCGGCTTGCTATTTTGGGATAGACTTTCCAGGAATCTCGGTCAATCATCAGCTTTTACTCTTCGGAGCATGGGGCTCATTAAATGAGCATTAAATGCAGTCTTGTAGTATTTCCGTTGAGTGTGAGCTAGCCGTTGAGGGAATCTTCCGTTGAAGTATTTGTCAAAAACTTCTAAGTGTCTGATCTTCTGCTGGTTTACAGAGGGTCTCGAGCTCTTCTGACTAGAGAAAGTCCAACAGAATACCATAGGTACATCTGAGGAGCAAAAGGTTAACAGAGGAGTTGAGGGTCTTCTGTCAAGCAAAATTCTAACAGAGGATCTGTTAGGCAGTCCTTCAACAGAGGATCTTCAGGTCTTCTGCCAGTTGACTATTCTAAAATGTACTTACAAGGAGAAAATTCTAATACATCATAGCTAAAGAGGGAACTCTAATGTTCTAATCTGTTTAGCATCATCAAAATCTAAATACAATTATTCCTTACAATTTCCCCCTTTTTGATGATGCCAAAACCCTTAAACTGTTTCCAGAGAAGTGCCTTTCACCATGAAGGAAAATAAGTAAGAAAAACTTTTATTTAAAATCTTGGTGGACACTTGGCATAGGAAGACAGCAAGAGTACAATACAATCAATCACGCATATATAATCATAAAACAAAGAAATTGAGAGAAAATAGAAGAGCAAACAGAAGATTTTATTGAGCAGAGGGGTAGAAAGGTTACATTTACAGATTTTCTCCCAAAGCTGTTCTTAGTGCAATTGCTTCTCTTTTATCGAATGACTTCAGTTCTGCATTTACCTTGGCTCTTATCACTGACAGATGTCCAGACTCTTGAAAAGATGCCCAGACTGGAGAGAGTTTGCAGTTCAGATAGTGAAGAATGGCTTCTTCAACAGAGTTGCCTGGCAGAACATTCCTGGCAAACCAGTTCTCTGCTTCTTCAAAAGAGCCACCATGCTTAACTCTCAGAGACCCATCAGAATCAAGAAAGATGTTCTCTTGTTGAGTTGGAGTCATTTTCTTCTTGATTTCTTCATACTGGGCTTTGGTTATCTTCAGTGAGCCTTCCTTTCTCCAATCTAAGAAGGTCAGGGCCTTCTTCTTAGTACTTTTCTTCAGAGGGGCTGGAATAGATGGCTGTGCAGAGGAGCCAGCAGCAGCTTTCTTCTTGAGTCTCAGCTGCTCAAAATATGGTGTAGGATCAGGTGTAGATGTCCTGACAAGCTGCATCTGTTGAGCCGGCTGTGGGTTCTCTTCCCCCTTTTTGGCATCATTGAGATCTTGGAGAAGGAGACTGATTTTCTCAAATTCAGAGGCATGAGCTTTACCCAAGTCTTCAATAGCAGTGGGAATAACAGAGGTAACTTCAGCCAGGGAGTCAAGGAGCTTCTTCTGTTTCTCAACGTCATTAGCTATGGTTTGAGTATGGCTTTCCAGTTGGATGAGCTTATTGTACCTTTCTTTGTCAGTACAAGCAAGAGCCTCAAACTGCTGCTTATTGTTTGAACAAAGGGTCTCAATCCGGTTGAGTTGGACAGTCCTTTCCCTATCAGACCTTTGGAGCTGCTCAACAGAAGAGGTTAAAGAAGAGATTGCTTTTTCTTGAGTACCAAGGGCAGCTTGAAATGACATCAGAGTCTTCTGTATCCCATCAACAGAGGAGGCTAGAGTAGTGGACTTCTCAAGCAGAGAGTCCTTCAGAGAGTTTAGGTCCGAGGTGACCTTAGTTGCAAAGCCACCAGCTGCTTGCAGGAACTCCTTGAACTCCTCATTTGGTATCTCCTCTGTATATCCCAGCATCTTGAGTCTGCGGACAGGAGGTCGGCTTGGTACATGCTCTTGGGCAGAGGAGCTAGACTTCTGTTGGTATCTTGGAGGGGTCTTCTCCCTTTTTGAGATGGCGACATCAGGGTTGCTGTAGAGGAACCCTGTCTGACCTAGAAGTTCTTCATCAGTGGAAGAGCCTTCGTAGGAGGAGTAGAAGGGGAGTTTATCCCTGTTGATCTGCTGTTTTCTAGTTGGAGAAGGGTTGGAGGCAGTAGAATGTCTGGAGTAACCTTGAGGGGCAGGAGTGACAGAAATTGTTTTGGGATCACAAGAGCTGTTGCTGCCCTGGTGTTGCTGATGTTGAGGAGAAGGGGGTGGTGGAGAATGGGATCTGGATCGTTGTGGGGTTAGCTGTTTGCAGGGAGAGGGGTTCTGAGAGGGAGGTTTCTGTTGAGTTGGAGTTTTCTGTGGTGAAGGTTGATTGGATGGAGTTTTCTGAGGAATTGGGTGAGTAGATTGGGTGCTTTGTTTGTGCAGAGATTCATTAGCAGAAGCATAGGGTGTGGGTGGTTTGGATGAGGTCTTCTGCTGTGGTGAGGGTGATTTGGATTCATGGATTGGTGAGGGAATGGGTGTAGAGGCTTTAGAGGGTGAGGGAACGGGGGAAGGAGGAGGAGTAGGAGTGTGATGCTGGGGAGAGGGAATAGGAGATGGAACAATTACCTCAAGTTCATGCATTTGAGACCTTCTCCAGTCTGCAATGAGATTTGCAAAGACTGCCTCAGCATCAGAAGGGCCTCCAGCTTGATCCTTGGTCTGATGTCTAGGATCAAGAGATTCCTTCTGGGCTTTCTCAACTAGCCAGGCTTCAAATAATGGGACCTCTTGGGGAGTCAGAGGAGGAATCTCCGTGGCAGAGTGTGCAGCAGCAGTGGATGTCCATACTGTCTTTCCTTTGAATTGCCTCTTTTTGTCTGCTAGAACAGATTCTAAGAACAACAGATCAGTGCACTTCATGACATCTTCTGTGCCTGCCCAGTTGAAGACTTCCCTTTCTTCAATGGAGTAGTACCCAAAGTACCTCAGAATATTGGACAGAGGGCCTAGTCTCCACTTTCTCCATTCCAATACTCTAGCAAACTGTTTGTTTAGTGCTCTGAGAAGGTCACCTTGAGGTTCCTCTTCTTCAGGTGTTCTGTTGTTAGTGGAGAGAGGTTCTAGAGAGGGGAGAATCACATGATCTACATCCTGATGATCAAGGGAAGAGGGAATCTCAGGTTCCCCCTGACCATCAGCATCCTCTTTTCCAACTACTTCTTCTGACTTGCTGGAGGAATCAAAAACAATCCTTGTTCCATGCCAGGTGATCTTCTTGGGCTGGTCTGTTTGAACAGAATCCTCTAGTTCCCCCTGAGCATCAGCTGCTTCCTCAGAGATGGGAACAGCAGGGGTAGATATTTTTTTCTTCTTCGGTTCAGGAGCGGCAGAGGGGGTGGACTCTTCTGAACTAGGGGAGGGTCTTCTCCTTTTAGTGACCTGCTTCTTGGTCACCTTCCTTTTTAAAGAGGCCTTCTTAACAGCAGGTTTCTTGGCCACCTTCTGAATTAGAGGAATATTATCCTCAGATTCAGAATCAGAGACTTTCTGGGAGATCTTCTGTTGCATCTTCTGTCTGTTGATTTCTAGCTTTGCCATTCTCTTGATTTCAGCCTTAATAGCAGCATCTCTGTCGCTGGTTGTGAACATGAAGATTAGTTTGGTGTGGTCAACATTGTTTGGATTTCTGATGCCACCTCCTTTCAATAGAAGTTCAGAAATGAGCAGCCCATGACCTACCTTGCCCGAGTAGAGGCCTGTCTCAGCATTCTTCTTTTTGGCTATTTTGACGAACTCTATCAGAGACCTGACAATCACCTGACCCCAATTTATGTTGCCACCATGTAGAATAGCGTAGATTGCTTTGGCCTGAGAGATTGTGAACTCGTCTGTGGAGGAGTATCTGCACCAGACACATTTGTGAAGAATGTTCACCAACATCTCTATATCCCTCTTGAGAAAGTATTTCTTCCCAGAGAGCTTTGTGACGTTCTCCGTTGATCTTCCATAGTTCAAGGCAAACTCGTCGACGGAGAGAGAGATGGTGTCAAGGTCAAGCAATCCAATGTCAGCATTCACAGTCTGTATCTTGAAATGGTTGTTGATGATGTCAGCAGTGATAGTTACCTTTGCACCATTGACAGTGGAGGTGATGACCTCCCCTTTGTGGTCAGCATTGAGATAAAATTCAACCACATCTTGAGTGCTGTACTGAGAGTAATTGAAGCTTATGATTTTGATTAGTTGGGACATCTCAAGTCCAGTGATGATGTTGTCCACCAAGTCCTTGTCTTCGGCAAGTTTTGGTAGTGCATAGAGGTCGCACTTCATCCCAGTGAGGACATTTTTGGTTAGGCTCTCCTTCTGAGATTTGGTTAGAGAGTTGAAGCTGATAACAGCCATGTCGGAAAGTGAAAAGAGGTTTAGAGAGCTTTAGGATTCTTGCCGTTTGAGAGTTTCAGAGTAATGGAAGCATTAAGGATATTAGATTGGGGACGAAGGGTATATATATGATTTGGATTAAGTGGACGTTTGAGATAATTTTGGCAGTTCCCGAGGTTTTGTTTATCAGAACGTGGCCATAAATAGGACGTGCTATTAAATACGACGGGGCGCAGTAATTATTTAAACGACTGGGGTATTGGAGTAATTGACCTTCAAAAGGTAATTTAGGTCAAAACTCGGATTTCTCAAAAAAAATTTTTAAGTCCACAACCTTCTGTGAACCAATAAGATAACTTCTGTCACAGAGGGGCCGTGTAACAGAAGTCCTTTCCCGCAGATGTTCTGTTACAGAGAGGTTCTGCAACAGAGAGTCTATCAACAGAATATCTTCCCTTTAATGCTCTCTGGGTATATCATCCATCATTCCAAGTTCTTCTCTCAGCTTGTTGAACCTTGCCTCAGAGAGAGGCTTGGTTAGAATATCTGCCAACTGATCTTCTGTGGGAACATGCTCCATGGAAATATGCTTTTTCTCCACATGATCTCTGATGAAGTGGTGTCTGACTTCAATATGCTTTGTCCTGGAATGTAGCACAGGGTTCTGAGTGATGGCAATGGCACTTGTGTTATCACAGAGGAGCTTGATCTCCTTTGCCAGAATGCCATAGTCTTTAAGTTGTTGCTTCATCCAGAGTAGTTGAGCACAACAGCTTCCAGCAGCAATATACTCAGCTTCAGCTGTACTTGTTGAGATGGAGTTCTGCTTCTTGCTGAACCAGGAGACAAGTCTCCCTCCTAGCAATTGGCAGTGACCAGAAGTGCTCTTTCTGTCCATCCTGCAACCTGCAAAATCTGAGTCAGAGTAACCAATTAGTTCAAGGTTACCTCCCTTGGGATACCATAGTCCTGCATTTGGATTTCCTTTGATATATCTGATGATCTTCTTAGCAGCAACTAGGTGGCTTTCCTTGGGATTAGATTGGTATCTGGCACAGATTCCAACAGCAAATGAAATATCCGGTCTGCTTGCAGTCAGATAGAGAAGAGATCCAATGATTCCTCTATACTGTGTTGCATCAACATCCTTTCCTTCATCATCAGGTCCAATGCCTTGTGAAGCATTCATAGGAACTTTGACAGAAGACTTCCCATCTAGTCCAAATTTCTTGATCAATTCTCTAGTATATTTTCCTTGGTTGATGAAGATCCCTTCTGGAACTTGTTTGACTTGCAATCCAAGGAAATAACTGAGTTCTCCCATCATGCTCATTTCAAACTTCTTCTGCATAACTTGAGAAAATTTCTTGCATAATTCTGGATTAGTGCTTCCAAATATAATGTCATCAACATAAATTTGCACTAACAGAATATGATTAGCAACAGAAATTTGAAATAGAGTTTTGTCCACCTTTCCTTTAGTAAACCCATGGTTTACTAAGAATAGGGACAATGTGTCATACCAAGCTCTGGGAGCTTGCTTAAGACCATAAAGGGCCTTTCTAAGCTTGTAGACACAAGAAGATTGAGTAGGAATGACAAAACCTGGAGGTTGTTCAACATAAACTTCCTCTTCAAGTTCTCCATTCAGAAATGCACTCTTGACATCCATTTGGTATACTTTGATGTCGTTGTAAGCAGCATAGGCTAGGAATATCCTGATTGCTTCCAATCTTGCAACAGGTGCAAAGGTTTCATCAAAATCTATGCCTTCTTCTTGACAGTATCCCTTTGCTACAAGCCTTGCTTTATTCCTTACAATGTTGCCTTCTTCATCTGCTTTGTTTTTGAATACCCACTTGGTTCCAATGACATTCTGATGCTTTGGTCTGGGAACAAGTTTCCACACTTCATTCCTTTCAAACTGTGTCAGCTCTTCTTGCATTGCATTGATCCAATCTGAATCTTCTAGAGCTTCTTCTACACACATTGGTTCCATCTGGGATATGCAGCAGGTGAACATGGCTTCTCTTCTTGATGCAGATCTGGTCCTAACACCACTGGTAACTTGACCTATCACTTGATTAGGAGGATGATCTCTTAACCAAGTTAGATCAGGTTCTGTCAGTTGCTGTCTAGGCAACTCTGATGGTTCATCTTCTGATACATCATCTTTATCTTCATTTTTGTCTATCAGAACTGGATTGGCAGGAGGAGTTGGGAATGTAGGATTGTTGATGGCCTCTTCTGATGGTTCTGAACCCTTGTCTTCAAGGTTGATTTTCTGCAGGGTTTCTGATAATTCTTCTGCAGAGGTACCATCATCAAATTTGACATGAATGGATTCTTCAACTTGTAGAGATCTTCTGTTGAGTATTCTATAGGCTTTGCTTGAACTTGAGTAGCCTAAGAACATACCTTCATCAGCCTTTTCTTGAAATACCTTCAGATTATCCTTTCCATTGTTTAGAATGTAGCACTTGCATCCAAACACATGGAAGTAGCTGATGTTTGGTTTTCTTCCTTTCCACAGCTCGTAGGGGGTCTTCTGATGATTCTTGTGGATCATGCTTCTATTCTGAGTGTAGCATGCAGTGTTGATAGCTTCAGCCCAGTATCTGATGGGCAGTCCTGATTCTGCAATCATAGTTCTTGCAGCTTCTTTCAGTGTTCTGTTCCTTCTTTCTGCAACACCATTTTGTTGGGGTGTTCTGGCAGCAGAAAGTTGATGGAATGTACCATTCTGATCACAGAAGTCTTTGATCACTTTGTTGACAAATTCAGTTCCTCTGTCAGATCTGATTGTTCTGACCTTCATGTTCTTCTCAGTTTGAAGTTGCTTTAACAGAGATGGCAACTTCTGAAGAGTTTCATTTTTCTTGGTTAGGAACACAGTCCAAGTATATCTTGAGTAATCATCAACCATAACAAGGGTATATCTTTTTCCACCAACACTGGGAGTTTCAACTGGTCCAAATAAATCCATATGAATCAGATTTAAAGGGCTAGTAGAGAGATCACCAGCAATTGGTTTGAATGAAGTCTTCACTTGTTTGCCTTTCTGACAAGCACTGCAGAGGATCTCCTTCTTGTACACAATGTCTGGCAGACCTTCTACAATGTGTTCCCTTGCCAGTTTGTTGATGGTTTTGAAATTCAGGTGGCTAAGCTTCTTGTGCCAATCCCAGCTTAGCCTTGAATCTCCTTTGGCTATCAGGCATACTCCATCTTTTGCAGTTTGCCAATCAACAACATAGATGTTCTTTTTCCTTTTCGCTGTAAGAACCACTTCCTTTGTTGTCTCATGCTTTACATAACAGAAGGCCTTTGTGAATTCAACTGTGTAGCCTTTGTCACAGAATTGGCTAGCACTCAGCAGGTTGAACTTCAGACCTTTAACATAAGAGACATCGTCAATGATTATCTGGTTCTTGATCAGCTTCCCTCTTCCTTTTGTTTGACCTTCCTTGTCATTTCCTCCAAAAGTGACTCGGGGTCCATTGTATTTCTGGAACCCTGTTAGGCAACTCTTGTCACCTGTCATGTGCCTGGAGCATCCGCTATCAATAAACCATTGTTGTTCTGAGATAGCTCCAGCACACAGTTCCTGCAAAATTAAAAAGAAGATTTAGGTACCCAAGCAGTGTTGGGTCCTGGGGGGTAATGGAGTCTTGGTAGTTGGTACCATTTTGGTCTCATCAACTGAAACCTTGGTGGATGGTACCCATTGTCCACCTGGTAGTCGTAGTAAACAGATGTATGATTCACTTTGGGCAGATGCTTGTGAGGATCATGCTTTCTGTTTGCATACTTCTGCATAGCCTTCTTAGTTGGGAAGAAATCCCATATATTATCAAGAGCAGAGGAACGCTTAACCTTGGGCTTCTGAGGTTGACCAGAAGACCTCTTTTGCTTAAAGTTAACTGTCTCTTGATATCTGCCTTTTTGATAGTGGTTTCTGTTACGATTATCATGAGAAGGTCTGTTAGTTATTTGCTTTTGATTAATACTTTTCTGAAACCCATTTAGGTTGTTAGATCTTCTGCCAGATTCATCAGTTTTTAAAATTTGTTTGGGTTTGGTCTTTAGTATTTGGTTCTCTGGTGGGACTTTCTCATGAGTAACTTTAGTACCAGAAGTACTAGCATGACAGATGGGTTTAGAAGTCTGTGGCACTATGACCTTATCAGTCATAGCAACTTGAATGCTAGACTTTACAGAAGGCTCACCAGACTTGTGTTCAACATATCCAAGACCAAAGGTGAGATTATGAGTATCATCAATACTCTTTATTGAAGATTGCATCTTCAAAAGACTATCATATCTGATTTCGAGGTTCTCAATTTCTCTTATTCTTTTTAGAAGAGACTCATTTTCAACTTTCAGTTTGTCTCTTTCCTTAATTAAGAGATCAAGTTTGCACTCAGTCTCTTTTCTTAAGTCTGAGATTTCTAACTTTAGTTTACTGTTCTCCTCTTTAATCAAAGAATAAGTGTCTTGGATAGTTTTGAACTCTTCCCAAAATGATGACATTGGATCATCATTTAAGGTTGTGCCTACCGAAGAGGAAATAGAGTCAGCAGTAGAATATACCTCATCATCAGATTGAGCCATGAGGCATAGATCTTCTGTGTCTGTATCAAGGCAACAGAAGGCTTCATCTGAGTCTGAATCTGAGCTGGATTCTGTCTCAGAGAGGGGATCTTTCTCGACTTGTTCTGAGATGAAGGCTTTCCTTCTTCGGTTTTGATCTTCATACTTTCTTTCTTCATCTTGTCCTTGCTTCTTGGACACTCTTGGATGGGGGCAGTTGGCCTTGAAGTGTCCAGGCTGTCTGCAATTGTAACAGAGTAGCTCTCCACTGCTTTCAGAGGGCTTAGTCTTCTGAAATGATCTTCTGCTTGAGGATGGGCTTCTTCCATCCTTCTTCATGAACTTCTTGAACTTCCTAGCAAAGGCAGCCATATATTCATCAGATAAAAGGGTAGAAGGGTCAAAGTCCTTTACCTTGGATGTGCTGGCTGTGAGGGCAGTGGTGGTCCTCTCATCATGAACTTCTTCCTTCTCATCATGCATCTCAAACTCATAAGCTTTGAGATCAGAAATCAGCTTTTCTGTTGGGTAGGTTTTGATGTCCTTGCTCTCTTGGACAGCAATAACCTTCATCTTCCAGACTGGGGGCAGTCCTATGAGAATCTTCAGATTTACTTCTTTAATAGTGAGTTCCTTTCCAAGCTCAGAGATTTCACTTGTAAGGATCAGCAGTCTGGCATGCATCTCAGCTATGCATTCATCAGGCAGAAGTTTGAAGTCATCAAACTTCTTCATGGCTATGGTCAGTTTGTTGTCTCTCTCCTGCTCATCTCCAGCACCAATGAGATCAAGTTTGTCCCATATCTCCTTGGCAGTTTTACACTTCTTTATTCTATTGAAGTATCTGTTGTCTATAGCCTTGTAGAGAATATCCTTGGCTATGTTGTCCAAGTTATACTGTCTCCTCTCTTCCTTGGTCCATTCAGACCTGGCCTTTTCAATCATCTCAGGCTGTGTTTTATCAGCAGCATATGCAGTGTTTATCTTCATGAATTTGGTGAAGGGTCCTTCTTCAAGGACTTCCCACATTTCATCATGGAGGGCACAGAGATGGGCTTTCATCCGAATCTTCCAGTCATCATACTTTTGATCTGAAAACATGAGATGCTTTGCAAGAGAGTTATCCATAATAGGTTTTAAAGGAGGCTAAGAACAAGTGGATCTTTGTTCAAGGAGTAACCTAATAGATTACAAGAACAAGGAGGCTCTGATACCACTTGTTGGTCCCGGTTAATCTGGTAACAGTCTAGAGGGGGGGGTGAATAGACTGTTATGGTTTTTAACTTTTTCCAGTCAAGTACCAAGGTAAACAGAATAGTCTGTTCTGTTGAGAACAGACTGGCAGCGGAGATCTTCTGGTAAGTGTTCTGTCGGGATAGCCTCACAGAAGAGTAAAGGCACTTGGCCTTCTGGTAACTCACTAGAGGTGTTCTGCTGAACACAGATACCACTTCTTAGGAGTTAATCAGTTTGCAAGAAATAAAAGCTGTAAGTAAATAACACCAGGGATTTTTATAGTGGTTCAAGGAACAACTCGTTCCTCTAATCCACTGTTCCACTAAGCTTGTAAAGCAACGGTTACAACGCCTTAGTCCCTAGATCTTAAGAAGCTCTCCACGTCTTCTTCAAGTCTAGATGTCTCCTGGGATGCACTTCCTTGCTTCCTTTAAGACTGGTCTTGTTTCACTGAGTCTCCTTGAAGTATCTCCACTTCACTACTCGAGCTACTTTCAGACGTCCTTCTTTGTAGAAGATGTTCTGTTGAGAACAGAGTTTTCTCCAACTTGCTTCGTCACAAAAGATTTGTAATGAGGTGCTTGAAGAGTTGAAGAACAGTAGGAACTTTGCCCTTGTTGGTGATGAAGAGTATGTGAACTTATGATCTTCCCAACGTAGGCCTTTCTTGTTGATGGAGTTGGAGTGTTGAATTTCAAGAAGGCTTTTTGTAAATAGAGCACAAGTTGTGGCAAAAGTTACCAAGTTGTTCTTCGAATAGTATCTTTTATACTGAGGCTGTCTTCCCGTTGGAGGAGGAGACAACTACTTTAAATGCACGTACAGTTTGAGTTGACCGGCTGGGCCCGCAAGTTTGGCGGCTTGCTATTTTGGGATAGACTTTCCAGGAATCTCGGTCAATCATCAGCTTTTACTCTTCGGAGCATGGGGCTCATTAAATGAGCATTAAATGCAGTCTTGTAGTATTTCCGTTGAGTGTGAGCTAGCCGTTGAGGGAATCTTCCGTTGAAGTATTTGTCAAAAACTTCTAAGTGTCTGATCTTCTGCTGGTTTACAGAGGGTCTCGAGCTCTTCTGACTAGAGAAAGTCCAACAGAATACCATAGGTACATCTGAGGAGCAAAAGGTTAACAGAGGAGTTGAGGGTCTTCTGTCAAGCAAAATTCTAACAGAGGATCTGTTAGGCAGTCCTTCAACAGAGGATCTTCAGGTCTTCTGCCAGTTGACTATTCTAAAATGTACTTACAAGGAGAAAATTCTAATACATCATAGCTAAAGAGGGAACTCTAATGTTCTAATCTGTTTAGCATCATCAAAATCTAAATACAATTATTCCTTACACATCTCAATAAATAACATTTTCAATTAGTCAATTAGCACTTCAGACTAATTAGTCAACTAGCACTTCAATAAAAACTAACACTTTGAAGTGGTCAAAAATTATTTCATCTCAATTGTATTACATCTCCCTGTATTAACAATTCAATTAGCAAATGCAAATAATTTTACATTAGCCAATGGAACTAATTTTCTAAAAAAGGAAAATGATATACTTCAATTTTACATCCTGAGGCATATCTACGAATGGGGCTAAAGAGTCAAACTTAAAAAAACACTTTGAATTAGTAAAAACTTATTACATCTCAATTGTATTACATCTCCCTGTATTAACACTTCAATTAGCGAATGCAGGGAGGAAACAATTATCAAGAACTGCCGGCCATCGTTGGCTACAATTAACACTTCAATTAACACCATATTACAAATGATCAAGCATAAAGGGCTATCCCATTCAAACCTCGCTTTAATTTACTGTACTTACCGTCCATCGTTGGCAACCGAAGAACTGCCGGCCAGTTTCTCGAGTCACGCATAGAGGAGATTTCAGGCCGCAGTTGCAATACACTGGTGGTTCGTAGTTCAGAAGAGGAGAAGCTTTTGAATTCGAGGTGAAGGAGGCAGAAGACATTCTTGATGGATGAAGAACCCTAATACTCCATCTTTTCTTCAATCGTGTGGGTATGTAAATGAGCGATGAGAAAAACGAACTAACGAGGCTGGACTTTTAACAATCCACCGGGGCTGACGTGGATATAAAAGACTACGTTTGTAAAAGTTTACCGGCCACATAAGCTACAACCGGTAGTTAGGGGTGGGCTTTCGGTCATCTGGGCCTATATGATCGTTTAAATATAGTAAAGGTGCTAACTTGACGGTTTTTGTAGTAGGCGGGTTTATGTGATTGTTTCGGAATAGTAGGAGGGCCTATTTGGACCTTTTCCCTTTAAATAACTAGTTGTTTAAAAACTACTAGTATATGTAATAATCCATTGCCCAGTTAGTTAAGTACGACATGGGAATTAAACGAGATTCTTTTTTGAAGCATTTAGTTTGGTAACATTAATGAAAAATCAACCATTGAGTGTTATTCTTCTCATTGATCGAGAAGGGTTTTAGGGTTTATTTTGTTATTATTTAACATAACCACGAATAATCAACTATAAGTATTAAATCAAAGTCTACAAATATGAAACAGATGTTGAAGGGAATTAAATAAACCGATTGATATGATTCGACTAATTAATCTATCAAACCATACATTGAATGTCACCTACTATGTTCAAAGAACTCATCTCTTGTGATGAATTACTAGCAGACATTTATGATTTTTACAGCATGATTGGGGTTTATATTGTTTCACATTAGCTAAACTAGCTAGCTGTTTCACTACTCAAATGATGTTAAAACATTTTCAGGTATTTGCAATGTCCCCATGGTTTTCAGTACTATAAGAATGTAATCTGAAAATGATTTTTGCATATTGGACATCCAGAATAAGAGCTGCTAAGAGTGCCCCTTGATGACCAGGACTATCAATATTTATATAAATGCAAGTTGATAACGTATTATATATATAATTTATATAAAGAGTTGCTAAGAGCTGCTAAGAGTCAAAACCCACACACCAAATATGCACATTTCAGAAGTATATATACACACATGCAGGCTAAATGTGCATACATAGGCACTGGTACAATTATGCACAGACAGAAGTATATATACACAGACACAGAACTATATTTACACAGACATTTCAAATAGAAGTTTATTTACACAAAGACATGAGTAAATTTAAAACATTTTAAACACAGACACGACTATATACACATCACAAACACATAGACAATAGTATACACTGCACACAAACACTACAAATACAGAGAATTGTCTGTGAAGAACAAACATTTATTTACGTTCAAAGCTAAGCTAATGAAATCAAATACATAAACGATCCAACATCAACACACACTCATACGAAGCTCAAGGATGTCGTCCAAGGCGGCCGCCGCCGCTTCTCCGTCATCTTCAGTCCACGGAATTTCTCCTTCAGCTCGAGAAGCATCAGCCTTTTGCTCCAATTCAGCCTTTTCCTTCACAAAGCCACCAAAATCCATTGATTTTGAGGAGAGGAGGTGCTGGCGTCGATGTGCTGCGGGAAGAAGAAAGAAACGATGAAGGGGGAGAGAGGAGAGAGGCTGGGGTTGCAATTTCACGTGGGGGAGGAAGGGGGTAAAAAAAATGGTAATTTTGGGGCCTATTTATAGTGTGTAGGTGTGTGTATGAGTTTTGTGTACCCCAAGCCCAATTGTTTTGTAAAATGCTAGGGGTACACAAGTTGTACGCAATTTGTACACACAATGTCAGTCACAGACAATTGGTACGGAATTATTTGTGACCACAGACAAGAGTTTTCTGTGTACACGGACAAATTTTGTCTGTTTCCACAGACATTTACTTTTTTTTGTAAAAAGTACTTGTCATTGTCAGACGGCTCTCAGTGTACTTTTTACAAAAAAGTAAACGTCTGTGGAAACAGAAAAAATTTGTCTGTGTACACAGACAACTCTTATCTGTGGTCACAGGCAACTCCGTACCAATTGTCTGTGACCGACACTGTGTGTACAAGTTGTGTACCCCTAACATTTTCTTATCTTTTATTGCTTATTTAATTTTATTCATAATCCTCCGTCCCAATATAAAAGACACGTTTTTTTGGGCCGTCCCAATACAAAAGGCACATTTCTCTTTTTGACAAATAAAACAGTGTCCAAACAGTGCCAAACAGTGTCAAAACAGTGTCAAACAGCATATAAACAGTGTCAAAACAGTGTTCCTCCTTGAAATGTTTGAAAACGCAAATGTGCTCTTTAAATTGGGACGAAGGGATATTAGATTAGAAAGATTTAGATCAGAAAGATTTAGATCATATCAGATAAAAGAAGTTTATACATGATACATTACTTTAACCCTGACTAATGGGTTCTCTATAATATATAATATCAAATGTATTTAATTTAATATTTAGAAAGCTTTTAGATTTATTTTATTAATGTGAATAATTAGTTTTATATTCTTTTAACTCTGACATTAATATTTTTTTCTAATTACATTAATTTTTTGACAGATAAATAGAGTGATTTAAGATCCAGTGATGGACTAAAAACAAAAAAACATATTACATGAATGAAAAACAATTGTAAGAGAACAAAACAAAGTGAATCATATTTGCAGGAATCAAAAATATATTTAAACATATTCTAATTGTTTAATTTCAATAATCATTTGATATAATGGACAAGGTACAATAGAATTTGTCATTTCGGTAATGCAAATTCTACCATATCATACATTGTCCGTGTAAATTAATTAAAGGAGAATTTTGTGTTTGCACAGTGGATGATATTCGACTTTGCACCCCATTTTTAAAACTTTTAGACTTTGCATCCTATCTACAACATTTTGTGAAAAAAAATCCTGAATGGGGTGCGAAAGCAAAGATATTTAAGGGCAAATAGAGTGCAAAGTCTAAGAGTTTTGAAAATGAGATTCAAAGTCCAATATCACCCAAAAAAACAGAGTGCAAAGTCAAAATATCTCTTAACTGAACTATTGCAATAAAACAATTAAAATATAAATTACTAGTAAATTATAAAGTGTAAATTATTATATAATCTGTAATAATTACCGTAAACCTAAATTAGCTGAATCGGTTGATTCTCATGTAATTTATGAGTTTTGATTGAAACGACTCAACTAATTAATTCGGTTGATTCATGAAAAATAAAATTAAAAAAGAATAAGAAGATGGCTCTATAAATCTATAATAACTTAAATCAGGAAAGTATTTCTAGAAATTTATACTCTATCTGTCTCATTTTACTTGCCTTACTTTCTTTTTTGGGTTGTTTCAAAATAAGTGTCGCGTTTCTTGTTTTGAAAAGAAATGTGTGTTCTATAACATTTCATTTTATTATACTCGAATTGAGACGAGAGAAGGTGACATGATTATTAATAAAAGTGAGTTTGTGTGGTTGATATTAAATTGATAAGGTAAGAATAAAGTAAGAATGGTTTAGAGCCACACAATCTTTACCAAATTTGATATGATACAATTTTAGTGGGACTTCCCGAAAAGGTAAAATGGGACAATTTTAACGGAACAGATGAAGTACTTTATTAATAATTGTGTCGAGTGAGAGACACAACACAGGATGAAGGTGTAGTATGAAATTACAAAAATCTATTGATACTCATTTTTCATACACACACCTACACACTCATGTTTGTCAAGAGTATTTTTTTGTCTGTATACAAACATAACGTATTTTGAAATATGTTATGTCTGTATACAAACAAAAAAATACTATTTATAAACATAAGTGTATAGGTGCGTGTATGAAAATGTGATGAAATTATACGAGGATCACAAAATCAAACGGGCTTGAACACTGGGTACGGCAATGTAGTGCGTATCCAAATCAGAGGCTGTAATTGGTGTAAGCCGCATTACCTTATCCACAAAAATCCATATCTCACCATTTTCTTATCATCTCACCTCTTCTTCTTCTCTCTTTCATCATTTCACAACTCACTGCTTGCATACACATGGCAGCCCAAGCGTCTCTCTTCACCACAACGCTCTCCGCCGCCACCGATCGTGTGGCGGCTCCCTGGAAGCAGTCTCTCATCTCCTTCTCCCTCCCACCACCAGCTCTAACAAAGTCCGGCACCCGATGCCGCCCCGTCCGATCCATGGCGGAGGGAAAAACGAAGGCGCCGGCCAAGGAGGCGCCGACCAAGGAGGCGCCGGTAGCCTTTACTCCTCCAGTTCTCGATCCGAACACCCCGTCCCCGATCTTCGGAGGCAGCACCGGCGGCCTCCTCCGCAAGGCCCAGGTTGAGGAGTTCTACGTCATCACCTGGAGCTCCCCCAAGGAACAGGTGTTTGAGATGCCGACCGGCGGTGCCGCGACCATGAGGGAAGGCCCGAATCTGCTGAAATTGGCCAGGAAGGAGCAGTGCCTGGCTCTAGGTACTCGGTTGAGATCCAAGTACAAGATCAATTACCAAATTTATAGGGTTTTCCCCAACGGGGAGGTCCAATACTTGCATCCGAAGGACGGAGTTTACCCGGAGAAGGTTAATCCCGGCCGCCAAGGAGTGGGGCAAAACATGAGGTCGATTGGAAAGAATGTCAGTCCGATTGAGGTCAAGTTCACCGGAAAACAGGTTTATGAATAGTGATTTCTGTTTTCCTGTACGTTCACTGTAATTCTCTGTTCAGTTGGAATCGGAAATGTATTGATTTTATACTATGTATGTATACGAATGCATACCTAATTTAAATGTCTTGGGCTCTTAGCTTAATACTTCGTATTTATTGGTCAAACTCGGTCTCCATTCAACTTCTTTTTTAGGGATTGGCAAACTGGATGTACCCTCCTGACATGATTAAAGGTATATTTGGGAGTTTGAGGGAAGGGAAAGGATGGGTTTTGAAGGTTAGTTGTAAGAGGAGGAAAGGGAACGTGAGAAGAAAAGGGAATGGAAGAAATCCCTTATTTTTGTTTAGAATGGTTTACGTTTTTTTAGAGTAAACCACATCACATTAATTTAATAAGAACAAAATATCATTAAAAATTACCCCACTTGAGCATCATTTGGCACCTCTACTATACCGGAAGCAACCATTGCCAAATCATTCTCGATAATTACGTTATTCCAACCTGGTTCATTCGCCCATAAAATAGCCTCTCTTACTACCTATAATTTTACTTCCACTGAAATTGTTTAGAAAAATTCTTTTGGGTTACACCTTGGTGTACATCCTATATAACCCCTCATTTCTTATTTCTCCCCTCCCAACTTTTCTCTCTCCACTCCTCTCCCATTTGAATCATACGCATCCCCCTCCCTCCTCTCTTTCTTCTTTCCTTTTCTTCTACTTCAACATCTTTTTTCTTCTACTTCAACATCTTGTTCTTTCTTCTTTCTTTCTTCCTTTCTCCTTCATGTTCTTCTTAGTATTCTTTTTCTTTCCTTCTCCTTTTTAGGTTTTATTCACCCTAATCATCTTCATTATCTTCATCACCATCTTCTCTTTTTCTTTCCTTCTCACTTTTCACGTTTTATCCACACCGACACTGGTTTGCTATAGTGTCTGTGCACACAGACGAAAATTGTATATACACAGACACTTTTTTTATACAAGACAACTAACGTCTGTGTACACCGACACTTGTTTTCCAACTAATTTTTTCACATCGACACTTTTTTGTCTATACAGACAACTAACGTCTGTGTACACCGACACTTATTTTCCAACTAATTTTTTCACATCGACACTTTTTTGTCTACGCAGACAACTAACGTCTATGTACACCGACACTTGTTTTTCAACTAATTTTTTCACACCGACACTTTTTTGTCTACACAGACAACTAACGTCTGTGTACACCGACACTTGTTTTCGAATTAATTTTTCACACCGACATTTTTTGTTTACACAGACAACTAATGTCTAGTTGTCTGTGTATACCGACATTGGTTTCCGTGCAACCAGTCTGACAGATCTACAAACTAATTTACTCACACCAACACTTTCAATGAAAGTGTCTGTATTTGTGTGTTTTTTGTCAGTGACAAGGACAAATAAATGGGTGTACCCCAGGGTGTAACTCAGGGTGTACACCAAGAACTATTGAATTGTTTAAGGGCTTGTTTGCATTCACTTAAGAAAAATGATTTTGGCTTTTTTCTAAGAAAAAAACACTTATTTTACCACACTACCAACTTTTACTTTCTCGGCTTCCGTGTAGAGTCTACTTTTTACTTTTTCTATTACACAAAAAACACTTATTTTACCAAACACTACCAACTTTTATTACTAATAACTTTTTCTCAAAAAGTGCTTTTATTTAAGCACAAGTGGTTGTAAACAAAGTCTAAGTTATACTCCGTATATAGTTTTTTTGAAAGAAACTAATTATATTATTCAGAGTGGTATTCAAATGTAACAATATTCCCATAATCGTAAAATGTCTCCCTTGAGGTTCCGGCGTTCCGCATAGTCAAACGGTCCACCCACTCTCTGACTAGACACAGAATAGATCATCCTAAGAAAAGAGAGACTATTAAGAGTTTCGAGGCTTTGCACGGACATACAAACTTTATCCCTTGCACTCACAATCCTATTTTGAATAATGAAAAAACAACAGTTCATAATTAAAAAACTAAAATTGAATAAACCAGGATTAAATAAAACAACCCAACGGAGCGGCCGGATCCAAATTTCAAGTGTCGACTTCCAAACCCTAGCCATACGGTTCCTCCAAGGCAGCGGTTCAGGAGGGGATGGCTCACGAACACTTCTACTTCATTCTCCACACCTGAATCTAAAATTCTCTGTGCCACATCAAGCAAGTCCTTCCTCTGTATTCCGATTTTTCCGATGTGATAGTTTCAACAAGCGCTAGACCCACATACGCCAATCCAGGGATCGTGGCATCAACCATTAGAATCTCCTCATTCTCATCCATCTTCATACTGCCATAAACATGGGCCTACATCATCACATTGTTCTGCCCTTCAGATCTTCTCCATGTTAGATTTGTTTACTCTTGTGCGAATCGAATAGCGCTAGCTCCGAACCCAAACGTTCACGGGCTACTGAGTTTGCACACAACCGTGCGAAACACAGATGCGCAGAAGCTCATTACCCAAAAACCTTTTGAGAAGAGGGCACTCACAACCTTGCTCTACAAAATAGCAAAGCTACCGAAAACCCAAACCTCACAAACTATTCGCATCTAGGGAGAAACCCTAGGCACCCGTCCTCTCAATGATGTGAACTAATACTCAAAAAAATATGAATAGTTATGAATCAAATTTAAATAGTTGATTTCATGTTCATTTTAAATTGGGCTAATGCTATTATTTAATTTGTTATTCTCAATTGAGCATTTGAAGACTAGGAGAGTTGTAAATCCCTCTAAAATCCTTCCCTTAGTTTTTTAAAGTTCTTTAATAAACTCTCTTCAACCTTCCATTCCCCTCTAAAATTTAAGATATCAGCCTCACTTAAAATATTACATTTGAATAACTTAAGTAAAAATAAATGATAAAATAATGAGTGGGACCAATTAAGCGCATGAAAGGTGGACCAATAAAGTGTAGTATATGATAGTTCTTATACATTTACTTATTTGTCTCAATATCTCTTCGTCTCATTGAACTTCGCTGATTTTCCTTTTTTTCCCTTTAAAGCGATAAATTTGTGAATCTCTCCAGTTTTCTTTCATCTGCACAAATCTCAATCATACAATTTTATCTTTACAATTCACACCCAACATAAACTTGATAAATTTGAGTATCACAAGAAATTAAAGAATGTATATAAACAATAATGATAAACATATAATTATATGTGAAAAATGCAATTAGTTAAAATGGTTGGGTTTTTTCGTTTTAAACCTATTATAATATCCTTAATTGGGATGATACTCAAACGTCTGACCTCCACTTTAAAAAAACAACTAGTCCGTATGAATTACTCCCTCCGTATCAAATTAATTGACCCGTTTTCCTTTTTGGGACGTATCAAAAAAAAGTCTCATTTCCCTTTTTTGGAAATAAACTCACCCAAAAAGCAGCTACAGTACCGCTACATACTGCTACAGTACCGCTACAGTACCAAAACCTCCTACTTTACATATATGTGTCTTAATTAAACTACGTGAAAAAGCATATGGGTCAATTAATTTGATACGGAGGGAGTATGATAAGCTCAATATGTATAGTACTCGATCTGTGAGTAAAATATATAGCCATCATGAAATCATACTTTACTATCCCATTTTGATATTAACACATATTAATAAACACTTTTAATGCGGGCGGGAATAGATAATATTTTTCAAACATAAATTTTACTTTAATGGTTTGCTTGTGTTGTAAAAAAGAATAGCATTGACTATGTTGTCTAAATTTTCTTCTTCTAGCCCCAACCAACTGTACATTTGGTAGGTGTAGTTGGCCTAATTGTGAGTTTGTGACGGACGATCTCCCATATCTTATTGTGGATGGCAATTAACCAAAGTTGATTCAAAAAGTTAACTTCTTGCCACAAGTCAATTCTCCAGCCGAGGTGGAACGTTAATATGGGGGTAAATGGAGTTACTAAGCACTTTTGAAAGTATGAGCATTATGTGGGATAAAATCATCTGGGAGTTTAATAATTTGACAAGCACGTTTTGGGAGCTCTAATATTATGGATCAATTCATGTCAGTCGATTGCAAAATCTTTTAAAATTAAAGAGATGTTGTTGTTGCATGCAAGAGTGAAGTTCTGTTGAGGGTCTTTTTAACCAAAAAGTTCTTATGAGGGTTAGACTTATAAAGTTACATGTACGAGGTTCATAAACAAAAAAAAAAACTTCTTACACACGGACATTCGATTGGTATAAAAGTGGGTATAAATATGGTAACTTTCATTCATACAAATATGTATGTATCATAAGATGCAAGTTTCATTCATAGTTAAAGGATACTCCGTATTTCATAAGGAGAATTTCTAAAATCCAAGAATGTGATGTTTTGTCTAATTGAATGTTCCAAGATGCATGCATTTTGTATAATAATGTCACTTTTTATATCTTCTTCGCAATTACTACCTCCCTCTCTAACATAAATATCTTTCCACTTTCCTTTTTTGGACGTAACATTAATATCTTTCTATTTTTAAATTTTTCCCGTGATACCCTCAATAATTTTTAAAAAAATACACTATCACACCTACCTTTTTTGGATTTATCCTTCATTTCATCACATTATTTCACTATCTTCTCATCATACCCTCAAATCCTCAATAATACAAATCTCTTTTCACTATTCTTAATCTATCTACTTTTCAAACTGGAACATCCTAATGTTACAGAAGCAGTAATTTATAGTGATTATTTATATGATATAATAGAATGGTGAATTACTTGTATACTAAAGAAATCTTATAAAACTTTCAAACAATCTTAGTACGATAGTACATGCTAAACCCCGGTTAAACGCTACCAGTTAATGGTAATGAGCATTTGCTTTGTTTTTTCATACTACTAATGGGCATTGGATAATTGAACTCTTTAAATTACTAAAATTGAAAGAACCCTAAAATCAATTCTGGACCCACAGCAAGACATGAAAGCAAGTGGTTGAATTTAGGGGTGGGATCGGGATGATCCCGATCCCGATTGCCCAAATCCCGATCCCGTCCCGATCCCGATTCAAACTCAAAGAGGATCCCGTATCCCGTCCCGATTAAGTCGGGATCCCGACATTAAAATCCCGATTAAGTCGGGATCCCGATCGGGAATCCCGCTTAATCCCGCTAAATCCCGACAATGAAGTATCAAACATAAAATTATGTAATTTCTTAAGTTAAACACTAACTTTGATATTTAATGGTTTCAATATTATTCTTTGTTTATTGTTATACCATATTTATCATCATCTACTTATAAAAGTTATTGTAATAATTATCATCTCAAACTCACACTAGTATATACTTCTAGAATAATTTTTATGTGTAACTTCAATTAATTAATAGTATAATTTTTGAATAAGCTATCAAGGCTTAGTGAAACTTACTTCAAACAATATATAAAAAACACTAAAAGAAGGATATGTAATGTATATTATTTAAAATTCAAAACTAAGTAGACTCATTGAGAAACTTTGTGACCAATGAATATAATATGTAAATACATATTATGATTATCTACTAAAGAAAGAAATCTTAGTCTCGATCACAATTTTTTAAAGAGTTCATCAGAACCGCAAAATTTGTAATATTGTATGTTGTGATTTAGATTGTTGGGATCAAGAATAATCTCTACTTAGTTAGGATACCGAATATTCATTTTCGGACAAATGCCGAATAGTTTTAGAAGTTTGATATTGTAAGATACTCGTAGTAAAAGATTAATCTATGTAAGGAATAAGTAATTAAAAAAGATGTGCAAATATTTAGATACATATTCATTTTTTATATATTCATATATAATTATATACATGTATATATATATAATTATATATATATATATAATGTCGGGATGTCGGGATTTTCCCGATCCCGATTTTTTTTTAAAAAAATCCCGGTCCCGTCCCGACTTAGTCGGGATCGGGAAAATTTCCCGACTAGTCGGGATCGGGATTGTCGGGATCGGGATTTTCGGGATCGGGATTGTCGGGATCGGGATCGGGAGTCGGGAGTCGGGAGTTTTTTCCCAGCCCTAGTTGAATTGATGTTACAAGTGGACAGCTTCATGATGTAGTTTGTTCACACTTGTCTCTCGTATGGCGCGCTATATATACTCGTATATCATGTGTGTGTATCTTGTCACCACAGGAGTAATGCTTATCTATTATGGATGAATGAATAAAGAAATAGAGGAAAACAATAACTAGTCCCTACTCCTTAGAGAGTTAGACTTTAGAGTCACATAGAAGCAATAGAATATGATACCCCTCATTAAATTTCTTCAAAGTATCTCATAAAGAGTACAATTTTCTTGAAGAATTTCTATTTCTTTCGTCACAAAGAAAGTTACAATTGTGACACTATGACAATCATTTAGTGTCATGTTAATATATTACGGAGTATATTATATGCTCACTCAAATTATTTTTCAAAATATATTCAAATTATTTTATTTAGTTATTGAGAATAATTACTCGAGAGGCTGACACTAGTTTGTGTTTTTTTAGATGTCCCGCAATATTCTTTTCATTTTAAAAAAAGAGTGATTTGCCTCGTTTATTAATTTCTTCCCCTTTTATACATCAATGACATTAATCCATTTTGGGGAGGATAAGTGAACCTAAAAACTGGAAACTAAATAGACAAACTGGAAACCTAAATGACATTAATCCATTTCTTCCGCATTTGGATGCTAAAATGTTAACATTCAATTTTATTAGGAGGCATTTGGATGCTACAAGACCATGCCAAAATTCAAATGTTAGTATTATATTACTCCGTCCCGCTATGATTGTCCCACTTTACCATTTCGGTCCGTCCCACTAAGATTGTCTCATACCTTATTTGGTAAAGTTTCTGTAGTTCTAAATCATTCCTACTTTATTCTTACTTTATCAATTCAATATCAACCACATAAACCCACTTTTATCAATAACCGTGTCACCTTCTCTTGTCCCAAACTTAGGGGAGACGGAGGTATTTTAGTGGGACGGACCGAAAAGGTAATATGGGACAATCACAGCGGGACGGAGTAGTAGAAAATATGACTACCATTGCTATAATACAATGTTATAATCTACGAAATGTAAAAACTTGAACATGGATTATTATAAGTATAAAAAAATCATTGTGAATGACATTTTTACTTGAACTTTTTTCAATCCTAGGCCAAACTTAAATAGACAAGATATGATCAGACTTCCACAATTATAAGATACACAAAGATCAGACATTTACTGAATCAGACCAGACTTAAATACACCAAAGTAGACTAAACCATAGCAGCAAATTTAAATTCAAGTGAAAACATCTTTAATAGTATAATTACTATACTTTGAGAGTTTGAAGTCACATTTTTCTAAATACTCATTATTTTAGGCATACATTTAGGAAAAATTCCTTCCCAGGTTATCTTGGATCGGAGTTTAAGAAATTAGGAATAAAGTAGAAATGTATGATTATGATTGAGTAAAAAAAATAAATGAATGTTAATCACACAAAATTTTCCAAAAAAAAAAAGCAATATGACAACTTTTTTAGAATATCGTAAAAAGTTAGTTATCCCCCATCCCAAAATTATCTTCATTCTTTCTATTTCGATCTATCCCAAATTTATTTCCTCTTTTTCTTTTTGGTAAAGAATATGTGGTTCACAACCATTCTTACACATTTCTCTCTCCTCTCCACAACTCTCCACCACACAAATCGCACTATCTTAAAAATTGTGCACAGTCAAAACTGAAGTTAAATATTTGACGGAGGGAGTATAAGAATTTTCACAGAGGAATAATTATTTCTTAGAAAAATCTCAAGCCCATAAGAGCATCTCCATTCATGCTTTCTGAATAAACGATTATTTCATAATACATCATTGTCACATCACATTTTTCAATAAATTTCAAATAATCTCAAAACGTAAAACTATTCATCAACAATAATGCTCAATTAATCAGTTTTTTCCGGGCATGCATTAAATGTAATTTAACTACAATCTAAAATAATTCGGGATTTGAATCTTGATACCGGATTTTATTTATTAATAATGTCACTAAATAATCTCTTACTCACAACTAGTCAATCGACCCGTGCGTTGCACGGATAAACAAAGAACTTTTTTAATGTATAATCATGTTTAATAAATAGAAAACGTTGGAATGAAATAAATCATAACCAATACATGTACTTAGGATAAACATACGTGCAATGTTTATTTGTTAAAAAACCGTTAATATTAATACTGAAAAAACGGTGAATGAAAATATTACCAAACATTTTTAACCATTTAACCCAATAATAAATACCCATTCAATGTAATACATGCATATCGAATATCAATCCTTTCTACCTTATACAGATTAACCGCTCGGAATGAGCGTATATTTGCCACTAAAGATTTTTCTGAATGTTCTTTCTCTTCGTAATACTTCTCTCAAAGTCAAAGTTTCGCAAATGATCAACTCTATGACCTTGACACTAATAAGTTACTTCACATCACTAATAAGTTACATCAAAACAAATAGAAGAATGGGTGAAAAGGGGAACCGTTCAACAAATTGAACACCATAATTCATTGAACATTAATGAAAAGGTTTTTTTTAATCAATAAAAAGGTTAGAAATTGTAGCAGCTAAAATAGGCGATACTTTATGAGGTATTAAAATTTATTAATGCTCATATATGTGAGATTAATAATCATGTATGTAAATTAAGGGGGTGTTTGGATCTGATTCTCAAAACTGATTCTGCTCCTTTAGGGAGCAGAAGCAGAAGCTGGAGTGTTTGGGTAAAATTCCAGAAGCACTAATTACTCCCAGAATAAGTTTTTTTTAGAAGCTGGGGGGTACCAGCTTCTGAAAACTGATTCTGATTCTGCTTCTTCTTTAAAAAAGAAGCATAAGCAGAATCAGTTCCAAACACCCCCTAAAACTACATTAATATTATTCTTTTTGTACCTAATTACTTCTTATACTGTTTTACTTAATATCTATATTTTAATTATTTTTTATACCAATTAACTTCAATGAAATTGATGTAGTTACCGTAGAAACCATTTTAGGTATTTTATCTTATACTACCTCCGTCCGAAAAGGATTGCTATATATTGATTTTTTTTGTCAATGAAGAAAACATGCTAACTCATTTAACTCATTCAATTGATTGGATTATCACAAAGCGGGGTCCTTGTTCTTTTTGGGTACTATCTTTGCAGTGATTTCAATTTGAATCGGTAGTTTATACGGAGTATATCTTACCTTATAAGATAGTATATACATACATAAATTAACAAATTTGATGCGGATATTTTTAGAAACAAATTTAATGACCACTGTTAGATGTAATTTTGGCATCATTGAGAATTTTTCTTACCGTGTACGTACTACTCCCTCCGTAACAAAAAATATCTTCCCACTTTCCTTGTTTATCCGTAACAAAAAAATCTTCTCATTTCTCAATCTTTCCATCATACTCTCAATAATTTTAAAATAATACACTATTACAATTATTATTATTTTTGGATTTATTCTTCATACCACCACATTATTCCATTATTTTCCCATCATACCCTCAATAATTCATATTCTCTTTCACTATTCTTAATCTACCTACTTTTGAAGTGGAAAGATTTTAAAGTTACGGAGGGAGTAATTTATTTAGAAATAAAATATTAACATTTATAAAATAATTTTGCCCTGTAAATCTGTAATACACACGTTTTTTTTGGGACGACATGTTTTGTTATTACTAATTATCATTTTTATACAAAATCATTTAGACAATAATTTTATTATTATATTTGTATCAGATTTATACATTTTATATTTTATGAAAATATTTTTAATAGAAATTGAATATTTTACACCCAAAAATGATTATGTATAAAAAAAATATAACTTTCAAATGATTTTGTATTAAAACATACCCACCACAACTTTTACTTTTCAACCACTTCATTAATAACTATTCCAAGTCAAACTAAGACACATAAAATGAGACGGGGTAGTATATTTTATTTACCATATTTATCCATAAATTTAAGAAGCTTAAATTTCTATTTTCACCGTACGAAGCTTAACTTTCCAAAAAAAAATTAAAAGGAAAACTCAATTAATGTGCAACATATTATATTTTATTTATCATATTTATATACTTATTCTCAATAAAATTTACGGAACTTAAATTTGTTTTACCTTACGAAGCTTAACTTTCCAAGGAAAGCTTAAAGGAAAACTTGATTAATCATACGTTACAGGAGCATATATATCTACTATATATATAAAAGGTGGAAGGATGTTAAGTGAATCAACGCCCGTTACTACATGCTCCCCCAACTAAACGTGCGCACAGGTTTAGGGGCTTTGGAAACCAACGACCGTCTACTCCACGTGGGTTTCTATTTTTGTTTGCTATTATCTTTTCGTTTGCTATTATCTTTTCGTTTGCTAATATCCTTTCGATTTCGAGATTTTCGAGAGCATCTTTCTGCTGTTTCCTACTCGATGGGACCGGCGTCCCTTCCATACACTGTTGGTAATGATGGAATCGGCCGAGCCTTCAACTCCTACAAGTTTGCCTATTTCTTTGGACCATTTCATTGTTCTTTCGTTGTGGTCTTCTTGAGTTTGAGCTGCTTCTTCAACGGTATGTTCTCTTGCCTTTGTTTTTGTTTTTTTTTTGTTTTTCTTCAACGGAGTGTATATCTCTGTTCATGGTTCCAGAAGGCGTTCAGTTCTTACGCCCCTGCAGCGCAAAGGCGTCTATTAAACGCCTGTAAGTCTTAAGCCCCCCTTCCCGTAACAAGCTTACGCCTTTATTTTTCTGAGGCGATAAAGCGTAGAGGCAAAGGGTTGGTGGACGCAAGGCGTAGACCTTATTTTTAAGGCAAGTTGGGCTTATTTTTAAAATTATTGGAGGACTCGCTTTTCCCCATCCTAAAATCTTAAATACCAAATACCTGGATGCATTCGCGTTCATCAATCATCCCTTAGTCCACAGCCTAGGTTGGGTGTTGACTTATTAATCCAACTATTTCTGAGATATTAAGAAACAACGACTGCAAGAGCTGCTCTCTCAGTCGAAGCTCAAGTGTAGAGTCTTCAGGAACTACTTTGTCTAGGTGATGATAAATTAACCCACCGCCTAACTTGTATAGGTTTTTAATGTGTTTCTTGTTTAAGTTTTTTGTTAACTTTTTAAGTATTCAAAAGTTCAGTTTTACACTAGGTAGTGGAGTAGTTAATATTTATTCTGCCAGAGTACCATGTTAGTCTTTCTGAATGTTGTCATTTAACTTTATTACTGCTTTTATTACCTATGGTTTAAGCTTTGGAATTGTCATGTAAACCTACCATGTAGCTTAATACGAGTAATTTATTTGGTTAATACTTGACTTGGCACCAGATTTACAGTTTGCTACTTAATGCATTTTATATTCTTTTGTCATGGATGTTTTGGTGGTTTATTTTTTTACTTTGATATTTTAGAGTTTTATATAGATTCAACATATATATTTTATTGTTATGTGCTTTTTATTAATGATTTTGTTTAGCTGAATTGTTATTATGAATTATCTATATTATCCATATGCTGTAGCAAAACTGTAACAAGCTAATCTATATTATGTACTTAATCTGTGAAGTCCAATTGCTGCGTTGGTAATCAAACTAGCTATACCTGCGACAAAGTTGATGCTATAAACGCATTCTGCAAGTTTGTATTCAATCTTTGTGTCCTTTTTATTTTTTCCGAGTGTTTGTGGCGTATATTTTGTTTTTCCCATTTTTCTACACTCTGTCTTTTTCAGCTTATTTGCAGGTAAAAGTGCTGTTATTTACTTTTGCTTAACTCAACGTCCCTACTGTTATTAATCTAAAACCTTCATTCCTAATCGAATCAAAATTGGGATTTATGGTGTGTTCCAATGAACTTAAGATAGTAAATTACTAATACTTGCTAAAAGAATGTAGAGAATATGCTGTAAATTAATAATATATAAATATGTACACTTGTTTATGCATTTTTATGATTATTTATGCATTTTTTGGTTTAGTTATACGTTATATATCTTATTTTATTTTATTTTTTATAAGCATTGCTTTTTGTGAAAAAAAAACTACGCTTCGCTTAACGCTTTCGCTTTAAAGCAAAACCCAAAGTAAACGCTTTTCGCTTTAAAAAGGTTCAGAACAGCCCTCACTTTGATATGAAAAAAATAAATATGTTTGGATTCTTGCTATGGTGGTTTGTTATAAGTGGGTACTGAAATGCTGGGGGGTTTAAAATGGTTTGTGGTGCTTCTTTCTTCATTCTTTTTTTGTTGGGTGTGGGTTTTGAAAATATGGAAGAAAGGGGAATGACCCCCAGTTTGACATAACAAAATTAAATGTGTTTGGATTCTTGCTATGATGGTGTGTTTTAAGTGGATGCTGATGAGTGAGAAGGCAAACCCATAAAGATGATTTCTTACTTCTTTCCAGTTTTTTCCTTTTACTGATGTGGTAGCTACGAAAAGAGAGCCTCTTCAAAACTGTAAAACCTTTATATGTTTCTTTGCAGTTCAAGGTTTAGTTTGTAACTTGGAGTTGTCCTCTTGGGTTCTCTGTGAGTACTCGACTCCCACTATTGTTTATTAAACTGCGTTCTGGCGTGGTTAATGTTTCCCTTGATAGTTTATATCTGTTTTAAAATTGTACTTGTCCCTTTTTGGATTTGACTTGGGCAACCCATTTATGACTGTTTGTTGTATCCTGTGTTGTTTTGGACGGTTTACAGCGTTGTTTTGACTCTTAAGTAAAGCCAAGGGCAGGTCTTAGAATTAGGAGTCTAAAAAACTTCATGTGACAAATCTCTTCGCCTCATCTGCACGAAACCGTGGTTGTGTTGTTATTCGTGTTGTTTACTGGAGGGGGAGGGAGGGGTAGAGACTGCACAGACTCGTCCAGTGTCTTTGTCCCAGCTGCCCAATGTCATCATGGCGTGGTTATGGATCTGTTGTGACTCCAGAAGAGCAACGAGCTCGCGTGAACAAGCGCCAGCGACTTGCGCGTGCAAACAAAAAAGCAGAGCGTCTAACGGGTAGTGAACATCCCACAGACTCGTCTGCACAATCGTTTAGCGCTGGTAAAGCCACAGGTTTGTGCTGAATGATTTTGTCATGTTTTATGTGCCACAGTGCATTTGCTTCTATGCAAAGGGCTAACTATTTTTTTGTTTTTTTGTACTGCCCTTAATCCCCTTATCCAAAACCCATTAAACGTAACATGTATGTCGAATCGTTTATTGTTTGATCCGTTGACATTTCCCAAAAAAAAACCACCTGGCTTACCATTCCATATTCACTACCGTTAATGTAACGTTTCACTCAAACTTCTGTTGTTTGTACATCCAATGTAACATTCCTCACTCTGTGATATTCATAATCGTGGGGTTGATTGCTGCATCTTTTTTCACCCTACTTGCGATGTATGTGCGCTGTCATTCATTGCGGTTCATTGTTTAGATGAGGGAACTTCTGCTTCTTCGGACCGCCATGCGTGTTACACCCTCCAGGCAGTCCCAATGTGTATGTTTTGCGGTGCTCACCGCTTTCAGTATGAGCCACCCACCATGTGTTGCAGTCGAGGTGAGGTGGTCCTTGTTTCAACTGAAATGCCACCCCAACTACAGCATTTGTTTACATCCCGTGATCATATAGCGAGGCAATTCCAAGCATCTGTTAGGACGTATAACAATACCTTCGCCTTTACATCCATTGGAATCTATAATTACGATAGGAATTTGTGTCGTCGCAATCAGGGGATATATACCTTCAGGGTGCAAGGGCAGATATATCATTTCATTAATGACCTCCTTCCTGATGGGTGCCCTCCTCGTAATTTGCAACTATACTTCTACGATACCGACCATGCTGTGGAAAATAGGTTGGAATCGACAGAACGTCTGGACAGGGAAGTTGTGTCTGTGCTGATGGACGTGATGGCAACGAACCCATACGCACAGTTTTTCAAGTCTTTGGAGGAGGTTGGGCAAGATGATGAATTCTCCATTGTTCTCAATGGCAACCCTTCTCTAGATCAGCGTGTTTACAACCGCCCAACGTCTACCCAGGTTGCTGCTATTTGGGTTGAGGATGGGGATGAAGGTTTGGGCTCCACTAGAAACATTAAAGTGTATGCACACAGCGGAAGGTCTCAAAGCATTCAATATTATTATGGATGTTATGATCCTTTGCAATATCCTCTCCTTTTCCCACTCGGCGAGATGGGGTGGCATGAGGGGATTCCAAAAAGTGTGCGGCCACAACTCCCTCGTTCCTCGCAGGTCGCTCCTGTTCCGCAGCCTGTGCCTTCACTCTCGATTAACTGCACCCGATTTGAAACAGATGATGCACTCATAGCAGGTGAGGAGAGGCAGCACAACGAGGGCAGGAAAAGGCATTCAGTCTCTTGTAGGCAATACTACGCATATAAATTGCAAGTTCGGGACCAACCCACCTCATTCATACTTCACACTGGTCGGTTGTTCCAACAATACATAGTTGATGTGTATATTAAAATTGAAACACAGCGACTTGACTATTACCGTAGTAAACAACGCGAGTTTCGTTCTGACACTTATCAAGGTTTAGTAGACAGTCTTGAATCAGGCGCGCATAACACAAGTGAGGTCGGTCGACGCGTTGTTTTACCAGGCTCCTTCATTGGTGGCCCACGTGACATGCGCAGTCGTTACATGGACGCCATGGCGCTTGTCCAAAACTATGGGAAACCGGATTTGTTTATCACCATCACGTGTAACCCGAATTGGCCAGAGATTAAAAAACACTTGAGGTTTGCCGATGAAGTACAAAATCGACCGGAACTTGTTGCACGCGTCTTTCGTGCTCGCCTGGAAGACTTTAAAAAGGATATCATAACAAAAGCTTTGTTTGGGAAAGTTGTTGCCCACACGTATGTGATAGAATTTCAGAAAAGAGGCCTTCCACATGCCCATTTCCTGTTGATTTTGTCGCGGGAGAGTAAGATCGGCACTGCTGCCCATTGTGATCGCCTAATTTCCGCTGAACTCCCATGCCCCACTAAGGAACCAATATTGTATAAGCTTGTGAAAAAACACATGATACATGGCCCTTGTGGTTATATGAACGTCAAGTGCCCTTGCATGGTCTCCCAAAATCCCTTAGACCCTCCCGCATGCAGGAGCAAGTTTCCTTGCGTTTTTTCCACTGAAACTACCTTCGATGACAACTGCTTCCCTTCTTACAGAAGACGTGAATCTGGCATCACAGTAGAAGTTCGTAAGCATGCCCTGGATAACAGATGGGTTGTTCCTTATAACGCATACTTGTTGAACAAGTATGACTGCCACATCAATGTGGAAGCGTGTGCAAGCGTCAGGTCCGTGAAGTACATATATAAATATGTGTACAAAGGACATGACAGGGTCAGCCTTTCACTAGCTGCTTCGCGGGAAGATGAAGTTGTTGATGAGATATCCGACTTTCAAAAAGCCCGTTGGGTGTCACCTCCTGAAGCAGCGTGGCGGATTTTCAGCTTCCCCATCAGTGAAATGCGTCCGTCTGTTATTCAGTTGCAGGTTCATTTAGAAAACTCTCAGTATCTTACGTTCTACGGGGACCAGCGCATTACTTACATCACACAGGCTGTCGATTCCGCAAAAACTATGCTGACCCAGTTCTTCTGGATGAATTCAACTAATGAAGTTGCAAAGAGACTGAAGCTTCTATATGTTGAATTTCCTTGCTATTTCGTGTGGACTGGGCAAAAGAAAGAGTGGACTCAACGTAAAAGGAGAGAAGTACTTGGCAGGCTGGTGTCTGTCAACCCAGTTGAGGGGGAGCGATATTACCTCCGTCTCTTGCTTGCAAATATTCGGGCGCCGACATCTTTTGCAAATCTCAAATGCATTGGTGGGGATGATTCTCCAACGTTTAGAGCTGCCGCTGAACATCTCGGGCTGCTGTCGGGTGATTTTGTTGTTCGAGAATCACTTGTTGATGCTGTTGTATACCAGTTACCCGCAAGCATGCGTAAACTGTTTGCTGTGCACCTTTGTTTCTCATCTGTGCCTGACCCCCGAGCATTGTGGGATGAATTTAAACCTCATTTATGTGAAGATCTCACTAGAATTCAGTCCCAGGGGGCGGCAGAGCAGGCTGTCCTACACATCCTGCGTGACTTGCTCAGTTCAATGGGGAAAGACATAGATTCATTTGGTTTGATCGACACACAATTGAATACAAATGTTGGGAGCGGCATCAGCAGGGAAGTTGCTGCGGAACACAATCTATGTGTCAGCGATTTAGATCTGGCTGGCATTTCATCGTTGAATGCTCATCAGCGCTCTGCATTTGATGCAATCATGGGAGCTGTTCATTCGTGCAAGGGTGGTGTGTACTTCGTTGACGGCCCTGGTGGAACCGGCAAAAGCTATTTATACAGATGTTTACTTGCTGCAACTAGAACAAACAAATGGATAGCTTTGGCCACTGCCAGCTCTGGCATTGCAGCATCCATCCTTCCTGGTGGTCGTACTGCGCATTCCCGTTTCAAACTTCCGCTCGATAGTGAATCGAACCATATGTGTAACATAGGCAAACAGTCTGCAGAGGCTAAACTGCTTAAAGAAGCGCGTTTGATCTTATGGGATGAAGCGTCAATGGCCCACAGAACGGCGGTTGAGAGTCTGGATGCCACGTTGAGGGACATACTGGATGTGAATGCGCTTTTTGGAGGGAAAGTTATGGTTTTTGGAGGGGATTTTAGACAGACATTACCCGTTGTCCGTTCTGGGACAAGGTCTGATTTCATTGCCGCATGCCTTTTGAGCTCGGTCAGCATATGGCCTCATGTGCAACGGTTTCGCCTTGTTTCAAATATGCGTGCGCATGAAGATCCAGCGTTTTGTGAGTATCTGCTTCGTATCGGCAATGCAAGTGAACCTACTGTTTCGCGGGGTAGAATTAAAATCCCATCAAGCTTTATTATTCCTTGGATCAATGAGACTGCCTCACTTGATCTCCTATTTGCAGCCGTTTATCCAGATTTATGTCTATTTCTAAGCGATCCGTATGCATTAATGTCACGTGCAATTCTTACAACAAAAAATGATATCGTTGATTTCATTAATTCATACCTCATGGAAAAATTCCCTGGTGAAGCTCACACGTATCTTAGCCACGATGTTCCTAATGATTCCAAACATGTCCATTGTGAAGACTACCTTCATACACTCTCCCCGACTGGGCTGCCCCCTCATAAATTGAGCTTGAAACGTAACTGTCCAGTGATGCTTCTCCGTAATTTGAACCCATGTGAGGGCCTTTGCAATGGGACTCGGTTAATTTGCGATTCGTTTGGAGACCATGTCCTGAGTTGTTTCATTGCCTCGGGCGATCACAAAGGCAAGCACGTTTTTATCCCTAAGATCCCCCTTGAAATGTCAAAGGATGAATACTGTGCAATGCCGTTTAAGCGCACACAATTTCCAATAAAGGTTTGTTTTGCAATGACAATAAACAAATCGCAAGGCCAGACCCTGGACTTTGTTGGAATATATTTGAAAGAACCAGTCTTTTCTCACGGACAGCTATATGTCGCGATGTCCAGGGCAAAAAACGCATCGTCTGTTAAAATGGTCATTACCCCTGATGATGTCAGACCCGCTTTCTCAAATACTACATGCAATGTGGTGTATGAGGAGATATTACCTTTCATTTGTTAGCAACTGCTTATGTACCGGTGTGCATGCTTCCCTTTGTATTATGTTTAACTTATACCACTGATTCTTGTTCTAAATCTGGTTGTGTTCCAACTTTAATATGCTTATCTCATGGTGCAGGTTCTCATCAACTATGTCAGTTGAAATGTTGCTCCCAGAAGTCAAGCCAGGAATAGGAATGTGGTCATGTCGCCTTACGGTTGTTGAAAAACACAACGTACGCAAAGCGAAAAATTCCCCTATGAAATTCATGCACTTCATACTGATGGATACCGCGGTAGGTTCATCATCTCCCAACCTTTTGCTGATCTATGCTCATGCGAAAATAACAATTATGGAATCTGAACTGACTTTCATCATGGCAGGCACTCCAAACCTGTTGTTCTTACTCGTTATATTATGTTTTGCAGGGAAACAAGGTGCAGGCAGCTGCATTCCAGGGAGACATTGATGTGATTGATCAACGTCTTGCTTTGCACTCAACCTACCTTATCTCAAATGCTTTCGTGAAGCCAGCCACTGATCTGCGATATTGTGTTGATCTTAATTACCAGTTTGTTTGGACATTCACGCGAAGAACCCTCATTCAGGATGTTACTCCTGAGGATGCCATTGATTGCGCCCTTCTTCTTGAGGCAGGGACTAAGCCTTTTCGTGATTTCTATGACTGTCACTTGCGTAAAGAAAAAATAAGTAAGTCTCCGCTCTGCAGTTTTGACTGCCTTACAATTACTCAGCCACATAACGTTGCTTTTGTACATTTGCAGGTGCTCTGGCTGCAATTGTTCAGAAATTGCCTCGTGCATTCATTGTGACGGATGGACATCAGAAACCTGCTTGGGACATCGTTCTCATTAATGAGGAGTATGCCCGTAACACTTGACCCTCTATTGTGTTATAGTGAATACTCATATAATTATGCATCCATTTCATCCTTTTTCCCATCTTTATTACCAAGGTGTATCCCGGTTCCTCTCACTCTTTGGGAAGATTTTGTCACCAGTCATGGAGCTGAAATTGAGCGACATCTCGAGGAGGGGAATTACCCACTGGTTCTCATTGAAAGGGTTGCTGTCAACCTTTTTCAAGGTAGCATGCGTTTTGGTTTTCCCTTTACTCCATCTGTTGGCATATCTTGATGTAACATGCTCCCATTTTTTTTGCTAGGTCTCACTCTGGCAACCAGATTTGATACCCGTTTGGAACTCAATCCAACTGGTGAACGTGCGCTGTTGTTGAGGAAGTGGTGAGTATATGATATTTTCATTTATTGTTGTTGTTTCTCTGTTGCACACTAACATGATTTGATGAAAGGGTTGTTGAAAATGTCCACAAAGTTGATCAAATGACGCTAGAGAAGGTGTATGAGGACGCTCTTAGTGCTCTAGCCAAGCCTCTGTCCCAGCCTCGCACGCCTGTTGCTGGGCTGGAAGCAAAATTAGACGAGGTTTGTCATATTTGTGCTTTGTTGCTACTTACGATTTAACCATTCTCGTTCTAAATTGTTTTACATTTGGCGCAGATTCCTGTTGCGTGGGTATTGGGAAAGTTCATTCTAATGGACACTTCAGATGATGGCTTTTACGTGGGTTGTGACTATTGTAACAGAAGGGTTTACGCCATGGAAGGGGTGACTTTTGAATGCATGTTCTGTGGCCAGAAAAAAGGGAAATCAGTTAAGAGGTATGTGCAGAAAGTGTAATTAAACAGTTCGCAATCGTTCTTTTGCTCTCTTGTCCATTTGCTGCTGCCAGCATCCCCTTTATGTTCTTATGTTTTTGCGTTTTTTAAAGGTTCCGTTTTGATGCTTCACTGAGTGATGGAACGTCTAGCGTTCTCGTGACTCTCTTCACAGGGGACATTCTGTCCCTGTTTGAGTTCGTGCACATGGACGCAGGAGACATCGTTGATCTCGAGGCATTTGACTCAAAACTGCAAAAAATTGACATTATCGCTGGCGTGAAACGCACTAAACTTAATGAAGAGCGAGCCCAAGGGAACCCGTACACTGTGGTGTGTGTCGTTGAGCCAAAACCTTTCACAGATGCTGTTGCCAAAGACAAAATTGCCCTGCCAGGACCCAGTTTTCTCCCCGCAGCGAAAAAAAGCCTGAACTTTGAGACTGTCAAAGATCTGCCTGTGCATGAAGCTACTTCTACTGATGAGCCGCTCACAAATCAGCGTGCAAGGAAGCGCAAATTGTCCGACTCATAAGTTATGCTGACCATTTGCCCGGTCGTGGGGATTTCCAGCTGCGTCTGCTCATTGTTCTTTGGTTGTGCTGTTTGTATATATTTTTCGTTGACTTGAAGGCTTGTTTTGCTCAAACACTCGTGGTCTATAATTCGTGGAGAGTTAGTCTATACCATTGGCTCACTCGCTACTCAATTATTAGTGTCCACGACCTCTCCCCGAACTTGGTTCTCTGTACATGCAGTGTTGTTTTTGCACAAATTACTATGTTTGGACTGTTTTCTCTGTAAATATCTAATCCCAAACTTGGTTCTCTCTAAATATCTAATCCCATATTCCCATGATTTGGTCAAATAGGGGAATTAAATAATCCCCTATTTAAAAATTAAAAAACTGGATTAGTAATTTTGCTCTTTTACCTTTCAATTATTGTTTCCCAATTTATATGCTTCTTTGGTGTTTTTATAAATGTCATTTCAAATATGTAATTGTTTTAAGCTCTTCTCTTATACTACATAAGAATTACTTATCTTTTATTCCATAGACCACCTTCTCTTTTAGGATTTAAACTGACACTCTAATGGGAACACATAGTATATCACCACTATTTGGAAATAAATTACAGGTTATTGTGAAATACATAAAGTCATTCTATATAGATACTTTTATAAGAAGGGGCAAGGAACAAGATGGGGCTGGGGCTGTTGTTGCCGGGTGAATGAGTTTTTGAAAGTAGACTCATCCCTTCGCGCATTTAAAGCACTCTTATGATATTTGCTATTTGTTATTTTTTTAGTCCATCTGTAATATAGTTTGCCATAATTTTCATTCGTAAATAAGTGTATGAATATATACATCTGTAATATGATTTTGTTACAAGTCAACATGTTAGTGTAGGATCTGTTTTAACCTATTAATATAGCTTGTTGTGATTGTCATTCCCATCTATTAATCTATTTATTAGGCCGAGTGCATGGGTTGCAGAAACAGTGGCTGGCTTCACGAAAGCATTTGAGATTCCCAACCAAAAACCCTATTTGGAGGTACATTATAAGTTTTTAATTACTTCTTTATGTTATGAGTGTGGAGTAGTCACTTTAGATTCTGGACTAGCAAATAGAACAATTCTATTTCTGCCAACGATATGGAGAGTGCATGGGTTGACAAGCTAACTTTCCTATCTCCACACCGGATGAGAGAAATCAGGAAATATGAAAGTTGATGTATAATGGTTTTTGGAGATGAATAATGAATTTGCCAGTGCACTTGGCCACCGTTCTATGTCCTGTATGGTGGTTAGGCTGCGCTACTCATATTGAAACTGTAAAGTTGCTTTTCTTATAATTCAGTTTATTAAGATTTTGGATGTTGGTGTTTTAAGAAAATTCAATACAAGACAGCTTTGGATGTTGGCGTTTTATCAGTTTTTTTGTCCTTTCAGCTTTTGCATTTAATGATTCCTATTTTTATTAATTTCACAGCAGCAATATGTTCTTTAAAGAAAGAAACCATCATCTCATTCATGAATAATAATAAGAGTGTGCATCCCTGAATGAAGTAAGAAACCATCGGGATTAGAATTTGACTGAAAGGGATGCAATTTGTTGAGAACCATGCTGATATAACAAAATAGAAAACCCCTAATCTACTCTTTACACTGAACTGAAAAAATTAGCCTACTATTATTATAAAACAATCGAGATTAGAATTTGACTGAGAGGGATGCATTTTTTGTTGAGAGCCATGCTGGCATAACAACACTGAGAAATCCCAACCTTACTATTTGCACTGAAATGAAAAAAAGAGCCTATTATTATTATAAAACAATAAAAACCCAGAATTCTTTTATAGAAAGTGTATAATCAGAATGTTAGGCTGCAGCTTTGCTCCTCTTTACTTAGAACTTGCTTTCATTCATTATTTGGTAGATAAGACATTGTTTTTGCATTTAGGTGTATTTTTTTTTTTTTGAAAAAACAGCAAGTTGTTGTTGCAGATTATTTCTGCATTTCATAGAAATTTTTCTGCATGTTTTCGTTGTTATTCTATCCATGTTGTTAGAAGAGAGTTTCTGTATTCTGTTTCATGAAAAGTGCATATGTATGCAAATATTAATGTATATATTCAAAAGGATAGGTGTATCCCTAAAATGAAGTGAATGGGCTGTGAAACTTAAACTTGTGAGTAGCTCTAAGCATACATTTAGGAATAGCCAAGAAAAGAAGTTTTCAGAATGTTGAATACATCAAATAGAACAGCCCAAAAATAAAAAATAAGTTTACTACGTGGTCTCATACAGGCCTTTCCTTTTAAGCATTTGGCAGATTGAAAATTTAAGCTTTGTGCAGCCAAAGCTCTTGATCATGAACTGGATTTGGATTTATGGATAAACATTTTGACCAGGACCCCTTCAATTTGTCACAGGAAGAATTGAAGGTTTTTTTTGTTGTTGCAAGGTTACAGGAAAACTAAGAAAATAGCAACATTTAAAGGCTTTCAAGGACAACTTTGGTAGAAGGTTCATCGGTTGCTTTTATTTTATGGCTACTTGAATGTTCATAAAAAAACACGTTTTAGGGTTTTCATCGCTTTTAGATGACTAAAAAGCTGAACTTTGTGTTATTGTAAGTCTGACGATCATGTAATCCAACCTATTTGATGAAGCAATTCCCTTTTGATTGAATATATTACATGAAATACCCGTAGTAATATCTTTCAATAACTGAAGTATCTCTGATAATTCTTTTTGTCTTACAGCTTGTTACCTCTAAGGTCATCCACAACAAGCTAACTGGTCAATCTGAGGGTTATGGCTGTATCGAGTTCCGTAGTCGATCAGCTGCAGATAATATCTTAACAAACATATCATGGATCACTCATGCTAAATTCTGATCAAAACTTCAGGCTGAACTGGGAAACATTTGGAGCTGGCAAGAGGCGTGGTGATACTCCAGATTTCACCATCTTTCATGGAAATTTGGCTGCTGAAGTGAACACTGACTATCTTCTAGAAACATTTAAAGCCGTGTATTCTTCAGTAAAGGGTGCAAAAGTTGTAACCGATAGGGAATCTGGGCTTTCCAAGGGCTATGGGTTTGTCAGGTTTGGGGATGAGAATGATCAATTACATGCCTTGACTGAGATTGAGATGAATGGTGAGGTGTGCTTAAGTAGGTTTGGGGATCAGGTCAGCTGCTAACAAGAACCCTGTTAATACACATCAGAAAGGTTTGTTCATGTTACTTATTCAGCACTTAGTTACACCTTGCTTGATTTTTTGTTTAAAGCTCCCCTATCTTCAAATTATATTTGGTAAACTGGTGAGTTTATTCTTGATGGTGTTGCTTTTGATTAAATCAGTGACCTCGTTGGTGTGGTGCTTGCTTTGTTTACAATTCTCAGTGTAAAAGTTGATAATCATCTCAGTCATGCCCTTTTTCATCCATAGCTTCTATACATATCGTTTGCACACTTCAAGGTTTTTGACAATTTTGAAATTATGTTTTTCCACACTTGGCATTGTAACATCGGACAACTTTACTTGTGCCAAAACTTGCATAAACTTATAAAACTCATCTTGTCTCAAAGCAGGAACACATAGGCTCTTGTATATAGGGGCCTGAAACTGATTTTCATTTGAAATAATTCCACTTTAATGTGTGACCTCATTGTAGGTCAGCTAATTGTTTATGCAGCGAGTTTCCTTATTTTAGTTTTGTGGCATCTCTTATGCTACATCAAGTTAGTGTCAGTATACTTACTCATTACAAGTCTTCGTGAATTGATTTTCACAATTTTTAAGTGCTGCAACTTTTCTTCTACTGCTTTCCTATTTCATTTATTTCGTAATATTCAATTGAGCTCATGTTCGGCCATTTCTTTCAATTCCATCTACTACGTATTAAATAACTCACCACAATGCTCCTCTCATGAATATTCCATTCAAATTAGCGCTTTACAAATTACAAGCACCAAACCATTTCTTAGCTTACTACCCATATTCATATCTGTAGTATTGCTTGATTACTTCCTGATTTTTTCTCAAACTTAGCCGTTTTTCGAAACAACGTATTACCCAAGCTTCTGCCACGTCATCTCCACTTCAGAAGGTGCCACGTCACCCACATCGGATCAAGTGAAGAAGTAAACCGAAACACGAGCCCGACCTCCATGGACTCATGGTCTGTCCACCGACATATGTTTTTTCCTTTAATTTTGCGTGTTGGGCATGAATACTCGCGCAACGCGCGTGCTCCCTGCTAGTATTAGTTATATATGTGATGAACATATGGGTTTGTAATTAATACTTAAGCATTTCATTAATACTTCTCCAACAAAATTTCACTTCTTTGGGCGGCAAAATATGTTTCTACCTGAAATCCCACCTTGTTATCTTTATATATATAAAGATGATAATATTTAAAATAATCTTACACGCCATCAAATTGATCTTCAAATAAACTCATGAATGAGGATGCTCTAATGGAAAAGAAAATACTCTCAAAATACGGAGCAGATAATAATTAAAATCAATATCAAAAGTCGATTTGACCAACTTTAATTTCAATTCTATGTTCCCCATTTTCTTCAAACAAGCTCATAAATCAACAAATCATCACCTACACACTCTGCGGTCATTATCAAGATGACAAGATCCGGCAAATTCCGTTCACCAATCTTTCAGATACTCTCTCTGCTTGTGTGCAGGAGAGGCTTCAGTTTTGATGCATATCTGGACGACGAGGGTAAACAAGATGTAGCTCTGATGCTTGAAACCAACGCATTTCCAGCAGATCTGGCAATGGCTGAGTCCGGTAAAGGGAAGCCGTGTTTTATCCTCACAATGCTCTAATTTCGAGTCGTCCGGATCCGATTAGCGTTTGATGTGCGCTAAAACTGTTGCGACAGACGCCGAGGAAGAGATGAAGGGTTAGTGCTGGTTGACACTGGTCAGATATTCCGGCAAGCAGGTTAAAGCCGGAGCGGGAAGAAAACCGGTGTGAAAACTTTGGGGGTGTTTGGAACTGATTCTACTCTGCTTCTTTTTTAAAGCAGAAGCAAAATCAGAATCTTTTCAGAAGGTGATATCCCCAGCTTCTATAAAAAACTGACTCTGAGAGTAAATTAGAGCTCGAGAAGTGCTTCTGGAATTTCATAACACTCCAGCTTCTGTTTCTGCTCCCTGAAGGAGCAGAATCAGTTTTGAGAATCAGATCCAAACACCCCTTTGTGAAGTTATAAAATTGCCCTATAGTTTCTTTTTTCGTTTTGTTTCCTATTTTAGCTTTTTGTCAGATCTTTTCCTTTTTATGTAGATTTTTTTTGCTTTTATTGTGTTTGCAACTACGGAGTACTTTGTAAATTTTGTATAGCTTTGAAATCGTCAATCCGTCATAGTTACATTTTGCCATATTCATTGAATATTAAATCTGTATTGACTTTTAGTTTCTGACTTGGTTTCATCTTTTAAATGTTGTGAAGTAGTAACTTATTTAGAGAAAATGGTACTTTTAATCCTTCAAGTGATTGCTAAAATATAAAAAATGTTTTTTCGGTTATTGGCTTAAAAAATTGAGAGTATTTTCAAGTTATTGTTTTACCCAAGTTAAGCACCTCAAAATGAAAAGTAGGATGTAGGTAAATGGTTGCTTTTAATTGCTATTTCATTTTTCTATTATACGAAAAGCATTTTTTACCGATCACAACTGAATTTTATGTTTTTTAAAAACGTTTTTTACTATTAATATTTTCTCTAAAATCATTTTTTAAAACTCAAATTGATATGTACTCACCTCTTCAATTTTGTAAATATCATTTGTTAATTGTCTAAGATGTTGGAAATATTGTTCTAGATATTGGTATTTATATCATCTAAAAAAACTGCTGCAGTGACCTTACAAAATTGAAGGGCAGGGTAGTACATTTCAATATTGGCATATTTGGTAATAAACAAGGGATCATTTTTACTCAAAGTATTCTCACTTTTTTCAAGTCAACAGTTCAACACAAGCTTGTTGTCTTTTAAATCATAATATTTCCCTCCCTTTTAATTAAACTCTAACCAGACAACTTTATTTTCTTAAATCTCATATACAATCAAAGTAAACAAAAACTTTGGAAAAGGGAATATTTCTTTATAGCTTTATGCTTCTTTTTATTGCTTTATCTTATTTATTGTTTACTTTTAGAAACAATGACTGGTCATTAATACGGATGATGCACATCCAAGCATGCAAAACTGATTGAGCAATTTATCCTGTTCAAGAGGAAAAGATGCATGAGACAGGCGGAATAAAATGTAAACTTTTTCGACTGATAATGTACATCCTCCAAAAAAGATATGTAACGCTGATTTCCAATCAAACCAAATGCACAGCCAGTTGAGTACATTTGAAACGAAATTTAATAGGTAAAGAAATTACTCAAAGATTGAAAAAGTTAAAGATTTAAATACGGAGTAAAAAGTAAGATTTAAATATGAATTGTAATCGATATCTTTATTTTGGGAGGCATGTAGCAACTTTTTCAATAAAAAGCTAAAGTTGATTGAATAAAAATAAAAAATAAAAATAATTTGAAGATTACAAATTTATACTCTCCGTTTCTCCACAAATAGTCTCATTTTTACTTTTCGGTTCGTCGCACCAAAATTGTTTTATACGAAGTACTCCCTCCGTCCTCTTTTAAATGTCTCGTTTTACCATATTGGGATGTCCCTATTTAATTGCCCCATACCTTATTTGGTAAACTTTGTATGGCTCAAAATCATTCTTACTTTATTCTTACTTTATCAATTAATATCAACCACACAAACTCACTTTTCTTAAAACCCGTGCCACCATCTCCCGTCCCATTTAAAAGGGGACGGAGGGAGTACCAATTATCAATTTTGGTAAAAAGTTGGTGGTCCTAAATTTTTCTTGCTGTATCCATTCAAAAGCAAGCATATAAATTCAATCTTCTTAATAACCGTGTCACCTACTCATGTCATAATGTTCGTGGAACCGAGATAGAAAGCTATAGTTCATACTTTAAATTTACTGTAAATCATGCCAATTTCTTTCTGCATTTTAGCGGATGCTTTAAATTTATTCTAAACTTAGGTAAATTTTGACATATCATTATATGATTTTTACTTTATTTTTTATTAAACATATGCCTTTTTGATAACATTACATTTCCCAACCAATAATATTTATTTCAAACTTTAACATTCAGTTTCAAATCATTATTTCAACATTTCAAACATAGTCGAACCATTAGTGAGGACTGAGGATTATTAGGTTATGATAACAATGACCATAGAAATTGATTGAGCCCACATAAAGTTAGAAAATGAACATTATAAAATTCGAGCTGTCAAAATTTCTAAATAACGCAATGAAGTCAATCAAACAAATCAAGCCAGTTTGTTGTCATTTAATTGTCTAAGACCATAAAATCCTTAAAACCAGTAGGCAACGACGCACTATTGATGCTAAAAATATCAATGGTAGAAAAGAGGTCCAGAAAGAAAACCCTACCTGGGCTTGAATGACGGTGAGAATTAAATACGGCAGAAGACAAAGACTACCCCCTTGTCAAGGGCAGGCGGGGCCTGAAGGTTTTGGCATAACCTTTAAATAAGAGGGGTGACGTACGATGATGCCCTACATGATAAGGAAGTGGCAGTCCACTTCACCCATAATGGACTATTTTTACTTTGGGAAAGAGTCCATGCACTCACTAGATAGCACCACCACAGCATAGCATCAATTATGTAGTGCCCCACACATCAGAGCCACAATTATTGCTATGGCACATTCAACAGCCAATAAGTTCTCAAAAGGACAGGCACTTAAAAGAAACATGGCCAAATCATCAAAGGGGACACAAAATATCTGGAAAAGTACAAAAGGATAATAAAGAGATAAACTAAAACAGAAGTAAGAATCAAAGAAACTATATCATGAGCTAGTCATTATGCACCTTCCAATACATACATACATACACATGTTTATGTTCAAAACAGGACTCTGTCCAGAAACTGCTTTTTCATTTCTGCAGTTAAAAACTCCCAAGGAAAGAAAAAGAATAACGAATAACAACGAACCCTTTGCTACTCCTAACCCAAAAAACAGAAGATCGAAAAACGGGCAGAGTGATCCATCCCATTAGCTAAACGCCTAACCCAGGACATTCTTCTGCTTCTTAGCTAAACTTCTTCCTTCTAGTCATTCAACACAGTGATTCTTTTTCCTTAAAAGTCAACTTTTTTCATCCCCATGTCATCAGTCTATACACACATCCATCCATCAAGGCTTCAAAACAACCCACATTCAAGGATAAGGCCACACCAGTGTCCATCAAGTTTAGCCCACTCCATGGTGCTGAACTTCAAGTTTTGTGGGCCCTTGACTTTTTTGGGATTCACAGGAGGAACTCCTGCCTCGTTGGCTAATGGATCACACATTCATCCCTTGTCAAGCTGCCAGCATGCATGCAAACTATCATTTCCTGATCAAGAAATTATTGCTATGCTTCAAAAACTACAGTCCTCATTCAATCTTAAACGCCCCATATTTTTCCCAACCCTCTAAAGCGGAGTTCCAAAACATTAACTCCAAAAAGCCAGAAGATGAAAACTACAGTTACTTACCAGCAGGCTGTTTTTGCTCTGTAGGTTTCACAGAAGCAGCAGATGGATGCTGTTGAACATATGAGAAACCAGCAGGCAAAATGTGATGCTGATTCCCAGATGACTGTGATGAAAACTGGGCAGCATGAAGAGCTTGTTGTGGTGGCAGGCTGATACCTCTCAAATTTGTAGAAGCCGCTGCAGTGGCTGCATTTGATTTTCCGGGATTGGAAATGGTCCCTCCACCCAAAGAAACAGGACACATATTTAACATACCAGTTGGAGAGGTTGGTGGCCCTGTTGAACTCAGAGGGTGCTGCTGTTGCTGTTCCGGCCGCCTCCTCTGAGCAAAATACCCACTAGTGGCAGAAGCAGAACCAGTGCTTGTAGATTGTGATTGCCCATAAGAACCCGAGAAGAAGAGCTGAGATTGTTGCGCTACACTTTTCTGCAAATGCTGCTGCTGCATTTGACTTTTGCTTCCACTGCCCGAGGTTGTAGGCATGTGCTGTTGGTTTCCAAGAATTGAAGGAGCGCTCCTCCCACCTGCTGGAGATGACGACTTCTGGTTGGCGATTTGTTGAACAGATGCTTTCCCGCCTTGTTGTGGTGCCATTGTTGGAGCCTGGTCATTTTTGTTACTCATGGACACAGAGTTAGCTCTTCTTGGACTACTGCCACTGGCCCCCTTTGAGATAGAGGATGTAGTTGGGGATCCAGCCATCATTGTTGAAGACTGGGATTGATTACTGCTGCTTGGTGGGGGGTGATGCTGCCCTTGCACAGTTGATTTATGATTTGTCCCAAAAGATATCTGGGTGTGATTCTGTTGCATTCTCATTTGCTGCTGCTGCTGAGTATGGTTTTTATGAGATGATGAAGCAGACACCAATGAAGACGTCTGTGCTGCTTGGGAGGTAGAAGCTCTCGCAGCAGAAGCTTTCCACTGGGGAGAAGAGTGAGTGGGGCTACTACTGGTATTGCCACTTATCTGGACAAGATTCTGAGGAAAAGCAGAAATTGTGTTCGAGAACTTCACACCACCAGTGGCAACAGATGAAGTCAAATATTCAGCAGTACCATTACTAATAGTTGTAGGTGCTTTAGTACGAGTGACAGATGTGCCTAATTGCTGCTGCTGCTTTTGAAGCTGCTGCACCATCTGCTGTTGATATTGAGCATGTAACTGAGCATTTGAGATGACACTCCCAGGTGAGCATGGCATGACAGCACGTGCAGTCCAAGCTGGACTCATGGATGCCCTTGAGGTATCCATTACGTTGGTGGTAGCAGCCATTTTGGAAGCGGAAACATCTGTGCCATCAGACCCTGAGAATGCCATAGACTGTCTGAAACCAGCAGGATGAGCTGGTGATGTCTTTCCTTGCAAAACCTTTCTTTCATCAGCAGCAGCAGCAGTCATTGGATCACCAGACCCAGCGCCGCCTCTAACCTCTTCTCTATAGTTTTTCTTCTGCTGAGAGGCAGCAACAGCAGCTGCTGCCACCATCTGAAAGTTTTGCCTGGCAGCCTCAGGCAGAGACTGAAATATAGCATGGTTATGCGCCACAGATGACATGTCAATTCCAGGAGCAGAAGCCCCACTACTTAGAGGTGCAAATGGCATTGTGAAATTCTGAGGCATCATTGATTCTAGTCCGGTTTTCAAGGAATGCTGTTGCTGCTGCCTCTTGTCATTCTGATTTCCACTACTGCTTGTAGGGGCAGCAGATACAACACCCATGGTAGCTGGAGAAGTTGCCATCATACCAAAATTGGAATGATGGATCTGCATCATATAACTCTGATTGTATGCATTGACTGGTGGACGCGCTCGACTATCAGCAGTTGATGGGCTATCTCCGCCGCCCAACTCATTTTCAATGTGACGAGCTTGAGGCGGTGGTATGATGTTCTGACTCTGTAGATGCTGCTGTGATTGAGATGTATGGCTCTTCGAGACAGGGAAGTTATGAACATTTCCATTTCCATTGTTGCCATTGACAGCAGCATGTCCTTGGGAACGCTTCTGCTGGTTTTGCAAGTGTTTATGGGACGAAGAGGAACCGCTTGACATGCTAGTGTTTTGCTGCATTTGCTTGGATTGTGAGTTTGTTTGTTGTTGCTGGTGTTGCTGTTGAAGCTGTTGTGGATGAATCATCTGAGGAGAATAAAAAGAGCCATTGAACAATGGCAAAGGCTGGGATGGATGTGCTCCTCTGTAATTCAGTGGTGCACCTACTGCTGGTATCTGAAAATATCCATTATTTTGTAGAATTGCCAAGTATGGGGTTTCATTAGGTGGCACATTCGGATAACTGAAACTAACAGCAGCATGAGTTCCACCAGCAGCTGTAGCAGAGGCATTGCTACCACCAGCAGCAGAATTTGTTACATTCGATAAAGCATGTTGGGCACCAGTCGCTGCAACAGGGGACTTTGAGGCCCCAGGCCGAGGGCCAGCTTGTTGCTGGCTCAATGGAATGATGTAAGTATGCCCTGGCTACAAACAAACAAAAGCTAAACATTCTCAAGTTTAATCCTTAATTTTAACAGGTAATAAGAAACCAAAAGTGTAACATTATTCCATGTTAAGGAAGGCACAATACCAGTAGGCTATTAGGTGCAGCAGGGGGCGGTAATGGTTGCTGCAAGAGAATTTGCTGCTGCTGCTGCTGCTTTCTGTGAACAGGATCCGGAATATTGGGTGCTTGAGAACCTTTATCTTTGCTACCAAAACCAGGAAAAATGGCAAGTCCAGGCCCCTTATCCAGCCCACCAGTGCTCCCACCTCTCCCAACAATGTTTCCATTAAACTCAGTTGCCGGGACGACATTGAGATTACATGCGTTGGAACCAAACAAAGATGAAGGGGTCGGAGCTGGTGGCCAGAAGGGGTTCATTTTCATAAACTGCTGGAGTAAGTGTATATTCCTTGCAATGTAACAATGTGTGGCACATCTTTTTGGACGAGGTTGAGTAAACACTGGCTGTACAAGTATTTCAATGTCAAAATCGCCTGTCAATCAAAAGTAACAATAAGAGAAAAAAACAATATAATGTCATTACCTGCAATGGTGTAGAGGGAATGGTGCTTCCATCCATGGCTAGAACTCCTTGCAGCGGTGCCATATATCTGCCAATGGGAACTCAGTGAATTCAATAAAACAAAGGAACTAAGGTTATTGATCAATTTAGTAATAATGGGTGGCAATAAAATAATCATACCCCAATGGAGGAAGCCCACCAGACCAGCTAGCCATAGACATTGGCAAAGGCAAAGAGCCTGATTGACCTACAACTTGTTTCAAGAAAATAATAAGAAAAGAAAAGCTATTCACTATCTATCCACCAGGTGCACCAAATCAAAATCATCATAGAAGTGAAACCATGTAAACTTACTAGATTTCTCCACAACCATATTGGATTGTTCCTTGTTGGTTCTTGCTGAAGGCGGCGGCAGTGATGGCGGTTGTTGTTTTTGAGTTGGCTGCTGTGATCTGTTAATTGCAGACCCGCTATCCCATTCCCGTTTTTCTAAATCAAGCTGAAGATCAATATCCCTTCCCTTAGCATCAACAGTCTTCTTATCAGATACTACTTCTACTTCAGCACTCCCTTTCTTCTCTTCAGCTTCCACACTCTGTGCATCAATCTTTCCCAATTCTCCATCATCAAGCTTCATTTCCGGCTGCAGCATTAGTCAAACCAGTTAACTATCTCGATGACTTTGAGACCATTGAAAAGATAAATTCAAGAATATCCAAGATATGACAAAAAATAAAATATTACTCACATTGATGGAATTAGATGCACCTCTCTTGTGATCTACTGTAGTGGAACAAAAATTGACCTCTCCTTCTCCTTCCCCTTCAGATGAAGGTCTTAGCTGCAGAGGTCCAGCCATAATGGGAATATAAAGTTAAAACCATTCTTAACGAATCACGAAAGTAAACTATTTTATTGGGGGGGAATAATCAGTTCTTATCCTCACCATCAGATCTATCTGGATCTTCTCTGTGTGGTTTTCAGCTTCAGACCTATCTGAACTGAAATTCATGAGAGAGAGAGAAGATTGGATTAAAACAATAAAAATCACAACTAAATAAGATCATGATATTATTATTGGAAAGAGCATGCTTACGGTTTGTAGGTTGTAGCAGCAGGAACCGTCGATGTAGAATCATCACAATTGTTGTCTTCTGCTGTAACAGCAACAGCTGATTCCTTGTTTGGCAAGATGGTGGCCTCCTCCACTTTCCCAACCCCTCCAGGGTCTTCTCTAGATGACAGTTCACCTGCCGCTGGCCTGGTCTCAGATTTCACCACAGCCATGGATTCTGGCACTGGATCTAATGATAACGTCTTACCCTGCGAAGCATACGAATACAGAGAGCCACCATTATTCTCAACTGCGGTCTTCTCGGAATTAGGAGAAGAAGCTTCTGCCTTCATTGCCATGGTCTGGTCGATCTGAGATTTTGTAGAAGCAGAAGATGGGCTGCTCCTAATGCTGGGGCTGCTCTGAGGCTCAAGAACTTGCCGCGGTCTCTTCCTCTTAGGAGCTGAAATTTTGTGTCCAGATTAAGAAAAGAATCAGTAAGAGTAGAGTTAAGAAATGCTGCTAAGGGAAAAAAAGAAGGCAGCTTTTTTTATTCTTTGAGAAGAAATCTTACCAATAGCAGAAAAAGGTGCAGAAGGGGAGTTCGAGCTCATAGGCAAAATAGCCGGTGACTGAGTGTTGGAATCAGCCGCATCTCCGCCACAGCCGCCACCGGATCTGTTATTTGCTACTTCCCTGGAATCATTAGTTGCTGCAACTTCTTTCTTGGGAGGAGGAGGAGCTTGTGATTGAGTCATCAAACCGTACAAAACCTCCGCAATCTCTATCTCCAGCTCCTCCCGGTTTGAAGAAGTGGACTTCGAGGATGATGATTTGGGCGGTCTCTGCTTTGTTCCATTGTTCGCCTTCTACATCAGCAAAAACCAGTGTCATCACTCAAAAATTTGGAGAGATAATCTTAAGCAGAAAAGTGAAGGACTAACGATCTTTTTTCGGCCGGAAGCGTTGGAAGAAGTAGGCGACAGCGGATGTGCCGGAGACAACGCGTGACCATGTCTCACAGGCGAATTTGATGCTTGCCGGTGATTTTGGTCTCCTCCGGCTGCACCGCCGTTTGCGGCGGCGGCGGCAGCGCCGCTATTGCATGAAACCCAATCATGAGACCTCTTCGTATGCGCTGCAAATCACAAGATTTAAGATTAGGTTAAAATCGAAAATATGTTTCGAAGAAAAAAATCAACTAAAATAAAATTATTTCCGATCAAGAGTAACCTGAGCGAGCTTTTCTCGGGACTGAAATACCACCGATCATTTCATCGCCGGACTTCCAGACCGGGGATGTCCTCAGAACATTTGTACTGTTAGGCGGATAGGTCTTCCGGTGCTGAAGATGGTTCTGCTGGTGATGATTTACGGTGTTACTGCTAGGGTGATGATGGTTCGGAAAGGAAGCAGCAGCAGCCGCCGTCAGAGGATTTGGAGGTAACGACCTAGCGCCGCCGCCGCCGTTGCTCTGATGCTGGTGGTTGCCGTCGTCATCCTCGCACTCCTCATCATAGTTACTCTCCGCCGAACTATCGTCGCCTCTATCACTCCCGTGAATCAATCTATCTCCGCCTCTCCTCCTTTTACTCCTACTGGACCTCTCCCTCTCCCTGTCTCTCTCCCGGTCCCGATCTCGATCCTTCTTCACTCTCTCTCTTAGCCTCACCGATTCAGAAAACTCCGCCGGACCGTCTTCATCTGCAACAAACAAAAACCAGAAAAAATCAATCAACAACAAAAGAATCGCCGAACAGAAATCCAATTGAAAAGCTAAATCGGCAGTGAAGATAGATCTGAGTGGAATCGGAAGGGGAGAGACCTGGGGAGTCTCGGAGACTGTTGGGTCTGTGCCTCCTTCTGGATAAGCCATTGGGAGCGGCTACCAAACTCGCTCTTCTACCCTCTCTGTTACGCTCCATTGGAGGAAAATCAAGTACAAGACCCAGATGGAAAAGTCAATCCTTAAAAGTGGTGTATGTGCTTCTCTGTGGAGTTTGGGTTCTCTCCGGACGCATAAGTCTTCGCCGGATATGATGCCGGAGTTACCGGAAATCCAAGAAATGCTCCCTTCTCCTCCGTCACCACCCAAATCGACGATTCTTTTTCAAAGATCCCCTTTTTCACAAAGGGTCACAGATTTTTCTCGCACCCCCTAATCTCTCTCTCCCCCTCGTGCTTCTATAGTTGTTGTTCGGGACTCTCTCTCTTCTGTAGCGCCCCTTCTCATCACATCATCTCTTATGGGATTTCTCTATTTGTCCAAACCCTTCGTGGAGCGCTGAGAACCATCGCTTTTGGCTGGAACCTAGATCGCAGCCGTCCGATCGCAGGGCGATCCGACGGTCGCGAAATCCTCTTGCCAACATGGCACTGGCATCTGCCACCGGAGAGACATTCAATAAATACTGACACTTGCCAGTTTTACCTTCCCTCATAAACTTCTAGTTCCATTTTTACAAATTATCGTTTTCATTTTAATTTCGGGTCCATTTGGGGACCTAAAAATGTTTTTATGAACAACGACTTCCGTAAAATGACACTTCTTTTTCGGTAATGCATTTAATTCGGGAAATTTATACAAAACCATCGTCCGATTGGACACTTTTAGACTTAACTGTGGGGCAACTATTGTTTTTGTATAAAAGATACACAAATTGACCTAAATAGGAGTAAAAACGTTTTGAAATTCCAAAATAGGAGTACCATGTTTTTTATTCCCTGAATAAGAGTAAATTTCTGCCAAGTTTGACATTACAAGGCTTTTAAACATGACATTTTCTTCCAAACTTGACAGATTACTCCTATTCAAGGAATAAAAACCATGATACTCCTATTTTGGAATTTCAAAACGTTTTTACTCCTATTTAGGGAATTCTCTCTAAAAGATACGAGTACTTTATATTCTTGGAAAAATTGAAAATAATAATTCCTACTATTGCCGGTCCGCTCAAAATAATCTCAACTATTGATTATTTTTGTATAATCCCAACTATATAGACTGTCCGCCAATAATGGTCCATGATCAGATATTACCTCTATAAAAAAGTGAATTTTAAATAGAAATTAAGCGTAAAAATTAAAAGTTGAAATTATTTATAGGGATTACTTGTTATATCTCATCTCATCCACTTTAGAAACTACAAGAATTTATTCATAGGGACCATTATTGGCGGAAGGTCCCTAAAGTTGGGATTATTCTGGAATAATCAATAGTTGAGATTATTATGAGCGGACCGCCAATAGTTGGGATTATTACTATCAATTTTTCCTATATTCTTTGGATCATATTTTTTCATCACATCAAGAGCCCGTTTGGTAATACAAAATTTGTCTGATTTGGCTGATTCTATTGAAATTTATGATGTTCTGGCGGAAGTAGTTGCATTGGTTGATTCTTCTGATTTAACAGAAATTATTTTTAAAATAAAGAAAAAATTATATGTAAAAATAGCTAAAATGGCCATCTACAGTAACTTCAGCCGATACAGTCAGAAAAGTAACTTCAACCTTACTTTTTCTGCTTATTACAAAATTCAGCGCGCGAAAGTAAAAATTACGTGTTTGGTAAAAAAGTTGGCCGATAAACTGAAAAATAATGTTGTCAAACGGTCTCCAAATCAAATTACATTATGTCTCAATAGATCACGTCATACCACACTAAAAAAGTGAGTGATTATTATGTCATTGATGGAAATCCGACACTGGGTAGGCGGAGTTTGGGAAAGGATAGACCGAAAGTGTTAAGTATAAGTGAGTATAAATGTTGGCAAAGTAACAACAAGTTTGCACAGAGAAAATCGGATCCATTTCCACAAGCTGGAAGGTGATATTAATCTCGTAAAAGAAAATACTTGACCAATAAGTAAAAAGATGTTATTCTAATGTAGTGGCGACACGTGTAATACTTGGCCATCAGGTAAAATATGATAGTCTAATATATAACCAGGCGACACGTGTCAAGTTTGTTTGACAAGGGAATGAAGACAACTGGTTAGATTCCCTTTGCACTAGACTACGTATGAGAGCAACACATGTACACCTAGAAGGCTAGAACCTTCTATGCATAACTGCCCGGTGACGTCAGCCCTAGACAGTTGTTGTGCTCATGACATATCTCAGTTATAATCGCAGGTCTTTGAATAATGAAAATAGTTTGAGTCCACAATGTTCCCGGAGGCCAAGGGCTCTGTGGAACAGGCTCGGGGATGGTGCAACTACTTGAGAGGAAGGTATCCTCAGTTTGCTTACGTGGAGCTCACATACTAAAAATACCCAAGTCTGTAATCTTATGTGAGGTTATGAGCTCTGCAGGTCTTGAGCTCAGGCATAATATATTCACTTAAGAAGAGGTTGACCTCAACTGTACTTGTGTGAGGCAGTTGATGCTCCTTTTAGTTCCTTGACCCCGTGGGGCATTAAGTTGACTTCAGGCTCTGTCCTAATGCGGCCTTTAGCGTTGACCCCAGTTGGTGAAGAGCTCGGACTCGGCTGCAGTTTTGGGTTTGTCTCGACAATCTGAGGGCTAACTTATGACGACCCATATGACTCCATAAGGAAATGCGTCTACCTCATACCTCATGTCATGTTTTCCATGTGTCTGCTTTCCTCCCCATCCAGCCATCTACACCTTTATTTATATCTCTCTTTGTCTCTCGTATAATTTTTTGTCGCCGCCACTTAGTCATGAGCATCAACCGTCTGAGTGTGACAAATATCCCCCTAGCGTGAAAAATCAATCTCCTCCTCCATGTTTCCTATATGTGTCCTCCTACCTTTGCGGCACGAATAGAGACTAATCATTTATTTTCATTTCAATTTTGTTGTTTACCCTCTCAAACTCTAATCCAGGGTCCATACGACCGCTCTACTCCTTCTGACATATCTAGGGGTGGTTCGGTACGATATACCTTATATTTTTTCTCATACCTTTGCCGTACCAAAACTTTCGGTATGCAAAATTTTCATACCTTTACCTTACCGAAGTTTCGGTATACCACATTTCGGTATACCGAAGTTTCGGTTCGGTAACGGTACGGTATCGGTAAATTACCGTGCATGTCTACCAATACAAAAAATTATCATAGGCTAACGAAATATACTAAATCGTTATTACTATCGACATATTAAATCTATTATTAAAATGTTACGAAATACAATTAATAATCTATTGATGTCAATTCAACATTGAACAATAATTATTATTAGTATATTTAAGCAGTTCAACATGCCACATATTAAAAAATAACACATTCTCCTAAAATAACCTAAACAATATAGATATAATTAAATCAATAGTGATCGCTAACAAAAATAAATAAAACTATTCAAACAACATGGATATAAAATCATTTATTCCTAATATGATATTGTGTATTTAGTCATTTTTATAATTTTTTAAAAATTGAATAAGACTTTCAGACAAAGTTGTGTGTCTCGACTCGCGGAATCCCTATATAGATACATTTGTCACATAACTGTATCTCTCTTCACTCGTCAGCTACTTAGCGGCCCAACCATCACGATTTGCAAGCTCTTGGAACAAGATGAACTTTTCTCTTGACATTTATACATTACTCCCCATTAGTCATTAAGGTTAGCGTAGTAGAAGCCTATAAGGTTATAGTGGGTTTGAAAAATTGGGCCTTTATTTTTGTATTTTTGTATTTGTAACCAACTTAAGTATTAATTTTGGGCTTCAAAATTGTAATGATTTTTTACAATATATTAGAATTAACAGCAATTGTTGACTAGGGAGTCGGTACGGTATTATAGCGGTATACCGCGGTATTTGAAAACATTTACCGTTACCGTACCGGAATAGATCGGTACGGTATGATACCATACCGAAAATGACGGTATACCAATATTTCGGTATTTTCCGGTATTTTTCGGTACGGTAAATGCGGTATACCGATTTTTCGGTATTTTTGCCCACCCCTAGACATATCATCCAGTGCAATAGGTCAAAATTTATCTGAACTACCAATTATGCCATAGACAGTAAAAAAACTAAACGGATTTTCATATTGGAATTCCAACCAAACTCAATTGCTTTCACCCTTTTTTAAAAATATTAATATTTAACTACCCTTATACGCATAAAAGGTTATCATGCAATCCCAAAATTGTACTCATCTATCTGCACAAATGAACCAACAAACATCCCAACTAGGGCTGGGTCTGAAAAACCGAAAACCAAATCAAATTAAACCGAACCGTAGCCAAATAAAACCGAATCGCTAACAAACCAAAACCAAATGTAAAACTGAACCGAACTGTAGTTGTTTGGTTCAGTTTTGGTTTTTACGCATCAAAACCGAACCAAACAAACCGAACTAATTAAAATATAAAATATATTTCTCAATTGTCAAGCATTGATCCTAACTAATCCTAATCTCATTAGTAGTCTTTGGTTTTCTTGTGTTAGAGAAATAATGTTTGTGTTATGTTTGGTTTAGTTTATAAATTCATTTACACATTCGTTGCCTGTAATAATGTAGCTATATTGAATGATGATAATATGTTTTTACTAGTTATTAGTATTAATTAACTTTTATTTAACTTAAATAATTCATATTGATGAGACAATAAATATTCATCTCAACTATATCACATAGAACGTATATACTCATGAACTTTTTTTGAACTAGTCACAAGCAATGTAAATTACTAATATATATATTTTTATGTCTCTCGCATACTCATATAATTCAAGACATATATATTTATTTTCATTTTTATTTTATTTGTTCTAGTGTGCTTGCATTCTTTATGTAATATGTTTGATCCCTCAAAATATTATATTAATTTTTAAATCAAATGATATTTTTTGGGTAAAAAACCGAAAAACCCGAAACCGAATCGAAAAAAACCGAACCAATCAAACCGTGGTTCCAAGTTTTGGAGTGTAAAATCGAAATTGAACCGAACTTTTTACTTTGGTTCTATACTTGGTTTTAGGTCAAAACCGAACCCACCCCTAATCCCAACATGTTCTTCAATTTTGAGGGTAAAATACCAACAATAGCAACAACATCCAAGCCTTATTCCCAAAAGATTTCGAGGTCGGCTAACGTGAACCGATCCATGATAAATTATGAATTTGAATTCAAAAATCATTTGTGTTTAGCGAAATCCATAATGTAGAATTTTCTTACCCCAATCCGTTTTTAGTTAAATTAGGTTTTGAAACTATTACGGTGTGCATGGTTTTGTGACGGTGTGTCACAGGTTCTGCTCTACAACTCATTAGGCGCTACCGCGCTAGCCGGTTGGTTGAGGAGCGTCTAGACGCCGACTAAGTAATTTTTTTGGCTGATTAAGCCAATTAGTCCTCAGTTAAGGGTCACTTAGCAGCTAGGTGTTGGTTAATCAGACAGACTAGGCGGATGTTTAAAACAATCAATATATGTTTAAGTTGTATCACACATTGTATAATTCAAAATGAAAGATATTGGTACGAGAGGAACCCCATAATGATTTGGCATCATACCATTTTAAAACGGGGAGGAACCACATCATACCATACCGAAACTTATATTATAATGATGACAATACTGTGTGATAAAAAAAATGATGACAATACTGTAAAAATAATTCATTTAAGTCTAACTCTAGAATTGAATCTTAAAATGTAAAATAACTAAATTCCTACAAGTGTGCCTTCTAAATTTAAACAAATAGATAAATGTAATATTGTGTGTCCTATTTCGGTATGGTACAACTACAATGAATTGGTCCAAAAGTAGATGATGTGGTTAAAGTTTAAGTAGGATAAAATGAAATTATATGAATCACACGTTTCTGACAAAAAAAATAGATTTGTCGACAATTCAAAAGGAATGTAAGATGCATATAATGGAGCAGAGAGTGTATATGTCTAATAAATAGAATTAAATTTGTATGCCTAATTAAAGCTAGTTGGACGAGACTAATAATATTTAGAAGAACATAAGGAATATATTACAAATAGACACATTAATAATAAAAGGTTTCTATCAAAAAATTAAAAATAGAAGTATGAAATGAATACAATCAAATGGTACAATTAGGGATAATCTGCATATTAATAATGCAAAATGGGTTATCAAAATATACCAGCATATTCTTGAACAAAATAACTACTTCAGTATGTAAAAGACCGTCATATTATAGAACAATTTATAACCTCTTTGGTAGCCCAGGAATTTGGCTTATTAGGCTTACCGACCAACCTTTTCATCCAACGCGTAATTTTTTATTTCGCGCGTTGAATTGCTTAATAATAAGAAAACGTAAGCTTGAAGTTAATTTTCTGCTTGCATTGGTTGAAGTTACTTTATAGGTTCATTTTATAGCTATTTTTACATATAACTCTTTCTTTATTTTATTAATAAAATATATTTTCAATATAAATTTTTTATAAATCGGCAGAATCAGTCAATTCAGCCATTTGTGCCAGAATTTCATAAATTTCAGTAGAATCAACTGATTCAACTGATCTTGGTATTATCAAACGGACTCTTAATCAATTTAGTACTATTGCGATTCACTCATGTACCATGCTTTTTCCATCTGAAATAACATGGTAGGTGACATCTATGTGGAAAATGAAAAGAGGGAAAGAAATCTATTGTCACTGGCATAACATAAATGATCCGAAAAGAAGTGTGTTCATCAAAGGAAGACCCAAGCGAGCCGATAGCCACATTGAATATTGCAGCGGTATTAGTTTATAATTATTCGTCACCGCAATTATCCACTACGCACGTGTATGCATATTTCTGTATCTCTATCTCAAAATATATATTATTTAAGTTTCGAACAGTTGTCAAAAAGAATAGAAACAATAGCCCATAATAGCTGTCAAATGTGAATACAATTGAAATGAAAATAAATGAAATGATAAGCACAATATGAAATTGTGAAATAGCCCCTCTGTGTTAAAATGTTCTTTACACTTTTCTTTTTGGGATATATTTCAATTTTTGATACACCTTTCTTTTTAGTAAGTTCTGTCTTTTTCAATACACAATGCATTTATTTTTTCCAATTTTGATTTTCTCTTTCATATTTTCTACCGTTTCTCCTAGATTATATATATATAGCGAGAGAGAGAGAGAGCTATTCCTGTCCGGAAATTCCAGACAGGAGCCCCGTCCGGCCTCCTCCATTTGGGGGCCTTCCCGGTGGTATTTGTTGCTCAAATTTTTTGTGTATGTTCCTCATCAAGTCTAGTTAATCCATACCAAATTTGAGCAAAAAAATTCAATCGAGAAGGTTGTCAAATGATTTTTGCAAGTTAACTGGTCCGGAGAATACATATTCCGGACCAGTTAACTTGCAAAAATTATTTGACGACCTTCCCGATTGAATTTTTTGCTGAAATGTGGTATGAATGAACTAGACTTGATGAGGAGCATACACAAAAATTTTGAGGAAAAAATACGACCAGGAAGGCCCCCAAATGGAGGAGGCCGAACGGAGCTCCGGTCAGGAATTTCCTGACCGGAATATTTGTGTGTGTGTGTGTGTATATATATATATATATTATTCATTAGAGGTGGGCGCGGTCCAGGACAATTCGATAAATACCCGTTATATGGTTTGGCACCATTATGACCCAGTTTTGTACCAGTTCGATTCAGTTTTATCTACACCTCAACTATTCATCACTCCTACTGTTTTTCTCTTACACATTGTACAAAACTCTATTGTAGCAAATGTTTCAATACAGGGTAAGTAAGACCAACTTAATTTTCTCTATATTGGAGTAGTTACTATAAAAAATAGTATAATTACTATAACGATTGGAAAATATACTGCCAATTGTGTCATTAATATTGTCATATTAATGACCGATAAAACTAAGAAGAAGTGAAAAGGTAGGAAAAGTATGAATAGAAATGAATAAATATAATACAATACGTCGAATGAAAAAGTAGGACACAAAAATTTAAACATGGATATGAGACAAATGATAAAACTTCCCCAAAAGAATATGTGACACACAAAAAGAACCATACAATTGTATTAATTTATAGGAACCCAAAATTAAAACCAAAAGTTAATATTAGGACAAAGGGAACACGGGGGATTTAGGGGGGGTATGGGGTCAATGCCCTTGCTTCTGTCCTCGAAGATTAATATTAATAATATGGTTTTTATTCAACTGAAACATCCGGGGCTAACCTGTTTTGGTTTGGTTGAGTTTGTTTAAGTCCTCTCTGATTTGAACTAGTTTGGTCTAAAAGATGTTTGCTTTATGTATATTTTATTATTTCCGAATTCTGGTACGATCTGATCTATTTAAGTATGATCTCTTCTATGACTTAAACTATTTATAAAAAAACATCCTAAAATTGGTGCGGTAAAACACTATGAATGAACATTCTCCATTTGTAGAAAAGGAAAATATTTGAAATATCTTATTGTGTTCAATTGTTTTATTTATCTTTCTATTTGTATAATAAATAGCTTAGTTATTAGATAATGAGCTAGTTATTTTTAGGACTCATTTATTTGTATACGCCCTACGTATAACTAACCCATTGATAATGGGCTAGTTAGTTATATATCTGAAAGGTTGAGTATTAAAAATCTAAGAATCATATTAGGCGTCATTCATTTTGTGTCTCGGAAAAAAGAGAACCGTTGCACACCTAGTTTGTATTGAATATCAATTTGTATACTCTCGTTATAATTACTGTAGTCAATACACATTCAACAATATCATTTATTCTTTGCTATGCTTTTATTATTATGATTGTCATATAAATTGGAACCACAATTGATAATCAGAGTGATACATGTATTGTTTGACTGTGTCTACAACTTTTATGACAGAGACAAACTTTTCGGACCGTGAACATCACTGTTGAAGCAAGAGATTCAATTATCTTGTTTGTACAAGAAATTAATTGATAAACTGAATTTGATGAAGGCGTGGTAAAAAATTTAATTTGGAAAAAGCCATCCGAAACAAACCTGCTTTGATTTCGACAAATCATGAGAATCGTTTCTTGAAGTAAAAGACTAAAAACTTTTATTAGAAAAAAAGTAGGACCAAAAAATAAACTTTTAGAGGAGAAAGGGGTTCAATATCAATTTTACGAATCATTTAGAGAAGGTAGGATCCAAAAACTTATGTGATCCGACTTATAACCTAATTGAGAATTAAGTCGTGTGAAAACCTTAAATCCAATTGTCATCCGAAAAGAATCAATCCGTAAACATTCTCTCCCCAAAACACGCCCGGAAACTAAGGATATTTAACCTTGCCCTTATTTCAGTCTCATACAAGACCTGATCTCGATCGTTGTAAATGCACAAAATATAGACCATATTCTGGAGGAGACTTCAGTCGGATAATCTGAAACGAAAGATGGCATGTGTGTGGCTGGAACTCATAAGATTATTCATTCTAGATGAGGCATCGAACTTCATTCATGCTGATCAAGAGCAACTTTTAAAAGATGTGGTCAACACGTCGAATTTCGGAGACATTTCACAAGTAATCAAGATCAAATCAGATAAGAGCGTACTAGACTTTGACAATTGTAAAATATATAGAGCCCATAAATACTAAATTGCTTCTACTTCGCAGAACAGAAGCAGATGTTAGAGTATTTAATGAAGAAGTGGAGGTACTTTTAAATGCTCTAAATTCGTGCGTTAAATAATTTTTGAAAAATTGAATGAAAGTGACTCTTTTTTTAAAACCCAATCACCCCAACTTTACTTAATAATCATATCGTTAGTCACTTGACTAACAAGAAAATGCATAATAACATCATAGCTACTACTGAAATTTGAGAGGGGCACATGTGCCCGAACTAATGCATGAAAAGCACGATTCAGAGACCGTTTACAAAAAGAGATATGAAAGTTATTTGTTTGAAGCAGTTATCTAATATCATTTATGATCAAGTCAATATACGATTTTCCGCTCCCCTTCTCGACAGCTTGAATCACCAACTGTGCATCTGACTCAATCTCTACTTCACTCCACCCTTCACTTACTGTTCCCAAGATAGTCTCCCGAATGCCCCAAGCTTCGGTCTCTGCCAGAGACAAGAAGCTTGATCAGACAAGAAGCTTGATCCTCCACATGCCTTGATGAGTTTTCCTTGATCGTTCCGTGCAATCCATCCCCGAGCTCTAATATCCCCATTTGAATTAACCGCAACATCAACATTCACCTTTACCGCTCCCGCACTTGGCCAATGCCATCTAGAAATCCCATCCACACTATGTTTTCGGAACTTTGAGCCGGATCTTTGCACCTCCCTCTAGACACCTAACAATCTGGCAACACAATTAAGCACTCCCGCTGTCCCCAGCCTCTCATCCTTTCACAGCCAGTTGTTACACCTTTTCCATATGCTCGATCATGGCAAATTTGAACCTCTCTTCCTTCGTTGACTTTTCTAAGTGAGCCTAAACCCATTCTTTCACCATATTTGCCTGCAAGTCGAGCCCCAATCCTGTTGCTTTCCACACGTCCCGAGCATAATTACATTCATGCAGCACATGATCTATTTCGTTCTCCTTCTCACAAAGTTTGCAAGTCAGCGGCAACACAACCTACCTTCAATGCAAGTTTTCATGGGTTGGCAGAGAGTCACCCAACACTTGCCATAGGAAGTACTTGACCTTGGACGGAACATGAAGACCCCACAAATTAGCCCAACTGTTCCAATTTCTTGTCACGTGCCAGTTTGCTAACTATAACCGAAAACACCCACTCTTATATACGGTCCACCAATGTTCATCCCTTCTATCTTGTAAGCTGATAGGAATACTTAATATTGATTTACTATCTTCCTCATTAAAATTTGATAAGACCTGCTCCTTGTCCCATTGTTTACCAGTATGGTCCCGTAATGCCGCCACATTCATATCCAGAATTCCTTCAGGCCGACTAAAGTGCACCAGTCATGTGGTTTGCCCCAGTAGTCAAGCATTATCCCAGACATGAATATCTTTCCCACTTCCCACTCTTCATCTGATATTTAATGAATAACACCATGAGTCTCGAAAATACCTCGCCATATAAACAAAGAGTTACTACCCAATTTAGCCTTCAAGAATTCAGTTTCTAGGAAGTATCTCACCTTCAACATTCGCCCCAGGCTGCCCGTCTCTGTCACAAGTTTCCATTACTGCTTTGCCAACATAGCCAAATTGAAAATCCTTAATTTCCTGAAACCCAAGCCCCCTGCACCTTTTACTATACATGAGAGCTCACATCTCCTCCATCCAAGCCCCTTTGAGTCAAACTGTCACTACTAAAAAATGGTCTATAATGACACTAAATAGTGTTACACAAAGTTTGTCTGACATTAAGAAAGTGTCATAGATGATCGGGAATTATGACACTAAATTCAGTGTCACTGGTAAAGTGTCACTAATTTAAGACACTAAGTATCATAAATAAATTATGATAAAACAATATCACTTTATATTTTGATATTTTAATATCAATTAAATTTATGATACATTGCTATCACATAATGTTGATTATATATTTGTATATTTATATATAATTATTTATACACACAAAATATAAGATTATTACTTGAAAAATAAAAATGACAATAATGTATGAAAAATCAAAAGGCGTTTTATTGAAAATAAAAATAATTATTATTTACAATTCAAATGTCATACACATTCCAACACAAACTCAACTAACTCTATAATAAACTAATTTGAGAGCTTCTAACTGCTATAAACTCACTACTAGAAAAATGGCTTATAGTGACACCAAATTAGTGTCACTGAAAGTTTCTGTGACACTAAAAAAGTGTCATTGAAAGTGGAAAATAGTGACACTAAAAAAGTGTCACTAAAAGTGTCACAAAATTATGACACTATAGTATCACCAAATTATGACACTGTAGTATCACAAAACTCAATGACACTACGGTATCAGAGAACACAATGACACTGCGGTATCACAAAACTCAATGAAAACATACACGTGATACATTTGATTACAATACATATATATCTATATATACACATATACATAATTTATTACTAATAAATAATCAAAATTTCAAATATTTTTATTTATATCTCGAATTCTCATATAAATGTGAATGTACATACTACATGATTAAAAGGGGCATACCCCACAGAAAAACAAGAAAAAAATGCTACATAAAAGCACATGTGCCATAATACAAAAAGGCAGAAACATCAACAATGGAGAAACATCAACAATGGAGATAGACCAGATGAAGAAGCCCTTCTTGTTATAGCACCATATGCATTCACTATGGCAAGTTGAGTACTTCTACCATAGTCAGACACTCTTGATACTCGGAAAGGAAAGTTTAGAATTGTCCTCAATCTCTTTACTACCTGCACACCAAGATCTATATTGTACTATAGTTATTCTCAATGCGCGATAGGATAATGCCCAATTTCAATTTCTGAGCACATATTAATGTTTGCAATAGAAAATTATTTAGTGTGTTATAATGCCAAACTATAAGTGTGAGAATTTAGTGGAATATATTTTACCTTGTAGATATTATCATTACTTCCGTATGAGATGGCCACTATCATCTGCATAGCATACAACATTAGCATTAGACTGCAAATGGATAGACAATAAAAATGTACTCATTTTTACCATGAGTACAACGTACATTTACCCAACTAAGACTTATGAACTTCATACTTGAGAAAATACTTTGGATTTTCGGAATTCATAGTGAATAACATCATGATGATTTTAAACAATAAATCATCATTACATATATTGATGTATAGTTTGAAAAAACCGGACAGGCAATGGTATGAAGGTTTAGTTGTTTTTGTTTCAAGAGCATAAACATATATTGAGCCATCATGCTACTACCTACAAGTTCCTGACCATCAGTTCAAAATTTAAGGAAAGGTTGAAAACTTCTAATGATAACTCTAGAACTTCATGAACTTCATGCAGAATTTTTTGAAAAAAATAGTGAGTGAATCATAAATTATAATAATTGTGGAAGAAGTCCAAACCTTGAAGAGGAAACAAGGAAGCTCTATGCTTAGTCTTCAAGCCTCTCCCCATACATCCTTAGTTGTGGTTGTTATCTATGGGCAGAGGAAGTGCACACGCAAAGCAGTAAGTCGATTGAACCTTCATTTACAGATGGGGGCATCAAGGATCAGTCACTGGACTTGATCGAGCAACTATTTAACTTGGAGGCAGCTTGCCTTTTGGTGATGACAGCATCCCAGAAATTGCTCAAACTTGCTACGTTAAAGCCTTAAAGGCCGGGGGAATGGCTCTCTAAGAAACAATTAATACTTCCACGCTAATTACTTTTCAACCTGAAACAATTATGATTACTTTGACAACATTAATAAAAACCAAATATTCTAGTTTATGTACAAGTCCAGCCATTTTGCACATTAAAGGGGCGGGTGCAAATCTTGTATTCCTTTTTGTAATCATCTTTAGTCATTCAAACGTATACAGAGAAAATAAATTAAATTTAACAGGGAAAATCAATAGAAAATTTGAAACCCGGAATACAGAAATGAATATGTGACTGAATTCGGTTTCTGTATGAATGTTATAAAAAAACTCAAATTATATCATATCGGAGTATTGAAATACCTGGGTTTAATTTATTTGCATGAAATGAGGGGACACTAGTCCATGCATAGTGAATAGAAACCCTTGAATGTTTGAAGGCAAATAGAAGCATATCCTGAATCAAATGTGTGTGAAGCCACATACTCTCAGCCATATTGCAAAGCACACCGCCTGGTCTTAATGGCTAATGTCTTAAAGAATGGTTCTTCTACCAGTTCTTGGGCAGGATCTGTGTTTCAATTTATTGAATAGAAATAGAGTATGATGATATAGCTTGTTTAGAATATTATCTACTCCTGTATAGGGAAAATCTTTTTTCTAAAAAATGAAAGTAAAAAGTAAAGCTAAGTATGAATTACATACCAACAGGGTCTGATGAATCGACTTTAATTGCATCATACTTGCCTTCAGGGGTTTGCCTTAAAAATTCCACAACTGTCAAAATCAAGAGAATTCACAATTATATTTGAGAATATGTGTCGGAGTATAATTGAAGTAATACATATAAATTTTTTGATGATCTGATTCACCTTGTAAGCTTTAACCACGATTGAAATTTCTAGTGGAATACACAACAAACAAACATTTGGGTTGATTAGTAGGTTACACTTCAAATGAATGCCTCTGCAGTTTACTAACTAATGTGTTGTATGTTTCAACTTTCAACTATGGCAGATAAATAAAGAGTGTCCCCAAAATAGTTCAAACCAAATACATGTCTCACTGGTGAGTTGCAGCTAAAAACTATAAAGAATAATGTTCATATTAAAATTCCATAGAGATATAATTTACCATCACCAACATAGGTTGACTCTGGGGTCCTCAAAGCCAATAGCTAGCTCTGGAATGAATTTTTTGCTAACCCGAAACTGAAGAATCAGTATACATAAAATAACAGCTAGTGAAATAATAAGGCATGACACATGGAGACTATAATTTAAGTTGTGCCTTGCATTTATAACCATTTTATCTATCTCACAAATGTCAATATGCTCCACAGAGCAATGACGAGAAATTTCTCTGAGCACTCCCCCATCACCGCCGCCAACAATAAGAACCTGCATTTACAACCAAACTATTCTCAGAAATTCAACTGATGTAATTAGATTTGGATAAGTCAATTACGTCCAGGACAGCAAACCTAGGAGACGATCTGGTAGCCCTCGAAGTAGAAGACTCCCCACCTCCCTGTTTTTTCCTCGCCATCTCTGGTAAAGAAACCAGAAATTAAAAATCGCGATACACAGTACCTCAAACCAGGTCGCTCAGTTTATCGCCTCCCCTGCACAGGATAATCGCGCACAGAGCCGGCAACCTCCGGTAAAGCTTTAAATCCAGAATCAATCGTCGATTCGGTTGATCCAAACCAGGTTCGCCATTTTATGAACAGTAAATCCGCAAATCAGACCTTCGTTTCTTGCGTTCAACACCCTCTCATTACAAAATCAAGGTTTGGGAATGAGATATGGACGATTTCCAGTTCAGAAAGCAAACGAACCAGATTCTAAAGCACCCCCAAAATCCTGAACGAAAACCAACATTAACGCAAAAGAGCCCAGGTCCCGAATAGCATTTTTCCTAGGGAGAGAAAGCTCTCAACTTTTTCTGCATATTCTGTCGCGATTCTAGAAGCTTTGGCCAGATCTCCCGGACAATCAGTGCTAATGAAGACTTGGCGAGGAGATGGAGTCACGCTGCGAGGCCAAAAAAATAGATGGAAGAGTTAGGGTTAGAAAGAAGCTAAGGGAGAATGCCGGTGAAAGAGTTAGGCGTAAAGCCTAAAAAACTTTTGTTGAAATGTGAAATGTTGGTCGGTAAGTAGTATAGCGAGTTCAAATACTCCGTAAAAATTTGTCTTCAGTGTCGGGTGTGTCGCTAATATGTTTGTGTGAAAACTTAGCGACACTTATGTATCAGTAGTGTTATTTTTTCGTAAAGTGTCACTATTATAGTGTCACTGTAAGCTATTTTTCTAGTAGTGACTCCACCTATGACTAAATCAATTGATCTTCAACAAGCTTCCTACTTGTTGGTGGCTTTTCAATATCTGAAAGAAACAAAACCAAATTGCATTATGTGTCCCATTCCACCAAAATTCATTCATTAGGTTCTCAATCTCATCACATAGTTCCTTTGGCATCAGGTAGACGTTCATCACATATGTAGGCATGGCCTGAATGACATTCCTATGTAAGACAACCCTACATGTCCTTGACAAAAATCTATTATTCCAATTTTTAATTATGCTAATAATTCTATGCCTCGGATAATTCAGGATAGCAGTCTTAACTCTGTCAACAAGGGCTAGTAACCCAAGATATTGATTATGTCCACTCTCTATGGGAATCCAAAAAAACTGGCAGTGATATTCCTTGAACGATTCGCCCACGTTCTAGCTAAAACGCAGTGTCGATTTCACAAAGTTTATGGCTTGCCCGAAGATGCTCTCATAAATCAGCAAAATCGGGTTTATTATCTCACACTCGTTATTAGCAGTTTTAAAAAATAGAAAGCCATCATCTGCAAAAAATAAATGAGACACCCGTGGAGCACCCTTGCAGAATGCCATCCCATGAATGTCCTCCCGTGCCTAAGCTCTTTTCAACAAAGCACTTAGGCCATCCACTATCAAAATAAATAAATAGGGGTGAAAGGGGATCTCCCTGCCTTAATCCCCTGCATGGTATGATTGGTCCCAAAAAAACCGTATCAAGCTCGACATAATAATTCACCTTAGTTACACGCTCCATAATGATATGAACCCATCGACTATCAAAGCCCAAACGAATCATGATATTCTGCAAAAAAAAAAAAAACAAGTTAACTTTGTCATAGGCCTTGCTCATACCCTTCTTTAGAGCCACAAATCAATTCCTCTCGTATCTTTTTCGTTTAAGATAGTGTTGAGTTTCAAAAACCACTACAATATTATCCACTACAGACCTACCAGGGTTAAATGCACCCCGATTATTTTCCCCAACCAGAAAGCCCAAAATGATTTTCAGTCGATTAGCTAAAATCTTTGAGAAGATTTTATAAATCACATTACACATGACTATTGGTCTCCAGTCCCCCCCCACCCACATTTGCAGGTTTATCTTTTTTCGGTATTAGCACAATATTAGTCACATTTAATTCTTGTGGAACAGAACCCGATTCAAACATATTAGTGCATATCCTGTAAATGTCTGGACCCACAATATCTAAAAAAGCTTGAAAAGGCTAGATTCTTCCCATTAGAACCCGGTGCTTTCTCTAGATGCATACAAAAAATGGCCTCCTTACTTCCTTCGCGCAAATTGATATAAGCAAGTTTCTATTTTGCTTTGCGGTAACCCTGACAAAATTCCCCATTACGTCCGGTAGTTCCTTCGCCTCACTCGGCTAGAATAGTTGTACAAATAATTAAAAATTATTTCTCCCATCCTCCCCCGATCGGTGATCCAAGTGCCATTCGCCAAAGTTATCCCCATCATTTTATTCTTTCCCCTCCTTTGTGTCACAACATTATGGAAGAAACAAGAATTAATATCTCCTTCTTTAAGATAAAATCTTTCACCCTCTGCTTCGAGTATAAATTTTCCTTCTCCATAAGTGAGAGAAGAACCTCGTGTACTCGGATAAATTCAGCAACATTGCGTTTGTCCTCCTTTATTTTCAACCATGCCAATCTACTCTATCTTACATGTTTGAATTTGATGTCAAAAACCTCTCTTCTTCCCTCTATCCCACTGAAGTAATTATTTCCCACAGAAGATAGCTCATCACTCACTGCTAGATGGAAACCCACTCCCCAACTGTTAATGACAATCGTTCGGCATTCATCTTTGCCCAGCCAATTATTTTCAAATTTAAAACCTTTCCAACGTCGGTTCCGGTAGTAACTTCACTCATAGTTCCATATGATCACTTGTCGAGGCCTCTAGCGATGAAGTGTGTGCCTCCATGAACATATTCCACCAATCACCGTTTATCAAAATCCTGTCTAACTTTTTTTCAACCCAATTTGTTGTGCCTTTCCCTCTTTCCCACATCCACTGATATCTTGAGAAAGGAAAATCCCGCAACCTACTTTCCCTGATTGCTTTCCCGAATCCACAAACACGCCAAGGTGGATGAGGAATTATACCTTTCTTTTCTGGGTCATAGAGAATGTCATTAAAATCTCTGATTACCATCCATGGAAAATTATGGTCTTCTGCTAGGTTGCGCAGCAATTCCCACACATCTCGCTTTCTTCTAGTGTCTGAAAAAACCATAAAAGTCAGTAAGCCGCCACTGAAACTCCCTAGCTTGGCTGTTGCGAATATCGATCATGACGTCATCATTCTTCCCAATCACCAAACCACCACTTTGCCCTCACAATCAGTTTCCTGGACTGTTAGGATATCCCTGTGCTCGAACGATCTCAATTGCTCATTGACATCGCAACTTCGTCTCCATTAGAAATAAGAGGATATCTTGAATAATGTTCGCCAGTCCTTGCAAGGAAACTGGATTCCCCAAACCCCTAGTGTTCTAACCTACAATACTCATAGGGACTATATTGCTTTACATCATCACTACCGCTCGCTGGACCCAGTTTACAAGACACTACCAGAAAAACATGCCACGAAAACCCTAGACTTGGCCGCTCCAATGAAAGTGACTCCTGGAAAACTTATTTTGATTATATTCCATTTTTGGTATTTTTACTTAATTTCGTAAGTAAATAATGTTCTCATTTTGAAATTTACTATCACACCCTCAAAAAATTTAAAAATAACATACTATTACACTTACTTTTTTGGTTTTATCCTTAATTCCATCACATTATTTCATTACTTTGTCCTCATATCCTCAACAATTTATATCTTCTTTCACTATTCGTTATCTCACCCACTTTCAAAATGGGAAGATATATCAAAATGGAGGGGTTTAATGCACCAAACCCCTCTGTGATTTGGAAATTCGGCGCATTATCCCCCTGTGATTTAAAAAATGCGTCAAACCCCCATGTGTTTTAATTAATCATGCGCCAAATCCCTTATGTGAATAAATTCAATTGTCAAATAAAAGAAAAATGATTAACATTTTTGTATGATTCAGAGATTTTGACATATTTATTTGCATATTCAATCAAAATATTAGGAAAAGTGATTTTCAAATCGTTAAATTTATTCATAAAGGGGGTTCTGTGCATGATTAATTAAAACACAAGGGGGTTTGACGCATTTTTTAAATCACAGGGGGCTAATGCGCCGAATTTCCAAATCACAGTGGGGTTTGGTGCATTAAACCCCAAAATGGAGGTAGTAAGGGAGTGTTTGGATTTGATTCTTAAAACTGCTCTCCTTCAAGTAACAGAAACAGAATTTGAAGTGTTTAAGTGAAAGTGTAGAAGTACTTCTACTCTAATTTACTCATAGAATCAGTTATTTTAAAAGGTGTTTGAGACCAACTTTAAAAAAAGAGCTAAAGACTATCATTTCCAAACGTCCAAAAGAGTTGCGCATACCATAAAGCGCTAGCCGCATGCCATAACTGCATAAGAAACACCGATAATAATTCCGATAAAGGAGGATGGAGGATACTCTGAGAGCCTTCCCAGTCATGGTCGCAGTCGTTGTTTTGGTGCAGGTGATGGCGTTGCAACTGTGATGGAGGTCGCGGTGACTCGATGAGCGTTATCGTCACCCACGCCCTTCTCATCATCGCTCCCACTTCCCGCGAACTATCATCTCCTCTCATCCTTTTATTACTATGCTCTCTGTTTCTCTCTCGATCCGATCCTTCTTCACTCTTTCCTCCCTCAATCTCGCCGATTGCGAAAACTTCATCAACGACGCATCTTCATCACCATCACAGAGGGAGGGAACAGAAAATCAAACGAAATTCAACGCATCCAAATTAGATCTGCACAGAATTTGAAGGGAGACTCCATTGAAAGAGGCTACCATACTAGCGGCTATTCTAGCTTCTCTGTTCCGTTCCATGGAGGAGGAACAATGTCAAATAGAACTGTCGGTTGAGAGAGAGTGTCCATCACAAACCTCGATCTCCAACGGGGCGTGTCTTCTCCGGCGGCATTGTCCAACCGGGGACGGGAGCACTCTCGCCGGGAATTACACCTTTTCCGGTCACCGCGTTAATGATTATCCGTCACGTTTCCGGAAACGACATCTTTTTCGACTCTCTCTCTAGAGAGCACTTTTTCCACTTTATCTCTTCCTCTCTCCATCATTCATTCACCTGCTCATCAAATCTCGAATTGTGGTGGGCCCGGGGCCGTTTGATTTCACTCGTTTTTGGTTGGAGACTTGGGGACGGAAGCTGAGAACAACCGATTTTGACAATCATTTCAATCCAAACCGTTCCATTTCTAGTCAATCCAACGGTCCATAATTCAATTGCCAGCTTGGCACATAAACCTGCCATCAGACTGGCAAACTTTGTTGCTGACACGTGTCGGTCACCAGCGCAGCTTGCAAAGATCCCGTGTTGGGCATATTTTATTTTAATGAATATAATAATAATTTAATATAATAATATTTCACATTTTGTCTTCACTGTACCAAGTAGGGGTACTTTTTTAATCTATCAAGTAGTCAGTCAAGTACCTATACTTTTTTAGTCATACGAGTATATGGAATATCATATTCGATCGGTTAAAAAACACTTCGTAAGATTTTCTTATCTTCCAATTTTTGTTCATTGGTACTCCTCCATCCCTAATAACTATGTCAAGTTTGACCGGTGCGGGAATTAATAAAGTAAAAACTGTGTCGTTGATGTTTGTGCAGATGAGAGAGAATTAACTGAAACCATAAATTATTTACTTAAAAGGGAAAGTGACAAAGTTAATGGGACATCCAAAAAAGGAAAGTTGGCAAAGTTATAAGGGACAGAGGGAATATAAAACTAAGTCCTTTTTTGAAGAAAAAGTGGTCACGTTAACTATTTCATTTAGAAAAATATCATTATATAATCCTGCTTATAATATTTCAGTTTTATTTAGTGACATAAAGTTCGTCTTGAATACTCCCTCCATCCCGCTAAGAAGTTATCGATTTGACCTACACATATATTAAGGAAATAAACTTATCAGAGGGTAAATTTTACTGTTTCGATACTGTTTCAACACTGTTTGACATTGTTTTGCATTGTTTGATACTGCTTTGATGCAAATAACTCTACATTGACGATGACCGAACAGAACCTCCTATATAAGGAGCTAATTGAATATTTTAAATCGATTCAAGTGCCTATTTGACCTTTTCCAAAAGAAAAAATAGAACAATGATAAGAAGACGGAGGATAATCATATTATGCTCTAAATGGGAGAGGTTGATATTTGCATTGATGGAAATGGATGGATTTGGCATTGAAGTGCAGGCTATTTATAGGCATGAATCCACATGATAGAGTGTAAGAGAAAAGTCAAATCCCTATGGGAGAGAGTGATGGCTTTTTAGGGAAAGTTACAAGTCCAAAGAATTATGTTCATTCACTTGAAATATGTGTAAAAAAAAAGTTTGTGAAAATATGTGTAATTCGTGCATATATGATCCTCTTTTGAATGGGCCAAACATATATTTTACTTGGGCTTTTGTGGTTGAAAAAGTTTACTAGGTTTGTGAAAATTATTTTCTTTATAAGTCCCATACTGTAAATTAAATGACTCGGATTATCAAGTTTATGTCATCCAAACACAAGTCCAAATCTACATCAAAGTCCAAGTTCAAATAATGCCTAAAGCAAAGCCCGACAGACAACCAAATCTTGGGATTTTATGTCTCGTTCATACATTGTGATGTATTTAGATCATACATATTCGCATGGGTAGCTCAGTTGATTGAAAAATGAGAAATTTGGAACTGATCAAAGTTTGAAATCTACAATGATGGTGTGGAGGAAGGTTACAGTTTATGCGTGCAAGACTGGACCTCTGCTGCGCATGTATATAAGGTCTACCACTAGTGGACCGACTGAGTCACATAACTTACTCCTCCATCATTCTATGGGATCCGTGTGTGGGCGCGCCTAGAATGGACGATTCCAGCGTTTGGAATAATGATGTATTTAGATCACACACAGTTTGGGAGCTGTGTCTCATTAAGGAATTTGGATCCTCTCCAGTAACTGGAGAGTTCCAGTATGAGAGATATAGAGAGGAGAGAATTAAGGGTGGGGTAGGTTGGTGAGTAGGATAGAGAAAAAGATAGAGATAGATAGAAAGTAAAAAAGAAATGGAGGAGAAATGGAGAGAAAGAAATGGAGAGGAGTTGAACCCCTCATTAAGGTAATAATCCAAAAAAGTGCGAACCCATGGGTAATCCGTAGATACTAGATACTCAATCACAACTACTAACACGCAACTCGTCAATGCCTTGTTACTTATTACGTTGTTGATTTTCTAAAGTTTTACATTTAATAATTCATCTCATGAGTATTAAATTGATCGATAATATTAGAAAAACTATTTATCGTAATAAAAAATTCAGAACATATGAAACAAATACTCCTCGTTGTGCAGTGTTACAATAATCGCAAAAGCATAGGAAAGAAATGGTTCCCAGTGGATTCCTAATATTTATACTCCATATTTAAATAATTTAAGTATATTTTGATATATTCAAATTTGCGTAGGCTTTGTTCGTCTTTGTTGATATTCTTGCCTTTCACTTACATAATTATTTATCATCACAATTTTTTTCAAAACGTTTAGGTAGAATACATCCGAGTTAGGATGTTTTTATAATTTGCTGGTCTGGTCTGATCTGGTCTGGTCTGGTATGGTAAGGTCTGGTTTCTTTGTATTTTTACAACTATCCAAGTCTGGTCTGGTCTGGTCTGAACTGGTCTGGACTGATCTGGTCTGGTCTGGGACAAATTACAATCCAAGTAAAAACATTCTTAACTACTTCTTTCTATTACGGAGTACAATTCAGTATATATTATGAATTGCATATCCTCTATTTAATAAAAATCTTTATTCAAACTACAAAAAATTAATTTTACCAAGTAATTTTTAAGTATAATTGTTACTAACATATGATTGGATTAATTGCTCAGCTGTTTATAACCAATTAGTTCACACAACAATGACTAAGAGCATCTCCAATGCTAAAACGTGAACGGGGTGCATATGTGGCATTAGAGAGCCAGTTAAAAAATAATAAATAGAATATCCCCCTCCTTATTTGAAGGATCTTGTATCATTTTGGTAAGTTTTTCTTCACAATATCAAGCACAATGTCTAGATGTAGACATTCTGCTTGACATCGCACAGGAAAACTTATCAAAAACACATAAAACTGTGAAAAAAATGAAAGAGAAATGCCATACATTCATTTTTTTTGTCTATCTCTCTCAAGCCACATGTGCACCGTGCACATTGTAGCATTGGAGAATCTCTAAGAAGAAAGTATTCTATTACTCCGTAGTAAAAAAGCCTCTTTCCTTAAAAATAAAGGAAAAATTGACAAGAATAATCTCACCTTTCACTGGTCTTCCCATAATAATCCCACCTTTAAATAATCCCAAAATAATCTCACCTTTGCGCCTCACCTTCTTTCATTGGACCCTGACCATATTTTTTATTCTTTCTTTGAAAATTATACAAATAATCTCACCTTTCACTTTTTAATTATATCTTTATAAATGTGAGATTATTTATATACGAGTAAGATTTTTAAAAAAGGTAAAAAACTTGGTCAGGGTCCAATGAAAGAAGATGAGGTGCAAAAGTGAGATTATTTTGGGATTATTTAAAGGTGGGATTATTATGAGAATATCAGTGAAAGGTGGGATTATTCTTGTCAATTTTTTCAAAAATAAACAAGCAAGTAAGCAGTGGACCAACCTTTGGTAAATGCGTTGGTGTTCAAAAGGGTGAGCATATATGAGATGGTACGGGCGGTTGTTTTAAAAAACACAGTATGAGAATGTTTCGTAAACGTCTGATGTTTGTGTATTTTATAACTACGGAAGTCTGGTCTGAGACTGAAAACAGTCCAAAAGAAAACATCATGAGTAAAAACATTTTGAAATTCTAAAATAGAAGTATAAGTTTTTTATTCTCTGGATAGGAATAATCCGTCAAATTTGGAAAATGTGCCATGTTTAAAGCCTTATACTGCCAAACTTGACAGAAATTTTGGATAAGGCTGTACTCGATGCTGTCCTAAATAAAGCATCGAGCCTTGTATACGATACATATGTCGTTCTATTTCAATTTTGGATACGATTTGGTACAAATCTTCGATACTATGAGGTTCCAAACTAGTCAACGCCCACAAGATACCCCGGAGTAGTATGTAGGATGTTTTCTTTTGGACATAAATTTGCTGGTCTGGTCTGGTCTGTTTAAGTCTGGTCTGGTCTGAATTGGTCTGGTAAGCGTCTGGTCTATGTGTATTTTATAACTACGGAAGTCTGGTCAGGTCTGGTCTGTTTAAGTCTGGTTTGATCTAGTCTGGTTAAGTTTGATCTGGTCTGATCTGGTCTGGGACTGAAAACAGTCCAAAAAATAATACTCCGTAATTAATAACACTAAAGTTTTTAGTAGCCACAGTTTGTCTTATTTGCTATAATTCCTATAAATAAAATATTAATGTATAAATAAAAATTTATACTTTCTTCGTCCATGGTAAACTTTTATATGTACTTCATATGTAGTATTGTACTACTTTCGTTTTTAAATGAATGCGAATTTACATTATTTAGGATGTTTTCCTTTGGACTTTTTTCAGTCCCAGATCAGACCAGACCAAACTAGATCAGACCAGACCAGATCAGACCAGACTTCTATAGTTATAAAATACACAAAGACCAGACATTTACCAGACCAGACTTGATCAGATCAGACCAGACCAGCAAATTTCACTCCAAAAGAAAATATCCTTAGAGTCTCTATTTTGACTGCAGTTTATTTATTAATGTATTAACATACTACCTCCGTGCCATTCAAAGGTTCCAAACTACTACTCACATGATCAACTTAAATCATTCTTAATCTTTTGCTTTATATATAAAATATTTATCAAATTTACATTTTCTTTATCAAGTTTTATAGCGGTTTAAATGTAATTTCTAAATATGTAAATTTTATTTACTAAAAATAATCAGAGTTTGAACATGAATCAAGTTGCTTTATCGTCAGTAAAGGATCGTAAATCAAATCAGGAACCTCTCTATGGAACGGAGGGAAGTATATTTCTGAACATTTTTTTTTTTAAATTTGTCTCATTGTGAAATGTTGATCATTACATTTATTTAAGAATCCGTCATACTCTATATGTTTTTCAGGAAATTAAAATGACTTTTACGCCTCATATAGCCTTGGGATCTTGTATTCGTTTTGTTTCAAAGCCGCACACAAAAAAGGGTACTGAAATAAAGTAAAAATTTAAGATAGACATGAGCTGCAAAGTTTGACAAAATATGTGATTTGCACCTCAGTCCAAAATCCAATTGTCTTTAATTTTTTGGCCCCTACATTTTTCTTTAGATTAGCAATCTACGGCAGCCTTCAAATTTCAATTCTTAATCGGGAGATTCGTAATCCCAATCTCCCGATCCACATTATCGTCATCATCATCCATGAATCCCTTCCAGAGCCAGTGCCGCTTCCAGACCTTCTCCGTCATCTCCTCAATCGGAACGTTCTTCGTCTCCGGCAGCAGGAACAGGACGAACAGAGACATGACCGTAATCCACCCCGAGAAGAACAGGAAGATCCCGAACTTGAAGTGGCAGAGCATCGACAGGAACGCCTGCGCCATGATGAAAGTGAAGACCAGATTCACGCACACCGTCACGCTCTGCCCCGCCGACCGCGTCTCCAGCGGGAACGTCTCGCTCGGGATCAGCCACCCCAGCGGGCCCCACGACCACGCGAACGCCGACACGAACGCGCAGATCATCACCACCACGAAGATCCCCCACCCGTGCCCCAGATCGTTCGAGTGGTCCGTCACTTTGATCCCCAGCACGACGGCGATGGCGATGTTGGCCAGCAGCATCTGGATCCCCGCCTCCAGCAGCAGCGGCCGCCGCCCCAGCTTGTCGACGGAGTAGATTGATACCACTGTGGACAGCACGTTCACGGCCCCGGTGATGACCGCGGAGTAGAGCGCCGCGTCGCTCCCGAATCCCACCGTCGCGAATAGCACCGGCGCGTAGAACATGATCGCGTTGATCCCGGTAAATTGTTGAAATATCTGGTGGGAAACAAAAAAAGAAAAGTTGTTAAATGTGTACACACATTGATTACGACAGAATCAAAGACAGCATATTTCTAAAAATATGACCTAAGCTACTTATTATTCTTAAAAAAGAAATTTTAAGTTTTAACATTTTAATTCTACTGTTAAACTAAAGAAGATTTATTTTGAGAATAAATATTACTTCACGTCTCATTTTATGGTCTCAGTTTCATTTTTAGATATTCCCAAATAAGTTTAACATTTCTTTTATTTTGAAAAGAAATGTGTGGTTCGCAAATTTTCACTTTATTATACTCGAATTTTAATTATAATTTTACGTTTTCATCACTTCATAAATAATTGTGTCAAATCAAAATGGATGAAGCATAATGACAACCGGATTTGATTCTGATATCACGTTAAAACATGAGATTACATCCTAAAAGGTTAACCTAATGATAAGAGAAACTCAAAGTATTTTATAGCTTTCCCAACAAATAAACATCTCATTTGTAATCTTGGTCAATAGAGTACTCCCATCATTTTTAATTTTCATTGATTAATAAAGAATGGCCAGATTGTGACCTTACATCATCCTTATCTAAATACTTTATATACTTTATGGATTTCGATTTATTATACCTAAAATGAAAAAGTACTGAAATGTTAACATGTTTTCCCACCTAGATAAAAGTAGGGGTAATTTGAGTTTGCATCCTATTTTATTATCCAAATTGGACTTTGCCCCTCATTTTTAAAAATCTTTATTTTTGCACCCAATCCCATATGAAATGACAAAAATAATGAAATTAGGAAAACTTAAAAGTAGTTAGATTATTGTTATCTTGAAATTAGATTGACATATTTCCACATTATAAAGCATAAATAGTGAAATGCTATAGTTATCATTGTCACGACTATTTAAATTTAGGGAAACCACTAAACGTCTTGTTCCTTGGCAAAATCAAATACTATGTATTTGAAAATCGCTATTTTCAATTAGAGATTTAGGGTTGGTTTGCAACTGTTTTAAAAAAAGCATTTCTCAGCTTTTGTCTTTAAAAAACACTTATTTTCCCAAACACTACAACTTTTATTTTTCTCGGCTTCCGCGTCAAAAGTGCTTTTACTTTTTCTATAACACAAAAAGCACTTATTTTACCAAACACTACCCACTTTTACTTTTCAAAATCATTTTTTTCTCAAACGCTATCAATTTTTATTTAATCACTTCTCCACATTTCATTAAAAAAAGCACTTTTTTTAAAGAAGAAGCTGTTGCAAACAGATCCTTACTATTATTTCATTTACACTCTGGGCCCATACATATCAAGAGATGATGATAGGAGGAAAAAGTGACCTGTAAGGAAATGGCAATGATCAACTGAGGGCGGTTTCTAGGGCGGAGGAGATTCCGGAAAGGGTGCTTGACCTCCTTGGCGACGCGGCTGGCGTGGAGAATCTCCAGGAACTCGGGTTCCACGTTGGGGGTGCCTCGGATTCTGGAGAGGACCCTCTTCCCCTCCTCCACGTGGCCGCGCTCGATCAGACTGTTGGGAGTGTCCACCACGAAGAGGGCGCCCAACGTCAGCAGCAGCGCTGGAAATCCTGCTAGTCCCAGTGATAGCCTCCATCCCCACCCTCCCTTTATTCTGCATCCCCAATCCCAACACCACTAGTTATTATTATATCGACTAAAAAATTGTTTAAAGTAGAAGTAAAACATAGATCAAATGCACAAATATAAATATACTCCGCATAACTTATTGGGAAAAGGGTTAGATAAGTCTCCGAACTTACATTAAAAAGCCAAATAAGCCCTTATATAGGAGGCTCTGTCCAGCCGTCGTCATTTGGGGCGGTTTCTGTGGAATATTTTGATGAATTTTTTTGAGCATCTTATTCATTAAGTTTAGTTTACTCATAACAAATTTCAGCTAAAACTTCAACCTGTAAGGCATTCAAATGAATTCTTGAAGATAACTGTGCAGTTAAAAACGCAGTTATCTTCAAGAATTCATTTGAGTGTCTTCCCGATTGAATTGTTAGCTGAAATTTTTTTATGAGTAAACTAGACTTAATGAATAAGATGCTCAAAAAATTTCATCAAAAGATTCCTCCGGGAATTGCCCCAAATGGCGAGGCCGGACAGAGTCTCCTATATAAGGACTTATTTGACCTTTTTATGTAAGTACGAGGACCTATTTGACCATTTTCCCTAATTTATTTTAAAGTAAAAGGTCAAATAGGTTTGTACTGATCGTGTAAGTTCAATTTAGTCTCTGAACTAAAAAAGATCCAATTCACACATCGAACCGGTACAAAAAAGTTCAAATTTCATTTTTACCCATACAAGACTGAATGCAGTCCCATAAAAATAACGGGATCTAAATAGGCAATTCGGGCAAAAACAAATACTAGACAATCCTCTTTACTACAAAGGATTCTTGTTACTATTTAGAACTACAGATTAGTTGAAATATACTAGCTCTATGCATCTAATCTCTAATTTTATATAGGATCTATATGTCCTGATATGGATTGAAAATTTCCACTTTGATTTGAAGTGAAGGTAGCTAGCTAGCTAGCTTTGGTCTGTTTAATTAATGTTGATCTAGATTTGGGTGAAGCGCTCGGTTTGATTAGGCCTGATTTGAGACAAATATAAGTTCAAATGTGCAATTAATTCTTCGAATTATTACGAGGAAATATAATTTGGGTTCCCGACCATCAATCAAACATCCAACACTTATCTTGGTGAAATAGTTCAATCAATTAATTGACATTTATCGATTTTATAATGCCACATTACTCCTTATTATTGAGTCACAAAGGAGAATAATGATGGCGTAATATACATTTTAATGAATTTTTTATTAATATTTTATAATAAAAGGACGTAGGAATAGTGCTTACTTTGCGGTTCCATAGTTGACGAGATTAGCAAACAAAATGCCAATGGTGACGTTGAGTTGGAAGAGAATATTGAGGCCTCCGCGTATTCTTGTGGGGGCAATCTCTGATATGAACAAAGGGACCGCCTATTCAAATCACACCAACAATTAATATCTCATTACCATTGTAATTACTCCCTAATTATACATTCACAACAAAAAAATATGAGATTAATAGAGATTTTTGATTGTGATACGTTAGAATATTTATCTAAGATATGTCAAATCCGAGCCAAATGGCACGAGCTATTTGATACAAAATGTCATTCAATTCGTATCAAATCCGTTTCAACCCGTTTTTTTTCTTGTGTACATTTTTGTTTCTATATAAATAAATACGAACCATACGGACTCTATATATACTAATTTACAAAGAGATTTTTCTATCATTTTAGTAAAAGGTTATTAATTTAGCATTTGAGAAAAAAGTAACACTAATCAAGAATTTGAAAGATAAAATTGTCAATATAAAGGTCAAATGATTGAACACTTTTAGTCTAAATACTATACTTATAACGTTTTTTTAAAATATTATAAGTATTGTTTAATTTCATTAAACTTAGAAACTTCTGAGAAGAAAACACAGAAAAATTAACAATAAAATGAATAAAAATTAGCAGTGACACTTGGAGGATGCGAGAAGTACCTCGAACATTTGCATCTAATCTAAAGTATATTAAATTAAAATGTGATAAAGTTCATGGGGGATATACAAATATGAGCTATATCAATTTAACGTATGACACTCCAACATGATAAACATCTTATGTGAGATGTTTACTGGACATTTCTTTAAGAACTCAAAGCAAACAGAGAGTTAAGGTTCTCTTAACAAAGCGGTTGGTAGCTATCTTATACTACGTATTAAAATATACCTAAAATATATTTTGTTCTTAAACATTTTTTGCTAAAATATAAAAATGTGGGGATACTACAATATGTGGGAGAAAGTACATCAAACAAAAAATACAAAAATGTGGACCAAAAATTGCAAAAAACTGCTAGAAAGAAATGAATGATTTTATTAGTTGGTTTTCAATTAGAGAGGTAGCTCATTTTTTGTACTCATGTAGTTTTCATGTCATGTACTTTAGCAAATTGGTTTTAATAGTGTTTATAGTAAAGAAAATTTCCATGTGTTTTATATTAAATGGAACATACCTCAACACTCAAATGAAAATTTACAGGAAAAAGCACTAGCGATCTCACCATATGAGGACAAGATCGATCCCAAGCTCGCGTGGACGAACGCGCTTATGAGTCTTGAGGGAACCTACTATTTGATGAGGCTATTTTATAGGGTGTCTTATAATTTAATACGTTGGGCAGGGCATCTGTATTCATTTTTGTTTCTGTTTCTTTTTTCATCTTTTCTTTGTACTCTGTTGTTCTCATTAATAAAAATTTCCTTTTGCAAAAAAAAAAAAATGGAACAGATTATCCATGTGTTACTGGTAAGCTGGAGACTTTTCGTACTCATTAATATTTTTTAAGTTTACACTTAACTTTATTAAATTAGTTTTTAGATTACAAAATAGATTAGGTGCATTGGATGAACCTTTAATTTGGAGTATGAACATAACATGTGATGGATCATGTGTGTAGATGTGTAATGCTTGAAATCAATAGTGGAGACATATGAAACACGAATACTTCACTAGGGTGCCGACGTGCCGTATCGGCGTATATGAAACGTTCCCGTATCCGATACTCTGGATACCCGTACCGTACGTTCCCGGACCGTATCGGCAATTTTTAAAAGTTTCCAATTTTCTTGGTAATTATTTTAAAATTTTGGATACTCGTATCCTGATGGCCGGATACACGTATCAACTTTAAAAAAACACTCAAAATTTACATTAAAAAATTCTTCAAAAATGAAAAGCTAAAAATAGTTTTTACCTTGCTTTTATGTGGTACACAACTAATGCGCCTATTCCTAATTCACTCATCCTCCTATTCCTAATTATAACTATCCCTGGAAATTAATAGCTCCAACGGAAATATGCATTAGAACTTTGAGTACTTGCGCTTTTAATTTCAAAACTGTAGTTGTTTGACTTATTTCTCATTTTAAATTAATGACTTATTGATTATATTTATATTTCAAGATGCACAGTGTATATGAGATAAAATATGAATTTATTTCTAAGTATTTTGAAAATGTAAAATGCTTTGATCAATGTCATGAATGGGTAGACGTCTGTCAGAGGATGATATATGAGTTTTTTTTTTCAAAAAAAAATTATTTTAAACACTTATAAATACACCCCTATAATTTTTAATATTTATAAATACACCCTCATAAATTTTAATAATTATAAATTTGGCCCCGTATCCGTATCCTACTTTTTTTTTATCGTATCCCCGTACCCGTTTCCGGTTTTCCGTGTTTCCGCGTACCCGTGTCGGTGCTACATACGTACTGGAGACAAGGAAGGGCCATCATTCTAAGATTTTTTTGGGTGTATATCTTTTTCTAAATATAAATAATCTCTAATGTATATTCTCCGCCTATACTACTATTAATGATTTAGGGAGTGTTTGCGATTGTTTCTACTTTTAAAAGGTGATTTTTTAAAGTGATTTTGGAGAAAGTACTTAATAGTAAAAGTTGGTAGTGTTTGAGAAAAAAGTGATTCTTAAAAAGTAAAAGTTGGTAGTGTTTGTTAAAATAAGTACTTTTTGTGTAATAGAAAAAGTGAAAAACAGTTTAAAGCACCCTTCCACCTGCTTCCAGCTTTTAGCTTTTAAGTGATTAATTTAAGCATAAGCTGTCATTTGAAAACACTCTTTTCAGCTTTTTAAAGCCAAAAGTTGAAAAACGTTTTTTTTAAGCAACTGCAAACACTCCTTTAAACTTTTTTATGCCGGCTTCCGCAATATAAAACTTTCAAGGCCCGAACTCCTAACACCACATTTCACGATTCACCGCTTATTGCTTCATGTACGACTCAATTTATCACAAGGGTGAAATTCGAAACAAGTGATCCGGGACAGAGTCCCGTAAACGAGAGGGTAGAATTAACTCTCAATGTTAGGGATACTTTTTGTGCTCGAGCCTCTGTCACCCCACAAAAAAGGATACTTTTTGTGCAATGGACATTGATCTAGTCTCTATGTTCAAACGAGTCACCATTGTTCACAACATGTCATATGTTATGTCGAACGGGACATGAGGGGTCTTTAATTGGGATAGAAATTCAACTTTTTAATATAATCCATGTTTCAAAAGTTGAATCTCCAACTCTAAAGGTCCCCACGCCCCACTAGGGAAGACTTTGGGGTACGAGATGAATAATAAACTGGAATGTAGGTAGGTAGATACCTGATTAGCAAAGCCAACGCCACATCCAAGCAAGATCCTACCCACAATGAGCATAGCCAAGTTTTGAGCGGCGGCATTAAAGATGACGCCGACGATAAAAAAGCAGCCCGCGATGAGCATGGTGAGCCTCCGGCCGAGCTTTCTGGTGGTGTAGGAAGCGAAGAAAGTGGCGGTGAGGCCGGCGAGGTAGAGGGAGGAAGTGAAGAGCTGGAGGCCTTGGTTGTCGTACTTGCAGTAATTGCTGTTCTGGCCAGGATGCTGTGTGTTCCGGTACACCACCGGAAAGAATTTCTTCAAGAAGGGCCCCATTGATGTCACTCCACCTGCATAACCGTAAAGAACACTCATATCACCCATTTACATAGTCCTTATATCACTCATTTACTTCCTTTATAAAAGGTCATCCTGGTAGGAAGATTACTTTCTGTCTTAATATGGCACTTTGTTACTTTATAACTTTCGTTGCAAACATTCACACACAGTAAATACATATTGATTCTTTAAGTGAATTTTGGTCAAAATAATAATTAATTACTAACATCTTTCAATATATTTTCATACTATATATGCATGTCATTTCTTGGTAGGTTTTAAATTTTCTCGATGCTGCTTAAGAAGGTTGTTCACTTGATTAATCAGGGTATGTGTTTGAAGTGAGACTGGATCGTATTTTTAATTATAGCCTATATAGGCTTATGATGATTATGGAAACAAATTAAAATTAAACGGTTTGATGGTTGCTTTTATTGGTTGCTAAATAATTATTTTCCATTCAAGAATTGGCACTTAATTTACTTTCTATCACATGAAATTACAGAATTCAAAACACAAGGATAAGAAATTTATCTTGAAGTTCAATCACTTCAAATATTCAAAGCTCAAACAAATTAAGTGAACACTAAATAGAATAAAAGAATTTTCAATTCTCATTTATAAAATAAAATGAAAGTCATCATGTGCTAGAGATGAAAGTTATGTTGTCAATCATCATAGTAACAACAACAACAACAATATCATTGATATTACTACTATTGTTATTAAAGAAAAGGGTCAAATAAGCCCTCGAACTTACATAAAAAGGTCAAATAAGCCCTTATATAGGAGTTTCTGTCCGGCCGTCGCCATTTGGGGCAGTTCCCGGTGAAACTTTTTGATGAATTTTTTTGAGCATCTTATTTATCAAGTCTAGTTTACTCATACCAAATTTCAGCTAAAAGTTCAATCCAGAAGGCATTCAAATGCATTCTTGAATATAACTGTGCCGTTAAAAGCGCAGTTATCTTCAAGAATTCATTTGAATGCCTTACCGATTGAATTGTTAGCTGAAATTTGGTATGAGTAAACTAGACTTAATGAATAAGATGATAAAAAATTTTCATTAAAAAATTCCAACGGGAACTGCCCCAAATGACGACGGCCGGACAGAACCTCCTATATAAGGGTTTATTTGACCGTTTTATGTAAGTTCGAGGGTCTATTTGACCCTTTTTCGTTATTATTACTATTATTATTATTATCGTTTCCATTATTATTATTATTATTACTATCATAGTTGTTCTTTTATTTTTGTAGGGACCAAAAATCAAACCATCGATAACAATTAGGAATCTAATCGCGCGCTAACAACCGATTGTTCATTTGTTGGAACTGAACCGAACCAAATTATCATGGTTTTGCCCCAACCGGTTCTTCGGTTCCGGATCAGATATCCCACTCCTAGACCCAAATTAGGGGTTGCCCTGATATAGCCCATTCGAACGATCTACTTAATAAGTTTTGTTTGTTCTGAATAAATATGATCTGGCATGTTAATTAAACTCTGATAGTACGTTATACGTATTATATAGTCAAATTTGTGTTTCACAATAATCCAAGTTTACTTGAGTTTGGTTTAATTTAATCTTGTATAATCTATTTATGTATACTCAAATTTAATCTAATTCGGTATGAGACAAATCAATTTATCTGAGAACATTCTTCATTCTAATCTAGTTATATAGGAGTATGTAGACAACTACAAATTTCAAAATATATAGAGATACATGTTTAAAAATTAAAATTACCATACTTTGTTTATATTGTTTTTTAGTTACACTTGCTAATTTTTTTTGTTAAAATAGATTGCTAGATGCATGTGTAAATTATTTCATAAAACAATGATACATATAGAATTTTAATTTGAAAACAATTTTGAACATCAAACAGTCAAATGCTAAATTCGTCAAATGAAAGAGCAGTGTTAGCTATATCCATAATCCATCCATGTAAAATGTTTCAACTGATGTAAATAAAGCATTGGATGCATACCGGAGACACCGACGTCGTAGCCGAACATAAGGCCGCCGGTGGCGGCCATGATGCACGAGATGATGACGATGGGAGTTATTTTCGCTTCAAACTCCTTCTCGCCGTCCCTCGCCGGGGTTGAAAATCCTGCCGCCGGCATGCTGCGATGAATTTCCGATGATCCTTTTTTAATTAGCACGTGCCCTCACCTATAAAACGTACCTATAGCCAAATTAAAACTTTGTTTATCCTAATGCACCATGGGGGGTTATATAGCAGGTAGGGACTAACCGGCTATAGTAAAGTCAAGACCGGGAATATGGTCAAACTTTAACTGACCAAAACCGATACTATTCAAATTCGATCGTCTAACCGTAAACGTGACACTTCAATATGATTTCAGATTTCATCTAAAAATTATCTGAATCTCGAGGTTTAACCGGTAAAAAAAGTCAACTTCTCGCACACAATTATATTTATAATTAAAATTAGAATTAGTTGCATTGCATGCATGCATGTTTAAAAACTATGTAAGAATTTTTTTTGCAAATAACTTTATTTCATGTTAACCTATTGAAATAATAAAGTGTTATATTAATATCCTGAGGTATTATATTCTCTTAGGTTGACTTTTAGCATGCATGGCACGATTACGATTGAACGATTTTGCTGATTTGTGAAAAAAATAATCATGATGTGTGTCCTCAATGAAAATGACGACACCATTACAAAAGAATGACAATGATGAATTGATGAAAAAATGAATGACGACGTGATCAATTCGAAGTGTCTGGATGTGAGGAAGAGTACTGAACTTATACACCCATAATATAAATATGAAATAATAAAGTGTTATGTTAAGATTCAGAATTACTTCTCTTATAAAAAGAAGGGAAAACTGTCAATTTGGTCCTCATACTTTCATGATAAAGTCAATTAGGTCCTCATACTTTTAAAAAATTCAATCAAATTCCCGAACTTTGTACAAACTTTCAATTGAGTACATTTGCATGTTACTTGTCATGTCAGCGGTCACCCTCTGACGTGGCGCACACATGGCGATCCATTTGTGCGCCACGTCATCAACAAATGACTGAACGGGCTTCCACATGTGTGCCACGTCAGCAAAAATTATTGCTAATTGGGCTGCTACATGTAAGCAACGTCAGCGAGTGACCTACTGACATGACAAGTAACCTGCAAATGGACTCAATTGAACGTTTTTACAAAGTTCGGTGACTTGATTGATCTTTTTTAAAGTACAAGGACCTAATTGTCTTTTCAGGAAAGTACAAGGACCAAATTGACCGTTTTCCCTAAAAAGAATCCTGGATCAACACAAAGTGAACTATATTGATGAGTAAATTGTAACTATTGATTTCCATAAGTTAACTAAGTGCACATTTGGTAACCATGATTTTTGGCTTATCAGGTTTATCAATCAATTTTTCAACAAAACACGTAATTTTTTATTTCGCGCACTAGATCTTGTAATAATAAGAAAAAGTAAGGTTGATGTTAATTTTCTGATTGTATTGACTGAAGTTACTATAGACGACCATTTTAACTATTTTTCATATAATTTTTCCTTTTTATTGTAATAATAAAATATATTTTAATTTTTTTTTTCCAAAAATCAACAAAATCAGTCCATACAACCAAAACTTCGTACATTTTAGCTAAATCAGCCAATAGATTGATATATACCACAAAGGGAAAAGGGGCAAATAAGCCCTCGAACTAATAAAAAAAGTGCAAATAAGCCCTTTTGTAGGAGGTTTCGTCTGATCATTGTCATTTGGGGAGGTTCTCGGTGGAATTTTTTGATGAATTTTTTTGAGCATCTTCTTCATTAAGTCTAGTTTAGCCATACCGAATTTCAGTTAAAAATTCAACCGGGAAGGCACACAAATGATTCTCGGAAATATACTGCGTTGTTTAACTGCGCAGTTATCTTCAAAAATTCATTTGACTGTCTTCCCGATTGAATTTTTAGCTGAAATTCAGTAGGACTAAACTAGACTTAATGAATAAGATGCTCAAAAAATTTCATCAAAAAATTCCACCGTGAACCTCCCCAAATGACGATGACCGGACGGAACCTCCTACAAAAGGGCTTATTTGCATTTTTTTTTTATTAGTTCGAGGGCTTATTTGTCCCTTTTCCCTACCACAAATAGGTTCATTGACAAGTCTTACCTACAAAGTACAGACTTATTAGGGGTTGCGAAATGACGCTAAAAGTCGTGCATGGACACCCATGATTTGACACGTGTAGAAATAGTTACTGGATGTTGATTCTAAATTTGGATTAGTACAAATTAAAGGATAATTGAAGCGATGATGTCAGTCAATCCGTTTATAAATGTGTTCTTAATTGATGGCTTGATATTTCGCCATTCAAGTCAACTCAACCAACGTGTAATATTAGCTCTATCCGATTGTCACCCTTGACTGAAATGAGACACTGTACTGTATGCAAGTTTTACTCACTTGATAAATGGATGCCGTATACATACAGTTCGTATATCTAGTTAGTATCGTACAAATACTATTCCCTGTCCGCCACCGTCTCTTCTCCGTAACTTTATCAAGTTTAGGAAAAACAACGAAAAATAAAGTAAAACTTACATAGTACTCCATATATGATTGAAATTTGTGAACACGTACGACAGGAAAAAAAATACTCCCTCTTTATTTATATGTTCCATACATTTGCTTTTCACACAATATTTTAAGATAGAATAGTAAATGTAGTGAATATTGTAGAAAAAGTAAGAGAGAGTGTGTAAAAGTATGAAAGAGAAGATAAAAATTAGATAAATTAAGGGTAGTTGAGTATTTTATAAAGGATAAACTTACCAAAATTGGAAGTGTAGGAAACTTTTAAATACATTCCAAAAAGAAAAGTGCAGGGAACCTTTAAATACGGAGGAAGTGAATACGGAGAAACAAATTAGTTTATTAAAAACGAAGTGACTAAATTTATTGGACAACTAAAACGGGAAAATTACAAAATTATAACAAACAAAAGGAGTATACTTGCAAAACACGCACGTACAACACTTTCTCCGTTCTTTTTTAATTGCAATGATCCACTTTTCACCCTTGACAACACACAAGTTTGAGTCGTTTGACCTTTAATATCTTTAATTCCTTATTTGAAAATACGTTGTGTTTGTATACAGACAAAAAAATCTACACAGACATGAGTGTGTAAGTGTTTGTATGAACAGTGTGTAAGAATAGCGTTTTTGATTAGTTTATAAATTTAAGTTTGTACAAAAGTTATTATAAATTACGAAAATGGATGTAGATGGAATATATTTTAATTAGTATTTAAATGAGGAGGTTTAGTGTCACTTCAAAAAAGAGTTATGTTTTTTAATCATTACAATAAAAAAGAGGAATGTATACAATTAAGGGATTAAATTGTAATAAAAAAAATTATACTTGCCCCCCAAGTAAATAATTAAAAAGTGAAGTAATTGGAAAATAAGTTGGAGACTTGGGGCTAGTTCAAATTATTTTTATGAACACTCTCAATGTTGATTATTATCATAGAAACCCCAAAAGTATAAATTATTTATAGGAAAAAATAAAATAAATATCTCAATTTTTAATGGAGTGTGAGATAACATGCTTATGTAGAACTAGGCATGGACTCAGGCCGAGTGGCCCGGTCAGGGACATGTCCGGGTAGGCCCGGCCCGGTGGTTTTACGGTGCGGGCTCGGATCACCCAATAGACAAACCGGCCGAGCCGGGCCGGGCCCGGTTCCGGGCCTTTTTCTTTTCTTTTTTCTTTTCAATTTTTTTATTTTCTGGATTGGGCTGGGTGTTTTGGGCCATTTGGGGTGGTTTGGGGGGTGGGGGTGAGGGGGGGGGGGGGGGTCGGGGATTAATTAGAAAAGTAAAAAAAAGGAAGTGGCCGGAGGCCCGGCCCGGCCAGGACCCGCCGGCCACCCGGGCCGGTTCCGGTTCACCCATTCTCAAATAAAAGCCTGGTCGGGCCCAGGCCTGAACTAGAACCGGCCCGACCCGGGTCCACCCCTATGTAGAACCCGTTTGGAACATCAAAATTGACTGAATTAACTTATTATGCTAAAAGTGATGACGTTTTGGCTGAAGTGGCTGTGTTGGCTTATTCTGCTGATTTATGAAAAAATTGTATTTAAAATATTTGTTATTAATAAATAAAATAAAATATGAAAAAGTAACTAAAATGATTCTCTATAGTAACTTCAACCAGAAAAGTAACTCCAACCTTACTTTTTTAATAATTCAGTGCGCGAAATCAAAAGTTATGTTTTTTATTAAAAAAACTAGCTGATAAGCCGAAAAAAAGGGTCACCAAACGGGCACACAATATATATATACCCCGGACTTTGTCTAAAAAGTTATCTTCCTATCATGATTGTGTTTTTTACGAATATAAATTTATTGGAAATAATTACATCCTAAGCTTTGTTAGGATGTAATTAGCATTCTAAAGTTTCATTTGTGAAATAAATAATATTACATCCGGTACAATTTATTTTCAATTGCATCCTCATAAATGTTTTTGTATTTTATATTATGCACTCAAAACCATAAATTACATTTGTGAAAAAAACATATGATCATGGTGCTAACATAACTATTTATATAAAGTTTGGGATAAAATATTACAAGTGCAAGTTTAGGCCTTTAGGGTATTTATCTTACACCTATTCAAAGTTTGGGTTTTTATATTAATTTTGTAAATTTTGATACACAATCGTCAACTTGAGTAATAGATTAATCGACCTGACTTGTTTTTCCTAATTAGTCGGCCATACTAAAAGACCCAATCCGGAGTGGTTTATTTTTATCTATTTTAATTGCGAATATAGGGCTAGGGGTGGACCGGTTCCGGTTCGGGCCCGGTTCGGGCCTGGGCCCGGGCCCGGCCGGGCCTCGGTTCAAAAAAATGAGGCCCGAGCCCGAACCGGTGGTGGGCGTTTCCAGGTCCGGGCCAGACCGGGCCGGGCCACCCGGTTTTTTAATTTTTTTTTCTTCTTCTCTTATTTAACCCCCTACCCCTCCCTCTCCACCCCAAACCACCTCAAATGGCCCAAAATACCTAATCCAACCCAAAACTTAAAAAAATTTCCAAAAAAAAATAATTAAATTCCGGCCTAAACCGGGCCGGTTCACTAAACTGGAGGCCCGGGCCCGGACCGGTTCACCGGGCCGGTCCGGGCCTGCACAGTAGCGGGCCGGTCCGGTTGGCCCGGCCCGAGTCCATCCCTATAGGGCCGATAGGCACATAAAGCATAGTTAATTAACCCGTTAACTGTGCAGGCGTAGCAAGCAAAAATCAGTTTGGCACCCAAAGTGTTCAAACTAGTTTCAACGTGTTTTATCAAACGTATTTACGTATCCAAAGTACTGGGATTTTGGAATTTTAATTGTTTGTATCCTATTTAGGATAATTTCCTGACTTTCAATCTTCATGCTCCAGATACAACGATTATATGAGGAATGAATAATAATGGAGCACTTGGCATGCAGAGTGAACAATAAATAAGCACATTTAATAAATAGATTGCTCGGAACATCGGTCCCTAAACTAAAACAAATGGTGTACTCATATCGAAACAACAAAATTTAGTTGACATTAATAGAAAATATTGGTGGCAGGACTTCAGAGTTCAGCAGGGTGAGTCTCTAAACATAAGGTGAACATGGAGTTTACTGTACAGCGTTCACATGTATAACCTATGTGAAGTCATGGCCGCCCTAAAATAGGAAACAAGATTTCTCACGCCCAAAAATTTGAGGGAGATGGGCGAAACCGGTCTAGCCGTCTAGGTGAAAATCGGTTGAGATAACTACAGTTTAAATGAGCCCATTGAGTAGTGGTTGCCCAACATCTTCATTCCCAGTCATCAGTCTCTTATTAGCTTGCCAACCTCTATCAAACAAAACAGAGACAGATTTAAACCTGAGAATCCCAAAGTCTGGGAAGGGTGCCACCAAGCCCATGCACTGAACCTTTGACCTTTCTTGGATTTGGACTGCGGCCATAGAACAAACTAACGCGTTCTTTTTTAATCCCCCCTTTTGACTTGACCCGGATTTTAAGAATGTGAAACTTGTGCGGATGAAATTTGTTTAGGGGAGACAAATAATAACAAACACAACCATTTCCTTAAAGGGAACGTGAAAATAATTTTGGGGTTGACCCAAGACAGATTAAAGAGACAGAGGTATTAGTTTATTACTTTATAATAATATTCAAAATCATGAAGTGCAGATATTGAGCAAGGCAGTGTCAAGACCTTACACTAGTGGGATGCAGCTCTACAGGGGCTGAATCTTCATTATCCTGCATCAGACTCTTTACGGTTAAGCCCAATAATTAGAGATAATAATTGCATAAGCTATGGTTTATTAGACAAGAGTTGCAATCAAATGTACCTCCAGTAGCAGATCTTTACGCGTAATCAAACCAACGACACGAGAAGCACGTGGAACAACAAGTATATGTCGTAGTCCCAATTGGCGAAACAGATTATAAACCTACACAAATCTTTCTGGGTTAATATCTTTGCCGTAATCTGATCTGCAGATGTAGTATGATAATAACTTGATAAAGATGGGGAAAAATGAAACTATAACATGTTAACACAAATCTCACCTTAGTTAAGGACATGTCCTCAGGAACAATGTATGGAGAAGGGTTTATAAAAGGAGCTAGGTCAATGAACATTCCCATATCATCCTGAGTGAGATGAATATCATCTATAGATAATCCTTTACTAGATATGGGTTTCACGAACTCACTGAGATTGTGCCTATTAAATGTGTATAATCAATCAACAAACTTTCAGATGATAGATTAATAAGCACTAGCCCAGTATAAAATTCAAAGATCACTTCTTACCTAATTGGTAAAGAACCATCTCCTACATTACAGGGCAAAGGGTTATGTTGAAAATCAACTTTCGATTGAAGAAGTACCAACAAATGACTGCATTATGAAAAAACACTATATAAATTGCAAGCAAAGAAAGCTAAAGCAAAGCAGCAAGCCAGCAATCATTAAAAATTATGTTAGCTTTATGTTAACCAAGAAAAATTGATTCCATAAACACAAAGCAAAACAGCAAACATGGTTAACTTGTACCTTCGTAGTATGAGTCCAATAACTAGTGTCTCCCCATTCCTAGTATGATCAATAACCTGGTAAACAAGCAAGAAAGAGTTATTCAAGACGCTAGAAGAACCCAATAAAAAACCCAGCAAATTGCGTGTTTTTAATCATGCGCTTACAGGGAAGCCATTATGGTTATTACTCCGCAAGATCGAAACAATATCTTTCACCTCCACAATACGCGGAAAGTAGACAACCTATATAATACACGAACAAGACAAGTGAGCAAAATATAAGGACAGACTTCAGAAAAGGGTAACAAAAAGAACTATTAAGAATTTTTAGTCAATGAACAAAATATCTATCAGTTATCAAGTACAGGCTCAAAAGTTCCATTCATAGAAGTGATGACACATTCATACTATTGCAAATGCAATTTCATATGGTTAGATCCTGAGATTACCCAAAGGCACCCCAATACAATAGATCAAACAGGAAAGAGCTCCTAGCACAATCACTATCATAGCTTTTTGCTTTGTAAGAACTTAGCCAGAACTAGAAGCAGAATACAATATGCTTTATTTCATTCAATTGGCACCCATGAGTGACTTTCACCTTTTGATTCCTCGATGCCTCCTTTGCTGTCATGTAGCGCATTTGATGCTTTGGTCTCGACTCAAGTAATGGAATGCCTCTTAATCTAGCCTGTTCTTCATAAATTCCTTCATTGAAAGCATCACCAACAGCCTGCAGATTGTAACATTTTCCATCATTTGCAATGGAGCCAATTAGCCAAAGATTCATTATTTTTTGGCTTGAGAATATGATGGAATAAAGCAAAGTGACTCACTAAACTGTCTGCGCTTCTTTGTTATGAAGCAACAGTCAGTCCATGCAATTTTGGACACAATTTTCACTATGGGTCATCCGGAAACAGTCTCTGTGCTTTAGTACAGGGGTAAGACTGCACACATCCGACCCCCCCTTACCCCACCGTAGGTGGGAGCCTTTGCGGCACTGGGGTAAATGAAAATGAAAATGATGAGCGATCCAAAATTTGGAAAAGAATATCAACATGAAGTAATATTCACACCTTTGAGATGAGAAGAACAAGCATGATGAGAGGCAAAAACTTCAAATTGTTTGAAATTTCGACCATTATGACACAAAGAGACACGGTCATCCGCATAGATCCTCCTAGAAAAGATGCTGCACCCAACAGAGCATACCTAAAGAAAATTGCCAGTAAAGGCAAACAAGTTAAGGAGTTCCTGAATCCTGATTATGATCATGTTGAGGCAAACCTATTCAGAAATTTAAGCACTTATGTCACAAATGGTTTCGATATCTCGGTTTAACCATGTTGTGTTACTCCCCCCCTTTAAAAAACAGTAGTCTATCCGTCCAAAGAAGAAAAATGCCAGACACGGGATCATCTTATTGATTAGAAGTGCAAAGGTGGGGTGCGAGGTAAAATAAGAAAGTAAAGGCTGTATAAGGCTTAGGATGTTTTTACTTGGACTGGATTCAGTCCTAGACCAAGTCACCAAACCAAATCAGAACAGACCAGATAAAACCAGACTAGACCAAAAAATTTCAGTCCAATTAGAAACATCCTTACTCCAAAACATGAATATGCAATTACAAACTATTGATTCGTTGGATACAGAACCAGCTATATTCTCTTCGCCCAAGTTACATAAGGAAAAACTACATTATATGTGGTTCGGCTTATTTTGTAGAGGTTGGGAACTTTTCCTATCTTCAGAACTAGTCTCTCTTTTTCTTTTATCTTTTATCTTCATTATCTTTTTATGTTCTTATGTTATTTTTATGTTCTACCTTTTTTATGCTTTTTTATCTTTTTATCTTTTACCTTTCTTATATTCTTATGTTATTGTTAACTTATATTTATCTTTATCTTATTCATTTTATCTCACTTTTCCCCCCTTATCTCTCTTCTCTTTTTAGCACTCATATCATGGATCGATTCATGTTAGCCGACCCCAAATTGTTTTGGGACTAAGGCTTGGATGTTGTTGTAATGGTATAGAAATGTTCTGCATCAATAAAAGCACTAACATAAACTTTCCTCAATTACTCAGTAATAAATTCTACACAAATTGAATAACTCAGATCATAATATGTCAACTCCCCTAAGATGAAAAAAGCATGGTTATCGTACAGCTGAACAAATGAAAAGTAGATAAGAAATGGACTTACGTTCCTTCTTCAATATCAAGTTTCCTGTAAAATCTAACAACAAACATGCCAACCAGACGCCCATAAGTTGAACCTATCATTATTCCAGGAACAAATTGACCAGCTGGAACAGCAGTACCAAAAGTCACCACTGCTAAGGTGTAAAACATCACCTAAGAAATATAACCATATCAACGGGAAGCTAATAGAGTGTTGCTAATAGAGTGTTGCTTGTAACTTTTCTCACAATGCACAAAAAAGTAAGCATCTCAGATTCTGGTACAGAATTTGCCATTTTTCAAAGACAGCAAATGTGACCAAACAGGAAAAATTATAAAATGACATTCAACTATCAGTCAGAAATGTCAATATCCTCATCAGTTTAATGGCTAAAAAAATGAAGGTTGATATCTACAGAAATGAAGTACCAGAAGATGAAACAAGAGCAATACCAGATAAGTAAGAAGGCTTTGGGCACTGAATTCGTGGACTGTGTTTGCACTAAATAAGTTTCTTATAGCATCATCCTGCAAACATGGAGCAAATATAAAGAGAGCATAAGCTGAAAAGTTCTGATGGCAGGGTTAGTTACCACTCATTAGTGTATATGAGAAAAGAAAATATTATGGTGGAAATATGAGTAACCTGAGTGTTGAAGAATAACGTGGCAAGGTCATTATATTCCTTCTTGTTCTGACAATAGAACTGTGAATACAAATGACTAAAAGCATGAAAAACACTACGAATACAATATAATAAAATACCCAAATACTACCTCCGTCCCATTTTATGTGTCTCACTTTGACTTGGCACGATTATTAATAAAATGGTTGAAAAAGTAAAAGTTGTGGTTGAAGTTTGAGTATAATAAAGTGAAATGGTATGGGCCACATATTTCTTTCCAAAAAAGGAAAGGAGACACTTATTTTGGGAAAACCCAAAAAGGAAAGTAGGACAGGTAAAATGGGACGGAGGGAGTAGCATTCAACAAGATGAGTGACCAATACAAAATAACAATAAGCAAGATCTAAGCTACAACGGAGCAGACATATATTCCAAAATGTGGAAGAGTGCTACTTACAGCTTACATATATCAAACATGTGACTATCAATAAACATGATATAATGCTAGAACATCAGAGATGCTAATGCATGCAGCATGCCACATTGTCAGCACACGAACCAAGAGTAACAGCACAAATCATTTGCTAGATTCTACGCAAATACAAAAACATAATTTGATGAAACAGTGTTGCATAGGATCCTACATTTACATAATTTCCATACATTCCCGGCGCACGTGGACATTCAATACTTGCATTGGCATCAAAATCGGGACAGGGAGTGCATCTTTTAAACAATGGCAGTCCAAATGAAACAACTGAAGTTATCACAGAGATGATACAGACTTCAATAATCTGCATGGTAAATAAATTAAAAGCATCCAAACAAGAAGTTTAGTCAATACCATAAATACATGAAATTAAACACCAAAACACAAGAACCTGAAATCGTGGAGGTCAATACAATGATCGAGAACTTACTTTTACACGAGTCCCTTTTTTGTGCAAATTGTTCCGACGCCATTGAGTTATAAATAGAGTAAGTTGATTGAATAATGCTCCTGGAAAGCCATGTGCACACTAAATAAATCTTGCAAGTACATTTCTTTCAAACCTCAATACACATCAGAGTAATACTTAATGACGGGAAGTATGGAGTATAGTTTAGTACCTAGAAGGCCCCCAATAATACCAATAATGGCCATGGGAAGCAATTCCTCAACAGAATAGTCATCTTGACCTCTAAGGAAATGCAAGTCAACATAAGAAATAATTGATTTTAATAAAGTTACTATAGAAGATGAAAACAAAGTTGAACTCCTGACCCAGAAATGTCCCAGATAATAAAGCCTCCAGAGCCAAAATGACCACACTTTCCACTCTTGCACCAACCCATTGCTGAACGAACAACAACAGCAACAACAGCAGAGGTAAAGAAGACACGCCACATCAATTGACTCCTCCACCTACAAAAAAAAATTGCAAGAATCTGATGGAGGTAAATGAAGTAATGAACAAATCATCAAGAGCTTAACTGCATTTTAAATACAGAATAGATAAGCCACCAGCAGAATAATGAGCACAGTAAAACAAAGTTGACTTTCATAAGAAATGAATTTATTCACAAAATCTTGAATAAATATTTTGATAATTTTTTCTCAGACTTCTTATGATTCCCTATCAGTAAATACTAGTCTAGTTAGACTTGACACAATGCACAACTCTGTAGGTTATAAATGTGTGTATGTGCACTTGTGTGGGCGTGTGTACACACACACACATAGAGAGAGAGAAATGAACTCATCAGGCCCACTTAACATGAATCTCGCCAGATGAACTTTCACTTTTTGACAAAAATGAAGTCAATCATATAAATATCTTTGTTCATTAGAATAGCAACTATTAGGTATAACCGTTAGATACTTAGATCATAAAAAATTCAATTTTACCAAGCCTAATTCAACGTTTATAATGAATCAATCTTAGCTGTTACAAAATTATTTGAGGGGAAAATGTGAGTTTGTAAGGATCAACCTTCAAACAAATTTAAGATCTAATAGTTGAAACTAATACTACCTCCGTTCTCTTTTAATTGCAACATTGGACTTTTTGCACTATTCACATATTCTACTTTGACTATATTTTATTTATTAATGCATTATAAATTAATTTTTTTTAAAAATATTGTTAAATTCTTCTCACTCTAAATTTTCAAAATATGAAGTTTTTAAATTTTTTACTAATAAGAAGTAAAATATACTAATGGTCAAACTTGTGCGGTGGCAAACGTGAAACGTTGACTGTTGCAATTAAAAAGGAACGGAAGAAGTAGTTATTAGTTAATACTAATGACTAAAAAATTAGATCATTGATTTCATATTTTGGCCTGACATGAAGTTGACCTGCCAGGAATCTGATGAGATCATTTATCTCTCTCTCTATATATATATACATATAGTAGAAAAATAAAAGACATATAGATATAGAGAGGAGAAACAGAGTAAAAACTGATTCAGCTTGTTAAAAATGTTTCAGGAAAAAAAAAATGGATACACATGACCAAGAAGACATGATACAAATTGAGAAATACCAAGATGTGACTTCTTCAAGTGCAAAGAGCACACCACCAACTGGAGCTCTAAAGGCTGCAGCAACTCCTGCCGCGCATCCACAAGTTACCTTCTCAAAAAAGTTAACAATTAAAAGAATGAGCAGTTGAGCACAACATAGAGGCAGATGACTCTATCAAGAAAAGAGCACTGATTACTTGCTCTTCATGATTAGAATAAATCTATTGGCAGTGCTAAAAACTTTGAGCAACTACAAACATATAGTACCAATAGAAACACTACTCGCAGAGTTGCAGTCTGACAATTGACTGGAGAACTTATAAATTTTACATTGCAACCACCAAGAATCGAACAAAATAGCCGCCAACTGTTGTAACACGTGAACTGGATAGTCTTCCCTTCACATTTTGGAGTACTAAGACCTCGTAATTCCAAACTTAGCATCATACTCATTGTTTCACCTAGTATTGAGAAGTGAGATATTATGTGTGTTATCCAACCAGGCCACCACCAAATGTCAAGCTTCTATTTAAAGAGGGAGCACTCTTATGTGATCCAGAATGATACAAGAGACTTATAGTGAAGTGAATTATCTCAAGATCTGCACCAGATATTTCTTTTCTAGTGAGATTGTGTTGAGCCATTTCTTAGATTGGTCGTATGATGGTCATTTGGATGTTGTCATCTGTTGGAAAACAAACTACTACTTAAATTGATAAAATTTTAAGTTCTTAAGTGTTAACTAATGGCTTCACACTGAAGACTTGATTATACTGCTTATATGGAAAATAGTGGACCCTAAATGTGCTTGACCTTAGGGGTTTATAAACCCCATGTGTTCTTTTTTTTGGATGAAAAACCCTATGTGTTCTATTACTATAACTAGTAGGTCATCCGTGCGGTGCAAGGTGTGTGATTTATTCTAATAAAATCCAGGCAATTTGAATAGAAGATCGACTTGTATGCATGTTCCCCATTCAAAATTGTATTTCCATATTGTTACACACGTACTACGACCCTATTGTTATATACTTATATATACTTTCAAAAGGATAAGGTTGAACACCAGTGCCTAGGCAGCCTAGCTATGTGAAACACGACATTAAGAGAACATGGTTCTACTTTGTTTTTGTGGACTATAAAGAGTTGAATGCTAAGAATGTGAAGGATAAATTTCCCGTCCGGGTGATTAATGAACTTCATGGAACATGCTTTTCACAATACTGGACCTCCACTCCGGATATGATTCGATTTGTATGGCATCCAAGGACGCCGAAAAAACACCTTCGGCGTGCACCATGAGCAGTTGGAATTTTTTGTTATGCTTTTCGGGTTCTGTAACATCCATCCACCTTTCAAAGGCTCGTGAATTAAAAATAGTCTGTCTAAGTGTAGTTTTAGGCAGAAAAATCAATTATTTTGGAGATGTAGTTCACACGCATGGGGTAGAAGTTGACAAAGCGGTATTTCGGGCCATCTAGCAATGGCTGCAACCAGGGTCTCTCACCGCCCTTTGCATCCTTCTTGGTTTGGCGGGGTACTATATAAAATTCGGAAGTTTATTCAGAGCTGTGGTAATATTGTCAACCACTCAATTAGCTATTGAAAAAGAACTCTTTTCACTGAATAAAGGAGGCCAGTGTAACATGCGCCCTTTTAAAGACCTGTCTCAGCTACAACAATCACCCACCTTCCTAATTTTACCATCCAGTTTGTGGTCAAATGCATCAGGCAGTGGGGTTGGAACAGCGCTACAACAAGAGGGGCATCTAATTGAATATACAGTAGGAAGATGCCCAGGCACAGGAAATTGACAGCATATGAACGTGAACTCATTAGGCTCCGTAAGGTAGTGATGAACACGCCCTTATTTCTTCGGCCGGAAAATTCCTACCCCGAGCTGACAAGTGACAACTCTAATGATCTAATCTCAACCAACTTCTGGATCAGCAGCTCGCAACCTTGCCTAAACAAATTTGGCTCAACAAGAAGATAAATTTCAACTTCTGGGTGGAATACAAGCCTAGCTGGCTCAACACGATCGATGGCAACCCCCATCATCCCTGATTCCTCACATAACCTTACTAGATGACGTCCAAAAGCAGAGCAGGTAATAGAGATTTAGGACCTTCTCAGACAATTGGAACCAGGCTTGGTGATAGCAGATTGGGAGTATCAGTAAGGGCTTATTCAGCATCTATTTGTTTTCTTAGTTCTTAGGAAATAGGAATATGTGTATATTCTACTCTGTATTAAAGAGAATGTTTTGTGGGACTTGGTTCATTTGTGGCCATTGTGATTATCATATACGTAGTATATTGTAAAATTGTATTGTCAACGACAAAAGGCATATGGCACAAAACTCGTTAGGGTTTAAAACTGAAGAAGAGTATTAACTAAGATATCCATTACTTACAAGATCGCGACGATCCCTTTCGCTGTTAAAAACTTGTAGCCACCGTGAACTCAAATGATACTTTGCTGATCCACCCTGAATTCAGGCGAGTAACGTGTATTAAATTAAATGAACTATACTCCATCAGCATGTTCTTCTCTTCATTCAATTGATTTCTTCGCAATGTCCACTTCAGATTGATGAACCATTTCAAGTTATTATAATTAACTGTGAAGGCATAAAATGCAGCCTGGCTCATTCATCCTTTCCTAAGCAAAAATGTCTTTTATTCAACTCATAAAGGTGGGATTTGCAGCCAAATCATTAAATGAATGTGAAGAGTCCCATTTCTCAAAATATATTATCACTTTCAGGCGTTTGGAATACATACTTGTCCAAGCAATGAAGCAATACAGGCACCGGTATGTACAAGAGGACCTTCTTTACCAAGGGCTAGACCACCCCCAACTGAACCTATGCTTCCAAAAATCTAGAAAATGGCACACGTAATATTAAATGAGGCGTTCTAGTAGCGCCAAATTGTAAAAAAAAACACAAATTGAAACAAATACAGGGCCCCACACCTTTCCAATTAAAGTTCTGAAAAGCAGGATTCCGTGTGTGTCAATTCCTACAGAGGCAAACCAATAAAATAGAAATTACAGGGTCAACAATGGAACAAATACTGATGCAAAGAGAAATAACCAATCATAGCCCACCATTTAAATAACCCTTGATTTCTGGAATTCCTGATCCTGCTGCTGCTGGAGCAAAATGTGTAACAATAAATACAGAAGAGAGCACTAGAGCCACATTGATCAAAGTATACACAAGAAATCCAGCAAAGTAAGACTTCTGGATTATTTGAAAAGTTAATGAGTATTTCCATCCTGCAAAGTTTTCAACAGATATATTGATGAAAATAGCTGCAAGTCCTGTTCCTGGAAAAGTTAGAATATATATAGAAGCGTTAGTAAGTGGTTATGTGAGATGAAAACTCCAGAGCACACAACTAAACATATAAGAAGTATTTAACTCCATAAGTAAGGAACCAAGGAAAATGAGGGTAAGCTTAATTTATAAATTGAATCATAACCAACAAAACATAGCCTATACCACTCCAAAATAAATCAACAAAAAAAATAGCAGTACACATGAGTTTCAAGATAAATTATGAAAATAATGTTGATTTTGCAACGGAAGATGACTTTAGAAACTATCTCAACTCATTGTGAACGAGGTCAACGTTCAAAAGCCTCACTAGTCACTAGTCTTGCATGTCTCAGTTTTAATCCCATGCCAACTCATTGTGAACGAGGTCAACGTCCAAAAGCCTCATGTGAACACATTCTTTTCCTTTCTACTTCTCAAGTTATATGGTTTCTTCTTCTTCTTGTGCTTCTTGCTTTTCTTCTTCAACACTCCATGACTCCACTAATTCGTAAAGGGATGCTTTCTTCTTGACCGTGTTGGATGTCATCACAAACGTAATTGGTTTTCTCTTACTTTATCTTCAATAGTCGCTACATACACTCTTCGAAAATCTCCTCATTGAAGATTCTAATCTTACCACACATCCGTCTTAACATAGACATCTCTACCAGACCGCCACACACATCTTCATGGCCCAACATATTGATCTGTATAATAAAACTGGCATTAGATCAGTCTTATTATTATTATTTTATTATTATTTTACTATTATGTAAGAGCATATCTTTCAGCTCCATATCGCTTCTAAATAATAAGAAGTTATTGAAAAGAAGAAGAAACAAAATAGCAAATTAATGAACAGGTTGCTCCTGAAATGGATGGTAAAATGTTTTAAGATGAGGACATCAAAACAAAAAAAGGGAGAGGCTTTGTAAATGGACATGAAAGAAGGTAAACATTGGCGAAATCGCTTCATCTAACTTGGAATTCACTAGTTTAGGAGTCAAAGGTTTGAAGGAATAAAGGGCTGCAGTAGAGGTTTCAAGGGAGTGTTGTCACTTTTTTAATGGTGTAAATAGTTTAACAACCATTTTATTACATTCTGCAAAACGAAACTTTGATATTTGCCTTCCACGCTGCTTTTTCATTATAGTGACGCTTCAGTTTCTGTTTTGTGCTTTCAAAGCAAGACAATGGTATATTTCAAGACAATGAAATTTCCATCATTTGCAATGGAGTCAAAGATTCACTATTTTTTGGCTTGGGAATATGATGGAATAAAGCAAAATGGCTCACTAAACTGCCGGCGCTTCTCTGTTATGAAGCAACAGTCAGTCCATGCAATCTTCAACGCGATTTTCACCATGGGTCATTCGGAAACAGTCACTTTGTGCTTTAGTACAGGGTAAGGCTGCGTACATCCAACCCCCCCTACCCCATCGTAGGTGGGAGCCTTTGCGGCACTGGGGTGATGATGATGATGATGTTTTTGTTTAAAAAAATTGGTTATGAATGTACAATATATCTAAAGTTGCCGACCCCGACCAAATTGGAATTAAGGTATTGACCATGATTAATATATTCTTAAGTATTTCTCAGGCTGTGCATTCCTTTCGATGATCATGAATAATATAATCTATAGTTCACTTTATTCAATTAGGTTGACTCTTCAAAAGGGAATACTAGTTCTTAGCTATGACCAATCCCTCATTGTATCCCCCCACACACATTTTATGCAAGTGTTGCTTTTGCGCTGATCACACTTTTTCTCTACAATAAGAATACTACAGAAACTCAAACCATTTGAAAGCTTAAGGCTTTCCACTCGTCTAATATTCTATGAAGGTATTTGTAACTTTAGTACTTTACCTAACCATAGGCCATATGTACAAAGTGAAACTTATGATAGTAGAAAAACTGCTTAGGCCCTTCTATTCCAAGGGTTTTGTGCCCATCCATTGGTTTCAGCAAAAAAGAAAAAGATTTCTTTTCAGCGCCTATTTGGAATTTCTTGAAAAGTGCATTCCTTTGGTAGATTGTCTTCAGCTCAAGTTCTACTTTCAGCATACACAAGCTCCGAAATAAGCCAGGTCAACCAGGCAATTGCTGCAAAAAAAAAAAATAGGGAAAGCTCCGCTCCATCAAACACCACCCAAACTCAAGCGAAGTTCAAGCTCTTTGCTAGTCATTCAGCTAGTCAGTTTCTCATAGGACATCTTCCGGTCATGTTGTGCTCATTCTTTTCACTTAATAGTATGGATCCTAACGGCTAATTTTAGTTATAACTTGTAAGTCCTAACCTTTGTCGCTGTTTACCTCTTCCTATATCCTTCATCCACTTCATCATAAAGTTCCCCAACACAAATGGCCAATTAGCTTCTCTCATAATTTCCACAAATGCTCCTTTCTTATATCTTCATCACTTTATCCAAGTGCTAAAGAATCATTCAGCTCCCAAGTCATAATAGGTTGATTGTTTTCCTCTCATTTTCGTTGCATTTAATTTTTAAAAATCAATATGCCCCCTAGCAAGCCTAAGTTATTTTTGTTGACAGGTTTTAGAATTACAAAATCACAACATATCTTATTAATGGCTTGTTAAAACTGCAGGCTCATATACCATTTTGTTATGTTCACAGGCTAGAGATCACGTCAACCGGCGGTTGCTGAAGAGCATGGAAGGATAGGGTTCTTCTATAATAGCAAGCGAACAGAAGAGAAGGGGACACGTGAAGGATAAACAAAGGGATAGGAAAGGGGTGAAGCTTCAGGAGTTTTGGAAACCTTTCCAAAATTATAATAAAAAAAAGTCTTGTTTATTATTCAAAGCATTCAAGTAAGGGTTACAAACACCAGTAGGGGAAGGGGGGATTACACGAAAATTGATTCTTAAATTAGACTAACCTAATTGAGAAAATCAATAAATATGTAAACCGGCCTATGAAGGAAAGGAATAAATGATAAATCAATTAAATGAAGGAAAGCAACAAGGCGGTAAATCAATCTTCTGTAAAAGAAATAAACCTTCTTCCATGATAAACTGCTCCATTAGCTACGGATTTGCCCCTAATGACGTGGCTTTTATAAGTCTTTCCAAAGAATGTACCACATCTGTTATGTTTTGAGCTCACTTGTGTAGCTCAAGCTCATTCTCAAGGTTCATGGAGTTAAGTTCATGCTCTAGCTCAACAGTTTGAACACAACTTGAGTCTAGCTATTGACCGTATAAACACGTTGCCATGGCTCAGGCAGCTCAGCTAGTTTACACTCCTAATGAAATGTATAAAGACTATGGAAATGATTTCAATTAGTAGAAGGGTTACAATCATAAACAATATACTTCCTCCTTAAAAAAATGTAAGATACATTTGGGTTTGACATGAGTTTTGAGATAATAACAGATAGTGTTCTTTTACAATTGTTACCTCTAAAAAATAAGATGTACTACGTGCGGACGTGCCCATAAAAAGTAAAAAGGAGAAATGATAAATAAATAAAATGGAAAGTAAAAAGTTAGTGAAGCTCAATTTAGGGAGTGTTCATATTTTTTGGTACAACCCAAAAAGTAAAGAGTCTCTTACAAAATTGGACAGAGGAGGTACTAAAAGACTTGCACAAAATGAAACTTTTGTGATTCAAAATTTCGTTCAATTTTTACTATTCCATCATTTGCAATGGAGCCAAAGTTTACCTATTTTTGGCTTGAGAATATGATGGAATAAAGCAAAATGGCTCTCGTAACTGTTTGCGCTTCTTTGTTATGAAGCAGTAGTCAGTTCATGCATTTTTCGCCGCAATTTTCACCATGGGTCATCCGGAAACAGTCTCCCTGTGCTTTAGTACAGGGGTAAGGCTGCGTACATCCGACCCCCCCTTACCCCACCGTAGGTGGGAGCCTTTGCGGCACTGGGGTAATGACGGTGAATGAATGAATGCTCTTCTTTTTACTGCACCTTACTACACTAGCTGCCAAAAAGCTGTGGTGGATTGATAACATGATGTAACATGGTAGTCGGTAGACAATAGTTGGTGATGATGATTCAATAAATAAACTTCTAAATTTTCCATGGAAAAAAGCATCATCATAACCTAGCCAAACATGTCATGTTAGTTGACCCCAAAATCTTTTGGGATTAAGGCTTGGATGTTGTTGTTGTTGTTGTTGTAGTATAACCCAGCCAAACATCATAAAAGTTCCTAAAGAAGCAATTTCCCCGCATTGACTAGCGTAAAACATTTATGCGTGATTTGAATTTTGAACAATCGAGAAAGCAACAGCAAACATGAAAACTAATGATATTTAGATATGCAGCGAAGTACATAATATCACATCACACTTCAAAATCGTAAGGAGTTAGATCGGCAGGGCAGACGAAAAATCTCGACCATGGTGGGCTGAATCCCAGAGCAACCTAATACTCTTTAAGGAAAATATCATAGTTTCATTTAGCCATCCCCAAAATTTCCTTCTGTCCTGTCCAACCTCTATCACCTTACTCTGTACTAACCGTATCACCGAATTATTTTGTGTCTAAAATCCTAAAACTACTCCAATATAACCTTAAAGCTCCTCTAATTGAAATTCTAATTATTCTATCCAACTCTGTGTGCGACTATGCACATACAGAGTACTGACTACAGAAGCCTAATGGAGTGGTAGAGACATGTGAAATGAGCACAGTGCATAGGGCACACCAGACGGTTTCTCAATAGCAGACCTGCTTCAAATTTTCAGGTTTGGAATACAAATGGAATCTCCAAATCCGCTGCTACCAATTTATAATTCAACAGGTATGGCTTTTTATTAACTTTCATATTCACTTGATTCACTTAATTTTTATTGGCATCAGCATTTCAAGTATCTAAAATCCTAAATATTACAGTTCTAATTATGGTGATTATTAGTTAGTTGTTTTTGCAGTGTGCCAGTCTTTTGCTTTTTATTTGCTACTTTCGGCCTGCTTTACATCTCTATTACTCTGTAGTTTGTATTCGAGTTGTTTGTGTTTCCACCCTCCAATTTTGGATGTAATATGTTAATTGTTTGAGTATGGAATTGTATTTTTGTTGTTTTATTTTTCATATTATAATGGAAGATGGAAGAACCGCATTCTGCAAAAAGAAATGGAAAACTTGCTGAGTGCATTACAATTTATATTTAGAGACCTTGCTCTTAGTAATTTGTATACCAGCATACACACACAAAGTTTGTTTGGCATGTCTTGTTTGTGAGAGCAAATTAATTTGTTTTTTTGTGTGTGAGACACTGCAAGCTGGTGCATACAAGTTTGAATACATATAGCATAACCCAGAATTATATTACATTTTAACATCTAAACTTAGACCAACATGAATCCCTAGATTCTCCCCAAGTTAGAAGCAAGATACAATTTACCCACACCACGTTTCAGTTCTTTAATCTTCATAAGAGCAAGCAAGAGAAACTAATAACGGAGCTGAATCAGCTGACATTTGCAACAAATGAAATCAATGAAAGAAAATAAGTCACCACTTAATGCTGAGACAAAAATCAAAACGCAACCAAAAAACTGCACCTTAAAAAGTTAAATTATCAGGACTGACAGGACATGTACAAAAGATTCCTCACGAAAAGAAATTAAAATGTTAAGACGAAGTAAAAGGCTCTTCACTCACCTATGCCTGTGAGTAAAGCAAACAACCACTTCACCACAACTGAATATCCTACATAAAACTTCCCCTTCTTGGCCTGTCCAGAAATAATAATAAAAACTACAATGAGCCAAATAATTACACAAAAATCTCCAAAAAAAAAATCGATCAGGATTAAGCCAGTACAATCCTTGCCTGTTGTTCCCGATAAGCATAATTTTCAACGACTTCGTAATCGAGACTCTCCACAGAGCTATCATACATGTTCTTGGAGGGACCCGCCACGTCACCGTCGTCTTCATCCCCCGTCGGAAGCTTCGACCACATCACCTTCGCCGTCTGCATCCCGTTCTGCATATGATTCGACAACATCCCCTCCAAATTCACTTTAAAATAGTATACTAGCCTACTATGCTAAAAGGACGTGGATTTTGTAATCTCCTTGCGCTTTCCGGAGATAATTCGAAGTATTTCGGATCAACCCGGAATCTTGCTGCTAACACGTTCTCATCACTGTGAGCAAAAACAGAATGCGAGCATTTTGATCGGTAAAATAGGGTATTACTGATTTGAGGGAGAGAGGAGGTTGGTGGTTGCAGGACTCGTTTTGCTTCTTTGAGTTCTTTCAGCAAAAGCGACAGGCTACTGTCAAATGAGTCAACAGGAAATAATGTAAAAGAGAATGTGAATCTGGTTTAAGGTGCTCTCAGGCGATCCGCACCTATGGGCACCTATGAGGAAATAAGTGTACCCAAAATGCTATGGGCACCCCAAGTTTAAGGGCCGGTTTGCAACAGATTTAAAAAAACCAATTTTGGCCTTTCAAAAGCACTTATTTACTCAATACAATCAATTTTTTACTTTTCTCGGTTTTCGTGTCAAAAGTGTTTTTCCTCTTTTTATACACCAAAAACACTTATTTTACCAAACACTACCAACTTTTACTTTTCAAAATCACTTTTTTTCTCAAACACTATCAACTTTTACAACTAATCACTTTTTCCAAATCACACAAAAGTGCTTTTTTTAAGCAGAAGATGTTGCAAACACTCCCTAAGTCTATGATGGTGTTTGAGAAAAAAATGCTTATAAAAAATTGGGTCATGTTTGATAAAATAAATGATTTTGTCTAATAAAAAAATGAAAAGCAGTTTGAAACACTTCTCTACTTGTTTTTAACTTTTAGCTTTAAAGTGCTTTTTAAAGTAAAAGTAGGTATTATTATCCCGTTTTACGGAGGGTTCGAATTTCTCTCTAGGTTTCGGCTTTATCGCCGCCGCCTAGTGTAGCTTTTGTTGTCCCGATTTTCGTCTCAGCCATTGCTTTAGGTTGGAACGGGATCGGCGGTGGGTGCTGGTGTCTCGGAGGACTTCGAAAACTGCAGCGGCGGGTCAATTCTTTTGCTTGACTGTTTCGCTTCGTCTTTTGGGTCGAGCGAGGGTTATTTCGCAGGGAGGCAACTTTGCAGACGGATTTTACACGGCGAAGTGGGAAGGCAGATGAAAGTTGTACACGGCTGGGCAACGGAGAAGAAAAAAATTAACCGCGGTCTTGCTATAAGAGGGGGACGCGGAGGAATGAACGGGCTTCGAGTATTCCAGATTTTGATCGTCAATGGAGAATCAATTGGTGTGGTACCGATGGTACGCCCCCCTCCAGAACCACCGCCAAGGGTTGATCTCTGGTGGCGGCAGGGGTGTTATTTAGTTTGTTTTGTTTACTTTTCCAACAATTGTTACTTTTGCTTTGGTGTGTGTTTCTTTGTTTTTGTTTTTGTTCCAGTTTGTAAGACGTTGATGTTGGATGTGGGGAATGAGAGGAATTTGGTAACCGTGTTAGGCTTTTTGTTTCCCGGTTATGTATCAGCGAATTATATTGCTACGGCGATTAATTCCGAGTCTGGTTCGAGGGATGACGGTTATCAATTTTCTTTTTGTCAGTTGACCCATACTCTGATCTATTATTGGTTATTTATCTAAGCCGATTTCAGTCAAAAAAATTAAAAGTAGGCATTAACAAACATTTTTTCCAGTTTTTTAAGTTAAAAGCTGAAAAGTACTTATTTTAAGGGTTGGTTTGCAACCACTTTTAAAAAAGCACTTCTCAGCTTTTGGCTTTAAAAAAGCACTTATTTTCCCAAACACTACAACTTTTATTTTTCTCGGCTTCCGCGTCAAAAGTGCTTTTACTTTTTCTATTACACAAAAAGCACTTATTTTACCAAACACTACCCACTTTTACTTTTCAAAATCACTTTTTTCTCAAACACAATCAACTTTTATTTAATCACTTCTCCCCATTTCATTAAAAAAAGCACTTTTTTAAAAGCAGAAGCTGTTGCAAACAGACCCTAAGTGTTACCAAACACTCATTAACACAATATGTACACTAAACCTCTAGTTGCCAAAAAGCGCGAGATATTATGTCAAAATGCTTGTATACACATTGAATGTACAATGTGTATACATATTTTGTGTACACCAAGAATGACCAAAAACTTAATAGAGTTCATTAATACCGTTTTTATTTTCATTCTAGTATTGTCAATGTTTTTTACATACCAATTTGGTGAAACATTAATTAAACTAGAAAAAATGGCAAACATAATATAATCTAATCAATCTGGTGAAACACATCAATAAGGTTTGAATACACAAAAACATGACTAGTCTAAACTCTGACAAAAAAGTGACATGTCTAACCCTCTCTCCCTCGTCTCTCAGTCGCCCATCAGGCTCCCCTCTCACCACCTCACAAAGTCGGCCATCGCACAGCCATCGCCTCCAGGTCGCCGGCTCCACCTTTAGTTTGCTGGCTTGGCCGTCATCGCATGTTGCTTCCTCCACCAACACTACATCGCCGCCTCTGTCGACATCCCACGTCGATGTCGATCGCACTTTTTCTTTTTCTTATTTAATCTATGTTCGATCAATGAAGTGGTGACCAGATGGACGAGCATGGTAGAACGAGATTGTCGAATTCGTCCTCATTTTCAGATCTATGGTGAACTTCTTGGGGGATAGGGTTTAGATGCTTGGTTTTCAGATCTAGTCGTCGGCGGCGATTCCAAACCTAGGGTTTTACGCATCTGTGGTGTGGCTTGGTTTCGCCTAAGCAAAGGGGGCATGAAGGTGGTTTAGTGACAGGGGGCGGAGACGAGTGTTGGGCACCAGACTGTCAATTGTGCAGAGCTGGGGGCGGGATATGACGGGATTGGGGTCTAGTAGGCTTACTGTTACGACGGTGACAGTTACCGGTGAGGGTTTACCTAGCGGATGTTAACGGTTGTGTGAGGTTGAGTGCGGGATGGGGAAGCAGTTGTGGACCGACAGGGAAAAGGTGATGAGAATGGGGGTTGGGTGGCGGTTGGACGACCATGGAAGTGCCAATGTGTCGGAGTGTCACTGTGGCGGTGTCACCGATGTTGACAAGGGGGATGGGGTGTTGGGATGGGGTACGACTGGGTTGGTGGGGTTGGCAGTGACTGGGGGTGGCGACGATAGTCACCTGTCGGGGGCGACAATTACTAGCTGGAGGGCGGAAGTAGTCACTTGTCGGGGGCGGCGACAATCACCGGTCGGGGTGGTGGTGGTCACTGATCGGGGCAGCGACAATCGTTGGACGGGGCGGCGGCTGCAGTCACTAATTGGGGCAGTGACAATCGTTGGACGGGGCGGCTGCTGGAGTCACTAATCGGGGCAGTGACAATCGTTGGACGGGGCGGCGGCTGCAGTCACTAATCGGGGGGCGGATATATTATGGGGGTGTGGGGGCAGCTACCTCCACTCAACCTCCACCCGACCTTACATATATACATACTCTCTCTCTCTCTCTCTGTCCCTTAAAACTTTGTTAACTTTTCTATTTTCGATGTCTCATTAACTTTGACACTTTCCCTTTTAAGTAAAGAATTTGTGGTTCCAGTTAATTCTCTCTCATGTACACAAACCTCAATCACACAGTTTTTACTTTACTAATCCATGTGCCGGTCAAACTTGGCAAAGTTTTAATGGACGGAGGTATAGTAGTATATATAAACTTGGTATAAAACTCCCGCCCAAATAAAGTGCATAATAATGGGATATCAATGTGAAATGAAAAATGAAATCTCACCCGCCCAAGGAGTAAGTGCATCATTGAAAGAATGAAAATATGGCAAGCTTAGACCATTTTTTAGACAGTAAATATTCTGTGTGCATCATTCCTGTAATAATTAACACACCTTATATATATTTCATACACTATTTTTGGAAAGAAACAAAACTAATTTGAAAGTTGTACGGAGTATACAGAATACATGTGTGTCATATAATTCATACGTGTAGGTTAATAATTAATTGACCACATGTTATGGCAAGATGGAGGTGTCAACATATTCTGTTGATCGTATATACAACATCGAGCACTGTCAAATAAAGAAATTGACTAATAATATTGATAAGCCAAAAAATAGGATTTCCAAACGGACTCTTAAGATGTAAATAAATGTAACAACTAATGTGGATACTAATTAATAACAATACTAATGAACTCAATATACAATTAGTCAGAATAGCCAGTTTTGAAATGTAAAAATATATAGAGCTGTCATTCTTTAATGGGAAAAGGGGCAAAAAGCCCCTGAAGTTGTTGGCAAAGGGCACATATGCCCTTGAACTATTTTTGTGTGCAAAAACCTTTAAGATATCTAAAAAGAGAGCAATTAGCCCCTTCAGTTAACGGTGAACCATTAAACATGTATATGCCGTTAATATTAGGATGGCATTGACTTCTTTTAATATTTTTTTCGTAAATTGATGATGATCACCCGTAAGAAACTCAGATTCAAACCCATCTCCTCATTGTCCTTCTAAAGACCCAATATATTTACACACACATATACATAAAATAAAAACATACATAAAAACACACATATACATCTGTGTGAAAATAATATATGTACCGTATGGACATTTGTTTATATAGCTCATAGTTCATAGCTAATCTTTTTCACTTGAGTTACATCTCAAGTTCGGTTTGTTCATACGTAGTAGATAGCTTAGAGTTCATAGTAATTAATGGATTTTTGGTGAAATGTATAAACGGTACTAGAAGTATTTGTATAGTATTTGTATTGTTGCATTTTGGAATTTTAACTTTTACTCCGCAATAATTAAATCAAATCAGCATCATAACTATACATAAATATTTCAATTCAAAATATTATTCAAATTTATGGTCAAAAAATCATACGTGCCAGCTGGAATTCTAGGCATAAAATCAACTTCATCTTACTTTGTTCATGTTATCACCGTAGGGTGGACTCTACTAAGGGTGGACAATTCAGTTTAAGGTCCAGTTTTCTTCCTTTTCGGTTCGATTTCGGTTTATTCGGTTTGAGAGAATTGGTACCAAACTAAAACCATTTGTGTTCCGGAATAGTTTCAGTTTGGTTTGAAGTTCGATTTACCAAAGTGAAAATTATTAGGTTCGATTTAGTTCGGTTTGATTCGATTTCTTATGTTTATTATTTTATTCGATCAAGTTCTATATTTTCTAATTAGAAAATGAATGTACTAGTCCATCTCATATTCTTTTATCTATTATTTAAATAAAATGTAAAAGGAAATAAAAGATAGGAAAAGAAAGAGTAAAATATTATAAATTAAAACTTCTAATATCTTTTCGATCACTAGAAAAAAGATTAACTTCTCTAAAAAAATAAATGGTGAAATTCACAAGAATAATCTATACTTTTATGGATTCTATAATAATAATTCATATTTAGAATGTCTATAAATATAATCCGTACTACCAATAACGTCCATAAGAATAAATTAAAATTAAATCAAACCAATACTCATTTAATATTCCCAACCCCTACTTCCACTTTCTCATTCATTACTCTTCGTCTCAAGGAAGAGAAAAGTGGTAGTAAGTGTTGTAAGTATTAAACGGGTATTAGCTTAAATTCTCCCAATTTATTCTTATGAACACTATTCCTAGTCCGGATTATTTTTGTGGACACTCTCAATAGAGATTGTTATTGTAGAATCTCAAAAAGTACAGATTATTCTTGTGAAATTTGCCAAAATAAATTTATAGTTGATTAGCATTTATTATATAATATAAAATATTCAAATAAAACTAAATGAGTCAATGATACAAATGTTGTTGTTGGGATATATTATCCCGGCCTATTACTGTTCAGGAGCCCAAGACATTATCCAGTACGGAGCCCGAACAGCTAGGCCCATTTCGGTCCATCCGGCCCACTTTGACCACCAGGCCCACTTCGGCCCATGCGGCCCATTAGGGTGGAGAGCCTCCCCTTCCCCTCCCCTATAAATACGGAGCTTAGCCTCCAGGTAAAGGATCCCTTTTTAGCTCTCCTTCCTCCTTTCTTTTAGACTTAGCTCAAATACCCCATGAATGGGAGCTTGTACAATGTAATGGTGAGGAGAGTCCTAATGAGAATTGAGAGGGCTTGGACATTAGCCTAAAAAGTCCCGTGGTTTTCTCCCTTTCGGGTTTCCACGTAAAAACTGAGTTGTTCATACACATTTATACATATATTTACTATATCATGTTGGATTAAACTCAACACTGGCGCCGTCTGTGGGAATCTGTCCAAAAAGATTCACGTTGTTCTTCAGTTTCTACAATAGAAATTACTCCAAATAGGAGTAAAAGTAGGGTAAAAATCCCAAACAGGACTTCTGATGTTTTTATTCCCAAATAGGACCATATCACTCCTATATTAAAACATACGGATTTTTTCATTCCATTCTTACCCCCTCATTTAACTGATCAAGCGTCTCTTCTACGCACATCCTTCTCTTCCTCTCTCCTGCGCACCATCCTCCCTCTCTCGTTCTTCTCAATGGATTTTTTCTTCACTGCACAACAGTTCGATCAACATCACCGTATAGTTCATGCTACATCGTCGATTTCATCATTAGCTATCACCACCGCCCCCGACTCCACCGCGCGCCGCCGGCCGCCGCTGTTTGGTCAGGTTTCCTCCTCCATCCTTCTTCTTCTTCTTCTTCTTCTTCTTCTCATTCTCCTCCTCCTCCTCCTCCCCCTCCCCCTCCTCCTCCTCCTCCTTATGAGTTTCAACATTAATTTTTCATATTTTGCTCTTATTCTTCTGTTTTTTTTAGATTTGACACTCATTTGGCTGATTTTTGGACCTCTTTTAGGTATTTCCGACTCATATTTGTGAAATTTAAAAAATGTCTGATTTCCTGTGATTTTGGATGATGGCATAAGATTTTGCCAAATTTATGGCAGAACTGTGCATACTGACAATCGATTATGGCAGAAAAGATTGTGTAAATGGGTTTTTAAATATTTTTGTCATTAGTTTCACATTTGTGATTTTTGATTGTATAAAAGATTTTATTCCTTTGAAAATTATTTTTCGGATATTTGGTTGTTGAGTTCATATGTTTTCCAAATTTATGGCAGTTTTGTATTATTCTTCTAGGACCAATCTGCCATCTTTGTTGGCAGATTTAAGATTTATATGAATGGCAGATTTAAATTAATCTTGAAGTTCAAATCTGCCAACTTAATGACAGATTTACAACATTGGTGTTGTGAAGGTGGTGGTGATGCTTGGAGTTGCAGTGGTGACCTCCAGATCTGAATCTCATGGTGATTTTGCTAAAAGGCAGAAACGGCGACCGTATTGGACGGCGGCCGGGGTGGACGGCGGCGGTGGCAGAGGATGATAGCGTTGGTTGGGGCGGCGGCGGCGGCGGTGTGGCCGGCGGCGGTGTGGCCGGCGGCGATGACAATGGCGGCGGTGGCGAGTGGTGGTGGCGGCGGCGAGCGGTTGCAGGCAGTGCCAGCGAGGGTGGCTGAAGTGCTCATGTTGAAAATTTAGGTTTCATCAGATTTTTTATACATTTTTATTTATAAATTCAAATAATAATTGAATAGGGGTATTTTTGTCCAAGTAGATGATTATATGTCCTATGAAACATACGTTTTTATTTTGGTCCTATTTCTGAACACCGGCCCTCTTTTGATCCTAAACAGATAATTAACTCTTTCTACAACAAAATTCGCACCAAAATGGACTGATTCCACCAAGAAAGAAGAAAAAATTCTAGATCCTGGGAAAAGAAGAAGCTGCAGATCCGGATTTTTCACATCTGAAGCATCCCAGACCTACGCCGGAGATGTCGTCGCCGTCCCACCCGCATCTGCGAGTTAGCGGCCGGTGTAAAACTCCGCCGCCTCCGGACAAGCTTGTGGCCGCACCAGGTCACCGCCGCCACGGCGTTCCCGTCGTTGCTCAGGTCCTTGGGGGTCCGTGAGTACTACCGGCTGGGCTTTCACTCTTCCGCCCTCCGCCTCCGTCGTAGTGGGCTCGCCGCCCTCCGTCGTAATGGGCTCGCCGCCCTCCGTCGTAGTGGGCTCGCCGCCCTCCGTCGTAGTGGGCTCGCTGCCCTCCGCCTCCGTCGTAGTGGACTCGCTGCCCTCCGCCTCCGTCGGAGTGGGCTCGCCGGCCGGAAGCTCCCACAAGTGGCCGGCATACGAGCCGCGTCCTAGTGGATAGAAGGGTACTCCACCTGCCCTTTCCTAAAAAATATACTCCGCACACGATGCCTTGGTGTAAGGCAAGCCACGTCGTGGAGTGAGGCCAAATAATGAAGAGCAACTTTTTAAATAATGTTGACCGGGTCAAAATTGAGGGAAGGAGCCCAATCTTTTTGCATCTGGATTCTGGATGCTAGCTGGCCGAAACCTCATCTCCAAGAAGCTAAGTACCTATAACTTCTAAATTGGTACATTAATTATTAAATGTTTAAAATGTTAGAAGCATGGCTACTATTATTCTTTATCACCATTATTTATTAGGGAATAAAATCTCCCGAAATTAAATAATGTCGAGCGATGCTCTAGTGATAATTAATTCCACCATCATTTTAATTAATGACTGGTTGTTGTGGGCCCGTCGGCCCACTCCCGATCGGCTTTAATTAGCGAACGGAGCGTATCTGAATGGCCTTTAGTAGGATAGTATCATTACTATTACATGTTATATCACTATTATTTATTGGGGATAAATGTCCCGAATTAAATAATGCGGAGCGAGGCTCTAGTGATAGTTAGTTCGGCCAATATTTTATTGAATATTTAATTTTTTGTGGGGCCTGTTGGCCCACTCTCGATCAGCTTGATTAAGTGATCCGAGCGTCCCCGGAAGGGCGATGCCCCGACGACGCATTTTAATTTGAGGGGTGCGCATTAGTCCGCATGGCACTACGTGCCCGATCGACGATCATACCCCAATGTAATCCGCGCCGCTAGGCGCGAAGTGACTATTGCCAAACGTGGCCTACGGGGCCCGAGGGCACCAAAGCACTCAACCTCGTTTTTCCGAGGGCAGTGAGACTAACTTGGGTCTGAGTTGAAAACTCACAGACCGGTGAATATCTCTATGTGACGTTCGGCGGGCTGCTAATTGGCCCCGCCGCGAGCTGCTACGTCCATTAACCCCGCACGATGAGCCGGGCCGAGGGTCACGATAACCCATAGGCCGGTAATCGTAGGTGTTAGAGAGAAAGCCACGCAGATGGCTATGTATATATACTGTCGGGCCGTGCGGCCCGTTATCATGCTTATTGCGCAGCTGAAGCCACTCGACGCGCTCGAGCGAAATGGTTAAAAGACGCTCGGCCCGAATCTTGAAGACGTTCAGGGCCAGCTAAAGAGGAGATCATCACGGCTAAGGACCGTGAGACGAGCATCTCCACCCCAGAGACCGATGGCCTAGGGAAGAACACCTAGAGGCTGAGGGTCTAGAGGGGACTACCACGGCGGAAAACCGTGAGACGATCATCCATCATTCAGAGGCCGAGGGCCTAGAGGAGACCATCACGGCCGAAGGGCCGTGAGACCATCCTGATTTTTCAAGTCGGCCTCTCATTGCCGACATCATCATATCACGACCGGCCCCTCGGCATGGCGTGATTATCATGTTTGAAGACCGGCCTCGTCCCCGCGCTGCGCGGATGAGCACCGTTGCTTGGTTCTTTTTTGCCGGCCTCTCATTGCCGACACCATCATACCACGACCGGCCCCTCGGCTCGGCGTACCTATCTTTTGAAGACCGGCCTCGTCCCCGCCCTCGCGGACGAGGACCGTTGCTTGATTTTCTCAGGTCGGCCTATCATTGCCGACACCATCATACCACGATCGGCCTCTCGGCTGGGCGTGCTTATCTTTTGAAGACCGGCCTCGTCCCCGCCCTCGCGGACGAGGACCGTTGCTTGATTTTCTCAGATCGGCCGCTCATTGCCGACATCATTATATCACGACCGGCCTCTCGGCACGACATGATTATCTTCTGAAGACCGGCCTCGTCCCCGCGATGCGCGGATGAGGACCGTTGCTTGACTTCAGATCGGTCTCCCGTTGCCGACATCATTATATCATGACCGGCCTCTCGGCTCAGCGTGTTTATCTTTTGAAGACCGGCCTCATCCCCGCACTGCGCGGATGAGAGCCGTTGCTGGATTGCAGGTCGGCCCCTCAGTGCCGACACTATCACATCATGTTCGGCCTCTCATCGCCGACATCATCATACCACGACCGGCCTCTCGGCTCGGCGTGCTTATCTTTTGAAGACCGGCCTCGTTCCCGCCCTCGCGGACGAGGACCGTTGCTTGATTTTCTCAGATCGGCCGCTCATTGCCGACACCATTATACCACGACCGGCCTCTCGGCTCGGCGTGCTTATCTTTTGAAGACCGGCCTCGTCCCCGCCACCTCGCGGATGAGGACCGTTGTTTGATTCTTTCAGGTCGGCCTCTCACTGCCGACACTATCATGTATGTTCGGCCTCTCGGCACGACATATTTATCTTTGGAAGACCGGTTTCATCCCCGCGTTGCGTTGGATGAGAGCCGTTGCTCGGATATATCGGCCTGACCGGACACTATTGCCATCTCCATTATCAGGACCGACTGCTCAGCGACATTATGATCATTGTATATCGGCTCCCAATGCCGACCTTCTTGAGTTAGCGATCGGGCTCACCCCTCCCTTCAGGAGGGTGACCATCGCCTTCGCATGACGACCAGCGTCTCCATCGCCTCGTCATTATATTCGTTTGCTATGCCACCACCATTATGTGTGACATCCCGTGATCCCTGCGAGTTTCTTGGATACCGAATGTCTTCTTCGATGTAGGAAGATCGGTAGGACCACAGACCAGGGACGGACTAAGAAGAGCTAGGGAATCTCGATGTAGATAAACATGTTCCTCCTTGCGAGTTTCGCGGATACCGAACGTCTCTTCGAAGCAAGAGCGCCGGTAGGACCAAGAACCAAGGACGAACGAAGAATATAGATTGCCTCCCTCAAACAAAAAAAAAAAAGATGGGGAGAAGAGGAGGGTAGCTCCTATGTGGAAGGGAATCTTGCCCGGGTGTGCCAGATCTTCTCCCACCGCCGAAGACGAACGCCTCTCGATGTAGAGGTTAGTAGAGACGCGGAGGGGGCTAGACGAACCAAGGGAGCCTTGCCAAGATAAACCTGTTCATCCCACAATGACCATGGATCGATGGACGTGGGATAACAAAGACGGGAACCCGTGAGGGTAAACCAGTTCGTCCCTGCGAGTTCCTTGGGTACCGAACGTCTTCTTCGATGCAAGAGACGCCGGTAAGACTAAAAGGACCAGGGACGAACGAAAAAGGGGGGAATCTCGATGTAGATACACCTGTTCCTCATTGCGATGTCCGCGGATACCGAACGTATCTTCGATGTAAGAACGCCGGTAGGACCAAGGACCAATGACGAACGAAGACTAAAAGACTCCAAAAAAAAAAACAAAAAAAAAAGATGCCAGAAGAGCACGGAGCAAAGAATGATTTTATCCCTTGACACTATTGGCTGTGAAGTACAAACTGAAAAACATATGTAAAGAATAATTACAAAACTTAAGTACGAAGAATGAAGTGGCCAACGACGATCGGCTAACATCAGGTTTTCTTTGGCCTCGAACGACGATTAGCTCCCCAGATCAGGTAGAAGGGACATCGCCCAGATTTATTTCAGGCTCACCATTCCTTCCCGGATGGAGTCCTGATAGACGATCGGCTTCTCACAGCCAATCAGGAGAGAGACTTGACACATCACCAGCACGGCCGAGGGCCGTGAGACGATTACCACTCACCGACAGGCCGAGGGCCATGAGATGATGGCATCACTATTTTTCTGTATCACGATCGGCCCCTCAGCGCTATCGTGTCCAGGCTCACGGTTCGTCTTGCCCATTCGGCTCACGATCGGCCCCTCAGCGCCCCTCATTCGCCATCGTGTCCATGCAGCATGATCAGCGCCCCAGCGCCATCGTGTCTGGCTCACGTTAGGGTCGCCCATCCCTTCCAGGATGGCGACGAACGTCTCTTATGCAGCACGATCAGCGCCCCAGCGCCATCGTGTCTGGCTCACGTTAGGGTCGCCCATCCCTTTGAGGATGGCGGCGAACGTCTCTTATGCAGCACGATCAGCGCCCCAGCGCCATCGTGTCTGGTTCACGTTAGGGTCGCCCATCCCTTCCAGGATGGCGACGAACGTCTCTTATGCAGCACGATCAGCGCCCCTGCGCCATCGTGTCTGGCTCACGTTAGGGTCGCCCATCCCTTTCAGGATGGCGACGAACGTCTCTTATGCAGCACGTCTGCCCCTCGGCGCTGACATGCCCGGTTTATCGATGAGAGCCACCGCTTTCTATCACATCTCACATTCCTTCTCTCATACATTGCACCCATACATTACATGCATTCATGCATTCATGCATCATACCTCATACATTCGTACATACACACGTGCATCGTGTTTTGACAGTACCGCGACGTCGGTTTGTAGATACATGGACCTCTAAGCTTCTCCGATTCGAAAGCTCGAGTCAGAGTCCTTTACTCCCGCCTGATGCATTCAGGGGGAGTGTGCCCGTGGAGGAGCACCCTTCGCCCGACCCCGTCGAGAAGGGGGGTGCCTCACCGGCAGATTACGTTCAGGAGTGCAGACACCCATTCGTATGTTATGATTATTCGAAGACGCAGTTTCCAGCAAGACAGAGGAAGAGCGCAGGCAAGAGTATACTTTCTCGAGCAGATTCGCACGCTCACTACTCAAGAAACTGGGGGACTTGTGTTGGGATATATTATCCCGGCCTATTACTGTTCAGGAGCCCAAGACATTATCCAGTACGGAGCCCGAACAGCTAGGCCCATTTCGGTCCATCCGGCCCACTTTGACCACCAGGCCCACTTCGGCCCATGCGGCCCATTAGGGTGGAGAGCCTCCCCTTCCCCTCCCCTATAAATACGGAGCTTAGCCTCCAGGTAAAGGATCCCTTTTTAGCTCTCCTTCCTCCTTTCTTTTAGACTTAGCTCAAATACCCCATGAATGGGAGCTTGTACAATGTAATGGTGAGGAGAGTCCTAATGAGAATTGAGAGGGCTTGGACATTAGCCTAAAAAGTCCCGTGGTTTTCTCCCTTTCGGGTTTCCACGTAAAAACTGAGTTGTTCATACACATTTATACATATATTTACTATATCGTGTTGGATTAAACTCAACAGTTGTAATATTCACAATTTTATTCGAACGAATCATGTAAAAAATATAAATGCAATTTGCTATTGTTATTGTGAATATATTTTCATACAGGTAGAGTATGAAACATAACAAATACAAATATGTCGTATTAGCTAACTTTGTCATAATGAATGTATGAAATGTGTAAAAGTTAGAATGATATATGCTAACTTTGTATTTTTCATGTCTAAATTATTTATTTATATCCTAAAGATAAAGAGCGAAGAAAAATACAAAGTATTTATATATATTACAAGTTGTTCGGTGTTCGATTCAGTTTATGGTTTTTGGGGTTTAAACCAAACCATTCGGTTTGAGCAAACCAAACCAAACCATTTTGCCCAGCCCTAGACTCTACACATGAAATTTTGATCACCGTGTAGGATTTAAACATGACAGTATTATTTTGAAATATTCAAATTTTACTCATATTTCAAGAATTTTCTCATAGTTAAAGTACCACTTATGCATTTCACTCCGATTTTTTTATTCTCTGGAGATACGTTCAAATCATTTGCAACAATTAAGTTGTGATAATTTAATTGATATTTTTTTGCAAACATAATTTTGAAGGAGGTGTTCCGCAATTTTTTTGCAACACAATTTTTGCAACAATTTTTTTCATGTGTTAGAGGGAGATATTCTGCAATTTTTATTCTTAATAAGGTGTCTACGTAATCAAATTCATGTGACAAAATTGTTTGGAGAAAGAATGTGCTAGCCTGCTAGATTTATTAATTTAAGAGAAAAAAATATTAAAGATACGTAGTCTTCCGTATACGGTATAGGCAAGAAAACAACTTTAACTGTTGTTCATTCTGTTTAATTGATTCAACGTTAAACAAAGGGGAAGGGGGTAGTTGCCCTCTTTTCAAGTATTTTAAAGCTTTTTGCACATAAAGAAAGTATAAGGGCATATGTATCCCTTGTTGACAACTTGAGGTGGGTTTTTGCCCCTTTTCCCTTCTTTAATTCCCTGAGTATAATTACTGTCAAGCTTAAAAAATACTATCATATCACTACTACATTTTTGGGCCTATTGTAACATTAAAATTGTAACAGTTGCTTAAAATGTTACAATAGATCAGCCTATTGTAATGATTTTGAATGTATCGTTACACTAGATACTATCTTCATGTAACACTTCTATTGTGTTCGGTAGAGTGTTACATTCCTTTGATAATTGTTACCTTTAATTGAAGCTAATGTAACACCCTTAATATCTAATGGAAAAAATGAGTGCCAAAATACAAACTTGGGCCATTAAGAAGCCCAAGACCAAAGTTAGAAGCGATCAATTAATATGCCCTAAGATAACTAAAAGCTAAAGTATTGAAGCACTTCCTTAGACATGGCAGAAGGGTGGGTATTGGTACACTCAACATCTTCGTTTTTTCCAGTTTTCCTTCCTGGAATCCCTTCCCCAATTCTTATTTCATTTATTATTCATCAACGAAGAGATGCTTGGATACTGTTGGGAGTCGATTTCTTTCCGGCTCAGGTCTCCAACCCTTTTGCTATACTCTCACACACCACCCTAGGCTAGACCACAACACAACTCCAAGCTTCTTCTCTACCACTAAGGTATTCTCTCTCACACTCTCACACAAAGGAAATGGAGAAGAAGAAGAAGGGCACTGCTCTCTCTAAGATTCACGCAGGCTACTTCAACAAGGGAGAAGCAAAGCTACTAAATAATAGGCTGGTAGACACAAGGACACTCACATGTGATGCAAAGACAAGGAGGGCAGCACAGGACAGCTCAAAGGGGTCACTCCACATAAGTCAAAATGGCCATATTATTGGTTAGGAGAGATTCAAATAAAGAGGTGCCAAAGTGGGAGTAAACATGGGGTGCAAGTCAATAATAAAGTAGAAGGGAGGCCTTGGTAGGACCAATACCTCCAACATTCTCCACCTTATTGGTCCTAGGTGGTGTAGAGTAGCAATACAAAGTTGTGAGGAGACTCATCATCGCCGGATTATTACAAGTACATCATTGCGATCATACAAGTAATAGATGAGAACCAAAGTTCCCTTTTGGACCAAGCTTACCGTGCAAACCCACTTCACGATGGACTGAACTCTACCAATCGGTCCTCGAGTTCAGAACCAAAACCATCACAAAACTATTAACAAGCACAACACATGTTAATAGACCACGCAAGCAAGCATCCGGGAGAAGTTGGGGATTCCAACTAATCCAACAACCACACAAAGCAAGTACACAGAAAATAAAAGAAACAATATTATTTCTATAACTAGCACAGGTAGAGCTCACATAATCACTTGGTATCACATTTTCAAAACACAAAGAAAATAGCATACCAAATATCACAAAGATTTTAATTAAAAGAGAATTAAGCACATTTAAAGCAAACTCAGAGGAAATATAGTCAAACACATTGCACATATTATTTCTCACATGCTTCCTAATGTCTCTATCTCTAATAACATGGCAATCACGCAACTCAAGCATATTGCACACAACATTCATATCATGCTCCACCTTAATAGAAATATTATTTTCTTTATTTTCACCATGAAAAACATTTTCATCCACAAATTTGGGTTCGGTTTCAACAAGTAAATCAGAATGAACATCAGGCAAATGCTCCACCTCATTTGGAGCAACATCAGGAGAAACAAGCAGGCAAGGAAATTCATTTTCAACAAAAATGACATTTCTACTCATCAACACATTGAAGCAAGTTTCACTCCTACACCAAAGCCTATAACCTTTCATGCAATCATGATATCCTAAGAAAACATATTCCTTAGTCCTAGGTTCAGATTTATCATTCACACGATTCACATAAGCAGCACAACCAAACACTCTCAAATTTGGCAAGTTAAGTGGTTTGCCCATGAACACAGATTCAGGGCATTTCCCTCCTAAGGGAACAGACGGGGACAGATTACTCAAATCAACAGCATAACAAATAGCTTCCCCCCAGAACTTATTAGAGAGCCCAGATGAAGCTAACATAGCCCTCACCCTCTCTAATAAAGTTCTAACCATCCTCTCAGCAATCCCATCCGGTTGGGGTGTGGAGGGAACAGACTTATGCATAGAAATACCCCAAGTATCACATAAATCACCAAGCTGACTATCACAGAAATCAAAACTGACCGTGGTCCTTAAAAAATTAATTTTCTTACCGGTTTGTTTTTCAACAAGGGTTTTCCAGTTTTTAAACTTATCAAAAACTTCAGATTTGTTCTCAATCAACAAAACCCACACTTTCTTTGAAAAATCATCAATTAACGTCAGAAAATAATTTTTCCCACCATGAGTGGAAACACTGTAAGGACCACACAAGTCAGCATGAATACAATCAAGTACATCAGTACACTTAGGTAGATCAGGAAAACCAACTCTAGACTGTTTTCCTAGCACACAGGGTTGCACACAATTCACAGAATCAAGTACGGGTTCAGCATGACAAACATACAAGTTGTTCTTCATCTCAGCTTTGAAAACAACTAAACAACCCTTCACAACTTTCATGATTCCCTTTCCCCATTTTCCCTTCAAACCCACATTTTCAAGAGAAGCACAAGATAGCAAATTACAGCACAGCTCAGGAACATGCCTAACATTCTTCAAAGTAAGCACATAACCAGAAGAAAACCTAAGGCATACATCTCCTATTCCTAGCACATTGCATTTCTTCTTATTTGCTAAAGACACAAAGCCATGCTCAATCTCTCTATAGTTTGAAAAAACATTTTTCATAGGGGACATGTGAAAACTACAACCAGAATCTACCACCCAATCTGATTTACCCAAGGAATCAGATATCACAGAACTCAAATAGTCATAATCACATAGATTTTTCATCATAAGCACATCACCTAAATCATCTACACACGTAGTCAAATTAGCATGCTCACTATGCTCATTTTTCTTAGATTTAGGACAGTCTCTTATGAAATGACCAGATTCATGACAATAATAGCAACGCCTCGAATTAGACCTAGACTTAGATCTATGTCGTCTACTATTATTTTCTCTACCCCTCACATGCATAACTTCCTCGGATTTTCTACCCTCACCCATCTGTTTTAAATCTAATTCCTTACTCTTAAGACCATTTACCACAATGTCAAGAGTCACATTATCTCTACCATACTTAATAGCAGATTTCACATCACCAAAGGAATCAGGAATAGCATTTAAAAGAGCAATAGGGGAATAATCATCTATATGTTTATCACCACACAACTTAATATCTGAAATAAGTTTGGTAAAAACATCTAGATTTTCTTCAATATCTATAGACATATCTAGTCTAAATTTGAAGAACTTTTCAAGTAAAAATATCCGGTTAGGCAAAGAGGTCTCAGTATACAGTTCATTCAATTTATCCCACAGAATTTTAGCACTCTCTAAAATTCCAACTTTTCTAATCACAGAGTCAGATAAGTTCAAATAAATCACAGAACATGCATTTTCATTCATTTCAGCCCTTTTATCTTCCGTGTCAGAAATTAAATAGGTTTCGCCAACTGCTTTAAAACATTTTTGTTGTATTAAAATACATTTAATTTTTTGCTTCCAAATGCTAAAATCAGATTTTCCATTAAATGGAGCCATACCATACTGATTATAAGCAGACATTTTCACAGAGAAAAATAAGCAACAAAAGAAAATGTAAATTTTCGCTGAAAACAATTTAAATATTTATAAGGCTACAACTATACGAAGCAACTAGCACGAACACGCGGGGAGTATTAATGAGCACCAAACTCAACTTCAAATCCCTTGTTCTTCCGTATAAGCACAAATAAATAATAAATTTTCAGCACAGAACAACACAACAATTCAATCAATTTTAACAGCAATAATAAACCTAAAACAAGAATTTCTACACAATAAAAGATTAAATCACTACAAAAGCGATAAAAGGGATAAAAGTCAATATACCGGAGCGAAACCCTAGGAGAGGTGTTTCGACCTTACCCACCCAATTAAAAAAAATGGGATTTTTCGGTTGACTGATTATTGACTGGAAGTTGGCAGATTTTGACCAAGTCCACCAAGAGCTACTGCTTGCTGCTGAGCCAGCACCTTCACGTGAAGCCAATTGCTAACTCCTGTGCTCCAAAGTCAAGCCTCCAGTTGAGTGAACACGGTCAACACCTCCAAAAGTCAGCTCAGCTCCAGATTAAATCCAGTCCAGCACACTTGCAGGCCAACAATCAGCCCACTTTATCAAGCCGTTTCCAGCTTTTTTTAGCTCACAGCTGTTTGCGTCCAGTTCAAGTACAGCCCAAGTCCAAGTTGTAGTTCAATCCTCTACTTTCTGCGTCCAAGACACGAATGGATACGGACGACCTCTGGGACGGCAACCTGCAGCGACAGAGAGGCGGCTCCAACGACGAGGCGGCTCCAACGACGAGCCAATCTGCGGATGAGAACTCCCTGCGGCGGCCACCTGCAGCGACCGACGAATCGACGCGAGAACTCAGCGGGGACCAACCTCCATTTCCACCAGCGATGAGCTACGGACTGATTTCTGACGGCAAAAGCTCCAGCGGCTTCCAGGTGACGGCTCACTTCCAGCGACGTACGAATCAGCAAACTCGATGGCGACGCTTCAACTTCCGGCGTATCTATGCAATCGGCGACTCCTAGGTGGCCACCGGACTTCCAGAGATGAGATTTGAGGCGAACGGAAAGCAACGGCACCAAGCCAAGCTTCAGCGAACGACCAGTGACCTCCAGAACCTCAAATCGATGGACGGCGGCGGACGGCGGCGGACGGCGGCGGAGACTTTCCAGGTGGCGGAAACCGGCGAAATCAACGGCGACGACAACACAAGCTCTGATACCACTGTTGGGAGTCGATTTCTTTCCGGCTCAGGTCTCCAACCCTTTTGCTATACTCTCACACACCACCCTAGGCTAGACCACAACACAACTCCAAGCTTCTTCTCTACCACTAAGGTATTCTCTCTCACACTCTCACACAAAGGAAATGGAGAAGAAGAAGAAGGGCACTGCTCTCTCTAAGATTCACGCAGGCTACTTCAACAAGGGAGAAGCAAAGCTACTAAATAATAGGCTGGTAGACACAAGGACACTCACATGTGATGCAAAGACAAGGAGGGCAGCACAGGACAGCTCAAAGGGGTCACTCCACATAAGTCAAAATGGCCATATTATTGGTTAGGAGAGATTCAAATAAAGAGGTGCCAAAGTGGGAGTAAACATGGGGTGCAAGTCAATAATAAAGTAGAAGGGAGGCCTTGGTAGGACCAATACCTCCAACATTCTCCACCTTATTGGTCCTAGGTGGTGTAGAGTAGCAATACAAAGTTGTGAGGAGACTCATCATCGCCGGATTATTACAAGTACATCATTGCGATCATACAAGTAATAGATGAGAACCAAAGTTCCCTTTTGGACCAAGCTTACCGTGCAAACCCACTTCACGATGGACTGAACTCTACCAATCGGTCCTCGAGTTCAGAACCAAAACCATCACAAAACTATTAACAAGCACAACACATGTTAATAGACCACGCAAGCAAGCATCCGGGAGAAGTTGGGGATTCCAACTAATCCAACAACCACACAAAGCAAGTACACAGAAAATAAAAGAAACAATATTATTTCTATAACTAGCACAGGTAGAGCTCACATAATCACTTGGTATCACATTTTCAAAACACAAAGAAAATAGCATACCAAATATCACAAAGATTTTAATTAAAAGAGAATTAAGCACATTTAAAGCAAACTCAGAGGAAATATAGTCAAACACATTGCACATATTATTTCTCACATGCTTCCTAATGTCTCTATCTCTAATAACATGGCAATCACGCAACTCAAGCATATTGCACACAACATTCATATCATGCTCCACCTTAATAGAAATATTATTTTCTTTATTTTCACCATGAAAAACATTTTCATCCACAAATTTGGGTTCGGTTTCAACAAGTAAATCAGAATGAACATCAGGCAAATGCTCCACCTCATTTGGAGCAACATCAGTAGAAACAAGCAGGCAAGGAAATTCATTTTCAACAAAAATGACATTTCTACTCATCAACACATTGAAGCAAGTTTCACTCCTACACCAAAGCCTATAACCTTTCATGCAATCATGATATCCTAAGAAAACATATTCCTTAGTCCTAGGTTCAGATTTATCATTCACACGATTCACATAAGCAGCACAACCAAACACTCTCAAATTTGGCAAGTTAAGTGGTTTGCCCATGAACACAGATTCAGGGCATTTCCCTCCTAAGGGAACAGACGGGGACAGATTACTCAAATCAACAGCATAACAAATAGCTTCCCCCCAGAACTTATTAGAGAGCCCAGATGAAGCTAACAGATACCTGCTAGCTTAACCGTACTTGCTAGCTTAGCCGGCGACGAACGACTTGGAGAAGCTCTGAATCGCGATGTACTCTTCACGAGCTCAGGTTTCATCAGCTTCTTCCATCTTTTTCACTATCTAAGCCGGGTAATACATGACTCACGTCTTCTTTTTTATTCCATGAATTTTCTCGTTTGGTTTCTCGTTTGGACCTTCCAGGGTTTTGAACCCTAGACTTTTCAATTATTTCTTAATATGTGTGCCCGTTCTTAGATTTCCACGCAGTGTATCATTTGTGGTCCCCCCTGATTTTCTCTCTTTATTCATTCATGGATGGCTTTATTAAAGTTGGTTTTAGAAATTCAAAGGTTATACATATCAGAATTTTGTCAGTTGTTTATTGTTTAGTGCAACCTTGTTTTTGCTCTCTGCTTTTTAGGAGCTTGCTCTATACATCTTCTATGGGTTAATCAAGCTCAAGAAGGATAAGAGCAACCATACGTTAGTTCTGCACAAAAAGTGTTCGAAGAAATGTCTAAACTAGAAAAGCGGGTATTTTTTCTTCTTCCTCTTCATGATTTCACCCAAGATGTTATTCTGTTCCTTGCAACATTTTCGTATTAAAAAAACATATTTTTCAGGCTTTGTTCATTTTGAGGAAAAGACAAGTATTACATTCTGGAAGATTAAGTTGCAATATTGATATTTAAGTTAAGTTTTGTGTTTTACGTTCTTGATTAGTTTTTTATTTGAACTAGTTTATTGTTTGAACTGAATTTGTATGTATAATAATCTTTGCTATTTCTTTTCAAATAAAAATTGAAAACGATGATTATTTGATTACTTCAAGTTTAGTTTCAGATGTATGTCAATCTTACTCCTTCGGTTGGTGATTATCATATGTCGCTTGATGGTAAGCTGTGTAATAATTTTTTGATTGATGAATCATAAACTGTTTAGATTATAAGTTTTTTTTGTTATATATCCTATTGTTTTGATACAATAAAGAAGATAGAATATTTAACACCGTTTCATATTATATCCCTACTTCTTAAGGGACAACTAGTGGAACTCAATTGGGAAAAATTAGTTAGCCTTTGTTTCTTCATCACTGATACAATTCTTTCTTAAAGTTGTTGCTAGCTAGTTGCTGAGGTGATTTGTTGGCAAAAATCTTTAATTTGCCTTGGGTTTTTCTCCACCTTAGGTGCTCCAATGGGTTCTTATACGAAATAGTATGTATGGTTAGTTGTTTCAAAGATGTGAGTTCTAACTCCAGTCCCAATACATACCTGCTCCTATATATACTGATGCAGAAATTTACATGGATGCTAATATTTTGAAATATTTACTTTACAGATAAGAAATTCTTCCGGCATATGGAGATGAAAAGAATGGAACTGGATAATGGAGGGTCTCGCCTTACAAAACTAGATGAGAAATTGGCATGGATGCCTCAAAGGATGAGAAATCTATATATTAGAATTTGGGTTTTGTATTATATGTATATTTTTGTAATTAATATGAAATTTTAGACTTCATAGATTCATGTGTGCAATGTACAAAAATTCTACAAATGTATTAAATGTGATATTTATTGGTTATATATAAATGTATTGATTCTTAATACTATTTCTAATTTATGTGCAAGTTAGTTAGGTTATATAAACATGCATGTTTAGTAAATACTCCATATTACATTAGATAATAAATCTAACATGTGCTATATATTTTCGTGAAAGTGTTACATTTGCCCAAGTCAAAATCTGTTACATTTGTCATAGTGGCTTTGGTAACACTTTTGATTTATTTAGAAAAGTGTTACAATAGTTTTAAAAATTGTTACATACCGTTACATTAGAGAAAAAGTAACGCGAGCAAATGTAACGGCACAAAAATGTTACATTTAGTATAATGTAACAGTTTTTTGGACCAAGAGTAACGAAATTGAGTGTTACAAAAGGTCCTTAAATGTAGTAGTGTATTTCGAGCCCATTTGATGACACAGAATTGGATGAATTAATTGAAATTGATGAAGTTTTGATTGAAATTGTTGAATGAGTTGAATATGTTGAATTATGGAAATTAATTATATTTAAAATGGTTTTCGCTAATCAAATGAAGAAAAAGTTGCATGAAAATGGCTAAAATCGTCTTTTATAGTAACTTCAGGCCTTCAGCCTATTAAGGTAGAAACATAGCTCCAACATTACTTATTTTAATTATTACACAATTCAACGTGCAAAATAAAAAATTACGTGATTGGTGAAAAGTTAGTTGATAAAGCTGATAATTAGAAAATATGGGTCATCGAACGGGCTCTTAAAATCTAATAATGCCAAAACATGGCAGTAGTTTCTCCTATCTATGGAACACATATATAACATTTTTTTAAATAAAAATGTTTTTATTCCTATTGCGGATAATTTCTTTCACACATGTCCATAAGGTTATTCCCTTTTTTAAAGAAAAAGAAGTCTTCATAAATTAAATAAGCTCATCATTAGCCAAAAGGCTAGAGATACTGTCAGGAATGGACGTTAAACAAACTCTACAACCCTGACTCTCAATAGCCTCCATTGCAATCGCATGGGCCGTCCGATTTGCAATTCGTCTCCCGTGAGAAATTTTATAATCACCTCTATCTTTTATCAAGAATCTAATATCATCTAAGACTACAAAAAAATAAGAGAACCCCGGCTCCCCCAAAATTCCGGCCACCACCACCGTGGCGTATTTCTCCACCTCTACTTTTGACCACCCTCTTTCTCTAGCCCACTTAATTGCTTCACAAACAGCCACTGCTTCAGCTTCTCTCAGTTCCCAATCTGCCCACACTGCCTCCTTCCAAGCTGCAATAAAGCGGGCTGAGTCTTCCCTCGCGACCCACCCCCAAGCTCAAACTCCTTTAGATTGGTCTATTGCTGCATCAACGTTGATTTTTATCCAACCTGCATCTGTTCTTCTCCCAGGATTAGACCTCTGTCTGCCGCTGCTAGGAGCTCCTTGTACCTACTGCTGCGCTGTCATCCAGTTTTGGAGCATAGAAGCTCCTCTTGCAACAATGCCTCTACAAGAGAAATTCTCCTCTTTCCATACAAGGTTATTCCTTGCTTTCCAAATCCTCCAAAAAGTCATAATCAAAGTCACTATGCTCTCCTCCTTCTGCTGCTCAAAAACAGCCTGCACCCAAGTCCTTATATTTGCTCCTTTAAACTATTATAAGTAATGTTTTTCTTTAATTTTTTTCGCTAAGTAATTATGAAATTAAAAAACACATTTTTGATGATAAAAAATAAATTTCATTAAATATTCTCTTCTAAACATTCAATTAAATCATGTGTAAGCATCTTATGAGCAATATTATTAAATTCGTACCATTTGAGCGGATTCTCTTCTTCACTTGGTGCATATATCTATAGTGCATTATATTATCATCTCCACTTGATGTGGCTATTCAAAACACATTGTCTTCTCTTCTTCACTAGATGTGTCCATTCATAGTACATTGGATGCTCTTCACCGCTTTCTGTATTGAATTATAAAACATTGGATACTCCTCTCCACTTTGTGTGTACATTCTAACACATTGGATCATCTTCTCACTATATTGCGTCATAGAACTGTGTGTGGTACTATAAATACATGCTCTCACTTAACATAATAACATTGGACTCACATTACTTATCTTTACTTTTTTCATTTTCAAGTTTCTTACAACAAGGTCAAAAGTTAATCATGAGTTCATTTGGTGCATTCCGAAAATCCATTTATGAAGATGAAGAAGAAGATGATGTCTCCGACCGCATGCACATGGATATGATGGCTTCATTTGCTGGAACAAACTCCAATAGCTGTGAGTACATAGACCGTGAGTGAGAAGCAGTACATCATCTGGTATGATGATTACAAGAATTCAAACCCTACCTATAACAAACGTATCTTGTGGCGCCGTTCTCGCATGCAACCGTCTTTGTTTGATTGAATCATGAAAGATCCCATGGCCTTTGATCCTTATTTGCAAGTATGACATATGCTCTAAACAAGGTATCTATGTCTCCTCAACAAAAACTCACTAATGCAATATTTATGCTCATCAATGGTTGTTCGGATGATTCATTAGATCAGTTGTGTCATTTGAGTTAGAATCACCACACTTTTGTGCATGAAGAAATTTTGTAGGGAAATTATTAGGTTGTATGATTCTTGGTATCTATGAACACCTGACATCAGGGATATGCATTATTTTCTTGAAAAAGACTCAAACAGAGGCTTTCCAAGGATGGTTGAGTGCGATAGACTGCATGCATTGGGAGCGGAAAAATTGTCCTACTTGGGGGGAAGGCAGTACACCTGCATAACCGGCTATAGGGGCAAGGCACATAGGCATATTTTTAGGGAGCCTTCATTATATGGGACACCAAATTTTGAAAAAATAGCTATTAATATTATGGGTATATGCTACACATGAAAGCATTCTATCACACCAACCAAAGGGAAAAGAAAAAAATAGTTTACAACTATAAAAAAAATGTGCCTGGTGAATTTGTCTAGATCATTTATGAGAGCAAAATCTAAATTTATGGCCAAGTTTATTTCTTGCTATACTACACAAGAGAGCAAAATCAATATTATTTCCCACATATTTAGTTAATTTCTAAACATGCCACCAAGACACCATTACAGAAATCATAGACAAAACTCGACTTATAAAAAGTTACTTTTTCATAACATTTTCAGTTTTAATAAGAGAGTATTTTAAAATCAATTTAATATCAATTCGTTTGGGAAATTCATGTATTAATTTTAAAATTTGCTTCTTAAATGTAATCGTGGCACGGAGTATTAAATAGCTCATGTCTAAATTTGTATTAGCAACACAAATATGATTCAAAATTTTACTCCATAGTACAATATTTTTAAGAGTTTGTTTTTAAATATTACTGAAATGAAACTTATTACAAAAATATGACTAATAGTTATTACAATATAATTTCATAGTCACTTAAATGTAAAATTTAAAGAGAAAATTGTCAATTTGGCCCTCGTACTATGGGCGAACAATCAATTAAGCTCTCGTACTTTAGAAACACTCATTTGAGCCCGTCAACTCTTTGAAAACACTCAATTAAGTTTTTTAACCGGTCATCTCCTTATTAGCCCGTTTCTCACTGACCTGGTCGCTTAAGTGGAGGTCATCTACCCGTCTAATATTGCTAAGTCAATATTTTTTAAACACAACAGCCTTCTGCCCAACCCTTCCCAACTAAATAGAGTCTGTATGTTCCCCATTTGAACCCTTATCGTCATATGCCCTAACAGTATCTCGTTCTTCGCCATTTGCTCCGCTCATGAAAATCAATGGTATCGTTGTCTACATCAACGAGTACAAAAGAACAAAATAACACTACAAATTACAAGCCTGCAGTGTATTGTTGGTGTGGATTGAAAGCCCCCGCTATGAGTCGGAAAGGAGAGCGGGAGACAATTTTATGGTTGTCAAAAATGGGTGGTAATTGATTAAATTAAATTACATTTTGTGTTTGTTTGTAATTCTTAGTGTGTGCACTGAATGATTCCATGAATATATTATATATGTATAAATGAAGTTGAAGTACGAAATTGTAATTTTTTACTGTGTACAGGTTGATGGTTGTAGATACTTTTTATGAAGGGATGACCTGGGAAGAAAAGACATGCTCAGGCCTATACACAAGAACGATAAGATGGATGAAGTGAAGATCATGGTTGAAGGCCTTGTCCAACGCTTAAGCCATGTTCAAGATGATGTTTACTGTGTGAAGCTTAGTTGAACATGAGGTGAAGGACATAAAGAGGTTTAGGAAGTTGTATGTCGTCATAGTTGTGGCAGTAGCATTGTGTTTTGTAGCAAAAGTCTATGTACCATAGGAATGTTGCATTGTAATTGAAGTTGAATTATGTAATGCTTTTGAATTTGAACAAGTTGGCATGGAGTGTTGTTATTGAATCATTTTTTTCATTTTGTGTGATGTAATTTATGTTACACTATAACCTGTTTTTGAATTTGAACAATCTGCATGTAAACATCCTAATTGGTTGAATGATTTGAATAAGATTTATGCTCCATTACATAATGTGATGCAAATTTTGTGTGATGTACTTGATGCAAATACATTTCCATTTGTGAGGCAGGTTCAAAACATATAATAACCATGTCGTGATAATGTATGTCGAAATACAATAATGCAATAAAAGACCCCACAAAGGTCATGACAAAATACACCATGTTTGTACCACACATAAGCCCACTTAAAGACGCATCAATCCAGACATTATAGGAAAAAATCCGTACTAGTTCTCGACACATTTACTACTACAACATGTTCATAACTTCCACCAACCTAAACTACTATATTTACTTCACCATACCAGCATCTTCTTCTTCTTCAAACACTTCATCCATCTTCCAAAACCAATTCCCTTTGTATATTCCTCATCCAAGCAGTGTCTCTCCTCTCTGGCCAGGCTACAATTATGAAAATATTACAAATCAATATCAATCATTGCCACATATTAAGTTGTAAAACAGAAAAACCCAATCGTGGATTCAACTAAATGGTATCACCAGTAGCTTCATTGAAATAAACACCAAACCTTGTCTGGGTTCTACCTCTACCGCTCTCCCTTTGACCTTTGCCTCTTGGACGTCTTCCTCTTCCACTTGTTGCAGATCCACCTCTTGACGTGGTAGGAGTTGCCACCCTCTCTATCTCAGGTATGTTTGGATAAGATTTTTTGTTGTGGCCTTCTCCTTTGCACATAGAGCATGTCATGATTCGGCCTATTCTTGGAAGTTGTGACCCATATGGTGGAGGTGCTTCAATTCAGTTTCTTCCCTCACTCGCTTTTTCTTTGGCCTACCACTCATTTTCTTTGGAAAAGGAGGTAAAATCTCTTCATGTTGGGTTTTAGGCCATAATAACTCCCTATTTATTGGGTGCAATGTATAGGAGTACGTTTTCTGGTATAACTCCTTTGAATAAAAGCGATCCATATAGGATTATGGATCATCCCCTTGTCATACATGGCACATATGGCATGTGCACAAGGGATTCCACAGAGATCCCACCTTCTACAAGAACATGATCTATTCTGAAGACTTATTTTGTACTGAGCTCTTCCTTTCTTAATTTTGTAACCATCATCATCATTGATATCCACATTCCACCGTTGACTTGCTATAATATTAATGTTTGGCTTCTCATGATTCCTGGACCAAAGAGACATGCGTTTGGCGTTACCAAACGAGCTCGCAGTGTTTTTAGGTGTAACAATAGAACTTCGCTAGAGGTACCTCATTTTGTACCCCATTTTGTATCACACCCTATGTTTGTGGCTCACAAAAGTCCAAAACATTAAATGAATTGATCCATTTTAATGAAGTGCTTTTATGAACCACAAACATAGGAGGTGAGTAGAAAATGAGGTACAAAATGTGATAGCTTTAACATTTGTGGTAACAATATATGAACCGACTTTTTTTCGTACGTATGCGATTACGTGCTCAAAATCTTTAACAAACATACTCCCTCCGTACCCCAATTAAGTTTCTGATTTGACTTCACACATATTAAGAAAATAAATTTGACTTTACTGTGGAGTGCACTGTTTTACACTGTTTAAACACTGTTTGACATTGTTTGGACTCTATTTGACACTGCTTCGCACTGTTTGACACTGTTTTGATGTAAATTATTTGCCAAATAAAAAAAGTATTAAAGTGTAAACTTAATTTAGGGACTGTCCAAAAAGGAAAAGTAATGAATGTCAACACAACCCACAAAAGCCTATAATCACTCAATTCAAGGTACTGTGAACTGTCAGACATAGGCACACCCCCAATGGCCTCATTTCTGTTCAACCTTGCCTTGTTCCTGAGCTTCGCAGCCCTTTCATTCCGTACGCCAGTGGCTGCCGGCGACGACGACAGCCAGTTGACCGCCTCCGTCCCTCCACTTATTTACGTCTACAAAAACGGCACAATCATTCGCCCGCTAGACCAGAGGAAGCTTCCGGCGTCACCTCACGATCAAGCCACCGGCGTCTATTCCCGGGACATCACAATCCCCGGCAACATCCCGGCCAGGATATATCTCCCAAAGCTTCAAACCGCCTCCGAGAAGCGCCCGATACTGATCTGGTACCACGGCGGCGGGTTCTGTATGGGATCCGCTTTTGCCTCCGGCGACCACCAGTTCCTCAACATCTTAGCCTCCAAGGCCAAAATAGTCGCCATCTCCGTCGACTACCGGCTCGCCCCAGAGCACCTACTCCCCGCCGCGTACGACGATAGCTGGGCGGCCATCAAATGGGTCGCATCCCACGCTCCTTTCTCAACCCGACCCGAAAACCCAGATCCAGTGCTGATTCAGCACGGCGACTTCAGCCGGATCTTCCTCGGCGGCGACAGCTCCGGCGCCAACATAGTCCATAACATGATCGTCAAAACCGGAAAAGAACAACTACCCGGAAAAGACACGAAGATCTTCGGCGGAATCCTGACGCACCCGTTTTTCTGGGGATCCAAGGATGGCGACAAGGAGAGCTTCGGGTACAAGGACTGGAGCTTCGTCTACCCGGCAGCTCCGGGCGGAATCGACAACCCGTTGATAAACCTGTTTTCGGAGCCGCTATCCGGGTACCGAGCATCACGGATCTTCGTATCCATTGCGGAGCTGGATGGATTGAAAGTGAAGGGGATGGATTATGTGAAGGTGGTGAATGGGAGTGGGTGGAGAGGTGAATTGAAGGTGGTGGAGGTGTTGGGGGTGGGACATAGCTTTTATCTCAACCATATCCATTCCACTAAAGCTTATTTTCTCATAACCCAAATTGTCAAATTCATTTGTCACTGAGATGTGCTAAGTTATGGAGGATGATAAATTTGAGAGAATTTAGGCCATGGATCACATAGACAATAGTATTCCATAGTCGTTGTGCCGTAATGTTACCTGTTTTGTTTTGCTTCTATATTTGCTTTTGTGCCAATAATTTGCTCTTGTTTATTAGTGTTCAGTTGGTCTTTCATTTTGGTCATGTGGGGTGAAGTCACAAGAGAACAATGGTATTATTAGGATGTTTTTACTTGGGAATATTTTTGTCCAAGACTTAAATAGGTCAAACCAGATATTCATATTTATAAAATACACAGAAATCAGACATTTATTAGATCAGTTTAGATCAGATCAGATCAGACTAGCAAATTTGAGTTCAAGTAAAATTATCCTCAATGTTGCATTGTGTGCTACCAAAAACTTTGACTACTTCAAATTATCTTTATCTTTACGCTTTTATCTCTATCTTTATATATATAAAGATATATTACAGTTGGAAATTAAATGGGTTATCTTCCCTCCAACAAAATGTCATTATCAAAACATTAAATGAACTCTTAGAATCAATTAAAATAGTATAAGAAATAGATAATTACAAAAATGTTATATCAATGTTATTTTACATGTGTGATTAATCTCACATGAAATACTTAAGGATGACTAATTTTTTGGATATGGTTGGCAATCGATTATCAATGTTAGCTAATACATTCCACCAAAGCTTCTTTTCTCATAACCCAAATTGCCAACTTCATTTCTCACTGAGATGAAGTCACTCATCATACTCTGCCCCATACATGTTTCGATTCATCACATTTGCTTCTATCTTGCACTTCGTTACTTGTTTTCAGTTGTTCCTTTTGTCTCTTTTGGCTGTGTGGGGGTGAAGTTGCCAAAGTAGAATAGTGGGGGGTTATTAATCTTTCGTTTGGCAAAGAATAGCAGGCTTATTAGATTCTTTGGAGTGGTGGAGAGGTTAAAAGTAAAAAATGGATTCCGTCCATATGAAAAGTGGTGTTTAAACTTTTTTTTTCTTGGATTCCAGTATCGTCAATAAAATACATTCAGCAATTTTTTTTACATACCAATTTAGTAAAATATTTATTAAATTATTATAAATAATGTTTTCCTTTTTATTTTTTCCCTGAATAATTATGAAAAAAATACACATTTTGATATAAAAATAAATAAATTTCATTATTTTTTTTACGTTTTCAGGATAACAAAAACTGAACTTAGTTCAAGTAAATTTCTAATATTAAGCTATTTGTGAAGACTATGTGAATTAAAAATTTGAGTTTCGTGTTTTTTCGGGCTCAAAAGAACTTCAAAGGTTAAAACTTAAAAAAAATTCATTATATATATATATATAGTATTACATACTGATGTCATATGAAAGATCATAAAAATTTACAAATTTTGATACGGAGTATATTTTTTGAAAAATTTGGAGGACAAATAAAAATGTTATACGAAGTATAAGTTTAAAAAAATTTGGGATATAGTGATGCAAGCATGACACCAACATGATGTCATCTGCACCAAAAGAAAACATGTGACCGTCCCTTTTCTTTTTCCCGCTCTTCTAAACCACCCGCTACATTTAACTCACTTCATCCCCTTTCCCACTTTTAATACCCTTTTAAATTCCACTACGCACAATTAGGAGTCCAAAAGCTCCGCATTTAACATTTTGGACTCCTAATATCCCAGCCCTCCAAATGGTATTAAGAGGCCGTTTGGAGGACATAAAATAGGCTGATAAGCCTAAAACTAGGGAAAAAAGCCAAACACCCACTTCATGGGCTGTTTTGGCTGATAATTATTATCAGTACAAAAAACAACTCCAAAGCTACTTTTTCAGCTGAAATGGATTATTTCACTGTTTACTTGCAAAACGACGATCGTATCCTCCTTTTGTTGCTGCTGGAAAATGCTTGTAATGCATCCTTGATTGCTCCAAACACGAAGTCTACGACATAGCAGAACCTCTCCTTTCCGATTGAAGGTTTCTTGCCCGATTGCTCTCTCTTCTTCTTACAAGACCCCATGTCTTCTTACTCTTTCGTATATTATATTAGGAAGAACTATACAGACGCAAAACGATTGCCCACTCGTTTGAAAATGTAGCCAGATCTAATCTTCCTTTGAAAAAAAACTGATATCCTTTATGGTAATTTTACATTCAATTAGCCATTTCAGCCAAAATATTACCAAACACTTTCACTCCAGAAATTCAGCCAATTCAGCCAATTCAGCTGTTGCAGCCGTTACCAAACGGCCCCTAAAGTTACACCTCAAATATTGTAATAGTATCTAGGGGGAATTTGACTTTGCACCCCACTTTTTGGGTGATATTGGACTTCACACCCCATTTAAAAAAACTTTGACTTTGCACCCCAACACATACCATTTTGTGAAGAAAATTTCTAAATGAGGTGCAAAGTTAAAGGAATTTTATGTGGAATGGGGTGCAAAATCAATTTTTTTTAAAAATGGGGTGCAAAGTCAAATTTCATCAAAAAAGTGGGGTGCAAAGTCAAATCCCCCCTAGTATCTACTACGTTCGTTTATATGGGCTTGTGTTGGAATTTCTCTCTATTTTCATCAGTTTATGATCAAACGTCAATTTGTAGAGTTATTTTCCAAATTAAGGCTAAAATAATAAAATATTTAGGAAATTAGGTTGAAGTTAAAAGTATTTACAAAAATACTGCTAGAATGAAGATGAAATATTTCACCAAGTTAAAGACAAAAACGATTGAAACACAATGATTATTTCACTAACTTTATTAAAAATTGATATTATATGGATATGAGTTAGAGGCCGTTTGATATCCCTGTTTTTCGGCTTATCGGCCAACTTTTTTACCAAACCTATAATTTTTGAATTTTACGCTCTAGATTGTGTAATAAAAAGAAATAGTAAGGTTGAAGTTACTTTTCTGGCTGTATTGGTTGAAGTACAGTAGATGATCATTTTAGCCTTTTTTACATATAATTTTTTCTTTGTTTTATTATTAAGAAATATATTGAATATTTTTTTTTCTTAAATCAGCAGAAACAACTAATCCACTCATTTCAGCTAGAATTTCATAAATTTCACCAGAATCATCAGCTTATTCAACCGATTTTCGTATTACCAAACGGGCTCTTGGTCTTGTCCTAATAGAAATATGTTTAGCAATGCCACAATTGAATTTGGGACTCCTCGGTGCACACATCTCTTATAACCGATCTCATCAATCATCTATGGAGGCACCATGGAATGTAGTTTATGTGCAACATTAAAATTTATGTGTTTCCTTTATGCAGCCGCATTTCATGTTGATGGAGTATATTGTCATATACACAGGGGTATCAACATTTATGTTGAACGATCCCCAAAACTCACTAAGGCAACTCCGGTCGAGGTCGAACTTGCTGAGGCCGAACCTTGCCGAGGTTGATGTGTTTCAAATACTATGGTCGAGCTCCAGGCCAATTCCACCATTATGAGTTCAAGATCAACAAGGACAATCTTGCTTCCTATAATGAGCCGAGGTTTCCCTCCTCCAACATTATGACTTGTACCAAAGGTAGGTTACACCCACGCCGAGCTCAGGACCTCAGATAGGGATGGTGGACTTAGACATTTCAGCAGTGGGATCCGACATTATTCAGGACTACATTATCATAAGATAGCTATCCCAGGGTTGATATCACGTAATTCACTCACACATGCTGGCTACCAGACTTACACTTGTGGCTTCCAGCCATTACAGTACACAAGGACAAAAGTGTTGTCCCGGTTTCCAACAATCAATCTGAATATAGAATAGAATAGAGAAGAGATAAGGCACCAATTCAATATCAAAATGATTTTGAGCTTCAGTACATGATATGGATGGCTGAAGCTCCAGACTGTTTATAGCTCTGTAGGTTGAGTCCTTTTACAAATGGGCTTGCATAATGACAAATGGGTCTCTAACATTGAGTTGGCCCATCCTATTAATTAGACAAAATGAAACACAAATGCAACTAGTTAAAGCATGATTTAACACCACAAAATATCTCTAACAAACTATTATGGGCCTGCGAGCCCATGTTTTTGCCGGATGTGGCTCATGACTTACAGTCGAATATTTTCGCTATTCATTGGTTTAAATGTAATGTTATTATGTATGTTTACTTACTGAGTATGATATGAACTAAGTTCTTGGACGCCTTGTATGATTAAGTGAGGTTGACTTTTGAGTTGCGAGTGACGTCACTTGGTCATACGGTGGTTGTACATGCGCTTATATGCGGTCTAGGGCATGATAGTTAGTGTGATGGAGGTAGTAGTTGTTATTATTTAAAGCTATTATCTCAAAAGTATTTTACCATAATAATTTGTACGTTAGTATTACGTGGTTATTATGTACTCCGTAATATATTATGTCCTTGTTACGTATTTCATAAAGGTATGCTCAAGATTTATTAGAAAGCAAAAGAAAATGTGAACTAATCAAATATTTCATTTATGGATATGAAAAGATATTTTTTGTTGTCTGATAAAGATATTGAGAAGCTAATTTGATGTTCAGGTTAAATAAGATAAACATCAGTTGGTCAAGTCTACAGTGTGTATGTTTAATGAACCCTATAAGTAATTTTTTCCACTCCAACTCCAGGAACTCAAAATGCACTTCAAAATCTTGGTCACATCTTATCTCTAGAAACTAATAAGCATGAATGAGAGTTAGGGTATCATGGGTATAGATCTTTGGTGGTATTATAATCTTTGTTTACATGTACAACATGTTTAGATCTTTGCACCTTTCAACTTTGTGGCTTATAGCCGTTTGTTTCCTTTTTATTTCTGTCTAATAGCACCGTTCATCTCCGTCTTTAATTTACCTTCCGCTTCTAATTCACTCTTTATCATCCAACTGGTGTTGTACCAGGTAAAGCCCTACATCCCGGCTAATTCACCTCACCCACAAGTTCACACCATCCCTAATTTATGCCAGCCTATTTCTTTCTCCTAAATTTATCACCATACACCATGGCTACATACGATACTAGACCAACCATCCCTAATGAGGTTGTCCCCGATCGATTAACAATGGAAGAACAATTTCAGAAGCAAGTTAGGCCTTTTTTCAGTCTTCTCTGTTTCTCTTTTCCGATGCTAGTGAATTATCCTTATTGCCCCGTTTAATGTTTTTTTGCTCTGTTGCTTCGTTTTCCCTTATTTTCCTTTGTCGTTTGCATTTTCTATGAAATATGAGCGCCCCTTGCTCTTTTCTGGTCGTTTTCTTTGCAGTATTCAACCATTTTATTATCTCATAAAATGAATGTTTTTGTCAAGTATCAACCACCTCTGTATCAGTTTTTCCTTTCACTTAACAAGAATTGGCCAATTAGTTTATATAGGAAGGCGGTTCTCATACGTTTACATGAATCTCTATGTATTGGTATTAATTTTCTCTATATTGGTGTAAATATTTTCTCACCCTGTGATCATAAATTGTCAATAATTCTACTATTTTTTGCTTTCCAGTAGCACTAAATAAATACCTCTCAATTAAGATTAGAGAAATAGTCTCTTGGTTTGTGAGCCATAATCATAAACCTATATAGCATATACTTTTGGAGCTTTTGTTTTCTAAATAGTTCTATAGGGTTAGATAGCAGCCAAGCCCACATATGAAGTCGGTAGTCTTCCTGATACTGAGAGGCAATAAGCTCTTAAAATGGGTGGTTAAGTTTGTGAATTATGATAACAAATCTCTGCAACTCATCTAAATAATCCTAAATGCTGCTATACTATGGTTTTTTGTTTTCTTTGGTGTCATATAGAGTTAGTGATAGTGACTCCAAAACATATTTCACTCATTGGTTATTTGCTTGAAATGAGATTAGTTTCAGCCGTATTAATCTGTTTAGAGCTTGGGGGTTGCTTAGAAAAAGTAATAACAAGTTGTTCACTTTCCCCATGTGTACATACTGCTATTTTCCCACCATTCTTTACATCCATAAAAGAATTTGCTCCTTGATTTTCCTAGCTGCAATGTCCATGAGTTGCACTTAAAAGCAAATATCTGAAATGTGACTCTAATAGGCTAACAGTCTTCGCCTCATTTGTTTTAATATCTAAAATTCCAGGCCAGGAAAATAGGGATGAAATAATAGAATAATCTTGGAAGGAAAGAAATTGTTGGGGAAAATAAATTCTTGGTTCACACTCAATAAGTTTATGTTAATTTTTCTCACTTCCTAAGTTGTTTATCTGCTTTGAATGCTAAGAAACATTAAGAAATGTAGAAGAAAATTAAGGACTTAATCATATTACATTTCCTGAAGTATGACAAAACACGTGAGCATAGCTTTGAGGCATTAAAAACTGGACTGCTTTTTTCTTTGGGGGGGGGGGGGGGGGGGCAGGAAACTGGTTGCAAACTATAAGAAACTCAACTCCTTGAGCATTACAATATAAATCTCCACACTTATCACTTTGAACCATGTAATACCAGAGGCATTAGGGTGAACTATGTATTGCTCAAGTTCTACACCAAGAAATTTAGTAAAACTAAATAGCCTTGGTGTAAAAGGTTATAATGGGGTGCTGGTTAAACCTAGGAGGGAACATTAAGATAGTAGATATATCGGTACTTGTGTTTTTCAACATTCTTCAAAGCAACACGATCTCCTCAAACAAGAATAGCAAACCTAAACATGCGAAACATTTCTTTAGGCAGATGAGAATTTTATAGGCTGTAGTTAACATGACGCTGGGATACTTCCAGTATAATGAGAGTCGAGAGGAAATGTTGGGATACTTGCTGTATAATATGAGTTGGATATATTAGTTGTACAACAATGTTAGTGCCATGTACAAGTTCATATTAGATGTGAATACACCAACACGCGCGTTTTTCATATCCATAATGACCTTGCACTCATCGGCTCTTCTAAGATTCTGAAGATTAAAGATTAGAGATTTACCTTCCATAAAGATTTAAAAGGTTTGACATACAATTAAAAATACAAAAAGTGAGTTTTATTTACAAAGTTGTTTCTAAATCTCTTAAATTTACATTACTATTAACTCTGCATATGCTTTCCATAGAACCAACTACCCCAACAATCAGAAACACAAAAGCTCTAACCTAGACAAATTTACAAACCACTTGTGTGCTTCATAATAGTAGAATATCTCTCTTCCAAATAAAGTTTACAATCACTTGTAATACAAGAGAAACACAAGTTTACAATCACTTGTAACACTGTGTGGATGGTTGTAAATTGTAATTAGAGAAATGCTTATACTTTTACTCTTTTTACCTAATTCAAACTTATTTCAATTTTTATCTTTTGTGGAGTTTGATGTGTATTTCATAAATGGAGTATATGAGATTGGGCATTTACTCGATCGCGCATCGCGCGTGTAAGAACTAGTACAATCTTATAAACATGAATAGAGGTAAGGTCATAACAGGTAGCTTAAAAATGTTGGTGTAACTTGTTGCTTAATATGATAGTACTCTTGGATGTAAGAGTTGTACAACTTTGATAATATGTAGACACTTGGAAGGTTTTAGATTGCCTCCGTTAACTTTGTTGGTGTTTATCAAGGAGTAAGTACTATGCAATACTACGTATTTATTATTTACATTCTTGAAAAAGTTTTTAATATTATACAAAGTAGACGAGTGGTTTAATTAGTGAATGGTAACGGTAGATACCATTCACTTTTTAGTATCAATAATAATAGCAAGATTGGCAATAACTATCAAAATTCCCCTTCGTAAAACTGTTAATTGATATATAATGCAGCCCCATTTCTTTGGTTCTAAAGTATTCCAAAATAAATCATTGTTGCTGCTTATAGGCATATTTTGTATGCCCATAGCCACCCTAAATCACATTTTGTATAGGATAGAATAACAACTAAAATATGCAGGAAAATTGCTATGAAATACAGAACCAATCAGCAACAATAATTTGCCGTTTTTCCAAGAAAAATCCACCCAAATGCAAACAAAATTGCGTTAACTGCTAAATAATGAATGCAAATATTTTTTATGGAAAGAAGAGCAACTCTGCCACCGTAAATGTATTCTTGGGCTGCTGTTTTTGCTCTAAATGTATGCTTACGGCTGCTAAAGACAACCCAATTATTTCTATTTTTTTTGCCAATAGCCACCCTAATGTAAATGTCAGTCTAATACTATTCAGTCCAATTCATTGCTCTAAATACTAAAATAGCTTTTTAGTATGAATAGATAGCGAACCCTTGAGTTGTCTTCTTTTTAGGATCATTAATAATAGAAAGATTGACTACTTCCATCAAAATTTCATTTCGTAAAACTGGTTAGTTGGTATATAATGCAGCCCCATTTCTTTGGTTCTAAAGTATTCCAAAATAAATCATAGTTTTTGTCTGCAGGGTTTTTTTATGCCAACAGCCACCCTAATGCAAATGCACAAACTCTATTAATAACATGAATAGAATAACAACTAAAACATGCTAGAAAATTGCTACGAAATACAGAGACAATCTGCAGCAATAAATTGCTGTTTTTTTTTCAAGAAAAGTCCATGTGAAAGCAAAAAAAGCCTTAACTGCTATACATATATGGGCAGCAAAAATGAGACCTACAATACACCCCCCTCATGCCTTTGCATTCTAGATGAGTAGAAATAGTCTAAGAGTTGGTGTTCCCGACAGGAAAGTTAGCTTTTTTGGTACATATTGAAGGCAAAGAGGTTAGCCTTTACGTATTGCATCACATAAATGTATGAATTCTTATGTACTGAATATAAGAACAATGAAATAGATAATCAAAGTGATTCATTTTTCTTCTTCTGCTCAGGTTAATATGGTAAAGCTACCAATACTCCAAGAGTACGTATTGCAATCACTGCTAGCAAGGAATATAAATGAGTCGATACGTATTATGCTGCTTACTTAACTATTCTACAACATTCATTTTCAAATGTTCTAGAGAACGGTGTGCTTATGTCGTTTAACGCTTGATTTAAGTATCTAAATAATGTGTGTATATAGTAACTATAAAGATGTACCACTGAAGCGCACTTCTGAAAAAGAGATTTAAGAGTACTCATGTACATAAATGTAGAAAAATATTCATTGGAGAAATGAGAAGATAATTATCCTAACTAGGAGGAATAGTAAAATAAATTTGTCCCCTAATTATTCATTGAATGAATACTCCGACATTTAATTTCTCTGCATGTAGAAACAATTGAAAATCATCATATAATTGGTCTTTCGAATAGAATAAAAGTTACTAAATTTGAAACTGTATGCTCACTCTGTCTTTGAAATAATGTTCGAACATTTTTATACAAACGGTAAATAATAATAGGATTTTATTAATTTTGTTATTGCTTTTTGTTGAGATGAGTGGTTGAGGGTGATTTTTTGGCCTTTTGAGTGTTTGACACAAGAACTAGCATTTTAATAACGAGCTGTATGTAAGTATTAACTTTTAAAGTTGTTTTTCTTTCAAAAAGAACATTTCGAGAAAGTGTGCCATTTGCCTTGCCTTTTGGTTGATCCCAAAAAGGTGGAATCACCCGCCTTGGGAGCCCCAGACCCCGACAGGCTAGGATGGTGGGGAGGTTAGTCACGGTGACTCAGTCAGCAAAGTGGCAGTAGGCCCATACACCCGTGCGCACTAGAGGCCCTGCCTTATTTCAGGTTCTGTGACCTCCACCCGGTTGTTGCGGCTTGCGGAAATTCGAACCTTGATCCATTGATCCAAATCTTCCACCACTCAACCAACTGAGCTACCAGTGCGTGTTTGCCTTGCCTATTGGTATTACAATGTTTTTGTAGGGAACAAAGATCAAATGCACGAGTACAACAAGACTACACCAGATTGGCCTTTGACGCTAGCACAAGACATTACTTCTGCTACAAAACTATGTTGGAGTTTCCATTTGGTTCTATTTCAGCTTCATGAAGGATCAAATCAAAAAATTAGGAGCAAAACGAGAAATTTAAGACACTATTGATTGAAATGTTTTGATTGACCTTTTATAGCTTTTTGTTTTCAAATAAAGTAATTGAGAAATACAAAACGCAAATAATAACACAAATATTAGTCTCCAAAATTACCAGCAATTCAATTTCAAAGAAAATAATTATCTTAATATTTTGTTTAAGATGCATATAAATAAATAATATAGGTTTTTCAAAAATATTATGAAATAAAACTTATGAAAAAATGTGACTAAAGTTACAATAAATATATTTTCATGGTCATTATGTTATACAATTCGAACATATTTGTAGTCACTAAAAGTTACTAAGTCATTTTTTCACCCACCATGATTTTAATCATATATTGGGAATTATTTATAAATTATATTCGTATATTATATTTATTTTATATTAAAGCTAATTGTTTCAGGTTTTTATCGACCCGAGCCGGGTTTAGGGCCCATTTATGATACCGAATTTTTGAGTTCAGTCCGGTTGTTTCTATTCGGGCTAGGCCAAGGGCACTTTCCGGGTTTCGGTTCGGTTTTTCCCATCATAAACACTATCATACTCCCATGTTACTTCACATGTACGAAGTATTAAAGTAACATAAAACAGGGAAGGAAGGGGTTGATGCGTGAGTTCACATGGCAAGCCATTTAGGGCTTGAAGTTTGGTGCCGACTAATTGTTCGGCGAGTTTCTTTTCACCGGTGTTTCACCGATCGCTTTTATATTGGTAGCGCGATAATGGATCCGTTTCTTTTGGGGATCTATTTAACTCATTACTCTGTAGTCCCCAAGTCAAGGTAGATTCCTATGGGGCACCCCCCACAGTTCACTACGGCAGTGCAGAGCCCCACTACTGAGCTGTGGATGGACATGAGGGGCTGCACCACTTTGTGGTGCCAACATGTTGGGTGGTTAAGCCCTGAATCAAAGGGTGGTGCTGATATCCTATAAGACCAACAATCACCCCAGCACCAGCCGAGAGATTCACCTGTGACCTTGCTCTGATACCACTTGTTGGATCGATTCACCCCTGTCAACAAATTTCCCAGTGGGTCACCCATCCTTGGGCTTTCTTACCCCGGGCTCGCTTAACTCCAGAGTTCTGTGGTTAAATAGCAGTCATATCTTTCTTAAAACCAATTGGTGATAAGGAAGTGGACACCCTCTATTTAACCCATTACTCTGTAGTCCCCAAGTCAAGGTAGATTCCTGTGGGGCACCCCCCACAGTTCACTACGGCAGTGCAGAGCCCCACTACTGAGCGGTGGATGGACATGAGGGGATGCACCACTTTGTGGTGCCAACAGCTTGGGTGGTTAAGCCCTGAATCAAAGGGTGGTGCTGATCTCCCATAAGACCAATAGTACTGATGATCCGACCATGAGTTGAACGAGGTGTTAGGGTCGAGAAATTTATCCTATTAGTTATTGTTATTTTGTTGTTTGATTTCTTGTTAAAGTCTTTGTTGCTGATTTATCGGGATGATTGAAAATTTAGTTTATTTTTATGTTGTTAGAAGTATACAGATCAATAGGACCAGTGATAGCTGCCGTGTCAATTCAAGCCCGCTTCGTGTTTAGCGATTCACGTTGCTCTTTTTGGGATAACTGTTTCTATATCGAATCATAGGGATTACATTCGTGGTTGGTGAATGTTAGTGTCAGGTGTGATTTTTTTTTATTGATGAACGATCCTAAAATTAATGATATAAATATAGGTGATTTCATTTAAAAAAAAAGTAAAACATGAAAACTTTGGGCAACAACTCCATTGACTGGTTTTGTTTTTATGATGACATACAAATTTCCAATTACTATATCCTTTATTAGGCATGGATTTTACTCCCTCGTCCTATACAAACGTTTCGATTTTGACTTTCCATATAAAGGTTCACATTTTCATTTTAGAAAATAAGTAACTCTTTTAAATGACAATTTAATTAACAGATATTAAATATAATAATTTTATAATATCATAGTTATTACCATTAACCGCATTATATTATATGCCTATTACAATTAGTTCTCAAAATATACTCGACTTACTTTATTTGATTATTGTCTAAATAATGGAGATTTGCAACTCCAGTCTCGTAACTTTAGGTGGTTCTATTTATTAGTCATTTAACTTTAGTCACTTGCAAGTTTGGTCCCGTAACTAGTATGTAATAAATCAAGCTCTTTGCGATTTATTAAGGACTTACCTCATAAAATAACATTTCACGGCAATAATATATTTGAAAAGATATCGCAGACGTTGGATTTTCTGTCAGAAAGTGTACTTTCTGGTGGTAAAGTCATTCAATTATCAAGATTTATTTGTTATGAGACCAAATTTGCAAGCAAGTGAAATTATTATAGCTAGGACTAATATCGATAACAATCGAAAGTTACACGACTACATTAATAATTGCAAATCTCTCATGCATTAAAGTAAATAAAGTAAATTAATACAGGGAAACTTTGGGAAACAACTCCATTGACCCGGATTTTTTTATTGATGAAAACTAATTTCGAGTTATATCCTCTATCTGGCGGCAATTTTCTCTCCAAAACATGTACTCCCTCCGTCCCTAAAAGAACTTACATTTCGCTTTTCGAGAGTCAACTTAAATCACTCTTAAACTCTTACTTTATATATCAAAATTATATGAAAATTTAATTATTTTTGCAGGCTTTGTAGCGGTTTTAATGTAGTTTTTGAATATGTAATTTTTTTTACTAAAAGTAATCCGAGTTTTCACAGGGATCATTTAACTTTATCGTTGGTCAAACTTCGTAACCCGCAATTGGAAGAACATTTAGGGACGGAGGGAGTAACAAGTTTACTACGTAGTACTTTATATAAAGATAAAGATAAAAAAATGTATGGAATTTTTGTAGGTTAATTGTTGAAAATATATTTGGTAAGAGACCATAAAAACATCAAGTATTGTCAGGGGCGTAGCTAAGATTGAAAGTTGGGCTGGGCCGGTACAAAGAATTTTACAGATAGTATTTTTCACATAAATTTTTACACTAAAAATACAAAGAATTTTCAAATTTGATGTGGGTCGTGGCCCAGTTGGCCACCCCTCTACCTCCGCCCCTGAGTATGGTAATAATATTCATATTTTCATATACTCTTCAACTTATCTTTATCCTTATCTTTATATTCAGACTTCATAGAATGCTAAAGAATACGAAGTAATTGTATTATTATGCGCCTTAAATTTGTATTGGCTGAGACCCAATTACTTATTTATAAATAAGAAATTGCTCTAAATAAGAGTAAAAATCTTTTGAAATTTCAAAATAAAAGAACTAGATTTATATATCTTAAATAGGAGTAGTTACTCCCATTTTGCAAAATGGGAGTAACTACTCCCGCTAAGATTGTCCCATTTTACCATTTCGGCTCGTCCCATTAAGATTTTCTCATACCTTATTTGGTAAAGTTTGTGTGGCTCTAAATCATTCTTACTTTATTCTTACTTTATCAATTCAATATCAACCACATAAACCACTTTTTTATAAATTTGCGTGTCACTCCCTCTTGTCCCATTGTTAGTGGGACGGAGGGAGTATCACTTATAACAATAATTAACGTACTTCTAGTTACAGAAAATAATACTCCTATTTTAGAATTTCAAAACGTTTTTTATTTACTCATATTACGGGTATTTCGTAAGTATTATTTTTCTAAAATGAAATTTATGAGGTACATGATAGATGGAAGATCTTAGAGCTTCTCCAATGATTACTTCTAGAGATTTGCTTGCAATTTTGAAGGTATTAATCTACCATTCAAATATATCTTTGTTTCTAACACGGGCAAGCAAATTAGTCAAAACAAGCTACTTTCTAGAAAGGAGAAAATGATAATTACCAAATATATTTAATTTATTTTTAATTGATATACTAAATTAATAAAAAATGCAATTGTATAGTAATGCCATAAACGGTAAAGTTCCAAAACCCTGAAAAATGCAACGGTAAAGAAGTGCACTACAACTATAAACATTAAATATATTTATTTTATTTAATGATTTTGCTTTATTAATTTTAAGAAATATTTATTTGTTTATTTAATTTTCTCATGAGATATTTAAAGTTGATATTTCTTAGTATGTATGTGTTATATTAAAATTTCCTATTTTGTTTTTTACAAAACAAAATACGTACTTATTTTTGTACTAATTTTAAAAATATTTATGTTTTTTCATATAATCATCGTTATAATAATAGCACTGATAATTTATGAGTTTAAAAATATCATCTACATATTTCCTAATTTAAAAATATGTCATTATAAGCATCATTTTTATTGTATTAATAAATCAATTCATTCAAAATATATATTTTCAAAATTGGTTGATTTGTGAGACCTATTCAACAATCAAGAGGCAAGCGCAGCATTGTATAGCTAACTATTATTGTACTATCACATTGCCAGAAAATGAATTAACCAGAAAAAATTGATGTGAAAAAAAAACTGCAATGTGTTTAGGGGATCACTATTAAAGCAGTACTACATATTTCATAAAAAAAACAACACTCCGGTATTTTCTATATAAAATAAGTAACTTATTATTTTGATATTGAGTAAATAAACTCCATATTTTGGGGTATAACTACTTTACTTTACATCGTGTATAAAATATAGCTAGTCATCATAATGCCACTAAATAAAAGAAGTTTTTAAGTTCATGATACTAATTATTATTATTATATTCACCATACGAAAAAATCCATGACATATAAATATTTATTTTTTATTCTATTTTTTTTATGTTCGTGTCTCTTACATTTATAGATTTGTGTTTCTAACATAAATTTATATCATTTAATTTATTCTATTTTGTACAAAAATTGTGCACGTACACATTGCTCATTAGGCAAATTTCAATATGCGTACATTAAATTTGGTTTTATTCAACAGGTCGTCTAATTAGTGTGTATTTAATAAAAATGGATTCGAATAAGAGTAAAAACGTTTTGAAATTCACATTGAATATATTTAACAAAAAAGCTATACAACATAAGAAATAAAATTCTTCATTATTATTATTCATTTGTACTCCCTCCATCCCGAAATTATCTTCATTCTTTCCTTTTCGGTCCGTCCCAAATTTATCTCATCTTTCCCTTTTTGGCAAAGAATTTGTGGTTCACAACCATTCTTACACATTTCTCTCTCTTCTGCACAACTCTCCACCACACATTTCCCACTTTCTTAATATACGTGCCCGGTCAAAACCGAAAATAAATATGGGACGGAGGGAGTACTAAAGTTTTCTAGTCATGATGTCAAGTTAAATATAATTTGGTTTAGTTTAATTTGAATTAGTCTATTTCAGTCTAATTTATTATTCTCTAGTTTGAACTCCTTATAATTTGAAGTGGTTGAAACTGAAATAGAGTCAAATGTGAACATTTTCTTCGAATATTGTTAAACAAATGTGACAATTTTGAATGAAGTTATTGTGGACAAATACCACGAAATTAATGGACATGATTTAAATAATTTAACAAAAATAGACAAACGGTATGTATTGCACCTTATTCTTATTAAGCAATAAGAATAAGGTAAAGTAATTAAAATATCTCAAACTTTAAAAGGAGTGTGAATTAAGCACCCCAAACTTGCATATATAATTTAAATACCCCAACTTTTATGTAAAAAGTTCTTTTAGCACCAGTCATGTATTATTTCTTTCAAAATTGTTAATTTTTTGTGTAAGTTTCACAATTTAAAATATTTTAGCATTCTAAAAAATACAATTAACATTCTCAACTTTCATTTCAAAATAAATAATAATGCCCCCACTAGAGTGAACAATTGCAACATTTTTAATTAGTTATTTTAAATTATGCAATTAACACCATAAATAACATTTTTGAAAGGAATAATATAGGATCGGACCATATTGCCTAAATAAATTTTACATAAAATTTGGGGTATTTAAATTACATATGAAAGTTTGGAGTGTTTATCTCACGCTTCTTTAGAGTTTAGGTATTTTGATTATTTTTCTCATAAAAATATGACGAACACAACAACTTCTCAGTGACAGTTAGTAACTACAAATTAGAAAAGTCACGTTCATAAATTAATAATCATAAAACTTACACTTACTCTGTCTCATGAAACTTTGCTAACATTCGTTATTTTTGTTATCTCAAAAACTTATAATCCCTTTGTCTCAGAAAAAATTATACGAAATATGAGAAAAAACTAAAATGGTTGATAAGTTTGATAAACCGTAAACATATATGGAGCACCAAAAGGTTCCTAGATTTCCCGTGCAACGCACGGGTTTATCGTCTAGTTTGAAGTGGTTGAAACTGAAATAGAGTCAAATGTGAACATTTTCTTCGAATATTGTTAAACAAATGTGACAATTTTGAATGAAGTTATTGTGGACAAATACCACGAAATTAATGGACATGATTTAAATAATTTAACAAAAATAGACAAACGGTATGTATTGCACCATAATGACAATCATCATATACGTAGTATACGTATATATACGCGACTTTTCCTTATTTCCTTTTCGAGAATGCTAATTGCTAACTAGCCGGAGCATTTAATTTTTCCTACGTTATTCAAGTGATCAAATTGGTAATATGTTTTCATTTTCAAAAAATGCCTACCACTTTCATGATTTCGATCCCCTATATATATAAAATGAGTAAAAAACTTCAAATTGAATGACACAAACTCGTAAAGAAACAATAATAATCTAGGAAGGGGAAAATGAAGAAAGAAACTGTGGTGCTTATTGTTGGGGCAGGACCAGCAGGACTTGCAACTTCTGCATGTTTAAATGTTCAAAACATACCCAACATAGTGTTAGAGAGGGAAGCCAAATGTGCTTCTATATGGAGAGAAAAGAGTTATGACAGGTTGAAACTTCACTTGGCCAAAGAGTTTTGCCAGTTACCCCACATGCCATTCAGCCCTAATGCACCCACATTTCTATCCAAGGAAGAGTTTGCCAAGTATTTGGACACTTACACCTCATATTTCAGCATCAAACCCCTCTACCAAAGGGTAGTTGTGTCGGCCTCGTGTAACGAGGAAAATCCCGACGAAAGATGGTGGCTCGTTAGAGCAAAGAATACTACTGACGAAGAAGGAGGAGGAGAAGAAGAGACTTACATGGCTAAGTTTCTTGTGGTTGCAACAGGTGAGAATGGTGAAGGGTTTATACCACCTGGGATTAATGGGCTGCATGGTTTTAGTGGGGAGATAATGCATTCTAGCCAGTATAAAAATGGCAAAAAGTTTCAAGACAAATCGGTTCTGGTCGTTGGTTCTGGAAATTCTGGAATGGAAATTGCTTATGATTTATCTGATCATGGCGCTCGAACCTCCATTGTTGTTCGTAATCCGGTAATTAAGTCACTTTACTTCTATTTTAAAGTTTTGCCAGTTTCAAATTTTAAAGTCAACGGTATTAAACCTGACCAAAATTATATTTTTTACGATATATAGCCATACTATATATGCTATATGTAGCAAAAAAATTATACCCAGTGTAAATTGCATATATGTACCTCTCGTTAAATATTGACCTTTGCTATACTATAATAGTGATTGTATTTCTATAGTTAGTTGTGTTTAATGTTTTTCGGTCACTAATATGAAAGATAGATGAATCATCAATCCGGCACCTGAAGATGAAATGTGTCTGTGTAGGGCTCGTAAATTTAAAATATTATTTAATTATTTAGTTTTATTAAAAGAATAAACTTTTGTGAAGAAAAATTCATTAAAAATTAGCAATACATTAATAAAAAATTAAATAATTCAAAATCTATGGAAGGTTTGTCCTAGATGGATAGTTTTCAATATTTTGGACCCTACATTGGCATTGTCACATTTTATCTTTGAGATCCCGAATTGACAATGTATTTGTTACGTTATTCAGGTCTTAAATGGATAAAATTCCTTATTTTATTTATTTATCTATTTATTTATTTATTTATTTATTTATTTATTTATTTATTTATTTATTTATTTATTTATTTATTTATTTATTTATTTATTTATTTATTTATTTATTTATTTATTTATTTATTTATTTATTTATTTATTTATTTATTTATTTATTTATTTATTTATTTATTTATTTATTTATTTATTTTTTACACAGAACATAATACTTACCCAACGTTTTGTACTTGTGATGACACGTTATAATTCAGGTGCATGTTCTTACCAAAGAAATGGTACAATTAGGCATGACTTTGCTGAAATTCCTCCCTCTGGATATCGTCGATAAATTAGTGGTTGCTTTAAGCATGTGGAAGTTCGGAGACCTTTCTCCATTCGGACTGCAGAGGCCCAACAAAGGCCCATTTTATACCAAGCGGGCCACACGGAAATCACCAGTTATTGACGTTGGAACATCGAGGAAAATCAAAACCGGAGAAATCAAGGTGATTTTCTTTTCTCTTGCCCTCTTAAATAGGTTTTATCTAACTTTTTTTTATACCCCAGGAGGGCGTCGGGGGAGGGGGTTTGAGGGGCTAGGCTGGACTGCTTCTTCTAGGTTTTATCTAACTTGTTTAGAATGTTTTTAAATGAATCGAAATTTTATGGTGTAGTCTGAACTGATCGAGTAAATATTTTTGTAATTTACAACTATCAAAATCCCGTCCGGTCTGACATGGTGTGTTGAAATCCGATTTGATCTACGGAGTATTAGTACTACAAATATGAGCATATATAATCTAGACATATAGAATTTCAGTTCAATTTATTAAACTTAATTATTTGTGATAAATTTTAGGTTTTTCCAGCACTAAAAAAAGTGGCTGAAAATCGTGTTGAATTTGAGAATGGGAAGGCAGAGAAGTTCGAGGCCATCGTATTTGCTACTGGGTATCGAAGCACCGTGAGGAAATGGTTGATGGTATGCATCTTATTTAATAACTTTCCCCACTCCTTTGCCAAAAAAAAAAAAAAACTTTCCCCACTCCATGTGAAATATAACAAAATTCTTATTTCTTCACTTCCAATTCACTTTATGATCTCAAATTGAATAGCATTTTGTGACGATTTTTACAAATTTTAGGGATTTTTAACTAAATGGTTTATTTTTTTAATATGTAGATCTAAATTGATGAAAAAGTTCAAGTCAAATTTCCCGAAGAATGATTAAAAATAAGGTTTTTTTTCCTGAAATATAAGCGACTTTCTTCCCAAAATAGAATAAATTAAATTATTATTATTATTATTATGAAATCATAATATTATAATGTAATATTATTATTACATTATCATGCATTAGTGTGACACTTATTATATTGTCGTAATGTGGCAATACTATTTGATGATAATTATTCTTATTTCAAGATAAAAACATATCACCCTCATTTGGGGAAATCATATTGCTTTACTCTTTGTTAGGACAATTCCTTAAAGTTCAACACGATTAGTTCTGTGAACTCCATATCAAGAATGATATTTTTCTCCAAAACGAAGAAAGAATTTAGTGCCGAATGATTTCATTCACTTCATAAGCTCTCAGAATCACAAATTTTAGAAAATGACTATAAAAAGTCAGTTTTTTCCTATCTTTCAATAAATATCTAAGAACAAAGATATGTTATATTCGTCTGTATTTTACTTCATTTTACCTCTTTTTTGTTATTTCCTAAATTACCCATTAAAAATCATTAAAAGATTATTAATTTGTCTCTTTTAAAAACAAACAGGGAGATGATGATGGGCTTTTCAACGAGGATGGAATGCCAAGAGAGAAACCACCAAACCACTGGAAGGGGAAGAATGGAATTTATAGTGCGGGATTTGCTGGCGCAGGATTGGCTGGAATCTCTAATGATGCCCTAAACATTGCGGAGGACATTCAACGGCTCTTAATCACCCAATTTAAAATGGGCAATACTAAATAATCATTGGCGGCAAATGGGCTCACTCTCATATATATGCATTATTAGGGGTGTCCGTCTGGTTTGATTTTGTTGGTTTCGATTTTATTGGTTCGGTTTTAGTCGGTCGGTTTTGATCGGTTTTGGTTTTTAGTCATTCGGTTTTGATCGGTTTTGGTTTTCAGTCATTCGGTTTTGATCGGTTTGGTTTTTAGTCAGTCGATTTTAGCGATGTTTAAAATAGATGAAACCAAGAATAGGACCGCGAAAATTGACTCAATTTTGGTCAATTCGTATCATTTTCTATCGATTTTAGCCATTTTTGTTGGTTTATTTTCGTTTGACCGGAGTTTTAAGCCAAAAGTATGAACTGTAAACCGAATAACCGATGAATTAGTCACTTTCACTCGATTTCAATTTTATCGATTTGGTTTTGGTCGGTTTTGGCCGATTTCGATTTTGGTCGGTCGATTTCGGTCAGTTTGGCGTTGGTTTCGTTTTTTCGTTTTTTTGTTCACCCCTAATATGCATCATGATGGAAAGTCACCCTACCAGCAGTTTTTTTTTATTATACAACTCCCAGCGTAAGTGGATGGCTACCCTCCTCCTGCTCACATGTTTTGGTGGAGTATTTCATACCAATAGTACTATATCTAGCCATCAAAAGAGTGCATTTTTTGAATAAGGCAAATTTTGTAGTGCCTTTAAGGTACCATATCTTATCTATATGGACCAAATGAGATAATATAGTTGAATTATTTAAACATTAGTAACTGATCAATTATTTAAATGAAATATCTATTACATTTCATTTTGTGTGAATTTGAAAATGTATGGCAGCATCGATTCTCTTATAATGCATAGATTGATAAATCTCTTTGTTTTTAATCCAAATGTATCATAGTGTGTACATAGACAAAGGAAATGACATAGTTACTATAATACAGAGTATAAGCTTTAGTGCTAATAGTGTGTCCAAAATTTAGCTCAAACAACATTTCTATAGATATTCTAGGGCCTTGTTTATTATTTCCTTTTTATAGACATGAACTTTGCCAACCATTGAAACGACAAAACATGGAAGTTCACTAACTTCAATAAACCTGATGAATATACTTAACACCAAATTTAGTGATATTGGGTGCACCTAAGTGAGCCCCAGTGCAAATATAAAGTAGTCACTTGGACAGCTGATAGGTTAGGTTAATTCAAGCGAATGCAGTACTTGTTTGTTTGGATGAAAATCCTGATTTGGAGTTTCTCCAGTCTCCACAACTGGATTGTTGGAGGTGTTAATTGTTAGTACCATTGACTGAACAAGTCTTACTTGTTTGGTATTGGTTTATGCTAAGACTTCACCCTAAAATCACAAATTTAAAACATTTTGCCAAACAGGCTGAAGATGAACAGAAAAATAACAACACAACCACAGGCAGTTTAATTTGTGCATGCTTTCAGGCTTTGGCTTTAAGCCGGGGTAAGCTGACTAAAACTGATACAAAACAAATGAAAGTAACTGAATCGCACCGACTGAAACCCATTGAAGTTCGTTTGTTTGTTTTTCAGTTTTGCAATTTTCAAAACTGAACCTTTGTAAACCAAAACGATCAAACCAAAACGAACAAACCAAAACCTACTTAGATGTTGGTACATGAGAGCAATGTGCCCTTTTGTTCAGAAAGGGTGGCTTTTATGCCTTTTATGTATACACTGAACAATTTACAGAACCAATCCCAATTTGCACACAAACAAGTACCGATATAACCACTTTCCAAGAGAAGATTATCATGATTCATGGCTCTAAAAAATGGTCCAAATTTTGTTCACCTTTTTTTGGGATAGCCTCAGTAGATTAGCTGATACTGAAAAGTGTGATGAAATAAGAGTGAAGGTTCAACTGCTGGTAAACAACACCAGAAGTGTCATAATTGCAAGTGTGTGGGAGATCATAAGACCAACCTTCTTTAAAACAAGTGTGGCTGAACTGGTATCATCACTTTCATCAGCTGCAAAGTTTCCCTCTGGTGTCTCAGTTGTCAAGACAACAACTATCCAGTCTTTTTCTGAACCAATCCCCATACCCGTAAATCTAGTATCATTCAGGTTTGCCGAATAACTTGACAAAGTGTAGTTTAAGAGAACAAGACTGGCGTCAAGATTATGAACACATGCAGGTAATATGGCTCCATCTCTTGTTGTGGAAACATTCAATTTGCACTTTGTAAGACGATCAGGATAGTTCTGAAAATCAGGCTCTGTGCCAGGAATAGTGTTGGGACCTGTGGTATTAGTACATGGTTGATCTTTAAATTCATTTGCCATTTCCTCAGCAAGGCATTTTGCTGTCTCACTCTCCGTTAAATGCGTCAAGTTTAGCGTTGCCCTGTAACTGTTAATCCCTTGAAAGAGGTTTTTTTCCTCCTCATCATCTGTGTGATTTAAAGAAGAAACAACACCAAACTTATTATTGTATATGTAGTATTTGAATTTCATTACCTGTACATTCACTCTTTACTCGCTCCAGTTAGTTTTTCCAATAAATAAGGGTAAAGTTCTAGGAGAAGCGAAGATTATCAGAAAAACTGGAAAAGAATAGAAGGGGACTGATGAAAAGGTAGGAGTATTTTGAGAAGAAGTCATATGCAGTCAAATTTTAGAATTTTATTCATGCTTTCGTCTTATTTTGTCAATTTCTTATTTTCTTTTTATTTCTACTTGTTTTTTCCCTTTTTTCTTCTTGTTGTCTTAATTTCATCATCAGTATATTTCTTTCATTTTCCGCATAGTCATATTTTTTTAAGAAAGTCCACCCATTAATTCAATGGACTAGAGGGTAAACTCTTTCTGATAAAAAAATGAAATATGAAGAGAAAATTCAGGGAAAAGTAAGAAAGTAAAATTGAGAAAATAGAATTAATTGAATAGTACGGAGTAATCCATAACAGGGAAACAGAGTAAAAACAGGGAGTAAGAAGAATGGAAAAAGACCATTGAGCAAAATTCTACAAAAAAGATTTTCCTGATAGGGCAGAGAGGAAACATGAGAAAATATATAAAACAACTAGAGCATGAAAAAAGGGAAAAAGTGCCGAGAAGATAAAAAACAAAAGGATAAAACTTCTAGAGAGAAAAAGGAAAAATGATATACAAGATTGTTTTGAAAACATCGGTGATATGTGAGATTATTTATTCAATGTTTTGAAGGAAAAACAAAAACCTGGAAATAATATGTCATCAACGGGTCAAAGGCTGGTGAAAAAAGTCAAAAGGATGAGGTGCTAAGGTGAGATTTTTCTGAGATTATATTTAGGTGAGATTATTATGAGAAGACTGGTGAAAAAAGAGATTATTATTATCAATTTTAGGCAAAATCTAGTGTAAAAAGATCCACTAGTCCCTAATGCGTGAAAGGTGGGACAAATGGGATAGTAAAACATGTTATTTTGAGTCCAAACCTAATTTATTTTCGTGTAACTTGACATCACAAGAGCTCTGAGAAGATTGAACAACATTTACTAAGAGATATTTTTCCAGAATTTTAAGTGTTTGATACACATGGAAAATGATATCAATGGAGAATGAATATGACTTTTAGATGTTACCCACCACCACCCACCCCACCCCTTCCATCTCCATCACCAACTCTACCCCAAGACAGCTGCCACCGGCCCACCACACTCCATTTGTAATTCTGGTGAATTCAAATTGAAGATTGAAAACAAGTTTTTAGCAGACCAAGCCCAGTCAGAAATTGGCAATGCAAATACAGATGGTTACTTACAGGCAATCACTTATTTGGGAATTGGGGTGCTTATCACAGAATATCACCTATTCAGATGCATCTAGATCTCCGAACCCCAATACAGATTTGTCAAGTACCAAACAGCCCTAACTTAAATTTAAACCCCCAACGCTTCAAACATAAAGTTTACTTCAAACGAGCTCACTAGAGCAGCTTGGAATAACAACATTTTTGTTAAGCACAATGAACGAGAAAGAAAGCAGGAGAAAGAAGAAAAAATCACAAACCATCGCTTCTGACTTTGATGAAGATGATGGGTTGGAGTAGAAGACAGATGAAAAGGACTTGACGAAGAGACGTCGCCATTGCTGCTATCCTTGATGGTTGAAAGCTGATGGAGAACAGAGAAGAGATGGGGGTCCTAAACAAGTCCAGTGATCTTAGCTTTCAATCCAAGTCTTCCTCCCACTCCTTAAAAGAGACGATTGGAACTCACTCTAATAAGGAAAATGCTCAGTGTACATCAGTTGTACACAAGTTGTACACAAAACCACCCTAGTTGCCTGTGTACACAGGCAATTCGTTAAAAAGGGGGCAGGAGTTGATGCCAAATTGCCTGTGTACACAGACAATGTACACATTTTGTGTACATCTTGTGTACACCAAGAATGGTCCCTCTAATAAATGGTAGGCAAGGGGAATTCTCAATTTATGTCTAGGTCCTTCAAATATTTTACAACTATTACCAAAGTACATTTGCCTTTTACCGCGAAAATATTTCACAACGGTTAGTCGGTAGGTAAATGAAACTTCAGTCTTATTTCATTTCTGTTTTCAAAAGTTTGGGGTTTGTTTACTAACAGGGATATTTTCCATACTTTTAGAAAACTGGAAAAATGAAAACACAAAACTTGTTTACCAAAGAAAATTACTGAAAAACTGGAGAAAGGAAAACAAAAAACTGTGTTTACCAAATCTTTTTCCAAAACAAAAATAATGAGGCATGTCTCTCTTTTCCTTAATGAATTGGAGAAGTGACTTTTATTAGTTTTCCAAATTTGGAAAACGTGGATGCTGCAGTGCCGCTACAATAAATTTGCATACTTAACGTCTAGTAGTGCATCCGATCAATGACCCGGCATTAAGGTTCGGTCATTGACCCGGCGGTCCCTGTCCGGTCTGGTCGACGGTCGAGCAATCCCGGTCTGGTCCGGTCGACGACCCGGCAATCTCTGTCCGATCCTCTCCACAACTAGGCAATTCGGTCCATGACCCGATTGTCTGGTCGGTCAACGAACCGACGGTCCCTGTCTGATCCGATCCACGACCAAGCGGTACCTGTTCAGTTTGTCAACGGGAGGACAGTCCCGGTCTGATCTAGTATGGTCAATGACTCGGCGGTCTCTGCCTGGTTCGGTCACGTACCCGACGGCCTGATCCGGTCATTGACCCGACAGTCCATGTCATGTTCAGTCGACAGTCATGCAATCCCGATCTGGTCCGGTCGACGGTCCCGGTCCGGTTTGGTCGACGACCTGAAGGTCCCTGTCCGATCCATGGTCTGACGGTCCCCCATCCAGTCTGGTCCACGACCTCGCAACCCCCTGTCTGGTCCGGTCCATGACCCGACGATCCCTATCATGTCCGATCGATGATCCTGCGGTCACTGTCATGTCCGATCGATGACCCGACGGTCCCTGTCCGGTTCGATCCACGATAAAGAATACCTGTTCGGCCCGTCCGGCGACCACGCAATCCCGATCCGATCCAGTCTGGTCAACGACTCGACAGTCCCCGTACACTCCGATCAACGAATTGGTGGTCCCCATCCTCTCCAGCCAACCACCCGACGATCCCCGCCCTATCCTATCAACGACCAGGCGGCCCCCATCCTGTCCCTCCAATGACCCAACAGTCTGTGTTCGGTCCGATCGACAATCGGGCGATCCCTGGCCAGTCTCATCAACGACCCGACGGTTCAGTCTTGGTGTTTTGAAATCATTTTTTAAAGTGAAGAGTTTTAAAAGAGCTGTTGAGTTATCAACTAATAGGGAAATGGGAAAAGAATTCGTCAAACTAACCATTGAGATCGACCCGCACCGGCCGGCTTCAGGCCTGACTTTCCTATACATGGGGCCTGATACTCTACTTGGATTGTACTAGGTTTGATTTCGGGATGGGACCACACTTTCAATCTTCTAGTAGATCACATAACCGGGCGAAAAAAATTGATGAACATGTTTTCGGATTTGAAAATGGAAAACTAAAAAATGAAAACACAAAATTGGAGATAGAAAAATTGGAAAATTAAAAACAAAAAATTGGAGAACGGAAAATAGAAACGGAAAACAGGAAAATATCTATGTTAGTAAACAGACCCTTGTTGTTTACATTTATGTAATGATGTTTCAAAATTTGTTTTACATTTATTTACATTTTTCTTATTCAATTAAAAATTTAAAATCATACATTTTCACTTTATTCTCACTTTTAAACTCTCATTCCAAGTCTAACTGGAAAGAATTTTATGGGACGAAAGAAGTAACAATTTTTATATTTTCAAAATAGAATTAATTCTTCTCATTCCACCTTGTCATATACGGAGTATTTTTTTTATCATCAAACGGGTCTCTATTCATATCAAAAGATTCAGTATCATTACATCAAACAAAAGGAAAATAAAATTGACACCAACTGAAACTTTAACAACTACGACTGTAACCAACCCTATGGTGAGACTTTGAGACGGTCACCCCTGAGAGAGCAACACGAATCGCTACCCATGTAGTGGGCTTGACACAGCCAAACCTATTCCCATAGATCCAACCATACCCAATGACATAAAGAGAGGCAAAAACTCAAACAAACTGTCAAAACCAACAACAAAAGTGGACAAAAGAAAACAAATAACAAACAGATAAAAACTACAAGAAAAGCGTTCACGAACTCTAACACCTCGTACATCCCATGGTGGTGGTTCAGGAGGAGGTCTTACCACCGGTACCATGCTAATTGATACTCCGTGACCTTTGTCTGCCAAAGGCCATGCATCAATCCTCCGTCCCTGCATAACCAAACTCATCCTTGCTTCATGCAATCAGAGTAAACGGATAGGCGGCGCCGATCTTCTCCAACGACGACAGCAATACATCATCCTCGAACCTTGACCACAACGCCGATCTCCTCGAGCCATGACAGCAAATCCGCCCTTCGAGTATGAAGCACAAACAACAACAGCCGTCCTTCGATTAAAATCGAAGACGGAAATAGCGGCTGTCCTTCGATTAAAATCGAAGACGGAAAAAGCGGTCGTCCTTCGATTAAAATCAAAGACGGAAAAAAACTCCAAGCGGCCGAAGCCCTAGAGAGAAGCGAGAGACCATAACATCAATTCCCTCGACGAAGACAGATGAAAATTACCCAACGCAGTTCAATTCGGCCGCACTTCAATTTCTCCTTTTCTTCTTGTCGAACCTCACAGCCGTCAAAATTATCCGGCGGACCACCCTTTGGCAGAAATAGATTTAGGCTGTCGAAGTTTCTTCCACCTTGTCATATTTTAATAAAAACAGTCCGTATCTTTTATTTATAATAAATACATAAAAACGTTAAAAAAACACTCTGTACTACTATACATAGGTAAGTCTATGCAGCGGCCTCAGTCACCTACTGGCAATGCGATCTTGCATCAATGTTGTCATCTTAAAGACATTTTCATAGCAAAATTTAACATTTTTAAAAAATAATAATGTCACCTTCATAACATTTTCAGATAAAAAGTACTCCTTATCCGAATTATCTTCTATTTCAGATAAAAAGTACTCCTTATCCGAATTATCTTCTAAAGTGAGTTTTATACAAGGACTAAAAAAGTGAGAATTGTGTGCTGAAGAGTTGTGTTGATGAGAGAGAAATGTGTAAAAAAATATTGTGTACCATAACTTCTTTGCCAAATATGGAAAAAGAAGATATTTTGAGATAGACGGAAAATGAAATTTGGAAGATAATTCCGGGACGGGGGAGTTGTATTTTTTTTTATACAAGTCGACATTTTCCCCGCCAAACGTAGGCGGCATTGCGTGGAGGCAGTGCAGGAAGGATCTGTGGCATGCTTTTGTAATGCATTTTTTTTTATAACTTTTAGTTTTTTTTTTAATTTTTGATGTTTTTATTTTGTATGTTCTTATTCAAAATAAAGGCATTTTTAATTTTTTTAAGTTTTTATAATAAACAAAAATCAAATTTCTTATTAAAATATGATAAGGATATAATAGGAGTACTTATATTATTGGTCCTCAAACTATGTGGTACAATCACTTGTACCTTGAGTATGATACATTCGGGTATTCTCTGACCCGTCATGTTTAGTAGCCTAATATGATGTAGCCCAACCCTAATTCTATTCAGCCGCACCGTTGGATCCGATAGCTCATTGTCACCCAGTCAATGTCTCCATGTTCATTGTTGGACTCAATGTTCATCGCCGTAGTTCTGGCTGCAGGCGCAGATGACAATCACGAATCCAACCTCGCCCCCAATCGCGGCGTGCTTACCAAAGCGTCACAAAATATTTTGGTTTCAGAAGCCACACTTAAACTAATGAAAAGGAACCACAATAAATTGTTACGTATGTGAAACAATGAGTACACAGTATATTCCAAATGAGCATTTGAAATTCGTCCCACAGCAGCACGAGACCTTGCTATTAAAATAACTTTTAAGTACACAGGGACCTTAATATTCATTGATTTTCATTTACCCCAGTGCCGCAAAGGCTCCCACCTACGGTGGGGTAAGGGGGGTCGGATGTACGCAGTCATACCTCTGTACTAAAGCACATAGAGACTGTTTCCGGATGACCCATAGTGAAAATCGCGTCCAAAATTGCATGTACTGACTGATGCTTCATAACAAAGAAGCACAGACAGTTTAGTGAGCCATTTTGCTTTACTCCATCATATTCTCAAGCAAAAAAATAATGAATCTTTGACTCCATTGCAAATGATGGACCTTGCTCATCATTTCTTCTCTGCAGCAGCAGCACAGTTCTACTCTTCATCAACACAGTTCAATGCCAAATTTATATTGCTTCAACTTCATGCGTAATATAGCTCCAATACCCCTTTTTAATGAATGTCCAAGACAGTAAAAATATCACTAAAAAAAACCATTTACAAAGCACAAGCAATTCCCACCTTAAATCCCCGCCTTAAATTCCCGCCTTATATCAGAAAAATAAAGTTACATTAGCCGCACTAAATATTTGATTGTGTGCTTTCATGATTAATAATAACGAGTCGTCATCTCATAAAAGGTACTAGCCATCTCATCTCAACTCCATTTTCATGGGATAGATAGTAAATCTTCTAGTTTTCTTCTGAGAATGACTGACGAAGTATAAGTCATTGTCTGAGGTAGTAATAACAAACAACAACAGCTTCATCTAAAGTATATCGAGGGAAAGTTATGATTATGGATTGTTTTAGAGATTAGGGATTGGCCGGATTGCATATCTCATTCAATTTCAGGCATTAAAAGTTACTCCCTCCGTCCCATAAAATTCTTTCAAACTTTCCTTTTTGGATCGTCCCAAAAAATTCTTCTTACTTACCATTATTGGAAAAATTGTGTGGCTTACATTCATTTATCTTTTTCTTACATAACTACAACCATATATTTTTCCCTTTATTTCCACTTCCTTAATTTGCGAGCCAAGTCAATGTGGGAAGAATTCTATGGGACGAAGGTAGTATGACTTACTTTGCATGTAATTTAAAAACGGATCACATATCTCACCAAACAATGTATTTTTATTTTACATGTAGAATGATTACATCCCTACAGTTTACATGTAACCAGTTTACACGTAGGGCTCGTTTGTTAGTTTACACATTAGATCTTTACACGCGAAATGATTGCATGCAAAGTTTAGGGAAATAATCGGTTTGCAAGTAAAATAGATTACATTGTTTGATTGGATATTTAATTTATTTTTATTTGCACGCAAAGGCGTTGCAGTGCTTTATAAAAAGCATGCAAAGTATTTTACCACCTTCCCCCCATGTAAAATACTTTACATGGTACCATGCGAAATGTTTTTAAAAAGTGCCATAATGTTTACATTAAATAATCAAGCCAAACAGTGTAAACATTTTACGTCCTTACACTTCGCATGCGAAGTAATTATTTTACATCTTACTTTGAATGCGAAGTGAAATTTTAATGAGTAAGAACCAAACACCCCCTTAGCTTAATTTTAGTGTTTAATGAAGGTTTATATTAGGGAAAAGGGGCAAATAAGCCCTCGAACTAATCAAAAAAGTGCAAATAAGCCCTTTTGTAGGAGGTTTCGTCTGTCTATCGTCATTTGGGGAGGTTCCCGGTGGAATTTTTTGATGAAATTTTTTGAGCATCTTATTCATTAAGTCTAGTTTAGTCATACCGAATTTCAGCTAAAAAATCAATCGGGAAGACAGTCACATGAATTTTTGAAGATTACTGCGCAGTTAAACAACGTAGTGTAGTTCCGAAAATCATTTGAGTGCCTTCCCGGTTGAATTTTTAGCTTAAATTTGGTATGACGAAACTAGACTTAATGAAGAAGATGCTCAAAAAAATTCATCAAAAAATTCCACCGAGAACCTCCCCAAATGACGATGATCGGACAGAACCTTCTACAAAAGGGCTTATATGCACTTTTTTTATTAGTTCGAGGGCTTATTTGCCCCTTCTCCCTTTATATTATTATACGAAGCATGTGATATCATCTTTTTCAATTTGTCCTTGAGCGAGAATATTTTTTAATATCACTCTTCTAGACTTGGATTCGAATCTCATCATAAATAATTTTTAACTATACTTTTATTTTTTCGTTGCCCTTTATGTGGTACCTACTCCAGAAATATTTTCCCATTGGATATGGCCAAATTTTTCTTCTTCGTTATCCCAAAAATCTTTGTCACTTTCTTATTAAAATAACTAATTCTTCTCATTTCTCTCCTCTTTACAAACTTCAACCACATGACTTTCACTTTTTCATTTTTCACCTAATTCTAACTTAGCAAAGTTCACCGGGGCGGACATTAAATCCTTTCCGTCTATATTTTATATTTATATTCAGCGTATTCAATTTAATAAAAATTGTGGAGATTGGGCAGAAGACATGGGCGTACACCGAGCCTGACTCAGGAATTTGGAAATGAACTGTTTTTGGCTAAAATCTAAAAGGGCAGGTGAATGATAGCACTTTAGATTTCCACAACTCCACAAGACGGCAACGGTTGTAAATGCTCTAGTTGCCAATCTTGTCCGCAATGCAGGAGGAATTTTTCCTACTGAAACAAATCTTTTCCGCAAAAATTATTGAACATCAAAGAACCATTAAGAGACAAGGGCTTGATTTTGTTGACTTAAGGAAAGAGATGTTACAGAGCTAAAAACTCCATTGTTCCAACTTCCAAGTAAGGCTAGTGGACACAGACTGGTCAAGGTCCCAGTGTTGTGTATCCGGGAACCGTACAACCGGTTCCAACCAGTTCATCGGGCATTTTAGCACCATGCAGCTATATCATCAGTGGAGGCCTATCATATACTATGCATGATCAGTCTGTAATACAGAAACTTCAAATGAAGATGGAGCACACCTAGCATTTGTCAAAAAGCGTCACCAAATCAAAAGCTATATTGTTGTTTCCAGGCTAAAAAAGATCTCGAAGCTCTTGCCATGGTATTCACTGACCCCTGTTTGGTTGCGCTCCCGAGAGTTAGACGCACGCGAACATGGTACAATTTTAATAAAAATATTTTTACCCTTAATGTTGCGGGTTTCTTTGATGTGCAGGCCCGTCATAACGTTGATTTCTTGCAAACAAAGCAACTATTGGCCATTGAGGAAACTACCAAACTGGATGCTACCAACCTGGATGCTGTCAGCTCGCTGCCTAACACTGCCTTTGAGGAAACCCGAGGGGACTTAGCCTTTAATGGTGGCAAAGGTTACCTTGTTACGAATATGTATGAGATGGGTATTGACGATGTTGTCACCATGGTCCTCTTGGACGAGAAGAACCGGACAATTGTGTACGCTTGGGCACCGGATGAGGTTCCTAAGGGGGTGGACACGGTTAAATTGGGGTCAAAGATGGAATCAGTCTCCTTTGATGAAACCGGAGTCACTTTTACTGAGGATTTTCTCCTCAGTTTCATGGAGGTTAAAAAGAATGGTGAATGGTATGATTTTGATAAACCTACTTTTGTTAAACGTGTCCTATCTTTCTTTGATGCTAGCTAGGGAAGGAATAAGAAGTACCTTACGGAAATGCGAAGAAGAGCGATTAAGGAAAAGAAGGAGAAAGGAGGGATAGATCCCGAAGATGAGTCTTATGCATCGGATCTCTATCTTTCTTGATTTTGGAGTATGCTTCGCTTTTCTACCTTTAATGATGATCAAGATTGCAACACGGAATGTAAGAGGTTTGAAAAAACCCTCTAAACATAGCTCGATTAGTAATTTTATTAGGAGTAATCATATTACTTTGTGTTTTTTTTAGAGACTAAAATGTCTTCGGTTGAGACAATAGAGATTAAAACTGCTCTATTTGACATCGGCAATGATAAGGCACCAGGACCGGATGTTTATTCATCCGCTTTCTTTAAGTCGAATTGGGAACTTATTGGGCATGACATAGTCCGGGCCATCAAAGAGTTCTTTCGTTCGGGTAAGTTACTTAAGCAAATAAACCACACGGTTATTGCACTTATCCCAAAAACGAATCACTCACCGAAGGTCTCGGACTATAGACCAATCTCTTGCACGAATGTTTTGTATAAATTAATTACTAAAATCCTAGTGGCTAGACTCACTCCATGCCTTCCCGGCTTGATTGACCTAGCCCAAGGTGTTTTTGTTGATGGCCGCCTCATGTTTGATAACATTTTTATTGCCCAAGAACTTGTTAGAGGATACACGAGGAAGCGAATCTCACCGAGATGTATGATCAAGGTGGACTTGCGTAAGGCCTATGATACGATCTCATGGGAGTTTCTTGATGGGGTCTTAAGGGGTTTGGGTTTCCCCACAAGATATATTGCTTGGATTATGGAGTGCGTAACCACGACTTCATTTTCTGCATCTTTGAATGGTTGTTTGTATGGCTATTTTAAGGGCAAAAGAGGTATTCGCCAAGGAGATCCAATGACTCCGCTTCTTTTTGTCCTTTGTCTTGAATATTTTTCACGATTGTGTAATTTAAAAACCAAAGGGCCGAATTTCAATTTCCATCCCCAATGAGCTAAGCTTGGCATTACCCACTTGGCCTATGCGGATGACCTAATACTCTTCTCACGGGGCGACACATATTCTATATAAATACTTGTCAATGCCCTTAAGAAATTTGGGGACGCATCGGGCCTAAGGGTAAACCATAATAAATCTAACATTTTTGTGGGGGGTGTCAATGATACCGATCTTGATGAGATTATGCCCCTTGTGGACTTTGGGCATGGGACGTTCCCGGTAAAATACCTTGGAATACCACTTGCCCCGTTAAAGGTTTCAGTGGCTCAATATGCACCCCTGATTTCTACTATTTCGAATTTCTTGAAAGCTTGGAATACAAAGACTTTATCCTATGCCGGGAAAATAGAGTTGATTAGATCGGTGATCCAAGGGGTCCAATCTTTTTTGCTACAAGTGTTTTCGGTCCCCCAAACTATCTTGGATAGAATAATATCTATATGCAGAGTCTTTTTATGGGGTGGGAAGTTTTCTAAAGTGGCTTGGGATGACATTTATCTATCAAAAGAGGAGGGAGCCTCAGCATTCATAATGCCAAGGTTTGGAACCACGCTCTCCTTTCTCAAACACTTTGGGACGTCCATAGGAAAAAAGATACACTTTGGGTGAGGTGGGTCAATGGGGTCTACCTTCAAGGTAGGAGTGTGTGAGATTTTATCCCACACAATCGTGACTCAATGTTCATGAAGAAATTGAGTCATATCCGTGACCGAATAAAGGGATGTTTTAACAATTTGAATGAAACCATAATGGGTCTAAATGCTAGATCCGAAAATGGCAAACTCGTTTCGGGAAAGATTTATGAATTATTGAGAACAAAAGGGACGGTTCGAGCTTGGATGGGTTTCATTTGGAAGTCTTATATCCCTCCCAAATTCTCATTTAACGTTTGGCTTGCTATGCGTAACCGATTACCACACAGGATAGCCTCGGTTACCTGTATATTGTTAACCGGTGTGATCTTTGCAAGGGTGGCTTGGAAACAATGTCACACCTATTTTTTCTTTGTCCTTACACTTGGAGGGTATGGGCACAAATTAAGGGATGGTTGGGCTTAACAAGGGAGATGACCACGCTAAGCAGCTCGGTCAAATGGATTTTGAAGGACCATAAGGGCTCAAGAATCATGGGAAAGGCTGTCCAGATAGCTTTCTGTGCCACGATTTTTTACTTGTGGCATGCTAGGAATGCAAACCGATTTGATGGAGGGGACAAGAAGGAAGAAGAGATTATCTCAAAGATCAAGCATGTGGTATATAAGATACTACTCAATATATACCCATATGACTTGATAAGATTCTGAGTTGAAGACCGTGACATGGATATTATGGATGCCGCGGTTTGAAGACTTTGGACATTCCGTTGTGTATTCTTGTGTGCCGCGACATGGACCTCTTGGATGCCGCGGCATGGACCTCTTGGATGCCGCGGCTTGGAGACTTCGGACACCACAACATGGACATCTTGGATGCCGCGGCACGAGGCAGTGTCTTAGACTGGGGGTGTTTGCTAGGGCAAACACTTTGTATTTTTTATAAACTCTGAACTTTTTGCTCTAGTTGCTTGCTTTGGCAGCACTGGTGTATATTTTTTATTTTTGGATTGGACAAGTACTTATACTTGGTCCTTTTAGCATGGATTAGATCGAGAAAAAACCTCCTTTCACCCTCACATTATGTGGGGGTGGAGGGTGGGGGGTTTAGGAGATCTAGGACACTTGATGTATAGTTTTCCTGGGTGTTAATATATATTTACATTTCATCCCCAAAAAAAACTTCAAATGAGGTTAATGTCTTCTTCCCAAAAGTTAGCTGGGAATGTGCAGGTAAACTGAGAGTATAATTTCATGACATCTTCATATGGAGTTGTTGATTACACGGCAAAAAAAACTGACTTTATAACTGATGATATGCATGATCAGCATCCCGTAAAAGCCTTACTAAAGTAATATCAGTTGAGCATGAACTACTTTATGAGTGTAAGAATAGCTGTTCACAAGTAAACATTAACTCGTTTTCAAATCTTCGCAAAACAAACTGCTCCCTGGGTGTTATAATACTGGTAGCATAGTACTTATCATCTGAAAAAGGTTTCCTGCAAGTCCTTCCAGCTCGATGAAGGTAACTTGCTGCATCCTTTGGCAGATCAAAATTGTATATATGAGTTGTCTCTGGTAGATCGACACCTCTAGCTGCTATATCTGTTGCCACTAAAAGATAGCCACCTCCTTGTCGCAGTTCCTGATTCCAAGTAACATGCCAAGCATATAGCAAATTCAGGAGTGCTGATCGAAGTTTATACTTCTTCTGTCACCAGCTAACACCAAGGGTCTGTTTTGGACGTGGAAAATGCTAGGGAAAGAAAATTGGGAGGAAAATATTGCACAAATTTGGAAGGAAAGAAAATATCGAGGAAAATCAAATATCGATACAAACTCAATAGATTTATTTATAATATTGTCTGGATTGACTTTTACTTCTTTATTAATTTGTTTGTTTGTGTAATATATACTAGTATACACATTAACCAATCTAAACACATGCAAAAGTTTTTCACAAAATTACTCTTTTTTCATTTTCCTTTGCTTTTACAGAGACAAATCCAAACATAGGAAAACACCTTTAATTTAGCATTTTCTTTCCTTTCCCTACCATTTTCTGGGATGCAAACGTAGCCTAACTGATCTATGTTTGACAGTTGTACTTACAGTCAAGGATGCTGCTCGTTGATTGAAATTCATGTCTTCCTCCAGTAAACTGATCTTAGAAAACCCCATCAGAGAACTTTCTAAAAATTGTACCAAATGAGTTGGAGGGGCATTTCCCGCTTTTTTCAACTTCTCAGACTGTTTTTGTGATAAAAGCCAGTAACAATGTGATGGAAGAGGTCTAACACAGAAAACAAGTAAACAACATCATATAGAGACTAGATAGTCATAGATACTTACTTGCACACCAACAAAGACGATGGCTGAATGAGGTTCATCTGACTTTAAAAGAGAAAGCAATGCCTCATACCTTTCACCTTTACTGCATACCTGACCCCAGAAGAGCAACACAAAGTGAGCGACAAAGTAAACCATTCCAGAACTGGTATAACTACAAATGGATAACTGTCATGGCATATGCTAGTTTGGGATCAACTATAAAGAAAGATTAAATGAAAATTTGAACATTAGACAATAATATCAAAGCAAACAGCTTCTGCAAATAGAATGGAAAGTGGAGACAAAAAAGAACAAATAGAGTTTCTCTATTCACTCACCACAAATCTATGATGCAGATAGGACGACATTGGCATGATTGGATTCAGATATACATGAACCACGCCTGCCTGTCAAATGCACTAAAATAAGTATGCGGATCCTACACTGAGCACCAGAAAGTATATCTGAACATGTCAATACTGCTGTAGCAAACCTTTGTCCATTTCTGTTGTACAACATCATATAAAAATCGTCTATGTTGAGGAATCGTGGCACTAGCAAAGATTGTTTGACGGTATGTGCTACTAGAGTATGATGTCAAAAGCTTCCGGAGAGCAGTCACATGTTTTGAAGAATTGAACATGAAGTCAACCTTAAACAGATCGTGTCATTTAAAATACACACTATCAAAGAGCAGTCATTGTATTTAATTCACAATTTGGCTAAATCGGAAGCATAATAATGGACAAGCATTTCAATGAATAATAAGTGACTTGTATAGAATACTACATCCGTCCTACAAAGATTGGGAGATAAGAAAGTGGCACGATTATTAACAAAAGTGGAATTATGTGATTGACATTGATTTTGTAAAGTATCAATTAAGTAAGAATTATAATACATATATTACCAAATATGTATGGAACAAACTTAGCGGGACTCACAAAAAAACAAAGGATTAAACAAAGATAGTGGGACAGGGGGAGTGACAGTTAACTACTTACAAAATTACATCTATTGACCAGAATTTAAACAAAAAATAAAATATCACATGGTGAAACACAAGGCCATCCCAGAAATGTCCTCTATTAGAAGCTCGAAGAAGATATGGAGCGTAACTCTGTAAGTGATCATTGAACACTTTCAAGAAACTACCGCATTATAATTTACAATATAATTTTTCTAGGGAAAATATCTTCAGCAATCGATACTGAAGAATCTCATCTTTACATGAGGAAGAACTAGATAATTAGATATGAGAAACAGAGCAAGATGTAAATTTTCAATATCTTCATTACCTCATCAACTACAAGAACATGCATAGCATTTAACGTTAATATGTGCCTCTCAAGCATTTGAGTTAGACTTCCCAAAGTTGCAATCAAAATTGTCGGAGGCTCCGCCTGGGATAATGAAAATTGTAATAGTAAGTCTACAAAGGTAAAGTTATTTGAATTCTTTCACATCAGCTGAGATATTTAATTTAAGCAGCAAAGCATTTTCCAATACTTTTAACCAACTCTCATGTCGCTTCAAGCTTCCTCCATCCAAAAGAGCCATAATAGTAAACCACTTTTGATCACAATTTAGTTCTTTAGGCTTTGCTGCCAGCAGCCTGGCAACTTTTGTAACCTTGTCATACAAAAAGGGCATCATCAATTACCACTAGTGAAGCTTACACTAAAAGTCCTTTCTTACATAAAAATGAAGAAAATGGGCATTGAACCAGAGACCACTCATTTGGAGTCGTAGGCTAAGGTCACTGAACTACTACTACTCTACTAGGTAATACAAGTGATATTAGTTAAGAAACAATTACCATGGATATACCTGGATACCGAGCTCCCTAGTGGGAACCGCAATCAGAGCCTGTATTGCAGACCTTTGAGTGTTTATGGCAGAGAATATTCTCAGTAGGTAAGCCAACGTTTTACCAGAACCTGTCTAAGAAGAAAAGAGGATAATATAATGATTTCATAAGCTTCATCATCTAATATACTTATATACAAGCCCAAAAAATATGTATAAATATAAAACATTAGGCACACAGAAGAGTACTAAAACCTATCATGCTTAGTCATGAGTTTTTTTTTGTAAACAATACCCCAGAATGATATCTCCCTAAAATAAAAGGTCTGCAAAACAAAACACCGTACACTATTACAAAGAAAAGTTTTTCACGTTTTCTGTTTTCCGTTTTCTGGAAAACTGGAAAATATCTCTGTTAGTAAACAGGCCCTAACTTTTTGACAAACTCTTTTTAGGATAAAACCCCTCAAACATATCTATAAGCCTAACTCTCAAAACAACCAACAATTAATCTATGTACAATGGTCCATAAAAGCACATAAACCTGCGCTTGAAGCACACAATCACAGCCAGCAAAGAGAATGGGCAATGCTTCCTTCTGCACTTCGGTTGGCTCAACATACCCAACCTCTTCCATTCTGCAATTTTCTGCTCCCTTAATCACTACTTTCAGATAACAGCAACAACGCAAACCCATTTCTTTTTCAAAATTTCCTCAAAAAAAATATATATTCAAATTAAATGAATATACACAACTTTGGCAATCTTTTGTGTCATTTAAATCCAGAGATTGAAAAAGAAGGCAATCATAGGCCCATTTCCCAAAAAGAATTACAAAGGTTGCATCTTTGGCAGACTTGATCTAGAGTATACAGAGGTAGCATAAATTATTATTATTTACTCAATCTCTGAAGTCCAAACTGCATTCTCTAATAGCCATTTAAAGTTCTAAACTTTAAACAAAGCACGATCACCTGTGTATGATGTGTTCAGGCACATGGCCTTCGCAGAGTTCTTGGAGCGTGGAAACAGTTCTCTTTTTTGCAGTTTCAATCTCAATATTGGAAGAGCTCAGTGAAGCTCTGAGCAGTGTGGGCTGACACGTGGAGTGAACCATCTTATTAGTACAGATAACATGAGTGTTATTGGGCTGGTTTGGGTATAAGCTGTGTGGGTAATATAGTCTGGCAGTCCATGAAAAAGAGTTCAACAGTGCGACAGGGAAACACGCCATGAATACCACGAGGGTGATCAATGCTTTCAGACTTATCACAAGTATAGTACCTCCACTTGACCCTGAAAACATTTAATAACAGCAATGTCATTCAATGTTTTACTATCCCCTTTAATGTTCTCTACGAAAAATGCATTCAAGAAAATAATTTTCATCTACCAAACAGAGACTAAACTAGTAAGTAGTAACTAGTAACCATATTCCCAACTGTTTGAGATGATATAGAAATTCCAATCTAAGTAATACATAGCCTAACAAAATTTTACCAGCATTTGAAAATTTGGTTTTGTATTTCGGAAATGGAGTAAACTCTCCTGGCATTGATGATTAGGTAAGTTCATGAGTGTAGCTAGACAAATATCCGTAATAGCTTGTTCAATTTAGTCAATAAAACCATAAACTTCCAGGTTCTCATTAACAATTTCAATTGACACTAAACAAACACCTTAATAACTACTCGTATTGAATAATGACATAAGACTTCTGTTTTGAATCAAACTCCCGGGTTAAGAATTGTAATTGGGCTATGATTCTGAAAAAAGGAACAATAGAAAAGGGAGTATTCGTCAGAGAATCGATACCTTCATAGTCATTACTCCATATAGACACAGTTCCAGGGTAGTAGCTTTTCTAGTGTCTGGCTATCTGCAGGCAAGTAGGGTCAAGCATCTACAAGTTTGAGCCGGTAACTTTGTTCCAGCGAGCAAAAAGTTTGCGAAAAGAAAAGCATTTTTAGTACTGCACTACTGCGACTATCCACTGGAGTCATGCCACTATCCCCTTGGGAAAAAATCACTAGTAATAAGTATCTACTTGGTACTTACTATCTCCTTGATCCTTCCAAATTAAGAAAGTGAGAATTGTGTGGTGGAGAGTTGTGCAGAAGAGAGAGAAATGTTGTGAACCACAAATTCTTTATCAAAAAGGGAAAGTGAAGTTTTTTTGTGATGGACGAAAAGGAAAGTAGGAAGTAAATTTAGGGATGGAGGGAGTACTACTTAGTACTGTTCATCCCAATTCCGAAGCATCTCGACAGGTCTACCGTCTACGAATTGAATAGGCCGGTGCCTGGTGTGAAGCGGGTTTCATCCTGTCATGCAGATTTTCTCCTGAGCTTGTAAAAGATGCTTAGCTAAATGAGTAAGGATGTTTTCTTTTGGACTAAAATTTGTTGGTCTAGTCTGATCTGGTCTGGTCTGGTCTGGTAAACGTCTGGTCTCTGTGTATTTTATAACTATCCAAGTCTGATCTGGTCTGGTCTGTTTAAGTCTGGTCTGGTCTGATCTGGCCTGGTCTGGGACTGAGAAAACATCCTAAATTTATGATGAAAAGGACGGTTTCATAAATGGTCATAATTCACTTTCATACTATCTATTTGAGAGGTATTTAGGGAGGAAAATGTTTTTGTATAGTTTGTACAATTAGGTCAAATTGAACATAAATAATTTGACCGGCGTGTACAAAAAAAGTGTTTTGTCTGTAATACAGACAATTTTTGGTGTGTGTGAAAACCGGTTTTCTTCATGAAACGCCGATCAAATTTTTGTGTAATACAGACAATTTGATCGACATGTAAAATTACGTTAAAATGTTGTGTACACATAGCGGGGCTGACTTAGGATTTAGGGGGCAAAAGGTATACGAAAAGCCGGTTGGGGCGGGTCCTAGTTTTAGAAAAAAAATGTGATTAACTAATAACCCATACATGGACTATCGCATCCGTATATGCGACTCAAACTACCCGTTTAAGTGTGTAACAGAACTGACAGTTTGTACCCATTATGTCTGTGAGATTTTTTTTGTCTGTGAATCCCGGTCACAGACAAAATATGTCTATACAAATTATTTTGTTTGTGAGCAAAAATGACAAAAAAAATCTCCTCACAAACATGACAGGTATAAAAATGTGTACAAGAAGAAGCTCATACGGAGTATGATTTAATGGTAAAGTTAACCCAAAACAGATGTAGGGACCAATCAAAAGCTTTTGTCATTTTCCCTTGTGAAATCAATTTTCACCTGGTAGGGTAAGGCTGGTCGTTACGTATCCACGATGCTGCAAACGTCTTGCAAAAAGCACGGGAGGCCAGGATACTACATTCATTGTCTATTTTCCTTCTTCCCTTACAGTACATTATCGATAAATTTTACGGAGTACTATATTCTCTTGAACAAGATAATTCACTTATTCTTTTTTTGAAAACAGATAATTCACTTATTTCGGTACCCAAGAACTAACGAGGCTTCACCCCGAACTAGATGAAGAGAAGACCCCCACCCCCTCTGTTGCTTCTAATCCATCCTCAATAGTCGAAAGTTGAGAACTCTAGCTCTTGCACACTATTACTTTTCAAACCAGATAAATGTCTTATTCCACTGTCACCAGCTATAGCTTCAACCCTAGAGCATCTACAAGACTACAATGCTGCATTTACAATGCTGCGATGTGCACAGTGCACATATGATATGAGAGATACCACATAAATAGGACAAAAATAATCTCAATTATAAGTGATCTGATTGAAATAATCTAAAATATCAATTATCTCAAAATAATCTCAACTATTAAAAAATCTTTTCAAAATACTACGGTGACTTATAATTATCCGTAAATACTCCTTCCATTCCAATATAAAGAGCACATTTGTTTTTTCAAACATTTTTAGGAGGAACACTGTTTGGCACTGTTTGGACACTGTTTGACACTGTTTTGCACGGTTTTGTTTGCCAAAAAGGGAAATGTGCCTTTTATATTGGGAAGGCCAAAAAAAGGAATATGTGTCTTATATATATATTGGGACGGAGGGAGTATAATATTTATGAGTAAGTGGAGTATTTTGAGAAGATTTTTCAATAGTTGAGAATATTTTGAGATAATCGATACTTTGGATTATTTCAAGCAGATCAGTTATAGTTGAGATTATTCTTGTCAATTATTCTCACATAAATATTAGTATATAAACTATCTCTCTCCTTATTTAAATGATTTTATACTAGTTCGGTAAGTTTTCTCCACAATGTCAAGAAAATCTTGTAGATGTTGACATTGTGATTGACATTGCCGAGAAAAAGTTACAGAAATTGTATAAAACCATTCAAAGAATTGAAGGAGTGAGATAATTTATCTGTTAATATTTATGTGATTATCAGGAGTCATGTCACATGTGCACCTACACATGTGCACCTACACATGTGCACATTCCAATATCAGGAGACATGAATCCTGATAAAACCATTCAAACCATTCAAGAATTGAAGAGTGAAATAATTTATTTGTTAATATTTATGTGATTATCAGGAGTCATGTCACATGTGCACCGTGCACATTGTAGCATTGAAGATGCTTTTATGTTTTACGAAGTACTAGTATGAAATAATGACTTATATATTATTAAAAAAATTAAAAAGTGTGACCTCTTGACATTCATGTAATTTCCATGTTTATATTTGTGTTTTTAATTAATTTAGATTGATTGTTACTTTGGAAATTACACACTTTTGGTGTAGTAGTTTAGTTTGTAAAAATATTTGTAATTTGTTTAGATTAGGTTCATTCTGAGCTCAAACAGGTCCAAGAACACTTTGGGGACCATTGGTGAACATCACAAGTGGAAGGAAGGTGCAAAAATCTCAAGACAAAATGGAGATTTTGATATTTGTGTTATACCCGGTCGGGTATAACCTATACCCGATCGGGTACCCTACTGGAAAATCAAATCGGATCAACCCGGGAACCAAACAACATGCGGGGAAGATTTTGGCCATGTTCGAGTGTCATACCCGATCGGGTGACCGACAGACCCAGTCGGGTATGACCCTATTTTTCAGCTTCTGGGAAGCTTCTGAGTGTACCCGATCAGGAGCCTTCTATACCCGATCGGGTACACACCCCTGCATGCTCCATTTTCCTATAAATAGACCCCTTTCCTTCCCACAAAAATTACCAATTTCTATACACTTCTAAGCTCAATTTAGTTAAGTACTTTCTTTATATTTTGATCATGTTTAGTGTCCAAATGAGTAGCTAAACTCTTCCATCTTGGTTTTGCTACTTTGAAGCTTAATGAATTTGTAAGTTGTGAGTTATTCTCTTTAATCTTCTTCCTTGAATATTAATTCTTCCTTTAAATACTATTTCTATATCAATGTTGGGGAGTGTTACTAAGATGACAATTAGTTAACATCTTGACATTAGTTATAGTAATAGTTATTTCTTCCTCTATGTTAATATTGGGGAGTGTTACTAAGATGACAATTAGTTAACATCTTGATATTAACTATAGTAGGATTCATCTTCTTTAATATTCTTCCTTGAGTATTAATTAATTCCTATTCATATTTCATATTAATATTTTGAGCATTACTTAAAGGATCAACTAGTTTTGTTTCATATATTAATTATTACTAGAATCGATCGACGAATACGCTTGTTAATCGTTCGATCGTTTCACGGTAGTAAACTTGGGTTATTAATGCATGCGTTTCATGGTTAATATTAAACCAAGGGGAATTAATTATGTTGATTAAACCAATAAACCACTTGTGTTGAGGTTATCAATCTCAATCGTTTTCATCTTGATTTTATTGCTACTATCAGGTTAATATACGGCGTGTGTTCTATATTAACTCGGTAGTAAGTTTTATTAATGAATGCGTCTCGTTATTAATAACTACCCTCGATGAACTGGATATACTCCTCGATTGAGTATTCGAGAGGAAGATAGTTAAAGATATAACCGGGATCGACGAACATTTCATTAAGTGGATAAAAGCAAAGCCAAGTCTTCTTCTCATTAATTAAACCACATAAGTCGTTCATCTTTGTGTTTAAATATTCTTAAAAGTTCTTCAACAACAAATCTAAAACCCCCCTTATTACTAGTTATAAAAAGAGAAGTATTCATTTCCCTGCGGATACGAACCTGATGGAGTATATGGCCCGGGAACCCCCGGCCCATAGACTCTTACTTATGCCACACATATCCAATGAGCCCAGAGAACAACTCAGGCCCAAAAGCAACGGCCCAAGCCCCAAAATAGCCCGAAATACATACTGGGGTGCCTTCGGCCTCCTTGGCCGAAGGCTCCAGAAACTCACGAAGTAGCCCTCTCTGACATACGAAGCCACTGGGAGAAAACGGCGAAAAACATGAGCCTTCGGCATTACCAAGCCCTCGGCATCAGGGGAGCCTTCGGCTGAACTTCGCCCTCTGCCACTCAACGCCTTCGGCTACACAGGGGTCCTCTGTTACACCGAGCCCTCGGCTACACCATGAGCCTTCGGCCAAACACGCTCAAATCATCGAAGATTCCTTTTAGAGACAGCCAACCACCGCATTTAATGCCACGTCACATCCGCCAACCGCATTCAATGCGGTAAACGTACCACTGCCGGTGCCAACCGGTTGATGTGACCCTTCGGCCGTTGGATTACTGACACGTGTCCTCTCATCGCATTTATTGCTGCTATAAATAGCAGCCCGTTCCTCCTTGTAATGGACACAATCTACATCTCAGCTCCACATCTCGAGTTCATTTAATAAAATCGACTCTCTCTCCTCCTATTTGCTCTGACTTCTCTCTAGTTATTTCCGCAATAACCCTTCGGGTAAGATACCCCCCGGGTAGGCTATCCATCATTTGGTGCTCTCGTTGAGAGGTCAGAACAATCAAGTGAGAAACCCTCCCCCTCTACCAAACACAAAATACTTACCAAAAATGGGAAGAACCACCCGTGCCCAGTCCAAAACCCTTGAGGAGAACCACATAGCCCCCGGCGAAACCAACGGGGCTGAGGCCTCCAACAGGCTTTTAGTACCCGAGGGTGGTATCATCCTTGAGTTGGAGCAGGCTACTGCTGACCTCCGTCAGCAACTACAGAAGAACGCCCCTGATGCCCGCATTGGCCTTGATAATCGAAGGAGGGATCGGAGTGAGAACCAAGTTCCCCCTCCGGCCCCGGCCATCGATCTTCAGGCTGCCTTTGCGGCCTTTGTTCAAAACATGGCTCTCAATTCCGGAGCCCTCGCCTCTCAGACACCCCTCCAGCCCTACGCTGGAGGAAACGTTATTCAATTGCCACCGCTCCCCCCCTCTGTTCAACAATCCTCCCCCGGGGATTGGAAACGCTGAGGGGGTCATGGCACAGGATACCGCCTCCCAAGAGGCCCAATCCAGGGACAAGCGCCCCATGATGAAAGAGAAACCCCGAACCTCTGTACTTGAGAGGCTTGGGGGAGCTCCCGGACACCGAGGGGTCCAAGACCGCCTCGGGAAACAGGCATTCAGCAGGCCCCAGGAGAGTGGAGCCTCTGCTTCGGGCGCCGAGGGCGTGCCTCCCCCACGGAGCAAAGGCAAAGCCCTCCTCCATGCCGATGACGCCAGGCACCAGATCAATCAGGCGCAATCCTTCCGGGCCAACTCCCAAGGGGTTGCCCCGAAGGATCCCAAGGACGAAATCATTGAAGCCCTCCTCCGTCAACTCGAGGAGAATCGACAGGCACCCCCGACGGCTTCCACAGCGAGGCCAGATCCGGAGTACGCTGACCTCCAGGCACAGGTGGAGGAAATGAAACGTAAACTTGCCGAAGGCTCAGGCGAGCCCCTCATTCAGCTCCGCACTAGGACGCCTTTCACCCCAAGGGTGTTGGCGGCCAAAATCCCCCACAAATATCGGGGGCAACCTATCAAGCCTTATGAGGGGAAGACGGATCCCCAAGAACACTATAGCCGCTATCAAAATAGCATGATGATGATGGGGGCCTCGGATGAATACTTATGCCGTTGGTTCCTTTCCACCTTGGAGGGACCAGCGTATGAGTGGTTCAACCGGTTGCCCGAAGGCAGCATTGATTCTTGGCAAGAACTTGCCCACCGCTTCCTTACGCAGTTTGCCGGGAGGCACCGCTCAAAGAAACACTTCTCCCACCTTCTGAATGTGAGACAACAGAAGGAGGAAACCCTTCGGAGTTTCCTGGAACGCTGGAGGCAGGCCTCCCTCGAGGTCGAAGGCGCCGATGACAGGACCCTGATGGCCCTCTTCCACACCGTCCTCCGCAATGGTAACTTCTCCCGGAGCCTTATCACTGATCCCCCCCGCGATTATACAAAGGCCCTTCAGCGAGGGGATCGATACGCTGAAGCAGAGGAAATCGAGAAGGACCGCCGCGACACGGATCCTTCTCAAAAGAATGAAGGCAGGAACCGGCCCGGAGGGCCTCCCCCTCCGGTCCACCGAGAGGCACAGTACAACGATCGCTCCCGGGGTGGCCAAGCCAGACCCGGGGGCGGTTATAAGAACAATCCGAAGGCTTGGGCGCAACCCGTCCTCCTGGAGCACCCACGCACCCCCCTGACGCACCCCGTCAGCGTCATTCTTGATCATGCGGAAGAGCGGGGGCTCGTTGAGCGAGACTCCCGCACACCCCTCGAGATTTATGCCATCGGCCCTGATGAGCCATATTGCCGCTTTCACCGCCACCATGGGCACAAGACCGACGACTGCCACCAACTGAAAAACGCAATTGAGAGGCTGATACAGGCAGGCCACTTATCTCAGTTTATCCGGGGCCCTCCTCCCAGGGCCCCCCTCACCATCAAGGGCCTCCACCGAAGGCCAACAAGTGGGTGAACCCCAACACCATCCCCTTGGGAAACCCGCAGGGGAAGAAGCGAGAAATAGGGGGCCTCGATGATGAGGGAGAGGGCTCCCATCAACAATACAAGCGCCATATTCATATGATCAACGGCGGCAACACCGGAGGCGATTCAGCAACCCAAAGGAAGAAGTGGGCACAGTCCCTTTACATTGGGGAGGTCAATCACATGCCCCCTGCTAAAAGGCAGAGGGCGGATCCCATCTTCTTCACAGATGCGGACCTCCCCTCGGGCTCCCTGCCGCATAGGGATGCCCTCGTCATCCGCACTGAGATCAGCGACGCCATCATCCACCGGACTTACGTCGACACGGGGAGTTCTGTCAACGTCATGTATCTCAGCACTTTCCAGGAGTTGGGACTCGACAGGGGGTCCCTCCGACACATCAACACCCCCCTCTCCGGATTTACGGGGGATAGCATAGACGCCGAGGGCGTCATCACACTCATGGTCGAATTCGGCGACGGGTCCCATAGAGCCAAGCTCGAAGTGGAGTTCGTCGTCGTCAACCTCGACTGCGCACACAACATCATCCTCGGCCGGCCCGCCCTCGAGGATTTGGAGGCCGTCATCTCTATGAGGCATCTCTGCCTCAAGTTCCCCACACCCACCGGCATCGGCTATTCGAGGGGGAACCAGAAACTCTCCAGGGCCTGCTACCTTCAGCTCACCAAGAAGGTCAGTAAGACAGAGTTACGTATAGACACCATCACCACCAAGGCCTTGGAGGAGGAAGAAAGTAGGCCGAGGGCTGAGCCCGCCGAGGAGACTGAAGACCTGATACTCACTCCGGCCAAACCGGAGAGAGTCCTGAAGATCGGAGCCAAGCTCCCCGAAGACCTGAAGGCTGGCATCACCGAAGCCCTCCGCGCCTACTCCATTGTTTTCGCATGGGGGCCGGAGGATATGCCAGGAATCGACCGAAGGGTTATCACCCACCGCCTAGCGGTGGACCCTTCGGCCAAACCGATACAGCAGCGGAGAAGACCCCTCTCGGCCGAGAGAAGGGAGTTCGTCAAGAAGGAGGTATCTATGCTCCTCTCCATCAAGCACATCAAGGAGGTGAAATACCCTTCTTGGCTGGCAAACGTAGTCCTCGCACAGAAGCCTCCTACCTTCCGCATGTGCGTGGACTACACGGACCTAAATAAGGCGTGCCCCATGGACCCCTTCCCTCTGCCAAACATTGATCAACTGGTGGATGAGACCGCGGGATGCGAGATCATGTCATTCTTCGACGCGTTCCGCGGATATCACCAAATCTACATGCATGAGGAAGACGCTGAAAAAACCGCCTTCATGACACCCGAAGGCATCTTCTGCTATCTTGTGATGGCCTTCGGCCTAAAAAATTCAGGCGCCACCTACACCCGAATGGTGGCCAGGGTCTTTCAAGCTGTCCTCGGACGCACCATGGAGGCCTACGTTGACGACATGATCGTCAAGAGCAAGAAGGCAAGCACTCACGCCGACGACCTCCGGGAAATCTTCGCCATCATGCAAAAATTCAACCTCCGGCTAAATCCAAAGAAGTGCACCTTCGGCGTGCAGGGAGGAAAGTTCTTGGGCTACATGGTCAGCCGAAGGGGTATTGAAGCCAACCCCGAGAAGATTCAGGCCATCATCAACATGGAACCCCCACGCAACGTCAAGGAGGTTCAACGGTTGACGGGTCGCCTGGCAGCCCTCAACCGTTTCCTCTCTAAATCAGCCGAGAGGGCCCTCCCCTTCTTCCAAGTCATGAGGAAGACCGCTGGCTTCCAATGGACATCTGAGTGTCAAGAGGCCTTCGACGAACTTAAGAAGTACCTCTCTTCTCCCCCGGTGCTCTCCAAGCCGAAGGTGGGGGAGACCTTATACTTGTACCTTGGTGTTAGCCCTGCTGCCATCAGCTCAGTGCTAATCCGAGAGGAGGACGGCGTCCAACACGCCATCTTCTACGTCAGCAAAACCCTCCGGGAGGCCGAACTCAGGTACTCTCCCGTCGAGAAGACGGTGCTAGCCATCGTTTGGACCGTCAAGAAGCTTGGCCACTACTTTCAAGCTCATCCGGTCCAAGTGCTCACTCATCAACCCCTCGGCGCCCTCATGAGAAGCCCCACAAGTTCCTCCCGAATGGTGAAATGGGCCATCTTCCTCAGTCAATACAACATAGATATCCGTCCGAGGCCTGCCATTAAGGGCCAAGCCCTGGCGGACTTCGTGACGGAATGCACCGCGAGATCAGCAACTGACGAGGAGCCTTCGGCACCCCTTGACGAATGGTGGACCCTCTACACCGATGGCTCTTCAGCCACCAAAGCATGCGGAGGGGGGGTAGTCCTGATCACACCCGAGGGCTTCCGCGCCTATTATGCCATCCGCTTCTCCTTCAAGGTCTCCAACAACGAGGCCGAGTATGAAGCCCTCCTATGTGGCCTTCGGCTGGCAGCGAATCTGAAGGCCAAGATGATCCACGTCAAGTGTGACTCCAAGCTTGTTGTGGGTCAAATTTCCGGGGAATACGAAGCCAAGGAAGGAAGGATGAAACAATACAAAGAAGCGGCTAAGGAGTTGCTCAAGGTATTTGAGGCACATTCTCTCACCCAGATACCGAGGGCCCAAAACTCCGAGGCCGACATTCTATCCAAGCTTTCGGATGAATCCCCAGAGCACCTCTCCAAAATTGCAAGAATTGAGGAACTCAGCCTCTCAAGCATCCACGCGAGCCCCGTCATGGACATCCACCTGAGGCCGGAGGATTGGATCTCCGACATCATCGCCTTCATCACCACAGGGCAACTGCCCCAAGACGAAGCCCGCGCAAAATTGACAAAGCTGAGGGCTCCCAGCTACACCCTCGAAAACGGGAAGCTTTACAAGAGATCTTACAACGGCACCCTCCTTCGGTGCCTTCATCAGGATGAAGCCGAAATCGCTATGGAGGAAGTGCACAGTGGCACCTGCTCAGCCCACCAGGGACCCTTCTCCATGTCCCGAAGGCTCATAGTTCAGGGCTACTTCTGGCCCACGATGGCTAGAGATTGTGCTGATCTAGCCCGAAGGTGCACCGCTTGCCAACACTTTCAAAAGGCCCCCGGCAGACCAGCGGTCAACTATGCTCCCATCAGCACCGCTATACCCTTCTCCAGATGGGGGATCGATTTAGTGGGACCTCTGCCGAGGGGTACCTCCAACAACAGGTACATCATCGTGGCCATTGACTACTTCACCAAATGGGTAGAGGCCGAACCCCTCGCCAGCATCACGGAGGCCCGGTGCCGTCACTTCGTCCTCAAGAACATTCTCACGAGGTTTGGCGTCCCCCAACAAATCATCTCTGACAACGGGACTCAATTCGAGGCAGCCCCCTTCTGTGCCCTCCTGGAGGCATGGGGCATCAAACACACCTTTTCATCCGTTGCCTACCCCCAAGGCAACGGGCAAGTAGAGAACGCCAACCGAACCCTACTTGAAGGATTGAAGAAGAAACTGGAAGCCGAAGGGGGAGGCTGGGTAGAAGAGCTACACAACATCTTATGGGCCTACCGGACCACCCCTCGGCGTGCAACAGGTGAGACCCCTTTCTCCCTATGCTATGGCTTTGAGGCAAAGGCTCCAACAGAAGTGACCCTTCCCACCCGAAGGGTGGAACAATATGAGCCCGAGGTCAACGATGCCAACATGGCCCTCGACCTTCATCTCATCTCAGAACGCCGAGAGCAAGCTTTCCTCAGAGCCGAAAACTATAGGAGACAAGTCAAAGGATACATCGACGCCAAGGTCCGCTCCCGGGAATTCCAGGTGGGAGACTACGTCCTCCGACGAAGGGAGGCCAGTCTACCCACTGAAGGGGGAAAGATTGCACCCAAGTTTGAAGGCCCCTACATCATCTCAGCCATCATCAAACCGGGGACATACAAGTTAAAACGTCCTAATGGGACAGAGATCCCTAGACATTGGAACGTGCATCACCTAGTGAAGTTTTACCAATGAGTGGCCAAGCCCTCATCCTCAACAAGTGTAAATGATCAATGGCCCAAGGCCCCATCTGTTTTTGAAGAATAATCAAAAGGCCAAGCCTTCATCACCTACATATTGTACAATCGGCCCAAGGCCCCCTTCTCTCCTACACATGAGTGGCCAAGCCCTCATTTCTCCACCAAAATAGGCCCAAGGCCTCTCCCTCTGATGAAGGAGGAACAACAACCTAGGTACCAAGTACCAAGTGCACGGGTCACCCCCATCACTTTTTGAAAACACTAAGTGTTTTCTCAGTAAGCCGTACCCCACGAGGACGCAATCATGCATACATTACGCATATTATACATGCTCTCAAAAAAAAAAAAAAAAAAAAAAAAAAAAAAACCCGAGGGGTGCAATACCCCTCGGCTCCGGCTGGTACCAAGTGCCCCCGGCTATTTGTGTTCTACACACGAATAAAACCCTTCCCAGGAACGCTTTCCGCGCCATCCCCCAAGGGGAGGCAGGCAACGGACCACGTCCCGGGCCCAGGATTCGACTTCCACAAACGAAACGCTCCCCGCGCTATCCCCCAAGGGGAAGCAGGCAACAGACGATGTCTCGGGCTGAGGGGACGACTTTCAAAACCGAGGCGCTTTCCGTGCTATCTCCCAAGGGGAAGCAGGCAACAGACGATGTCTCGGGCCGAGGAAACGACCCTCAAACCCTTCGGGATATCGGAAGGTCATTCCCGAAGGGGGAGCCAACGGTTTATTCCGTCGCCTCCCATATAGGCCAAGCCTTTCCTAGAAACCAAGTTTCTAGATGCCTCTCCCGCACCATCTAAAAAAAAAAAAAAAAAAAAAAAAAAAAAAAAAGGTGTGTAGGGGGGAAGGAACTCCCCGGATACTATTATCCCCGGAGGCTCACTACTTCGGATATATATTCCCGAAGGCTCCTACAAAGGCACAAGAGAATCTCCCAACAACAAGTCATCCGGCTACACAGCTGAGGGCTCCACTACATGAGGCCTTAAAACCCAAGAAGAGGGCTCACGGGAACCGGAGGCACCATGCCGAAGGCAGGCTGTCACCGGACTCATTCAAAGCTGAAAATACTCCTAAAGTCCACAATTTCGAACCCTTCGGAAGAACTCATCTAACCGGAGGCTACGCACGAGATCTATGGGAGACTGTCTCAAAATTTCACCAAGTCCATAATCTTGAACCCCTCGGCAGCTGTACACACCGGGGGCTCAAGCAATTCTCGCATTCGGAGGATCGCTACAACACCTGTTGAAAGTTTGCGGAAAAATGACTAAGTCCACGATTCGGAATCCTTCGGCAGACAGCCATAGGCCCCACTATTGCCCACAGGTGAAGAAGGCCTCGAACTATTTGACGAGGCCCTAAAGCTACACAAAAACTGCACCATAGCCGAAGGCTCAGCATTTCCGGGGGCCCGAGATGCAATTTCACCTAGTGAAATTGCCAAGTCTAATTCGTCTTAGCCCTCGGTCCTTGGATTTCACCCCGGAAGTGTTACAAGGATTCTTCACCGGAGGTTGAATTTACTTGGATTATTTTCTGAGATTTTGCTCCACATCCGAAGGGTCCTAACAGAGGTCTGGCTTAGGAAAGTATCTAACTCTACGATTGGGTTTACACTTAGAAAAATTTCTAAGTCCACAACCACAAACCCCCGGTAATTCTACACTTCAGCCGAAGGCTTGTGGGGAGTCGCACTCAGAAATTTTTCTAAGTCCACAAAGGAGAACATCATACAATCGAAATGCGAAGGATGGGAGGGAAGCAAAGACATACATTCATTCACACAATAAAAGGAGACACGAAGGCAAAACATTCATCACCAAAATATACAAATACAGAAGATGTTTGTTTACAACACATGGCCGAGGCCGAGCACCTACAAACTAGTACAGAGCTTGATTTAGGATAATTCCTAAGTTTGGACATTCTCAGCAGCGTTCTCCTTCAGGTTGGAGGTAGCATCGCCCTCGGTCTCCTCATCAACATCTGCAGCCTCCATCAGCAGCTCTGAATCTTCGAGGTCTGGCCTCTCTTCGCCTGGGGGGAGGGGTACTCTGACATCGGGCTGCAGGAGGGGTAGACCATATGATGCAGGGTCAAACTCCTTCGGCTCGATCTTCAGGTGGCGAGCCAGCCTTCGGTACACGAGACGTTGAGTGAAGAACTCCCCGCCATCATAGTAATCTTTACCCTTTCGGGCCATCCACTCAGCCCCGGGGCCAGCGACCCATGCATCCACAGATTGTTCGACGACCGAGGCTAGCCACTGCTTCCTTTCCTCGGCCTTCCACCCCTCGGAGGTGAAGGAGTCCACTGCGGCCTTCCCAGCCTCAGCGATGGCCTCCTTCTTCGCCACTTCGGCAGCCTCAGCAGCTAGCTTGGCGGCGGCAGTCGCAGCCTCCTCGGCAGTAGTCTTGCCTTTTACCTCCGCCTCCCTGAGCCTTTGCTCCATGCCCTCCTCTGCCACCCGGAGAGCTGTCTCCATCTCTGTCAATTTTTTCCGGAAGGAGGCATTCTCCTCGACCGCCTTCTTCAAAGCGAGATCAGCCTGCGCCTTCTGAATACGCAACCTGTCCACCCTCCGGAGTTGTTCTCCGAGGGCCATGGTAGCCTGCAATCACATAAAATATACCGAGGGTCAAGATAAGCAAAAGAAATATGCTAAGGCAAACCAATTAGGTAAAGAAAGGGCCGAGGGGACTTACGGTAACAGAAGCCTGCATGATCCTGCAGTCGAGGACATCATCCTCATACTTGGACAGCACAAGCCTGTCCTTCGAAGGGGTGACCCCCCTCATGAACTCCAATGGGTCGAGAGACCCAAGCATCACGGCATTCCCCTTCTTGAGGGGAAAATGAACCTCCTCCCGAGGCCATGTTGTTTCCGGATCCGCAGGGGAGCGCGGGGTAGTCACCCACCCGAGGTGGGGCTCGGGGGAAGAAGGCTGATCATCAACAACCACCAAGGGGGCATCACTCCCGGGGGCGATCTCCACTTTCTTCTGTTTTTTCTCCGGGGGCGCTACACCCTTCCCGGACCGCTTCCTTTTCAGCTCCTCTGCTGGGGAGCTTCCGGCGTTAGCACCGGCGACGACGGGAGCTGCATTCACCGAAGGCTCCTCGCGTCCTTGGGTCTGGGGGGCCTCACCCTTCTTGAAAAACTCGTCCACCGGCTTCTGCTGGGACGGCCCGTCTTTCTTCTTCGACACCTTCGATGCCTTCTTCTTCAGTGCGGCGTACGCCTTGACGTCCATTACCTGACCTGAAAGGGAAGGGAAATAAATGTCAGACGGCGACAATTATGGAAATGGAAAGACTACTAAGTGCTAAAAATGTAAGCCCTCGGCAACAACCTCCGGCGCCTTGGTAGCCCCTGTCGACGAGGGGATATCTTTCGTCCTTCTCCCCGACAAGACGGTATCGCCGAAAACCGAGGCGGAATAACTCATCCGAGAGGGTAGCTTCCTTTATCTTCATCACATTATCTGAGCCCGCCACCTTGGCCGTCAGCTTCTTCCCCTCCTTAGCAAGGGCAGCGCTTCCCACCTTCAGATGCCTCCGGAAATGATCTCGAAGGGGAACGGAAAAGAGATTCTCTGCCATCCTTATGTAGCAGAAGCGGTCCTTCCAATTCTTGTGGGAAGAAGGGACCTCCGAGAACAATCTCCATTCCGGGATTTGTTGAAGATTCGCGAAGCCTCCCGCGTGCGAGTGCCCCCCCCGACACAGGTTGAAGGATTGGAAGAATAAGTCTAATGTGGGGGTGACCCCCCGGCTCAGACATAGGGACAGGAAGCCTGCCAAATAGGAGTGACTATTTGGCGTCAGTTGGCAGGGAGCTAGCTTCACAAAGCGCAAGTACTCCAAAACAAACCAGTGGAGGGGGAATCGGAGCCCCAATTCCACCGAGAGGATATGCACGGCGAAGCAACCCTCCGGAGGATGCAGCAACACATCATTAGGCCCCGGCTCTACCACTTGCGCCGACGGCCCCACTAAGAGCTGGGTCTTGAGGTACTCAGCCTCCCCGGCCTTCGTTTTCACGTCGAGGGCTGCTGTGTTAAGATATGAGTGGCCTTCGGGGATGCCAACTGGCTGCCCAGCATCAGCAGCTGCCTTCTTCTTCTTCGGGGCCGCCCTCAGCTTCTTCTTCCTCTTACCCGGAGCCACGCTGAGAGGCTCCGGATCCAGGGGCTTGGAACAACTGGCTTCTGCATCATCGCGCGCCGGCAAAACGGCCACGGTCACCTGCTGCCTTTCCTTTTCTTCCTCCTCCTCGGCAATCTGAACGGCGAGAGCCAACTCCTCGTCTTCCGCTACCTGTTCAAATTCCTCGGCCTCAGCCTCGGTCCTGAGGGTGTCCTGGACCTCCTCGGCAAAAGCAAGATCGTCATTCTCCGAAGACGGCACGCTGGAGGACTCTACCTCGGACTGGCTCTCCGACGCCACCGAAGCCTCCCGGGAAATATCTTGAGAGTCGCTTGCCGACGACATTCCTCAGTAGTGAGAAGATAGCAATTTGGGAAGAGAGGGAGGCTGGGGGCTTCCTAAGGGTACTCTAACACTGAACCGAAAGGAGTAAGGGAAGATGCGCTAAGTGTTTCAACAGGTGGAAGGACTAACCTCGGGGATGAGCTTCGACCGAAGGGAATACTTTCTCTCTCTCAAAATTTTGGCAGAGCTCCGCTGTATCTCAGGATCGCACAGCGACAAATGAATCAGACTTGGGGTATTTATAGGCGACTGGGCCTCGGAAACTGGGCCTCGATTTGAAAAGCCCATCATTGCGGGCCGCCACCTTGGCCAATGGGTGGCACCCGCCCACCCCCAACCAACGAGGACACGCCACGTCAACCCCTCTTCCAACGGCCATATTGCAACGGCTATATTTCAGAAACACTGGGATGCCCCCGAATGATAGCCTCCGGCTATCACTCACCGCAGCCTTCAGGCAACGAATTCCACCTAACGCCTTCGAGCCCATAGCAACATAGGCCTTCGGCTTATCAATGTAACCACCCCTCGGGGGGCTCGTCAACTCATCATAACTCCTTCAGCCCGAACTTGCCTTCGGCCTCAAGGAGTGGGGGACTGGGATACACCCCTCGGGAATCATACAGAATGAAAATTTCTTCATAAACAATTTACAATTGACGCAGGCAGCCTCCGGACAAACATCAAAGTGCAAACCCTTCGGCAAAGGCAGGATATCACAAGTTTTCACCAAGTCACTTGCGGAAATGCGGCAGCCCCCGTCATCATCACATACAGGCAATACATCTATGCTTTCCCCAGAAAACCCTCGACATGTGAGGGACTGGGGGAAGCCTTCGGCAATCGGCAGAAGACAAGTTCTCAGACAAGGGCGCCCAACTAAATAATGAAGCCCCCAGAAGAATCAACACATCTACTCCTTTCCCCTCAAGTACCTTTCGGCAAAAGGAGTGAGGGACTCCTGATGGAGTATATGGCCCGGGAACCCCCGGCCCATAGACTCTTACTTATGCCACACATATCCAATGAGCCCAGAGAACAACTCAGGCCCAAAAGCAACGGCCCAAGCCCCAAAATAGCCCGAAATACATACTGGGGTGCCTTCGGCCTCCTTGGCCGAAGGCTCCAGAAACTCACGAAGTAGCCCTCTCTGACATACGAAGCCACTGGGAGAAAACGGCGAAAAACATGAGCCTTCGGCATTACCAAGCCCTCGGCATCAGGGGAGCCTTCGGCTGAACTTCGCCCTCTGCCACTCAACGCCTTCGGCTACACAGGGGTCCTCTGTTACACCGAGCCCTCGGCTACACCATGAGCCTTCGGCCAAACACGCTCAAATCATCGAAGATTCCTTTTAGAGACAGCCAACCACCGCATTTAATGCCACGTCACATCCGCCAACCGCATTCAATGCGGTAAACGTACCACTGCCGGTGCCAACCGGTTGATGTGACCCTTCGGCCGTTGGATTACTGACACGTGTCCTCTCATCGCATTTATTGCTGCTATAAATAGCAGCCCGTTCCTCCTTGTAATGGACACAATCTACATCTCAGCTCCACATCTCGAGTTCATTTAATAAAATCGACTCTCTCTCCTCCTATTTGCTCTGACTTCTCTCTAGTTATTTCCGCAATAACCCTTCGGGTAAGATACCCCCCGGGTAGGCTATCCATCAGAACCTTACTACGCTATACTACATATAACTACTAGTATTGAATATTATTTTGACGCACCGTGACAAAGTGCACGTCACCTCTTAACGAAGTGGCTATATTGATAATTTTAGTCACATTAGTCACTGTTTTTTCATATATATGTTAGGAAATCTCATGTTTTATAGATCTAGATCATCTACCATATAGTGTAGACCGTAGAGGTGTCTTACTCATAAGGACAATAAATATGGAAAAAGTGGTGCATGGAGACCTGGGTTTAAAATACGCATGCATTTGGAATTTTGGACCACTAATTTTTTTACCGAGTGGAAAAAATTGATAGTGTTGGGTTCTCCAGATCTCCTTAATTGAGAAGTGAATGAGATTTTAGAATACCGTGGAGATTTTTGAAATTCTCTAGATGTGTGTAAAGAAGTATTGAATGTTCTACAATATTCTGGAAAAATTATCTAGAAGAGTATAGAATATTCTAGAATATTGTGAAGTTTTTCTGGAGGAGTGTAGAATTCTCTATAATCTTGTGGAAGTGTGTTGAAACCTTTAGAACATTCTGAAGAGATGTGGAGCTATCTAGATCCTTCCAGAAGATTAGAGAAGCTTATGGATATTTCTTGGAAGACTGTGGAAGTGTAGTGAAGAGAATTCTACAAAACCTTGAGGAAATTAATATAAATAGAGGTGACACTCCTCATTCCTAAGTGAGAGCCTTGTGAGAGCCTCCTTGAATGATGAGAGAGAAAATCCTCGAGGAGAACTCGAGTGAGTTTGAGGCTCATTGAGAGATACGAATGAGAGTGAAGTATTCTCATATACAAAGAGTGAAGTGAGTTATTCGTTTACTTATAAGATATCTCTTGTACATTTTAATTGTATAATACAAAGTGATATTGTTAGATTAAGTCTTTGTATTACGAGTGGATGAGTGATGTACAAGAGTTCTTTGAGCTCATTATCCTGAAAGAGGTCGGGGTGTCGTGTTCCCTCGGCCAACAGATAGCAAGGCAGTAACCCAGATCCTATTTTGTTATCTCTGTTTTACTTATTCATTGTTCTACTTTGTGTTTGCATATACTCTCTCTTTCTCTCAAAATTTTTTCAAATTTGACCGGTACGAGAAATAATAAAGTAAAAAATGTACAATTGAGATTCATGTAGAGACATAGAGAGATAACACAAATTACAAATTAGTTGTTAGGACAACTACAAAAGGGAAAATGTAAGGTGCGAAGGAATATTTATTTTGACTTCTCTAATTCTACATGATAATTTACTTATTGTGTAATTTGCATCATATTTATTTGATATGACCTTTTCAAAATTTATGAATTTTATATGAAATGTAAATTCAGAATGAACCCTAATTTTAGAATGTGCATTATGTATCAAGTATCATTGGCATCCCGTCGTTCAACAATATATGTCTCTCTTTCTATTTTAGGAGGTTCTTTAGTATTTGTCTTCCTTTCCATTTTTAGAAAGTTTTTTCAATAAATATACCTGTTTTTTTAAAGGATCAATAAATATACCTATTACCCGCATTCTTTCCTACTTTTTCATTCCAACACAACTCACTACACATTTTTATATCACCCCTATTATTTTCCTCTTAAAACTTGTGTCAAACCCTATAGGTTACGCTTGGTTCAAGGAATGCCGGATTACCATGAGAATGTTAGATAGATGAGAATGTGATTAATGTGTAACATATTTGTGTTTGGTTGCGATTAAGGGAATGTGACATTAAGTTGTTTGGTTGAATCATATCTTATATTGCATATTTGGTGAATTACTTAAATGCCCTTTAAATATTTGTCTCTTAACACATTAAACTTATTACAACTTGTAATTAAAGTAATTAAAATTATAGAAAAATGAAACATCTTAATAATAATTAAAATGAAAACTAATTGAATTAATTTTAAGAAAAGTATGTTTAATTGCACAGCTGACTAAGATTAGTGAACATTAGTAAATAATTCTAAGCAAAATATGTTTAATTACACAAATGACAAAGATTAGTGAATATTAGTAGCAAAAAAGCAAGTGAATGTCCTCTTATTAATGAAGAGGGGTGTTTGTGGAATAAAATTAAAAAGCAACCAGGAATGCCAAAAAACCTAAGGCCTAAGTGGGTTTCACATGAAGGGCCATGTGATTACTTTTTCACTTTTTGGGAATGTAACATTCCAAAAAAAATCAAATCCGCGTACCAAACTCAGGTATCTCACATTCCGGGCATCAGATTCCGACCTAATAAGATATTCACTCCAACCAAACGTATCCATAAGGTCATCTATTGGAGAACTGAGGGAGTATAATTTATTTTTGGCTCTAAAATTTCTATATATCAAAATTTGCAGGATGGTTAACATTTAATAAAGATGTTATATGATATAGGGAGAAATTATTTCCTGTTTTCAAAAGGATCCCTCCCCATAAGAGTTTTAGATGCTAAAATGATTCAATTGGGGGTACATAGCCTAGAAAGTTCATGTTTAAGGATGTATTTATTTGGATTAAAATGTTTTGATTCGGTTTGGTCTAGTCTGATAAATATCTGCTTTCTGTATATTTTATAACTAATCAAGTATGATTTGGTCTGGGACCGAAGACAATCCAATTAAAAACATACCAAGTACTAACTACATGGCCTTGGTCATGTACGATTCCTTGTAAATTCTATAAAGTGAGCTCAAGAATAAGGGTTGGTTTGCAACTCCTTTTAAAAAAGCACTTCTCAGCTTTTGGCTTTAAAAAAGCATTTATTTTTCCAAACACTACGGGTCTGTTTGCAACAGCTTCTGCTTTTAAAAAAGTGCTTTTTTTAGTGAAATGAGGAAAAGTGATTAAATAAAAGTTGATAGTGTTTGAGAAAAAAATGATTTTGAAAAGTAAAAGTTGGTAGTGTTTGGTAAAATAAGTGTTTTTTGTGTAATAGAAAAAGTAAAAGCACTTTTGACACGAAAGCCGAGAAAAATAAAAGTTGTAGTGTTTGGTAAAAGAAGTGCTTTTTTAAAGCCAAAAGCCAAGAAGTGCTTTTTTTTAAAAGCGTTTGCAAACTAGCCCTACAACTTTTATTTTTCTCGGCTTCCGCGTCAAAAGTGCTTTTACTTTTTCTATTACACAAAAAACACTTATTTTACCAAACACTACCCACTTTTACTTTTTAAAATCACTTTTTTCTCAAACACTATCAACTTTTATTTAATCACTTCTCCTCATTTCATTAAAACAATCGCTTTTTAAAAGCAGAAGCTGTTGCAAACAGACCCTAAATAGTTTTATACACTATCAAATTATTTTTCCGAACTTTTACTGCTCCTTCCAAACGTTCCTTATGAATTTATCTTAGCAATTACTCCGTATTTTGGAAGGTTTGATAAGCGATAATGGTAGAGCTGTGGTGGTCCCAGTCATGTTTCACACAAATTACCACAATGAACAAGCATATGTAGCATGTGGCCCCACCATAATAAGCTCCATTATTTGGTCTCTTTGTGGACAATATAATAATGCAAAATGCATTACATGTGACTGTGTATGCTTGCTACAATTTTCTACATCATCATACGAGTTAGGGTTTAAAGAGACAAAATATTTATAAAATAATCATTAGATAAGAACCGGGGTTTAACTAAGGGAAAATGGAAACTAATAATCCAACCTTTTAGCGGTCTTCTTACAATAGTCCCACCTTTTGATTATTCATGAATAATCCAACCTTTGCACCTCATCTTCATTCACTGGTCCCTGACCGGTTGATGACCTACTATTCCAAGTTATTTTCTTATCTTTGCAAACCATTATACCATAAATCTCACCTTTCACAAAGATAATATTTTGCAAAGATAAGAAAATAACTTGGAATAGTAGTTCATCAACCGGTCAGGGACCAGTAAATGAAGATGAGGTGCAAAGGTTGGATTATTCATGAATAATCAAAAGGTGGGACTATTATAAGAAGACCGCTAAAAGGTTGGATTATTAGTTTCCATTTTCCCTTTAACTAATTCACTACTACATTTTCAGACCTAACGTAACATTAATGATGTAACAGTTTGTAAAAGTGTTACATATTTCTCTAATGTAACACTTTTTAGATCTAATGTAACACTTTCTAGAAGTATAAATGTTACATTAGGGTCTATAAAGTGTTACAATAGAATCTAATGCAACATGAGCAAATGTAATGATAAAAAGTGTTACAATTGCTCTAATGTAACACTTTTTAGTGATATTGTAACATTTTTTAGTGGTATTGTAACACTTTTGACTGTTACATTAGGGGCTTAATTGTTGTAGTGATTGGTGTTCTTTTTTTAGGTAAACTTACTTTTTGAGAAAAAAGTAAAAAAGTACAACAGCGATACCTTGTACGTAATATAAATATGATGAAGATATTTGAGTGCAGTTTCAAAGAAAGTTTGACCAAAGTTCTCTACGTATAATATAAACATTATAAAGTACTCCATATTTATGATTCTTATAGTACTCCGTATTCATCTTTTGTTCTTTTAAATTGGAAAGATAATTGTGTCCATCAATCCAAAGTGTAGAAAATGTACGACCAGAATAACTTTATCCATGTCAATATAGATGAGTTAACACTTAAATTGACTCGTAAGATTGAAATTGATGAAATTTGGTTCAAACGAAATCTGTTCAATTATATAAAAAAATAAAATATATTTTATTAATAAGTTAAAAAAATTAAATAAAAGTAGTTAAAATATTTCTCCACAGTAATTTTATTCAGTTGAACAAAAAAAGTAATTATTGTCTTATTTATTTTGATTATTACACAATTCAGCGCACAAAATCAAAATTACGATGAGATGGATAAGCTAAAAATAGGGTTAGCAAATGAGCTATTAGTATGTCCGTTTTTTAATGCTACACCTTCTTACCAATAAATAAGAGTGACAAATTTTAAATGCATTTGATTTGTCCATATCATTATTTCATAATTTTTTATATTTGAACTACTAAATTATTATAAAGAAATTGCTTCAAAGATAGCCACTATGTTTTATTGCAAAATAGAAATTATTTGAGTCTGTTAAAAACATAAACTTCACTAAATAAAAGTAAATGAGTCTTACTTTAAGAAAAAAAATGACAGTTCCATTTGTGGTGCAAATTGTCTGATCTATGCTTTAGAGTCCGTTTGGTGACCTCTTTTTACGGCTTATCATCTAGTTTTTTCACCTAACACATAACTTGACTTCCGCACGTTGAATTACTCCGTATGTAATAATAAGAAAAAGTAAGATTGAAATTGATTTTTTGCTGTATTGGTTGAAGTTACCGTAGAAGATCGTTTTAGCTATTTTTTCATATAATTCTTTATTTGATTTATTAATAATAAATATTTTAAATATAAGTTTTTCATAAATCAGAATCAGCCAATACAGTCAGAACTTCATAAATTTGAGCAGAATGAGCAAATTCAACCAAGTGTTATCAAATAGACTCTCAATCATATTTAAGGAATCTTCTCATTAGAATATTACAATTTGCCTTAATTTTTTATGTGTGCTATGCCGATTTAAATAAATATCAAGTATTCTAATCATTAGAAACAGTAACATATGGGCATGAATATATTTATATATCGTGTAACAATTTGTAATATAAGAACCATGCTAGATTACTCGGTAAGGTATTATCACGTCCATTTCATACTACCTTGTTATGAGATACGAAAACGCCGCCTAAATCTTTAACTCACGCATTGCTAAGGTATTATCATGTCCATTTCATAAGTACAAATGTACAACCGAGTCGTGTATTGCTATGTTGTAAGAACCGGACCGGGAGGCGACCCGGAAAAGCCACTGGGTCACGGGTCAACCCGGAGTCGGGAGGGTCAACCCGGTCAACGCCGGGTCAATCCGGTCAATGGTTATTGAAAAATAAAATATAAATATACCTAATTATAAATTTGATTAAAGTTGTATGACCAAAAATAATTTTCATTCAAAATTTAAAAATAGTTATAAGATTGAATTAAAACTTGATGTACCAATATATAAAAAATCTCACAAGATTAAAGGTGTATTTGGATGGAAAATATGGGAACATAATACTTTGAATCTATATAAGAATTACAATTATGATGACTAAATATAATGGATATTTCATAAATACGTATTAGTATATTAATAGTTTAATACTACTTGTCAAAATGGTTATTATTGTGATTCTGATTTAATAACTTAAATAGTTACGAAAGTATAATCTAAAGGAAAAATTGACAAGAATAATCTCACCTTTTACTGGTCTTCTCATAATAATCTCACCTTTAAATAATCCCAAAATAATCCCTCCTTTGCACCTCATCATCTTTCATTGGACCCTGACCATGTTTTTTACTCTTTCTTTGAAAATTATACAAATAATCTCACCTTTCACTTTTTAATTATATCCTTATAAATGTGAGATTGTTTATATAAGATTTTTAAAAAGGGTAAAAAAACTTGGTCAGGGTCCAATGAAAGAAGATAAGGTGCAAAGGTAGGATTATTTTGGGATTATTTAAAGGTGGGATTATTATGAGAAGACCAGTGAAAGGTGGGATTATTCATGTCAATTTTTCCTAATCTAAAAACATAAAAATGAAAGGAAGCACTCAGAACATAAGTAGTCTAGCTGATTCGAGTTACACATGTTTGCCCCGGTGACCTGGGTTCGAATCCCCTGGAAGCTAAATTTTGCTGAATAAATGCGCGGGCCGCCGGTTTAAACAGGTTTTGGACGGTCCGGGTCCGTCGCGGGTTATAGCGGTTCGCCGGTTATTTCCGATTTGTTCCATATTTGCGGGTCTCCATTCAATCGGACCGGCACCAGAGCCGGGTGACCGGGTTCCGGCTCGAACCAGCTGGTCCGGTTCGGTTCTTACAACACAGGTGTATTGCTACATGATTGAGGGTGTTTGGATTTGATTCTCAAAACTGATTCTGCTCCTTCAGGGACCAGGAGTAGAAGCTGGAGTGTTTGGATGAAATTCCGGAAACACTTCTGGTGCTCTAATTTACTCACAGAATCACTTTTTTTAGAAGCTGGTAGGTACCAACTTCTGAAAACTGATTCTGATTCTGCTTCTGCTTTAAAAAAGAAGCAGAAGCAGAATCAGTTCCAAACACCCCTGAATGTGCAAACAGGTAAATAAATATTCCATCTTTTTCATAAAATTCTTTCCCATTAGACTTGAATTGAAATTTTAAAAAATAAGAATAAAGTGAAAATGTATGATTATGATTGAGTAGGAAATATGTAAATGAATGTTAAGGATGTTTTCTTTTGGACTGAAATTTGCTGGTCTGTTTAAGTCTGGTCTGGTCTGAACTGGTCTGGTCTGGTCTGGTAAACGTCTGATCCCTGTGTATTTTATAACTACGGAAGTCTGGTCTGGTCTGGTCTGTTTAAGTCTGGTCTAGTCTGTTTAAGTTTGGTCTGGTCTGGTCTGGTCTGTTTAAGTCTGGTCTGGTATGGTCTGCTTAAGTCTGGTCTGGCCTGGGACTGAAAACAGTCCAAAAGAAAACATCCTAATTATACAAAACTTTTCAAAAGGGAAAATGTAAAACACTTTTTAGGATACACTGTTTTCGGTTTATCAAACAACTTTTTCACCAAACACATGACTTTTGCTTTCGCGTGTTGAATTGTGTAATAAGCGGAAAAAGTAAGATTGAGTTACTTTTATGGTTGTATTAGTTGAAGTTACTGTAGATGACCTTTTAGCTATTTTTACATGTAATTTTTTCTTTATTTTATTAATAAAATATATTTTAAATTTTTTTTCTTAAATCAGCAGAACCAGCCAATGCAGTCACTTCAGCTAGGAGTTCATAAATTTCAGCAGAATCAACCAAACCAACCGATTTTCGTGCTACCAAACTGGCTCTCAAAATAGTAAATGAGAATAATTTTATGAGATGAAAGATAATGGTAACATATGGAATTTTGAACTTTTTGACAAAAACTCTTTCTTAACTGCACGGATATTATTCAAAAAAAAAAAAACTGCATGGATATTATTTTGAAAATTCCCCAAGTTTAATAAGAAAAACTCAATACGGAGAACATATTTATATGACTAAATAAGTACAAGTGTTACTAAAATCCAAGTAAAACCCAGTCTTAATCGCTTTTAATCTTATATAAACACTTTACGGCCCAATATAGGCTTAACATACCCTTCAAAACAGTGACATGTTGAAACATCATAATCTTGAAATTCGTGTGTTTTTAGGTCTTAATCAGCCAACTGCTGACTTAAATTTAATTAGTTTTGATATCTAATCAAGACTCATTAGTGGAGAAGTCAAATTACTTGCATGTTAATTTGTACTTTTATAACAAATAAGGCCTAAACATGAAGTATTTCTAGAAAAAAAATAACATTAATAATTCTCTAAATAAATTAAACATAGATGTGATAATTAAGTATCAGATAAAGTGAAATTCACTAACTAGAGTATGTTTTAGCGAAACCTCCAGCAAATATTTATTTCTATAATTATATGGTTTCCAAGTTACATGTACAAACATCTCCCACTTACATGCCCATCAAATGCCTCTAAACTTGAACTCTATATACTGATATTGAAAGGGACTTTTAGGGAAAAGAAATGGGGAACGAAAGAGAAAACTAAGCAGCAAATGGAACATTATATTCATATCTCTGGCTTGTGTATTATGGCAGATCAACAGATTAGCAAGTAGTTGAACTATTTGTCACACTACCACTTCAGCCAATATAACCAACCTCCAGCAGCACCTCATCAGCTAATTTGGCTGGGACTTGATCACATAACTATACAAGCTGAAGGGCTCTCGTCATCATTGACGGACGACGTGGAGCCATAGTTGGTACTTATCAGAGGTGGGGGGTAGGGATAGTACGGGTAAGACTGGTGGTGCATGTAGTTCATTGGTTGTGGCTGTGGAGGGTGGTACATCATCGGCTGGTGCTCCAGCTGCTGGTTCATCATCATCGCGGGCATTTGGGGTTGTTGGTAGGCATTCCCTGCCAGAATCTCGGGCCTGGCTGCCTGAAAGTAACCCCCGTTATTGCCGCTGCTGGCAGAGTTCATACCTGGTGCAGGTAAGCCTTGGACTGCTGGGTATCGGCCCATTTGGAGATTATTACTCATATCGCCCATGTTATGACCTGTTCGGCCCATGGACATGTTGGTGTTCCCCATTGGCCCCATGTTAGGAAAGCCGGTTTTCATTGCCATCATCTCTTGCATGCTTGGAGGTCCATCCTTATTTCCATTTCCCTTGTTACCTCCACCATTACTGCTAGCATGGCCACCATTAGTGCTCTTATTCTGACCACCTACATTCTTTCCTTCTTGATGATGCCCACCAATAATACTTTTGCTGCTAAGATTGGGTGGCGCAAAACCATTGCCACCCTTGTTGCCACCTCCTCCCATGCCCATCTGAGGCATCATTCCACCACCACCACCTCCATCTTTCCTCCCATTCATGAATTGCATCATTTTTGGCATTTGACCACCACCACTGCCACCGCTGTTATCCATCGCAAGCTTCATCTTATTGGGAGGCATGTTATCCATTTTTTCTTCAAAATCGTCATCATCGTCTTCATCATCTTCTTCATCATCGTCATCATAGTCATCATCATCATAGTCATCATCATCGGTAAAATCATCATCCTCATCAGGCATGTCAAACTTGACATTCTTGGGGTTGTTGCCTCCATTACCATCACCACCGCCAAAACCACCACCACCCGCATTCATGGGCATCTTCATGTCCTTGAATTGAGGATGCATCTTTAAATCCTGAAGAGCCTTCAGCTGCTGAAGCTGCTGGGGATTTGGCATTCCAAGATTTCCACCTTTGATCTGCATCTGATTGTTGATGTCATTGTTCCCTTTTACGCCCTTCCCCTTGTTGTCATTCCCGCCTTTACTGTTATTTCCGATTTGCATATTCTTGAACTGATCGAGGAACTGATTAGGATTGTTTTTCGCCTTTGGGCTAACCCATAACTCCGCGTGCTTGCCCTTCTTCCTCAGCTTATTGATCAGAGTAGAAGGGTCTACATTTCCAGAAACTGTGACCTTGCCCGATTCTGATTCGATACCTATAGTATAAACCCCTGTAGCAGAACATAAACATACACCCGAATTTTCAGAACAAAAACCTTCAAAATTCAGTCCTTTTTCAACAGTTAACCCAGACATCAAGAAAATTAATTTTGATTATAAGTTGCAAGCAAAAAAAACGAGAAATCACTCATAAAATTGCTAATTTGAGTAAATATAATAGGGAATATCAATTAATGATATACTTGTATGAGTCTTGATATAAGAATATACCTTCAATCCTCTGCAAGATTTTCTTCACTTTATTCTTACAGCCTTCACAGTGTATATTTACTTTTAGAGCACAAGTCTGCATTTACAAGAAAATTCAGCAGGTAAATTTAAACCACAGTTAACAATTTAGGTATCTCGGGAATCCAAACACAAAATAAATAAATAAATAAATAAATGACTAAAAAAATACAGAAAAGACATAAATGAACAAATGAAAAATTATTAAACAAATTCAAGAATACAAAACGTATATCCATCAGCCTACCTCAAGCTACATACACACAAAATCTTCACAAACAGGCAGGAAAATCAGCAAAAAATGAAAAACAGAAAAAAAAACATATATGGGTTACCTGGATCTTCAAGAACTCTTCCTTGCTCATTTTTTGTTCAGTCCAAAAACTACTAGGAAAAAAAAGAGATTAGACTTTTAGGTTGGGTGGAGGTAGATCTGGGAGAGGCACTAAAGAACTACTAAAAGGGCATTGAGATATGAAGTTTGTCAACGTTTAATTCACATAAAAAAAAGTGGGGAAACCCACAAACATAAAGATAAAGGGGCTTAATGAATTTCATTCATAATCATTTGTCTTTTTTTTTTTTAGTTTTGCTTTTGTTGCTAGCAGAGAACAGAGGCAAAATGTGACTCAACTGAAGCCAGAGAAATCTAGGTAGAGAGATGAGGAGATAGCCTCAAAAAGTTGATGTCTTTCAGAAGAGAGAGGGTGGGGGATATTAAAAGAGGCGGTGGGTACACATCACAGTAAACATCTTTGCTGGTGGGTTACAAAATACTGTATTTTGAGGGGTAGGGACGACGGTCCCTGCTTATGTCTGCTGAACAAACGAGGGACTGAGCACAAGAACTGAGGGAAGTGCTGTATTGCTCATCGTATATTGTACTCTATTTATTAATCCCCCCATAATCATGACCTGTTGGAAATGATACCCGGAACAAAAATAAAAAAGATTATCTCACTGTGGGTTTCGCGCTTTTTATAATTACTATACTCTCAAAAAAGCTTTTTGTACAAGTAAATACGTAGTAGTGTCAATCTAACAACTGTACTCAATTAACATTAAAAATTCAAGTTTGTATATTTGGGAAAATTGTTAAATAGGTCCTCGAACTTTCATATAAAGGTCAATTAAGTCCTTCTAGTTTACTCATACTAAATTTCAGCTAAAAATTCAATCGGGAACACATTCAAATTAATTCTTGAAGATAACTGCGCATTTTTGCGTTCTCGAATTAATTTGAATGCGCTCCCAATTAAATTTTTAGCTGAAATTTAGTATGAGTAAACTAGACTTGATGAATAAGATGCTCAAAAAATTTCATCAAAAAATTCCACCGGGAACTGCCCCAAATCGCGACGACCGGACAGAGTCTCCTATAGAAGAACTTAATTGACTTTTTTATGAAAGTTCGAGGACCTATTTGACAGTTTTCCCTATATATTTTGGAATGTTATACTACCTCCGATTTTTATTAAACTTCACACTTTGACTTCACACAAAATAAGGAAAGAAATTTGACTTTACTATAGTGTACACTGTTAAGGCACTGTTTGACACTGTTGAGACACTGTTTGGCACTGTTGAGACACTGTTTGGCACTGTTTTGATGTAGATTTCTTTGCCAAAAAAGGAAATAAGGAAGTGTGAAGTTTGTTTTAGACCGTCCCAAAAAGGAAAGTGTGAAGTTTAATAAAAACCGGAGGGAGTACTTCATAGGTAATAAAGTGAACTATGGGATAAGGGTCAGTTTGGTCCTTGAAGTTGCAAAAAAGGAGTCACATAAGTCCTTATATAGAAGATTCTGTCCGGAAGTGCCATTTGAGGTGGCTCCCGGTGGAATTTTTTGATGAAATTTTTTGAGCATGTTATTCATTAAGTCTGGTTTACTCATATCAAATTTCAGATAATTGTGTCGTTAAAAGCGCAATTATCTTCATGAATTCATTTGAATGTCTTCCCGATTGAATGTTTAGCTGAAATTCGGTATGAGTAAACTAGACTTAATGAATAAGATGCTCAAGAAATTTTATCAAAAAATTCCACCGGGAGCCACCTCAAATGGCACGTCCGGACATAATCTTCTATATAAGGACTTATTTGACACCTTTTTAGCAACTTCGAGTACCAAACTGACCCTTTACTGAACTATTTACATCATCTCCTACAAATTAATGTATTTAATTGATCCTTTCCTATGAATAAATGACAGAAATATTAGTAAGAATTAAGAATGATAACTGTATATTTTTATGTGAGTGCACAAGAGTAAATACATGTTTCTCAATTTGGAGTTTACTACATACACTTAAACCTTCAAAAAACAAGGTTGAGATGTTACAGGATTTTTTATAGATAATTATGCGATTGTGTTAAGATATACCATAGTATCATTGTAAAATATTGACCCGATAGGAGTATCACAATATATTAAAATAATACTTTATTACTTCATAATTTTCTGGTGTGGATCTTCAACACCCTTTACGACGAGAAACTTTGTCATTTTTATAATTATCGTCATTTTCTCACAGGGGGTCACACCATCGTTATGGATTAATTTGGCTTTGATACAATGCTGAGACATGTGATTTCATTCTAAAAGATTAATCTGACAGGAGGAGTATTTGATAATTTTCTAGTGTGGGACTTTAACAAATTGATACCCCTATTATGTGTGTTTGAAATCAAGAATATGTCAACTTAAGCCATCTACTTTAGCAAAATGAATGATTAATTATATCCATCAATTATTCAATTAACTTATGAAGTGTAACGAAGTTGTCAGCTAAATTAAGTACTTAAAGCTAAATTAAGTACTTAAGGCATGTTCAAGTTTTTGATTTTCCATCTTCATCAACGTTCTTATTATGTCACACAAGATAAAACATTTAGAGCTTGTCGTAACTGTCGTGCTTTTCCGTATTTTCAGAACCCTTTCATGATTATGAATTTGTCGTTCGTTTTTCCTCTAGGACGGTCCTTCTCATCGCCTCCTTATACTTTTTCATCGATAAAGCAAACTTTAAAAGTGTTTCTCATCATTACACTTTCATGCTATTTCTTCCTTCTCAAAAACTTTTTCTCACTAGACTTCTCCAATTTTGTACTCAAGTGGGACCTATAACTTTCTAGGCTTTGGGCAGCAGAGGATGACGGAGCCTAGATTTTGGTTCAGTACATTAGAGAAGACCAAACGCAGCGTTCGAACGAATAAGTTTAACGAATGAAAGAGTCATAAATATGCAAAGTGAGAATAAATCTCAAGCAATTCAAGAACAAGGTTTACAAATTTACTCGTGGGGGAGTCCTTAATGTTTACAAATTGCTACAAAAATCTCCCAAAACAAGAGTAAGAAACAATATAAAATCGTAAAATAGTATTACTATGTTCCCCATAAATAAGACTAATCACCGTCATTATGAATCGTACTAACATATACTCCCTATTTACATTATCATACACTAATATGATTGTATTAATTTCCTATTTGACTTTATTTCCTATTTGACTTTATTTTCCAAATGTAACAATAATTACTTATATTTATGGGGAATCGGAATTAATATGCATAGTTAGGTTGTAGTACTATGAGTATTATTTAAGGAATCTATATTTCTTAAAGAAACTAAGAATTGTTTACTTTTTTATTATTATTAAGTTTTGTTTAAATTAAGATGTGCATCTGAATTAAGATGTCGGTATATTAAATGGTACTTGTATATGAGTTTTTTTATTTTGTGGGTTGAATAATCAAATTATAGTAAAATAATCAATTTAATATTGTTCTTGAATAATAATAATAATACTGAAAATTTTCATTTATTAACATAAATTTATTCCATAATCGATTCTAAAAAGATCGACCGAAAGGACGTCTTCATAAATGTCTTGATGGAAAGAACAATTATTTTTCAATTTAAAGATTAAATTGTAAGTATAGATAACTTAATGTTTTTTTTTGGAAGAAATAGATAACTTAATAGTTGAATTGCTATCTAATTAAATTCATAAAATAAAAAATAAACAGCCCCTAAAATAATGCACATGCATATTTTGTTTTCCATACGGCTAATAATATGGCCTATCAGTGCAACAACCTCGATGGAGTTAAACAGGCAAATTAGCTTAGCTGATTGTCTGAGTGTCTGACTAGTGAGTTGCCGATTATTGATAGGCCATGTATCAGCTACCTTTAAAAGATTGAAAGGAGGGTTTGAATAGTATATGATGCCTAGAAAGAGCTTGGAGGGTACATTAGTACATAGCTAACGTGTAATACTCCATATTGTTATTATGGAGTATCATTATTGTTACTATTTCACTTTTTTTCAAAATATACTTGAATAATTTTTTAATCGAAACCTCTGCTTTGCTTTAGAGCAATGCACTATGCCCGACTTTTGAGGACCGTTCGAGCAAAACATTAATGGTCGGAAATTCCAAGATCTGCATCTCGGAACTTCTCTTTTCCCATCCAATAACCCTCTACTTGCAAAGCACTCTGTTGTGACCGCATGATAGAGGATCTCAATATGAATCATATGTAGTTAGGGTTGGACCGGGCCTGATCCGGTTCCAGGTCGGGACCGGGCGGGCTTGGAAATTTTTGGGTAAGGCCCAGTTCGTATACCATGGGATCATCCCACGGTGAGCACCATGCTCCCACTCCCAAAACGACGTAGTTTTGCACAATCTTTTATTAAAAAAATCACGTGAACAGTACACACGTGAACAGTACACGCATGTACAATAATTGTTTTTTCCTTCTTTTTGTCCGAGTAGCATGAATGATGTAACTCACATGTAAATATATGTAACTCACGTTATTGATCAATGTAACTCAAGTCCAGTCGAAATGTAACTTTGTCAAATACATAGTATAAGAAGTAAACTTTGATTTAAATGTAAATAATGATAAAAAAGAAGTCAAATTATTTTACATAAATAGTGTTATTGTTTTGTTTTTAATATCAGGGCTACAAAAATGATTTTTTTATATAAAAAAAATTCTTTGAATATCAAAGGTTTATTGTGTTGTGTAACTAGCATTATATTGCGGTGTAACTCATATTATATAAAATGTAAATCACGTGCAAGTATGATGTAACTTGTTGATGAAAGTTGACATGTAACTCACGCTAATAGACATGTAACTTTAGGCAAATCCTGATGTAACTGCATGTATTTTCAAATGTAATTTGAGCCAAATCAAAATGTAAATTGTCTAAACTGAAATATGTGTGTGTGTGGTGTGAAGATTCCTAATCAACCCTAATGTTATCATGCTTGGCCAGCAAAAACATCCATGACTCATCACTGATGTGCAATCTGAAGGAACGGAAGTGGGATTGTGATCAATTGTGTTTGCAGGCTCAGATAGGTCGTACAAGCCAAAGCAGAATAGGATAGTTGCAATCAGCGAAAGCCAAAGCCGAATAGGATTTAACTTGTTTGGCCGGATTTTATTTCGTGCTCGTCGGCTACGTGCAGAGCTCTGTCTCTGTAGGGAAAGGCAGACCTGTTCCTTTTTTTTTTAACTAAACGACACCGTTTTTGGGCTTGGAGCACGATGCTCACCGTGGGATGATCCCACGGTATAATTTGCGGGTCGGGCCGGGCCGATTCTTATATTTTTATTTTTATTTTGGGTTTCTTAGGTTATTCCACCACCCCCCTGCCCCCCAAACCCCGCCAAAACACCCATCCCACCATAGGCCCAACCAAGGAAAAAAAAAATACCCGGACCGGCCGGGCCCATCCCCAATTATCCGATCCCGGAACCACCCCCATAAACTCCCCTGGGTCGGGTCTAGGCCCGGTACCGGTTCACCGGGTCGGGCCTAAGCCTGGTACCGGTTCACCGGGCCGGACTGGTCCCGCACAGGAGCAGGCCGGGCCGGTTCCCGGGCCAAGCCTATGTGTAGTCAAATTCTTAATGTCATTCTTATCTGAATATTTCAAGTTTAAATAGTCTTATATGAATTGAACTAGGCAAAAAAAAACTCATACAACCACACTTGAGATAAGAGTATAAGACTCCTTTCCAATGTATTAAAAAAAAACATGAGTCTTGAGACAAGACTTATAACCCTACTTGGACCTTTTTACTACTAGATTTTCTACACTTCCATCAGTTCCATAATATATACAAAGTAATATATTATTATTATTATTATTATTATTATTATTATTATTATTATTACCCCGGAGTATATGATATATTTATCACTTTAGAGTAAAAGTTCATTTTTTCAAAATAATATCTTCAAAAACAACTCATCCGAACTGTTAGTGAAAACACATCCACTCATCCAGAATGTTGCATTACGTTTTCAGTTTTTCACCATTGCACGGAAAGAGCAATAAGATTAGCAAGAATAGAAAATGTACATTCATTAACAATGAGTTTATGAGGCTTCAATGTGAAACTAATTCCCCAACTGGACACTAGTTTAAATATACACGTACTAATAGGCTAATATAATTAGGAATCTACCTAATAGATATTTAGGAATCTGCCTAATATCTATTTAGGAATACTTTGTATTTTGGCAACTCTTCTATTATAAATATATGTGTCAGGACTCCTATTGGAGTACCTCTTTTCCATTATTTCACATGGTATCAGAGCTCTAAGTTTGTAGATACAATTTTTTTCTTTTTTCAGTTCCCATGAACCTTATTATAGCCGCCGCCGCCTTGGGGTCGACTGCCGCCACATTTACGGTAGTCTCCGATCCTTTGAAGATGAGCGCGGCTAATATGGCGCAGATCACCTCCTTCGCGTCGCTGAACACGGTGCTTGCTTCCAGCATGCCGTTGAGTTCGCCGCCTGCTGCTGCCTATGTTCGCGCAGCCCACCTTCTCTGCGTCGCTGACCACGGTGCTTGCTTCAAGCGCGCTGTTGAGTTCGCCGCTTGCTGCTACAGACATATATTCTCATGGAGATCTTATTGTCAAAGACGTGCCTTCTAATCTTCCGCTCACAGATATATTTACTAAGAGTTTTTTTTTAGTTTGCAATTTCATTTTTTTAAAAGACAACCTGCGCGTTGTATCTCACGCACAGTTTGAGGGGGTGTAATAGGCTAATATAATTAGGAATCTACCTAATAGATATTTAGGAATCTGCCTAATATCTATTTAGGAATACTTTGTATTTTGGCAACTCTTCTATTATAAATATATGTGTCAGGACTCCTATTGGAGTACCTCTTTCCCATTATTTCACACGTACTACGTTATTAGAATCGGCGGAGAATTTTTGCCACTTTTGATCAACGACCATATACTTGGTCTCAATTTTGGTCCTCTTGTTATGAAAGTCTCATTATGTTGCCAGACTTCTAACTTTTGGATAGTCCTTCCATCCATCCATTTGGCCGGCCACAGTCCTCCCGTCTCTTGTGCTTCTCATTTGGGGCTTTTTTGTCCCAAAATTAACAGAATAATTACTATGAAATAAACAAAAAAAATAACTACAGAAAAGATACAGGCACAAGAGTTGTCCTTTTTTTCTCTCATAAAAGATAACTACAGATTCGTGTGGTGAGAAGTTAAATGTGAGATGAACAGCAAGCGCACATGGGCATGAAAGGCATTTCCCCCAAATGGGTTGTCGGCTTGTGGCCGGCCGGATGAACGGAATGACAAAAAGTGTTAGGAAAAAAACTAGAGGTCATGCATAAAGATGAGGCTTTTGAAATAAGAGGACCAAATGCGGGACTCAGTAGAGGCAAAAAATTGTATCGGCAAATCTACAGGACACGATAAAAGGAACCACTATGAGGCAGAGTCCATAATCAACTCTGCAGCTAATCCCATCGAACGTTGCCCGCCAGCACAAAGCAAAGAAAAGGCAAGCTCTTCCTCACCCCATAGTCTTAGCTCTACACTTAGCCTCTTTAGCAGCTCTATATTTATGTCAGACACCCAGGTTGGAGTACAATGGACCATCAGGCTCAAAAATCCCGACACATAGGCATGCCATGTAGCTTTATTGCAACCAAGTGATGTTTTTCCATCTAGAGCACTTGCAAGGAATTCCATATGGCAGCACAGAACTTCTGGACGGCGCTTTGAAGCAGAAGTTGATGAGTCTATGCCCCAAGCAAAAACCACACAGAGAATGGTGAAGTACGCAAGTGCATATCCCTTTAACATGGGAACTATACCAGCTGAATCCCATTGATCAGATGTATGAACTGATAGAAACCAACATGGCAATGTCTCTTTAATTAAAGACTTGACAAGCCCAAATCCCCCTGACAGCCATGTTAAAGAAGCCCCAAGGGAAGCAGCGATCTTAACTTTACTAATTGCCGTGGCTAGAGAAGCGTTTCCCTGCCTCATACCATTTTTTAGTTTCTTCACCTTTTCAAACCTCTCTCTGGCAAGACCTCTAGAAGCTATGTCTGTCACAGATTGCATCAACACAGAAACAATCTCTTCTCTCAAGAACATGATATCTCTAAGAGACCTGTAGATCCGCAGATACAGGATGCCTGGGGCAGCAGGAGAGATTCCTCCATGAAAATGTGATCCAAACCCATGGCCAAGAAGGGCTCCAACACCACCATTGGTCGAGAGAGAAGAAGAAGAGTTTGTTCCAATGGCAGCAGAGAAGCAACTTTTGAGGAGCTGCACAACAGCATCATTATTGTGGAGGAACACTGTGCGTGATGCAGAGAATACAAGGAAGTCACTCCAGCGTTTGGCTTTTTGGGCCCACAGAGATGCCACAATCGGCATGCATGGCCAAGGGCAGCCAGCTGCAAGTAACTCTAAAGCAGGGCCTGCTAGATTTAGAAAACGCTGCGATGATTTGTCCAGTTTATAGGTTATTGTTAGACTGAGAAAAGCAGCCAATGGTAGTGGAAGTGTAGCTGGAGAGCTCCCCCCTGCAAACCATAAAATATAAATCAGAGGCATGTATAAAGGGGTCGAACTTTTTTCCTTTTTATTTAAGTTGAAAATAAACATGAATTAACAACGAAAGAGACAAAGCTTTCCAACAGAGTCGGAAAATAAATGCATCAAGTGCTGGTATCAGGAAAAAAATCAAGTAATAATTTCAGCTTGGGAGCTTGTATGGTTTGGAGATTTCAGCTACGAGGGAATGGGGGTTGATATTTGTTTTTAAAGTATTCTTAAATTTAGATGGTTGAAAAGAATGAGATCATCAAAACTTATAGAGAAATACATAATTAAATAAAATAGTCCAAGACTAACAAATAGAGATAAATTCGCAAAACAAAAACTAGTCCTCCCCTCTCCTCTGAAACCCCCTATCCAAACCAACCTTATATTTGCTAAGATAAACCCGATTCAAGGAGTAGCAGTGCCACTAGCAAGCGCTGACATCAATAAACATTGTTTATGAAATGAATCAAATGCTCAGTTGTTCTTTGTTTAATATAAGATGTGCGAAGCAGCGGCATTAATAATCAAAATTTAAAAATCATAATACAAAATTCATAATTACAGTATCACAACCTGCGGCAAGGCTTGGCACATCCACACCAGTGGCAGCCAAGATTTTCTTGATCTGCTCCTCCACATTAGATAGATTGGCAGCAGGACTTGGCCAATCACTCCCATTCATAAAAGCCGGTTTCCAAATGGCACGTGTAACTTCAGCTGAGAAGTAACTGACTATGGTTGCCAGAGATGCAGGAAGGAAATCGGCCAAATCTTTAAGCCCTGAAAGTATGATAAGGAAAATGGCTGCTTCATATTTTAGAAAATGAGGCATCAAGAATATAATGTAGGTTTATTTCCTATTTTGGCTGTCCCAAAATGATTTTCCACTTTCCATTTTGAGTATGGAAAACTAAATAAGATGACAACTTTACCCTTCCACTCCGACACATGGCTGACTTAATTCCTCCCACCCGTACCTTATCAACTTCACCTGCACACTCCATCTTCTCTCTTCCCGCACATCCCCGACGACTCTCACCCACTCCATTAACACCCATATTGAGCTTTTCCCTGTGAAATGAACTGCCATGCATTAAACTCCCGGGAGACTCCTTTCCCGTTTGAAGGCAAAGAATGAGAAAGTAAAAAAAGGTCTAGGGCGATGGCGAGGGCTCATCTATGGTCAGCGATGTGGATTTCCTTCTCCAGGGTTTGCGATGAAGACAAGGGGGTGAGTGATTAAGGTTTCCTCCTCCAAGTAAGTATTTCTGTTATCTACTGGATTTAGAATAAAAAGTTTTGAAATTCAACGATGGCGAGGGCTAAACCATCGGTCACTAGAGGGTCGGTGACAGTGAGGGAAAAATGAGAAATTGGTTGGTAAAAGTGCCTCCCTCTGTAAGTAGAAAATTGTCTTTATTTTGTGTGAGTAATTTGCTTTTTTAATGTTGTTATACGGAGTATTGGTGAAAATTGTTGTGTAGCCATTTATTACTAATGTGTTGAATTACTTGTGTTGCCAATTACTCAGCCTGAAGTCCTGAACAGATGGAGTAAAGTGTGGCTGCAAGTGAGATGGAGGTGATCTGAGTTCTAACTCAGCTGAAGAAGGGAGATGAATAGCCTGAGCCATTCCAGAAAAGTGCAGAAAAGAGGAAGGTTAAGAGGATGAGAAGCTACGGAGTGTGGATGGAGCACATGTATGCACTGTAGCATTGTACTTTCTTTAGAAATCTGTAATGCTACCTACGTGACTGTTGCTATAGATCTGAATTTTACTTTCCCATTTTTCAATCTTGTTCCACAGAGTATGCTTGAAGACGAAAAGGGCAAAATGGTAAACCCAACACAAATTTTTATGTTTTCTTAATATATGTTCCGGTCAAACTTTGCAACTCAATTCAGGACGGAGAGAGTACATAGTACTAAAAGTAAAACTTGTGGACAAAAATAATACTACATGATCAGTATAGTCACTGAATATACTACCATGGTCACTGCAGTGTAAACACTTACATCATAATACTCTCATGGTTAGTGCGTATTAATAGTTACAATTTCGTCCATTATTTTTTTTAACCGCATTTTTGTCATTATTGTTTATTTATAGGCAAAGCTAAAATTGTTCACAGCCAATCCTTGGTCCATGGACATCGTCAACATATTCAACTTTAAAAAATGAGAGAAGTTTTGTGTATGAGAGTAATGAGCTTGTAAAAATGTCAAGTCATCAAACAGGAAACTGAGCAGCAGTAAAATCTGACTAACCTGTGCATAGTTCCCTAGGAGAAAGTTTACCATGGGCGCAAGCTGTTAAAGCAGCATCAGCCACAAAGGGAACTGCTTCAAGGATATCCCAAGCAGATAATATAGGCCTTGAGAGAGTATCATCACTTGTGGGCCCAGAAGAACTACTACTTCCAGATGCTAACGTGGTCAAAGATTGGCTTCCCCTATTAATTTTTTCAAACATCATGTTAAGTAGCACATCAACTGTCTGATGGACAGGGGTGCCATTTACTAGGCCAGAGAGAGTCGAAGCGATGCATGCGAGATGCTGCCTATACCATAGCTTTAGTTTAGGAAATGAGTCCATGAATATCGGATTTGGAGAGGAAGAACTTGCAATGGCTGCAAGTCTCCTTCTGTGTGGTTCCTTAATAACATTCACAGACGATGATACATGAGAATTACGTACTAGTAAGAGGTGTTCGGGAGTTAACTGGCAGCTCATGGGCGGCACATCTCCTACTCCATACTCAATAGGTGGATGGTTAAACCTCCACAGCTTTAGAAGTACAGTAAACGCATTTGAAAATACAGAATGAGCTGTGACTTTCTCTCCTGCAGGTAGTGTCCATGAGACATTAGGAATACATGATCCAAACACTTCGCAGATTGTCATCAAAGAACCAGCAAGTTGTGGAACCTGAATAGAAGAGCAGGAGTGATTTATAATCTGGTCATTAGCTTAACAATCTTTTATTAATGCATCTAATACACTGTGTGCACTAAATCGTATTTGTATTTGCACAACCGTATTGGTTAGCAGGTCCACACTGTGGTCACTACTGACCAGATCACATTCAACATTTAGAATTTCACATAAAATACCATCAGTAAAGTCACAATGTTTAATAGCCTTCCAATTAGCCCCAGTTTGGAAATTATTTGAAAATTCATGGGAGAAAAATAATATCTCCCCTAACAATGGCCTTGTTTGGCAATGCTAACTGTGTTAACAATTAGCAGATTAGACACTTAGAGTGGTGGACCATATTAGCATTTATTCACTACCAAATAGTTTTTAAACATAATTTTTAGTTTGTTTTTAATATTAACTAAATAAGGGCATTTTGGAGTTTTTAGTCTAAAAAACACTAACTACAATTAGAAAATGCTGCCATAAGGGCCGAATTACCAAATTGAAAAAAAAAATATAGGACGTGCTTGACAAGTTGATAAAAAAGACTGGGGACATATAAGTTGCTATGTATTTTAAAGATAGTCGGTGTCATGTTGCCCGATTTTTTTACCAACTTCATTCAAACTCGAGCATGTCTCTCCACTTGCACTTTTTTTCTCCCTCTTAAGATGTTACAATGTCAGATAATTGACTTGCTTTGCTAAATTACAATCGCAATTCTCAAACTTCTTCCCTCCTGCCTCAATTCAATCCGTGATGCCATTTAGTTCACTAAACTAATTGCCTTGCTTACCATGTAGGTTGTATTTATATTAATACACTATCAAAATTCAAACACTTGGAAAAATTAAGCTTAAATCTGATTTCTTGCTTACCTCTCGTTTTTCTATTGGTGTTAGTGCTACACCTAGACCCTTCCTCACGTATAATCATCATATCTATATTGATTCCTTCCAGCCTGTCAAGTCGCTCACAAGCCTAACTTTAATTTTGTTAGTGTCTTTCTCTTTTTAATTTCCCTATTTTATATTTTTCTTTCTAATATCCTAACGCTAACTTCCTTCGTCTCTAACCTATTTTTAATATCTGACGTGGACTAGAGGGGTCGGGAATGATATGCGTGTGGAGGGAGAATATAAGTGCGGAGGATTGATCTCAGAGCCTCCACATTGATGATCTTCAACTTTACGGTTTTTCATGGCTTATTATTGTCATGTCACCTCCACATAAGATAATCTCAAATAATCTCCAAATCAATAAATTTCTCCTCATTCATGATCTTAATTTACCTTGGATAGGAGCATGAGAATGCACGAACTACAAAGCTAATCATCACCATAATTATGAGTATATGCCTAGGAGTTGGAAATAATCTCAAAATAATCCAGCTTTAGAATTTGATACTAGATTATTTTATCAAATAATCTCATAAAATAATCTCAACTCCTCATTCATGATCCCAAAAAACTCCCCCACATCATCAAAATGATCCCAAAAATAATCCATGGATGTGGATGCCCTCATTTTTTCCCTTCTTTCTTATCTTCCTATCTTTTTTCTTTTTCTTTTTATATTATCTTTTTATCTTTTTTTTAGCTTTATCTTATCTTTTTTTATCTTTTCTATCTTATCTTTTTTTTATCTTTTTAGCTCTGATTTCCTATATTGATTCATGTTAGCCGATCCCAAATTCTTTTGGAACTAAGGCTTGGATTTTGTTTTTGTTGTTCTATAGCTACCTTCAACAGAAACATTGGATAAAAGAATGGAATGATATAAAATGTATAAGTTGTGGCAACAAGTTCAAGTTTGGATAAAGTTGATGAAAAAATTGGGTCATATACTCATATAACGTCAGACCTGTTTGAAATAAATCATTTATTTCCGGGTTTTTTTTTGACAACTTGTCAATCACACCCTTTTTTTTTACCAATTTAATAACCTGGCTTCTGCTTGGGTTGGATTAGGGTATGGCTTTAGAGAGAGAAAAGCAGAGGGCGGGTATTCGTGGGGAGGAGTGATCTCGTATCATCTTTTTCTCGCATCTTTTTTCTTGTTTTTTTGTCCTTTTATCCTTATATAAATAAATACTAGTATTATTTTTACCCTTTTTATTTTATCATTTTTATGTATATTCATCTCGTTTATATTATCTTTTTTTAAAATTGCTTATTTTTTTATCTTTATTTTCTTTCTTTTCCTTTTGGTGGTGATATCATGTATCGATTCATGTTAGCCGACCCCAATATCTTTTGGGACTAAGGCTTGAATGTTGTTGTAATAACCTGGCCCTGCTCTTTGTAGTGTGTTCAAAACCTTTTTTTTCATTCAAAACTGTAGAGGCAAAAAACCATTTACCAAAACGCTGAAGTCAGTCAAAACAGCCAGATTTTGGTCAAACCGCCATTAACAAAACACCCCCAATGAAAAAAAAAATAGAACTTTGCATACCATGCCATGAAGAGAGAATATCTGGACACAGTCTACAGGTGCTATTCCAACTAGCAGGATATTCAGCATTGGTGCATAACAAATCAAGTGACTCTCTTTTCCAGAATACTCTGCGGGAACTGGTGGAGACAACAGCCTAGTTATAAAGTAGACAGTGTGTTCCTGCACGGGCAGTTTGATGTATTAATTATTAGCAGATAACTTCCTAATGAGCATACCCAGAAATAATTTCATTTCAACTCGGTGTTTTGATATTCAAATCAGAGATTTGTAAAATTATCATGTATTATCTATTTTTCAGCACTGATTAGCTGTAGTCACCTCATTGCTCTCAGTTACCTGTATGTTCCAACCACGAAGTAACGAGGCACCACAAAGAATTGTAGCAGCAGCTGTTTTCTCATCATCTGATCCCTTAACCGCCATTTCAAATATTTTCTCAAGCTCAGCAAAGCTTCCAACAAATGCATGAGCTTAAATTTAGTCACTCTACCCTTGTGAATTAATAAAAGAAAACATGATCATCTGACAGACCTCACTTTAGGAAATACAAAGCGTAAAACGGTAAAAAAGAACAGTACTGATAGAGTAGAATACTGTATTGTTGCACATTACAGGATTTCTATAGTAGTTCAAGTTTGTTAATTTATTATTCTATAATTAACACAAATTCTTCAACACCCTCCACATGGTCAAAAGAGCTTCTGCACTGCAAATTTTCTCCATAAAGGCACATACCACCAGTGGCATGTCCAGGAACTTTCATCAGGGGGTCGAACTCGCACTAGATATTATCACATGCATGTCACACATATTAGACCACATTAAAAAATGTATATTCTAAAATCAACTATAAATAATGAAGAATTCGTTTGACAAAAACATTATGAAATCATACTTCAAACATTTGTAAGAAATATATTTTAATCACAACATTTGTAATTTGTTATAAATTATGTCAATAGATATATGCATTAAATAAGGGACGGGTCAAGTAACCAAGCATTCCAGCCCAGCTGGTTGTGAGGTTAGTGTGCCTAGTGGGAGGTCTCGAGTTCGAAACCGGCTAGGCACATAAGCGTTCAAAACTCAATGGAGTGAGTTTCAACCCTAATTACTCCAGGCCCCCTCCCCCAAATCCCCCCTGGAGTAAAAAAAGGGACGGGTCAAGTATGTATTAGAATTAATTTCAGTTGTAATATGCATTAGAATTAAGTTAAGTTGTAAATATGTATTAGAATTAAATTAATTTGTAAATACACAAGTATTTATATTATATGCAAAAATGTAATTGTTAATACTTTACGATTTATATAACTAAAGCTGTGATTATTTTAAAGTAACTTAAATCTTTCAAAACAAGAAAAAAAATATTGAACGAAACTATGTAAAGTCATTTTAAACTTCCTTAAAGCTTTAGAAAAGGAAAAACTAAACAGAACTCGAAAAACTGTGTTGGGTTTCTATCCCTTCACATTAAGGATGTCTTCAATAGGACATCCAGACTGATTTCTATCCCAGATCAGACCAGACTTTGATAGTTGTAAAATACACATAGAATACAATTCACGAGACCAGACCGGAGTAGTTCAAACCAGGACATAAACAAGCCAAATAAGATCAGAAATTTTTTAAGTCCAATAAAAAACATCTTCAGTTAGACGGATGTAATGGCCATTCCACTCCATCCAGGAGGATTATAGTTATCCTACTCACCGTTAATCAACAAAGTAATCATATTTACCGCACAAATATATGTATAATTATATAATGTATATACATATATAACGGTTGGATGGGGGTTAAGGGCGAGCAACTTAGCGCCCCTGCATACCATAAAGCCCGACACCTCGGTTTGACCATAAACCTCAAATTCTCGACCATACTATATTACTATATTAAGGCCTGAGCTTCCAGCCTAAAAGGTCAAACAGATAAGAGCATGAGGCCAAAATGATATATGTTGGTTTATTATTTTATATGTAGCCTATGTGGGACAAATTCTTTAACCGCATATATGTTCTAGAATATTCTAGAGTGTGGCTTAAAGATTATTTCTACAAAATTTGACTAAAATTAGAACACACTCAACTCAGTGTGTTTTAGATGAGGAACTTAAAGAATAACTGGCTGTTTAAGTCCAAACAATTGTTTTTTAACAACTTCAGACTAAAACGATTAGCAATTATTCTTGTTCAACTAGCTTAATCAATTACCTTGAAGCAGGGCTTGAAGCTAAAGCAGTAACCATTGTTGGAGAAAGTGGGGAACCCTTCATGAATGATGACCAGCCAGGTACTTGAGTAGACAAACTGTGTGGTAACTGGTTAATTCTCCCACTTACATAGCCCGGCCAGAAATAAACAGATGTATCCAGTAGCTTCCTCGCTATGCATGCTTCAACTATCAAATGGTACAAGCTTCCAGCTGCAAGAAAAGCGAAATAAAAGGATACAATAACTAGGAATACAGGCATAAAACAAAACACGAAAAAATGTGAGGAAACAAACTTTTAAATCTTTACGGTGCATAAGTACATACTGTGCTACAAGCCCACAACTTAAACACCTTAACATGCTAACAGGTTGGGGTGGTAGAATTGTGAATTGTCTAACCGTCCGGCATCCACCACTCTCCAATCCATCCATTTAAAAAATGGACTTGATTTAATTCACCAATTTTAAGTTTATGGATGGATATTCATGCATTCACTGATTATCTAAATCTACTTGATCACAATTCACAAATAACACATCCAAAATAATAATAATCAGATTTGGCAAAAGTCCATTGGGTTTATTAAAATGCAGAGAAGTGGATACACATGCTTGGAAAATGAATGTTGTGGTTGACTATGCAGATAAGAGTAAAGCGATACAGAAAAATTGAAAAAATATAGAATACAAGTATGTGGTATATTTACAAATAATAAAATGTAAGGGTTCAAATACAAAAATATGTAAATAATATTTTTAAAGGTAAATAATACGATAGTATAACAACACTACCGAAACTTCATAACCATGATAAAATTTTCAAAGTTTAGACTTGAAACATAAACTAAAGCACTCATGCTTGAAACTTTAAAGTTGAATAACTCTAAAGTCGGTACCTGTCTTCTTTTGACTGTTAACATTTGCATTTTGTCCTCAAAACAAGCGGAAGCTAAAATCAACTTCGGCTCATCAATGGAAACATTGATAATTTCAAGCATTCTTATACCTTCTCACTTTCTCAGGTACATGAATATAAGGTGAGTGAGAATTGAGAAAAACTTAGCTAAAATGTTACCGAAAGTTTTTCATTTTTATAAACCAGTCCACTACTTTCATAAAATTATGAATATGGGCCCAACACATAGAGTACGTATATAGGTGACTATCGGTATCGAATACGCGAATACTGATGGCAAAGTATTGGTGCACCGTAGATGGCTGATGCGTTGTAATGTGGAGTCCGAATCAAGTGGCGTATCAAACTGCTATTCTGCTGTTAATGCAGCCTGGGGATGGGATTAAGTGTTTTCGAAGAAAATGTTTTATTATATAAATGGATGGACTGGTTATCCATCTGCTTTTTAATACAAGAATTCAATATTTTCATTGTGGATTATGGATGATTGGATCGTTCTATTATAAAGGTTGTTTATAATCCATCAATCATGATATGTATACAGATTTATCTTATCCATGAAGTTGCCACCCCTACTTATGGGTGACACATCTAAATATTGCAACACAAGTAATTCATATACTTCATTCGTTCAAACTTTTATTTGCACAGTTATCCTGTTATGGAAGTTTATTATAAGTTGATCCACTTTGTATTTTTGGCCACTGTAAATGTGTTATAAGAGAATAAGACAAATGCTCTTTTCATTTTTGGCGACTTTACTCCGAGTTTCCTTTAACACCTACTAGAACAAGTAAAAGTGAACGGGAATATATATTTGTTTTTTCGAGCGTGTGTAACTGTGTGTATACTATATACTATATAGGGTGCACTCTCCTGAGAATCACACTTCCCGTGTGAGCATGTGAAAGATGCACTTAATGATTCATCTAGATGCACTTTTATGTTCAGAGTTGTGCACTTCTAACGCTGGCAGAAAAAGTTAGATTTTATTCACAAAACTGCAACCACGTATTGATCAGTTTGTCTGCAATATTGGTCTTTCTAGAGTCCTTGGATCTTGAACCCAATTTATCATATTCATTTTCATCTCTCCTATGGAACCTGTAGACACACACACACACACACACACACACACATATATATATCATAACACAAGGGGCAGGAAGTGGATAATTGGAATAATGTCATAAGAAGATTGAAGAAGCAGTGCTATTATTATAGATCCAGTTTTTAACATTTTAAAATATAATATTAGCTGTTTATAGATTTCATATCTCAATCTGCCAAATTTCTATGTGCTCTACTAAGACTAAACTTCATAAGTACCAATGCAGTCATATTGAAACTTGAAACTCCATTTCAGAACTTCATATCTACCTAGAGTATAACTACTACGACCATCTAACCAGTCTCCCACGTCACACACACAATAGGATGCCCATGTTAGTATGCTATTCATCATGTCTTATGATAGTTGAATAGAAATATTACTCACAGCAATCAATAGGCATATCTTTAAGGTTGATGCACTCAAAATATGCACTGCCAGTACAGAAGCCTGATGCAAGCACCATTGCTTTTGCAGCTGCCTGGTTGGCTGCAGACAGTACAGCCTCAGGTGGGGCTAGCAAGCTCTGATAGCCAGCAAGCGTTTGTAGACTAGAGACAAAATCCTTACGGCATTGTCTACTAGCCTTTTTTCCAAAGCTTCCATCCATGCTGTGCTCAGTCCCATTAGGTTCCTGACATTCCTCTTCCTCAATGATATCAGATATCACTAGTGTTGTGATAGAAAATAATATGCACAAGCGGGTATCTAGGCGGGGCACGGGTCCTTCAATAGGATCCCTCTCCTAATTAGAACACAAGTACACAACCCATAATTAATATCAAAGAAATTATTTTTTCTACACTACGTATTAGCAAAGCAATGTTATTTAAAGAGTGCTTTTTAAAGATATCTATGCACTGCCTGCAGTAAGGATTACCTCTATAGTTTAAAGAACTTATATTTGTGAGTCTCTTACTTCTACTTTCATCAGTTGAAAAGAAGTGTCATTCTCACAAGCACAATACAATATTTGCGAACTTTTATCCTGATAGTTGCATCAATGGAGTTGTAACTTTGCTAGTTTCCATGATAATGCTTTTCTTTATCAAATGCATTTATATTGCTGGAGCAACCCAAAACCTGATTTTCTTTCTTTCAAATACAATGGAAAACACAATTCCAGGTGTTTTTTTCCTTAGCAATCAATAAAACGTATTTTCCCACACTGATTTTTTAGCTATCCATGAAACAGATAGCTTACAAGAAAGAAATTTTTTAACAGGTCAGGACAGCTTTCTTCTTTTCTTCTTTTGTTTTCATTTCAACTTAAAAAGTCATAACATTTTCCGTAATAGATTCTGCATTTCTGCTATTGAAGTAATGAAAGATCATAATTTGAAGAAAAAAACATATTCAGAAAAATCAAATTTCTTACCCTTTGAACAAATCGCAGCACTGCCATCCAAAGTCCTAAGAAAGTCTCATGCCAACTGGCACAACTTATTGCATGTAGGGACTTCACTAAACCTAGAGAGTAGACTTATTGGTTTATTGTGTAAAGCACCATAATGAATATCATAACTACCTATATATGATAAAAGAACTTACTAGTTATAATCTCAATGGCACTAGTGGCACTAACTTGAAAACCATCAATGGCATCTTCTAATACCAGATCAAGAGGTAGCCAACAAGAAGAGCAACTAGTTCCAATGAAAAGACCAGCACAGGTAGCCAAAGAATTTGAATCTGTAGAACCACGAGACTTTCTCCAAGAATTTGTTCTAAGGTCCCTGGACATTAAATTGTGAGCACCTGATGTCAACTGAAGAAGAGCATCTGGAGTCAGATATTTTGAATTTCGCAATGCCAAAGAATTCACAATAAGCAGCTCCATATGTTTGATAAAATCTCCCCATTGTGTGGGCCTGAAAATGTAATAGGCTATTAGTGAATAGCTGATAAATTGATGATGGAGTGTCTAGAGAGACTAAGGAAATAACAATACAAATGTTAACATCTATTAAAGAAAATAATATGAACCAACTACCAAGTAAGCATACAGTAAAATCTATTAACTATGCTGGATTGGTTGGTACATTCTAGATTATTTTCATCTTCATTCCATAGTTCCAAGTATTGGAATTCCTAAATGATGGCGAAGAAATATTCTCCTCTTAGGCATTCCTTTGTATCCTTTTACTCTTCATCATTACTATCAACTAAATATGCATAATTTGATCTCCGTTATACCTTTCCAAGTGCCAAAGGAGCTCAGGTCAAACTTAGGCCATGATTTCTCAGTACTCCCTCTGTCCCACTAAGCTTTGCAAAATTTCCTTATTTAGCCGTCCCAAAAATGATATTTCCTTTTAAAGTACCAAATCTGTGGTTAATACTATTCCTCTCTCCTCTACACAAACCTCAATAACAAAAATATTTACTTTATTATTCCACATGCATTAAATTTGGCCAACTTTTATGGGATTGGGGCAGTATTATTTCTACTCAGTCCCTCAAAATCACTTGCCTGTTGAAATGACCTACTCTTTATGGTAATGACAGGACCAAGTGCTTTATGGCTCATGTTAGTTACCTCAGCCCAATCCTAAATTCTATCACGCTGAAACAGCCAAATGCATTGAAATAATAGCATGATGAAAGGCAGTTAAGAAGAATAAAGTTCTGACATGTTTTGGCGAGCCAAGTGAAGAATCCTAGAAGTTGCTTTGTTTCGTAGGAATTGCCCAATTAATTCGATAGACATGACAGTGTTCATACTTTTCAGTTGCTCTTTATGCTCAAACTTCTCCACATCACTGCTATTACATCCATCAAAATTCATATCTTCAGGTTTATTTAGCCATATAGACTTCTTCTCTGGAGTAAGTTGAAGCAACCCTTCATCATCCAGTGAAGCATCAAGTAGTTGAAAAACAATTGCAAAAATGACTTCAACAATAAGAATGCCGTGCTCCTCAGGATGTCTACCAAATATCTGGGAGAAAGGGATAACAGATTCCAAAAAATCCATGACCCTACAATTTAAGAGCAATTATTGCTATGACAAAAAAAGATGAGATGAGATGAGATGAAATGAGATAATGCTTCCCAAAATCACTTGAGAAATGTAAACTCACATTTGATTGTTTGGCACGTTTAAATGCAACTTAAGTGTGAATAAATATCTTTTCAGAAGTTCCATGTAAATCCTGAATGCTGGAGGCCGCAAGTGGCGATTAGGGATAACTCTACACGAAAATAGAGTTCTGGGTAAGATAAAGCAGATAAAGTACCATTGAACAAAAAATAACATCACCTGATAAAATTGTCTCAGATTCACTTTAAAGAAGTCAAGACTAAATTGTATCATATATTCTTGATAGATTTAAGAAGCATAAAGAAAAACGTACCTCCCCTAAAAACCAAATTTTACAGTACCTCCCCTAAAGACCACAACCAAGATAAGTGCAAGAATGGATTAAAAAAAACATGATGAGTGTTTTAGTAAACGCATGCTAATAACATAGACAGCTAATGATTCTTTAAAAAACAGCACTACATTTCTTTTTTTTACTAATGTTCTCCAATGATCTCATTTTCATTTACCCCAGTGCCGCAAAGGCTCCCACCTACGGTGGGGTAGGGGGGTCGGATGTACTCAGTCTTACCCCTGTACTAAAGCACAGAGAGACTACTTTCTGGATGACCCATAGTGAAAATCACGTCCAAAATTGCATGGACTGACTGCTGCTTCATTACAAAGAAGCGCAGACAGTTTAGTGAACCATCTTGCTTTATTCCATCATACATAATCTCAAGCCAAAAAATAATGAATCTTTGGCTCCATTGCAAATGATGAAAAAATCTCCAATGATAATAGAACATTTTTGCAATGAGTTGGATGACACTTCATTCTAGCATGACATGTACAAAGGAGACAATAGAATGATTACTAGCACCGAACCTTATCAACAATACCATACCAAACACCAAGCAGAAAAGTATTAGTATAGAAGAGAATTCTACTACAGTGTTAAAGTTCTAGCAAGTCATTTTATAGTATTGATGTAAATATTAAGCAACCTCAATATAAATGGAATATATGAGTTATTCATAAGTCATAACTATATACGGAGTAGTATATAGGGATTTCATCAATAATTTAATCTATATAAAAATACTGAATTAGGTGAATGAGTAGAAGTCTAGAACAACCACCTCCTTTTCCTCAAAGATAAAGCAACCAACATGACAGACTGCATGGGACCAGTGTTTGTTGAAATAAAAAACAAGTGTTAGGTGACAACTGACAAGGATATTTCAGCAAACACAAACTTTCTGGTTTAGGAATTTGTCAGCAAACAGTCGCAAATAATGCCTTCTCACAAATCCCAATTAGCAAAACAAGAAATGAGCAAATACCTGAACTCCAAAACTTCCTCCACCCAATATCAAAAAATAAAAGCGAAATAAAATCTGACTTCTTTACAAAAATAATACTTTTGGTGGGAAGTATTTAAATATTTGCAATGCTTTCCTTTATTGGTAAGTTTTTCATTTGAAAATCCTCAAATACCTTTTCATCTTGTCCTTCATATTTTTTCATCCTTCTCTCCTACATTTTCTAGTTTTTCTAGACTATTCAAAACCCCTTGAACTTCGTAAAAAACTAATTTCGCTTGATTTGTTGGCCTGGCTCGGGTACCAAATTGAATGATAGCATTCATCTCAATAACAAAATTAAAGAGATAGATTCTAGATGACCAGCTATTTATGGTTGATATTATTTAATCTCAACGCGCACAGTACTATAGAAGATCAAGGCTTTTGAATTACAAGCTTGCCATATATTAATGAGTTGAAATATTAAAAAGAAAGCATTGTAAAGTGAATAAAACAATGAGATGGGTGACCTATGGGAAAGCAGCGGAAAGAGAAGGATAGGATGCACAAGATTGAGAGACATGGCCTTCTCCAGGAACTTCCAGGCAGAGGGCACATTATTGTCCCAGCAAATGTGAGACACCAAGAGATGGGCCAGCTGAATAGAGGGCAAGGTCTCCCCAGCTGAGCTCAAACGTGAAGAAACGTGAATGGCCCAAACCGAAGGGTCACACCCATTTCCTTGAGCCACCTTGGTTAGCTCCAAAACACTGTCCCATATGCTGTGCTGTGCAGAAGCCTCCATGGCCTCACTGTTCCATCTCTCTTTCCCTACTAGGAGGAGGCCGGCGTTGTGGGGATTGACATAGTTGACGAGAGCGGGATGGGGACGGGTGTGAGCGGAGGGGGTCTGGGCGGGCAGAATTCTTGTCTAGAACTAGAAAGAATGAGTCTTTCTTGGGAACAGGGTGGAAAGAATGGATGATTGAGATTATGGAGACCCAATATACTGTAGAACACAGCTTCTAGTAAAACAAATTTCAAAGGTTGGTGAATACCAATAGTACTCCATTTTATCCATATAATTATAATAATGTTCTTTTACTTCTTTATATAGTACTACTAGTAATTAGATAGATTGAGTTTGCACCCTTTTTAAGCAAAAAAGTTAGGTCACCTAACTTTCTTAGTTTACTACTCGCATTGGTTTTTATATACATACAATAGTTTTTCTTCCAATCTCCTCTTCCGTCTCATGAAATTCTTCTCGATTTGATTTGGATCAAAATTTAACAAAGTGGAAATAAAATGAAAATGTATGGTTGTGATTGGATAAGAAAAAAGTAAATGAATGTTAGTCACATAAACTTTTCAATATGAGAAATAAGAAGAATTTTTGGAATTCCCAAAAAAGTAAGTGGAAAGATTTTTAAGGGACATATGGAGTAATTCATTTCTTATAGGGGAGTAAAACATACTATGCACTGGACTGAGCATAATCCGGTCCAGACCGGAAAACCGAACCAGATCGATCGGTCCAGATCAAGCCTCAACCGAATAGATACAAGTTTGTTATTCGGTCCAAGGGCTTTACCGATTTTGATTTTGGACCGGTTCAAAATCCAAATATTCCAGTCTGGATCGGTTAGACATAAATTAATTTATTATATATATATATTACAATTGTATACACACAAACATACATAGTACATTAATTAAGTTACTTTAAAAAGGTACATTAATTAAGTGATACAATATCTTAGACATTAACTCAAGTTACATACCAAATACTACATACTACGTACAATAGTATTATTTACACATTAACATTAGTAAAATTTTGTAGCATAAATATATTAGGAGCTAGAATGGTGCATTGTATTTACTTACTTTTACTTGTTTTAACCACAATCATAGCGTGATTAATTGAATTCTTCTTTGTTAAATACGCAAATTTATTGAGTCAAATCATTCACTAAATTAATTGAGCAAGGAACATGAATTTCCCTTATTAATATGGTCATGCATAAAATTTTATAGAGTCAAAATTGAATCACATATTTTTCATATTTCCACTAGGCATAGTTCATGTGTTTATTTCTACTTATTTGACGTACATTATGTTGATTAAAAGAGACATAAAAATTACAAATCATACATTTAAATGAATAAATTAGAAAAAATCACATACGAAGTATAAAATATCACAAAGTAATACTCCGTAATATAAACAACGTGCTAATAAGTAAAATTTTTGACAGTCAAAACTATTTTTTAAAAGATAAAACATTGTAAAAATAATAAATTTATAAATCCGGGCCAATATCGATTCGGACCGAAAAACCCAGAATACTCTGGCCTGGTCTGGTCCTGGACCGAATTATATAGGTTTGGTGTCTTCAGTCCATTTTTTGGGAATTCCGGTTCCAATCTAATTGTTTCCATTCTGGCCCGGTTTGGTCTGGTCTTGGACCTGTGCTCAGCCCTACTCGGCTACTATGTACTACGTATGTAAAATGCAAAAATATGAGTTATCATGAAATTCTCTAAATAGGAGTAAAAATTTGTGATCGGATAGAAACACCCTTATAGGGGTTGAAGCTATCATCCACTATCACCGAACAGCCTCGCCGCCCCGATTGTCACCGCCAGTTGACGGACCGCCGATTGGATTGTCGTTGCCGATCTCCGGTCGTCAATTGGGTTGTTATTGATTTGTGCAGTGACCATGTATGAGGCTGTCTGTATACCAAAATACATGTTCCCGCAAAGCCAAAACTTTATCATTTTTTCCCTTTTCATAAAGGGCCACATTATTGTTATGAATCGACATTATTGTTATGAATCGGGTTGGATATATATGATAGCATATCAACACAAGATTTCATCTTAAAAATTTAACTTGATGGAATGAATAGCTTATTATATATTGATACGGTTTTGTAGTTTACGTTTTGCTGAGATGAGAAATGAAGAGAGAAGACAAAAAAGAAAAAATGAGGGGTAGAAAATGGATACCAGGGGAGCCCATTGGGCAACCCCTTGATTGCAATATTATGTGTTAATATTAATATGAATAGTACGTAGTATAACATATTACAAGATATTCATCACAAATGTTGCCTATCTGAACTCCATTGTGGACTGTTGCACTGAAGCGTCCGAACCCGGACGTTTGACTTTTCAAGCATTCGAACCCGGACGTCTGAACTCCATTGTGGTAATTATTCGGGTTGCTAGAGTGTTGGTACCCTCAAGTGGACAAGGGTCATAGCTGAGGATGTAGATATTAGCTTGTTAGGTCAGAATATTTTGTGAGTATATGAGCTAAGGGCCCGAGTCTATATACTTCATCACTACAGCTGATGAATATAAGTATCTTTCAATCTGACGGTCAGCTCATATACTCACAAGATATTCTGACCTAACAAGCTAATATCTACATCCTCAGCTATGACCCTTGTCCACTTGAGGGTACCAACACTCTCGCAACCCGAATAATTACCACAAACATCAGCACCCTTGGATAAGTCCCTCGATCGTCCACCCTCGACCTAGCCTAGGGTTAAAGATATTAATTTACCAACTAAGGACCCCCTCTGATGGTCTTCTCCACATATACACACGAGAGTACCTTGCACCGTCGACCATTTGCACACAGAGACCAACGACACCATATTTCACCCCGCATACACATCAAAGATTCTTTATTATGAATGGTTATAAAAGTTTGAAAATACTTTATCAGATATTATTTTCTCTCTATATTATTAACATTGCATCCTCTCTATAATGTCACTTGTCAGTATAATTATCATGTAGTAGAATTTCTATATATGTAGATTATTGTATATACTAATTAAAACATTATCGCATAAAAGTTAATTATCTTTTACAAGTATAAACTGAAAGTGAAACTTCATTTGGGACAGATTAAAAAAGAATTATGAAGTTAATTGTTCATCATTTAGAGCCCGTTTGGCAACCCAGTTTTTTTTGCTTATCAGCCAATTTTTTCACCAAACACTCAACTTTTGCTTTCGCGCGCTGAATTGTGTAATAAGCAGAAAAAGTAAGGTTAGAGTTAGTTTTCTGGCTGTATTGACTGAAGTTACTGTAAATGACTATTTTAACTATTTTTACACATAATTTTTTCTTTATGTTATTAATAAAATATATTTCTAAAATATTTTTTTCTTAAATCAGCAGAATCAGCCAATGCAACCACTTCAGCCAGAACTTCGTACATTTCAACAGAATCAGCCAAAACAGCCGATTTTTGTGCTACCAAACGGCCTCTCAAGTGAACCCAATATTCCCTCAAATTTATTTTAAAACCCAATCATATTGTTTGAAACTTTGAATTAATAATTTTAAATAACTCGGGCTAAATCGATGTTTGGTATACTAATCAAAGATCATAACAAATCATTCAAGGAAGAAAGAAACCTACAAAGACTCTTTTTAAAAGAGTATTTTCCTTACCTTAATTGGTTAACTACATACACAAACTTATGGAACAAGAGTTTTTTTTTCGATATCATACTTAAAATAAGATTACATGAATCAACACATCCTTAATCAGAGCAGCCGTAGAGTCTCACATTAGTTAATACAAAACACACAGTGCACACAGTAGTCTCACGTTCAAAAAGAAAGGCTGAAAATCAGTTCATTCGCGATATATACCTGCTCAGAAAATGATTGAGCCATTAGAATGTAATTTCTATAACAACTTCTCTGTGTAAAGAAATACAGGTACACCATTACAGTAAAAGAGTAAAAACTACTATCTCAGGCCTGACGAGGTCAAGAGTTACCAATTCACCATCAGTACAGCCTCTGCTTCACTCTTCTTCCATTTACATCACTTCCATCAAGAGCAATTCCACCATGATCATAACAAGCTGCTGGGTGTAAACCCATCTTGGCTACATAATTGAGCAGTTCAGTTAAAACAGAAGGGCAGCTTTCCTTCAGGTGATCAAATCCCTCTGTTTCCATCACAGCTAAGAAAAATGCAACAACCAGTCATTAGAAAACATCAATGTATAATGTATAATTGCATAAACAGAAAATTACATTTAAAGTCGGGGTTTAATGAGCCGAACCCCCTCGTGATATATACAAATTCTGCACTATAGCCCCTTGTAGTTTAAAAAATGCATCAAACCCCCTTGTTATGATTAACCATGCACATAGCACCCTCAAGCAACAAATTTAACAGGCAATTTAACAATTTGAAAATCAAATATATTTATGTTACGACAATTGAACATGCAAAAATTTTCCATCATTTGCAATGTAGCCAAAGATTCATTATTTTTTGGCTTGAGAATATGATGGAATAAAGCAAAATGGCTCACCAAACTATCCATGCGATTTTGGACTCGATTTTCATTATGGGTCATCCGAAAACAGTCTCTTTGTGCTTTAGTACAGGGGTAAGACTGCGTACATCCGACCCTCCTTACCCCACCGAAGGTGGGAACCTTTGCGGCACTGGGGTAAATGATGATTGATTGATTGAATTGAACATGCAAAAATATGAATCACTTTTCTTTTATTCGGCAATCAAATTTGTTTTTGAGTGGGTTATGCACATGTTCAATTATAACACCGGAGAGTTCGATGGATTTTTATAATCACAAGGGGCTGAATTTGTATATCATGAGGCGTTTGGTGCATTAAACCCTTTAAAGCCACTACGAAAATAAAATCATTTGTATCATAAGCAGTGTTTACAGCATTTGACCTAAATGGTCATTTCTTGGGCAGTTGGAAAAAATAATGTCATCATGGCAGCACATCAAGTTTGGTAGGCTGGGTTCAAATTATTCCCATTGATAAGAAACAAGTCATTTAAATCTTATAAATCCCCAAACATGCAAAAAACACTCCATGTCAAAGGCAGAGAGAATGCAACATTTACCTTTCAAATTTTCGGGTGAAGCAATGAATTTCAGGCAAACAGATTTAAGTTGGACGCATTGGTGTTGATCAGCCAAAGCTAGTGTTGTAGCTACCGTATTGATGGCGACATCCTCTACGAGTTTAGACTCACACAGCACTCTTAACCTCTCAAGTCCATATCGATCTGCTGCTGCAAGCAAATGTTGGGCCATCAACGTGCCTGCCCATGTCATATCATGGCCAGCAAGATCTTGTAAATCAGGTAGTACATCCCAATATATGAAGTGAAGCAATGCCTACAAAAGACCCAGCAATGGAATTGTATTGCAAAACTCTCCCATCAGATGAAATACCAATAAAATTGATGTAGATTCATTGCAGTACTTACAATAACAGTAAAATATGCATAGGCACACACAGGAAAATCAGAATCACACATCTCCTTGAACGTTACAAAATATGGATAACCAAGAACATGTCAATGAACTCTCAGTAAAATGCCAATATGCAGTTAGTAGAACATTCAGTGATATCTATTACATCTGTCCCACTAACTTTGGGAGTTCAGGAGATGAAAAAGTGGCACACGTATTAACGGAAGTGGAATAATGTGGTAGACATTGGATTTGCAAGTACAAATTAGTTCGAACTACACAAATATTACAAAAATAGAAAAACTTCGTGAAATAAAATAAAAAGGAAAGATGGACAGAGGGAGTAGTAAATTAGTAATATACAATGTACACATAGTCTTGAATTTTTTCTTATGGAGGTGGGAGTAAAAAGAAAACAGAGAAAAAGAGAAGTTTCTAAAACCTTGAAAACAGGAACTTGCATTTCTTCAATTCTAATGTACTGTGTGTCTTGTTCCTTCAAAGGACCAAAAAGTTGTGCCCTGAACACAGGGGAACGCGCAGCAAGGACTAGCTTGTGAGCACGGAGGACTTCCCCCTCAACTTCAAAATTTATATCACTTCCCTCTGCACTTTCTAAAAGCTTCCCGAAATGGACGCCAATGTTAGATGGTGGCATTGGAATGGAGTAAATCTTGGGTGCTTCTATATACGTTCTGACAACACCAACAGTGCACTGTATCAAGAGACAGTCGTCTTTGAGGAAGTCCGATGTTTCCAACACACTTCTTCTGAAAAAGCGCTTATAGCCCCTGCAAAGAAAACACCATTTCATACAAAAATGCTATTAAATGGGTAGAAAAAGAGTTCACTACATCTAAAATGGAAAAGAACAAATGCATTTAATTAATACTCAATAGAGATTGTTCATGTATATGCATTGGAGAATCAGCTACTGACTAGCACAGCATATGTGGAGATCTGATGCAAGAGATTGGGAATGACAGAATAAATAATTTCATATTAACTAAAAGATCAAGTTAATCTCTGTTAATCACACACCAACACTGACACAGTAGCCAATATGCAAAGCGCATTTATTCCTGGTTCTATGGGAGCTGCACACTGTTTGTGAATCAGTTTTTTGTAGTGATATATTGTAAGCATAGCTAAGTTATTTACGAGGGAGAGAGCAGAGTTATAAGCCTGGGAGGAGTGGTAAAGCTCCTCTCAGGTTTATAACTCTGCATATTTATAATGTTTATCGAAAAATAAATATACAGAGTTTGGAAGTCCTAACTACTACACATACAAACCCTAATAAATCAAAACCATATAATTATAGCTATGATTATTTATACAATACATGCACTGCAGGTTTCTTCTCCGTGTAAAATTATACCACAGAAACACCATATCTCAATGACCCAATATTTCATGTGTTAAGTTTGAAAGGAAATTCAAATCAGTTTAAAGTTTAAACCCTTAAGAAAGGCATTCCAAAAAATCTTTTTCATGCAAAATCATAAAAACTGAAGTATATGGAGAGAACAAAATGACAAGAATGGAAAGTTCTAGCAACATATTCTTGAGATAAATGGACAATAATGAGAGAGGAAATCGTAGAGCAGCTAAAAATACAACAAGAGAAGGTCAAACCGCACTAGGAGTACAAGAAAGTTCAAAGGTGGATGGCGTATTATCAGGCCATTTACATTCTATGATATAATCTCAATGGTCAATCTTAAACAAAAGCAAGGCATACATCTAAAGATAGCATGAACATAAAAAAGAGAGTGTGTGAGAACTTACCACATGCTGCCACGATACTTGAGGGTGTATGGCCCAGTCTCCAAGACCCTACCGAAATGAGAATGAACCTTGTGCCTCTCATTCACACTCTGATCCAGCAGAGTCAGCTCGAACAGTGCCCGAACATCTGTTGCATCACTTGCCAACGCAATGAAAAGCGACACATACACGGCATTATCCTCAACACTTTTACCGTCGGGGTAAAAATAAATCGCCCAATCATACCCGCCAACAGTGAACGTCTCAGAGGCTATGTATTTCCCAATTCCCATGCCTTTCGACAGCGAATAGCCTTTGATTTTGAAATCGTGCGAGCCGTTGATCGTCTCTGTCCGGCAGGTGGATGTAGTGGTGGTGGATTGAGCAGACGAAGAGGCTTCCGGCTGTTGAGAATCCAAATTAACCCGAACAGTGCCCATGCTAAGGGGTTTGCAAGTGATGGGTTGGACAGAAATCGGGGGAAGCAAAACGGACGGCGACGGGGAGCAGAGACGCCGGAGGGTTTGGATCGGGTTCAAAACCTAAGGGTTTGATGGAATCAGGGTTTACAGAAATCGGAATATGGACGATTGCCACTAGCCCGATATAGGGCCGGAGGAGAAGACAAAGAAGGAAGATATCGGAATCCAGGCGAGTGATTGTGAAATGAAATCTATCCAAGCGGGAGGAGGATCTCGGCACATCGACGCCGATATATAAAGACATGGAAGGTGGAAATTTGGGTTAAAGTATTGGAAATTAGAGAAGGACAATTTGTTTGATTAGGCCGCTGGTAATTGACTTGTGCAGTTGTACGTTGTGTGTACCAAAAAATCAAATACAGACTACAATGAAGCAATCAAATTTAATTTGATACTGTACAAAATATGAATATTATACACGACTAAAAATGCTCTATTTACCTTCAGCTATAACCTACATACACTACTGGACGATTTACTTTCGACTTAATGGACTTAATGCGAATAATGACATAATCATTCAACCATTAAGTCATGTTTGTTATAGACTTTACAACTCAAGAATATTACTAAATTAATTATTTTACTCCATTCAGACCGTCTATTCCACACGAAAAGTGAACAGTTTTATATACAAATACCACTTAATTCAGACAGACATCTTAATTCAGACAGGACTTAAGGAGTGTTTGGATATGATTCTTAAAACTGTTTCTGCTCCTTCGGAGAGCAGAAGCAGAAGTTTGAGTGTTTGGGTGAAAGTGCAGAAGTGATTCTGGTGCTCTAATGTACTTCTAGAATTAGTTTTTTTTAGAGGTTGGGTGAGATCAGCTTCTGAAAATCAATTCTGCTTCTGCTTTAAAAAGTAGCAAAAGCAGAATCAATTCCAAACACCCCCTTAATGGAAAAAGGTAAGCAGTTCTAAAAACCAAAAAACCGAAATCGATTTACACACCAACCGAAACCGAACCGATCAAAATCGAAATCGACTAAAACCGTTTAACCATAGGTGGTTCGGTTTACGATTTCACCTTTTGGGTTAAAAAAACTGACCGAACCGAAACCGACCGACAAAAACATGCTAAAACCGATCGAAACCGATAAAACTGACCGAATTAACCGAACCGAAACCGAAGTGAAACCAATTCAAGTAGTGCGGTTTGGTTTACGATTTCACCTTTTCTAAAATTGAAAACGATAAAACTGAACCGATGAACACCTCTACTACTTAGGATGTTTTTACTAGAACTGATTTGAGTCTTAAACCAGACCAGATCAAACCAAACCAGACCAGACTTGAATAATTATAAAATACACAAAGATCAAATAATAATAATAAGACCAGACTCGATCATATCACACACTTAAATCTCTCAAGTAGGTTTGCCACTTCGGCTCAACTCTCACATCCCTTGTTCAAAGTTTCAAACTCCTTAAAAATGATTTAATTAAGTAATTAACGACACAAGTTTTTTTTCCATTAACGACACAAGTTAACAAGTTGTTCGTCGTGGATTTTTACCTCATATTGACTTGTATTGACTTGTATGTATGTATATAAAAACAAAGTAGTGTAAAAACAAGAAAGAATGGCATGGATATAACGGTTGGGCTTTTGAATGACAAAACTATGACCTTTTTTTATTTTTCCTAAAATCTGAGTTTTAATTTCCAAAGGTCACGAGTCACGACTCACTAGATCTCACATTCTCACCTTATGTCTCTCAAACTAACCAAGTTGAAACCTCCATCGATGGTGTTCACTCCGCCCCCCACAACCAGCTTCGTCCTGCCACACGATTATCGCCAACCGTCAACCTCGCACCATCGCCATAGCCGGTCTCCCTCCTTGTTCGCTGCTCGCCATCGTCTACAATGTTTGCCGTTCTCCTTCTTCTCTTTTTTCTAACCGACAATTGGGATAGAAATCGGCGGCGATTTCTATCTGTGGCGGCGGATGGAGGGGATTGGGGGTCGGCGATGCCATCTGGCTGAGGGCGAGTTGACTGGATTTGGCCGGCGGCTGAGATGTTGCTCCGGTAAGCCAAATGGCTTGGTGAGATCCGTGACGTCGTGCGGCGCTCCGGCGAGTGTTCAGATCCAGATCTTATTTGTGTGAATCTGACGGCATCCTTGTAGATTTGTTAGCTAGGCTATTGGTTGTAGGAGGTCGGGGGAGAAGGTAACAATTCGTGGGGGTGGGATAGGGCAGTGCCAGTGGTGCTGTGACGGTGGTCCGGTGGTGGGGTAGTATCGGTGGTGCTGTGACGGTAGTGCAGTGGCCATGGTGCAGTGGCCACAGTGACACGGGCGGTGGTTACAGTGACACGGGCGGTGGTTACAGTGACACGGGCGGTGGCTACAGTGACACGGGCGGTGGCTACAGTGACACGGACGGTGGCTACAGTGACACGGGCGGTGGCTACAGTGACACGGGCGGTGGTTACAGTGACACGGGCGGTGGCTACAGTGACACGGGCGGTGACTACAGTGACACGGGCGGTGGCTACAGTGACACGGGAGGTGGCTACAGTGACACGGGCGGCGGCTACAGTTACATAAAGCTTAACAGTGACATACAAATCTGGCAGACACTATGTTTTTTTCAAATATATGACCTACTTGATCACTTTTTTGCCCATTTTTAAAAGGTCACTTTTTTAGTAATTGGTTAAAAATTAGTAATATTCAAATAAAAACCCCTAAAAACAATGTCCGATTAGCACTATCACCGTGAAGTTACCATTAACCACTCTTCATGATTGCATTGTATTTTTTTGGACAATTCTTTCTAACCTATATAGTATCTGATTAATGTTAATGCCAACATCCTTGCACTGGGATGAAATTCGAACCTGTGACCTTCTCCTTGGGAGTGCCATAGTGATGCCATCAGAGCACAAGGCCCATAACTATGTTGCATTAGTTACTGCTAGTGTTAGAGTTGATTATAAGTGTTATAACTAAACTAATATTGGAAAAATTCCCTAAATAGGAGTAAAAAGTTTCAAAATTCTAAAACATTACTGCTATGTTTTTATTCATTAAATATGACTAATTTTTACCAAATTTGGAAAAATTGTCATGTTTAAAGCCTTGTAATGTCGAACTTAACAGAAATTACTTCTATTTAGGGAATAAAAACATGAAAGTCCAACTTGGAAATTTCAAAACGTTTTTCTAGAGCCGTCAAAACGGGCCGAAACCTGCGGGTTGGCCCGTTTCAACCCACTTATAAGTGGGTTAGAGCTATCATTTTCAGGCCCGATTGTTTTGCGGGCTCAGTGGGTCAACCCTAACGGGTTGCGGGTTTAGCGGGCCAACCCGCGGGCTGAGGACAAATATAATTTATTCTATGTATTTTTAATTATATTATTTCTATATAAGACAATTATATCTTCTATTATACTCTCTCTTTACTTCTAGTTCTTTCCTCACTTCTAATACTAATGTATTTTGTTCATGATATCCAAATTAGACTAAATAAATGTATTTTAATGTATTCGTTGCTATATTGTTTTATAACATAAGGACTTCTATGCTGTTTTATTCATGATATCCAAATCAGGCTAAATAAATGAGAAATTAGGTATTTGCGGTATTTCAGCTTAAGTATACCCACATAATACATTAAAGCTTTTAAGTATTTCATCTTTTAACTTTTTAAGTATACACTTACCCACGATGATACATTCAAACATACAATCAAAGGATTTTCAAGCACTAATTTTTTCCTTTTTAATTGTGTTTGGATTTTAATTTAGATATTTAATTGCTATTACAATTGTGTTTGGATTTTAATTTAGATATTTAATTGTTTTTTTGTTTTGACATTTATGGCCCGCGGGCTGGCCCGCATAACCCGTGGGTTAGGTGGGTCGGGTTAGGGTCATAAAAATTCTGGCCCGATAGTAAGCGGGTTGGCCCGCCCCTGTAACACCCTACCCGAACTGGCCCCGCCGTCCCGAGCGGTGTGTCACGAGGCAGGAGTCAAAACGGATTTAACCAAAAGACTTTTAATTATTTAAAACAAATTTAATTTATTATTTAAATAAATCATCGTTATTCAAACGTCAACTTATTTTTCGATACCTGAAATATCAATTCGCCATAAATCACTTAATATTATACAACACAAAATATTTAAAATATGCGGAAGCGTTTACACAACGAAAATGATCAGATAAGTTCAAAGTCAAACTTGCTTCTTATTTGTTTATTCATAAACAATACACACATGATATGCACATGAATCCTATGCCTCCTTCCATCCCAGCATCCTTATCTTAGCTGAATGTACTTCAACCTACGGGTAGGAAAAACAAACAACTACCCGCTCAGCAATGTGCTGAGTGGTACGGTACAAATACTGATAACAATAATCATAACAATAATGATTATAATAATTATCACATATTTATATCAAATAGCAACATAACATAATTAACATCTAGTCAAATAAACATATGACATACCTGAGCGAGCCGAATAACTGTCATGAGAATCAAAATATCCATATACAGATCAGAAGCATATTCAGATGTCATAATTATCAAATAATTCTTATTCGGAGGTATGTATATTATAAAAAAAAATTCATTTAAGCCTTGTACTCAAGAAACTGGACCTAGACGGAGGAATACTAACGGTAAGGAATACGAACATAAAGTCCATACCCACATTACCCAGAAAGGATATGGAAACGTAATCGCCGGAGCTACACGTACCAATCCCTAACAGAAGCTAGCTGACAGAAAGGACGAGATCACCGAAGAGACTCGAACCTTAACAGAAGAGTAATAGTGCTCTAAAAAGATTTCAGGAGTGTACATAGTACACTAAACAGGAGAACACTAATTCCTCTAAGACAGAATTTCAGGAGTGTACATAGTACACTAAACAGAACAGGAGTATTCGCGTCAGAGTACCGGATCAAGAGTAAGGCATTTAGGAAACATTTCTCTCTATTAGCTTATTTACAATAAAAAAATAATGCGTTTAACATATCTTAAATTATTTTAGGGTATTTTTATGATTATTAACTAATCTTTATACTGAACACTTTTTATAAAATTATTAATTACTACGGAGTATCTGGATTATCTTTAAGAAATTATATTTTAATAAAATACTCCTTATAACAAACAGTAACCATTACTTTAGATCCTTACGTACTAAAGTTATGCAATCAACACATAAATTATTACTCCATATTATTTTTCACTTTCGTAAATAGTAATATATAAACAAAATATATATACATGATTGACTATTATTCTAATTTTAGACCATGATCCTAAGGCACACATTTTTATGTACTTCCATAGAATCTTATCTAAATGAGTTTGTGTGTGTGAATATAACATCACACTTGTTAATTACTAAATCACACACGTATGTATACATAATTTAAGAATCCTGATTACTCATACACTTTATATAATGGTTTGATTCCTACATGATCGAGAATATACATACACACATATATGTTAATAATTTAGCTATAGTTACGTACTTATTTTATTACTAAAAATCTAAACTGATCATACGACATGTACTTATATATACCATCGTTAACTAAAGATACTTATTATATACATATTCAAGTAATCCATATATTTAGAATTTCGGCTTTTTATATATTTATAAAGTTACTGTATATATTTATCTTTAATATATTAAGAATTTCGGCCATATATTTACCTTTATACGTATATTTCAGCCTTTTTTTCATACCACGATATCTTAAACGCTTAAAGTATATGATTTTATATGCATACGTACATACACCGAACAGAGTTACAATTGTTTAAGTTTTATTTCTCGATTTATAATTACTTAATGTTATTACCATTAAATGGTATTTCTCTTTAAACTTTACATTTATACTTATAGTAACTATAGTGAGGACCAATCGAGCACTCACAGAATGAAAGTTCTCATATTAAAAAAAAAAAACAGATAAAATATTATGATCATGAACACTTAATAGAAGCAGATAACTTATTATGATCATATACGGATTTCAACATCCCCATAACGTAACGGGGACGGATTGATACTAATAATAAAAATACTTAAAAAAAATGGAAACAGAAAACGTACGGACCTTATATAAGAAATGTTAATGATATTGGACCCGAAGCTATTTTCTGCAGTTCGTTTCCACCTCTTCTACTTGCTCAAATCTTTCCCAATTGGTATATACGTAGTAGTATGTATTTTTGGAACTTATTTGTGTCTAGCCGCATGGAATTGGTTTTGGGATTATGAGAGCTGTTTATATATAGTGTGAGGTAGCTATGTTCATTCATATACTTCAATTCGTAGTAGATAAAATTATTAGAGGACAGAATTATTGAAGCAACTATTCCTTCAAGACCGATGAGTCTAATTGCATTATATTATGTGTAAAATATCTAATATGAAAAGACCTTCAATTGGGCTGCCCATACCTAATCAATTTAATATGTTTGACTCTTATAATATATATTAGAGTACATACGTATGTCGGTATAAGATTAGTGGGAAGTTTAATTAAATTTTTGAGACAAGTATTGGTTTTCCATTTTGGTTCAATTAAATTAAATATTTTAAAAGAGTGTTAGAGTACGTACTATTCCATTATTACTTTATTATTAATACTCTTTTGATTAAATAATATTTTAAATTTACATGAAGTAGGAGAAAATATTAAATTTGATAAAGTAATTTATTCATATGTATCTTAACTACTAGACCAGATTTTGGGGCGTTACATTTCTCCCCCCCTTAAAAGAATTTCGTCCTCGAAATTACCTGAGTTGACGTTGTTGAACAAATATGCGTACTGAGCCATCATAGCTTCTTCGGTTTCCCAAGTTGCTTCTTCCGTGGTGTGGTTCCTCCAAAGAACTTTGACTAAGGGAACTGTTTTATTCCTTAACACCTTCACATCTCGAGCCAGAATTTGTACAGGTTCTTCTTCATAGGTTAAATCTTTATCAAGCTCCACAGTTCCGGGTGTTAGTACATGTGAAGGATCAGATCTATATCTTCTTAGCATTGACACATGAAAAACATCATGTATTTGGCTCAGCTCTGATGGTAATGCTAGTCGATAGGCTACAGGACCAATACGTTCAGTGATTTCGTAAGGTCCAATAAACCTCGGACTTAGCTTACCCCTTTTTCCGAAACGCAATACCTTTTTCCAAGGAGACACTTTCAGAAAAACTTTTTCTCCTATAGCATACTCGATATCACGACGCTTTAAATCAGCATATGATTTTTGTCTATCTGATGCTTCCTTGAGTCGTTGTTGAATCAACTGGACCTTCTCCTCTGTTTCTTGAATCAAATCTGGCCCAATGGTCTTTCTTTCACTTAGCTCTGTCCAACAGACCGGAGTTCTACACTTACGACCATACAGAGCTTCGTACGGCGCCATCTGGATGGTAGCTTGATAGCTATTGTTGTATGCAAACTCCATAAGAGGCAAGTATTTCTCCCAACTTCCTTTGAATTCAATAGCACATCCTCGCATCATATCCTCAAGAATTTGAATAACTCTTTCAGATTGACCATCTGTCTGAGGATGAAAGGCTGTGCTAAAGTTCAATTTTGTACCAAGTGCCTCTTGTAAGCTTCTCCAGAATTGAGAAGTGAATCTTGGATCTCTATCGGATATGATGGATAGCGGTATTCCATGTAATCGGACTATCTCTTGGAGATACAATTCGGCCAACTTGTTTAAGGAGAAATCCCTTCGAATGGGTATGAAATGAGCAGATTTGGTAAGTCGGTCCACAATTACCCAAACTGAGTCATTCTTCCTTGGTGTCAAAGGTAATCCCACCACAAAATCCATGGTTACCCGATCCCATTTCCATTCTGGTATTGTAATGGATTGTAACAATCCAGATGGAACTTGATGTTCAGCTTTAACTTGTTGGCAAGTGAGACACTTAGAAGTATACTCAGTTATATCACGTTTCATACCAGACCACCAGTATAGATTCTTCAAATCTCGATACATCTTGTTGCTGCCCGGATGCATTGAGTACTTTGTTTCATGTGACTCCTGCAGAATTCTTTGTTTAACCTCTCCATTAGGAACGACCAAACGTCCCTTGAAGCACAATCCACCATTACTTTGTTTAGTGAAATCTGGTTTCTCCCCTTTAGAAATTGACTCCACTATTTGAAGGCACTGATCATCATATTTTTGAGCTGTTATGATTTCTTCTTGAAGTGAAGGTTTGAGATGTAATTCAGCTAGAGTTTTCCGACTCAAAGCATCTGCCACAACGTTAGCTTTCCCTGGATGATAATTGATTACACAATCATAATCCTTGATTAATTCTAACCAACGCCTTTGCCTCAAATTTAGCTCCTTTTGAGTCGGAAGATATTTCAGACTTTTGTGATCGGTAAAGATGTAACACCTTTCCCCATAAAGATAATGTCGCCATATCTTTAAAGCAAAGACGATAGCGGCTAACTCCAGATCGTGTGTGGGGTAGTTCTTCTCGTGCTCTTTGAGTTGTCTCGAGGCATACGCGATCACTTTTCCTTCTTGCATTAATACACATCCCAAGCCATTATGAGAAGCATCACTATACATGGTGAAGTCCTTACCAGATACCGGTTGAACAAGTACCGGAGCTTCTGTGAGAACCTTCTTTAGTTTATCGAAACTCTCTTGACAAGAGGGTGCCCATTCAAAACGTGAATTTTTCTTCAAGAGTTTATGAAGAGGTGAAGCTATCAAGGAAAAGCCTTTAACAAAGCGACGATAGTAACCTGCTAATCCCAGGAAACTTCGGACCTCCGTCACAGTTCGAGGTGGTCTCCAGTTTGTAATGGCTTGAATTTTCGTGGGATCAACTCTTATGCCATCTGCTGAAATGACGTGACCCAAGAAAGTTACTTGATCAAGCCAAAATTCACACTTCGAAAACTTGGCATAGAGTTTGTGCTTTTGTAGTGTTTCTAACACAATCTTAAGATGTTCCTTGTGCTCCTCCTCAGACTTTGAATAGACCAGAACATCATCAATAAATACAACCACAAATTGGTCTAGAAGGGGCTTGAATACTCTGTTCATTAGGTCCATGAATGCGGCAGGAGCATTGGTTAACCCAAAAGGCATAACCAAAAACTCATAGTGTCCATATCTTGTTCTAAATGCAGTTTTGGGTACATCTTCCTTTTTCACGGGCAGCTGATGATATCCCGAACGAAGATCAATTTTTGAGAACACTTTGGCTCCCTTGAGTTGGTCGAAGAGATCATCAATCCTCGGCAACGGGTAACGATTTTTCACAGTCACTTTGTTTAGCTGCCGATAATCAATGCATAGTCTCATGGAACCATCCTTTTTCTTCACGAATAAAACGGGTGCGCCCCATGGAGACACACTAGGTTGGATGAATCCCTTATCCAAGAGATCTTGAAGTTGTGCCTTTAATTCTTTCATTTCAGCAGGAGCCATTCGATAAGGAGTTGCTGAAATTGGAGTGGTACCAGGAACTAGTTCGATATTAAATTCCACTTCTCGAGATGGTGGTAAACCTGGTAATTCATCGGGAAAGATATCTGGAAAATCTTGTACAATAGGGATGTCTTGTACTAATTGAGCTTCTTTCTGAGTGTCACGAACATATGCTAGATATGCTTGACATTTCTTACGCATAAGCCTTTTAGCATGCATCATAGAAATGAGTTGAGGTGGCCTCGGAAATAATTCTCCGGGAACAAGAATAGTATCACCCTGCTCAGTTTGAAGTAGTAATGTTTTGTCTTGGCAATTCACTATAGCTTTATGCTTAGAGAGCCAATCCGTACCAAGAATTACATCAAATTCTCGATAGGGTAATTTAATGAGATCTGCATTAAATTGTTTCCCTTGAACCTCTAAAGGACAGTGTCGGTATATTTGATTAACAATAATACTTCTCCCTAAAGGTGTGGACACCTCCATTTGGATGTCTAGATGTTCTTTTGGATATTCATCTAAACAAGGTGGGCAGACACATATATAGGAATGTGTGGAACCGGGATCAATTAAAGCAGATATATCAGTGTTGAAAAGGGTGAACATACCAATAATGACATCATTCTCTGGTTGCTCTTCTCTAGCCTGCATGGCATAAGTCCGAGCCTGGGGACGACCCTGTGTAGGCCTGTTTACCGTGTCAGAGTTGCTCCCAGTATTGCCTTGGATACGAGTTTGTTGGCTCATCTGTGGGGGCTGAGTGGGGCGGACTGGAGCTGAAGAGGCATCACCTGTGACAAGCAAAGGGCATTGTCGGAGCATGTGCCCCTTTTGGCCACAACGAAAACAAGCTCCGGAGGCTTTTCTACATTCACCGATGTGGTGTTTGCCACAAAACGAGCATAGCGGGACACTTTTGACCTGAGAAACCGGTGGTCGAGGTTTGTTGCTACCAGACGTGGACTTGGCACGAGATGATTCATTATATCGACTCTGAGATTTTCCCTTTCCACTTTCATGTCTCTTCCCTGTCGAGTTCATTGGCGGTGCTGAGTAAGAAAATGTCCCCCTGGTGGTCTTTCTTCTGCGCCACCCTTCAAAACTTTGAGCGGCCCCCACAAGCAACGTGAAGCTAACATGGCGTAAGGTAACCACCTGCCCAGCGATTTCCTCATTAAGCCCATACTCAAATTTCCGGCACTTGTCAGCTTCCATTCTTACCATATCGGGAGCATACTTGCTCAGGCGAAGGAATTCATATGCATACTCTGCCACCGTCATGGATCCTTGTGTCAGATCCATAAACTGCCGTTTTCGTTCTTCTTGGTACCAGGCCGGGACAAATTGATCTATGAAGCGTTCCTGGAAGTAGTCCCACGTCACGGGTCTCGGTAGATCAGGTCTGAGAAGTACTGATTTCCACCAATCGTAGGCTCCATGTTGTAGCAAACTAATAGCATGTCGTGGGCGATCGGCTATCGGCACTTGTAAGTCTTCTAAGACTCGAGCAGTTTGCTCAAGCCAAAATTCAGCAATTTCCGGAGTATCCCCCCTTTTTCCAAAGAAAATGGAGGCGCCATTCTTCTTTAGCTTCTCGATCGTAATGGACTCCCGTGCGTCTCCGTTATTAGTCGGGATCACATTTTGAACGATTTGCTGAAACAGTCCAGTCATCTGCTGTATGAACGGATTCGGAACATGGTATTCATCATGGTGAGCGCTGGCATGTTCAGATCCATGCACAGAATGCTCACTTGGATCTTCAGATGACATTATAGGCGCCTAAATTTAAAAGTTCCATAATAACTTAGTTATCTATGACATAACTAAATACCAGGATGTGAGGCAGACTTCTAAAATGCAATGCAAGACACATATTAAAAATAAACTTTAACCCATTTTTTTAGAATCGCTTTTAAAACCAAACTCTCTGATACCAAAATGTAACACCCTACCCGAACTGGCCCCGCCGTCCCGAGCGGTGTGTCACGAGGCAGGAGTCAAAACGGATTTAACCAAAAGACTTTTAATTATTTAAAACAAATTTAATTTATTATTTAAATAAATCATCGTTATTCAAACGTCAACTTATTTTTCGATACCTGAAATATCAATTCGCCATAAATCACTTAATATTATACAACACAAAATATTTAAAATATGCGGAAGCGTTTACACAACGAAAATGATCAGATAAGTTCAAAGTCAAACTTGCTTCTTATTTGTTTATTCATAAACAATACACACATGATATGCACATGAATCCTATGCCTCCTTCCATCCCAGCATCCTTATCTTAGCTGAATGTACTTCAACCTACGGGTAGGAAAAACAAACAACTACCCGCTCAGCAATGTGCTGAGTGGTACGGTACAAATACTGATAACAATAATCATAACAATAATGATTATAATAATTATCACATATTTATATCAAATAGCAACATAACATAATTAGCATCTAGTCAAATAAACATATGACATACCTGAGCGAGCCGAATAACTGTCATGAGAATCAAAATATCCATATACAGATCAGAAGCATATTCAGATGTCATAATTATCAAATAATTCTTATTCGGAGGTATGTATATTATAAAAAAAAATTCATTTAAGCCTTGTACTCAAGAAACTGGACCTAGACGGAGGAATACTAACGGTAAGGAATACGAACATAAAGTCCATACCCACATTACCCAGAAAGGATATGGAAACGTAATCGCCGGAGCTACACGTACCAATCCCTAACAGAAGCTAGCTGACAGAAAGGACGAGATCACCGAAGAGACTCGAACCTTAACAGAAGAGTAATAGTGCTCTAAAAAGATTTCAGGAGTGTACATAGTACACTAAACAGGAGAACACTAATTCCTCTAAGACAGAATTTCAGGAGTGTACATAGTACACTAAACAGAACAGGAGTATTCGCGTCAGAGTACCGGATCAAGAGTAAGGCATTTAGGAAACATTTCTCTCTATTAGCTTATTTACAATAAAAAAATAATGCGTTTAACATATCTTAAATTATTTTAGGGTATTTTTATGATTATTAACTAATCTTTATACTGAACACTTTTTATAAAATTATTAATTACTACGGAGTATCTGGATTATCTTTAAGAAATTATATTTTAATAAAATACTCCTTATAACAAACAGTAACCATTACTTTAGATCCTTACGTACTAAAGTTATGCAATCAACACATAAATTATTACTCCATATTATTTTTCACTTTCGTAAATAGTAATATATAAACAAAATATATATACATGATTGACTATTATTCTAATTTTAGACCATGATCCTAAGGCACACATTTTTATGTACTTCCATAGAATCTTATCTAAATGAGTTTGTGTGTGTGAATATAACATCACACTTGTTAATTACTAAATCACACACGTATGTATACATAATTTAAGAATCCTGATTACTCATACACTTTATATAATGGTTTGATTCCTACATGATCGAGAATATACATACACACATATATGTTAATAATTTAGCTATAGTTACGTACTTATTTTATTACTAAAAATCTAAACTGATCATACGACATGTACTTATATATACCATCGTTAACTAAAGATACTTATTATATACATATTCAAGTAATCCATATATTTAGAATTTCGGCTTTTTATATATTTATAAAGTTACTGTATATATTTATCTTTAATATATTAAGAATTTCGGCCATATATTTACCTTTATACGTATATTTCAGCCTTTTTTTCATACCACGATATCTTAAACGCTTAAAGTATATGATTTTATATGCATACGTACATACACCGAACAGAGTTACAATTGTTTAAGTTTTATTTCTCGATTTATAATTACTTAATGTTATTACCATTAAATGGTATTTCTCTTTAAACTTTACATTTATACTTATAGTAACTATAGTGAGGACCAATCGAGCACTCACAGAATGAAAGTTCTCATATTAAAAAAAAAAACAGATAAAATATTATGATCATGAACACTTAATAGAAGCAGATAACTTATTATGATCATATACGGATTTCAACATCCCCATAACGTAACGGGGACGGATTGATACTAATAATAAAAATACTTAAAAAAAATGGAAACAGAAAACGTACGGACCTTATATAAGAAATGTTAATGATATTGGACCCGAAGCTATTTTCTGCAGTTCGTTTCCACCTCTTCTACTTGCTCAAATCTTTCCCAATTGGTATATACGTAGTAGTATGTATTTTTGGAACTTATTTGTGTCTAGCCGCATGGAATTGGTTTTGGGATTATGAGAGCTGTTTATATATAGTGTGAGGTAGCTATGTTCATTCATATACTTCAATTCGTAGTAGATAAAATTATTAGAGGACAGAATTATTGAAGCAACTATTCCTTCAAGACCGATGAGTCTAATTGCATTATATTATGTGTAAAATATCTAATATGAAAAGACCTTCAATTGGGCTGCCCATACCTAATCAATTTAATATGTTTGACTCTTATAATATATATTAGAGTACATACGTATGTCGGTATAAGATTAGTGGGAAGTTTAATTAAATTTTTGAGACAAGTATTGGTTTTCCATTTTGGTTCAATTAAATTAAATATTTTAAAAGAGTGTTAGAGTACGTACTATTCCATTATTACTTTATTATTAATACTCTTTTGATTAAATAATATTTTAAATTTACATGAAGTAGGAGAAAATATTAAATTTGATAAAGTAATTTATTCATATGTATCTTAACTACTAGACCGGATTTTGGGGCGTTACAGCCCCGACCCGTGAAACTCATAACCTGCCGCGGGTCGGGGCGGGTTGGCCCGTTTGACAGCTCTACGTTTTTCCTCCTATTGTGGACAATTTCTATAATTATTAGATATTGCTACTATTAGAGTTGATTATAAGTGTTATGACTAAACCAATATTCGGAACCACACCATGCCGTTGCAACACTTGTAGCAAAGGGTGGTTTTGGCCCATTGTGGAACCATATAATCTAGCCACCAAGGTTGGGGTGGGCCGATACAAATATTTTTTTCATGAAAATTTTTACACATAAATTTTACACAAAAAATGCAAAGAATTTTATAGTTTGGGAGGACCTAGGCCCGATTGCCCCCTTCTACCTCCACCCCTGCCTTCCATTTACGAACTAAGAAAAACACATTTTAACCTAAGCAGTGGAGTATCACATCACATCATTAGCGAGGTGACAAATTATACATGCACGGGGAGCTCAACTATCGCAATGGGTTTGAGGTCTCAAGTTCAATCTGTGACATCAATTTTGTCGAAGTTTTATTTAACGTGGTGCCTCCTTATGCATATGAGCAGAGGCGGAACCAGAATAAAATTTAATGGGGAGGACTAAACCACGCAGATTGAAAAGATCTATAATCTCTATCGTATTTTTTCGAGGGTAAACATGATCTATCGATCTACACAAACCTCCAATTAAATACTCCCTTTGAACTTGGTCTCTAATGAAATTGTCAAAATCATTGATAGGTTTTCGTGGCCCCGGACCAATCACAATATCATTTGGATTGAGTTCCGCACGAACATGTTTTTACCTATTATTTTCTTCGTTTGATCGTTTGATTTTTGAAGACTCCCTGCCCCGTGTTACAAATTGATACCAAGACATAGATAACCTAAAAAATATAATATCATATCATAAATATTACAAATTTAAGTTTATCTATATCAAATAAATTTAAAGGAAGTAATAAAGTGCTTAAAAAGTTAAAACTAAACAAATAATTTGAGAGAAAATTCCCTAAATAGGAGTAAAAATGTTTTGAAATTCCAAAATAGGAGTATCATGTTTTTTATTTCCTAAATAGGAGTAAATTTCTGCCAAGTTTGGCATTACAAGGCTTTTAACATGGTATTTTTTTCCAAACTTGGCAGATTACTTCTATTCAGAGAATAAAAAACATGATATTCATATTTTGGAATTTCAAAACGTTTTTGCTCCTATTTAGGACAATTTCTGATAATTTAACTCTCAATTTACTAGGCTTGAGAACCAAGCATTACAACCCAGCTGGTTGTGAGGTTACCGTGTCTAGCGAAAGGTCTCGAGTTCGAAACCCGCTAGGCACACAAGGGTGTGAAACTAAATGGAGTGAGTTTCAGCCTTGATTACTCCAGGCTCCCCCCAGCCCCCTCCCCCAGACCCCCTGGAGAAAAAAGAAAAAAAAAAAACAAGCCAAAAAAAAAAACTAGGCTTGAGTGTTGACCGATCAAATATACCGTATTAGATTATATACTACTCCGTATTAGATTATACTACTCCGTATCTATTGTCTTATACTACTCCGTATTAGATTAGGAGTTCGGGTGAATTACCTACATTCAAAGACGGAGGTCACGGAGGCCTAAAATCAAACATCACATGTGATGATGTAAATAATTAATTGACGAAACCATAAACCATAAGCAGAACAGCTATTCATCGCAGACGTCAGCTACTCCCCAACAATTGGGCTTGGGGTACACACAACTCATACACACACCTACACACTATAAATAAGCCCAAAAATTACCATTTTTTTTACCCCTCTCCCTCCCTTAGAGCATCTCCAATGCTATAATCTCCACGGTGCACATGTGGCATGAGTGATAGCCACATAAATATTAGCAAATAAATTATTTCTCTCTTTATTTGAATGATTTTATACAATTTTGGTAAGTTTTTTCCTGCAATGTCAACAACAATGTCAATATCTAGACGGTCTCTTGACATTGTGGAGAAAAACTTACCAAATTTGTATAAGATCATTCAAATAAGGAGAGAAAGAATTTATTTACTAATATTTATGTGGCTATTTTTCATGCCACGTGTGCACCGTGCACATTTTACCATTGGAGATGCTCTTACGCTCAAATACAACCCACCCTCTCTTTCCCCACTCCCTCCCCCATCGTTCTTCTTTCTTGTACCCGCAGCACACCTCAACGCATAACAAGCTTCAAAATCAATGGAATCAATAGATTTTGGTGGTTGAAGTTGAGGGAGAACCGGCGGTGGCGGCTGAAGTTGACGGAGAACCGGCGGTGGCGGCTGAAGTTGACGGAGAACCGGCGGTGGTGGCTAAAGTTGACAGAGAACCGGCGGGGTGGCGGCTGAAGTTGACGGAGAACCGGCGGGTGGCGGCTGAAGTTGATGGAGAACCGGCGGTGGCGGCTGAAATTGAGGGAGAACCGGCAGCGGTGGCTAAACGTGACGGAGAACCGGTGGCGGCGGCCATGGACAATGTCCCTGAACTTGGCGGCGGCCATGGACGATGTAACAGCACAAACAAGATTTTTCTTCTTCACAGACAACTACGACACAAATCACAGACAAAGTCATATAACAGTACAAACAAGATTTTTCTTCTTCACAGACAACTACAACACTAATCACAGACAAAGTCATATAACAGCACAAACAAGATTTTTCTTCTTCACAGACGCACAATAGACAATGGATTACATATACCAGTAGTTTTTAAACAACTAGTTAGTTTTTAAGATTAAACTAATAATCTGTAAGCTTAAATTTGCAAAAAAAAAATTGTAAGCTTATTGATCACCTCAAAATTACACATTGGCTCTAATGGTAATAAAAGTAATAAAAGTTTTAGTTATTAAATTACATAAAGTAGTTATTAAAATCATTTTAAGTGGATGTAAGAGCGGATAACAACACAAACAAGATTTTTCTTCTTCACAGACAACTACGACACAAATCACAGACAAAGTCGTATAAAAGCACAAACAAAGTCGTATTAATGTCATATAACATATTTTGTGAAACATATTTCTTTTTGAAAATGTCTATTTTTCAAACTATACAAAAAAGGATACATAGCACAGACAAATACAACACAATTGACAGACAAAGTGGTATTACACCATACGTAAATTTTTTCTTCTTCACAGACGCGCTATAGACAATGGATTACATATACTAGTAGTTTTTAAACAATTACGGAGTAGTTACTAAAATAAAAAAGTAAAGTTTGTAAGATTAAACTAATAATCTGTAAACTTATTGATCACCTCAAAATTACACATGGGCTCCAGTGGTAATCAAAGTAATAAAAGTCTGAGGTATTAAATTACATAAAGTAGTTATTAAAAATATTGTAAGTGGATGTAATAGCGGATACATAGCACAGACAACTACGACACAAATCACAGACAAAGTCGTATTACAGCATGACGTGCACTTTGTCACGGTGCGTCAAAATAAATTCAATACTAACACTTATACGTAGTATAGCGTAGTAGAGTTCGTATCCACAGGGAAAAGAAATAATTCTCTTTTTATAAAACTAGTAAATAAGGGGGGGTTTTGGGATTGAGTAATAAATTTAAACACGAAGATGAACGAGTTATATGTGATTTAATTCAAAGATAAAAAGGACTTGGCATTGCTACTTTCCACTTGTTGATATATTTCAGTCGATCATTGTTATATCTATAACTTATCTCCTCTCGAATACTCAATCGAGGAGTATATCCAATTCATCGAGGAAAGTTATTAACAACGACCGTTCATTAATAACCCTTACTATTAGTCAAGTATAGAACAACGTCATATACCTACTTGATAGTAGCATTTAATCTCTTAACTCCTTGATGAAATCAATTGAGATTGATAACCTCAACACAGCGGTTTCGGTTTAACCAACACAATTAATCCCTCTTAAGTTTACTAACCACGACCGTGCATTAATAAACCGAAGTTACTTACTTGTGAAACCATCAACGATTAACCATCGGTTCGTTGATCGTTTCTAGTAATAATTAATATTTGAAATGAAACTAGTTGATCCTTTAAGTAATGTTCAAAAATATTAATATGAAATATGAATAGGAATTAATTAATACTCAAGGAAGAATATTAAGGAAAATGAATCCTACTATAGTTAATATCAAGATGTTAACTAATTGTCATCTTAGTAACACTCCCCAATATTAACATAGAGGAAGGAATAGCTATTACTAAGACCAATGTCAAGATGTTAACTAATTGTCATCTTAGCAACACTCCCCAACATTGATATAGAAATAGTATTTAAAGGAAGAATTAATATTCAAGGAAAGAAGTTAAGAAAATAACTCACAACTTTAATAATCAACAAGCTTCAAGAGCAACACCAAGAAATGGAAGTTTAGCTCCTCATTTGGAGACTAAACATGCTATAAAAATATAAGAAATAACTATTCTAAAATGAGCTTAAGAGTATGGAAGAAGGGATGATCTTATTGTGAAAGAAAAGGGGTGTATTTATAGGTGTTTGGAGGTAGCAGGGTGGTGTACCCTGTAACACCGTCCCCAAATGTATTTACTTTCAAGTAAATGATGTAATAAACCTTATGGAATGATTTACGAATTTACGAAGTTGTAAATTTTTATTATTCTTTCGCGTGAATAGTAAATTGCACGTGGGGCCCACACCGGGAGCGGGGGCCGCCCGACATTCCCGAGACCATATATTTTATTCATCTTGGTCTAGATAATAAATATATAGTGGTGAATATTTCATTTGAATCATGGGAAGGCCCAGAGTTGACCGATTCGTCAAAAGAAGCCCAAATTACCAGTACTGGTAATTTAACTGGTAACAGCCCGAACTGAATTTCAGAGGCTTATAAATTAAAGTTGGGGAATGTATATTCATTATACATGCCATAATGAGTAAGAGCACGTAATATATTTTATTTTACCCGATAAAATAAAATATGATTAAAACAGTCCGAAAAATACAACTTTCGGGACCGATTGTACACACCGGGACACAAAGGGATGACCTCCCACATGAGTGGGGGCCACCCCACGTTTTTGTGTGCTCAAATTGACCAAAGGAAGGCCAATGGTACACTTGATGGGAGGGTGAGACATTGAGAGACACCAAAGGGGTCCCTCTCTCACTTATTAGCTAAATGAGACAAAAGGAACCCATCCCCCTCCTTCCTCCTCATTGTACTCGACCAAACTACCCAAGAAAGAGGAAGAAACATCTCTCCAACCCTCCTCCATTGCTGCAACTCGAGCTCAACCAAGGAGGATCCAAGAAGTGGGATTAAAGAAGGAAAAAGGCTAGGAAAAGTGTGAAATAATTAAGGTAATGACCTTATTATAACTTTTTCTTTATTTTTCTTCTACCATATGAGATATATATCATGTGAAGAGTCCTTAAGAGGGTTCTACATGTTATAAGTATGGATTAATGGGTTGGAAAGTGATTCTATGTCCAAGAACGGACTTAGAAGCCAAAACGACCGGTTCACCGGAAAATAACCTTTTTGAGGTTATTTGTATTAATATGGGTTTTATGATTATAAAACCTTGTTAGGGACTTGTAAAGGGTATTTCAAGTGATTTCACAAAGTTGGAAAAGTCGCCGGAGTAGTCGCCGGAGTTGACCAAAAGTCGCCGGAGTTTCACCGGAGTTCAACCAAGAAGGGTAAAACTTCAAAACGCTAGCTCAAGGTGAGTGGACGGCTTAATATCTTATAACTTTTGGGTTAATTATGAGATTACCTAAATAAATGTTATATGTTTTCATAATGATGTTTAAAAGATAATTAAACATGTGATTAGCCAACATTATCAAGTTGTATGAAAAGAATTAATTGATTATGCATGAAATATGATATGAGAGATTATATAAAATGCACATTAGCTTGAAGTGTAAAAGAAGCTCAAATGAGTATTATTGACTTAATTATATGATGATTAAGTTGATGTGAACAAGGCTTGAATTGGCGGTCAACGACAACGTTGACCGATGGATGATGGATTAATTAATATCGGTTGATGTTAGTTAATTATACATTTATTTAAATGCATGGCTTTGCATGGATTGTGATACATAAGATTTATGTATTGGATTAGTTATGAGTAACTAAGGATGATATAGACTCTATCTAGGTTGATAGGAGGTTGATCATAGGAAAACTTGGTGGAGGACCCTAGTACTTAAAAAGTACTTAACACTCAAACTTGGTGGAGGACCCTAGGACTTAAAGTCCTTAACACTCAAACTTGGTGGAGGACCCTAGTACTTAAAAAGTACTTAACACTCAAACTTGGTGGAGGACCCTAGTACTTAAAAAGTACTTAACACTCAAACTTGGTGGAGGACCCTAGTACTTAAAAAGTACTTAACACTCAAACTTGGTGGAGGACCCTAGGACTTAAAGTCCTTAACACTCAAACTTGGTGGAGGACCCTAGTACTTAAAAGTACTTAACACTCAAACTTGGTGGAGGACCCTAGGACTTATGAGTCCTTAACACTCACAAACCGGTGGAGTATCCAAGGATTATGATCCTAAAACTCATAGATTGTGATATACAAGTAGGGACAAGGAGGAGTCCTATACACTCATAGGTATATGGGTGGGTTGGGGTTTTTAGTCAAGAATATTGACTATTACTATTTTCCCGAATAAAATGGTGATCTACGGATCGGATATTTTCCAAGTATATATATATATACTAATAAGTATTTCATAACTTGGGGGAAAGATTATTTATTTAAGTATCACCCTATGTTTGGGTCTTATACTTGAAACGCTAGTTATTCTATATTTAGCCTGCTACTCGCTCGGTACTTGTACTGACCCCTTCGGGGGGGCCCCACCATTTTCAGGTTGAAGCTAGAGCTTGCTACTTGCACCTTCTCACGGGTGATATCAAATCAGGGAGACGTGGTTCGTGCTTCCTTATTTTCTTTCAAACTACCGAACACTTGCTCATGGATATTTGTTTTACTACAAACTATTTTTGGGGCTTGCATGCCCATGTTGTCGGCCGGTTGTGGCCTATGACTTACCGTTGAATATTTCCGCTATTCATTGGTTTAATGTGATGTTGTTATGTATGTTTACTACTGAGTATGGATGGATTGTTTTCTCGAACGCCTTGTGTAATTAAGTGAGGTTGACCCGTGGGTGACGTCACTTAGTTATACGGCGGTTGTACACGCGCTTGGATTGCGGTCTGGGGCGTGACAATTAAGTGGTATCAGAGCCATCTCAGTTCTAAACTATATAATCAACCTCTCACAGGAGATTTTACAAAAGAGTTTTCACCGAAAACCATGAGCACTGTATTTTGACGTTTATGGGACTATTGGAGCTTAAGTTGCAAGGCCTCTAATTGTTAAGACGGTACCCTTAACAATTGGTATGGTAGTGACTCGGGCCAATACGTGTCTGTAACGTTCTTCCGTCAATTGACATTTATAGGAGTCTAACGACTCATCCATATTTCTTTCAGAAATGGAGGGCAGGCGAATGGGGACCAGGAACAATCCGAGAGGGCAAGCGCCGGTAACATCCCAAAGGGGAAGCCGGGCTGCATCTCGGGGTTCGAGAGGAGGCCGGGGAGGCCGTGGGAGCCGTGGAGGTCATCAAGCTCAAACTGTGAGTGATGGCCATGTGAGCTCGGTGTATGAAACCAACACCGAGGACTATGACTCAACCTATGTTCCAGAAACGGAGCACGAGGAGACCCCGTATGATGGGGGTGACACATACACCGATGATGATGATGAAGAGAGTGATGCCAAGTTCGCCCAAATGGGCGAATTGCTTGAGTGGTATCAAAAAGAAAAGCTGAGGAGAGACCTTAGGCGCCAAGCAAGGCGTGGCTCTCGCGGTGCTTCGGGTCAAGGAAGCCGGGGAGCTTCAAGGGCCACTCCCGTGGCGCCACATGATGGGCGTGAAGGAGGTTTTGTTGTAAGGATCTCCAAGTACCTCAAGGAGGCTAGGGCCTTGGGGTGTAGGTCCTTTGACGGCACCGGTGACATTACCGTTGCCGCCGATTGGATCAAGAAGGTGAAGGATGCATCAAGGGACATGCAAATCACACCGGACGTGAAGTTGACTGTCGCTTCACGGCTCCTTGAAGGGATAGCTTCTACGTGGTGGGAGAGCGTGGAAGGGAAGTACCATGGGGAAATAACATGGGCGGACTTTGAGCTAGAGTTCTATGCTCAATACTACTCCGAGTACGAGGTGAATGTGAAACGGAGAGAGTACACTAACCTCAAACAGAAAGAGGGCGGCACAGTTAAGCAACTGGAACAAGAGTTTAGAACCTTGGCTAGGTTCTTGCCGGAGTACGCGGTTGATGAGAACCGCATGACGGAGCACTTTTGGGATGCCCTACTCTTGGACATCCGTGACCGAGCTACGTACTCGCGTCACATGACCTTCAGTGAGGTGGTGGAGCAGGGCCTTCTCGGGGAGGCCCAATGGAATGAGAGAAAAGAGAGAGACGCCGAGGAGGCGAAAAAGAGGAAATGGCAAAGTTCGGGGCCGCCCGAGCAAGCACGGAAGGATAAGCACGGTGGAGGTGGCGGTTCGTTCAAGACACCGGCACCACCGGCAAAGAAGAACAGGGATGCTCGGTGGCATGCATCCTCCTCACAAAGGACAGGGCCTCCAAAGTGTGCCAATTGTTCGAAAAATCATTTTGGGAAGTGCAATGCACCCCCAAGGTGTTATCAATGCGGGAACACGGGCCACATGAAGGCAAATTGCCCACAATTAGGGGGAGGAGGAGCTTCGGGATCCGGAGGAGGAACCATGACGGGAAGAAACCGTGCGGGACCGTCAAACGGCGGTACGGGAAGAGGCGGCGCGTCCACAAGCCATGCCGCGTCCGTAAATCAAGGCGGGACCCAAGCACGAGTGTACGCAATGACCGAGGCGGATGCGCGAGCAAACCCGGACTCCGTTGCAGGTAATACACTTATTTTCCTATATTTCTAGGCTTATTTGGGTCATATGAGTCATTGGGTTTGGGTGCGGGCCACCCCGGGGTCAAACCCCGCGAATTCGGGGCGAAACGGGCTAAAAACAACTACGCGCGATCGCGCGTACCTACAGACGCACGACCGTGCGTGCGAGGCAGTAGCCTCTGGCCGTTTTCCGCGCAGACGCACGCCGTGCGTGCAGGTCAGGCACGCCGTGCCTGGGACGCACGATCGTGCGTGACCAGCTACGCACGATCGTGCGTAGCCGGCAGTGGCGGATCTCTGATTTTCAAGCACGCACGACCGTGCGTGCCACCCAGGCACGCCGTGCGTGGACCCCCCAACACCCGAAACTTGATTTTTCCGCCCCGTTCTTCTACGTTTGGACCCCCGTTTGATTCCAAACATTAGTATGAGCCTAATAACCTCCTAAAAATGTGTAAAACATTAGAAAATGTATCTTACATGGTGTATAAATGTAGGAACACTAAAGATCAATGGTAGGTGTGCGAGGATCCTCATTGATACCGGGGCACAACGCTCATTTGTGAGTGAGGCGTTCGCCGAGGGCCTTGACGTGCCATTGACACCTATGACGCAAACATTGCTAGTTTCCACACCGTTAGGAGACGACGTGGAGAGAAATCATTACTATCCGTCGTGCGAGGTAGAAGTGACGGGTCGACCTTTGACTTGTGATTTCGTACCTCTAAGCATGTTGGAGTTCGATGCAATCCTAGGAATGGATTGGCTCGAGAAACACCATGCTCGAGTAGATTGCTACACCAAGGTGTTAGAGCTCGAGGATGATCAAGGAAACACACTATGTTTCGAGGGAGATCGGGGGAAATCTAATGCTTGTATAATATCCGTGATGAGAGCACGGAAGATGATGAGGAAGGGATGCCACGCATACCTTGCCTACGTGGTGGACGATACCAAGAAGGAAGTCGACATCAAAGATGTACGGGTCGTGTGCAAATACCCGGATGTCTTTCCCAAAGACCTACCGGGGCTCCCACCCGATAGAGAGATAGAGTTTGTAATCGAGGTGGAGCCGGGAACCAAACCCATTTCGATTCCCCCTTATCGAATGGCACCGGCCGAACTCCAAGAGTTGAAGGTCCAACTACAAGAATTACTGGACAACGGGTTCATCAGACCCAGTCATTCACCGTGGGGAGCCCCCGTACTCTTCGTAAAGAAGAAAGATGGTACACTAAGAATGTGTATCGACTACCGACAGTTGAACAAGGTCACAATCAAGAACAGGTATCCTTTACCTAGGATTGATGACTTGTTTGATCAACTTCGAGGGGCTATAGTATTCTCGAAGATTGACTTGAGGTCGGGGTATCATCAGTTGAAGATCAAGGAGAGCGACATACCGAAGAGTGCATTTCGCACTAGGTATGGTCATTACGAGTTCCTTGTGATGTCATTTGGTTTGACCAACGCACCGGCGGCATTCATGGACTTGATGAACCGGGTGTTTAGTGAATACTTAGATCAATTTGTGATAGTATTCATTGATGATATCTTAATATACTCCAAGAGTGAGGAGGAGCACGAACATCACTTGGGGCTTATACTTGATCGACTAAGGGAAAAACAACTCTTTGCCAAGTTCTCTAAATGCGAATTTTGGCTCAAGGAGATTGGTTTTCTCGGTCACGTCATATCCGGTTCGGGCGTTGCTGTGGATAACGCCAAGATAAAGGCTATCATGGATTGGGAGAGACCCAAGAATGTGAAAGAGATACGTAGTTTCCTTGGCCTAGCGGGATACTATCGTAAATTTGTTGAAAAATTTTCTGTATTGGCGTCTCCATTAACGAAGCTCACAAAGAAAGGGGCCAAGTTCATATGGGACGACAAGTGTGAGAAAGGATTCCTTGAACTGAAGAAACGACTTACCGAAGCACCAGTCCTTACCCTACCCATACAAGGGATAGGGTATGATATATACAGCGATGCTAGCATCCAAGGGCTTGGATGTGTACTGATGCAAAACGGTAAAGTGATTGCATATGCTTCAAGGCAATTGAGAAAGCACGAGGTGAACTACCCTACCCATGACCTAGAATTGGGGGCGGTAGTGTTTGCACTGAAAATCTGGAGGCATTATCTCTACGGGGAGACATGTCACATTTTTACAGACCATAAGAGCTTGAAGTACGTATTCACTCAGAAAGAGTTGAATATGAGGCAGAGGAGATGGATGGAGTTGATCAAGGACTATGACTTGATCATCGACTATCATCCCGGAAAGGCCAATGTCGTGGCCGACGCACTGAGCAGGAAGAATACGGCAGGGACGCTACTCACATGTCTACAGGCATTGAGGGCACGCGTGGAGGTGTCCACGTGTGGGGCTCTCATTGCTCGATTCGAGGTTAGGCCCACCCTATTGGGCGAGATTAGTCGGAGTCAGGCCATGGATGAGGAATGTCAGAAGATCCGTGAAAGGATCTTGGAAGGACCCGTTGAGAATTTTCGGGTACGTGATGACGGTCTTTTATTGTTTAAAGATCGTGTGTGCATACCAAGGAATGAGGAACTCCAGAAATCTATACTTGAGGAGGCTCATTCTTCGGCTTATGCTATGCATCCAGGAGGTACTAAGATGTACCGAGATTTGAAGGAAAGTTACTGGTGGTCAGGTATGAAAAGAGACATCGCCGAGTATGTGAGTCGATGCCTTACTTGCCAGCAAGTTAAGGCAGAACATCAGCACCCGGCAGGGCTCTTGCAGCCACTCACCATCCCAGAGTGGAAGTGGGAGCATGTGACCATGGACTTCGTGGTGGGGCTGCCACGAACAGTGAACAACTACGATGCCGTTTGGGTAGTGGTTGATAGGCTCACCAAGAGTGCACACTTTCTGCCTATCAACATTACTTATCCTCTTGAAAGATTGGCCAAGCTATACACGGAGGAGATTGTGAGATTACATGGAGTCCCAATATCCATTGTCTCGGATAGGGATCCACGATTCACATCCCGATTTTGGCCAAAGTTTCAAGCATCTTTGGGGACTAAACTGAAGTTTAGCACAGCTTTTCACCCACAGACGGATGGACAGTCCGAGCGGGTGATACAGATTCTGGAAGACATGCTTAGGGCATGTGCTTTGGAATTCCAAGGAAGCTGGGACAAGCATTTGGCCCTAGTGGAGTTTGCTTATAACAACAGTTATCAAGCAAGTATCGGCATGCCTCCATATGAAGCATTGTATGGGAGGAAATGCAGGACACCGTTGTGTTGGGACGAGGTTGGCGAGGCCAAACTCGAAGGGATAGAACTGGTTGAGATCACCAAGGCCAAGGTAAGGATCATTCGGGATAGACTGAAGGCCGCTCAGGACCGACAGAAGAGTTATGCTGACAAACGGCGGAGACCGTTGGAGTTCGAGGTCGGTGATGAGGTTTTCCTAAGGATTTCTCCTTGGAAGGGCATCATCCGATTTGTATCGAGGGGGAAGCTTAACCCCCGATACATTGGTCCATTTGAGATCCTTGAAAGGATTGGGGCCGTGGCTTACCGCCTCAAGTTGACACCAGAGCTTGAGAAGATACATGACGTGTTTCATGTATCGATGCTCAAGAAGTACATACGGGACCCATCTCATATTCTTGAGAAACCACCGGTAGAAATCCGTGAGGATTTGCAATATGCGGTAGAGCCGGTGAAGATAGTAGGTCAACAAGTGAAGAAGCTTAGGAATAAGGAGATTCCTATGGTAAAGGTCCTTTGGAGGAGTGATCGAGTCGAAGAAGAAACTTGGGAGACCGAAGTCTCAATGAGGGAGCAATACCCGTTTCTTTTCGATTAGACACACGGATTTCGGGGACGAAATCCCAAATAAGGGGGGGTGAACTTGTAACACCGTCCCCAAATGTATTTACTTTCAAGTAAATGATGTAATAAACCTTATGGAATGATTTACGAATTTACGAAGTTGTAAATTTTTATTATTCTTTCGCGTGAATAGTAAATTGCACGTGGGGCCCACACCGGGAGCGGGGGCCGCCCGACATTCCCGAGACCATATATTTTATTCATCTTGGTCTAGATAATAAATATATAGTGGTGAATATTTCATTTGAATCATGGGAAGGCCCAGAGTTGACCGATTCGTCAAAAGAAGCCCAAATTACCAGTACTGGTAATTTAACTGGTAACAGCCCGAACTGAATTTCAGAGGCTTATAAATTAAAGTTGGGGAATGTATATTCATTATACATGCCATAATGAGTAAGAGCACGTAATATATTTTATTTTACCCGATAAAATAAAATATGATTAAAACAGTCCGAAAAATACAACTTTCGGGACCGATTGTACACACCGGGACACAAAGGGATGACCTCCCACATGAGTGGGGGCCACCCCACGTTTTTGTGTGCTCAAATTGACCAAAGGAAGGCCAATGGTACACTTGATGGGAGGGTGAGACATTGAGAGACACCAAAGGGGTCCCTCTCTCACTTATTAGCTAAATGAGACAAAAGGAACCCATCCCCCTCCTTCCTCCTCATTGTACTCGACCAAACTACCCAAGAAAGAGGAAGAAACATCTCTCCAACCCTCCTCCATTGCTGCAACTCGAGCTCAACCAAGGAGGATCCAAGAAGTGGGATTAAAGAAGGAAAAAGGCTAGGAAAAGTGTGAAATAATTAAGGTAATGACCTTATTATAACTTTTTCTTTATTTTTCTTCTACCATATGAGATATATATCATGTGAAGAGTCCTTAAGAGGGTTCTACATGTTATAAGTATGGATTAATGGGTTGGAAAGTGATTCTATGTCCAAGAACGGACTTAGAAGCCAAAACGACCGGTTCACCGGAAAATAACCTTTTTGAGGTTATTTGTATTAATATGGGTTTTATGATTATAAAACCTTGTTAGGGACTTGTAAAGGGTATTTCAAGTGATTTCACAAAGTTGGAAAAGTCGCCGGAGTAGTCGCCGGAGTTGACCAAAAGTCGCCGGAGTTTCACCGGAGTTCAACCAAGAAGGGTAAAACTTCAAAACGCTAGCTCAAGGTGAGTGGACGGCTTAATATCTTATAACTTTTGGGTTAATTATGAGATTACCTAAATAAATGTTATATGTTTTCATAATGATGTTTAAAAGATAATTAAACATGTGATTAGCCAACATTATCAAGTTGTATGAAAAGAATTAATTGATTATGCATGAAATATGATATGAGAGATTATATAAAATGCACATTAGCTTGAAGTGTAAAAGAAGCTCAAATGAGTATTATTGACTTAATTATATGATGATTAAGTTGATGTGAACAAGGCTTGAATTGGCGGTCAACGACAACGTTGACCGATGGATGATGGATTAATTAATATCGGTTGATGTTAGTTAATTATACATTTATTTAAATGCATGGCTTTGCATGGATTGTGATACATAAGATTTATGTATTGGATTAGTTATGAGTAACTAAGGATGATATAGACTCTATCTAGGTTGATAGGAGGTTGATCATAGGAAAACTTGGTGGAGGACCCTAGTACTTAAAAAGTACTTAACACTCAAACTTGGTGGAGGACCCTAGGACTTAAAGTCCTTAACACTCAAACTTGGTGGAGGACCCTAGTACTTAAAAAGTACTTAACACTCAAACTTGGTGGAGGACCCTAGTACTTAAAAAGTACTTAACACTCAAACTTGGTGGAGGACCCTAGTACTTAAAAAGTACTTAACACTCAAACTTGGTGGAGGACCCTAGGACTTAAAGTCCTTAACACTCAAACTTGGTGGAGGACCCTAGTACTTAAAAGTACTTAACACTCAAACTTGGTGGAGGACCCTAGGACTTATGAGTCCTTAACACTCACAAACCGGTGGAGTATCCAAGGATTATGATCCTAAAACTCATAGATTGTGATATACAAGTAGGGACAAGGAGGAGTCCTATACACTCATAGGTATATGGGTGGGTTGGGGTTTTTAGTCAAGAATATTGACTATTACTATTTTCCCGAATAAAATGGTGATCTACGGATCGGATATTTTCCAAGTATATATATATATACTAATAAGTATTTCATAACTTGGGGGAAAGATTATTTATTTAAGTATCACCCTATGTTTGGGTCTTATACTTGAAACGCTAGTTATTCTATATTTAGCCTGCTACTCGCTCGGTACTTGTACTGACCCCTTCGGGGGGGCCCCACCATTTTCAGGTTGAAGCTAGAGCTTGCTACTTGCACCTTCTCACGGGTGATATCAAATCAGGGAGACGTGGTTCGTGCTTCCTTATTTTCTTTCAAACTATCGAACACTTGCTCATGGATATTTGTTTTACTACAAACTATTTTTGGGGCTTGCATGCCCATGTTGTCGGCCGGTTGTGGCCTATGACTTACCGTTGAATATTTCCGCTATTCATTGGTTTAATGTGATGTTGTTATGTATGTTTACTACTGAGTATGGATGGATTGTTTTCTCGAACGCCTTGTGTAATTAAGTGAGGTTGACCCGTGGGTGACGTCACTTAGTTATACGGCGGTTGTACACGCGCTTGGATTGCGGTCTGGGGCGTGACATACCCGACCGGGTATATAGGGTACTCGATCGGGTATTTTAGGCAGTTTCCCGGAAAATCACTTTTCTAGACATACCCTATCGGGTATGAAGGCATACCCGATCGGGTATATGAAATATTTTTTCAATCTTCTTTTGATCTTGTCCCCTTGCACTTTCCTTGATCTTTTGGGGTCCAAACTTGATCCTTTGGATGATCTTGACCTGTTTTAAGCTCAGAATAATCCTAATCTAAACAAATTACATCTATCTAAGAAAATTAACTAATTACACCAAAAGTGTGTAATTTTCCAAACAACAACAAATAAAACTAGTTAAAATAGAAATAATACATGATAAAAATACAACTCTATCAACTCCCCCATGCTTAGTTTCTTTACTCGTCCTCGAGTAAAGTCAATGTTTCATCAACGCTTTAAACAATCATGAACAAGCAAAAGACAACCAAGTAATGTTTAAAATGTGTTTTACAAAGTGAAATGATTCCACTTATGCACTACACACTTCATGATATTGGGTTTACTTGTCTTCTATGCCTTCCATGTTCCTCTTCATCATTGTATCACCACATCCCTGTAAAAATAATTTCTCTCATTTTGCCTAGGATCTTTTTTTTTTAATTTATCCTAGCCTCTCATTTTTTTTCTTTCTCCCCTACTCACTCAATTTTTTTTTTTTTGCTTTTATTGCTTAGATTGCCCATTTGGGTTTTCAACCTAACTAGATTTTTTATGTTTTTTTTTGCCTTTTTTTTAAACAAGAATAAAGAGTATGAGAGTGAGTATTCCATGAAACTCCCCCCCCCCCAAGCTAGTCAAAGCACTGTCCCTAGTGCTCATCTTCAAGACGTCATAGAAAAGGAGAATTCGGACTTGGTGTAGGTGGAGTTAGGGAATTCGGATTTTGGATTATTTGGTGGGTTTTGTTGGTATAGAAATGAAAATTGTGGGGAGGATAAGAAGAATATGAGTTTAGTTTGTTGATTTGGTGGATGTATGAAGAAGATATGAAAGTGTGAAATTGTAACTATGGAGGGTTTGGGGTGTTGGGTTCGAATGGGATGATACAATTTTTTTTTTAAAAGTGCAAAAATAAAATAAAATAAGTAAACATACCTTGCATGGGTTGCCTCCCAAGAAGCGCCTCGTTTAACGTCGCGGCACGACACCGTCATTGTGTTCAATCGTTCAAACTCGGATCGTGATAATTTATCTTCTTCACACTTTCACTCCTAGGACTTCCATAGGAATGCTCAATTTCTCGATTCTTCACTTTGGAAATCTTTCCAGGATCAAATATCCAGATTTTCATTGATTCATGTGGTGGGAGGAAGGGGAAGAAATTATCGTTTAGCATGGTCAATGAAAAGTTTTTCGATCCCTCAATTTTGAAGAAGATTTCGGAAATGTCATTGTCCTTTTCAAGTTTACGAGTTTCTCTTAAAGCTTCCAGAGATGATGGAGATACCTCAAAGGATGACAATGACAAAAATTCAAATTTGAAGCTCGGCTTATCCTCTTCTTGGACCAGTTGGAGCTCCGTGTCTTTTTCTTCTTCTACTTCTTCTGGATTCTGGATCTCCTTTTGCATTTCCTTTTCATTTGTCAATGTGATTGCAAAAGTTTGCTGTGTAGGATCACATTCTATTTGAGAAGGAAGTTTTTCCGAATCTCTTGCTTCAAGTCTACTCACGGCTCCGGCTATTTGAATCATTTGAGTTTCCAAGTTTGAAATGCTAGACTTGGTCTCATTTTGGAATTGCACCATGTTGTTCTGCATGGTGGTCATGTTGGTAGCAATAGCCCGGACCATATCCTCCGTAGACATGTTAGAGTTGGAGAACAGATCATACCTCATGTGAGGTACATCCCTTTCGTAACCAACATCAACAATTTGTTCAAGGTATTCATCTTGGAGCTTTGGGCAGAAATCCGTAAGATGCCTGTGAGACATGCAAATGTTGCATGTCCTGGCATCTTGAGCTTTTGAGCTTAAGATAAATTCATTTATTAGAGAAGTCAAGAAGGAAATTTGACTCTCTAAGGATGAAATGTTGGTATCCATACACTCATAACTCATGTAAGCTCAGAAAATAGAAGAGTAAGTTTTTTTTTTATATTTTTTTTTTGTTTTTTTTTTGTTTTTGATTTTTATGAGATAAAATAAAAAGAAAATTAATTGCCTTTCCCCGGCAACGGCGCCAAATTTGACGTGCACTTTGTCACGGTGCGTCAAAATAAATTCAATACTAACACTTATACGTAGTATAGCGTAGTAGAGTTCGTATCCACAGGGAAAAGAAATAATTCTCTTTTTATAAAACTAGTAAATAAGGGGGGGTTTTGGGATTGAGTAATAAATTTAAACACGAAGATGAACGAGTTATATGTGATTTAATTCAAAGATAAAAAGGACTTGGCATTGCTACTTTCCACTTGTTGATATATTTCAGTCGATCATTGTTATATCTATAACTTATCTCCTCTCGAATACTCAATCGAGGAGTATATCCAATTCATCGAGGAAAGTTATTAACAACGACCGTTCATTAATAACCCTTACTATTAGTCAAGTATAGAACAACGTCATATACCTACTTGATAGTAGCATTTAATCTCTTAACTCCTTGATGAAATCAATTGAGATTGATAACCTCAACACAGCGGTTTCGGTTTAACCAACAAAATTAATCCCTCTTAAGTTTACTAACCACGACCGTGCATTAATAAACCGAAGTTACTTACTTGTGAAACCATCAACGATTAACCATCGGTTCGTTGATCGTTTCTAGTAATAATTAATATTTGAAATGAAACTAGTTGATCCTTTAAGTAATGTTCAAAAATATTAATATGAAATATGAATAGGAATTAATTAATACTCAAGGAAGAATATTAAGGAAAATGAATCCTACTATAGTTAATATCAAGATGTTAACTAATTGTCATCTTAGTAACACTCCCCAATATTAACATAGAGGAAGGAATAGCTATTACTAAGACCAATGTCAAGATGTTAACTAATTGTCATCTTAGCAACACTCCCCAACATTGATATAGAAATAGTATTTAAAGGAAGAATTAATATTCAAGGAAAGAAGTTAAGAAAATAACTCACAACTTTAATAATCAACAAGCTTCAAGAGCAACACCAAGAAATGGAAGTTTAGCTCCTCATTTGGAGACTAAACATGCTATAAAAATATAAGAAATAACTATTCTAAAATGAGCTTAAGAGTATGGAAGAAGGGATGATCTTATTGTGAAAGAAAAGGGGTGTATTTATAGGTGTTTGGAGGTAGCAGGGTGGTGTACCCGACCGGGTATATAGGGTACTCGATCGGGTATTTTAGGCAGTTTCCCGGAAAATCACTTTTCTAGACATACCCTATCGGGTATGAAGGCATACCCGATCGGGTATATGAAATATTTTTTCAATCTTCTTTTGATCTTGTCCCCTTGCACTTTCCTTGATCTTTTGGGGTCCAAACTTGATCCTTTGGATGATCTTGACCTGTTTTAAGCTCAGAATAATCCTAATCTAAACAAATTACATCTATCTAAGAAAATTAACTAATTACACCAAAAGTGTGTAATTTTCCAAACAACAACAAATAAAACTAGTTAAAATAGAAATAATACATGATAAAAATACAACTCTATCACAGCACAAACAAGATTTTTCTTCTTCACAGGCAAAGGCATCCCCCATATATAATAACACCATAAACAATAAGTGTTTGCCACAAAAACAAAAAGGCATACCAATTCAGGTAATATGTGGGAGTACATTCTAGGACACTGTACAAATTGTTAGTGTAACATTGTACAACCTCCTACATTTAACAACCAAACCCATGGTGGCAAAAAATGAGCACAAAAAAATGTACTCCATAGTAAGGTTACATCAATGTTTTACAACCAAACCCAGCCTACACTAAACATGCAGACCCAAAGTAGTCTAAGTGGATCTTCCTCAAAGTCCAGAGCGTCATTGCAAATGCACATCTTTTTGCTGCCATGTTCTCATATGCACACTCGGGCTGCAATGGCAAGTTCTGCATCAATGACTCGGCAAATGCCATAACCATCACGTCACAAACACCAGATCTGGACATAAAAGAATTCATACAAACATTACATTTACATTATTTTTGTGTACATACAAACATTATATCCACAGAACATGAATATCCACAAACATTATATACAGACAAACATTATATACTGCCTCCGCTCTCCAAGTGCCCCGTGATTGTAATAAAATAAATCATAAAAGCACAGACATATGTTAAGTCACACAGACAAGCATTCAGCTAGATACAGACAAAGAACCAAGTCACACAGGCATATGAGTATTGACTTGCTACATCATATGAGTCTATTCATATCATCTATATATAGAAGAGAAGTGATGAGAGCTAGCTATTAACATAATGCTAACACTAAGAACTAATATAAGTTGAATTAATAGTTAATTAAAAAATCTTAAATACACATGAATTTAAGGTACCCGAACTCCAAATTAACCAAGGTATTTTAAGGAATTTGATCCTCGGTTGGAGAAGTGAACCACAATTATACAATACATTGGAAAATTCATTACTTCTCCAAAGTTCTACACATTTTTTCATTTGGACCTGTTTTAGTAGAGTCACACAAACAAGCATATTACTTACATGGACATATGTAGACTCATACAGACAATCATTTAAGTCTTCACAGACAAATGGAGCCACAACCAATTACATATAAGTTGACACAGACAAATAACTACACAAATGTATCTTCACACAGACAATACATATGTCCTTCAACAGACATCAAATTAACCTTACACAGACAATACATGGAAAGTAATGACATATCCCCACATAAATGTATATTGATCAAAATCCAAGCAATAGGTGGGTTCCAAAACTTCATAAACAAAAATATCTTATAAACCCTCCAAATAAACATCATCAAGTAGCCTCAATTTGTTAAAAATCCAAAGATAGAGGATATATACCTTTCGGTCATGGCTAAATCCCTAATCATGGAACGAACTGAGAACTGGAATTGAACAAGGCCTGCTTGGGGCAAATCTTACTGGTATAACACTATAGTAGACAAATCTTTTCATACCGCCTGCAGTCCATTCTCTTAAGTAATCGATCCCCACTCCATAAAAGTTGGTACTACACCAAAAACAAAATTACAGACGACACAAGTATTGCACAGACATTACTTTATCAATGCACAGACAAGTAAAGTTCAAACGCACAGACACAATACAAACTTTTGAAACTTTTAATTAATTACCACGAACAAAGGACTCATCAGTCCATAGGCCTCAGCGTGTATGCTTTAGCGAAACAGAAGAACAAGTGCATGAACAAGTTTTTCATTGAATTTTTTCCTTTATTTTATGAGGGTGTGTAAGAGATCATTATTATCGGGTTATTCTCTAAAATATATTCTGTATAGAATCTTTACGAGACTCAAGTCTGCTAGTTCTAACATTCTGTAAAGTCAAAAGTAAACATATTGGTAATTTGCTTACGAATCTAAGATTCTATATATAATCATACGGCAACCGAATCTGCTTACATTGTTTATGTATTCATAAATTACATACAATATAAGAATATGTTTCCTTGCTTCAAATTGAGCATTGTTCCAAATTTGATAATTTCATCAACTGTAGTTTTTACTAGTCCTTGTTCACACAGACAAATACTTAGACAAATCGATCTTCACACAGACAATACATATGTCTGTTAACGGGCATAAAATAAACCTTACACAGACAATACATATTTTCAAAATCCAAGCAATAGGTGGGTTCCAAAACTTCATAAACAGAGATTTTGCTTCACCCTCCAAATAAATATCATCAATAGCCTAAAATTGTTAAAAAGAAAAATAAAAGATTGAGGATACATACCTTTCAACCATGATCGATAGCGGGGTTCGCACCATTTTTGACTGAGACGGGGAGGAAGGTTCGCACCTTGGAGTGCGCAGCGACCACGCTCGCCTTCGACGGAGGTTGGCCGGAGGAGGGCTGCCTTCGACTAGGGTTGGCGGGGACGAGTTCGCAGTGACGAGGTTGGGTTTGTCGAGGGTTGGCGGTGACGAGGTTGGCTTTGTCGAGGGTTGGCGCCGCCGAGGTTGCCTTCGTCGAGAGTTGGCGACGGCCCTGAGAGGGGGATTAATCGGCCAGCGACTGAGGCGGTTCAAGGGAAGGGAGAAGGTGGAATGCGCGAAATAATTGGGAGCGGGGGAAATTGGGGAGGTGAGGGAAAGGGGGTAAATTATTTTTGTGCTATTTATAATGTGTATGTGTGTGTATGGATTTTGTGTAACAATAGCAATTTTGACTCCCCAAAGGCCCAAATATGAAATCTCCGAGATAAAGTAGTTTGCTTTCCCAACAAATCGGTTCTAAAACGGCGTGAAACGTACTAATTGACTCCCGACTTTTTTCATATTTACTTTAGAATAATAATACTCCGTAGAACAAATCGGAGTTTTTTTTTTTTCATTTGACAAAACGACGCCGTCAGGGAGAAACCCTAGCGGCCGTCTCCTCTCTTTGTAGGGGTTAGATTTTCTGCCGTCCCCATCAATATGGGGTTGGAGCGGCAGTTTATATTGAGTTTCAGTATTCTAACGCTTGTGATTGCAACTACATAGGAGGAGATAGCGTTGACGGATGAACGAGGTGCGGCTGAGAGGTTGTATCAATGCGGAATCATGAAGTCTTGGTTGGCCATTCCGACGGTGGTGGAGTTGGTATTCGCCCATATCGTAAGAGCTCGTCCTCCCCCGAAACCACCACCATACCAGAAAGAGCTTCGCGGAAAGATTTTATTTCAGTATTATTTTCCCTCTAGTATCACTTGTTTCCGTTGTAGTCCGAGTAGATTTGGTTTGAATGTTTGGATTTTTAGAATTCTTTTGATAGGCAGAGTTTCAGTTCCAATCGTTTTAGGCCTAAATTTGCCCGTTTCAGTTTAACGACTCATGTTGCTTTGTATGAGGTGATTGTCTCTAATTCTACTCCTAGGGTTCACGATTGGATCTGTAAATTTTGTCTGGACGTTATCTTGCATGTATTGCGTTCTCGATTTAATATAACGGTTGATCTTTTACGATAAAAAAACGACGCCGTCTGAATAAGGTGGAAAATTTGGGATGTGTTTACTAACAAAGATATTTTTTAATTTTCTGAAAAATTGAAAAACTCGAAAAAAGGAAAACAAAAAGCGTGTTTACCAAAGAAAACTGTTAGAAAAGTCACTTCTCCAATTCATCAAGGAAAACAGAGACATGTCTCATTTTTTGTTTTGGAAAATGATTTGGTAAACGCAATCTCTGTTTTCCTTAAATGAATTAGAGAAGTGACTTTTTCAGTTTTCTAATTTTGGAAAACGCGGATGCTGCAGTGCTGCTGCAATGAATTTTCATATACTTACGCCTAGTGGTGGATATGGTTCTGCTCCGGTGTCAGTTCTAGTTCGGTCCAACTAACGACCCGACAGTCCCTATCTGGTCCGGTCAATGACCCGGCGGTCCAGATCGGCCCGGTCCACGACCCGGCGGCCCCTTTCCGGTCCACGACCTGGCGACCCCTTTCCAGTCTGATCCATGCCCCAGCAGTCCCTGTCTGATCCGATCGATGACCCGACGACCCCGGTTCGGTCGACGACTCGACGATCTCGGTCCGGTCTGGTCCACGACCGGACGACCCATGTTCGATCTGATCGATGACTCAATGGTCCCTGCTCGGTCCGATCCACGTCCACGTGGTACCTGTTCGGTCCGGTCGACGACCGGGCAGTCCTGGTCCGATATGGTCTAGTTAATGACTTGGCATCCCCCGTCCAGTCTGGTCATCTACTCGGCGGTCTCCGTCCTTTCCGGTCAACCACTCAGTAGTCTCGTCTTATCCGATCAACGATCGGGTGGTCCCTATCTTGTCTGGCAAATTCAATGACCCAACGGTCTGTGTTCGGTCCGATCGACAACCGGGCGGTCCTGGGCCAGTCCCGTCAATGACCCGACGGTACCTGTTTGCGCTGGTTAATGACCCGGTGGTTCGGTCTCGGTTTTTTGAAATCATTTTCAAAGTGAAGAGTTTTAAAAGAGCCGTTGAGTTGTTAACCAATAGGGAAATGAGAAAAGAATTCGTCAAACTAATCGTTGAGATCGATGGGAACCAACTGGTTTCGATCCCAACTTTCCTATACGGGGGACCTGGTACTTGGGTTGTACTAGGTTTGGTTCCGGACTGGTATCGTACTTTTGGTTTTCTGGTCGGTCACAAAGCCGGGTGAAAAAGTTTGATGAACATGTTTTCAGATTTGAAAATTGAAAACTAAAAAATGAAAACAAAAAATTGGAGATAGAAGAAAAAGGAAAATGAAAACAGAGAATTTGAGAATGGAAAACAAAAATAGAAAACTGAAAAATATCTCTGTTAGTAAACATGCTCTTAGATTTTTTCGACCATCAACAACGTTTCCATCTTCCAAACCATTCATCAGCTCTGCAACATTTAGGGAGTGTTTGCGATTGCTTCTACTTTAAAAAAGCGATTTTTTAAAGTGATTTTGGAAAAAGTACTTAATAGTAAAAGTTGGTAGTGTTTGAGAAAAAAATGATTCTGAAAAAGTAAAAGTTGGTAGTGTTTGGTAAAATAAGTACTTTTTGTGTAATAGAAAAAGTGAAAACAGTTTACCCTTCCACCTGCTTCCAGCTTTCAGGTTTTAAGTGATTAATTTAAGCAAAAGTTGTCATTTGAAAAAACTCTTTTCAGCCAAAAGCTGAAAAACGCTTTTTTTAAGCAACCACAAACACCTTTAACCTTGAACACCAGAAAATCAGGCCGGACACCGCCACCTATATATACCTTAGTAGCTCTGGTGAAGGGGAGGCGCCGGCACCGGCTTGCTCCCCTTGTTCCGCCCCTGCATATGAGACCATGTATCACATCACTCAGAAACTGATTTAGATCATACTATGATTTATTGATTTATTTATCCACTATCCTGTCTCGGGATGCAGGACACTTGAGGTGGGCCGTGGGCCATTCCACCTATTGGGTTGATATGACAAATCACATTCTCTTAACTTCATTATCCACATAGTGGAACTTATAAAATTACTAATAATGGTGATGGAGCATCTCTTTATATTGCCGAGTACACTTACTATTCTACCCTAGCTAAATCTCTCTCTGCTTCATATTGTATGGCTTCATTACTCCTAAAAAAAGTATAAATATGAATCGACAAAAGTGTCTACATTTAGAAGCTGTTCTCTTCGCCTGATCTGAATGTTTCTGATCTGAATTTCTTAAGTTCTGATCTGATCTGATCTGAATTTTTCTGATCTGATCTGATCTGACTGAATCTTTCTGATCTGATCTGATCTGATCTGAATCTTTCTGATCTGATCTGATCTGATCTGAATCTTTCTGATCTGATCTGAATGTTTCTGATCTGGTCTGATCTGATCTGAATGTTTCTGATCTGATCTGAATCTTTCTGACCTGATCTGAATCTTTCTGATGTGATCTGATTCGAATATTTCTATGATTATAATTATAATTATAATTATAATTATAATTATAATTATTATTATTATAATTGCAATTACAAATATAATTTAAATAAAATTATAATTATAATTGTAATTATAATTACAATATTTATCTCTATAATTGTAACTATAGTTATCAATATTATTATAATTACTCCGTAAAATAATTACAATAGTAATAATAATAATAATAACAATATTAATTATAATAAAAATAATAATTATAATCATAAATTATAATTATAATATAATTATAAGTATAATTATAATTATTATAATTATAATTAATAATAAATATAATTATTTTAACATTAATTATAATAATTATAATTATGATTGTAATTATAATTATAATTAATTACAATTATAAATATAATTAATTATAGATATAATTATAATAATTACAATTGATTATACTTATAATTATAAGAATTATAATTGTAATTATAATTATAATTACATATAATTATAATATAATATTATAATAATATTAATCATATTATTATTATTATAATGTTGTAATAATAATAGTCTTCTTAACAATTGCATTTATATTACTATTATTATATTAAAAAATTATAACTATTATTAATATCTTTTTTTTATCATATTATTATTAATATTATTAATAATAATTATATAATAATAATCATAATAGTAATAACAATAATAATAGTAATAATAATAATAATAATTAATATTTAATATAATAATAAAAGTGATAAATCATGTTTGAACTTTTCTGATCTGATCTGATCTGATCTGAATGCTTCTGATCTGGTCTGATCTGATCTGAATCTTTCTGATCTGATCTGAATCTTTCTGATCTGATCTGATCTGATCTGAATCTTTCTGATCTGATCTGATCTGATCTGAATTTTTCTGATCTGATCTGATCTGATCTGAATTTTTCTGATCTGATCTGATCTGATCTGAATAAAATAAGAATAAGCAATAAGTAATAAGAATAAGACGAACAGAACAGCACCTTAATTCTTGTTAGTTTTTAGGGAAATTGTCTTATATAGGATTATAAATAGAACTAGCGTTTGGTCGCGCAAGGTGCGAAAACTTTTGCCCAATGTTAAAGTAATGTTTCTTTTAGTTGATAATTAAAAAAATCCTATAATTTTTATAAATAATATTTTTTGACACTCGTGTGGAAAATTGGTCTATATTCTTTAAATTGTGTAATTATGTTAATTGGTTATATTATTTATTTTACTATATGAAATAGAGTATGTTTTAATAATAAATTGTGACAATAATGACCCTAAAGGCTTAATACGTTGCAAGAACAAAAAAACAATAATAATAGCTATTGTAATTCGCACAAGTGCTCAATATAGATGCATAAGTGAACTCATAACAATGATAATAGCTATTATAATTCGCACAACTGCTCAATATAGATGCAACATAAGTGAATTCACAACAATAATAACAACTATTATAATTTGCACAATTGCTCCATATAGATGCATAAGTGAATTCAAGAGGTATTCTCATCTTCACCATTTTCCTAAAAAAGGAAATAGCTTCTTTGTCCAATAAATAGAGGTTTAAACCCGAAATCATGGAATTCCAACAAACTATATCTAACTGAGACAACCTATCAAATATAAAAGTTGCCATCTTTATGCAATTGCATTTTGAGTACACGCCAATAAGACTATTAGCAATGTATATGCCAGCTTAGGTATTGTTTCTGGATGAAGAAGCATGGAGCTGTTTCCCATATTCCAAAAGTGATATTTCTGCACATGAAGTGAGTAAGATAGCCAAAGTTGTCCTATTTGGTCGCATATTTTAAAACTGCATTTTCCTGAAAAGATTTATCGCTTCATTTGATCCCCACTCTGTGAGTAGCCCGATAGCATTGGCATTATATGAGCTTAAACTTGGGCATGCTTGAACATCCCTAGATTTGACACAACCTGCTAGCGTATTAATGTAAGTAACCTCATTAGGTTCAAAACCCCAACTATGCATGTTTTCCATGTGTTTCATTGCTTTTTTCCAAATCCGCCTATCATGATATTCCAAGAAACAATACTAACTTCAGGCCCTGAGTATTATTAATCATTATAAGTTCTAAGAACCTACACTCTTGATGCTTGATTCATGGAGAACCAATAATAACAAAACTAACATGCTACATAATGCTGAATTTCTAGGCAACTGATTATGTATCTTACATGAAAAAATTAGGTTTGCAATAGGAATAAAACAAACACTGTTTAAAATAATCTAACAAAATTATAATTGGAATAACGGAGTTTCAACTATGGTAGTCAAGTTTTATCTTGATAAATACAAATGATTAAGCATGTGTATCAAGAAAAAGAATCAAGTTTAACACTACCAAGCATGGAAAATTCATCGGAGTTTCAATGTAAAACTGCAAAAGAATGCAAGCATACACATAATGAGACTAACAAATAAATCAAAAAAGTGTGAAACTATAACCCAGCACAAAACCCACGTGTTCATCATCCATTCATCTCTAAAGATCCCCAAAGTGAAATGGGCAGTTTGGACCAAATTTATAGCGCTCAAATTTATTTGTTTCATGAAGTATGCAGTTTTGTACGTAGTATTAGTTTCATTTACTAAAACACAAAAGATGGTTAATGTTTGAAGAAATTGATTGTCATTTAGTCATTATTACAAACACCTATCTTACAACGTTTAGTAATTAAATACACTCATCATCATCCTCGATCAGATCATATGGAGTTTTAGACTATTGAATACATGTAAATAATAAGGGGTGTTTGGAACTGATTCTGCTTCTGCTTCTTTTTAAAGAGCAGAATCAGAATCAGTTTTCAGAAGCTGGTACCTACCAGCTTCTAAAAAAACTGATTCTGAGAGTAAATTAGAACACCAGAAGTGCTTCCGGAATTTCACCCAAACACTCCAGCTTCTGCTTCTGCTCCCTGAAGAAGCAGAATCAGTTTTGAGAATCAGATCCAAACACCGCCTAACATGTACATCATCAAAGTAGTATCAATATCACGCCATATTCAATAATTGACAACTTTTCAGTTTTCACCCAAATTTGCGTTTTCCCTTCAAATGGGTAATCGCAAGATGAAATTCAGTCTAAAAAGTTACCCGATGAGGTATGAATTCAAATGACCAAGGAGAGCTTTTGTGCATCCTCTTCAATGCCTCTCTGTCTGCGTTTGTGGAGAGCTTCCATTCCAGCGAGTTGAAGTATCTATCACCCAATCGACATCTTTATCCATTCGAATCCCGACAAATGTGATGAGACAAATGCATAGGGCCTCTACAAGTAACGGGGACGAAGCCCCATCTTTATCTCTCAGATTGTGATTATAGTCCAATTTACATCCTCCCATCGTGTCATCCGGTCAGTGTTGGGGGGCCTTGAGGAATGTGGTGTCATCCTTCTGAGCCCCGTGACTCAGCACTTTAGAGCGAATGAGGCCATGCTTTGGAGGGTTTACAGAAAATTACTTGACGGAACGACATTAATTAACGTCCGTTTGGAATATAAGGGTAAAAAAGTCACTTTAAAATGTTGATTCCATTTTGTAAGAGCAGTGTACAACTTTTGTAGCACAAGGATGTTGACACAAATGAAGGATACCAACCTTCATTCACTATTATAATTTTGTTAGACTAAAAATGTTTGTGTATTTCAAAACAAACATGTCATGTTTTTATTCTTCAAATATGATTAATTACTGTCATGTTTTATCAATATCATATTTTAAACATGATACGTAGTAGTATTTTCCAAAATAGGCAAAAATTACAAACGTTTTTATTCCTATTTCGCGAATTTTCTCTAGTTTTTACCTTGCTTTAGAATATAAAAATTGTTGTTTAAATTTAATATTTTTCAGAGCCACATAAAACAAAAGTATATAGTTCAAATCTAGCAAAAGATCAATATTTAACTAGAACATAATGGGCATGTTTGTATTTCAGGTGTTGGGGGGCAAAACGCTGCATTTAGCAGCGTTTAGTGTCGACATAAAATTGCTTTTGGTGTAACACGTTGTTACCCAAACACCCTCAACATGTACACTTTTTTATAAACAATATTTGAAATATTCACAAATACATCAGTGATCAATACTTCCCAAGTTAACAGTTTGGACATATAAATATTGAAATATATATTTAATGTATGTAGGAATTCAAAAATATTAACTTCTAGGTAATATTTATGGCTAGATATTTTTATTTTAAAAATTCTAGATATTTGAATAATTATGGTAACAAAATGATGCAATTTATAAACAGCCCAATACCAATTAGATACAAATTAAAGAATAGAAAACATATTCTTAAAGAAATAACGACATATATATGTTCAAAATAAAGGCCTTATTATTATAATATTATTAATATAACAAATGTAGTGGGGAAAATGTGACTTCTTATATTTTAATGACTAAAATAGTAATTTTAGTATGTCACGCCCCGGACCTACCCGGACACGTCAACAATCCGCCGTACAGTACGAATAGTCAACCGTAATCCAACACATCCATACCATACAAGGCGTCTGGAATATCATTCACACATAGTACATCCATAAACAAACATAATGTAAAATATTCATTCAAGCAGCGGAAACATTTGATACAATATTCATGCCACACCTTGGCAAACACGGGTATACAAGTCCCCAAATAATTATTCAAAAATATAATATCCATGAGCATTAATATAATTGTTTTTAAACAGAATCTGGAGGAAACACGAACCACGTCTTCTCTCCTTGATCTTCCCGAACAAGTGGGCGATGACAGCAACCTTTAAGTTCTACCTGAAACTGTGAGGTGGCCTCCCCCGTGAAGGGGAGGTCAGTACTTGGAAGCATTTGACAAGTACAATGACAACTATACTAAGTATAATCAATGTTTCAATTTCCAAGACCCTCAACCAGGGTATTATCATATCATAATTAACTTTGTTCGTTTAGTGTCAATTCATCGTTATTTACCACGGTCTAGAGCCCAGCTCAATAATCACCGTTATCTACTACGGTCTAGAGCCCAGCTCAATAATCACCGTTACCTACTACGGTCTAGAGCCCAACTCAATAATCACCGTCAACTACATCGGCCTAGAGCCCAGCTCAATAATCACCGATATCTACTACGGTCTAGAGCCCAGCTCAATAATCACCGTTATCTACTACGGTATAGAGCCCAGCTCAATAATCACCGTTATCTACATCGGTCTAGAGCCCAGCTCAATAATCACCGATTCTTTACCATTCAATTTCTTAGGATCCGTTCATCCATTATTCAACTACAATTCCCACTAATATTTCAATATTAGTTATTTACTCAATTCAATCTAATTCTTCATTCAATATGAAATTTGTCCTTAATATCAAAATATCACTTTTATTCCTTCATGGCTCCTTCTCATGAATTAAAAGCATACTTATCACAAATGGAATTTATGGTTGATACCACTATCATGCCATCATATTCATAACATATAAGCATACACAATTTATTCAATAAAATTGTATATTATGCAAACTATATTTATAATCAATAGTAATTTCATTTAGGCATTATTAACCATTAATAATCCATGCAAATCACATTGTATATTCATTTAGGAAATCTTATGAAATTAACCCAAAGATTATAAGCAATATAGTCGGTCATCCTCACCTTAAGTGAGCTTAAGCGTGTTCTACGCTCCGCGGTTGAACTTTGACTAATTCCGGCGAACTTTGACCAACTCTGGTGAACTTTGACCAACTCCGGAGAAACTCCGGCGAAGCTCAAAAATACTTTAATCAAGTTCCTAACAAGGTTTTAACATCATAAAACCTTAATCAATACAAATAACCCCTAAAAGGTTATTTTCCGGTGAACCGGTCGTTTTGACTTCTAAATCCGTTTTTGGACTTAGAACCACTTTCCAACCCATCATTCTACACTCTTTTCATGTAGAACAATCCCAAGGATTCTCCATATGATATATATCTCATAAGATTGAAGGGAAACATATAGAAAAAGTTATGATAAGGTTATTACCTTAACCTTCACACTTTTAGCACTTAAATTCCTTTTCTTGGGATCCTTCCTTGTTGAGCTTTCTTCAACAATGGAGATGGAAGATGGAGAATTTTCTTGGCTCTTGATTGGGGGTGTTGGCCGCAGGGATGAGGGAGAGAGTGGGTGAGGATTATTTTTGTCTCTTTGATCAAATGAGTGTGGATGGGAGGTCCACCTCATGTTACTTTGATGCTCATCATTTCAACTCCAACACTCCCCTCCTTCCTCCTTCTAATCCAGCCGCCCCACCTCCACATTCATGTGTCAAAATTCGTGGGTTGGCCCCCACTTATGTGGGAGGTCAACCCCTTTTGTCCAGAAGTGTACAATCGGTCCCGAAAGTTGTATTTTCTCGGACTGTTTTAAATATATTTTATTTTATCGGGTCAAATAAAATATATTATGTGTTATTAATCGTTATACCCTTTATAATGAATATACATTTCCCAACTTTAATTTAAAGGTCTCCGAAATCCAATTTCGGGCTTTTATCGGTTAAATTACCAATACCGGTATTTGGGCCTCTTTTGACCAATCGGTCAACTCTGGGCCTTTCCATTGCTCAACGAGATATCCACCACCATATAAATATCATCTAGACCAAGATGAATAAAATATATGGTCCCGGGAATATCGGGCGGTCCCCGCTCCCGGTGTGGGCCCCACGTGCGAATTTACTATGCCCGCAAAAGAATTAATAAAAATTCATAACATCGTAAACTCGTTAACCATTCAATAAGGTTAAATACAATATTCACTTAAAAATAAATACACTTGGGGACGGTGTTACATAGTACGGAGTAATTATTATTATGTTCAAATTTACATTTTTTTTTGCAATATGTTCAAATTTACATTGAAATAATCATAAAGATGTATTGGTAATAATTTCAGTCATGTTTTCATATATTATTCATACGTAGTCCTGTAAAATATGAGAAAGAATTGGGTAGCAGTAAGTCACTAACCCAATAAGTAAGAATTTACAACATTACACAAAAACTCATTATCTCTTAAAAATTTGCAAAACTTACAGTAAATGGAGTGCAAAACGTTAGTACTCCGTATTAATTAGCTCGAGTTTAACACTTGAATATGTAAGAGATTAGAGAATGAATTTGAAACTAGTGGCACTTATTGAAGAAGAAAATGTGATTTAGCTTTTTATTTCTGTAGTAATTGTGTTGTAACTGGGTTCTCTAACCTATCCAAATTTATGTTACTATTTGCTCATGGTTCTTCAACGCCTTGAACTTTCTTATACATAGCAATGATCTCGGTATTCTAGTAATTTTGAACATAATTAAATTGGCATACATAACTGCATGCTAATTTTACTATTATAATTATATTAGTAGTAATAATGTTATGAGTTTGAGTCGATCATCACTAATTGAACAATAAACGTAGATAAATACGTCTAGATAATTTTGATAACGGTGATGATTTTACTAATTTTTCTATTTTTTTAAAAATCATTCGACAAAATAATAACAAATTCAACACAAAGAATTCACACATTTCAAAAATTAAATTCTTGATGAGAACTTTTCACCAAATGCATTGGCCCAAGAAATCACAAAGTCATTTTTCGTGTACATGCTCGGGCGTGTACACACCAGTTTTTACACGCTACACAGACAATTCCGTACATTTAAAAAAAATCAGCCTTTTTTGACGAATTGGATAGGTAAAAGAAATATGCACAAACAGTTTTTTACCTATCTTATTTGTACATGCATGTAGCTAGCAGGTAAAACTTGTCAACCGCTATTTCCCCTCTACGGCTGTGCCTATCTCCTTTATGTCCTTCATTTACAAGTCTCAATTTCAATGTGTTTCTCTCTTGTAACCTGGGAACCTGAATTATTTTTCTGAACAGGAATATATACAATCCCCTTTTCTTTCTTCCTTTGTTGTTGTCCTTGAGGAGGAGCCATGGGAAAGTCCAACCTTCCCACCGTTTCTCAAAGGTATTCTCCTTCTTTCTCAAACATGAATGAATGTACATTCAGAGCCGAATCTGTATAAAAATGGTGGCTGATGGAGCATATAATCTGCACTCCTACCAATGCTGTATTTATTGTCCATATTCCCATTCTTCTTATTACATTTTATCATTTCGATTTGTACGACACATATGTATGTATCCATGCATGAATCATGGATTTCACATTATTGTTTTTTTTTAAAATTAATTCTCATGAATTTCATAATATCTCATGTATTTCTTCAATTTCACATTATTGTTGTTTTTAAAATTACGATAATTATATCACCAAATGTGAAAAGGCAATAGATAATCTCGTTAGTTTATATTGATAAGGATTGAATCTACTCTATTTTGGGTTGGCATGACTAATGACTGGTAGTTGCATATTTATGATTTGAAATTACAGCTAATATTTGGCCAGGTCCGACATTTTAGGCTCTTAGAGCAGCATTGGATGTAGAAAAGGAGAGCGTTGATAAGATTAATAATCTTGTTAGTAGTTGCTCCTACATGGTTAACACTCGAATTCGACTTGAGTTTAAATGAGAAATTGAAAAGTTTTCTGGCAATAAATTTATTTCAGATGCTGGTATATTTTATAGATTTTAACTACTACGTACTTATCTGTTCCTGGTAACCTTTCCATTTGGAGTAATCTCTAGTTATCTTTCCTTTTTAGGAAGTGTTCCATGTTTCGTTGTCCATTGTTGAATTCCTTTTTCGGAAAAAAAGAGGAATAGTTATTGGTGATTGTTTTTCATCCTTTTGTTTCCCTTCTAAATCAGTTTAAGTGCCCTTGATTATTCTATTACTATGAACTTCTTGAGGAGCTACAAATGAGTTCTTTTAACTGATTTCATTCACAGTGAGGATGACGCTGAAGAAAATGATGACATGGGGATTGCTGAAATTGCACCAAAGCTATTGTTTTGTTCGTCTATTTCTCTCACAGCTGAAGGTAAATTCTTGTTAGCATCTCATATCAGAAGTTCAGAACATTAAAGAGAGAATGATGAGTTAATAAGACTTTCAGGTTGCACAAAATAACAGATTTATTTGGATTTAATCATTTAGTGTTTTGATGGAAGTGCTATAAGGCCCAATTAGGGAACCAAACGTCCCCATTCATGTGATTCAAAATTGTGTTTCAGAGATGCAATGCTTAAGCATGGGGGGCAATGAAGATCAGAGTAGAGGAGAGGACAGAAAAGCTTTGAGTAGGGAGGCCATTGAGGAGAAGAAAACTTGTGAAGAAACAACCTCAGAGGCCAATAATTTCTGTATCTTGCCGACTCCAGCAGATGGAAAAAGTCATTCTCAGTGGCATGGATTCCTTAAGAAGCTGAAGAAAGGGCAAGCAATGAGCTTGCATACATTTCATCCCAGCATACCAGCTCTTCCCTCCATGAAGAAGACTCCCAAGAAAAGAACAAGGAAGAGTTTGCCCGCTCTGCCTGCTGAAATGGATGCAAATCATTTAGTACCGTCGTGCTTTGAGACTTCTTGGAAAAATTTCTCCCTTTCTGAGCTACAGAAAATCACTGACAACTTTAGTCCTGGTACATACGCCATCTTTTCAGTAATTCTGAGTTAATCTTTGAAGAATGCATCATCTCATGTGTTAGAAACAATCAAACAAAAGATAGGCAAACCAGGAGGCTAAATGAGGAGTGATATAGCAAGGAGGAAAAAGATTTTATTTATATTTCTCAATATTTGGTTAATACAAAATGGTGATCTAGATTTTCTACTATTAATAATAATTCTTCCACTTGTATACTTTTCTACATCTTGGGCCTTTTCTTAACATTATGCCCCTCTTTGTTTTTTGGCGGATTCAAACCTAACCGCTGCAAAATGCAGCGTTTTCGTTTAGGAAAAATTGCGGATTGAAGCAAAGCCGCCACTATCGAAACGCAGGCTATATAGATAGTCGAAAACTCAAAAGTAATCAAATGTTAAACTAGCTAGGCTCAGGATACAAATACTACGTACTGAGTATTAAACTTGATTAGAAAACAAGTTTACTTTTCAACATCACGTTTCCGAGATCTTTTTTACCCACTTCATTTTTGGGGTTTTCTTTCCTACTTAATGCTGAAAAATACATCTGTATATATGGTTCTGAAACAATGTGGATTTGTCATTCTTTAGAAAATTTGATTGGGGAGGGAGGTTATTCAGAAGTATACAAGGGACACTTGGATGATGAGCGGCTAGTAGCAGTTAAGAGACTGATAAGAGGAAGTCCTGAGGAGATGACAGCAGACTACTTATCTGAGCTCGGAATTTTGGTACATGTGAACCATCCCAACATTGCAAGTGTTATTGGTTATGGAGTTGAAGGAGGGATGCATCTTGTCCTACCGCTGTCTCCTAATGGGAGCTTAGCAACTTTGCTCAATGGTCTATCTGCATTCTTGCTTCCAGTTAGTTCTTTCATTTCCCAAGTACTAAATCAATATGATTTACTTACATTTAATTGGAATGATTGTCTTATGTTTAGACCACAAGGAAAAGCTACTTTGGGAAAGTAGATACAACATCGCTTTGGGCACTGCAGAGGGTCTGTCTTATCTTCATGAAGGGTGTCAGCGAAGAATTATCCATCGAGATATCAAGGCTGCTAATATTTTGTTGTCACAAGATTTTGAGCCTCAGGTATCTTATTTAGCTTACAAAACACCTTTAACCTAATGAATGTGTGGTGATTAGAGGGGTCAGCCCACCAAGAGTAACCACCTCCAGGTGTTACAAATGGTATCAAAGCAACCATCTTAACCAGTTTTCTACATAAGTGCTATGCTATATTGTTATTAACAAGGCAACCTTGTTGAAGAGTCTATCTCATATCATAACAAGCGACCATATAATAAATGGAGTTATTGCTCCTATCATGATGAATTTTTAGAATGAAACTTAAAATGTTAATGTGATACCAGAGTCGATCTAAATCATAATGAGGATGTCATTGATGTGAGTCTTTGGTGGAGAAAAATGCACGATATATGCTCTTACGAGAAAAGGGTTGTAGGGCTGTGAGCCTGTGAGGAATGTGCACCCTTATTACAATTTTAAATTTTAAAATACACAATCCAAAGAGGAGAAACACTAAACTACTCCTCATATCACATTGACATTTTGGGAGGGGCCCTCTAATTTTTTATAAACCTTTAGTAATTGATGTGGAATGACCTTCAATTAAAAACATTTTAATATGGATGCAGATATCCGATTTTGGGCTCGCAAAATGGCTCCCTGACCAATGGACTCACCTCACTGTATCTCAATTTGAAGGCACATTTGGGTTGGTGGAGACAGAAAACCTTAAACTCATTTCTTCATTTATTCAAGCATCTCTCCACTGTCATTACATTTATGTATTTATTATTCTTCATATCAGATACCTACCCCCTGAACTCTTCATGCATGGAATTGTTGACGAGAAAACTGATGTCTATGCTTATGGGGTGCTGCTGCTGGAGATAATTACAGGCCGCCCTGCTTTGGATCAATCCCATAATAGTGTAGTGATGTGGGTATGTTATGCTGCCTTAAACTCAGACATTTAAAAGTGGTTTCTATATCCAGCATACCTAATTGAGATTAAAATCTAAGAAGGCTGCCTATGTAGGCCAAGCCTCATCTGCTCAAAAGAAATATTGCCGAGTTGGCTGATCCAGCATTTGGGGGAGTGTATAACATGGAAGAGATGAGTCGCATGGCTATGGCTGCTTCTTTGTGTATACAGCAGTCTTCCGCAGATAGACCTCCAATGAGCAAGGCATGTCATCTTAAATAAATCTCAGTAATAGATGTTAGGACAACTTGTTGGGAATTACAAGGTCATAACTAAGCCAAATATTTGACATAATACTTCTCTAAAAAAATACGGAGTAGAATACAAGATTTAAACAAGAAAACTACTGATTTGGTTTAATAATTTTTGCATGTGCCTATTATTAGTACTGTAACTTTACTGATCCGCGTATATGTCCAAAAATCCAGTAGCAAATGAGTTTGCCTATCTTAAGGTATTTTACAGGAGGAAAATGCCATGTGAGCAGCACATTTTGCAGGGAGCTTTTTCCACAAAAATAATAAAAAAGACTTGATTTTGGCAAACTCAGACTTGGTCACCCCAAATTTAAAAAATGCCTAAATTATTAGTATAAAAAATTCTGTGCAAAAATTTAACCAAAAAATTATTTGTACTTGCCCCTGCCTAGGGCCTAGGCCATCTGTAGCCTGTAGGTGTAAAACTTGACAATCTGAGAGATTGAGAAATTGGAGTAGAGTTCTTCATTCAACATGCCTATATTTGGACAACTATCATATTGATCTTAAGCGTGATGCAGGTCCTGAAAATGTTAAGAGGAGAAGAGGACACGTTGCAGATGAATTCAAAGTTCCAAAAGCGACATGCTCTTGGGAGGGGAAATGCGATGGACGTACTCAACGAACACCTGCTACTTGATGAACCATCAAGTTCAACAGATGATGCTGCTTAGATATAACAGTCACAGACACTGAACCAAACATTGACCGGTCTCGAGGATTTCATTTATGTATATATCCATCATAGAGTACTCTTTGAAATTCACAGTATGTACCAAGTTGACTCAAATCTGGAAGTTTTCGCTCCCTCAAGCCACCATGATATGTCTATGAAGGTCTGAACGTCTGGATTCATTTATAGGAGATCAGAATGAATAGCAGTGTGTCATTAAGGAAGGATTAGACTGGCTTTTGTGCTGCTTCTACTGATTTTTGAGATTTCATTGGCAGAAACATACTGTAAAAAAGATACTGTAAAAAAGTTTTTATATACGAGTACATGTTTATAGGTAGGTCTTTCCAGGCTCTATGCAATTAGGAGTATGTAATGACATTTTTAGCTATTCATGTTTCAAAATGTAAATCTTTATCAGATGTGCTTCTTGTATACACTTATTTGTACACACTTCATACACACCTATGAATAGACTATTTTTTGTCTTGAATGACACTGTACAAATAAGTGTATACAAATAGTTTTTTTCAATCTTTATAACTATCTTTTATCATATGGGTCTTGTTATCAAATCCACAAAGGGAAAAGTCGCAAAGGTTAAGGAATTCAAACAACAAAGCTCCTTACAATCGAAATAATAGGATCACACTTTATGCCTATTGCAATACATTTGCTTTGCATCCTATAACAAAATTTTATATGTTTTGATTCTTAAATAGGGAATTTGTTTGCATTTTGCATTTTTGCCTAATTGCCTTACTTCACCACAAAAAAAAACTTTTTTAAAATTATCGCTATAAATATATAGTTTTTTATTTTGTTTTCAAGTCTCAACAATTTTGTTTTGTTTTTTTATTCATTTGTGTAAGCAGAGGCAAGAAATTTTCATGTGTCTTTACGATGACAATCTTAATTTTCCAATAAACAACAATCTTGTATTGCGTTAAGAAAAAAAATCTTTTCTTCATTGAGTTAAAACACACCAAACTCAAACACTAAAATAAAAGTAAATGATGATGAAAGAAATGTTATGATTGTTTTTATGGTTGCACACTTGCATGGCTAGACGGGAATAGACGAAGCCTAGGCATGAAAAGGTACTTTAGGTTTCTATTGATAAATGTTATTTTATAGTGATATATGATGAAAAATAATGAATATTCAAAAACTATTATTCTATTATACAAGATTGGGTCTAATTTTTATTTTGTTCAATATGTACAATTTTTAAATTTATAAAAAGTTTAAATACAAAAATACAAAATGATAAATTGTTACTTTTTACTTCATTTTAGATTCCATATATAAAATTGATAGATTATTTAATCTTAGAGAGAAGTGAGAGCTAGAGAGATAAAGTGATATATATAATGAATTCCAATCAATTATCTCCTTCTTTTACATGGCTCCCATAGGGAGTATTTATAGGAGAAAAGAGGGTTGGGCTTCCAGGCTTGGGCCTGGCTGGCCCAGTTACAATAAAAGGCTAATAAAGGGCTAATAAATGATATCTAATCTATTCTAATGGATACATCTGAATAAATAAAGTGTACAATGAGATAAATGCTATCTACTGAGCGTATGTGGGCCGCTGTCCGGGCCCAATAGTCGTGAGACCCGGGGGTCCGAGTCTATATACTCTATCAGGAGTCCCCCACTCTCTGAGTCGAGAGTACTCGAGGCGAAAGAGAGTAGAACTATGTGCTGATCTGTCGTCGTCTGGTGAGTAAACCGCTGTCGTCACCGAAGCGCCCCGCCCGGATTCCCAAGCCGATGATCCGATCCCACTGGTGAGCCCTGGCTGAGGCAACCCTGTGGGAAAATCCTCAGCCGAAGGTCGCAGGCTAGAGACCATCACCACCGGTCCTGAGGCCGGGGAGCTATGTATATGTAATGGCCGATGTGGCAGCTGAATATGTATGTGAGATGATGATGTCGTCGGTGCGTGTGGCAATCCTTGCAAAAATTTTGAATTTCTGCTTCTTTGGTAGCGAAGGCACTAAGTCCCCCGCTCTCCCAGTCCCCCACTCCTTGAGGCGAGTGTAACGAGGTGAAGAGGAGTAGAGTAATGCATGTCTGATGATGTCTGCAACAGGGGGTCGAGGGTTGACACCTTTTGATCCACAATGGGGAGATGCCTCGTTAAAAACCTCATTAGGAAAAACCCTGTGGGAAAAAATCCTAATGAGGGAAAAAGAGTACATCGGATGCCCCCAGAACGAAACAAAAGGTGCGAGCCCTTCGGCCTAGAGGTGGAGCTGCAGCGAGGGGATGGCAGAGGCCGATCCATAGATGTGGGTAGCTCGTCATGATCAGTAGTCCTAGTCATCAAATAAAGATGACTAAGGGATGGGTCGAGCGACCGTCCATAATATGATGTCTGGTTCATCAAATAAAGATGACCAGAATATGAGGCCGATGGGCCGATGTGAGCTCCACGTCATCAAATAAAGATGACTGGGAGTAGTGGCCGAGAGGCATATATGAGAGCTCCACGTCGTCAAATAAAGACGAAGGGGCGATGTGTGGCCGAGGGGCCTGGATAAGAGCTCCACATCGTCAAATAAAGACGACGGGGCGATGTATGGCCGAGGGGCCTGCATAAGAGCTCCACGTCGTCAAATAAAGACGACGGGGCGAGATATGGCTCAGGGGCCTATAGATGAGTTCCTCGTCATCAAATAAAGATGACAGAACGATATGTGGCCGATGGGCCTGTAGATGAGCTCTTCGTCATCAAACAAAGATGACAGAATAATATATGGCCGATGGGCCTGTAGATGAGCTCTTCGTCATCAAACAAAGATGACAGAATAATATATGGCCGATGGGCCTGTAGATGAGCTCTTCTCCATCAAATAAAGATGACAGAATAATATATGGCCGATGGGCCTGTAGATGAGCTCCTCGTCATCAAATAAAGATGACAGAGCGGTATATGGCCGATGGGCCTGTAGATGAGCTCTTCGTCATCAAATAAAGATGACAGAGCGGTATATGGCCGAGGGGCCTATAGATGAGCTTCTCGTTATCAAATAAAGATGACGGAGCAAGATATATGGCCGATGGGCCTGTATGAGAGCCCTTCGTCATCAAATAAAGATGCTAGAGCAAGATGTGGCCGAGGGGCCTATAGATGAGATCTGAGATCCTTTAGTCTCTGAGCCGGAGACCGCAAGATGTTTGCTAGATCCGAACATGAGGACGAGGCGTTGGACGCCTGTCTGAATATGAGGATGAGGCGCTGGGCGCCTGTCTGAATATGAGGACGAGGCGTTGGACGCCTGTCTGAATGTGGGGACAAGGCGTTGGACGCCTGTCTGAATATATGCGGACGAGGCGTTGGACGCCTGTCTGAACATGAGGACGGGGCGTGGGACGCCTGTCTGATGATACGATGACGAGGCAATGCTGAGCCGATCATCATATATAGGCAACGGTCGCCATCCAGGAGGGGATGGCGAGCCCGATCGCTAACCCAAGACATTCGGCAATGAGAGGCCGGTCTCGGAGATAGGACATCACATCGTGGCCTAGGGGCCGATCGTGATGTGAGGACGGCCGTGATAAGGAGCCGATCCAAAATAACAATGACGAGGCGATGATAAGCCGGTCGCCATGTAGGGGCGATAGTCACCATCCAGGAAGGGATGGCGAGCCTGATCGCTAGCTCAACACACTCGGCGCTGATGAAGCCGGTGTTGAGATAGATCATCACGCCGAGGCCGAGGCGGCGGTCGTGACATGAGGATGGCGATAATGGGTAGCCGATCCGAATAATGACGACGAGGCAGAGATGAGCCGGTCGTCATGTAGAGGCGACAGTCACCATCCCGGAAGGGATGGGGAGCCCGATCGCTAGCTCAACACACTTGGCGCTGACAAAGCCGGTGTTGAGATAGGGCATCACGTCGAGGCCGGGGGGCCGATCGTGATGCGAGGTCGTCAGCACTATGAGGCTGAGCCAAACGTCCAAGCAACGGTCGCCATCCGATGAAGGAATGACTGAGACCGGTCTTGGGGAATATGATCACGTCGAGGCTGAGGGCCTGCCATGATCGGAACTGAGGGGCCGACCCAAAAATCCATGCAATGGTCGCCACCCCGTAAAGGAATGGCTAAGACCAGTCTTGATATAAGGTACCGCGCCTTGGCCGAGAGGCCGGCCGCGATGCGAGGATGACGACCATGATAAGCCGGTCCAATGTATGATGACGAGGCAATGATAGGCCAATCGCCATGTAGAGGCGACGGTTGCTATCCCGGAAGGGAATAGCAAGCCCAATCGCTAGATCAAGACACTCGGCGCTGAGGGAGCCGGTCTTGAGATAAAGCATTACGTCGTGGCCGAAGGCCCCGATCGTGATGTGAGGATGAAGATGCTGAGGAGCATGTCCGAGATATGATGACGAGGCAATGATAAGGCCAATCGTCATGTAGAGGCAACGGTCACCATCCAGGAAGGGACGGCGAGCCCGATTGCCAACTCAAGACACTTGGCGATGAGAAGCCGGTCTTGAGAAGGAATAATCACACCAAGGCTGGGAGGCCGGTCGTGATGTGTGGATGGCGATGATGATGAGCCGATCCGAATAATGATGATGACGAGGCGGAGATGAGCCGATCGTCATGTAGAGGCGACAGTTGCTATCCCGGAAGGGAATAGCAAGCCCAGTCGCTAGCTCAAGACACTTGGCGCTAAGGGAGCCGGTCTTGAGCTAGATCATCACGTCGAGGCCGGGGGGGCGATCGTGATGTGCGGATGGCGATGATGATGAGCCGATCCGAAGATCCAAGCAACGGTCGCCATCCGGGAAGGGATGACTAAGACCGGTCTTGAGATAAGGTATCACGCCTTAGCCGAGAGGCCGGACGCGATGTGAGGACGACGGCGATAATGAGCCGGTCCAACATATGATGACGAGGCGATGTGAAGGCCGATCGTCATATAAAGGCGACGATTGCTATCCCGGAAGGGAACAGCAAGCCCGATTGCCAACTTAAGACACTTGGCGATGAGAAGCCGGTCTTGAGAAGGAATAATCACACCAAGGCTGGGAGGCCGGTCGTGATGTGCGGATGGCGATGATGATGAGCCGATCCGAATAATGATGATGACGAGGCGGAGATGAGCCGATCGTCATGTAGAGGCGACGGTTGCTATCCCGGAAGGGAATAGCAAGCCCAGTCGCTAGCTCAGGACACTTGGCGATGAGGAGCCGGTCTCTGAGAAGAAATAATCACGCCAAGGCTGGGAGGCCGGTCGTGATGTGCGGATGGCGATGATGATGAGCCGATCCGAATAATGATGACGAGGCGATGATGAGGCCGATCGTCACATAGAGGCGACGGTTGCTATCCTGGAAGGGAATAGCAAGCCCGGTCACTAGCTCAAGACACTCGGCGATGAGAAGCCGGTCTTGAGATAAAGCATCACGCTGAGGCGGGGCCCCCGGTGGTGATGAGCAGATGGCGATGATGATGAGCCGATCTGGATAATGATGACGAGGCAATGATGAAGTTGATCGTCATATAGAAGCGACAGTCGCCATCCAAGAGGGGAATGGCGAGCCCGATCGCTAGCTCAAGACACTTGGCGCTAAGGAGACCGGTCTTGAGATAAGGCATCACGCCGAGGCCGGGGGCCTGGTCGTGATGGGCGGACGGCGATGATGATGAGCCGATCCGGATGATGACGAGGCGAAGATGAGCCGATCGTCATGTAGAAGCGATAGTCGCCATCCAGGAGGGGAATGGCGAGCCCGGTCGCTAGCTCAAGACACTTGGCACTAAGGAGGCCGATCTTGAGATATAACATCACGTCGTGGCCGAGGGGCCGATCGTGAAGAACGGATGGCGATGATGATGAGCCGATCCGAATAATGATGACGAGGCGGAGATGAGCCGATCGTCATGTAGAGGCGACGGTTGCTATCCCGGAAGGGAATAGCAAGCCCAGTCGCTAGATCAAGACACTTGGCGCTGAGGGAGCCGGTCTTGAGCTAGATCATCACGTCGAGGCCGGGGGGCCGATCGTGATGTGCGGATGGCGATGATGAGGCCGATCCCAATAATGTAGAGGCATGACGGCGTTCGGGGGCCGTTCATGAAATGATGGAGCAAGAGCTTCGGCATTGGGAGCCGGTCTTGAGATGAATAATAAGTTTGGGGAATTTATTTATTATTTTTTTGCTCGAGGCCGGCAAGTGCGCGGTCCGTCGGCTTCCCTCTTTTTTTTTTTTTTTTTTTTTTTTTTTTTTTGATGGCCGAAGGGTTACTGTCCCTTCGTCCATGTGCGGTATTTTGTCCGCTACGCTTTTCGCGTGTGTTAGTGCGAGGGAGTAAATACGCCCTCGGCTTGGTGTGTTAGTGGCATCCTTTTTTGCCTTTCCACGTCTAACGGCGACGAGGGACCGGACTAGGCATCGTCTTTTGACGGCCGCCCTTTGTGGTCCTGAGCGAAATTTTACTGACGGGTGGAGTTTTTGTAACCTCAGCCTTAATTCAGGCCTGTCGTCCTGCGGTTTCCGCGCGGACGACGCGGTATGCTTCTCCGTTTGAAGACGTTGGACCATGCACACAGGTCCTTCGTCCTGCATATCGCCGGCCGATTTGGGTGTTTCACCGCTTGTGCCGATACGATATTTAGGTGCGTTGTTTATTGCAACGGCTTCGTAGGCGCGTTGTGGATCGCAACGGCCTTAGGTGCGTTGTGTATTGCAACGGCTTTGGGTGCGTCGTTTATTGCGACGGCTTTAGGTGCGTTGTTTATTGCAACGGCTTTTGGATGACGCAATTAGCGTGTAGGGGAATGAGGTGTACCGCTTCTAGGCATAATGTCGTGTGCGGCCGTTGATGGCTCTCATTCTAGATGCCCGGGTCATCAAATAAAGATGACCATGGTAGGTCAATGGACCCAAATATGATCCGAATCATCAAATAAAGATGTTCGGAAGGTTAAGGCTTTGGCCCGCACCAATTGGGGATTTCAATCCGCTAGCAATGGTGGTGAAGATAATAATAATAGTAGCAATTATTATTATTGTTTTCTTTTTTTCTTTGGAATAGTAGTAAAACTATTTTTTCCGGAATAGTAGTAAAACTATATATATATTTTTTTTGAGTAGTGATAAAACTATTTTTGCTCCATATTTAATGCATAAAATAGGAGGAAAATTTTGTGGCACTTACTTGTATTTGGGCCGAAGCCTGCCTTGCTTAGAATTAAAAGAGGGAATATAAGATTTGGGCCTGCTCTTTAAGAATCCAGGGCCCTTGAGATTAATAGTCGGCCCACATTTAATCAGCCCGCTACTCCAATTGGGATGCTGGTCCCAGATCTTGTCTAAGTTGATTTCATCCGAAGGGGAGGAGTTGGTTCGACGGAGTGGAGCGTGAAACAGAGACGAGGAGACTCCCCGCGTCGCTGGAGTCTATTGGGGACGAGGAGATTCCCGTCGTCCCTGCCGGAATCATCCGTCTGTTCTGGCCGTCGCAAGGCCAAGGTGGTGCGCCGCTGCTCTACCGTCGCCTGGCCGAGAGACCACGAATCGGCCGAGGGGTCCGTGATTTGGGGCCACTCGGAACCAGGAACGACGTGGTGGGACTTCTCCGGCCGATGGTCCGCTCATTTGACCGATGCGGTCCAGCCCGGACGATGCGGTCCAGTCCGGACGATGCGGTCGCTTGACGGGGTGGCCTTGTTGTGGCCGATGCGGTGCCGGCTGAAGCGTTGCCGGCCGATACAGTGCCGACGATGTGGTGCCGGACGATGTGGTGCCGGACGATGCGGTGCCGGACCATGCGTGCTCAGCCGATGAAGTATTGGCGGATGAAGTGCCGGCCAATGAAGTGTAGTCCGCCGAAAGTGTTGATGGGTTGCTTGGCTGATTGTGTTGCCGGCCGATGTGTGCCCAGCCGATGAAGTATTGGCGGATGAAGTGTTGGCCGCCGATAATGTTGATGGCTAATGCAATTGCTGGCCGAAGCGCGCAGTTGTGGGCCGATGGGAAGTTTCCCTTTATTGTTTAGCCGACGGGATGCACAGGTGACCGATGATGCACATGAGTACTCTGTTGAGCCAGTCTTTGGCCGAGGACCTGCCATCCCAGATTGCTTGGCCGAAGCGGGAATTCTGGCCGTAGGTGCCCCATTGGGGCGCCCCTCTTTTGGTTCCCTTTTGTACACTTCAGCCGCGGCGGGGCCGATGAGATGCGGCCAACGATGTATGCTGCCGAAGCGGGTGCCGGCTGAAGTGGCGTTGACCGAGGCGGTTGCTTATGCAGTTTCTGGCCGATGAAGAGCGTTTGAGCGCCGGTGGAGACAAGGGGCCGCTGCCAGTTGCTTTACTTTGAGCCGTGGTGGCATTTGGCCGCTGTGTGCCGGCTGGGGTTACTCTGAGCGGATACGCCTTGGAGACTAACATTCCCCTTTGTTGTTCTCATTTTTGTTTGCCTTGGCTGATGTGGAACACTTAGCTGTTGAGGGCGGACGAAGGGAAGCCTGGTGGGGATCGTATCATCCTCCAGTTCCTTCCTCTGTATTTCACTTTGACTGGCTGAGCAAGCTCTTGAACGAGGAGATGAGATGGACTTGGCAGTAGCCTGGATGTTCATTTCCACGTGTAACACATGGCCGAAGGGATATATGTCCATTACTCCGTTGCATGATAATCATCCTACATAATTGCACTACTTTGTGTAAATTCATTTTCCCGCTCAAAGCTCAAAAGCATATCAACCGCACGATCCAAAACTAGATCTACCACTCTGATTAAAATATCGTTCATTCTCTTTCGCCTCTTCCTCCCTCATTGCAATCCTTCACTCCCTTTCTCACACCCCAGACCATCCGAGTTTACTCCATTCCGAGATGGATGAAAATGGCAAAGAACACTTCTTTTCTCATCGGAATCCTTCCGAGTTGAAAAGCTCAGAAGCATTTCTTCTTCTTCATCGCAATTTTCTTCCAATTCGCTCAACGGAATCTCTAAAAGCTCGGAAGTCTGCACAGTCTTGAGGCTGGCTGAATTTTAGCTTTCCAGATTTGTGTTTAAAGAGACTACACAATGAAGTTATGGCAATGGAGAAGAACATGGTTGCTCTCCTTTTAGGTTACAACGATTTTCCTGCAATTGTCCTCTTCAAGGTCAATGAATTCCTCTTTGCTCCTTCATTCAAATTTAAATTTTTATAATTGCTTATGGAGCTGTTTTTCTTCAATTTCAGATTATCTCAAATAAATGATGATCTTCTGCTACAAATTAAACCAAGCAAAACTAAGGTCTTTTTATATTCATATTCAATATTCATTCTTTATTTAGTTATTCACCTTCTTTAAATATAATAACCGATTCCTTCTTTTACATTGTGACGAATAAACATGTGAAGTCAAAAGGCTGATTCTGAAATTGACACCACCGAGTGGGGATCTCTACTAGATGTTAATGACGAAGAACATACACTTTAGTTTATCAGGCTCTTTGGTTTCACTACTTCAATTAACACGTATCTTTTAATATCATTTCAGAGATATGTTAATAATCTAATTCAATGCTATAATTTAGCATTTCAATTTTAAAAATTTCATGATCTTGAAGCAGCACAATAGGATTGATGGGCATCAACAAGTTTCAGTTTCGTGAATCTACTATGCTTGTGCTCATAGATATAAGATATTTACTTATGCATATAGATTGTCGCATAGATGAAGATTAATAAGACTCCATGTTTTGTACTCACAATTTATTGTTTCTACTTTTTAATATTGTGAGGTTTGAAAATTGAAGCGGTTAAAAATGGTTGGCTGAACATTGATTTTGTTTGCTTACAATCATTGAGTCCTTAAAGCATTTTTTGCACTCATCCATTCCTTTAAGCATATTTGTACATAAGTGTTTTCTCTTTTTTCATAAAAAAATTTATAAGGCTTAAAAGTATGCTCAATTTTAGCAGACAGATCTACATGCAAAGTCATTTGGGTTTCGCTTTACTTACTTCTCCCCTACTTTGTTATACATAAGTACATCTATAGCTCGACTTACTTAATATTGTGTGGCATAACCTTTTTACACTCATAGGAGGGATTCTTATTAAAATGAATAACTATAAATATCCTTAATAAAAGTTTAAGGTTTAAAAAAGAAAAAACATTTGTGAATATTAAGAAATATGATATCTAACTATATTGATGAATCGGTGATAATGAAATTTGTGTCACTACTGATATGGTTCATTATGATTTAAAAGGACTCTCTGCTTTCCTTATATTATTATAACATTAGTTCATAATTGATTAATTGGAGAATGAAATCCTTGCCCTGCAACAAAAGAGTTGAAATAGTGGAAGGTGTGAAAACAAATTGAGCACGGGATGCTGGTATGGTACTGATATAGATTTTTAATAACTAAAATAAATGTGCTGTTTATCAATATGGGTTGTTATTTTAATGTGCTATAATTTTATATATCAGAATATAACAAACAATAAAACCTTAAATTACTAAAAAAAATATACATCAGTAAATTTATATGTATTATTCTCTTTATGTCATTTAATTACTCTCCCAGTCTTACATTTTAATGCTAAAAATGGTTAATAGTGATTGCTTTTATATATACATAAAAGTAATATAGTAATATAAAATCTCATTTGGAGACAGTTAGTGATTGCTTGGATCTAGGGTTCTTTTGGTGATGATCATATGAACAAGGAGAACACGGATAGTATCCGTCGGATACAAACATAGAGGTGCACATGGATTCAAATTGGAGGTATGCATCCATATTTTCAAGTTTCTTATACGAGTAGAGTTTTAAGAATGCATCTGCAAAATTTCAAATTTAATTTTATTTATACTACTTTTGATATTGGCATTCCTTTTTTTAAAACCTGGTAGGCATTCCTAATTCTTAACACACATACACAGTTGCTCCACTAAAAAACCACAGCAAGAGCAGCAGTTTCAGTATTGCTGCCTTGGTGAATATTTTAGTCATACTCCTTCACTTGGTCCATAGAATATTTTATATCCCATGATCTTTGGGATTCGGTGGAAGAAGGATATACCAAGAAAGAACTTACTCTTGAAGAATCAGTATATATGTATATACAAAAGAAGGATAAATGCATTTTGTAGAATCGTCGATGTGTTAAGAATTTGATAGACATGCATATAATATCTATTCATTCTACTCAAGAATAATGGTAGTGAGTGGATGAACTGTTCATAACCATCTTATTGCTAAGGTTAACTCATCCTTAGGAACATTTAGATCATAACAGTAAGAAAGGTGCTAATTTTGTTCCTTGCTGCCAAGTAAGAAACTTAACATAATAGTATTTTTATTTTATTTTCTTAAGTTCTGGATTTGATATGTTTGAAATGACCAGAACTTTAGATAAATTTGCAATTCTTTTACTTTTGAACTTTGATTGTTTTAAAGAGAAAATAGAGTGTTGATTATCTAATTCTTGGCGGATTTCAATATTATGTTCAGGATCATGAGATGATGTTGTGGTGAACCAGGTGAAAGTCATCATATTGTCTTCCTCTTACTCCGACACTGAACTCCCTCAATAAATCATATTCATTCTCCAGAGTTGAAGCTGAAGCTTTAACGTGGGTAGACATATTCTCAATACCTCAAGTGATGTTGGGAAGAAATGCAGGCCAAAAATTTCTTATTCAAAAATTTAGCTTGATTCCATCTAACCTTAAACTTTGGTTCACATTTAAGTGTAGACAATTCCCTTTTATGCTTAATTAGTTAGGCCATGACCTTTAAAGGAGTCCGAGACTGTCTTTCGATGGGTTGATGTTTTCTTATGTTACTTGAATTTTACTCATGGATAGCTTTACATCTCAGTCTCATGAGTAACGTCTCCATCTGAGTTGAAGTTTTTTATGAGTTCGTTTGGTGACTCTGTTTTTCGGTTTATCAGGCACGTAAATTTGACCAAACACGTAAATTTTCGGAATTAACATTTTAACTAAACACGTAAATTTGATTTAGCGGGTTGAACTATGTAATAATAAGAAAAAGTAAGGTTAAAGTTACTTTCTTAACTTAATTGGCTGAAGTTACTGTAGTCTGTAGAGGACTATTTTAGCTAATTTTTCATGTATTTTTTTCTTTACTTTATTAATAAGATACTACATATATTTTAAATATAATATTTTCATAAATCAGCAAAATAGTTAATCCAACCACTTCAGATAGAACTTCATAAATTTCAGCAAAATTATCTGGTTTAGCCAATTTCAGTGCTACCACAGAGGATTTTTATGTCGTGGTGACGGAAAATCAGTCGAAAAGACTTTAAATGTTATTTACAATGAAATACTTCGTATAAAAAAATTTATAATTTTGTATCTTCATTTTTGTTTTTTGAATAAAATGAACTTAATGAGCATTAATGAGATCAAAAGACAAAGCGTTCAAACATGACTAACAGACATAGAACTTCGCCACTATAGCTAAGATATGAACGACTAAATTTGTTGAACGCCTACTGTGGGAAAATGAAATGTTGACAAACTCTGAGCTTAACTCTCGAACATCCTCTGCTATCAAACTGATACTTGATAGACTGGAACTGTTCTTGATTTCAATCAGGGGCGGAGGTGCAGGAGTGGCCAACCGAGCCAAGACCAACTCTTACTCATGGCTACGCCCCTTGATTTAATTAATAGCCAATAATGAATCTGACTCAATTTCGATGAACTCCCAAGGTTGATCTTTAAGTTAGCTCAAAGCCTCCCTTATACAGTTATACTTAACATTTCAGCTTCCAACGGAATCAACAACCTGTCCACAGTTTAGTTCCTCCATCCATGCACGATCTCCCCCACTTCATCCCGCACAACCCAACCCAAACTACAAGACTGATTATCCATTGAGGCATTGATATTTACCTTCATTTACTTTTGTTAAAAATAGTATATGTGTTGTAATATTTTTTTATCTTTATTACAACACGTCTTTGTATTTTTGAATAATTTCAAGTTTACAAATTTCATCCCGTGCAACGCACGGGTGAAAAATCTAGTATGATACAGTACACATTCGGCATGATGGCCGAAGGTCGTTTATTTACGTGAAGCTAGGTGGCATGCTGCCTCCAATGGGGCCGAAGGGTACCCCTTTGTTTATTCACGTGGAGTTTTGTTGGTTGGGGAGGATCTCACTTGATATATTCTAGCTCTCAATGAAAGCACCAAATGATAGATTATTTAATCTTAGAGAGAAGTGAGAGCTAGAGAGATAAAGTGATATATATAATGAATTCCAATCAATTATCTCCTTCTTTTACATGGCTCCCATAGGGAGTATTTATAGGAGAAAAGAGGGTTGGGCTTCCAGGCTTGGGCCTGGCTGGCCCAGTTACAATAAAAGGCTAATAAAGGGCTAATAAATGATATCTAATCTATTCTAATGGATACATCTGAATAAATAAAGTGTACAATGAGATAAATGCTATCTACTGAGCGTATGTGGGCCGCTGTCCGGGCCCAATAGTCGTGAGACCCGGGGGTCCGAGTCTATATACTCTATCAAAAATGTTTGTAAAAGTGATTTTTAAAATTTAATTAATTTTTTCTTTGCAAAAAAAATCATATAAAACTTTCACTTTTTCATGCCTAGCCTTACCTTTCACGCCTAAGCTTACGCCTCTTCACACCTTTCAGCCTTTGATGATCAATGTTACAGTTGACTGCCTTTTACACGCTTTCCTACCATGCAAGACGTTCTCCCACCGCCTCATGCCTGGCTAGGTGCCGCCTTTTAGAATATTGCTAATGGATAATGATAGTCTAAAATATCAATAAACGAGCTAAAAACCAAGTGAGGGAAAAATATTCGTACTTGGTTCTTATTTACATGACATAACTCAACGATAAAGCAAAACTTCCAGACATTTGTGACACGAGTGCATTGAATTGTGCTTATCTGTGGGGCACTACATCGTACTTACAGCCTTGCTGGGGAAATGAAGCTGATCAGAAGTAATATTGTATTACTGTACATAAAACATTAATAGATACTGAAAAGTTCAGAGTCATCGATATGAAGGCAAAATATCAAGACAAGCTGTATCGGTCCAAGGTTTAAATACTCCTTCCTGAGCCAAATGCTGCCACAATTGAGCAAATACTTAGGTTATTATTCTATAGTTTTGTCAACGATCGAAGGACTTATCAAAGCTGCATGAGAAAACAAAATCTTAGCTGACAAATTTCTAGTTATTCTAATCTTTAATGTATCCAGTGGTACTCCTACTCATGTCAAATATTACATTCCATGGTGGTACCAACATTGATTACGGATTTACGGTCAAACTTTGCTAAGCTGGTATCCAAAGACACCCTAGATGCCACATCATGATGCCAAGTTTAAGGAGAGAAAACACATGAAAATTGTAATGCCATCTAATAATGGCTCTAGACAATCTTGAGAGGTGTTAAGTATATGTTGGCATGTCGAGTATTGTTGTGCATAACACTTATCCATGTGGGAGCTCTTATACATTGTAATGAAAAATTTAGTTTTGTATTTGAATTGCCAAGTCAGCAAAATTTTACCAGGATTGAATTTGATACTTTGGAATGTAATATTGTCATGAGTATGGGTGGGGTACAACTGCAAGACATTTAGAAGTTGAGTTAGCTCCTTTCAAATGATTCATATGAAAATTAAGAAGCTGAACCAAATGAATGTAGTGAAAATAGTTATGGTGTATGTTCAAACTTTTTGGAAAATAAAAGTAAATGTTTCAAAGGATGGCCTGAGGACCTGTTTATAAACCTACAAACCTATTTAATGATCATCCAACAACTGGCTTACCAGCAAAGGAAAAAAAAAGATATATGTTGTTTTGAACAGAAAGTTTAAGTTTATAACAATAAATAATGCGACAAATCAAGCCTCCACACTTTGATACTCCATCTTTATTCTGAAAACAAACTACTAAACTAACATACTCTTTAAATCTAAACCCACAAAATATACTGCCTGTGTCTTTTCTACGTGTGTCAAACTCAGAAGAAATAAATAAGAACGGAATAAAAGTGATAGCAGAGTAGCAGACTGTTAGCATGCAAGTAAGAGAAGAGAGGGGGGGTGGGGTGCAGGAGCTAGAAGAGATAAAGAACTACTTATACGTCACCCATAATAGGGATACCATAAGTCAATATATTAGGGAAGTGTGAAAAACACTTACCTGAAGCCAAAAGAAAAATCCGCGCAAAATGTTCAACCTTTTACGTTTGTTAGCTTTCGCTGCTTTTAGTTTATCCTTGATATCTGCATGATAAATTATCAAATTAAGTTAATAAGTAAAGTAGTTCTTCCCAAAGAACTATGGTATGGTTTGCTAGGGGTTTCTTTCAGACGAGTTTCAGTATTAATTTTTACTTCCTCCGTCCCTCTATCTTTAAGTTTGTTTCGTACCATTTAATTTTTACCCATTTACCTTTTTCATTTGTCTCTCTAAGTTTGTTTCGTACCATATTTGGTAATATTTGGGTGATTGAAATTCAATCTTACGTTATTAACACTTTACTAATTCAATACCAACCACATAACTCCACTTTTCTTAATACCCACACCACTCCCAAATCCCAATCTTAGGGGGGCAGAGGTAGTACTTCTCTATATATCTAACAAAAGCAATAAAATACATTTCACGGTACTAACTACTAAGAACTAAGAGTGGCATGATCTTCAAATTCTTCTAGGAAAAGAAGATCTTCATAAATAGCAACAGGAGGTGCAAGTGTGCAATGGAGGCACGGCTGTTGGGTGCACGAGGGGGGCTCTGAGTCTCTGACATTGGGCTTTTGGAAACAGATGAGCACCATAGACATGCAGTCCCAGGGATGGTGATGGTTCAGACGAAGAACCCGAAAAAAAAAAGTTATGTGCGCAAAAGAGAGAGAAGGCTTCCGGATAAAGGGGGGCTGTGAAAATCACTGAAGATGCCTAACCTACCGAGCCTGTTGATCCGATACCATATGAAATAAAGAGACATGGTATGTATGAATGAGTCGAAAAACTGTACACGGAGCATAAATATATACCAGTTGAAACCACAATATGGGGGCTCATATTAACAAGGGAAAGAATAGAATTACAAGAAACAAAACACCTTGCACATAAATAATGTGCCTTCTGGACCCACCGATATTTGTTTCCAAGAAGTGTAAAAAAGATGGTTTTACAGGCCCCCATCAGATGGAAGACTGCAGATAAGGCCCATCATACTAGATATACAAAGCTAGTTCAATGACATAATTAGAAATGCGAGCACATATTACACATACCATGAAGAGAAACTATCATATGGCATCTGTATGGAAACTTGTAAAGGAAATAAAAATTGGTAATATTGAAACAAAATAGCGGCAAATATAAACCTTACCTTTGTGGTGGTCAAGAAGGGACTTTGCTTTCTTATTTGCACTGTATGCTATATCTCTCCCATTCCTCAAATCCATGTTTCTTTCCATAGGCAGTCGAACTTTGGCATGCTTCAAAAGATTTTCATACTCTGACTGGTCATATGGCCTCTTGAGAATAGTAATGATCTTCTTCCTCAATGGAGATTGCATACTTTGACCACAAAACTTGTTCGTCTCATCTAGCTTTTAATGTATCAGGAAAGAAGAGCAGCTTACAAGCACATTCGGAAATAGTATAATACATTGAAACAAAAATGAAATATAGAAAGTGCAATAGAATAGAGGGAGAGAGGCAATTAGTGGATTAACGGCTATTAAAAGAGGTTGGGAAAAGAGCATACACTGAGATATTCCTTTGAACTGACAAAACAATCAGGGTATCTCTCACCAGCCATAGAATACTTGTTTTCAATAACTTCAACATCTTCAAAATCATTACAGTCATCCATCGATCGACAAACTAAATAATCTTCATCCCGGTCCTCAAGATAGTATTCTACAAGCCGGTTGCCAGGAGACGAAGTATCGACATCAAATATTTTAGATGAGAAGTTTTGCCGGAAAACCAAACAATTTTCATCTATGCTTACCCCCAGACTGTCCTCTCCCTCATAATCTATGACCAAGAGCGAGCCATTTTCTTCATGCCTAGTCATGTACGATGTGCCTTTCTGAACCGTACTAGCCAAGAACATCAAATAGTATGGGTCATCACTGTTGCCATCATCCGGCTCGTAACCAAACTCATCCCCATTTTCATAATGTAAATGCAAGAGCGAGCCATCCTCTTCATGTTTAGTGATGTATGATGTGCCTTTCTGAACCGTACTAGCCAAGAACATCAAATAGTACGGGTCATCACTGTTGCCATCATCCGGCTCGTAACCAAACTCATCCACATTTTCATAGTGTAAATGCAAGAGGGAGCCATTCTCTTCATGCTTAGTGATGTATGATGTCCCTTTTTGAACAGTACTAGCCAAGAACACCATATAGCCTGGGTCATCACCACTCCCGTCATCTGGCTCATGAACAAAGTCAGCCTCTTTTTCATAATGTATGGACAAGAGTGAGTCATTTTCTGCAAGATGAGTTGTGTATGACACACCATTTTGAACAGTACAACTCAAGAAGGACATATAGTGTGGGTCATCACCATCAAATAGCACAACAATCTCCTGTACATCTTGTTGACTAGGACATTCGTTCTTTTGTTCATTCTCCAAGACAGTACAACCCTTACCATCTACCACTTTAAAGGCGTTTGAGGCTTTCGCCTCTGAGGCGCAAAGACGCAAAGGCGTCACTGAAACGCCAGTAATCAGGCTTACGCCTTTCATTTTTCTGAGGCCCTAAAGCATAGAGGCGAAGGGCGTAAGGCGTAGGAGATGTGTAAGCCTCAAAATTCAACGCAACTGGGGCTCAATTCTAAAAAGTGTGGGACTCCATTTTTATTTTAAATTTCCTTGTAAGATCTAAAATACGAAATACCTTAGAGCTTTTAGTAAACAATCGAGCGTCGACAGCCGACGGTCGTCGCTTTTCAGACGACGTCTTGCATTCTTCCTACGAGATTCACGACCAGCCACTTCTCTCCCACTCGAATTTTGACCAGAGTTTTTCAGTACTTTTGGAAGGCAGTGGAGCCGTGGTGGTAAACTTCTGCAGGCAAACACTCACCTGTAGCGGGGTGGGAAAAAAAATAAGGAAATATAGGTTTACCGCACTTACCGTATCCAAAAATACCGGAAAATACCGAAATATTAGTATACCGTCATTTTCGGTACGGTATCATACCGTACCGATCTATTTCGATACTGTAACGATAAATGTTTTCAAATACCGCGGTATACCGGTATAATACCGTACCGACTCCCTACTCAACAATTACTTTTAATTCTAATATATTGTAGAAATCCATTACAATTTTGAAGCCCAAAATTAATACTTTTTTTAGGGTCCAAAATTAATATTTAAGTTGGTTACAAATACAAAAATACAAAAAAATAAAGGCCCAATTTCTCAAACCCACTATAACCTTATAGGCTTCTACTATGCTAACCTTAATGACTAATGAGTAATGTGCAAATGTCAAGAAACAAGTTCATCTTGTTCCAAGATCTTGCAAGTCGTAATGGCTAGGCAGCTGAGTAGCTGACAAGTGAAGAGAGATACACTTATGTGACAAATGTATCTACATAGGGATTACACGAGTCGAGACACACAACTTTGTCCGAAAGTCTTATTCAATTTTTAAAAAATTATAAAAATGACTAAATACACAATATCATATTAGGAATAAATGATTTTATATCCATGTTGTTTGAATAGTTTTATTTATTTTTGTTAGAGATCACTATTGATTTAATTGTATCTATATTGTTCAAGTTGTTTTAGGAGAATGTGTTACTTTTTAATATGCGACATGTTGAACTGCTTAAATATACTAATAATAATAATTATTGTCAATATTGAATTGACATCAATAGATTATTAATTGTATTTCGTAACATTTTAATAATAGATTTAACATGTATTGGGAGACATGCACGGTTATTTACCGATACTGTACCGTTACCGAACCGAAACTTCTGTATGCCGAAATGCGGTATACCGAAACTTCGGTAAGGTAAAAGTATGCAAATTTTGCATACTGAAAGTTTTGGTACGGCAAAGGTATAAGAAAAAATATAAGATATACCGTTTTGAACCACCCCTACCTGTAGCCCCAACACCAAACACCAAAGCAACACATTAATCAACCCATCAATTTTTTTCGGGTGACATTTTTGTATATGTGGGCATTAAGGTACTTTTAGTGAACATCTAACATATTTTATTGAATATTAGGAGACTAACAATGAGCATAATGATCTGTGCATCATATTTTTTTAATTCATCTTTTTCTTATTTTTTCTTTTATAAAAACTTATTAATTTACAGGGAAAAGAGGCAAATAAGCCTTCAAACTAACCAAAAAAATGCAAATAAGCCCTTATATAGGAGGTTCTGCCTGACCTTCGTCATTTGGGGAGGTTCCTGGTGGAATTTTTTTGAGCATTTTCTTCATTAAGTCTAGTTTAGCCATACCAAATTTCAGCTAAAAATTCAATCTAGAATGCAGTCAAATGAATTTTTGGAGATAACTGCACAGTTTTACAGCGCAACATATTTCAAAAAATTATTTGACTGCTTTCCCGGTAGAATTTTTAGCTGAAATTTGGTATGGCTAAAGTAGACTTAATGAATAAGATGCTCAAAAAACATTATCTAAAAATACCACCGGGAAAATCCTCAAATGACGATAGCCGGACTGAGTCTCCTATATAAGGGCTTATTTGTACTTTTTTTTATTAGTTCGAGGGCTTATTTGCCCCTTTTCCTTAATTTATATCTATAATGCATTTCTATGAATTTCAATATGTGAATTTAATGTAATATGATACTTTTGAAAAATGCAAATAAGCCCAAATCCGAGGTGATGAGTTTCAAGGTCACGCCTCAGAAAGTAACAGAAGGCCTCCGTTATCGATCACCGAGGATTTATGGGATTCAGACACAAACAGAGACATTTGTCACAAATCCAATCTGGTTACTAAGGAAAATTATCTGCCTACGAGCAATTTGAATACCCAAATCAAAATCTATCAGAAAAAAAGAAAAATCGGCGATTGCACTCTATGAGAACTAGATCTCAATCTGGGGGTTTCAGACATGACACGAGGGATGATGACTGGAGCGGCTCCGAGGGCTTCTTTTCTTAAGTTCCCTAACTAAATATCTTGTTTTTTCATTTATCTTTATTGTACTTCTTTTCATTTTCTTGCTTTGCTTGTATCATTTCCTCTTATTCTTAATAAAATATCCCTTTGAAAAAAAATGAAAATGGTAAGGTTTGTTAGTTTAACATAACGTTTTTCATTGAGCATCAAACCTTCTCTATTGAGATGAAAATCACGGTTTCTTTTAATGAGCATTAATGAACTTTTAATGAGCACCAGACCTATTCTATTGAGTATTACTGAACATCGTGAAGACGTGAATTCTGCTTCGTAACTTCTGATTCACTTTCTTTTTCTTATTATTTATTTTATATGAAAATTTTAAATTTTATATATAATGGACTCCTATGGACTCCGCTAGGTCGTCGCCCATAAGCGACGCGTCATCCCTCCGCCTGGGGTGGTGTCAAATATGCAAGGGCGCGTTACACTTCATAGGCGTGGGTGTGGTGATAAGAATGATAAGGCTGCTAGGTCATCGCCCGGAAGCGACGCGCCATTCCAACGCCCGGGGATGGTGTCAAATATGCAAGGGCATGGTGGGAGTCGATGTGGTGTGAAGAAGAAAAGGCAGAGTGCTAGATTGCGTTTTGGGACATGGAATGTTGGCTCTCTTACGAGAAGATCATCTTAGATAGCTAAGGTTATGAAAAGGAGGAATGTCAGCATAATGTGCATGCAAGAAACTAAGTGGGTTGGAGAAAAGGCACGTGAGATTAATTCTGGAGGTTTTAAGTTGTGGTATTCGGGGAGAGAAAGGAACAGAAATGGAGTAGGCATTATGGTGGCACGTGATTATGTTGGGGGTGTGGTGGAAGTCTTCAAAAAGAACGACCGCATTATGAGCATTAAGTTGATTATAAGAAATGAGATCGTGTCGGTGGTAAGTGCCTATGCACCACAAGTGAGATTAGATGCATCTATCACTCAACAATTTTGGGAGGATCTTGAGGAGGTGGTCCGATGAGTGCCAAGGGGAGAGAAGCTGGTCATAGGAGGTGACCTCAACGGACATGTCCAAGTTGTGATGGTTTTGAGAGCATCCATGGCGGACATGGTTTTGGCACTAGAAATGAAGCGGGGAAGAACATTTGGATTTTGCCTCGACATATGAGTTGGTTGTGATGAACACTTGGTTCAAGAAAAGAGACTCTCACCTTGTGACATATAGAAGTGGAGCTAATAGTACCCGAATTGACTACTTTTTAGTACGTACGACTTGGAAAACTAGCTACACTGATTGTAAGGTTATCCCAGGTGAGAGTGTTGTCACTCAACATAGGATGCTTATGCTTTATTTTCAAGGTAAAAAGAGAAGGAGGGTTAAGGTACAAGGGGAGCCAAAGATAGAGTGGTTGAGGCTTGAGGGGAATCTCCAACAAACTTTTGCATAAAAAAATGTTGGAGGAAGATGTATGGTCCATTGATAAAGACGCATATGTGGATGATGTGTGGTTATCAATGGAGTCCACCTTTAACAAAGTGACAAAAGAGATACTTGGAGAATCTAAAGGATGTCTACCACCAAAAAAGGACACATCTTGGTGGAATGATGAGGTGAAACAAGTAATAAGGGTCAAAAGGGAATGCTATAAGAAATTGGGAAAAAGTTGGAGCGACGAGAACATAGAGGAGTACAAGGAGGGTAGAAGAAGAACAAAGAAAGCTGTAAAGGAAGCAAGAGGAAAAGTGAACAAAGGATTGTATGCAAAATTGGACTTTAAGGAAGGAGAAAAAGATATTTACATACTTGCTCGTCTTCGTGACCGTAGGACTCAAGATATCGAAAAAGTTGAGTGTGCGAAAGATGTCGACCAAAGGGTACTAATGGAGGACGGGGAGATAAAAGAGAGGTGGAGGTCATACTTTGATACATTATTCAACGGGAATAAAGCGCAAGATATCGGTGATTTGACCATACCAGATTGTATGGTAAATCGTGATTTTGTGAGAAGAATCCAAACAACGGAAGTTAAAGAGGCTTTGAGGAAGATGGGGCAGAAGAAAGTAGTGGGTCCAGATGGCATACCAATCAAGGTTTGGAGAAGTTTGGGAGAGAGAGGCGTCGTGTCACGCCCCAGACCGCAATCCAAGCGCGTGTACAACCGCCGCATAATCAAGTGACGTCACCCGCGAGTCAACCTCACTTGATTACGCAAGGCGTTCGAGAAAATAATCCATCCATACTCAGTAGTAAACATACATAACAACATCACATTTAAACCAATGAATAGCGGAAATATTCAACGGTAAGTCATAAGCCACAATCGGCCAATAACATGGGCATGCAAGCCCCAAAAGAATAGTTTATGACAAATAAAAATATCCATGAGCAATGTTTGGTAATTTGAAATAAAATGAGGAAGCACGAACCACGTCTTCCTTGATTGATGTCACCCGTAGAAAGGTGCAGGTAGCAAGCCCTAGCTTCAACCTGAAAATGGTGGGGCCCCCCGAAGGGGTCAGTACAAGTACCGAGCGAGTAGCAGGCTAAATATAGAATAACTATCGTTTCAAGTATAAGACCCAAACATAGGGTGATACATATACGTATAGTCCTTTTCCCAAGTTTGAAATACATATTAGTATACATACACTTGGAAATACCCGACCCGTAGGTCATTGTTTATTTGGGAAAATAATAGTAGTCAATATCCTTGACTTAAATCCCAACCCACCCATATACCTATGAGTGTATAGAACTCCTCCTTGTTCAAATAAATTATCATAAGGACACCGCCCGGTCCTAGATCATTAAATGTAATCTATGAGTTTTGAGGATACACGCCCGATCCTTGGGTACTCCACCCTATAATTGAGTTTTGAGGATAACCGCCCGATCCTCGGGTACTCCACCCTATATAACCGAGTTTTGAGGATAACCGCCCGATCCTTGGGTACTCCACCCTATATAACCGAGTTTTGAGGATAACCGCCCGATCCTTGGGTACTCCACCCTATATAACCGAGTTTTGAGGATAACCGCCCGATCCTTGGGTACTCCACCCGACCTATGACTTACCACATATCACGCTAGATAGGGTCTATATCATATTTAGTCATTCATAACTAATTCACTACATAAAGCTTATGTATCACAATCCATGCAAATCCATGCAACCATATAAATGTATAATTAACTAATATCAACCGATATTAATTAATCCATTTACCATCGGTCAACGTTGTTGTTGACCGCCATCTCAAGTCTTACACTTATTAACTAATTCATCATATAATTAAGTTAATAATCTCCATTGTGCTTCTTTTACTCTTAAAACAAATATGCATTATATATAATTTCTCATATCATATTTCATGCATAAACAATTATTCTTTTCATACGCACTTAACTGTGTTGGCTAATCACATGTTTAAATATCTTTTAAACATCATTATGAACACATATAACATTCATTTAGGTAATCTCATAATTGACCCAAAAGTTATAAGATATTAAGCCGTCCACTCACCTTGAACTAGCGTTATGAAGTTCTACCCCTCTTGGTGGAACTCCGGTGAAACTCCGGCGACTTTCGGTCAACTCCGGTGACAACTCCGGCGACTTTACCAACTTTGTGAAATCACTTGAAATACCTTTCACAAGTTCCTAACAAGGTTTTATAATCATAAAACCCATATTAATACAAATAACTTCAAAACGGTTATTTTCCGGTGAACCGGTCGTTTTGGCTTCTAAGTCCGTTCTTGGACATAGAATCATTTTCCAACCCATTAATCCATACTTATAACATGTAGAACCCCCTTAAGGATTCTTCACATGATATATATCTCATATGGTAGAAGAAAAATAAAGAAAAAGTTATAATAAGGTCATTACCTTAATCTTTCCACACTTTTAGCACTTTAGCTCCTTTTCTTGGGATTCCTTCTTGTTGAGCTCCCTTCAACAATGAAGAAAGGAGATGGAGAATTTTCTTGGCTTCTTTTCTTGAGGTTCTGGCCGCAGGGGTGAGGGGTGAGGGAAGGTGAGAATAGTTCTTTTGACTTAATGATCAAATGAGTGTGGATGGGATCCACCTCAATTTGTTTGATTCCTATTCTTTCACTTCATAACCTCTCCCATGCCTCCCATCTTACACCAGCCGACCAATGCCTTGAGAAATGAGGCTAATTTCGTGGGTTGGCCCCCACCCATGTGGGAGGTCAACCCTTTTTGTCCAGAAGTGTACAATCGGTCCCGAAAGTTGTATTTTTCGGACTGTTTTAATCATAATTTATTTTATCGGGTAAAATAAAATATATTATGTGTTCCCAATCATAACGCCCCTTGAAATAATATATATTCCAAAACTTTAATTTGGAAGTCTCCGAAATTCATTTTCGGGCTGTTATCTGTTTAATTGTCGGTACCGGTAATTGGGCTTCTTTTGACCAATCGGTCAACTCTGGGCCTTTCCATGGCCCAAATGAAATATCCACCACTATATATTTATTATCTAGACCAAGATGAATAAAATATATGGTCTCGGAAATGCCGGGCGGCCCCCGCCCCTGGTGTGGGTCCCACGTGCAATTTACTATTCACGCGAACGAAATAATAAAAATTTACAACTTCGTAAATTCGTAAATCCTTTAATAAGGTTCAATACATTATTTACATAAAAGTAAATATATTTGGGGACGGTGTTACAAGTTCACCCCCCCTTATTTGGGATTTCGTCCCCGAAATCCAAGTATCTAATCGAAAAGAAGTGGGTATTGCTCCCTCATTGAGACCTCGGTCTCCCAAGTTTCTTCTTCGACTCGATCACTCCTCCAAAGAACCTTTACCATAGGAATTTTCTTATTCCTAAGCTTCTTCACTTGTTGACCAACAATCTTCACTGGTTCCACCGCATATTGCAAGTCCTCACGGATCTCTACCGGTGGTTTCTCAAGAATATGAGATGGGTCTCGTATGTACTTCTTGAGCATTGATACATGAAACACGTCATGTATCTTCTCAAGTTCAGGCGTCAACTTGAGACGATAAGCCACGGCCCCGATCCTTTCAAGGATCTCAAACGGACCTATGTATCGGGGGTTAAGCTTCCCCCTCGATACGAATCGGATGATGCCCTTCCAAGGAGAAATCCTTAGGAAGACCTCATCACCGACTTCGAACTCCAACGGTCTCCGTCGTTTATCAGCATAACTCTTCTGTCGGTCCTGAGCGGCCTTCAATCTATCCCGAATGATCCTCACCTTGGCCTTGGTGATCTCAACTAGCTCTATCCCTTCGAGTTTGGCCTCGCCAACCTCGTCCCAACACAATGGTGTTCTGCACTTCCTCCCATACAATGCCTCATATGGGGGCATGCCGATACTTGCCTGATAACTGTTGTTATAGGCAAACTCTACTAGGGCCAAATGCTTGTCCCAACTTCCTTGGAACTCCAAAGCACATGCCCTAAGCATGTCTTCCAAAATCTGTATCACCCGCTCGGACTGTCCATCCGTCTGTGGGTGAAAAGCTGTGCTAAACTTCAGTTTAGTCCCCAAAGATGCTTGAAACTTTGGCCAAAATCGGGATGTGAATCGTGGATCCCTATCCGAGACAATGGATATTGGGACTCCATGTAACCTCACAATCTCCTCCGTGTATAGCTTGGCCAATCTTTCAAGAGGATAAGTAATGTTGATAGGCAGAAAGTGTGCACTCTTGGTGAGCCTATCAACCACTACCCATACTGCATCGTAGTTGTTCACTGTTCGTGGCAGCCCCACCACGAAGTCCATGGTCGCATGTTCCCACTTCCACTCTGGGATGGCGAGTGGTTGTAAGAGCCCTGCTGGGTGCTGATGCTCTGCCTTAACTTGCTGGCAAGTAAGGCATCGACTCACAAACTCTGCGATATCCTTCTTCATGCCTGACCACCAGTAACTTTCCTTCAGATCTCGGTACATCTTAGTACCCCCTGGATGCATGGCATATGCTGAAGAATGAGCCTCCTCAAGTATAGCCTTCTGGAGCTCCTCATTCTTTGGTATGCACACACGATCCTTAAATAATAAAAGGCCGTCATCACGTACCCGAAAATTCTCGACGGGTCCCTCAAGGATCCGTTCGCGGATCTTCTGACATTCCTCATCAATGGCCTGACATCTACTGATCTCGCTCAGCAATGTAGGCCTCACCTCGAATCTAGCAATGAGCGCCCCGCTCGTGGATACCTCCACGTGTGCCCTCAATGCTTGTAGACATGTGAGTAGCGTCCCTGACGTACTCTTCCTGCTCAGTGCGTCGGCCACTACATTGGCCTTTCCGGGATGATAGTCGATGATCAAGTCATAGTCCTTGATCAACTCCATCCATCTCCTCTGCCTCATATTCAACTCTTTCTGAGTGAATACATACTTCAAGCTCTTATGGTCAGTATAAATGTGACACGTCTCCCCGTAGAGATAATGTCTCCAAATCTTCAATGCAAACACCACCGCCCCCAACTCTAGATCGTGAGTAGGGTAGTTCACCTCGTGTTTCCTCAATTGCCTAGAAGCATAGGCAATCACCTTACCGTTTTGCATTAGTACACATCCAAGCCCTTGGATGCTAGCATCGCTGTAAATGTCGTACCCTATACCCTGTATGGGTAGGGCCAGGACTGGTGCTTCGGTAAGTCGTTTCTTCAATTCAAGGAACCCCTTCTCGCACTTATCGTCCCATATGAACTTGGCCCCTCTCTTTGTGAGCTTCGTTAATGGAGACGCCAACACGGAGAATTTCTCAACAAATTTACGATAGTACCCCGCTAAGCCAAGGAAACTACGTATCTCCTTCGCATTCCTGGGCCTCTCCCAATCCATGATCGCTTTTATCTTGGCGTTATCCACAGCAACACCTGAACCGGATATGACATGACCGAGGAAACCAATCTCTTTGAGCCAAAATTCGCATTTGGAGAACTTGGCGAAGAGTTGCTTTTCCCTTAGCCGATCAAGTACAAGCTTCAAATGGTGTTCGTGCTCTTCCTCGCTCTTGGAGTATATCAAGATGTCGTCAATGAATACTATCACAAATTGATCTAAGTATTCACTAAACACACGGTTCATCAAGTCCATGAATGCCGCCGGTGCGTTGGTTAAACCAAACGACATCACCAGGAATTCGTAATGACCATATCTAGTGCGAAATGCACTCTTAGGTATGTCACTCTCCTTGATCTTCAACTGATGATACCCCGACCTCAAGTCAATCTTCGAGAACACTATTGCCCCTCGAAGTTGATCGAACAAGTCATCAATCCTCGGTAAGGGATACCTGTTCTTGATGGTGACCTTGTTCAACTGTCGGTAGTCGATACACATTCTAAGTGTACCATCTTTCTTCTTTACGAAGAGTACGGGTGCTCCCCACGGTGAATGACTGGGTCTGATGAACCCGTTGTCCAGTAATTCTTGTAGTTGGACCTTCAACTCTTGGAGTTCGGCCGGCGCCATTCGATAAGGAGGAATCGAAATGGGTTTGGTTCCCGGCTCCACTTCGATTACAAATTCAATCTCTCTATCGGGTGGAAGCCCCGGTAGGTCCTTGGGAAAGACGTCCGGGTACTTGCACACGACTCGAACATCCTTGATGTCGACCTCTTTCTTCGTATCATCTACCACATAAGCAAGGTATGCGTGGCATCCCTTCCTCATCATCTTTCGTGCTCTCATCACGGATATGATACAAGCATTAGATTTCCCCCGATCTCCCTCGAAACATAGCGTGTTCCCTTGATCATCCTCGAGCTCCAACACCTTGGTGTAGCAATCTACCCGGGCATGGTGTTTCTCGAGCCAATCCATTCCTAGGATTGCATCAAACTCCAACATGCTTAGAGGTACGAAATCACAAGTCAAAGGTTGACCCGTCACTTCTACCTCACACGACGGATAGTAATGATTTCTCTCCACGTCGTCTCCTAACGGTGTGGAGACTAGCAACGTTTGAGTCATAGGTGTCAATGGCACGTCAAAGCCCTCGGCGAACGCCTCACTCACAAATGAGCGTTGTGCCCCGGTATCGATGAGGATCCTCGCACACCTACCATTGATCTTTAATGTTCCTACATTTATACACCATGTAAGATACATTTTCTAATGTTTTTACACATCTTTAGGAGGTTATTAGGCTCATACTAATGTTTGGAATCAAACGGGAGTCCAAACGTAGAAGAACAGGGCGAAAAAAATCAATTTCGGGTGTTGAGGGTCCACGCACGGCGTGCCTGGGTGGCACGCACGGCCGTGCGTGCAACAAACTCTCCCTGCTGGCCACTGCCGGCCAGGCACGATGCCAGGCACGGCGTGCCTGCAGCCGTGCCTGGCCAAAAATTCTGCGGACGCCACTGCCTTCCAGGCACGACGCCAGGCACGGCGTGCCTGTGGCCGTGCCTGGCCCCAAATTTTTTTTTTTTTTTCTTTCTCTTCGGGTGCCACTGCCCTCCAGGCACGACGCCAGGCACGGCGTGCCTGCGGCCGTGCCTGCCCAGCAGTGGCTGTTTCCAGTCCGATTTGGCCTAACTCACCCGGTTCGACCCCGGGGTGGCCCGCACTCAATCTCAACGACGTATATGATCAAAGTAAGCCTAGAAATACATGGGAATACGTGTATTACCTGCAACGGAGTCCGGGTTTGCTCTCGCATCCGCCTCGGTCATCGCGTACACTCGGGCTTGGGTCCCACCTTGGTTGACGGATGCGGCATGACTTGTGGATGCGCCGCCTCTTCCCGTGCCGCCGTTTGACGGTCCCGCACGGTTCCTTCCCGTCATGGTCCCTCCCCCGGCTCCCGAGGCACTCTCTTGCATCAATTGAGGGCAATTGGCCTTCATATGGCCCGCATTCCCGCACTTAAAACACCTCGGTGGTTCATTGCACTTCCCAAAGTGTTGTTTTGAGCAATTGGGACATCTAGGTGGCCCCGAGTTTTGTGGCCTAGGTCCGTGCCACCTCGCATCCCTATTCTTCTTTGCCGGTGGAGCCGGCGTCTTGAATGAACCACCGCCACCACCACCCCCGTGGTTGTTCCTTCGAGAATGATCGGGTGGCCCCGAATTATTCCACTTCCTCTTCTTCGCCTCTTCGGCGTCCCTTGCTTTCCTCTCGTTCCATTGGGCCTCTCCAAGCATGCCCTGCTCTACCACCTCACTAAAGGTCATGAGGCGGGAATACGTGGCACGGTCTCGGATGTCCAAGAGTAGGGCATCCCAGAAGTGCTCAGTCATGCGGTCCTCATCGATCGCATACTCCGGTAAGAACCTAGCCAAGGTCCTAAACTCCTGCTCCAGTTGCTTAACCGTGCAACCCTCTTTCTGCTTGAGGTTGGTATACTCCCTCCTTTTCACATTAACCTCGAAATCGGAGTAGTATTGAGCATAAAATTCTTGCTCAAAATTTTCCCATGAGATGTCCCCACGGTATTTCCCTTCTACACCTTCCCACCATGTAGAAGCCATCCCTTCAAGTAGCCGTGAAGCGACAGTCAACTTCACGTCCGGTGTGATTTGCATGTCTCTTGATGCATCCTTCACCTTCTTAATCCAATCGGCGGCAACGGTAATGTCACCGGTGCCGTCAAAGGACCTACACCCCAAGGCCCTAGCCTCCTTGAGGTACTTGGAGATTCTCACAACAAAACCTCCTTCACGCCCACCTTGTGACGCCGCTGGGGTGGCCACGGAAGCTCCCCGGCTCCCTTGACCCGAACCACCACGAGAGCCACGCCTCGCTTGGCGCCTAAGGTCTCTCCTCAGTTTCTCCTTTTGATACCACTCAAGTAATTCACCCATTTGGGCGAAACGGGCATCACTTTCATCATTGTCCTCATCGGTGTATGTGTCACCCCCATCATATGGGGTCTCCTCATGCTCTGTCTCAGGAACATACGTAGAGTCATAGTCCTCGGTGTTGGTTTCATACACCGAGCTTACATGGCCATCACTCACAGTTTGAGCTTGATAACCTCCACGGCTTCCACGGCCTCCACGGCCTCCTCTTGAACCCCGAGATGCAGCCCGGCTTCCCCTTTGGGATGTTACCGGCGCCTGCCCCCTCGGATTGTTCCTGGTCCGCATTCGCCTGCCCTCCATTTCTGAAAGAAATATGGATGAGTCATTAGACTCCTATAAATGTCAATTGACGGAAGAACGTTACAGACACGTATTGGCCCAAGTCACCACCATACCAATTGTTAAGGGTACCGTCTTAACGATTAGAGGCCTTGCAACTTAAGCTCCAATAGTCCCATAAACGTCAAAATCCAATGCTCATGGTTTTCGGTAAAACTCTTTCGTAAAATCTCATGTGAGAGGTTGATTATATAGTTTAGAACTGAGATGGCTCTGATACCACTTAATTGTCACGCCCCAGACCGCAATCCAAGCGCGTGTACAACCGCCGCATAATCAAGTGACGTCACCCGCGAGTCAACCTCACTTGATTACGCAAGGCGTTCGAGAAAATAATCCATCCATACTCAGTAGTAAACATACATAACAACATCACATTTAAACCAATGAATAGCGGAAATATTCAACGGTAAGTCATAAGCCACAATCGGCCAATAACATGGGCATGCAAGCCCCAAAAGAATAGTTTATGACAAATAAAAATATCCATGAGCAATGTTTGGTAATTTGAAATAAAATGAGGAAGCACGAACCACGTCTTCCTTGATTGATGTCACCCGTAGAAAGGTGCAGGTAGCAAGCCCTAGCTTCAACCTGAAAATGGTGGGGCCCCCCGAAGGGGTCAGTACAAGTACCGAGCGAGTAGCAGGCTAAATATAGAATAACTATCGTTTCAAGTATAAGACCCAAACATAGGGTGATACATATACGTATAGTCCTTTTCCCAAGTTTGAAATACATATTAGTATACATACACTTGGAAATACCCGACCCGTAGGTCATTGTTTATTTGGGAAAATAATAGTAGTCAATATCCTTGACTTAAATCCCAACCCACCCATATACCTATGAGTGTATAGAACTCCTCCTTGTTCAAATAAATTATCATAAGGACACCGCCCGGTCCTAGATCATTAAATGTAATCTATGAGTTTTGAGGATACACGCCCGATCCTTGGGTACTCCACCCTATAATTGAGTTTTGAGGATAACCGCCCGATCCTCGGGTACTCCACCCTATATAACCGAGTTTTGAGGATAACCGCCCGATCCTTGGGTACTCCACCCTATATAACCGAGTTTTGAGGATAACCGCCCGATCCTTGGGTACTCCACCCTATATAACCGAGTTTTGAGGATAACCGCCCGATCCTTGGGTACTCCACCCGACCTATGACTTACCACATATCACGCTAGATAGGGTCTATATCATATTTAGTCATTCATAACTAATTCACTACATAAAGCTTATGTATCACAATCCATGCAAATCCATGCAACCATATAAATGTATAATTAACTAATATCAACCGATATTAATTAATCCATTTACCATCGGTCAACGTTGTTGTTGACCGCCATCTCAAGTCTTACACTTATTAACTAATTCATCATATAATTAAGTTAATAATCTCCATTGTGCTTCTTTTACTCTTAAAACAAATATGCATTATATATAATTTCTCATATCATATTTCATGCATAAACAATTATTCTTTTCATACGCACTTAACTGTGTTGGCTAATCACATGTTTAAATATCTTTTAAACATCATTATGAACACATATAACATTCATTTAGGTAATCTCATAATTGACCCAAAAGTTATAAGATATTAAGCCGTCCACTCACCTTGAACTAGCGTTATGAAGTTCTACCCCTCTTGGTGGAACTCCGGTGAAACTCCGGCGACTTTCGGTCAACTCCGGTGACAACTCCGGCGACTTTACCAACTTTGTGAAATCACTTGAAATACCTTTCACAAGTTCCTAACAAGGTTTTATAATCATAAAACCCATATTAATACAAATAACTTCAAAACGGTTATTTTCCGGTGAACCGGTCGTTTTGGCTTCTAAGTCCGTTCTTGGACATAGAATCATTTTCCAACCCATTAATCCATACTTATAACATGTAGAACCCCCTTAAGGATTCTTCACATGATATATATCTCATATGGTAGAAGAAAAATAAAGAAAAAGTTATAATAAGGTCATTACCTTAATCTTTCCACACTTTTAGCACTTTAGCTCCTTTTCTTGGGATTCCTTCTTGTTGAGCTCCCTTCAACAATGAAGAAAGGAGATGGAGAATTTTCTTGGCTTCTTTTCTTGAGGTTCTGGCCGCAGGGGTGAGGGGTGAGGGAAGGTGAGAATAGTTCTTTTGACTTAATGATCAAATGAGTGTGGATGGGATCCACCTCAATTTGTTTGATTCCTATTCTTTCACTTCATAACCTCTCCCATGCCTCCCATCTTACACCAGCCGACCAATGCCTTGAGAAATGAGGCTAATTTCGTGGGTTGGCCCCCACCCATGTGGGAGGTCAACCCTTTTTGTCCAGAAGTGTACAATCGGTCCCGAAAGTTGTATTTTTCGGACTGTTTTAATCATAATTTATTTTATCGGGTAAAATAAAATATATTATGTGTTCCCAATCATAACGCCCCTTGAAATAATATATATTCCAAAACTTTAATTTGGAAGTCTCCGAAATTCATTTTCGGGCTGTTATCTGTTTAATTGTCGGTACCGGTAATTGGGCTTCTTTTGACCAATCGGTCAACTCTGGGCCTTTCCATGGCCCAAATGAAATATCCACCACTATATATTTATTATCTAGACCAAGATGAATAAAATATATGGTCTCGGAAATGCCGGGCGGCCCCCGCCCCTGGTGTGGGTCCCACGTGCAATTTACTATTCACGCGAACGAAATAATAAAAATTTACAACTTCGTAAATTCGTAAATCCTTTAATAAGGTTCAATACATTATTTACATAAAAGTAAATATATTTGGGGACGGTGTTACACGTCGAGTGGTTAACAAGTTTCTTCAACATGATTTGGAGAAACAACAAAATGCCAACGAGTTGGAGGAAGAGTACTCTTATCCACTTATTCAAGAATAAAGGTGACGTACAAGAATGTGCCAACTACCGAGGGATTAAGCTTATGAGTCACACCATGAAACTTTGGGAGCGAGTGATTGAGCAAAGACTTCGAAGAACTGTGAAGATATCAAAGAATCAATTCGGTTGTATGCCTGGTCGGTCAACAACTGAGGCAATTCACCTTCTTCGGCAACTTATGGAGAAGTAAAGAGATGCTCACAAGGATCTGCATTTGGTGTTCATTGACTTAGAAAAGTCTTATGATAGGGTACCTCGAGAAGTTCTTTGGTGGGCCTTAACTAGAAAAGGCATATCACGCAAGTATATCAGCATCATCATGGATATGTATGAGGATTGTACTACAAGTGTCCGCACTAGTGTAAGGAGGACTACGGAGTTTCCTATTACTATCGGAGTGCACCAAGGATCAGCTTTGAGCCCTTTCTTATTTGTCATAGTCATGGATGAACTTACAGAGTCAATTCAAGACGAGATACCGTGGTGCATGATGTTTGCGGACGATATTGTATTGATTGATGAGACGCAATCAAGTCTTAAAGCAAAGTTGGAAGTATGGCGACAAACATTGGAGAACAAGGGTTTCAGACTAAGTCGAAGCAAGACAGAGTACATGGAGTGCAAGTTTGGTGGAGGTAGAAGCAGTGGTAGTAGCGGAATTACTCTAGATGGTAAGGAGATACTGGTCAGCGATATGTTCCGTTACTTAGGCTCCATAATTCAGAAGGATGATGAGTTAGATGGAGATGTATCACATAGAATCAGAACAGGGTGAATGAAGTGGAAGAGTGCGTCAGGATTTCTATGAGATAGAGGTATGCCGACTAGACTGAAGGGTAAATTTTATAGGACAACAATTTGGTCTGCATTACAGTATGGTGTAGAGTGTTGGGCGGTGAAGCAATGTCACATTCCAAAGATGAGTGTGACAGAGATGAGCATGCTGCGTTAGATGTGTGGGCATACTAGGAAGGACCACGTGAGGAATGAAACGATCAGACAAAGGATGAAAGTAGCACCTATTGAAGACAAGATGCGGGAGTCGCGCCTACGTTGGTTTGGTCATGTGCGTAGAAGACCGAGTGATACACTTGTCAAATGAGTTGAGATGGAGAAGAGGCAAGGAAGAGAGGGAGAGGAAGGCCCAAACAGACGTGGGTTAGGGGAGTCCGAAGTGATATGCTTCTTCTTGGGTTGGATGAGGGTATGGCTTTGGAGAGAGCAAAGTGAAGGGGACGGGTATTCGTGTGGAGGAGTGATATCGCATTATCTTTTCCCCTCATTTTTTTCTTGTTTTTTTCCCTTTTATCCTAATATATATAAACATTATTTTATCCTTTTTATTTTATTATTTTAGGTATATTCATCTCGTTTTATATTATCTTTTTTATAATAGCTTATCTTTTTTATCTTTATTTTCTTTCATTTCCTTTTGATGGTGATATCATGTATCGATTCATGTTAGCCAACCCCCAATATATTTTGGGACTAAGGCTTGAATGTTGTTGTTGTTGTTGTAGACTCCTATGGACTCCAATATACGAATCTAATTTAATATTAAACTTTTGGAATATGCATCAAGACATTTCATTGAGCGTCAAAATATTTTCATTGAGCATCAACTTTCCTCTATTGAATATTGAAACTCTGCAAATGAGCATACAAATTTCAAAGACTATTGAGCATAAAAAATCTCCATTGAATAGTCAGTCGTAATAGTATTTATCTCAAAACGTTATATCGATGTATACTTCGTGTAAATATTATACTCATTTGGGTATAACATAAAACTCTTTTTTACTCATTTTATAATGTTACACCAATGCTCATTTTCTTGAAAGTGATGCTCATATATGTATAACATAAAAAATATTTCTATACCTCGCAAATGTACCATAGTCATTACAAATAACTTAGAATAAATCTTTCTTAACAATAAAGCTCAATCGATTTTAACACAATGCACATTGTAAAATTAATGAATGCTCATTTTAAAGGTAATGATAGAAAAGTATAACATTAATCGCTCAAAATATCACCTAAGAATCATTAATAGTTTAATCCAATCTATAAAAACCTAACACAAAATCTAATAGCAAATTGTTTAAAGATAAAACATAGAAAATAACAAACAAAACCGAGAATTCCTTAATTCAAGTAGCATAAAAGCTATTTAAATCAATGTTAAAAAGAACTATTGTGAAAAATAAACTGTACATAGTCAATACTATATTCAAATACAACAAAGTTTATATAAAATTTGTTCAAGAAATGAACAAAAGTTCACTTCGAAAATTTTACGAACAGTTGGTGGCCATTACTTTTTAGAATATAGTTTTAATGAAACTATTAGATCATTACTAATTAAATAGAGTGATAAAGATGTTTATTATTATTACATTTAATGTTTTCGGAATTCAAATTGAGTCATTTTTGGGAAGGATTTTATAATTATTGAAATAAAGGAAAAAGAATGAAAAGAGAAGTCCAGGGAGTCCAGGGAGAAGACCGTTCGCTGGAAGCATCGAGAGAGCACCAAGGAGTTCAAAGGTTCTATAATAATCAGGCTCAAACTTGTATAGAATCGCAAAAATACTAGGTGTACAACAGTACATGTCCACCCGGATGCACCGTATTATTTACGTCTACAAAGTGTGAATCATATACAAATAGTGGAGTTTTTTCCCGAAATAATGCGAATTAAAAAATTATGTATGTATATAGGGTTGGGTTAAAAGTATTTACAGATATATTATTGGGCTTAACCTGGATTAGGCAAAACTGCCAAATGGATTGGCGACTTATTAAGTCACCAAGACACCAACTAGGATGGCGACTTATAAGTCGACATTAAATAATAAACATAAAGCACTTGCACACCTTCTGATGTTACTAAAAGAAAGAAAAGGTCCTGCAAGGCAAAATGGACATTGAGCAAGAACTAGAAAAGACAAATGGTCATTAACGAAAATGAATACCATTCCACCTGAGGGAAAATTACATTCACTCAGAATGATTTTTACTTAACATTCGCTATCTGCATACTCGACCCCTGTATGTAGAGGCCTTTGTAGACCACTACCAAATAGAGCAGAAACATGGCAACACACCTGGTCACAAACACGGTATATAAACACAACAGAAACATTCAATATGCATAACCCAACTCACCAACACAACATAAACAAATGGTTAAGTAACTAATAACATAATATCTAATAGTTTGCATGTGGACATACATACAAAAGTAAAGTGTTTCACATATTGAAAAAACTACTACAACATTCAACGTACATGAATAATTATAATAATGTTCATCACATAAGATGTAATGGAGACAAACTACAAGTTCTTATGCTTTTCATGATCTTCTTGGTCATTGAGATGTGGTTGTGGGCACATACATCTACGCCGCTGACGTGGCAGAAGAACAACTCTATCACGATTCAATGACTAGGATGATGCAACTGTAGATGTCGTTGAATAATGAGAGGTCATATGTAAAAGATGGCATAGTCCACTCGCCTCAACACATCCGAACACAACAAAGCAATGCCTGACATAACCTGACCGTATGTGTCCACGTCATACGGCTCACTCACTTTGGCAGTCGCTCGCTCATGTACGCTGCAAAGCATGTGTATGCAACATGTATTATAATTATTTTCAAATAAAAATAAATAAATAGAGAACATGAATTGTTGTAGTAGCAGACTTACCGTCAAGTGCAAAGCCATGAAACTAGGCTGATAGTGGTGACTGGGTAACCTGAAAGAAGGGGAGACAAACAACTGTGTGATGGTGTGACACAAACGTATGTTTATCTGACTCCAACACACGAAAAAATTGATAGTGTTTGGTAGAATACAAGTTCGCCATATTGATGAGTTGTTGCTCTTCATCAAACTATTGAGCAACCTGAAATTCATCATGTTTACAGTTGCACCACTCCTCTACGGATCATCAAAGCCAGATGGGAAATCTTTCATTATGGTAAAGTGACTAGACGGGGTAGCTGTGCTCACAACATCACCCTCCTCTTCATCTGATTTTGTCACTCCATCATCATTCGCGTGTTCATCTGCATCATCATCATCATCATCATTGTCATGGCCATCTACAAATGATGCACCATTGTGCAAATACCTCACATCCTCCTCTACAACTATGTTCGAAACAGGCTCATTTGCGTAGGCCGCTGCATGAACACCTTGCTCATATACAACATAAATTGATGTTGAGGGAGTTATAGTAGCGTCTAAGCTTGATTCTTCAATGTATATCTCCATTGTGGACATAGTCAGGTTCAAGACTAGCTAGCGTCCACATTCATGTGACAACTTCCTCATCATCAAGTGACATCAACATGTATGATCCTTTGTGAAGGGGATATTTAACTTTCACTTTCAAAGAATTGCTTTGAGAAATATGTGTAGCTACATATATTTTTTGCATCAATTCTCTCATAAATGCGCCATGAGAAACAACAAAATTCTGTCGTTTACCTCCTTCATAATGTATTCCACCTGCTTCTTCAATGACTTTTCCTCCCCAATGACAAACTAGTGAGAAGTTGGAGGTACTCATATTCTAACAACAATATGTATGGATGATAAGTAATCACATATATATACACACATTATATACCCAAACTTCACACATACACACACATTATATACCCAAACTTCACACATTTATACACACATTATATACCCAAATATTATATACACACGTACAATGAATTATACAAATAATGTAATCATATTTATTGTTTGAATTTGGCTAACTTGAGATGGTGAGCAATCAAAAGAAGATGGCAGAAGATATTAAAATGATAGATGAAACTCAATGAGAGAGATTAGCTTTTAGGAAAATACAAGCAAAAATCGAGTAAGAGATGATGACTTGCTCATCAAAGATTCCTGGAAATTTAGATGAAGCGTAAATGAGGTGTGAAAATACTTTCTCAGGCTCCAATTTCCAGTTAACCGAAATGTAAGCCGTGGGAATTGGGAAATGAATCCGCGAATTTGAGATTAGATTTGGAAAATTAGATCGCAAATTTAAAATTTCTGAAGGTGGAGGCTAACCAGGAGTAGAGTTTTGCTGATGTGGAGGTGGAGGATAAGTGCCTAATTGATATGTGTGGCTGTCGGTTGTGGGACTCTGAGCGTCTAAGATCAAGGACTCACGAGTCCGGAGGCTAGAGCAACGACGAGGCAATGATGAACGAACTCGCGACTTGCGAGGTGGATGAGGAGGACGATTGGACGGGAGGAGTGAGTTGCTGCCACCTTGCGAGCGACTACTGACTGGGGATGTAGGGAAGTTTACTGGCTTACTGCGAGTCTGAGCGTCTGAGATCGGGGACATAGAAGAAGTTCGGGAGGGAACAAGTGAGCCTCAATCAAGTTTGGATCTAAAACATAGGAGTAGTTACTACTTGTCGGGAGGGTTAGGGTTCTACGAAGGAAGGAAGAGGGAAAGACATACAGAGTACTTCATATATGGTTCGATTCTTCGATCTAGAATACCTAGTTTATTTTATTCAGGGAAAAAGGAAATGGACTTCGTAAGTGTTAGAATCTTACTCAAAGATTTTAGAATAGATAAACAAAAATTGTGGTTGAATGTCAGTGTACCATATTAATATTTTTGTGTCAAAAAATAATGACACTTATATATAGAAGATTGATATGATCTATTCCAGACTTCCAATGACACTGTACCTGAAAAGTGTCACTTTAAGTCACTTTTTTAGTAGTGAGTCTTAGCGCAGATGACCCCCTGTGAAATTTATTAGGACGCGCACGAGTGAGGATAAAGTACAAGGTAATGTTTGTGTTGATTTCTGAGGAAAGTACTAGATCTAGAGTGTATCTAGGAGGAACGACCTAGGACATTGAGGTGGCGGGAGCAATCTCGGTATTTCTTTTGAGGACTTTGAAAGCCCTTTGGTGGCCATAGTTTCTAATTACCTGGGCATCTAACCCATTGTGAGGTAGGAGGACGCTAGTCTGAACTACTTGAACTTCTTACTACTCGGAGGGTTTGGAATCCCTTTTAGGGGGTGTGCACACTTAAGGGTTAAGTTCAGTTTCCAATTGGTGGTCGGTGGGAACCGGAATTCCGGGATGAGTTGTACACAACAACGGCTCATTGGACTCTGGAAATCTTGAGTTCGCTCATCTTAAAAGAATCTAGGAGCGACATTGATTTCGAAAGGATGATATTTTTAGCTACAAAAGTTATTTTGAAAAGTGAAACTCCTCTTTGAGACATGAATTGTTTGAAACTTATATGTATTATTTTTAACTATGAAGATACTTTCAAATTATAAAGTTGTTTTGGATGGTAAATGATGTTTTTATATGAAAAGATATTTGTGGGAAGTAAATGGAATTTTGAAGCTATATAGTAGTACAAAGGAATATTTTCAACAAATTTTATTATTTTGCGGGGTTGGGTAGTACTTACTTAGCTCTAAAGCTAATTTTTGTTTCTTTTTCTTCGTTTTGTTTTCTGCACTTTATTTGTGCAGGTGGTGATGCTTATGTTGACTGATGATTGCATGTTCATGAGGGCGGTTTAGAGATGCCATAATTAAACGTAGACTTTATTAACCATGTTATTTGTTAACTTCTAGATTAGTTGTATTGTTAGCCTGTGCATTCGGTTAAGAGATGACCAGATGTGGCGGTAACACCCTTTTTCCTTTTATTATGTTGCAAAACTTTTTATCTATTTCGAAAGAATAAATCAAGTTTACTTTCAATAGATTTATTGTTTCAATTATTATTTTGAGAGGGAAAAATGGGGGTGTTACAGTTGTCATCGCCCTCCGCAGACCGATCCTCTCTGTAACCATCGCCCTCCACAGACGGATCCTCGCCGCCGCCCTCGCCCTAGCCTTCGCCGACCTCGCCTCTATCTTCTCCCTATGAACTTCTTTGGAGACATCTTCTTCCCTATCGTTTAGATCTATGACGATGTCGTGCAACACTATGACGGCGAGGAGCAGCACAAGCTGCTAATCCAGATCGAGATCTAAGTGATTAAGGTTGGGGTTGGTCGGAGTTGTTGCGATAGCTTGGGGCGGGATTTGAGACAAGGTCAGGGGAAAGAATGGAGTGGAGTGGGGATGGGGGTTTAGGGTGCTGGAAGCAGGTAACGGCGGTGGTAAGCAGGGTGGGCCAGATGGCTGCAGCCGGAATGTTGTTGCAGCTGCCGGAGTTTATTCGACAACGGTGGCAGGTGGCCGGAGCGTGGAAATGTCTAAATGCCACTATTTAGGCGTGCGTGGTTGGGTTTGGTTGGGGGCGGCCACGGTGTTGAGTCGCCGGAAAAGTCGCCAGAAAGTTTTCAGGCGACTATAGTGACATGTTTTACAACAAAGAGACATAAAAATTTGATAGTGACATATAAAAGTGACTAAAAATTTAATAGTGACATAAAAATCTGGCAGTGACATCGTGTTTTTCCAAATATGTTATTTTCTTAGTCACATTTTTGTCTTTTTATAAAAATGGTCACATTTTTGGAAATCACCTCCAATTTGGTAATATTCAAGGAAAAAGCCCTTAAAACAACACAACTCATGACTCAAACAATTTGAATAAAAGAGGACTAAAAGGACCAAGAGAAAAAAATGATGAATGTGTATTTTCTTCCTTACTAACCAAATTTTACTGATTAGTATTAATATATAATATTACGATATAATACTAATATTTTTTTCAAAAATTGGAGCCCCATAAATCAAGGGCGCATGTTATGTTGTATAACCTATTGAACCTCCTAGAAAACATTTAAACTATTGATTTAATAGTTTTCTCGAATATATTGAAAAATGGAGGGCATTTTCTGGATGCCCTCTTAGAAAACGCCTATGTTCTGGAATATATTGAAAAATGAACATTTTATTCTCGTTCAACAAGTTGGATAAATGCATATGCCAACTGCCCGTCAATGAGACAACACTGACAACCCACGAATTTGTATATGCACAATTCAACCATTTTTTCCTCATGTAACACGTAAAAACATTGATTTGGATGCCTTTCGATAAGAATTATTTCACCTGGTGGCGAAACCGTGAACGAGAACATTCTATTAAATGTCCAAGAGGAGGAGAATCTGAAGTTCATACCAGCAAAAATACTTTGCATCGAGCTCCTCAAAGTGAAATTGAAATGTGTTTCTTGAGTTCAAATGGAGATTTTTCGAATATATATGTTGGATTTTGAGCTTTTGAATGGTTGTCCTCTTAGTATGATTGGTATTTAATATAAGTTTCTTTTCCTCTCAAATAAATATTCAATTTATTTATATAAATTGATTAACTTTGTCATTTTTTCTTAATTTTTGAATTTTTTTTCATTCTATTGTATTGTTGCTTTGACTTATTATATTGTTTTTTATATTACGTAATTGTTTGGAGAAAAAAATTATATATATTTGAGTTGAAACAACTTCACAGAAGTATATAATGCATACTAGCTAATTAGTTTACAACGTAGTGAATTGGGCGGACTCACACTGCATACAACAAGTTATTGGCTAACATCTAACGATCTGTGCAGTTCATGCGGCGCCGGTGGGACGGGTCCACTTTGTAAAGTTTCAAAGCGAGATTGAGTTTTACACTACTCGCTCCAATTCGACTCATTGTCGTCCCCTACGTTTGTTTACACGACTATGCGTTCACAACCTTCCACTTCTGGCAATGCATTCATCATAGCATTTTGTGAGGGAAAACATCCATGACAAATAGGCGGTGCTGAATGCTAATTAGATGGAGCATATTTGTGACGAAAAACCACTTGTGGTTTCATACTGTAACACCGTCCCCAAAAAGTATTTACTTTTAAGTAAATAATGTATTGAACTTATGGAATGGTTAACGAGTATTCGAAGTTGTGAATTTTTATTAATGTTTTTGCGTGAATAGTAAATTCGCACGTGGGGCCCGCACCGGGAGCGGGGGCCGCCCGATATTCCCGAGACCGAATATTTTATTCAACTTGGTCGAAATAATAATTATACATAGGAGGATAATTTATTTGGTCCAAAGAAATGACATAATGTGGACCTATTGGTCAAAAGCGGTTCAATTACCGGTATCGGTAATTTAACGGATAATAGCCCGAAATTGGATTTCGGAGACCTATAAATTAAAGTTGAGGAATGTATATTCATTATAAGGGTCATAATGATTGGGAACACATAATATATTTTATTTGACTCGATAAAATAAAATATATTTAAAGCAGTCCGAAAAATACAACTTTCGGGATCGATTGTGCACTTCTGGACAAAAGGGTTGACCTCCCACATGGGTGGGGGCCAACCCACGAATTTGGCCTCATTTTTCAACACTTTGGCCGGCTGGTGGGAATGGGTAACATGGGAGGGGGTGTTGAATTGATAGAAAGAGCATCAAACAAAAATGAGATGGACCCCCATCCATCCTCATTTGATCTTTGAGACAAAAGACTCTCTCCTCACCCATCTCTCCCTCATCCCTGCGGCCAACACCCTCAAGCAAGAGCCAAGAAAGGTCCCCATCTTCCTTTCTCCATTTTTGAAGAAGCTCTAACAAGAAGGAAGCTTTAGGAAAAAGTTTAAGTTCCAAAAGTGTACAAAACTTGAGGAAAGGCTAGGTAATGACTTCATTTACCTTTTTCTCCTATTTTTCTTGAATATATTATTATTTGAGAAATTATGAAGAACCCTAGGATTGTTCTACATGTTGATAAATGTGGAACAAGGGGTTGGAAGGTGGATTTATGTCCAAAAATGGATTTAGAAGCCAAACCGACAAGTTCACCGGAAAATAACCTTTTAGGGGTTATGTGTATTGATTAAGGTTTTATGATGTTAAAACCTTGTTAGGAACTTGATTTAGAGCATCTTTGAGCTTCGCCGGAGTTTCGCCGGAGTTGGTCAAAGTTGGCCGGAGTTGGTCAAAGTTCACCAAAGTTCAATCGGGAAACGTAGATCGCACTTAAGCTCACTTAAGGTGAGGATGACCGACTATATTGCTTATAATCTTTGGGTTAATTTCATTAGATCCCCTAAATGAATATACAATGTGATTTGCATGGATTATTAATGGTTAATAATGCCTAAATGAAATTACTATTGATTATAAGTATAGTTTGCATAATATATAAATTTATTGAATAAATGGTGTATGTCTAAATGTTATGAATATGATGGCATGATAGTAGTATCAACCATAAATCCCATTTGTGATAAGTATACTTTTATTTCATGAGAAGAAGCCATGAAGGAATAAAAGTGATATTTTGATATTGAGGCCAAATTACATATTGAATGAAGAATTACATTGAAATGAGTAAATAACTAGTATTGAAATATTAGTTGGATTTGTAGTTGAATAATGGATGAATGGATCCTAAGAAATTGAATTGTAAAGAATCGGTGATTATCGAGCTGGGCTCTAGACCGATGTAGATAACGGTGATTATTGAGCTGGGCTCTAGACCGTAGTAGTTATCGGTGATTATTGAGCTGGGCTCTAGACCGATGTAGATAACGGTGATTATTGAGCTGGGCTCTAGACCGTAGTAGTTATCGGTGATTATTGAGCTGGGCTCTAGACCGATGTAGATGACGGTGATTATTGAGCTGGGCTCTAGACCGTAGTAGGTAACGGTGATTATTGAGCTGGGCTCTAGACCGTGGTAAGAAATGATGAATTGACATTAAACGAACAAAGTTAATCATGAGATAATGACACCCTAGATTGGGGGTCTTGGAAATTGAAACATTGATTATACTTAGTATAGTTGTCATTGTACTTGTCAAATGCTTCCAAGTACTGACCTCCCCTTCACGGGGGAGGCCACCTCACAGTTTCAGGTAGAACTTGAAGGTTGCTACCAGTGCCGTTGCTCCGGGAGAATTTAGGAGAAGGAGACGTGGTTCGTGCTTCCTCCGTTCCTGTTTTAAAATCATTTAAATTAATGCTCATGGATATTATATTTTTTTGAATAATCATTTGGGGGCTTGTATGCCCATGTTTGCCAAAGTGTGGCACGAACACTTGTATCAAATGTTTCCGCTGCTTGAATGAATATTTTACATTATGTTTGTTTATGGATGTACTATGTGTGAAGGATATTCCAGACGCCTTGTATAGTATGGATGTGTTGGACTGCGGTTGACTATTCGTACTGTACGGCGGGTTGTTGACGTGTCCGGTTAGGTCCGGCCGGGGCGTGACATATACTCTATATGTCTCTTAAGATTCTGTCAAATTTGATTGACACGAAGAATAAAAAAATAAAAACTGTATCATTGATATTTGTGTAAAGAAGATAGGAATAACGGAAACCATATAAATTAATAGACTAAAGTGGAAAGTGACAATGTTTTTGGGATATTCAAAAACAAAAAATGACAAAATTACAAAATTAATTTGTACGGAAACCATATAAATTAATAGACTAGTGGAATATTTCATATTCCACTATTCCACTAGAATGAAATAATGAATCATGCACGGTTATAGTGATTTGATTTGTACCTAGTACTCCCTCCGTAACTTTGAAATCTTCCCATTTCAAAAGTAGATAGATTAAGAATAGTGAAAGATGATATGAATTATTGAGGGTATGATGGGAAAATTGTGGAATAATGTGGTGGAATGTAGGATAAATCCAAAAAAAGTAGTTGTAATAGTGTATTATTTTAAAAATTATTGAGGGTATGATGGGAAGATTTAGAAATGAGAAGATTTTTTTGTTACGGACGAAAAAGGAAAGTGGGAAGATTTTTAAGTTACGGAGGGAGTATGTGGTATGTTTCTTTTGACATTTTCCTCTTTTTCCCCTTTTACTTCGGGTGAGAGAGAAGAATTGCCAGCCAAGTTATTATTCTAATTTGAAAAGCACCGCCAGTAACTCACTTTCGATCTAGCATATTTCCGATGCAATGATTTTTCACTAATCCGAAAAGTGCCATCATAGGTAAATGATTTCTACTCCTTCTATTGAATGATCTTTAGACAATTTGACGAAATGACTTTGTTAACTTTATGTCTATGTATGACGGTGAAATACATTAGGAGCACTAATTCCTGGTACTCGGGGAACTTATTTATAAGGAACTTAGAAGCTGTTCCGTTCACCTGATCTGAATGTTTCTGATCTGAATTTTTTAAGTTCTGATCTGATCTGATCTGAATTTTTCTGATCTGATCTGATCTGATTTGAATTTTTCTGATCTGATCTGAATCTTTCTGACCTGATCTGAATCTTTCTGATCTGATCTGAACGTTGCTGAACTGATCTGAATGTTGCTGATCTGATCTGAATGTTTCTAATCTGATCTGAATGTTTCTGATCTGATCTGAATCTTTCTGATCTGATTTGAATATTTCTATAATTGTAATTATAATTATAATTATTAGATTTATAATTGTACTTAAAAATATAACTTAAATAAAATTACAATTATAATCATAATTATAAAAAATAATAATTAAAATTAAATTTAAAATTATAATAATTATACCAATTAAACTAATTATAAATATAGATACAATTATAAATGTAATTATATTTTTAATTATGATTAATTTTATAATTTTTTTTGTAATTATATTTATAATATTTATCTCTATAATCATAATTATATCTATAATTACTAATTTAAATATATAATTACTCCGAAGTAATAATAATTACAAAAATAACAACAATCATATTAATAATGATGATGATTATAATTATAATTACATTGTAAATCATAATTATAATTATAATTATAAATATATTATATTATATTATAATATATTATATTGTATTATATTGTATTGTATTGTATTGTATTGTATTGTATTGTATTGTATTGTATTGTATTGTATTGTATTGTATTGTATTGTATTGTATTGTATTGTATTGTATTGTATTGTATTGTATTGTATTGTATTGTATTGTATTGTATTGTATTGTATTGTATTGTATTGTATTGTATTGTATTGTATTGTATTGTATTGTATTGTATTGTATTGTATTGTATTGTATTGTATTGTATTGTATTGTATTATATTATATTATATTATATTATATTATATTATATTATATTATTATTATATTATTATAATATAATAATAATTTTATATTATTAACATTATTATTATATTATTATTAATAATATTATTATATTAATATATTAATATTATTAACAATAACTATAATATAATAATCATAATTAATATAATAATAAAAGTGATAAATCATGTTTGAATTTTTTGATCTGATCTGATCTGATCTGAATGTTTCTGATCTGATCTGAATGTTTCTGATCTGGTCTGATCTGGTCTGAATCTTTCTGATCTGATCTGAATGTTGCTGATCTGATCTAAATCTTTCTGATCTGATCTGAATGTTTCTGATCTGATCTGATCTGATCTGATCTGATCTGAATCTTTCTGATCTGATCTGATCTGATCTGAATCTTTCTGATCTGATCTGATCTGATCTGAATCTTTCTGATCTGATCTGATCTGATCTGAATAAAATAAGATTAAGGATTAAGTAATAAGATTAAGACGAACGGAACAGCTTCTTATTTACAAAAGGAGTTGCCATTACTTTCTAAAAATCATGTAGTTGAAATTTGTATACATGAGATAGAAATAAACAAAATCATAAATTTACTACATCATGAGGAAAGTAACAAAGTTTTTCCAGATAAATAAAAAAGATAGTTGCAAAGTCTAATGTGAGGGAAAGAGTAAATGCTTAATGAATCAGTTTGTTATTGAAAAACTAGGTGTATACACCAAAGTGTACATTTTTGTGTACACACCCCTTAGTTATCAGTGTACACAATCACTTCATGTAAAAAAAATGCCAGAAACTACTCTTTGTTATTTAGAATTCGCTTTTCATCATGCATGACGTTTAACAATTTTCCTATTGAGAATCTTTTTTTTTTTTTTTTTTGCAAAATTAATATTTTATTCAAGAAAGAGAAAAAAAAATTACAGAGAATAAAAGGGAAAAAAAGACAAAACAAAAAGAGAGTAAACCCAACCCAAAATACAAAAAGTCCCTCCCTAGTAATCTCGAGCAAGCATTAAGCATTTAAATCCGCTCGTGTTTGAGATCTAGTTCTTATAAGATGTGAGCGCTGATTTTTCTTCCTGTACGTTTTGATTTGAGTGTTCAAATTCTCTGTAGGCAAGCAGTTTTCTCTCGTTACCAATAGAGCTTTATCACAAATTTCTTGATTTGCATTGGAATCCCATAGATCTTCCATAGTGGAAATAGGAGCTCTCTTTTCGTTTTCAGAAACATGACCCAGAAATTCATCACTTGAGTAACGTATGTAAGAAATGGATCGCTGTAAACTCCCTCACCCTCACTAGAAAGCTGATAGCCTGCAAAGACGTCCCTTGCGATATTGATCTCCGGATTTGCATATCTAATAGCAGCCCCTTCTTTATGTCCCATGTTTTGAGAATCATTAAAGGTATGTTTGGAGATAATGAGAAGGGTGAGGAGAGTTTATGCCCTTCCCTTTCTTATTTTGGAGTTTAAAAACGGATAGTAATAATTTTGGAGTGCTTTTGTGATCCAATAAAACCTCTCAAATGCTCAATTTTATTTTCCCCAAATTGGGGAGTTTTGAAGGACAATAACTAGTTGATAACTTAAATTCAAGTTCCCCCAAAATGACGAGTTCAACTATTTGAATTTGTCATATCTGGGAAGTGTTGCAATTGTGACTCTTTCCAAATTTATTACTCCACTTCTAAATAAGAAAAAGTGTTTCCTCCCATTCTCATCTCTTTCCCCTACTACAGCTTACTTTCAAAGCCTTCCCTTCCTTTCCCTCCATACTCCATAACATAAGTTTTCCATTTGTTTCAGAAATAATTACATATTTATAACTAAAAATAAAAAATTGTTTACAAAAATGTGACTGATGACTAAAGTAGTAATGAAATCATAGTAACTTATGTTCAATTTTTATATTTTAAGTTATCATGGCACTACGTTGTAGTAACTATTAAACATATTTGTGTAAATAAAATGTATTTTAGTATTGTTTTTGAAAAAAACAAGAGAATTTTTGAATAAACAAGAATAAACAAAGCAGTCGTCAAGGACTCAAGACCTCAACGATTTGCTACTTCCGGAGTATATTTTATAGGAAAAATTGATAGTAATAATTCCAACTATTGGCGGCCCGCTCATAATAATCTCAACTATTTATTATTACAGAATAATCCCAACTTTAGGGACCTTCCGCCAATAATGGTCCCAATGAATAAATTCTTGTAGTTTCTAAAGTGGATGAGATGAGATATAACAAGTAATCCCTATAAATAATCCCAACTTTTAATTTTTACGCTTAATTTCTATTTAAAATTCACTTTTTATAGAGGTAATATATGGTCATGGTTATTGGCGGATAGCCTATATAGTTGGGATTATCCAAAAATAATCAATAGTTGAGATTATTTTCAGCGGATCGGCAATAGTTGAGATTATTATTTTCAATTTTTCCTATTTTATATCCTTTGATTCTCATTTATTAACTTATCAAAATAAATTACTTAACCAATTCAACGTAGGTAAAAAACAGTAATTAGTACGGCAAATCTGAATAGAAAAATTGGTAATAAAGCATTCATTTTGAAAAGCTAATTCTAAACAACAAAACCATTCCCTTAAAAAAACATTTACTTTTAATTGTTTGGTAAAAAGAATTCACTACATAAATCATTTACCTATGGTGCATCTTTCATATTGGTGAAAATCACCACAACGAAAATATGGAAGAATTCAAGTGAGAAAGTGATGATGCTTTTCAAATTGCAATGAATTGGCTGTCATCTCTCCTCTAAAGCAAAAAAAGAAAAAGAAAGGGAATAAAATTAATTGACAGAAATATCTTATAAATGATTAACTTCATTTTAGTCGAATCTTGAGGAGTATGAGTAGACGCTATTGCTCGAGCGAGATTCTATATACTCCGTATGTAAGTACTCCCTCCGTCCCTTATAACTTTGCCAACTTTCCTTTTTTGGATGTCCCATTAACTTTGCCACTTTCCCATTTATGTAAAGAATTTGTGGTTCCAGTTAATTCTCTCTCCTCTGCACAAACCTCAACCACACAGTTTTTACTTTATTAATCTTCGTGCCGGTCAAACTTGGCAAAGTTATTAGGGACGGAGGGAGTATGTTTTTACTTCCGGACCAAAATTTTTTGGTTTGGTTTGGTCTGATCTCATCTGTTTAAATCTCGTTTGGTCTAGTCTGCATTGATCTGGTCTAGTTTGATAAATGTCTGGTTTCTGTGTATTTTATAAATATAGAAGTCTGGTTTGACCTGTTTAAATCTGGTCTGGTCTATTTAAGTCTGATCTGATATGAAACTGAAAATAGTCCATGTAAAAACATCTTATGTCTACAACTGTAGTGCTATATATTAACGAGTGTTTGAAATTGATTTTACTTCTACTTCTTTTTTAAAAACAGAAGTAGAATTGGAACCAGTTTTTAGAAGCAGGTCTTCCCAAACTTCTAAAAACTGCTTCTAGGAGCAATTTGGACCACTTAGAACTGCTTCTGCATTTCTACCCAAATACTCTAATATATGCTTCTACTCTGAAGGAGAAACAACTGCAGTTCTAAGCATCATGTGCAAATACCTCATAATTAAGGAGAGTCATGACGTAAGAGAAAATCAACAAAGCACCAGGTGATTCGAGTAATCACTATGGAGGACCTGAACCAATGTTATCAAAATTGGATCGATTGACGACCCAGATAAATGACTGAGTCAAGAGTCAACACGAACCAGGAGGATCAGCCTAGTCAACAACCTATAAACGCGAACAATATTTTCCAAACAAACATACAATATACTCCCTTCGTCCGTATTTAAAAGTCTCACAAAGTGCTAATATGCCCCTTTTCCCCTCTACGTGAGCCCAAAATGGAGGGAATCCCCACATCAACATTTTAAATGCGGCAAGCTGGGCATGCAGTCACTTTACACTAGTGTTACATGTTATTAATGGCATAAATTTGAAAGCAACAACTTGCAACTAGGTCAAAGTAAAAGAAGCTGTTTAATGAAGAAAAAAATGTATAGTTGATTAGTTGTTGATCTTCTTCAAGGTCTTCATAAAGAAAAATTTATTAGGGACAACATCACAAAAAACCCCAATAGTTCAGGTCACCCAGAAGCCCATAACAAACATATGAAATCTAAGTAAAGAACAACAATCAGTTGGATTTCCCATCAACTCATATAACATAATGAAGGGCAATGCTGGTAAAAAAAACTTTGCCATTGACCTGACAAAAGTAATGGCTATTCCTCTAAGTAGCGGAAGGAATCTTAGATCACTTTCTGCGGCTTTAGGACATCCAAAATCATGTGTGCACTGATAAGGCCTTATTTTGACACACATTTGATGTTTGTTGAGATCAGCTTTTAATGATTTTCCTAGCTTAAAGGTGTCATAAGTCTCTTTTTAGCTCAAGTCATAGTTTATCAGACATTGGTTCGAGTTTGGTATTTTTGGAATTAAAATTAGGGAATTTGAGCCCGACACCGACGCTTGAGAAGCAATCGGGACAAGTTGAGATGCATTCGAGAGAGAATTGAGAGCTTTGGAGGTCACCGAGAGTTTCATTATGAAGTTTTGAAGACAAAAGAGCTCTAGAATTGGCTACGGGATCAAAAGAAGACGAATAGAGCTTGAAAACGGCGATCAGGATGATGTTGTGTCAATCGTTCAAGCATATCTTTTTGTAGGAATCCAAAGTACACAACTCAAGTTCCATATGAAATCTAACTTCAAGGGCGACAAATCATAAGAAGACACCATGACGAGAATCTGAGAGGAGCAAGGTGAAAACAGACGATGGAGTCAGATAATCTCTATTGAGATTCCAGGATGCGATCTTCCACCATTTTATTCATTTCTTTTAATTGGATGATCCAAATCCAGTTTTGCAAGTTGTGTTGGATAGACTTCATTATCCACAATTTTAGTGAAGGAAGCTTAGTCAAATTCGGAAGGAAAAGACGCACGTCGAGCGTGCACGGACGCTCACCGAGCGCAGGGAGTGAGAAAGGAACAAGAAGATACTGCCGTCCATGCTCGCCAAGCGTGGCCCTGTGACGCGAAATTTTCTCCAGATGCTCAGAAGCCACGCTCGCCGAGCGTGCCCCCAAAAGTCCTTTTTGAGCCCGAATTCCACTGTTTTCTATAAATAAGGCCTCTAAACCCTCGTTTTTGAGGACATAACTTAGAGAGAGGCCTAGGGGCGGATTTTTAGGTTGTTTTCCACTTTATTCTTCAAGACCCTGAGATTATTTGTAAGTTCCTACTTTTTAATTAATGACAATTAATTCTTTTCATCCCAACTCTATTGATTCTTCAATTATGAATTGTGAGTAGTTTTAATTAGTGATTTGGGATTGATGAAGGGGTTAATCATGATTATGGCTAAATTCATGATGGATTATTTGCACGAGTCTTTATTTAATTTGTGTAGGAATGATTTAATTGATATCTCTTGTAACATAGAACGACCGCTAAAATTACAATTGCATGTAGAATGAATTAAGAGAGATCTAATTTATTCTAGGACACCTTTACACACACTTAATCGTTCGCTAAGAGATTAGTAACGATTAACGGGCCGTACGCTCGCTCGTTTTGACAACAATTTTATATACCTATCGCATGAGAGATCAGCCTGATATCCTAATTTATTGTACTCTACGTCGTGAGAGCGGTTAGAACTTAGTATTGATTAGTGTTGCTCTATTAGATAATTTTCATGTGATTAAGCCTGATCTGCCAGAAATGTGGTTACTCCGGAATCAATCCCTGTCCCCTTCATCGTTAATTAGAAAGAACCTAGCTATTTAATCGTTTGCTTGCATTTTAATTTTCCAAACAAATCGATCTCACACAATTGCATTTATTTTATTTTTTTAATCGCTGAATTTAATTAATACTTAATTCCCCTTTTCCGTCCCCGTGGAGATGATACTCGTACTTGCACCACTATTGTACTACATATTTTAAGTGCGAAAAAACTCACATCATGCATAGACTCAAACAAAAAAGTGAGTTCAGATCCCACACATCAGCGATCAATCCTCACCTTACACATTTCAATAAAACACAGAGGCTGAAATGAATCATTTCTACCACTCAGGAGCACACAATAATCACCACACCAAAATTTAAATGCATGCATAACTGGAACATGCGGATGAGAAATGACTTTTCATGACAGTGGCATCACAGAATGGTATTACCTCCATTCGAATGAGGTTGATCCTCACAGGACATGTCAGTCTAAAAGATTCATCACTAAAGTGATGTTTCTATGTGCAGTTGCAAGGCCAATTATACATGAAAATGGTGAAGTGCTTTTTGATGGGAAATTTGGGATATTCTCATTCACTACAATGGAACAAGCAAAGAGAAGAAGTAAAAATAGAGAAGTTAGCACACTTGAGGAGAAAACAATTGTTTCAATGACAAATAATGTTTAGAAGGAATCTCTTCTCAGATTTGTATTGCCCGCTATCAACGCTAAGTGGCCTAAAGGTATGAGCAAACATATTTACATACAATAAGATAATGCAAGACCCCATATTAGTCTAACTAATAGTGACTTTACCAAAGAAGCCACCTCAGATGGATTTAACATTCAATTAATTTGCCAGCCTTCTAATAGACAAGATTTGAATGTGTTGAATCTAGGAGTTTTTAGAGCTATTCGGTCACTGCAACAGATCACACATAGGAACTCAACTCATGACCTCAGACAAGGTGTGGAACATGATTATGTAGAGTTCAATCCAATCACATTGAATCATGTGTATCAAAGAGATTCTTAAAGTCAAGGGGGCAAAAACTAGAAGGTGCCACATGTAGGATAAAATGCACTGGAAGCTCAAAGTTATGTACCCAAGTAATTCAAGACTGACTTTAGTACATTGTTGGAGGTTATACAATAGTTGGGGAAAGAAGTATGGAGTGACAACAAATTCAGCAATGAAGAAATCATTTTGGAAAAGATTTTTGGAAGTGTTTTTGGGGACTGAACACGTAAAGTATTAACATTTTTTTTGGAATAATTAACATGTTTAGACCATGCAAAAATGCACACATAGACACTTTTCAGTAAAGGATAACTTTTTTGGATAGATTTTTTGAATAGACAATAGGGCCCAAATTATGTTTTTTATGTCTAGACAAATGTCAGTGTTGTAAGCTCAATTTTATTTTGAATTTCAATAATGCTTGCCACACATTCATCCTTCCATGGTCTCTTAAGGTTTCCCTTGGTGACTCAGTGGGGCTAAAATCACATAAAAGAACACAAAACAATAAGAAACTAATAAAAGATTTCACGCACGCATACACACTTCATTGAAGATATTGCTTGTCACACACCCCCATGGTCTTCAAGCGTTTCCCCTGATGACTCGTTGGGGCTGAAATCACATAGGAAGCACACACACCCATCACAGACCAATATGCACAAATGGCTTGAGGCCTCATAGCAACCACAAACATCCATCATAGATCAATCATCGACCTCAGACAAGCACACACACAATGCCGAATATGCACACAATTTCCTGAGGCCTCATACCAACCACAAAAAACCATCGCAAGCCAATCATTGACCTAAGACAAACACTCACAATGCTGAATATGCACACGCTAGGCTGAGGCCTCATATGATGCTCATCGAACCATCACAGACCTATAAAAGACATAAAAAATCATACACACTTCATCATCGAATACATTGCTTGCTACATACCCCCACGGTCTTCTAGAGTTTCCTCTAATGAGTCATTGAGGCTAAAGCCACATTGAAAGCACACACAAGCAACACAAACCACACGCATAAAACACAATTTGCCTAAGCCTCCTAGGATTTTCCCTAGGTTTCTCGGAACATGTAAGGTAAGCTTACGAGTACAAAATTTAATGGAGAGAATGAAACCGCCTTATTTTTTTGCTATATACCAAGGGTTCGTGATGGCAAATCACCTAGTTATTTGAATGATTTTATACAATTTTGGTAAAATTTTCTCCACAATGTCAAGAATCAAAGTCCGTTTAAATGTTGACATTCTGATTGACATTGCAGAGAATAATTCACAAAAGTTCCATACAATCATTCAAATAAGAGTAGAAATAATTTATTTGTTAATATTTAGGTGACTATCTCTCATGTCACATGTGCACCGTGCAAATACAATTGTAGCATTGTGTTGAAATTTATTGAGAAATATGACTCAAGTGTTCAATTTGATCCTTACTAATATTATTTTAGTTGATGTTATGGAGTTCTAATTAAAATAATATTATTTTAAGGATAATTACAAATATTATTATTTAAGATGTGTATCTTACTTTTTCTTTATGATTAAGATCATATCCTAATAATAATAATTGTAAATATAATGATGGTTGGAATGGTCATGTTTAATCGTGATGTTCAAATTTTATTTTAAAATTTTGAAGAGCATCTATTATGACTATTTAGTTACGTACATGATATAAATAATCAAACTATATTTTGAATATGAAAAATCATGACGTTTCAAACTATCACCAACATTTGGAAAAGTTGTAAAGCTTGGTTCGAATGTATCTTTGTAGACATTCGGTTGTCTATAATCTATAAATATAATTGAACACGGTAGAATTGAGTTGACTGATCGATACTTCATTCTTACTATCTTGCCTTACTTTATTTTATTAACTGCAGTAGTAAAATAAAGTACTTAGACTACTTTATATACAAATCACTTGTTCGATGTTATTTTATCAGTAGCTAATTATGCTTTATGAAATTTGTGTTGTGCAGGATGATGAATCTTGGTGGATCGACATCAAAGCAACAAGACATGTATGTAAAGATAGGCAAGCTTTTAAGACTTTAAAAGAGTTGCAAGAGGGGCCAATCTTATACATGGGAAATGACTCTACTGTGAAAATTCAAGGAATTGGGCAAGTAGAGTTGGAATTAACTTGTGGAAAGAAATTAATTCTTAATGATGTGTACTTTGTACCACAAATCCGGAAAAGTCGTGTCTCTGGTGGCATCCTAAGTAACTTTGGGTTTAAACTTAGCTTTAAAGCAAATAAGTTTATTTTATATAAGGGTGGCGTATTTGTAGGCCAAGGTTTCTATTGTAATGGCATGTTTAAATTAAGTGTTGTAAATAAAGCTGTTAATTATGTTTATATGGTTTGTGATTCTTATTTGTGGCACAATATGTTATGTCATGTTAATTATCGTAGATTAAGTGACATGTCTAAAGTAGGTTTAGTTCCTCCTTTTAATGTTAACATCGAAAAATGTAGAACCTGCATGTTAAACAAAATCACTAGAAACTCTTTTCAAAATGTTGAAAGAAAATCCAATATGCTTGAATTAGTGCATAGAGATTTGTGTGATTTCCATAGCACTCCTTCTTTTGGACATAAAAAATATGTAGTCACATTTATTGATGATTGCACAAGATATTGTTATTTATATCTTTTATTTTCAAAAGATGAGGCAATGGATAAAATCAAAGTTTTTAAAACGGAAGTTGAGTTACAAACCGGAAAGAAAGTGAAAAAGGCTTAGAATTGACAAAGGAGGAGAATATTATGAGCCTAAATTTTTTGAATCCGTTGGAATAATCCATGAAACAACAGCCCCTTACACGCTGCAACAAAACGGCATTGCTGAAAGAAAGAATAGAACTTTAAAAGAAATGGTTAATTCCATGTTGTCTAATTCGGGCTTAAGTAATGGATTTTGGGGTGATGCTATGTTAACTGCTTGTTATATTCTTAATCGAGTTCCTAACAAGAAAAATAAAATAACCCCATATGAATTTTGGCACAAGAGAACACCCCAACTACGTTTTTTAGGGTATGGGGTTGTAGGGCAATCGTGAGATTACGGGAATCTAAATGAAAAATGTTAGGTGAAAAAGGGATAGAGTTCATATTTATTGGATATGCTGAACATAGTAAATCATATCGATTCTATGTTATTGAACCAAATGACTCAATTGCGGTTCACACTGTTATTGAGTCTAGGGACACTCTTTTCGATGAGAAGCGGTTCACTTCTATTCCTAGGCCAAATGATGTTGATCCCGGACCAAGTAATTCAAACTTACATGAACTGGAAAAGGATCATGATAATGAGCCTGAAATAAGACGGGGTAAGAGGGCTAGAAAAGAAAAGTCATTTGGTCCCGATTTCCAATTATATTTGGTTGAGGGATCAAGAGAGACCATTGAATCTCAAACACGATATTGTTATAGTGTTGAGGAAGATCCCAAGTTTTTTGAAGAGGCAATGAAATCTCAAGATGCTTCCTTCTGGAAAGAGACCGTAAATGATGAAATGGATTCAATTATGGGCAATAATACTTGGGTTCTAAGTGATTTACCTCCCGGTTGCACATCAATCGGTTGTAAATGGATACTCAAGAAGAAAATGAAAATATATGGTACCATTGATAAGTATAAAGCTAGATTGGTTGCACAAGGCTTTAAACAAAAACATGGTATCCATTACTTTGATACATATGTACCAGTAGCTAGAATAACTACCATAAGATTGTTAATTGCTTTATCGGCCATTCACAATCTTGTGATTCACCAAATGGATGTTAAAACTGCATTCTTAAATGGTGAATTGGAGGAGAAGGAGGAGATGTATATGAAACAACCTGAAGGGTTTGTTGTTAAAGGACAAGAAAAGAAAGTTTGTAAACTTGTCAAGTCCTTGTATGGTCTGAAACAAGCACCTAAACAATGACATCAAAGGTTTGATGAGATGGTGCTGAAAAATGGTTTTAAAATAAACCAATCAGACAAATGCGTATATAGCAAATTTAATGAGCATGGTAACAGTGTCATTATTTGTTTACATGTGGATGACATGCTCATATTTGGCACTGATTTGAGGCAAGTGAAAGAGACAAAAGCTTTCCTCTGTTCAAACTTCTCCATGACAGGTATTGGTGAAGCGGAAGTTATCCTTGGAATTAGGATAATTAAGCAAGGCGATACTATCACCTTAACACAATCTCACTATATAGAGAAAGTGTTGAAAAGATTTGGGAGTTTGAATTGTTCACCGGTTTCCACTCCCATGGATCCTAGTTGGATATTAGTTCCAAATAGTGGGAACGTTGTATCACAGCTTGAATATGCTAGGGTAATTGGGTGTTTGATGTATGCAATGACTAGCACCCGACCAGATATTGCATTTGCGGTAGGCAAGCTACATAGATATACTGGTAGCCCTAGTATATTTCATTGGCAAGCCTTGAGACGAGTGTTGAAATATCTAAAGAAAACAATGAGCTTCGGCTTATGTTACAAGAGTGAACCCTCTATATTAGAAGGTTATACGGATGCAAGTTGGATAACTAATCAAGAGGATTATTCATCCACAAGTGGGTGGTTATTCCTTCTTGGAGGAGGTGCTATCTCATGGGCATCTAAGAAACAAACTTGTATCACTGACTCTACCATGGCTTCGGAGTTTATAGCTTTAGCATCAACTTGTAAAGAAGCGGAATGGCGAAAGGACTTGGTGTCAGAAATTCCAATATGGCCTAAACATGTGGCTCCTATATCAATCCATTGTGATAGTGCATCAACCCTGTCAAAAGCTTATAACCATGTGTACAAGTCAAGACACATAGGAGTGAGACACAACTATGTGCGGGAACTTATTAGTTCTGGAGTTGTTGTGATTGGTTTTGTACGATCACATGTGAATTTGGCGGATCCTTTTACAAAGGCGATACCAAGGGACATGGTGTACAAAATTGCAAAAGGGATGTGATTAAAGCCCTTGGAAAATAATCACACGTGAAAGAAAGCCCAACTCAACGTCCAGTACAACGCTAGATTTTGAGTTCAATGACAATAAGTAAGTCACTTTGTGATTGAAGCACTTTTGAATAATAACCATCCCGAGGTAAGTGCTTGAGACTGCAATGTGTAATGAGGTTGACTATGTCTTAATAGATCTTTTGATAAAAGTGTTTTATTGCAGAACACAAATTGAAAAGACCTACCTATGTGAGCTAGAATTGCGACCGATTCACCAAGTTTAAAGCTTTACTTGTTGGAGCTCATGAATGGATATGGACACAAGACCGTTAATTGTTTCAAGTTTCTAAGTGAAATTGTATAAAGATTTATGTGTGTAATATCTTCAATATTTCAAAGAGGTTATATAGTTCAAAGTTGAGTCTACTATTATGATCCGAGATATTGTAAAGAATATTGGACTAAATGAAAGTTCAATCTTTACGACTCTTTCATTATGCATAAATCTTGATAAGTGTCTATTTGGCAAGAATTGAGTGTTATTTATTTCTCAATAAATGGAGGATTTTTGGAATTTATTGATAAATATGACTCAAGTGTTCAATTTGATCCTTACTAATATTATTTTAGTTGATGTTATGGAGTTCTAATTAAAATAATATTATTTTAAGGATAATTACAAATATTACTCCGTATTATTTAAGATGTGTATCTTACTTTTTCTTTATGATTAAGTAAATGATATCCTAATAATAATAATAATTTTAAATGTAATGATGGTTGGAATGATCATGTTTAATCGTGATGTTCAAATTTTATTTTAAAATTTTGAAGAGCATCTATTATGACTACTAGCTTCTTATCGCGCAAGGCGCGATAGCTAGTGCCCAATAAGAGACTCTTATTTCTTTTGAAAATCAGAGTTATAGAATACAGAGTAGTTGTTACTACTTTGATCGCCTTAGATTGAGATAAAAGTGAGTTATATAGTTATTAAGATAAGTGATTTGTGTGATCGATAATGAAATGATAGTGTGAATAAAATAAAAATGGATTGCGACCGCCAAATGTTACTAAGAGGCCGTTTGGCAACACTTTTTTCGACTTATCAGACTTATCAGCCATTTTTTTTCAAATACGTAATTTTGGCTTTCGCACGCTGAATTGTGTAAAAGCAGAAAAAGTAAGGTTGGAATTACTTTTCTGGCTGTATCGGCTGAAGTTGCTGTAGATGACCATTTTAGCTATTTTTACATATAACTTTTTCTTTATTTTATTAATAAAATATATTTTAAAAATAATTTTTTCTTACATCAGCAGAATCAGTCAATGCAGCCACTTCAACCAGAATTTCATAAATTTCAGCAGAATCAGCCAAATTAGCCGATTTTCGTGCTACCAAACAAGCTCTAAATATAATATGAGACAAATATAATGGAGCATATAAAAAATGTAAAATGGAACAAAGATAGGAGACAGAGGGAGTAGCACATATATAAATAAAATTTTCATAATGAGTGGGCATATGATAATAAAATACTCACTATGAAAAAGTAAAAAACGTAATTTTATTGTGACTATATATGTCCGCTCTCGTAATGAAATTTAGTCACAATTTTAACCAACATAAATTACAATGCAAATATAAAGAGTACAGTGAAAGAAGAATAAAAAGTTATGTAGTACAATATAAAAGACATAATACACTATTTACCCCAATAATAATTTACACAATTACACTTATATATAAAGACTCGCATTAAAATTATTATTACATCTCGTTGCATTGGTATAGTAGAAGTGTGGAAGTAAGTCGAAGGAATTTAATTAATCAACCTAAGAGCCCGTTTGGAGAACTCTGTTTTCGGCTTATCAGGCTTATCAGCCAGCTTTTTCACCAAACATGTAACTTTTACTTTCGCGCGCTGAATTGTGTAATAAGCCGAAAAAGTAAGGTTGGAGTTACTTTTCTGGCTGTATTGGCTGAAGTTACTGTAGAGGACCATTTTAGCTATTTTTACATATAATTTTTTCTTTAATTTATTAATAAAATATATTTTTAAAATATTTTTTTCTTAAATCAGCAGAATCAGCCAAAACAGCCACTCCAGCCAGAATATCATAAATTTCAGCAGAATCAACCAAAACAGCCGATTTTGGTGCTACCAAACAGACTCTAAGATTTTTAATCTTCTCTTACTTGGATAAGAGTGTTTTATTTATTTATTTGAAGCTCCAAAAAACGAGGAAATGACGAATTTACGGGCCTTTTGTGTCTGACAGATAAAAATACAGGAGGTATACGAAATAACGAAAGTCGGATGTGGGGTTTCCGACTGGAGGGAGGTTTTGTGTAAAATAAAAACACTAACCCCTGTCGGATTTGGGGATTCCGACAACCTTTTAAAAAAAACCATTCTGTCGGGATTGGCTCTTCCAAGTTCCAACTATAGTAATATGGAATATTTTATTAGTTTAATAAATACACGTAAACGGAAACAAAATGTTAAAGTTGATCAGATTTTTCTCAAAATTATTGAAAGTGGTTGATCTATAAATAAATGTGATAAAGCTGAAACTACAACTATAGTAATATGGAATATTTTATTAGTTTAATAAATACACGTAAACGGAAACAAAATGTTAAAGTTGATCAGATTTTTCTCAAAATTATTGAAAGTGGTTGGTCTATAAATAAATTTGATAAAGCTGAAACTAGGGGTGGACACGATCCGGATCGGTTCGGGTAATCGATAAATTTTCAAGAATTGTCGGTTTCATTTAGCGGGTAGGTTCGGTCCAGGTATACCGATTTTCAAAATAGGAACCGAACCTTACCCACCCCGTTTGAAACGGGCCGGTTCGGTCCGAGTCCTCGATTCTATTTTTTGTAAAAAACACACGACTATGCAAGCAAAGTTTCTAGTAAGTTATAAAATTCTCAAATTTATTACATATTAGTGTAAACATAATATAGTATTTAGGATGTTTTTACTTGGACTGTAATTTGATGGTCTGGTCTAATATGGTCTGGTCTGGTGTCTTTGTATTTTTATAACTATCCAAGTCTGGTCTGGTCTGATTTGGTCTGGTCTGATCTGGAAGAGATTACAGTCCAAGTAAAAACATCCTTATTCAAATTAAAAGAATAAGACAACATATTAAATTAGTTAACAAAATATTGAACCACCAAATCTATAAATTAAACAACACACAATCAACTTAATTAAAATGGTAATCATCATTCATAAACCAATTAAAAAGATAGGAGTATAGGACCACAAATTCATAAGAAAAAACTAGTTAATATACATATTTGTCTTACGGAAGACAAGGTCAATTTGAGCACTACCGAAGAAAATAGGGCTGAGCCAGATTTAATTTTTAAGGAATGTGAAACATTCCACTTCTTTGGAGAGGAAGGGTTTGACTCAATTAAAATTGAGTCTAAACTCTTTAAATTTGCAGTCAAGAATAAAGAAATTGTTATTTTTGAGATAAAAAGATCTATGATGCGCAGGATTAGCTTCAATCTTGACTTGGCTACACAAATCATCCACTATATCTCTCAGCTCACAAGATCTGATCATTACTATGGGCAGCGAAGGAGATTTGGTCCTATTACGATTTCTTCAGAAATTAACAATTCAGGTTGCTTCCTGAAAATTGCTAAAGAAAAAGGAAGTTTCATCTTGATTCCAACGGGTCCAAAAAATTTCAGACTGCTTGAATTTCTGGCTATGTTTTCTAATATTGTGGGAATCTCCGTTTTAGTACAGGAGGAACCAATGCATCTGGAACCCGAAACCACGACAAACACGGTAGAACCCACGTCAATATCGAAACTTATATTTAATTTTCATATTCAGGGAGCCTACGCAGAGCAACAACAAACTCACACTTCAGAGATCCTTCCCAAAATACCACTAATTCAGGCCTACTCAGATGCATCTGACAGTTATAATCCATCAGATGACTCTTTTTTTTCAGATGACTTTCTAGGACACGCGACAGAAAGTGAGCGTCGACCACCAATCTCCAATCAGGATGATATATGGGACTCAAAATTCAACAGGGTGATCTGCCACAAATCCAAGTTCATTACTTCGGATAATTGTCTGCCAACAGATAACTTAAACACACAACTGAAGATTTATAAAAAATCTCAGAAGAACAAGAGGCGACACAGCATGAAGACCAGATCACAGTCTAAACAATTCCCTTGGGCTTAGTTTTAGTTTTTGTTTAAATCTATTTTATCTTTCTTTTGTACTGTTTTTCTATTTTCTGTCTGTTTTCTGGCATTGTACCATTTCTTATTATCAATAAAATCTTTCTTTTCGAAAAAAAAAAAAAAAAAATACATATTTGTCTATGAAAACAATCTAAAACTTGTTAAATCTCCACGTATAAGTAAAATTAAGACAATTAAATTAATATGTCACACATTGAGTAAAAGTCTTTGTTTACAAAAAATATTCAAGAAAGAAAGTTTGATGCATTTGGAATAGAGAATAAAGGAAAATAGTTTAGGAGTTTAATTATACGGACTTGGAAACTAGTTTTAATAGACTGAGAAGTTTCTTTAATTGGAAGTCTTTGTCTAAACACAAGAACATGAAGAGCTTTCGTGTATTGTTAGTATATTATATTATACTAGTATTAAATATTTTAGAGACTATTAAAATAATATTTTAAAACGGTTCGGTTCGGGTACCCGTTTTTTCAAATTTTAAGAACCGTTCGGTTCCTAAGTTTTTCAGGACCCGCCCCTCCCCGAACCGTTTGGATTTTCTAACATTAGGACCCGACCCTAACCCGCCCCAAACCTGTATTACTCAGCCCGACCCGCGGTTCCAGTACTCGTTTGCCCACCCCTAGCTGAAACAATGTGAAAGGATGAATAATATATTGCTTTATTATTGAAAGGACGATTTTTTTCTTATACATGTGTTTCCTACTTTCCTTTCTGCCATAATCCCTCCTATAAAATGCATTCATTTGTTCTCAAAAATTTTAACACACTCCAAAAACACATCTTGATCTCTTATATATTCATTATATTTTCTTTTTAGGCATTCTCCTCTCTTAAAATATTTACAATATATACTATATATAGAAATGTCTAGTGAGAGTGATACTGTTGTTATGGTACATTGGAAAGGCTCTACATTTCAAAAAGATGATGAAATAGAGTACTCCATACCTCCTAGGGCGGTACTATTTGTTAGTGAAGGAGATGATTTTAGCACCATACATGAGGATGTTCTAAACCATGTTAGACGTGAGGGATTTTCCGAAATTAAATTAATTTACGGAACATTGCCGAAATATAAGAATTCGGTATATGTTGCTTCTAGACTATTTCCCATTCACAATGAGAAGTCATGGAATCATTTTTTCCGGATCGCTAAAAATGAGTACCAAGAGTTGCACATTTACGTGGAAGCTATAGCGGCCCCGCCTCAAAATTTGACGTTCCCCGAAGCTCCTACAAGTTAAACTCCTATGTTTCGCAATACCGGAGAGGGAACATCATCAGTATATGGTCGGAGGAACAACCCCCAAACGAGGATGATGATGAGGGAAATGTAGGAGTACATGGCGATGAGGAAGAGGATGATGTAGATGGAGATCAAGGTCGGGGCGAGGAACACCAACCGTCCACTCAATTCTCTTCGCATCAAGATTCTCCATTTTTTTACCCACCCCCATATGAAGGCTCTTATCTCCATCTACATCATAGGATGATGTAGATGGAGATCAAGGTCGGGGCGAGGAACACCAATCATCCACTCAAATCATCCACTCAATTCTCTTCGCATCAAGATTCTCCATTTTTTTACCCACCACCATATGATGGCTCTCATCATTACTCCACACCGCCGGATGCATATATTTCCACATTTACAGATTCATCATTGCATCATGCATTTCCATCATTTGAGTCTCGCCCTTCTTATGCGCACACAACGCTTGATTGGAACAGTAGTGGTTCTTATGCGTATTCTCTGCCATTCTCCTACACTACATGGCTATTTCTACCATCCCACAAAAAATCATTACCATAATCCACAAGCATATGACAAACTTTTTCTGGGGATACAAGGATGATAAAACCAAGTACCACTGGGTTAGTTGGAAAAAAATTTGTACTCCGGGAGCAGAACGAGGATTAAACACCAGATCCCTTCATCACACTCAAAAAACACTACACCTCAAAATGTGGTGGTCCTTTCAAAAGGGGAAGTCTATGTGGGCAGAACACATGAATCAAAGATACAGTGCTAGAGACATGTAATCTAAGCCAAAAGATTCTCAAACTTGGAAAACAATCTGCTCAATTCATCCTTTGGGGGCAAGCCTTACCACGCTAACCGACAATACCCTTACATGGAATCCCTCCCCTGATGGCCAGTTCACCCTTACAACTGCGTACCAGCAAATCAGACCACCAAACCCATCCACATTCAGTCAAACTCAGATTTAGACCTCAAAAAACAAACTTAACATTAAAATTTACATCACCCAGTCACTACCTTTCCCAGAACAACTCACTCGCTTCAAATTTCAACTTGTGACAAGATGTCCTATTTGCCTACTTTCTCAAGAATCTGAGAACCACTGCCTCTTCTCATGCCCTAAATTTTCCCTATATGGTATTATTTCTCTAATATTATGCAGGTTGGAGCAATTGACAGGGAAGATCTACGACAGGCTGTCCTTAAATGGCGCTTGGAGGCAATTCAGCTACATACTATCTCCGGAATCCTAAGGAACATTCTACCTGGGGTTATAATGTGGCATGCTTGGAAAGGTTATAACTCACTGTTCTGGGACAACAAACCATCCATGAATGGTGCTACAACAATATTGGGAAAAAATTCATGAAATTTGACAGCGAACTATTTTCAGACGGTTTGATGCCCCACATTAAGTCTTACACACCGCAGACAGCAATAAAATGGAATTATACCTCTTCACACAAGCTTTGCCTGAATGTTGATGCAGCACACAAGGACACCCGCAGCTCAGGAGGCGCTATTATGAGGAACATCCATGGGAAATTCATCACAGCAATGGAAAAGTTGTAAAGCTTGGTTTGAATGTATCTTTGTAGACATTCGGTTGTCTATAAGTATAATTGAACACGATAGAATTGAGTTGACTGATCGATACTTCATTCTTACTATCTTGCCTTACTTTATTTTATTAACTGCAGTAATAAAATAAAGTACTTAGACTACTTTATATACAAATCACTTGTTCGATGTTATTTTGTCAGTATCTAAATTACACCACACACATTCTTTTTATCCCAAAAGTTTTATCTTGTAACCCGGTTACTGTGATAAGGATAGATAGTAAACTTTTAGGAAAGCGTATTTTATACGTGACTAGAAGTGATATCCGGTTTAGCCATATTTTACACCCTTATATTTTACCATTTTTATCCTCCCGCTCTAACACATTGGAGATGCTCTCATTCAAAGTAGAAATTACCCGGAGTAAAAAATATGAAATTTTAAAATAAGAATATTTTCTTAAATATGATTAATTAGGGTCAAAAAGTACTTCCAACTATGACATGAATAACATAATGAATAATGATTACAGGATGATTACACCTATTTTTTTTTTTTTAATTTTACATTGATTCACTCATTCATAGAAAAATTTCCCTTCTATATATAGTAACTCTATTTGTCAGTGCATTCACTCCAGTTAGTCATTCTCTTTGCATTTCTATAGTAGTCAACACACATTTGTCGTATAATTTTTGGCACTGCACGCACCTAGCTACAAAATTAGTTTGTCATACCACTTGTTTGTTTTTTTTAGAATATGATCAGAAAGGAGAAGGCTGCCAACAAATCGGTGGTGGAGGCCGGATTTGTGTTGGTGGTTGTAGCAGTGGCGGTCGGGACTGTGTTGGTCGGTCCCGGCTGCTACGCGGAGGACATGCCTTACCGGATTCTATTGGACACAGACATGGACACTGATGATATATTTGCCCTCTTGTATCTTTTGAAGCTAAACAGATCACAATTTGATATTAAGGTAGACATTTTTTTCTTTCCCAACCATTTTAATCTATGCATGGTGCCATGGTGTCTTTTCAACAGTGATATATTGATATCAACCTTTTATTTATACTCATGATCAACTAACTAGAATAAATTTCGAACATTTGTCCTCTACTTTGTTGGAAGTACGTCCATGTCCGATCCTTTGACCATTATTTACGATGAGAATCGATAGACTCCGTCCTAACATTTAGTATTATGACATGAAGTTTCATCCTAAAAGGTAATTCCATCTAAAAGGTGATAAAAGAAGGGTGACAACTTCAGTACCTATTTAAAAAATGGGGTATCGTACCTACCATCAACATGATTGGTCCAAATCAATATATCATTTTTAATTTGGATTTAAATAATTCAACTGCAACATCGTGATTGGTCCATGTGAACAAAGGCATGGTACCTTATGGGTACCATAGAAACTACCTAAAAGTAGTCCAAAGTCTTAGAGCATCTCCAATGCCAAAATGTGCACGGTGCACATGTCACCACAAAAAAAAGGCGTGATTGACACGGAATTTGGCACGGACTTGTCAATTTTTCGTGCCAAATAGCTCGTGCCAAAGTGTTTTTGGCACGGATTTGGCGTATCCCTGCCAAAATCCGTGCGAAATCCGTGCCAAATTCCCTGCCAATCCCGTGATTTTTTTGTAGTGTGTGGCATGAGCGATAGCCACATAAATATTAGCAAATAAATTATTTCTCTCCTTATACAATTTTGGTAAGTTTTTCCCTGCAATGTCAACTGCAATGTCAACATTTAGACGGTCTCATTGACATTGTGGAGAAAAACTTACTAAATCTGTATAAAATCATTAAAATAAGGAGAGAAAGAATTTATTTACTAATATTTATGTGGCTATCTCTCATGCCACATGTGCACCGTGCACATTATACTATTGAAGATGCTCTTATACCCCGTATAATATTTTATTGCTTTATAGCTTTCTAGGACAAATACTCTTAAGTAGGCTTTTAATTAGTGCATGCAACTATAACTTGCCGATAATTAAAAATTACGAATTAGGAAAAGACATGCACGAAGGATATGATGTAGTCCATATCATATCCAGAGTAACTATTTTAGATTACAATTCGATCAGATTTTTAATAGACTAGTTCTCACCGCAAATTAATTTCAATTTATCTAAAAGATTGAATCCCTAACTTCAAGGGCCTCCCACACCCGACTCGACAGAGCACATGAAAGGTTGTAAATCAAGGTGACTCAACCAATCGTAGTGGTGGCAGACCTTTAATTATGCCTGTGCGTACCAGAGGCCTAGCCCAACACAAAGGAGTTGTGACCTCCACACAATCGCTGCAAGTTTCTATCCTTAATTGGTCATTTGTCCAACTTTTCCACCGCTTTACCAATTGAGCCATCTATGCGGGTTACGTTGTAAATTAAATTAATTTCAAAGTTCTAGTTATAGCAGCGGCGCAGCTTAATCATGGGTATATAATATAGATGAGATATATATTCACACATGACGTCATGACAACACTTTAACTAAAAGGAAAAAGTGGTGAAATATGTTCTCATCATCAAGCAACTTTATTTTCAAAAGTTTTAAAATTTTCCATTGAAAGTTTCCGCTGTTTTCCTCCAAAACTAGTTAGGTTTCTAGCTAGCTAGCTATCAGAAAATGGTTGGGTGTCATTTTTCGTGTCTGAATTGCGGAGGTCTGCCGGAGACTGGCCGGAGAAGAGATCGAGTCAAGGCACTGAGCTGATATAAAAAATATTTTTGAAAAACATTTCTTGATTTCTTAGTCACTAAATACTTGCTTTTGGGAGGGGAATTTTGGATTTTTTCACTATTCACACACATTTTGGATTTTTAATTTGGAGTATAATAGAATAATTATGTATATATGTTACGAGTACTAAATTTCTATTAATGTGTATTTTCAAAATATCATCTTTTTATAATGTTTATTGCTATGTGACTAAGGATGTTTTTACTTGTACTGTAATTTGCTGATCTGTTCTGCTTAAGTCCGGTCTGGTCCGGTTTGTTTAAGTCTGGTCTGGTCTGAACTGCTCTGGTCTTGTTTGGTACATGTCTGACCTCTTTGTATTTTAAAACTATGGAAGTCTAGTCTGGTCTGATTTGTTTAGGTCTGGTTTGATCTGCTTAAGTATGGCCCGATCTGATCTAATCTGTTTAAGTCTGATCTGGTCTAATCTCACATTGAAAACACATAATTAAAGAAGGGAGGACGATATATAATAGGTGTCCTTGTGGAAGTCAGAAATTTACTTGCTTTCGGTTGTCCATTTTTACTTTTTGGATGATTATGGGTAGCAGAATTACCAATTCTGCGGCCTTTGTCCGAAAATGGGAGATCCGGACTAAAAAGTGACTCAGTTAAAACGGGTGACAACTGCAAAGAATGTTTGGTCAATCCGGGACCAATAAACCCCAGGCGATTCATGAAAACCTGATTTCTAGGTGACTTTTTATTTATAATTACTATTTATATAATACTACATCCATTCTCTTTTAATTGCAACGTAAGATTTTTTGCACTATTCACACATTCTACTTTGACTATAATTTATTTATTAATGTATTACGAATTTAATTTTTAAAAAATATTGTTAAATTCTTCTCATTCTAAATTTTCAAAATATAAATTTTTGAAATTTTTTAATAATAAGGATTGAAAGATATTAATGGTCAAACTCGTACGTTGGCAAACGTGAAATGTTGACTGTTGCAATATTTAATTATTGTACTCTAAATACTTTTTTATTTAAACTTTTGAAAGTTTCAGTCTAATAAAACAGCAACCTCAACTTTAAAAAATATTTGACATATTTATTTATCTGTTCTTAAAATAAAGTCATCCCAAAATTATTTCTTCGATATACACATCACATTGTGTATGTGTTTGGAATTCTAATTAAGCATTACTATTTACCTTAACGTTACAAAACTTCACCGATAATTTCACAGCCCGGATGTTTAAATAATTTCAACGACCTCTTCATTGAGAATAGCACAATGATGCCAATGAATCACAAGTGTTTAAGCAATAATTTTGATAAGCTAAAACCAATTAAAAATGAATCTATATGAAGAATGGGCTTGGAACAAGAGCAATGAAGAAGATGACAAGTGAGTGAATAAGAATGCCAACTCGTGTATTTTTCGACTGTTCTCCTTCCTTTGATTACAATGAGGCTCTCCTATTTATAGGAAAGGTAATTAAAACCTCAATGATGACTTTTTACGTTACTGACAGGTTGGCCGTACTGACGAATTCAAATCCGTCATAAAGGCTGGTCAAATACATTTAATACTTTCCTTAATCACATTAAAAGGCCTAATAATGTACAGAAAACGTTACAATATTTAAAAGGAGATTCTTGACGCTTCATTGATTCTATTTGTCCGTTATTGGCGGTCTGACGTAACGGTTCCGATCCGTCGGTCAACTCGTCATTAATGCTTGCCAGCTCAAAGAAGTAACCTCTTGCCTTAATGTCATTATTAATTACAATAATGAACACAAATCCGTTACAACAGCCACCATTAAGTCTCATAAACGTATCATTAACTTCCTGATCAACCCTCTTTAATGCAACATAAACCGTCAAATTCTTGCTCTAACAACAAGATACTTGACTCATGCAGCATAATTAAAAAAATCACAATTATTTTCATCGCAAACTTACCTCACCATCGATCTTTAAATATTTACTTTTAGTATGTTCATATTTGACTTATGAATATAGAGCTATTTATATTTAGTAGTGTACTTATGATTTAGTTATTATTTATTTAAGTTTATCTTAAAAAGACACTTGAGAGCCAACGAGGAATCGACTTGATGAAGTCTTGAACTGTATCCAAAATTAGTACAAAATGGAATGTGTGCATTTTGTTTTCTAAAAAGTACGCGTTTATTTTATTCTTAACAACTACTCCCTCCGTATCAAATTATTTGACCCACTTTCCTTTTTTGGTGTATCAATTTAATTGACCCCTTTCCCTTTTTGGAAAGAATCCCACTCAAAAATCAGCTACAGTACTGCTACAGTACCGCTACAGTGTCGCTACAGTACAAAAAACCTCTTACTTTTAATAAAGTCTACAGTAATTGTCTTAAACTGCGTGAAAAGCAAACGGGTCACTTAATTTGATACGGAGGGAGTATTATTTTGGATATATGGTTATATAGATGCTAAACCTTAAATAATGATTTGAAAAAAATGTATTGTTGAGTGTATGCAGGGAATAACTGTTAACTCCAACGGGTTTGGCAATTCTGGTCATTCTGTGAATCATATATATGATATTCTATATATGATGGACCGCGATGATATTCCTGTTGGTGTGGGAGGAGAGGGAGGAATACTTGATGATGGTACAATTCAAGCTGATGTTGGAGGATACCTTCCTATAATTGATCAGGTATGTCTTCTACCTTTGTGTACATTCATTTAATTAGGGGATATTAAAGATGTGATCTCCAAAATTTTATACTCCGTATCATATATAGCTATAGTACATAATATATTTTTATTTTTTACATGTTTGTACTTCATATATACCTCCCCGTCTCGAAAATGTTCGCTATATTGACTTTTTTTAGTCAATGATGTCAAACTTTAGATACCAATATTAATATTAGGGGAAAGGTGCAAATAGGCCCATGTATTAACAAAAAAAGTCAAATAAGCCCTTATTTAGGAGGCTCGGTTAACGGCGCTTTTAACGGCACAGTTATCCTCAAGAATTCGTTTGAATGCCTTCCCGATTGAAGTTTTAGCTGAAATTTGGTATGAGTAAACTAGACTTCATGAATACGATGCTCAAAAAAATTCATCAAAAAATTCTACCGGAAACCACCCCAAATGAGGACAGTCAGACAGAGCCTCCTAAATAAGGGCTTATTTTACCTTTTTTGGTCAGTACATGAGCTTATTTTCACCTTTTCCCTTAATTTTATATTTGTATATAATTATATTTATAAATTTATACTTTTACGAAAATATTTTGAATAAGGAACATTTTAATATAACTTTCATACTCAAAATAATTTCGTATTAAAAATATCACTTGTCAAAGTTAAGTACTCCCTCCGTCCCAGGGAGAAGTTCCCGGGTTGACTTTCACACATATTAAGGAAATAAAGTTACTGAGGGGTCAATTTTACTGTTTGGCACTGTTTCGACACTGTTTGGCACTGTTTCCACACTGTTTGGCACTGTTTTGCACTGTTTGACACTGTTTTGATGTAGGATAACTTTCCATTTAGGGAAATGAGAACTTTTTGTTGGGACTGCTAAAAAAGGAAAGTGGAAACTTCTCCCTAGGACGGAGGGAGTACTAGAAAAGTCGTGATGAACCTTTTTCAAACGGACGGAGTATTCACACACTTTGTACTAAACTTTCAAAATTAATTTTACTGTTTTATATAAAACTATAAAAGTAAATACAGGTTGAAACATTCTAAGGTAGAAAAAAGAATTAATAACTATTAGCTAGTTGATGTTTTTGTTATGAACATCAAACTTATCAATTGTTTAAAATTAACATATACGAAACTACGTACTACGTGTCTAATAGGAAAATTCACCGATTTACTATTTGAGACAATGGTAAATTAAATTCACCAATTCGCCGATTCTGTTTCTACTTCTTTTTTGAAGCAGAAGTAGAATTAGAATCAGTTTTCAGAAGCTGGTCTCTCTCAAGAAGCAGAAACAATTTTAAGAATCAGATCCAAAAACCTTCTAGAATACTACTCCACAGTTTTTGTTGCATAGATCGAGAAGAGATAGTACATCTATTTATATAAAATATATCACAAGCGATGTTCAAGAATGTCACGACTCACGAAAGAATATAATCAACGGACAACATTTTAAACTCTGAGCTTGTTTGGTAATCAGCGGTTGGCGGTTAACGGTTGGCGGATTGAGTTAACAGGTTTTAAACAGCGGATTGAGTCAGCGGGTTTGACTGGCGTATTAGTTTGGCGGGTTACAAAAATATGTTTGGTAATTTAGTTGTTTGCTGTTAGCGATTATTAGATAAAAAGACGAAAAAGTACACTAGCACATTTTAATATTTCTTTCTTTGCTGTTGTTTAATATGATGTGTATATTATACACACACATAATACTGATTGCAACCCGGGAGTCAATAGGTTATATTTGATTATTCACCCTAAAATCAACTCCAACCCAATGTATTTTGGGAGGCCAAAGTGGGTTAAAGACTTAAAGGAACTCCGTGAGTGGGAATTGGCCTACTTATTGACAGAAGCAAGAGAAGGTAAGGACAGAGCTGGCAGCAACAATATTGATGTGGTCCAAGCAAAAGTTACATCCCATTTTTATTTAAATGGGTATATCTTTTTTATTTTTATTCCAATTCTTATAAAAGATATGTTGAAATTTGTAATTTTTTATTGTCTTTCAAATGACATCAATATTGCATATGAAATTTTTTTAAAAAATATATGAAGTTTTAACTGTTGAGGATTTTTCACATCCAAAAACTTTTTTAAATAGATTCAAGTGCTAAAATTAAGATTTTATGATCAATTCTTTTTTTGCATCTTTCACTTATTTTTTCCAAAAAATGGGTATGAAATAGCACCAAAAAAATTTAAATTCCAAATTTATTTATTTTTATATCAAATGTTTAATTTTTTTAAATCATTACTATTCCAGTATTTTAAAAAAATAACTGATGTATAATGATAAAAACAACACTTTAACTAAAAAAACTTTTGCTGGGCAAATATATTGACGGTGTTGGATTGCAGCAAAAACTGAATTGATTGAGTGAATACGTATAAATTAGTGGGGAATTTGATTTATTGACGGGTATGGGTTGCGGTTAGCCTAACACGTCAATCCCAAATAAAATCTACTTGCTTAATCCCCTAAGAAATAGGAAGAACTTTAACAGTTTAACATGAAAAGGAGAGGACTGATTTGGATTAAATTATAGGGAATGTGATTAATAGAAAAGAAAAGAATGGAAAAATATAGTAAAGGTTGGGCATAGATGCAGTGGGGTACAGTTGATTGATTAAAAGAAAAAGTGACAAAGTTAATTTTAGGATAATCAAAAAAGTAAAGTTGGCAAGGTTATAAGGGACGGGGGAGCAATAGTTATAAATATTGGAAACCTTGGAGCCAATGTCACATCCATATGACTGAATTACCCGTAGTTTTGAGGGACTGAGATTGCCTTGTGAAGTTTTGTCAAGTCAAGGCACATAACACCACCAAAATTACAAAAACATGGAAGAAGTGAGGATACAATTCAAAATATAGAAAGGACTAAACTTTAAATGGACAACTTTTATTAATTAAGATGTCGGTTATGATTTTATTTGTTCACAAATACCAATATTGTACAAAATGAGTGGGTAACAATCCCAAAAAGACTATTCTCTTTATTCCATTTTAAATAACTGTGTGCAATACAAGATGATTAACTTACGATAAAGTTAATTCTTTTTTTTTTTTACTAAACACAAATATATATTGGTGTGAATAAAAACATCTTGTTTCTTACAAAAAAATGTGTCAACAATCAAAGTCTACACATTTATTAAATACTCTAGAAGTTCTACTAAATCATACACCATAATTCAAAAATATTTTTTAAATTTCTTATATATAATTAGAGATTAAAATAAACTTAAATTGATTGCATGTGTATGACGACACACACACATATGAGCATTAAGGTGTTGCAAAGAGATAATATTACTGATGTTATGTGGTATTCGATTGCTCTGTTTAGGGAACTGGTACAGCCGGATATTGTAGATACAGGCAAGCAATCGGGCTAGGCCGTAATGGACATTTAGATGTTGACACAAATCTTGGCTTACGAAAGAGTTTCCTCCCTCGGGTAATAAATACACACACAAATGCAAATGCGTGCATGCGCACACACACATGTGCGTGTGTGTGTAGAGTTGTAGACTAATTAACGCATTGGAAAATTGGAATGTCAAATACAGGGGAGAAGAAGATATATTCCACTCATGCAGCCTACAGCTCAACAAATATTTATAAAAACTATTTCTGCTGGCCCCACAACTATATTTCTCACTGGATCTCATACAAACATGGCAATATTTCTTATGGCAAACCCCCAATTGAAACAAAATGTCACACACATATATTCATCGGGTGGCAGTGTTGACGCAGGTGGTAATTTGTTCACTAGTTTCAATAGTAATCTGTTTGCCGAGTTCAACATCTTCATGGATCCTTTTGCTTCATACCAGGTGATCAATCGAGTGATAGCATTTTCTTGGATAGTTTTAGATATTTAACATTTTTTCCTTTTCCCCACTAGGTAATAAATCTAGATTATCTGCATTGTTTGTTATACGCATGGGAGCAATTATACAATTTGTTCTTTTATGCATTTATATATATATATATATATATATATATATATATATATATATATATATATATATTGCAGGTCCTTCATTCTGGAATTCCAATCACTCTTGTGCCATTGGATGCCACAAACACTGTTCCAATATCAGCTGAGTTTTTTTCCCACATGGAGAATAATCAACACACATATGAGTCACAATACTTTTTCAAGACCTACAAATTAATTAGTGATAGTTTTTTTGCCGGCATCGATGTATTCTACAAAGTAAGTTCAATCCTTTTATCTGAAATGTGAATATGAATTGCATGTCTATGATCATATCTTATATTTCAATTTACTATTGTATATACAACCTATTTTAGATAAATACTTATATATGTCTCTCGTTGTTTTGCCAAATTAACCAACTTGAGTAATATGGAAATGAGCTAATAAAATCAACACAAAAGATGCTACTCGGAAACATGATTGCGAACAAACAAACAGTACTAAAACCAAATCGGATTTTCATCCAATATTAATACTTGTACACACACACCACACACACACACGCACACGCACACGCACATGTACACACACATGCAAACATACATACTTTAGTGTGTGGTTATGTGTGTATAGAAGGGATTGATGTTATGTACCATCTAATTCTTTTATGTATTAATGCAGGATTACTGCATGTGGGACTTCTTTATGTGTGGTGTGGCAACTTCAATTATGAGTAAACTAGATAACCATGAAGGTGACAACGAGTTCGCGGAAATGAAGTACATAAATATTACTGTAGTAACAACTTCAGATGAAAACCGTAGTGTATCAGATGGCTCTAATCCATTCTTCGACGGTCGCAGTACCCCAAAGTTCAATCTTGACCCCAAGTACCACAAAGGACATGTCCAAATTGGTGCTCGTGATTTTCACTGTCTTTTCAACAATAACACTGAAAAATGCAAAGTATTAATCATTACAAATCTTATATATTTGAGCATCAAACTCACGTACTATTTCCGGCCAACTATATATTGCTAAAATAATGTTTTAAGACACTTCATTACGCCTTGTTGATCAGGATGGGTATACTCCACAAGTCACAGGGAGTTCTAACGGTGTGTCTGTTCTTGTTGCAATAAAAGCAAAACTCAACCCCAATGTTAGCAGTCCATTAGACAAAGCATTTTATGCAAACTTTATAGATGTAAGTTTGTTTTTTGGACATACATATATAAGTATATATTTTGATACCTTGCAATCTCATCATATTAAAATAGTTTTTATCCGTGAAAATATTAAACATTCGATACCTATGGTGCAGGTATTAAACCTACCTAAACAAACTGGTAGGTTTAATTCTACAACGGAATTTCCTTGCTATCATGAAACACTTTACAAGCCAGATCTTTCCGGAATTCGACTTGGGAAAAATGTTGTGTTTGATATGGACATGAGCGCTGGAGACTTCTTAGCCCTCTTTTATCTTCTTAAACTTCCCATCAAGGATATCAATCTAAAGGTAGAAGTGACTTTAAAATAATTATTCATCTTATTTCCTTCGTGATAATAATATAGACGATAATGATAATTAATTTTACTAAACAACTTTGGAGCCTTATCCCCATGCATCATTAATCCCGATAATTAAACTTAAGTTTTTTAAGACTTAACTCTTGACAAACCTCTTTTATTATCCATTCATGACAACAACTTATGTATTAGAGAAAATCTAGACTTATCTTAGAGAAGCTCACAAAACATCAAATAACATAATCTTAGAGAACCTCCACTCCAGATGTTAGTTTGTCTTTAATTATAAGTTATTTAAGAGCAAAATCTCTAAATAAGAGTAAAACATAACACATTTCCTCAAATAGAAGTGTTAGTGTTTTCTACCAGAAATACGAGACGTTCATTCCTTTTTGGGAAGTTTTTGTTGTTTTATTATTTTAATAGAAATAAATAAATCTATTTCGGGAACAAAACATAATTAGTCCTACTTTTAACATAGTCCTACTTGAGGAAATGCATTTAACAAGCCTGTGACTTTACATATCTAATTGAATAAATAGAAATTTCATTCTCACACTTCCCAAAGTATGCTACATACTTGGTAATAAACTAGCAAATATTAACCTTTGTTGTTCACATTATGTATATTATAGGCAATTCTAGTGAGCCCAAACGGTTGGGCGAATGCAGCAACACTTGATGTGGTTTATGATTTGTTGCATATGATGGGTCGTGATGACATTCTTGTGGGCATTGGGGATCTACTTCCACTGAACATGTCCTATTCAGATTTCCCTGGTGTTGGTGGAGACCGTAAGTATCAAAAGGGCATCCCACATGGTTACGGAGGATTTCTTGATTCAGACACTCTTTATGGAACAGCTCGCGATCTCCCACGCAGTCCTCGAGGGCAAGTTTGTGAAGCCTATTTTTTTGACCGTTAAGTATTAAGAGATATTTATGTTTAAGTGAACAAAACATTCATATAGTCCGAAAATATGACCAACAATTAAACTTAAACATGCCTCTCTGTTATGAGTAATAATTTAATTAAAGCGAGAAAAAGTAGTACCAAAATACATAGTGTACATGCAGAAAATCATTAATTTAAAAATAAAAATGGTTTAGTCATATTTTAAAAATTACCGAATTTTAGGCCATATTCCTAGTAATTTTATCAAGTATTAATCTTATTAAATAGGAAGGAAGACACTCTGTTTTGATGTAACCCTAGCTAGCTAGTAAGTTCAATCACTCCTCATTAACTTACAGATATACAGCAGACGACTCCAAGGAGTTTGGAGGTCCCTGTGACACTGATCACCCTGAACTTCGACAACCACTCGCTTTAGAAGTATGGGATTCAGTAGTGCATTCCCTAGATTTGGGGTCCAAGTTGACTGTCTTGACGAATGGTCCACTCACTAGTATAGCAAATATTATTCTCAAAAATCCAAATGTTTCCTCTCTAATCGAGGCAAGTGGTTATTCCTTTTGACAAAACAATACCACCTCCATTCGTAAATAAGTGCATCATGTTGAATTTTATATTATTGTTAAATTTGTATTATAGTAAATTTTCAACAATTGTTTTTTTAATTTTATTAATAGAGAATGAAATATACTATTGGTCAAATATTTGCATTGGCAAACGTAAAAAAAACAAGTGTTGCACATAAAAGAGAACGGAAGTAGTATACCTGTATTGTGGCCTTTTTTTTTGAAATCATCAACATATGTGATCTGCATTAAGACTTCATATATATAGAGTTGGTATCTCTATAATTTGCCAGTTTGGTGTGACTTTATATATGAGTTAGAATCTCTATACTTTATTAGTATAAAACAATTTTGCATGTTCTTAGTGTTTTGTTTTGTTCAATTGCACAGGAAGTAATGATTGTTGGAGGGCATATCAGCAACAATAGCATTGACCAAGGAAATGTGATTAATCTGCCAAGTAATAGATTTGCAGAACAAAACATGTATTTTGACCCTTTGGCTGCAAAAATTGTGTTTGATTCAAAACTCAATATCACTCTCATTCCACTTGCCGCACAGCGTCAATTAAGTTCATGGGAGGAAATGGGACGGGCTATTGCTCCTCAAGAAACACCTGAAGCACAATTCACTAGAAATCTATTGTCAAGACTCCTCCACTCCAAGTTAATTAATCAACACATGGTAAATATATCCTTCTTACCAAAATATAATTAAAATTAGTTTTAACTCAATGTTTACAATAAAGTGGTGGAAAGGTCCGAATTCTAAAACATACCGGTGACCCGAGTAACCGATCTAAAAAATCTGTTCCAGTTCAATTCCTCTGAAACATGAATAGTTCAATTCTGTATGGGAGTACGAAAACGGACATCGGTAACCGGTCTCAAATATATGTTTTGGATCATCAAGAATAGGGCTGCTTTTAGCAACTTTAATGGGTCATCTGGAACAGGACCCACCAAAATTTGGGGCCCCAACTTTTTTAACATTAGTATTAGCATATAGTTATATTATATAATATTAATATGTAGTTATTTCAAATCATGTTTAATTTTTTTCTATATGAATAGTTGAACCACTTGAACACAATTAATTTTTTTGAAGTATGTGAGTTGTTATTATATGTGATTTTATTTTTATTCATATATGGGGTCTCAATTTTGCATTTAGAACCGGAACCTCCAAATTCATTAGATGTGCCTACTCAAAAATCTGTTTTGAAACCTGACTGGATCAAGTTTTCTTGGTAGTCGGAATTAGAAGTAAAAACGTTTTGAAATTCCGAAATAGAAGTACTATGTTTTCATTTCCTATATAAGAGTCATTACTACAAATCTTGGAAAATACTATCATTTTAAAGTTTGTTATAAAGTTTTGGGTATCCTGTTTTGAAATTCAAAGACACTTTTGCTCATCGATTCATGTCATGTGATTAAGAGATATTGTTGGTCAGACGTTTATACTCCTATTTAGATCAGAACAATTTCTTGTTTTTTTGCAACTTTTTAATGACCAAAAAACCAGAGTTGGGTCAAAAACCAAAAACATTATATTTGGTAAACATTCCGGCTCCCCTTTTACGTGATCCATAGCCAGTCCGTCCAAAACAAGATCAGGTTCATCGTAATTTTCGAGATGTGCATATATTATCTAAAATTAAGACAATATGCATACACACACATACACACACAATATTCATATTTGTAAATATGTACATATACACACCTTATATAGAAGTTAGATGAAATGAGAGTACGATCTAATGAGACAAATTAAGAATGAATAATGTGTGATTTGAATATTGTGTATTCCCCGATAAACAATAAACAATGTGCACTGCAGACTGCTACGAAGTACGAATAAGATAACATAGTCACATTTTTGGTAAAAAAAAATTGAACATTTTATGCAATGCGAACAATGCACTATCTTTACGAGAAATGCGCTCACCCATAAACCAGAATAAGCACCACTTTTCACTATTCTCAATTTTGACGGGAAGAATTGTTTTCACTAAAATTGCCCTATTTATGTGTTATACAAAGTAGTTTTCATCTCTTCTTATTTCGACTTTCAAATAAATTACTCCGTATTCATTTTCTATTGGTCACCCGAATACTAGCAAATTTATTTAAAAACACTTTTGATTTCTATCAAGCAGGAAACATTTATTGGAGAGATAGTAGGCTCAGTGCTTATTGCAGGTGACATCTCCACCTTGAAACCAACATTTGACATTAAGAAAATCAAAGTAATCGCAGAAGGTGAAGAATCAGAAGACGGCAAAATGATTATTGATGAACAACAGGGGAAAGAAGTGAAAGTTTTGACAAATATGAATGCATCGGCATATTATGATCTCTACGCACAAATGCTAGGTGCAACAAAACAGTCAGCTGTAGTTGGAAGCTATGTTAACCAGACAATAAGGTGGAATTGCAAGAACGAGTAGAAGTCAAAGTATGTCATATTGTTGTAAAAAATGCTCAAAATGGGAGTAAATGAGCAAAGCTTTTTTGTGGTATTACATGAGCAAAGTTGAGAAACACCACTAAGTAGGCATATATTTTATTCTTGAATAAGAATTACTTAGTCCTATTAAAAGATCAAAATTACAAAAACTTCACAAAATAAGAGTGAATGAATCACTGGTGGAGGCAGCGCGATATATTCGGGCAGGCCGGTACAAAGAACTTTTTTAGTTTTTTTGCATGATTTTTTACTTAATAATTTAAACAAAATTGAAAGTTGGGGTGGATTGGGGCCTCGGTCCCCCAGCTACGCCCGGGGAATGAATCTTAATGTTAGGAAGAGAATAATGGTACTTTTATTTGAAATAATATACTCTTTCCGTATTTTTTTTTAGAAAAACACGGCTTATATTGATAAAGAAACATTCAGCAGAGGACAAAAGAGATAAAGGGAACACTTCCAGCCACCGACACTCGAACCAGCCTAAGAACCAATCACCCTAGACAGAGCAATATGATTCGCTAATCCTATAATGGGTCTAAATGAGCCTAGCGTGACCAAAGCAAAACCCCCATCACCCTGCCTAATGTAAGAGTCTGACAAAACAAAACATTAGTAACAGAAACAAATAAGTGCTTGGAAAAAAATAGACAAAAAACAACAGTAAAACTGTGGAACTTGAAATAAAAACTAAGAAGCCCGAACGAGCTCCGATGTCCTCCTTTAGCAGAGAAAATCTTCAAACATTGTGACGGGTTGAGCTGCACAAACCCACCCCCTCCCTGTTTTTTGGATCATCTAGGGCCATCTGCTCCCTTTCACTCCCTTGCCACTTGACGCTTCCCAAGTCCTCCTGCGTTTAGCTTCACCAGAAGCTACCTCCTCCGAAGCTTAACTATCAGATTCCCCGCGGCCCTTGCCGCCCTCGGTCAAAGAAGGTGCCCCATCTCTTCTGCTCGGACCCTCTTTCCCATCTCCTGTCCTTCCCTGTTATTATGGGACTAGCCATTTATTTCCCTCAAAAGCCCGAGAACTCCCCTTTCCTCCTGCACACACACCAACTCCATATGTCTTAGTAACCTCCATATTTTTGTTCTCATAAACCAAAGGGCAATACCTGTCAGCATGCCCAATAATCCCACAAACAAAGCAAAAACTAGGCAGTTTTTCGTATTTAAACTCAACCTAGTGCCCTTCTCTTTGTCCCTTTATGAGAGTCGTGCCCACCTTCAGTGGCTTCCCCACATCCAGACAAACTCTAATTCTCATGTAAGGCTTCCACTTTTTATCAAATTGGCTCTTATCAAAATTAATAAATTTATAAATAAAATTCCCAATCCTTCTGGCAGCCCCCAAATTCATATAATCATATGGAACATCATGTACCTGAACCCAGAACTCAGTTTCATTCAAAGGAACGCGAAGGGGAACATCCCCTGGCTTAAGCTCCCAAAGAATTAACAGGTTTTGTTCAAATATCCACGGACCGCCTTCCATCACACGTTTCATATCAAGAATATGGTACAAAGTGAACATGTACCTTTTATCGTTGATCTCTTGTATGGAAATAACTTTCACAGGACTCCAGAGTTTAGCCATGAGATCTCTAAAAATCGAGAACTTCACCAACCTGTCTGTAATCACAGTGCCAACCACTAGGAATGCTTCTTCGTCAGCCGCGGCTTCATCGTCCGGAGCAGTCTCTTCGTCAAAAACAATCTCTTCCTCTCTATCCCCTATAGCCACGTCCTTGTACTTGTCTGCAATATCCTCCGTCCCTCCTGCCTCCGAAAAACCTACGCGAACAACAAACAATGAAGCAGAAACAATCGACGTGAGGGCCTAGACCTTCGGTCGAAAACTTCAAAACCAAAAACCCCTGGACAGTCGATTACAAAAGCTAAAGCCGAAGCACCAGTGCCGAGTACGAAACTCGGAAGAAACAAGAAGAAGACGCCGTCACCTACGACGGCCCTCTACCCAACCCTAGAACCCTAGGGAGTCGCCAGTCGTTCTGTAACTTAAATCATTCTTGGAAGCCTCAATTTCATGGGGCATTTTCCAAAAAAAACTCCTCTTTTCGTATTTAAAAGTTCACTACAATAGGTTTGGGCACACTATCTAAGGATGAAATAGTAGATGTAATGAATAGTATAGTAAACGTAGGATAGTTGGTGGAAAAGTATGATAGAAAAGATCAAAGAATAGAAAAAGTAAAGTTAATTGAGTATTTTTAAGGGAAAACTTACCAAAAAGTAAAATATATATAGCAAACTTTAAAATACATACAAAAAAAGAAAATTGTAGCAAACTCTAAAATACGGAGGGAGTACGTAGTATTATGTTTTAATAATCACATTAAGAGTCCGTTTGGTAATACTTAAATTGGCTTATTGTACAAAAATTTATGAAGTTTTAGCTTCAGTGGCTTGATTGACTGATTCTGTTGATTTATGGGAACTAAAAAATTATTATTGAAATAAAGAAAAATTTATATGAATAAGTTATGTGTTTGGTGAAAAAAATGTTAAAGTAAAAAAATAGGATGACCAAACCGGTTCTAAGACAATTGTTTCAAACAGTTGTTTTATGCATTTTTAAGCACAACACTCTTGTTTGAGCAAATGCTTTATATTTCGATCTTCGATTACAGTAATTTATATTTTCAATCGAAGAATCCAACTACGTTCGTTATAGACATTTACTGCGTAGTATTTAGACAACAACATCTTACATTTATGCATATTACTATGATAATTTCCCCGAACAAAAATATGACTAATTATGTTATGGATAAAAATATGACTAGTTTGTATACACGCGTAACTGGACAAAAGTCATTATAGTGTATTGCAGAGTGACAAGTAACCGAAAAATGCCGAGTTACTTTAAACTAGTCACCGAATGCATCATTTTTTTTGGAAATTTTCAAAAACAATTTATGTTTTTGTCTTTTAAATTTAATTTAGTAATATTCATGAAAAAATGTATTACAATAAATCTCCTGCCGTGGTGCTTGAACCATATATTCTTTTTATAAACAATTAGTCACGTGTATTTACAATTTTATCATATCGCTAACAATGTAATATATATATATATATATATATATATATATATATATATATCTTACTTTTAACATAAAATATAAATCATATATTTAAACATACGAAGAATTTAAACATAACTAGTTTACACAGTTGCACTTTTGTGTAACACTACTAGTGTACAAACACAAGTTCGGGTCAAGCTTTTTACAAATTTCTGACCATTTGTGTGGCAGGGCAGACCAGCCCATCTCATAACAAATGGGCACCTCACATGTTGCATATCTTCCCGTAACAGTGAGTCGGACTGTCCACCGCCCCACACTTGGATAAACCACATTTTTTGGGAAAAGGGACAACAATCCCTCCTAGAGTTGTTACTCTATCCAAGCCCATAAACTTACTTTTGGGGCAAGAATATCTCTATTCTAAAAGAGAGCAACTTCCCCCTTCTCTAACGGCAGAGCCGGCCATAGGGGGTAGGCACCTAGGCAATGGCCTAGGGCACCACCCCCAAAAGGGGCATCATTTTTGAGTAAAAAGCCTAGTATTATTATATATACATATATTATATTAATTAATATATTCCGTAGGTCCGGATGACCATTGTCAAAAGTAATGTCAAAAGTCTACAAAAGTACTCCGTATAAAATTAAAATTTAGGACCCCACTCACCCCAGACCCTAATCAGTAGTCCCTACTCCCTAGACTCCTATTGATTAATTAATTCAAAATCAGAAGAGGAAAACAACTTGGACTCTTCAATTTTTTAGCCGATTTCTGCCCAACGAGTAAAGCCACACATTCAGCCGATTTCTTCTGCACTTCTGCCAGGCAACAGATGCCCTACGGCCCTACCAATCTGCAAACCAGGTAATGTTTTACTTCCGATTTTTTAGATTTCAACAATTCAACTCTAACTTGTTAATACGAAAAAAAAAACTTTTTCTAACTTGTTAATACGAACTACGGTACTAGTATATTTCAATGATTTCTTCAATTATTCTCCCATCCCCAATTCAGTATTTAGCATAGATTTTGTTTTTTTGTAAAATTCAGCATAGATATTAGAAATTAAAATTTGTAAATGTCTTATTCTACATCTAATTTATTAATTATTAATTATTATTAATTGTATTGAACTTGAAACTTTGTGTTAATTTTTTTTCCTTTTTTTCTTGCAGTTATTCATTTATTAAATTTAGCTTGAACTTGTTTTTTTAAACATTGTCTTATTTGTTTCCATATTTAATATTTACTAACTTGTAATATACCTAATATTCAGTGCTAAATTATTATTTTGTAGTATCTACTATGACCGGGAAACGGAAACAAGAGTCAGGAGCTTTAAAGAGAAAAATTAAGAAAAGAAAAGATGAAGTAATGCAATCTTTTGCGGGTTCCATGGATAGGTATGTAAAAGTAAATCCTTCTCCATCGACCTCAAACAAAGATTTCAAGGCAAATGATAAAGATGAGAATGAAACTATTGGTGTTTCACTTGAGATCGAAAATGAAACCAAGGATGAGGGTAGATGTGTTGTAGATGATGAGGAGACGAATGCTGCTGTTGGGAATGATATAGTAGATGTGTTGCCTGTTACTCTTGATATGACCGAGTTATGTGATCCAGGTAATTGGAAAGTACCTATTTCTCAAAAAGAAAAAGATTTTCTAGTTGAGAGAGGTCCAATAAGAATAACTGGTCATGATTACCCCGTTGATAAAAACGGAGTTTTAGTGACAAAAACTATACTCGATGCTTGACAAATGGTGAAAAATATGACCGCTCATGGTTAGTGTATTCAATGTCAAAAAACAAAGTCTTTTGTTTTTGTTGTGTCTTGTTTAAGATAGGTGGAGTGTCAAGCCCTTTGACTACCCCAGGTGAAGGGTATAACGATTGGCACAATATACATCATAGACTTGCGGAGCATGAATTGAGCAATGACCATATTCGTAGCATTGAAGCTTGGAGAGAAGCAGAAATAAGACTGAAAAAGAAGACAACTATTGCTGCTTTTCGAGAAAGAGTGATTGATAAAGAGGAGTATTGGAGAGCTGTGCTTAAAAGAATCATGAGTGTTGTTAAAACTCTTGCTACTTGTAATATTGCATTTCGAGGTGATAATGAAAAGATTGGAGATGAGAAAAATGGGAACTTTCTCAAGATCATCAATATGATTGCCGAGTTTGATCCAATAATGGAAGAGCACCTTAGGCGTATACGCAAGAAAGAGATTCGGAATCATTATCTTGGTCATAATATTCAAAACGAGATGATACAGTTATTAGCAGGTGAAGTGAAAAAGAAGATCCTTCAAATTGTTAGAGATTCCAAGTATTTCTCCATTATTCTTGATTGCACACCGGATGTGAGTCATGAGGAGCAAATGACACTTATAATAAGATGTGTCAATGTGTCTACTACTCTAGTAAGAATTGAAGAGTTTTTCATTACATTTGTGAAGGTAGTTGAGACAACTGGAGAGGCTCTCTTTGATGAGCTTAAATGCTTACTTCAAACCCATGAGCTTGATTTCAATAATGTGAGAGGACAAGGTTATGACAATGGTTCAAACATGAAAGGAGGCAATAAAGGTGTGCAAGCTAGAGTGCTAAGAGAATATCCTAGAGCATTTTACACACCATGCGGTTGTCATTCTCTTAATCTTTCCCTTTGTGACATGGCATTAAGTTGTCCACAAGCAAAAACTTTTTTTGGTGTGGTACAACGAATTTATAAATTATTTTCAGGTACATCTCTATCTATCTATTAGCTCATTCATTATTTATTTATTTATTTATTTATTTATTTATTTATTTATTTATTTACTTATTTATTTATTTATTTATTTATTTATTTATTTATTTATCATCTTTTATATAGTTGTTATTATTTCACTATTGATTAATAATATATTGTGACCATTAATAATTTCAGGCTCAACAAAACGGTGGGAGATTTTCAAGACCTTTGTCAAAGATCGTGATGGAAAAGGTCTTACTCTAAAGTTGTGGTCTGATACACGTTGGGAAAGTCGTATTGCTAGTGTTAGAGCAATCAGATTTCAGGCACCACAAATACAAGAGGCATTGGAGCACTTGGTGAAAACTAGTAATGATGCTAGCACTGTGAGTGATGCTAAGTCCTTGTCTGAATATGAAATGAACTTTGATTTTATTGTTAGTCTGATAATTTGGTATGAGGTGTTAAACAAAGTGAACAAAATCAGCAAAGTGCTTCAACAAAGAGATATGGATGTTGGTGTGGCTTTAAATCTCTTGAAAGGATTGATTTTATTTTTCAAGGAATATAGAGAAGAAGGGTTTGAGAAAGACAAAATTGAAGCTCAAAATATTGCCATTGATTTACATATTGAGCCTCAATTTCGCGAGATCCGTATTCGAACCAAAAAGAAGTTTTTTGATGAGAAAGCAGATGATGAGCCAATGAAGTCTGCGGATGATGTGTTTAGAGGAGCATATTTCTTAGTAGTTGTTGATAATGCTATTTCTTCATTGGAAACTAGATTTGAACAATTTCAGAAATATGAAGAAACTTTTGGATTCTTGTATAATGTGAGTAAGCTAAGGACAATAAGTGATGAAGAGTTGGCTCGTTCTTGTGATACCCTTGGGAGTTTTTTGAAGCACAAGGATGATTGCGTTATTGATACAGTTGAGTTATTTTCGGAACTTCAATTGTTAAGCAAGTCACTGCCTGAAGATAAAAAAAAGTCATTGAAGTGATGGAGTACATTAAAGAGATGCATATTTCTTTTCCGCACGCTTGGGTTGCTTACAGAATTTTGTTAACTATTCCCGTGACAGTTGCATCTGTCGAAAGAAGTTTTTCGAAGTTGAAGTTGATAAAGAACTATCTCCGTTCAACAATGTCACAAGAGAGGTTAAGTGGGCTTGCTACGTTATCCATAGAAAAAAAAGTGCTATCTACTCTTGATTGTGGAGATGTACTTACAAATTTTGCACATCAAAAAGCAAGAAGAATAGGTTATTAGGTAGTACTTTTATAATTTTGTTTATTAGTTCGAAGAATTTATATTTTCACATACTTTATATCAATTTTGTGTCAAGTTTTACCTTTCACATTTACTAAAAAACGATGTTATAATTTTTTAATCACTTCATATTTAATTATGTTATTATTTTTAAATATTATTTGATCTCATTCGTCATTTTTTTGTCTGGGGCATCAAAATTCCTGGAGACGGCCCTGTCTAACGGTCAATGTACACAGCGTAGATAACAACTCTGACAGGTAAAGGCAATGTAATCTTATACGGAGTACTACGTAACATTCTAATTTTATTCAATAGCGGTAAAGATTCTTTGGCAATCAGGGGACGTGGTATTGTACGATAAGCCTCACATTTTATGTTTTTATTTTTGTGTTTCTTGACAAGTGAATCCACGATTGTCACTAAAGCACATCTCCAAGCCTATAATTTTTTTGTGAGTAATTGTCTTAAATAACATGTGGCAAAAATTAACTATATGTTCAATTATATAAGGGAAAAGGGGCAAAATCCCCCCTGAACTTGTTACCAAAGGGCATCTATGTCCGTAAACTTTATTTTTGTGCAAAAAGTTTTAAAATCTATGAAAGGAGGGCAATCAACCCCTTCTATAACGGTGAACCAATTAACAATGTTGGCAAATATGTAGTACGTAGTACAATATAAATTTACTCTTTTGGTTACTAGGACCAAATTAATTTGAGAGTTTCTTTGATTTCAAGTGCCTTTTTATATAATATATGAGGTAGGCCGGGTGTAACAAATTAAATTGATTAGTTATTGGCTCTTCGGGCTCGCTAGAATGAGAACTAAGACTTGATGATTCCTCCGAATAAGTATTTGGAAATAAATTCCTAAACCTCTCGAAGACTTGTTCTATTCCAGGGTTTGTTTGGTAGGTGAGTTGGTTTATAGATCGGTGTTTAACCATAAACTCAAACAAAGCTCGGAAGAATAGAAATCTTTACAACTTGAGTAATATTTTTTTTAAATAAAATAAAAAGAAAAATTAATTGCCTCTCCCTGGCAACGGCGCCAAATTTGACGAGCACTTTGTCGTAGTGCGTCAAAATAAATTCAATACTAGCACTAACAAGTAGTATAGTGAAGTAGAGTTTGTATCCACATAGAAAGGAATAATTCTCTTTTTATAAAACTAGTAAGTAAAAGGGGGGGTTTGGGATTGTTGGAATTTAATAAATCTAAACACCAAGATGAACAACTTATATGTGATTTAATTCAAAGGTAAAAAGAACTTGACCTTGCTACTTTCCATTTGTTGATATATTTAGTCGATCATTGTTATATCTATAACTTATCCCCTCCCGAATACTCAATCGAGGAGTATATCCAATATTCCAATTCATCGAGGGTAGTTATTAACAACGACCGTTCATTATTAACTCTTACTATTAGTCAAGTATAGAACACCACCATATACCGACTTGATAATAGCATTTAATCTCTTAACTCCTTGATGAAATCAATTGAGATTGATAAACTCAACACAACGGTTTCGGTTTAACCAACAAAATTAATCCCTCTTAAGTTTATTAACCACAACCGTGCATTAATAAACCGAAGTTACTTACTTGTGAAACCATCAACGATTAACCATCAGTTCGTTGATCGTTTCTAGTAGTAATTAATGTCGAGATGCTAACTAATTGTCATCTTAGCAACACTCTCCAACATTAATATAGACATAGATTAAGGGAAGAATTAATATTTAAGGGAAGAAGTTAAGAAAATAACTCACAACTTTAATAATCAACAAGCTTCAAGAGCAACACCAAGAAATGGAAGTTTAGCGCTTCATTTGGAGACTAAACATGCTATAAAAATATAAAAGAAGTGCTATTCTAAACCGGGCTTAAGAGTATGGAAGAAGGAATGAATATTTGTGAAGGAAAAGTGTGCTATTTATATGTGTTTTTCAACACCTTTAGTCGGGTACCCGATCGGGTATAATGCCCACCCGACCGGGTACCGGTCAAAATCAAATATTTCCCATGTTAGTGTGTTCTTCGCACGTCGTTTTGTCTTTGGTCAAATCTCACCCAACCGGGTGAGGTAGTGGGCCCGACCGGGTCTTGCAATTTCTTGAGCATCTTCGGTTTTCACTTCTTACCCGACCGGGTGCAAGGTCCTACCCGGTCGGGTTTTAGCTTCTGGGCAGTCAAATATCATTTTTCTTCACTTCAAAGTAATCATTTCCAACACCATAAATCCTAACTCTACTTTACAACTTACAAATGAGAACTAAAATACAATCACAACTAAAATCACACAAATGTTTACAAACTAAATAAAAACGGTAAACAATCAGTACAAATCAAACATAAAAACATGCATTTATGCACTACTAATTAGTGCATATCAATTAGGTATGCAATGCCTATCCACACTTGGAACTGTATCATGAGATTTTAAGAAATTGATGATGAATTTTACCTTAAAAGGAGTTGATTTTACTCTCAAGGGCATATTTGGCCATAAGTTGTCAGTTCAAAGTGAACCTTCAGAGAAATTCTTTTAGAATGCTACACAACTTTGTTTAATATCGCTGGGAAACACTGAAATTGTTGATAAGGGTGATATAAGCAGTGAAAAACCTGAGGAACTGACTAAAATTCTGAAAGATCATAAATATGTTTTTGAAGAACCAACCAGATTACCACCTAGTAGGGGAGTGTTTGATCACAGAATTCCACTTGAACAAGGGGCTAAGCCAGTGAATATCAGGCCATATAGATATTCAATCAAACAAAGGGATGTTATAAAACAACAGGTACAAGAAATGCTTGATAGAGGAATTATTCAGAATAGTTGAAGCCCTTATGCATCACCTGTGGTTCTGGTTGGTACAGACTATAGAGAATTAAATAAGAAGACTATCAAGGACAGGTTTCCCATTGCAGTCATCGATGAGCTTATAGATGAACTAGCTGGTGCATCCGTTTTCTCTAAGTTAGTCCTTAGGGCTGGATATCATCAGATGAGAGTGCATGCTGATGATGTTTATAAGGCTGCTTTTAAAACGCATTCAGGCCATTATGAGTTCCTTGTGATGCCCTTTGGGCTTACTAATGCACCTTCATCTTTTCAGAATTGGATGAATGAAGTTTTTAAGCCTTTACTGAGGAAATGTGTATTGGTGTTTTTTAATGACATTTTGGTCTACAACAAAAATAAAGAAGATCATTGGAAACACTTGGAAGAGGTCTTCCAGTTGATGAAGAAGAATAACATGTACATATAGGCCAACAAGTGCTCTTTTGCAGTAGATAGAGTGGAATACTTGGGCCATTTCAAATCAGGGAAAGGTATAGAAACAGACCCTCAGAAGATCTCTGCAATTAACAACTGGCCACCCTAAATCTGTAAAGGAGTTAAGGAGTTTTTTGGGGTTAGCTGGCTATTACACAAAGTATGTAAGGAATTATGCAATCATTAGCAAACCTTTGATTAATCTGTTAAAAAAGGGAGCGTTTGAATGGAATGATGAGGCACAATCAGCATTTGTAGCATTAAAGGAAGATTTGATAACTACACCTGTCTTGGCAATACCAGATTTCTCTAAACAATTTATAGTGGAAATAGATGTTTCTCAATATGGTATTGGAGTTGTACTTATCCAGGAAAAACATCTGTTAGCCTTTATTAGTAGATCTTTGGGTCCCAGGTGGCAAAAGCTCTCTATATATGAGAAGGAACTATCAGCTATTGTGTTTTTTGAACAGAAGTGGGAGCAATACTTGACAGGTCAACATTTCATTGTTCAAACATATCAAAAGAGTTTGGAATGGATCTTGGAATGGAAAATTTCCACACCTTTCCAACCGTTCTGGTTATCTAAACTAATGGGGTTTGATTATGAAATTCATTATAGAAGTGGGAAAGAAAATGTGGTAGCTGATGCCCTTTCAAGAGTTTCAGGTTATGAGGTTTTGTGCTGGGCTCTTTCAGTGGTGTCTTCTGACTTAAATAAACAGATTGAATCAAGCTATTCATTATATGACAATCTGTTGAATATTATTCAAATGTTGTAGCAAAATCAAGAGGTTCAGCAGTTTCAGTTGAAAGATGGGTTGTTGAGAAAGAAAGGAAAGATTTATATAGGACCTGGCCAGAATCTGAGGATGAAAGTAATAGGATGGCATCATGCTTCACCTAAAGGGGGTCATTCTGGAAGAGAGATAACATTAGAAAGGATTAAATCCTTATTTTGTTGGAAAAGATTGACTAAGGAAGTTTCACAGTTTGTGAGGAATTGCTTGACATGACATGTCAGGCTGCTAAGTATGAAAATACAGCTTACCCAGGTTTATTACAACTGTAACACCCCGGCCCCGTAGGACCCGAGGTAGCTACTCCGGACCAATAGTACTATCCTCATAAACCACCACAAGCCTTTACCACACACTTTGTCCTCACTCATGCGCGCCCTGAGAAACTTCCCAGAGGGTCACTCATCCCAAGACTACTCCCGTGCGAGCACGCTTAACTTTGGAGTTCTTGGGTAATGAGCTCCATTAAAAGGAGATGCACCTCTGTTGGTATGAGTAGTACTATTAATCCTCTTAAATTAATCTTGGGTATTACAACAACCTTTACCCATACCTAAAGAAGTTTGGACATACATTAGTATGGACTTCATCTCAGGGATATGAAGTAATATTGGTGGTTGTAAATAGGGTGAGCAAATATGCACACTTTATGGCTTTAGCTCACCCTTTTTTTGCTATGGAAGTGGCTTAAGTATACTTGGATCAGGTGTTTAAGCTTCATGGATGGCCTAGGAGTGTTGTGAGTGATAGGGATCCTATCTTCCTCAGTCAGTTCTGGCAGTCCTTGTTCACCATCCAAGAAACAAATTTTTTGTTATCCTCAGCCTATCATCCACAAACAGATGGTTTAATTAAGGTTATTAATAGAAGCTTGGAAACATATTTGAGGTGTTTTTGTAGCAATCAGCCTAAGGAATGGTCCAAATGGTTATCTTTGGCAGAATGGTGGCATAATACTCATTTTGTATCATCAACTCAAATGACCCTGTATGAGGTTGTTTATAACCAGTCACCACCTATGCACCTTCCTTATTTACCTGAGGAAAGTAATGTAGAGGAAGTTGATCGTTCTTTTCAGAAGAGGAAAAATATGATTACTGAGCTAAAGTATCATTTGACAAGGGCACAACAACGAATGAAACAATTAACTGATAAGAATAGATCTGACAGAAGCTTTAAGGTAGGAGAATGGGTATGGCTCAAGCTGCAGCCTTATAAACAACACTCAGTGCAGAATAGATCTAACGAGAAGCTATCACAGAAGTATTTTGGTCCTTTTCAGATAATAGCAGTCATTGGCAAAGCTGCATACAAGCTCAAGCTTACAGAAGCATCACAGATACATGATGTTTTTCATGCATCTCAGTTAAAGGTATTTCATGGAGTTCTTCCAGCAATAACCCACATTCCATCCTAGTTCCATAATCGAATTAGTGGAGAAATATTGAGGAGAAGAATGTTCAAGTTTCAAAATCGTGCTAAGGTGAAATTTTTAGTACAAGGGGCAGAAGGCTGAAGATGCTACCTCGGAAGATTCGGGGAGTGTTTGCAACTATTTCTGCTTAAAAAACACTTTTGGAGATGTAATGAAAAAGTGATTAGTTGTAAAATAAGTGCTTTTGGTGTAATAGAAAAGGGAAAATCACTTTTCACATGCAAGCCGAGAAAAAGTAAAAATTGGAAGTGTAGTAAATAAGTGCTTTTTAAGCCAAAAGCTGATAAATGCTTTTTCTAACTGTTGCAAACACTCCCTCAGAGGTGTTTCCCAGAAGGTTTCCAAATTTTTCAGCTTGAGGACAAGCTTTTAAAAAAAGGGGAAGTATTGTTACAGTTTAATTCTGGAACCTTCTATTTTTAGTAGTTGTAACAACTTAGCTAATACCGTTCACAGTTAGAGCAATTGGTTATGACTGATGTGTATAAATAAAACAATCCATTGTAATTCAGATATGAATAATATTCCTCTTGACAATGCTTAGTTGCAGGGACGGATCCAGGATTTTGAGTCAAGGGGGGCGAAATTTTTTGTTAGTGTAGGGGGTGAATTTTTTTTTTGTTAGTGTAGCGGGGTGAAATTTTTTCCCCTAGTGTAGCGGGGCGAATTTTTTTTGCTACTGTAGGGCTATGCGGCTATTTTTATTCAAAAAATGACATTAATACTTGCACATCCCCAACCGGCATTTAAATCTATTACATTCTAAGTTTAGACAATGCCAAAGACATCAACCAATACATTTTTAATAACTTCTACATTGTTTAACCTCATGAATCAGTTATTGAATTGTAATTTTTGTCCACCAAGGAGGGTGTTCGTGAGTCATGACTCATGAGAAGTTTTCTTAATATTACAATAGTAGTATACTAGTATGTATGAGATTGTTATTTTTAGAATAATATGCATCACATACACACACACACACATATATGGTGCATATTATATTTTAATTTTTTTATTAATTCTATAATAATTTAAAGTTTATCATCTATCCATGCAGTAAATTATTTTTAGAAAGCAAGAAGTAAATGAATTATGTAATCTGATGTCTATAAATATTTATATTTTGGATTCATTTCACGTGATCTAAAATTTGTGTAATTAGTGTGTCTAGTATTTAATATTGTTTGATATATGTTTTACAAAATCTTGTACTTGTTATCTAATAAAGATAATTAAACATTACAAAACTAGGAATTCTTATATAATAAGTATCCTAAATCTTAAATAACGAGTTACTCTATTGTTTATTTGTTTAAGTTATGTAAATTATTTTAGATGTTTCTTCTTTTAAATATTCAATTAAGTATTACATTATGTAAAACTATATACTAATTTTGAAAATTAAAAGCTAAGGAGGGCGAATATAATTAAATTATGAAAGTTTTATGAAAATATTACATATATGGTAAAAAAATTTGAATGTCCAAGGGGGGCGGTCGCCCCCCGCGCCCCCCCTAAATCCATCCCTGCTTAGTTGAGCTCAGCTCCTAAATCTTCCTATGCTATGTTCCATTCTTATCTTCTTCACAAATTCCCCATTTTATTCCATAGTTGATAACTTCGTTACAGTAGAATTGTAGCTACTGTAACATTTACCCTTCTATTGTGCCTGGAATGCATCTTCCGTAGCTCCAAATCCGAAATCGACATTTAACATATTCTTCCACTTGATTGAAAACTCTTCCTGAGCTGCTCCATGTTCATGAAGGTAAATGGTGCTCCATATCCAGATCGAAGACTCTTCTTCTTCAATTCTTCCCATACCCACTCTCACACTTATTTCTTCCCAAAATATATGACAATGATTACTAATAGTAGTTGATTATTTTGTAGTGATTATTTGTAGTTGTTGATAAATCGGTGTTGTGAGAATAAGATTCTTGAATGCCTGTTTCTAAGCTTTGCTCAATATTGTCATTAATTGAACTGTTTGATGTTATTTGTTCTTGATAGTTCTAAGAACAGAATATAATAAGACAATTAGAAAAGAAGGTCTAGGAGTTGTTGAATTGGCCTGATAATATTTTTACGAAATAAGCATTAGTGTTTTTTAAGAAATGAAAACATTAGCCTCCTGTAAACCCTTCGACGTATTCCCCCATAAATGAAAGAAGTAGTTGTGAATCACATAATATGCATAAGATACCCCTATGGTAATTTTACATTCAATCGGCAAATTCAGCCAATATATTACCAAACACTTTCACTTGAGCAGATTCAGCCACTTCAGCCTATTCAGCCATTGCAGTCGTTACCAAACAGGCCCTAAAGCTTTTTGCACAAAAATAAAGTTAAGGGCAAAGATGCTCTTTGGTGACAAGTTCAGGGGGAGTTTTTCTCCTTTTCCCTATTTTGTTCACAATTATCAAATAATTAATAACACTTTTAAAACAACATTACAAGATTTTAATTTTTTTAACCCAGAAGGCAAACCACCAAAATCAGTGGGGCAAACGCCGGAGAACATTTGCCATATTTTATTAGATAAAAGAGAGAAACAAGAGAAGAGGGGGGCCAGACCAAAACCTCTCCAAGATTTTTTTTGTTTTTTTATGTGTTTATAATGTTAATAAGTGTTAATAATGTAAATAAGTTTCATATAGACAAAATAAAAATAAAAAAAAGTCATAAAAACAATAACTGAACTTTAATATTCAAGCACTAAGTATTAATTAAAATAAAACGACACTAAGTATTAGCTTTAAGTGTAAGAATCGACAATAAATTAGGTTGGGCTAGTTACGCTAGTAGTTAAAAACTGAAGATTGCATGCTCCATCACATACAAATCTGCCAATTTTCTTATTTAGACGTCCCAAAAAACATTGTGAAATCCATTTAAAGTAAAAAAAAACATGTGATTAAAGTTATTTACTCTATCATTTGCACAACTTTCAACCACAAATTTTTTATTTTATTTTTCATAAACATTTTTGGTGCGGATTTATTTACCACGGATAAGCATATATTTTTGACATAAATTATGTAAACATATGATAAATTCATGGTGAAACTGTTAATTTTTAATTGGTATATTATATGATACAGTCTGATATATAAATCATGTACTACGTATTTATTTAGAGTTACGTTACAGTCTTATGTTAGGCCCAAAAATAATTAGTGGTCCTATGGATATTAATTTAAGTGGGCTAATAAGTTATCTAATAAAGTTTAGGGACCAAATGTGTAGAGACCCACAGGCTTAACCTAATTAATGATGGGCTGATTAGGGTTAAACATTCTCTATAAATAGAGGGGTTATGGTCCCTAGTTGAACACATCTAGAGAGATAATTCCCGAGGGTGTGTATCAACTAGAAGACGCAAACCCTAGCCTCCTTCTCCCGAATCTCCAAAGATCATCTCCTATGGAGTTAGGTACGCTTTCGCTCAGTTAATTCTCTAGATGATTCCAATATGAAGATTAAAGTATTATCAGATTTATTCCAACAATTGGTATCAGAGCCTTCTTCATATTGAATTATTTGGAGTTTTCATACTTTTGTTTCAATCTTAAATGATTGATTTTTTAAATTTCTTTTGTTGTGAAATCCGCCGATCAAGCGGAATTAGGGTAATGCGATTTTGCGGTTATGGAATTAGAGTATTTTTTCTTAATCATGACCAAATTGAAATCGGCCAATAATAAGTTGATGATTCAACAATACGATTATGTTTAATCGGGTGTTGTTCTTCTTTTCTATGCTGTCGGATGTTGACAGCGGCATAATTAAGATTTTCTTTTGGTTTCGTTGCCTTAATTTCAGCCTGATTTGCACTGTTGGGTTGTTGAGTTATCTTTTATGATTCTATTGCAATTTACAGTGGGTTCGTAATTGAACAATTCAACATGTAGTATACTTTTGTTCTTTATGTCTTTCGGCACAGTTAAAAATTCATCATTTTGGCTTTATCGAATTAAGGTGTCGATCAATCTTACGCTTGATATTTTGGTAGATGAATCATATTTTGAGCTATTTTTCCATAAAAGGAATTATCGTATGTATTTTGATCAATCTTACACTGAGTATTTTCCATAAAATATTTTTTCATATTTTATGTATTTTTCCATAAAAGAACCTGAGATGCCATTAAGGAGATCCACTCGAGAGAGGAGAAGTGCAATTCCGGATGATTATATTGAATTTCTCCAAGAACATGGGGAAAATTGGGAATTGGTGGAAGAAATAATTGTCTTCCTCCAAGAACAAGAATCAGATGTTGATTTTGCGGAAGATGATCCAATCAACTTCTGTCAAGCCATGGAACGTTCTAACTCTCAAGAATGGATTAATACCATGAAAGATGAGATGAAGTCTATGAGTGACAATGACGTTTGGGAGCTAGTCTCATTGCCCGAAGGTATTAAACCCATTGGTTGTAAATGGATATTTAAAATCAAGAGAGATTCAAAGGGCAATGTTATACGATTTAAAGCTCGTCTTGTTGCTAAAGGCTACACTCAAAAGAAAGGAATTGACTATAAAGAGACTTTCTCTCCAGTATCTTCGAAAGACTCTTTTAGAACAATAATGGCATTAGTGACGCATTTTGATCTTGAGCTTCATCAGATGGATGTGAAAACTACATTTCTCAATGGTGACATGCATTGAGGAATCAATCTATATGGAGCAGTTAGAAAACTTTGTTTTGGGAGATCCAAAGAAAATAGTTTGCAAATTAAAGAAATCCATCTATAGGCTCAAGCAGGCTTCTCGTCAGTGGTATCACAAGTTTCATAAAGTAATCATATCTTTTGGTTTTCAACCAAATGTCAGTGGTGACTGTATATACCACAAGTTCAGTGGGAGTAATCATATTTTCCTGGTTTTGTATGTTGATGACATATTGCTTGCTAGCAACGATATAGGCTTATTGCACGAAACTAAGAAATTTCTTTCAAAGAATTTTGAAATGAAAGATCTTGGTGAGACTTCTTTTGTATTAGGAATTCAAATAATCCGAGATCGCTCCAAAGGCGTTCTTGGACTCTCACAAAAGAGCTATATCGATAAGGTTCTCAAAATGTTTGGCATGCAAGACTGCAAACTAGGAGATACTCCAGTTTCTAAGGGAGACAAGTTTAGTCTCATGCAGTGCCCTAAGAATGGTTTTGAATCTAAAGAAATGAGGAACTTTCCTTATGCTTCGGTTGTAGGTAGTTTGATGTATGCTCAGGTTTGTACAAGACCTGATTGGGCATACATTGTTGGGATGTTAGGCAGATATTTGAGCAATCCGGGAATGGACCATTGGAAAGCAGCCAAAAGGGTCATGCGGCATTTACAGAGAACAAAGGAATATATGCTCACATATCAGAGATCGGATGAGCTTGAGATCATTGGGTATGCCGACTCTAATTTTGCTGGATGTCAGGATTCCTTGAAATCAACTTCGGGCTACATCTATATTTTGGCTGGAGGAGCTATCTCCTGGAGGAGTATCAAGCAGACTCTTACAGCGACTTTCACCATGGAAGCAGAGTTTATAGCATGTTATGAGGCATCCAATCAGGAATTATGGCTGCGAGATTTTGTTAGTAGACTGCGCATAGTGGATAGCATTGAAAGACCACTTAAGCTATTGTGTGACAATATGTCAGCAGTCCTCTATGCTAAGAAAAACAGTAGTTTGACCAAGGCAAAACACATTGGGGTCAAATTTAAGGCTGTTATGGAATGAGTACAAGAAGGAAAGTTATTTATAGAACACATTAGCACAAACTACTTGATTGCGGATCCGCTCACTAAAGGATTACCACCCAAAGTGTTTCATGAGCATGTTGCTCAAATGGGTGTCAAATCAGTTGAAGATTATGAGTTTTAGTGGGAGTTTGTAATGTTTCTATAATTTTTGTTAATTCAGTTTTTAAGGATGATTTCTGCAGAAATAAAGTTTAAAGTTTAAAGTTTTATGTACTCTTACAGTTACATTATTGATCTCAAGGTGGACCAGTTGGAAATAGACATTCTATTCCAGACCACACTTCATGTTATTTCCACGCTACACACCTATACTTGATCCATGTCATTTATTATATTAATATATGTGATCATTGATGGGTCTAGTTATTCAAATATAGCAAAGACTTCTTTGGTCCTATGTTGATATAATTAATGGACTGGATTGATTAAAGATGACTACAGTTTGATAGCAAAATTCTGGAGCTCATAAAGTAAACATACAATACTAAAGATTGTGTGTATATATATGTGTGTGTGTGTGTGTGTGTGTGTGTGTGTGTGTCGTCCAAGTGGGAGATTGTTAGATTATTGGACTTATACTACATATAATATTCACAATATATTATTTATTGGGTTAATTGTATGTTATATGCTATCTTATGTTAGGCCCAAAAATAATTAGTGGTCCTATGGATATTAATTTAAGTGGACCAATAAGTTATCTAATAAAGTATAGGGCCCAAATGTGTAGAGACCCACGGGCTTAACCTAATTAATGATGGGCTGATTAGGGTTAAGCATTCTCTATAAATAGAGGGGTTATGGTCCCTAGTTGAACACGTCATTCCGTCTTTCTGCATCCTATCGCGAGAGAGATAATTTCCGAGGGTGTGTATCAACTAGAAGACGCAAACCCTAGCCTCCGTCTCTCGGATCTCCAAAGATCATCTCCTATGGAGTCAGGTACGCTTCCGCTCAGTTAATTCTCTAGATAATTCCAATATGAAGATTAAAGTATTATCGAATTTATTCCAACATATATACCCTAAACAAATTGTGGGGGGAGTAGCGCCCCCGGGTCTCTACTACGGTCCGCCCCTGGGGGTATATTGAAGAGTTATAGTATTGCTTTTATTTTTTTCTCTTAAATGTTGATTACTCATGTGGGAATTGTTCAAATGAACCCAAAATACGATAATAAAAAAACCTGACACATGTATATAATTAACAAGGTTGCTATATAAATTCTTGAATTTGGTCACTTAAATTAACATGAACATATTTTTTTTTTAACCCGGAAGACAAACCACCAAAATCAATGGGGCAAACGCCGGGGAACGCTTGCCAGAATTTTATTAAAAATAAAAGAGAATACAAAAGGGAGGGGGACCAAACCAAAACCTCTCAGTAGAGGCATGTCTCCACAATTACATGAAAGAGAAATAAAAGACCAACAGTAAATTTTGGGGGGACGTAAACCTTACCCAAAATAAAATAACAAGAATAGAAGGAAGCCCAAATAAATCCATTTTGAGCGGAATAACTTGGCCAGTAATAAGTAATACAGACTGAAAATCAGACCAAAAAACGGATAGAAGGAAGCCCAAATAAATCCATTTTGAAAGCCCGTTTAGCCGCAGTTGGCAGGTCCGCAACATCAAAAATTAACTCCAGTTGGGCCGCTCTGTTGGATGCTAGAGCGTGAGCGACCCAGTTCCCTTCTCGCAGGGTATGAACATATATAACTAGACTTGTGACCATAAGTTAAGTTGAAGTTGCTTTATTGGCTGAATTAGATAAAATTATTTCTTTATCTGAATTGACTGAAATTAATGTACATGATCATTTTAACTATTTTCACATAATATGTACTCCATAATTCAACAGATTTAGCCAATTCAATTGTGTAAGTTAACATTTCCTCATTTTCAATAGGTTTAATCGATCAATTTTATTAACACTATCATTCGGGCTCTCAAAAGGGACTTCAAACCTAGCTAGAACTTCAATTTCCAAAAGTTTGTGTAGGGAAACGTTATGGTTAATTTAATAATTAATTTTGGTGAGCTCGACAAAGAGTTGAAATGAATCATCAAATAAAAAATAAAAAATGCTTCCACGCTTCCTTCCTTGTACTCTCCTCCTTATACGTCATTTACACATTGGATTTATGGATCCAGATTTTATCAGTGCATGGACAACTTTTTCATTTTGTAAGGTGAGTTGTTTGTGTCACTAACAATATTTTTTGCGAATGTGACGGACAATTCACCTTAAGAAATGAAAAAAATTATTTGTGTATAAACAAAATCCGGTGTGTACATGGCATCTAAGGGTTTGTTTGCAAACACTACTCCCAAGTACTTTTAAGCTTTTAAAATGATTTGGGAAAAAAGGATTAATAGTAAAAGTTGGTAGTGTGATGAAATTGAGGTCGAGGCTGGTCAACGCCAAAGCAAGAGGCTGCGAAGGAGTAATGTGAAGTTGCGGGATTACGTGGCCTAGTTCTGCCTATTTATTTTAATAACTAGTTTGCTGCTATTTATTACTCCATATTTATTATTATTATCCACTAAAGTATTAGTGTTAGAATAGGTTTCCATTTGGCTACTGATATTTCAATTAAAGTAGTATTAGTCCTTTCGTTGTATGGGAATATATATATATACCCAATATCTAATTATGAGATTTAAGAAGAAGAATTTACATCTTAAATCGGTCCTCTATCACCTTGAGATAGAATAAGGTTTCCTTTACACCGTGAGTAAAGTTCATTGGTTATTCCCAGTCTAGAGGATTTCCATCAATTGGTATCAGAGCAGTTCTTTCCTGAGAGCCGAATAACCATGTCTAATCGAGAGCGTTTGGAACAACCGGAGAATTCAATAGCCCACCTCACCGCATCTATGAATACTTTATCCATTAACATGGAAAGTCTAAAGAAGGAGAAGGCTGGAAGACGATCTACATCGGTGGCTTCTTCAAACAAATCTAAATCACCTAAAAAGTTCAGACGGAAGACACCAAGATATGATTCTTCATCATCATCGTCAGTTGTGGAGGTTTCTTCAGAAAGCGAGGGTTCGTCCAAGGGGACTTCTGAGGAATCCGAGTCCAGTAATGACAGGTTCAACCGCAAGGGGCCCAAAACAGAGGAGTTACGCGAATGACTGAGGCTGGATTTTCCTAAATTCTCTGGAAACGATGTGGAGTTATGGCTAGATCGAGTCTGGCAGTACTTCAGCATCAAGAGTATTCAAGGTTCAAAAAAAATTCTACTGGATTCGTTTCATCCACAGGGTGAAGCCAATCAATGGTGGCAGTGGTTCTCAAATAATCAGCCACATCGGAAGATTACGTGGGGGCGGTTTGAGAAGTGGATTCTGAAACGATTTGGGCCCACAAACTTTGAGGACTATGATGAATTGTTGAGCAAGATCAGACAAACTGGCTCATATAGGGAGTACCTGCAGGAGTTCGATAGGCTTTCTACTCGTGTGAAGGGATGGACCCGAAGTAATGGAATTGGCACGTCGAATTGATGAGAAATAACATCGGAGTAAGGTAAAAATAGCAATAAGTTTTTCTAAATCTCTGGGCGGGCGAGCAACTCCAGTTACAATTCCAGGAATTGACACCCAGAAACCAGCCATCCCAAATACTCCGCGGAGGCTAACGATCGAAGAGATGCGGGTTCGAAGAGAAAAAAATTTATGCTATAACTGTGATGAAAGGTTTGTTCTAGGTCACCTGTGCAAAGCCTCCCAGTTCATCATTGAAGCAATGGAAGAAAGTACCAGTTTACATGGCGAGGTAAATAATTTTGAAGACTCTATACCAACAGAGAACCCACCCCATATCTCTCTTCATGCCTTAGTAGGGGGCCGTGGCGCACGAACCATGCGGGTTCAGGGGCGTATTAAACACCTACATGTCAACATTCTTATTGACTCAGGGTCAACCCACAATTTTATAAATCCAGAAATTGCAGGACGCTTAAAGTTAGTCATTACAGAAATCAAACCATTTGCTGCCCGAGTTGCTAATGGAGACAGTCTTTGGTGCCAGGAAAAGTTTGAGGATGTGCTCATTACCATCCAAGGTGACTTCCGAACGACCCTATATGCGCTCCTAATCATCGGAATGGATCTCGTTCTCAGAATGCAGTGGCTGAAGAGCCTTGGAAGAATGGTTTCAGACTCTAATAACATGAGCATGAAGTTAAAGGTGTCTGGAAACAACCACCTAATTCGAGCTAATGTCCCTACGACTCCAGGATGGGAATCTGCCCATGCTCTATAGGAGGATTGGCAGTAAGGGGCTGAACTCTTTGTATTGACAAGTGTGAGTCCAACCGAGGGTAATGAACACATGTCTCGAACACTGACAGATGATGTGCAACCTGTATTGAAGCAATTCAGAAGCTTACTTAAAGCTCCTAAGTCCCTGCCTCCTATGCGCATATTTGACCATCGGATTAGATTGAAAGATGATAGTCCAGCTGTTAATGTAGCTCCCTACCGCTACACACACTTTCAAAAAACGGAGATTGAAAAATAGATCCACAAAATGCTCCAACTAGGATTCATTCAACCAAGTTCGAGCTCTTTCTCTTCCCCGGTGTTGCTCGTTAAAAAAAAGATGGAACATGAAGGTTTTGTACAGATTATCGGGCTTTAAATGATGCTACCATCAAAGATAGATTTCCCATTCCAACCACTGATGACATGCTCGATGAATTGCATGGGGCTCAATATTTCTCTAAGCTGGATTTAAGAGCAGGGTACCATCAGATACGGGTTCACCTAGATGACATTCATAAAACAGCTTTCCGGACCCATAACGGTCACTATGAGTATCTCGTTATGTCGTTTGGCCTGTGCAACGCTCCCTATACTTTCCAGGCAGCCATGAATGACATATTCAGGCCGCACCTACACAGTCTCATGGTTTTTTTTGATGATATTCTTATATATAGCCGCACACGGGAGGAACATCTCAACCACTTACAGATCACCCTAGAAATACTCAAATACCATCAATTCTGTCACGCCCCGAACCTATCCGGACACGTCAACAACCCGCCGTACAGTACGAATAGTCAACTGCAGTCTAACACACTCATACTATACAAGGCGTCTGAATATCATTCACACATAGTACATCCATAAACAAACATAATGTAAAATGTTCATTAAATCAGCGGAAACAATATTACAAGGGTTAAAGCCACACTTGGCAAACTTAGGCATACAAGCCCTCAAATAGTTTATTAGAAAATATTATCCATGAGCATTATTGTAACCATTTTGAAAATAGAACGGAGGAAGCATGAACTACGTCTTCTCTCCAAGAACTCCCGAAGCAACGGGTACAGGAAGCAAGCTCTAGCTTCTACCTGAAAATTGTGAGCTGGCCTCCCCCGTGAAGGGGAGGTCAGTACTTTGAAGCATTTGAAAAGTACAATGACAACTATACTGAATATAATTAATGTTTCAATCCTTAAGACCCTCAACATAAAATGATATCATATTTCTAGGAAATAACCCATAGTTACCCCTTTTGAAAATATACTTACTTTATATAGAAGTCAAGTAGTCGGCTCGTGGACCCACACTCATTTAGAAATCACCCTTCCCATTCCCCGTGGCTACAAGTCACGACAACTAATAGAGTCCAACCCTAATACATGACATTTTATTCTAGAGCTCGGCTCTATCACATCACCATACAAATGTCATAGCAATCATACAAGACCTGTCTCCGCCACCCAAGTCCAGTAAGGCACTCGGTCGGAGTCCAGCATCCCGCCCCTGAACTCATACCCTGTGTTGGTCCCGGTTAATCTGGTAACAGTCTAGAGGGGGGGGGGGTGAATAGACTGTTATGGTTTTTAACTTTTTCCAGTCAAGTACCAAGGTAAACAGAATAGTCTGTTCTGTTGAGAACAGACTGGCAGCGGAGATCTTCTGGTAAGTGTTCTGTCGGGATAGCCTCACAGAAGAGTAAAGGCACTTGGCCTTCTGGTAACTCACTAGAGGTGTTCTGCTGAACACAGATACCACTTCTTAGGAGTTAATCAGTTTGCAAGAAATAAAAGCTGTAAGTAAATAACACCAGGGATTTTTATAGTGGTTCAAGGAACAACTCGTTCCTCTAATCCACTGTTCCACTAAGCTTGTAAAGCAACGGTTACAACGCCTTAGTCCCTAGAACTTAAGAAGCTCTCCACGTCTTCTTCAAGTCTAGATGTCTCCTGGGATGCACTTCCTTGCTTCCTTTAAGACTGGTCTTGTTTCACTGAGTCTCCTTGAAGTATCTCCACTTCACTACTCGAGCTACTTTCAGACGTCCTTCTTTGTAGAAGATGTTCTGTTGAGAACAGAGTTTTCTCCAACTTGCTTCGTCACAAAAGATTTGTAATGAGGTGCTTGAAGAGTTGAAGAACAGTAGGAACTTTGCCCTTGTTGGTGATGAAGAGTATGTGAACTTATGATCTTCCCAACGTAGGCCTTTCTTGTTGATGGAGTTGGAGTGTTGAAATTCAAGAAGGCTTTTTGTAAATAGAGCACAAGTTGTGGCAAAAGTTACTTGGTTGTTCTTCGAGTAGTATCTTTTATACTGAGGTTGTCTTCCCGTTGGAGGAGGAGACAACTGCATTGAATGCACGTACAGTTTGAGTTGACCGGCTGGGCCCGCAAGTTTGGCGGCTTGCTATTTTGGGATAGGCTTTCCAGGAATCTCGGTCAATCATCAGCTTTTACTCTTCGGAGCATGGGGCTCATTAAATGAGCATTAAATGCAGTCCTGTAGCATTTCCGTTGAGTATGAGCTAGCCGTTGAGGGAATCTTCCGTTGAAGTATTTGTCAAAAACTTCTAAGTGTCTGATCTTCTGCTGGTTTACAGAGGGTCTCGAGCTCTTCTGACTAGAGAAAGTCCAACAGAATACCATAGGTACTTCTGAGAAGTAGAAGACCAACAGCGATTCTGTTAGGTAGAACTTTAACAGAGGGTCTCGAGGTCTTCTGTCAGTTGACTATTCTAAAATGTACTTACAAGAGAGAAAATTCTAATACATCATAGCTAATGGGGGGGGTACTCTAATGTTCTAATCTGTTTAGCATCATCAAAATCTAAATACAGTTATTCCTTACAATTTCCCCCTTTTTGATGATGCCAAAACCCTTAAACTATTTCCAGAGAAGTGTCTTTCACCATGAGGGAAAATAAGAAAAAAAACTTTCATTTAAAATCTTGGTGGACACTTGGCATAGGGAAACAGCAAGAGTATAATACAATCAATCACGCATATAATCAAACAAATAAAAGCATAAAATAAAGAAATTGAGAGAAAAATAGAAGAGCAAACAGAAGATTTTATTGAGCAGAGGGGTAGAGAGGTTACATTTACAGATTTTCTCCCAAAGCTGTTCTTAGTGCAGTTGCTTCTCTTTCATCGAATGACTTCAGCTCTGCATTTACCTTGGCTCTTATCACTGATAGATGTCCAGACTCTTGAAAAGATGCCCAGACTGGGGAGAGTTTGCAGTTCAGATAGTGAAGAATGGCTTCTTCAACAGAGTTGCCTGGCAGAACATTCCTGGCAAACCAGTTCTCTGCTTCTTCAAAAGAGCCACCATGCTTAACTTTCAGAGACCCATCAGAATCAAGAAAGATGTTCTCTTGTTGAGTTGGAGTCATTTTCTTCTTGATTTCTTCATACTGGGCTTTGGTTATCTTCAGTGAGCCTTCCTTTCTCCAATCTAAGAAGGTCAGGGCCTTCTTCTTAATACCCCTTTTTAGAGGGATTTGAATAGATGGTTGTGCAGAGGAGCCAGCAGCAGCTTTCCTCTTGAGTCTCAGCTGCTCAAAATATGGTGTAGGATCAGGTGTAGATGTCCTGACAAGCTGCTTCTGTTGAGCCGGCTGTGGGTTTTCTTCCCCCTTTTTGGCATCATTGAGATCTTGGAGAAGGAGACTGATTTTCTCAAATTCAGAGGCATGAGCTTTACCCAAGTCTTCAATAGCAGTGGGAATAACAGAGGTAACTTCAGCCAGGGAGTCAAGGAGCTTCTTCTGTTTCTCAACGTCATTAGCTATGGTTTGAGTATGGCTTTCCAGTTGGATGAGCTTATTGTACCTTTCTTTGTCAGTACAAGCAAGAGCCTCAAACTGCTGCTTATTGTTTGAACAAAGGGTCTCAATCCGGTTGAGTTGGACAGTCCTTTCCCTATCAGACCTTTGGAGCTGCTCAATAGAAGAGGTTAAAGAAGAGATTGCTTTTTCTTGAGTAGCAAGGGCAGCTTGAAATGACATCAGAGTCTTCTGTATCCCATCAACAGAAGAGGCTAGAGTAGTTGACTTCTCAAGCAGAGAGTCCTTCAGAGAATTTAGGTCAGAGGTGACCTTAGTGGCAAAGCCACCAGCTGCTTGCAGGAACTCCTGGAATTCCTCATTTGGTATCTCCTCTGTATATCCCAGCATCTTTAGTCTACGGACTGGAGGTCGGCTTGGTACATGCTCTTGGGCAGAGGAACTAGACTTCTGTTGGTGTCTTGGAGGGGTTTTCTCCCTTTTTGAGATGGCGACATCAGGGTTGCTGTAGAGGAACCCTGTCTGACCTAGAAGGTCTTCATCAGTGGAAGAGCCTTCATAGGAGGAGTAGAAGGGAAGTTTATCCCTGTTCACTTGTTGCTTTCGTCTCTGAGAGGGGTTTGAGGCTGCAGAATGCCGTGAGTAACCATGAGGGGCAGGAGTGACAGAAATTGTTTTGGGATCACAAGAGCTGTTGCTACCCTGTTGTGGCTGATGTTGAGGAGAAGGGGGTGGTGGAGAATGTGATCTGGATCGTAGTGGGGTCAGCTGTTTGCAGGGAGAGGGGTTCTGAGAGGGAGGTTTCTGTTGAGTTGGAGTTTTCTGTGGTGAAGGTTGCTTGGATGGAGTTTTCTGAGGAATTGGGTGAGTAGATTGGGTGCTTTGTTTGTGCAGAGATTCATCAGCAGAAGCATAGGGTGTGGGTGGTTTAGATGTGGTCTTCTGCTGGGGTGAGGGTGGTTTAGATGTGGTCTTCTGCTGGGGTGAGGGTGAATCGGATTTATGGGTTGGTGAGAGAATAGGTGTAGAGGCTCTAGGGGGTGAGGGAACAGGGGAAGGAGGGGGAGTAGGAGTGAGATGTTGGGAAGAGAGAATAGGTAAATGATCAGTTACCTCAAGGTCATGCATTTGTGACTTCCTCCAGTCTGCAATGAGACCTGCAAAGACTGCCTCAGCATCAGAAGGGCCTCCAGCTTGATCCTTGGTCTGATGTCTAGGATCAAGAGATTCCTTCTGGGCTTTCTCAACTAACCAGGCTTCAAATAATGGGACCTCTTGGGGAGTCAGAGGAGGAATCTCTGTGGCAGAGTGTTCAGCAGCAGTGGATGTCCATACTGTCTTTCCTTTGAATTGCCTCTTTTTGTCTGCTAGAACAGACTCTAAGAACAACAGATCAGTGCACTTTATGACATCTTCTGTGCCTGCCCAGTTGAAGACCTCCCTTTCTTCAATGGAGTAGTACCCAAAGTATTTCAGAATATTGGACAGAGGGCCTAGTCTCCACTTTCTCCATTTCAATACTCTAGCAAACTGTTTATTGAGAGTTCGGAGAACATCACCGTGGATGTCATCATCTACTGGTGGTTGATTGACAGGAATTGGATGGGTAGGAGAAGCAGGGTCGTCTGAAGTATGGAGACGAGGAGAAAAGATCGCTTGTTCCCCCTGAGTTGTAGCATTCTCCAGTATAATTTGTTCAGATGATTCAGAGGAACTCGAGAAGATGACTCTAGTTCCTTGCCAAACAGTTTTTCTTGGAGGAGCAGCAGCATTGTCTGTGGCAGAGGAGTTTTCTATTTCCCCCTGAATTTGAGGTTCTAGGCTTTTAACAGAAGGAGCGGCTTCCTTCTTCCTTTTTGGGATAGGATCAGCAGAAGAGGAGGATATCTGAGTGGAGGATCGCTTTCTGTTGGATACAGCAGGTGCAGGATCAACCTGTTTTGCCTGTTCTGTAGTCTTCTTCACAACCATTGTGGTGAGAGGAAGATTATCCTCAGATTCAGCTACATTAGACACCACAGAGGCCTTCTGTTGTCTGGTCTTCTTGAGTGGTGCAGCCTTGGGAAGTTTGTCAGCAGCAACAGAGGTGGGTAGTGCCTTCTTCTGTTGAGTCTTTCTCTTCTCTGGTCCAGTGGCTTTCTTAGGCTTGGTGGCCTTTTGTTGAACTCGTTGTCTGCTAAGTTCCAGAGTTTTTAATCTTTTGAGCTCGGCCTTGATGGCAATATTTCTGTCTGGAGAGGTAGTGAGAAAGATGAGCTTGGTGTGGTCAGTGGCAACAGGTTCTCTTAGACCTACACGAGAGTCGCCCATAATCTTTGAGAGCAGAAGACCATGACCCATGGGGGTTTTGAAGAAACCAGTCTTTTTGTCTTTCTTCTTAATGAACTCAATTAGGGATCTGATCAGTACTTGTCCCCAATTGATGTTCATCCCATGGTGTACAGCGAACACTGCTTTGGCATTGAGGATGGTGAGATCATCGGTTGAGGTGCTCTTGCACCAGATGCACTTGTGGAAGATGTTGACCAGCTTCTCATAATCACTGAGAAGAAGGTTCTTCTTCATGTTGAGTTTTGTGACTCCTTCAGCTTCTGGTCTGCAGTAGAAGTCCACAAAGTCTGCAACTCGGACAGAGACATCCTCTAGGTCAATGAAATCATGAGAATCTTCTTCTTGCGGATCGACAGTGACGCCAAATAGAGCATTGATGTCAGCAGGGGTGAGAGTGATGTCATCACCATTGACATTTGAATGAATGGTTTCGCCGGAGAATGTGGCGTTGAGGTAAAACTCAGCCACGTCTTGGATGCTGTAAAGTTCAAACTTGAAACCCACAACTTTGTCGAGTTGAGAGTCTTTCAGACCTTTCATGATAAGCTTCATTGTTTCATGGTTGGAAGCCAGTTCTGGGAGAGCAGAGAGGTCGCAGTTCATTCCTGTGATGATATAATCAACAAGAGTACTTGCTTGTTCCTCGGTGAGGTCATTGATCTTAATGAATCCCATTTCTGAGAGTTTGAGAAAATAGAGGGTTTTGAGAGATTTGAAGGGTAGAAAGCTTGATAGAGATGTGAGCAGTAAGCGTTTAGGTTGAAGACGATGGTTCTTATATGGTTTTGGTTTAGTGGACGTTTGAGATATTAAGCGGTTCCCAACGTGGCAATAAATGAATCGTGGTAATAATTACAACGTGGCGCAGTAAGTTATGCGGCTGTAATTATTCCAAGGGTAGAGGGGTAAATGACTTTGAATAGATAAATTAGGTCATTTCTCCGAATATTTCAAACTTATTAAGTCCAAGGTCTGTAGTTGAAAGTGATCTTGCCAGAGGGGTTCCTTGGTAAGGTTTCTGTGACAGAGGGATTTTGTTACGGATGTGCAGAAGGCTCATCAACAGAATGGCTTGTCTTTAAGGATCTCTGGGGATATCATCCATCATTCCTAGATCTTCTCTCAGCTTGTTGAACCTTGCCTCAGAGAGAGGTTTGGTTAGAATATCTGCTAGCTGGTCTTCTGTTGGGACATGCTCCATGGAAATGTGCTTTTTCTCCACATGATCTCTGATGAAGTGATGTCTAACCTCAATATGCTTTGTCCTGGAATGTAACACAGGATTCTGAGTGATGGCAATAGCACTTGTGTTATCACAGAGAAGCTTGATCTCTTTTGCAAGAATGCCATAGTCTTTAAGTTGTTGCTTCATCCAGAGTAGTTGAGCACAACAGCTTCCAGCAGCAATATACTCAGCTTCAGCTGTACTTGTTGAGATGGAGTTCTGCTTCTTGCTAAACCAGGAGACAAGTCTCCCTCCTAGCAATTGGCAGTGACCAGAGGTGCTCTTTCTGTCCATCCTGCAACCTGCAAAATCTGAGTCAGAGTAACCAATTAGTTCAAGGTTACCTCCCTTGGGATACCATAGTCCTGCATTTGGATTTCCTTTGATATATCTGATGATCTTCTTAGCAGCAACTAGGTGGCTTTCCTTGGGCTTAGATTGGTATCTGGCACAGATTCCAACAGCAAATGAAATATCCGGTCTGCTTGCAGTCAGATAGAGAAGAGATCCAATGATTCCTCTATACTGTGTTGCATCAACATCCTTTCCTTCATCATCAGGTCCAATGCCTTGTGAAGCATTCATAGGAACTTTGACAGAAGACTTCCCATCTAGTCCAAATTTCTTGATCAATTCTCTAGTATATTTTCCTTGGTTGATGAAGATCCCTTCTAGAACTTGTTTGACTTGCAATCCCAGGAAGTAGCTTAGTTCTCCCATCATGCTCATCTCAAATTGCTTCTGCATAACTTGAGAAAATTTCTTGCATAATTCTAGGTTAGTACTTCCAAATATAATGTCATCAACATATATTTGTACTAACAGAATATGATTAGCAACAGAAATTTTAAACAAGGTCTTGTCAACCTTTCCTTTAGTGAACCCATGGTTTACTAGGAATAGGGACAATGTGTCATACCAGGCTCTGGGAGCTTGCTTAAGACCATAAAGGGCCTTTCTTAGCTTGTAGACACAAGAGGATTGAGTAGGAATGACAAAACCTGGAGGTTGTTCAACATAGACTTCCTCTTCAAGTTCTCCATTCAGAAATGCACTCTTGACATCCATCTGGTAGACCTTGATGTTGTTGTAGGCAGCGTAGGCAAGAAAAATCCTGATTGCTTCTAGTCTTGCAACAGGTGCAAAGGTCTCATCAAAATCTATGCCTTCCTCTTGGCAGTATCCCTTTGCTACTAGCCTTGCTTTATTCCTTACAATGTTGCCTTCTTCATCTGCTTTGTTCTTGAACACCCATTTGGTTCCAATGACATTCTGATGCTTTGGTCTAGGAACAAGTTCCCATACTTGATTCCTTTCAAACTGTGTGAGCTCTTCTTGCATAGCATTGATCCAATCTGAATCCTCTAGAGCTTCATCTACACTCATTGGTTCCATTTGAGAAATGCAACAGGTGTACAAGGCTTCTCTTCTGGATGATGATCTGGTTTGAATTCCACTGGTGATTTGACCGATCACTTGATTAGGGGGGTGATCTCTTAACCAGGTTAGATCAGGCTCTGTTAATTGATGTTTGGGTTTTTCTGGTTGTTCATCTTCTGAGTCTTCTTCTTCATCCTTGTCCAACAGAAGGGGGTTACCAGAAGGGGTTGGAAACACTGGGTTTACCTCTTCTGTGGCTTCAGAGGTTTTGTCTTCAAGATTGGTTTCCCTCAGGGTTTCTGATATTTCTTCAACAGAAGTGTTGTCATCAAATTTGACATGAATGGATTCTTCAACTTGTAGTGTTTTTCTGTTGAGTACTCTATAGGCTTTGCTTGTGCTTGAGTAGCCTAAAAACACACCTTCATCAGCTTTTTCTTGAAATACCTTTAGATGCTCCTTCCCATTGTTAAGGATGTAACACTTGCATCCAAAGACATGAAAATAACTGATGTTGGGTTTTCTTCCTTTCCACAGTTCATAGGGGGTCTTCTGATGATTCTTGTGAATCATGCTTCTGTTCTGGGTGTAGCATGCAGTGTTGATTGCTTCAGCCCAGTATCTAATTGGCAATCCAGATTCAGCAATCATGGTCCTTGCAGCTTCTTTTAGTGTTCTGTTCCTTCTTTCTGCAACACCATTCTGTTGAGGTGTTCTGGCAGCAGAAAGTTGATGAGTGGTGCCATTTTGATCACAGAAGTCTTTGATCACCTTGTTGACAAATTCAGTTCCTCTGTCAGATCTGATTGTCCTTACCTTCATGTTCTTCTCAGTCTGAAGTTGCTTTAACAGAGATGGCAACTTCTGAAGAGTTTCATTTTTCTTTGTTAAGAACACAGTCCATGTGTATCTTGAATAATCATCCACCATAACAAGGGTATATCTTTTTCCACCAACACTGGGAGTTTCTACTGGACCAAATAAATCCATGTGGATCAGATTTAGAGGACAAGTAGAAAGATCTCCAGCTATGGGTTTGAAAGAGGTCTTCACTTGTTTGCCTTTCTGACAAGCACCGCAGAGGGTCTCCTTCCTGTAGACAATGTCAGGCAGGCCATCTACAATGTGTTCCCTTGCCAGTTTGTTGATAGTTTTGAAATTCAGGTGGCTAAGCTTCTTATGCCAATCCCAGCTTAGCTTTGAATCTCCTTTGGCTATCAGGCATACTCCATCTTTTGCAGTTTGCCAATCAACAACATAGATGTTCTTCTTTCTTTTTGCTGTAAGAACCACTTCCTTAGTTGTCTCATGCTTAACAAAACAGAGGGCCTTTGTGAATTCAACTGTGTAGCCTTTGTCACAGAACTGGCTAGCACTCAGCAAGTTGAACTTCAGTCCTTTAACATAAGAGACATCCTTAATGCATATCTGGTTCTTGATCAGCTTCCCTTTACCTTTTGTTTGACCTTCCTTGTCATTTCCTCCAAAAGTGACTCGGGGTCCTTCGATTTTCTGGAACTCTGTTAGGCAACTCTTGTCACCTGTCATGTGCCTGGAGCATCCGCTATCAATAAACCATTGTTGTTCAGAGATAGCTCCAGCACACAGTTCCTGCAAAATTAAAAGGAAGATTTAGGTACCCAAGCAATGTTGGGTCCTGGGGGGTAATGCAGCCTTGGTAGTTGGTACCATTTTGGTCTCATCAATTGAAACCTTGGTGGATGGTACCCATTGTCCACCTGGTAGTCGTAGTAAACAGATGTATGATTCACTTTGGGCAGATGCTTGTGAGGATCATGCTTTCTGTTTGCATACTTCTGCATAGCCTTCTTAGTTGGGAAGAAGTCCCATATACTATCAAGAGTAGAGGGGCGCTTAACCTTGGGCTTCTGAGGCTGACCAGAGGACCTCTTTTGCCTAAAGTTAACTTTCTCTTGATATCTGCCTTTCTGATAGTGGTTTCTGTTACGGTTATCATGAGAAGGTCTGTTAACTTTTTGCCTTTGATTATTATTTTTCTGAAACCCTTTTAGGTTGTTAGACCTTCTGCCAGATTCATCAGTTTTCAAAGTTCGTTTGGGTTTGGCCTTTAGTCTTTGGTTCTCTGGTGGGACTTTCTCATGAGTAACTTTAGTACCAGAAGTACTAGCATGACAGATGGGTTTAGAAGTCTGTGGCACTATGACCTTATCAGTCATAGCAACTTGAATGCTAGACTTTACAGAAGGCTCACCAGACTTGTGTTCAACATATCCAAGACCAAAGGTGAGATTATGAGTATCATCAATACTCGTTATTGAAGATTGCATCTTCAAAAGACTATCATATCTGATTTCGAGGTTCTCAATTTCTCTTATTCTTTTTAGAAGAGACTCATTTTCAACTTTCAGTTTGTCTCTTTCCTTAATTAAGAGATCAAGTTTGCACTCAGTCTCTTTTCTTAAGTCTGAGATTTCTAACTTTAGTTTACTGTTCTCCTCTTTAATCAAAGAATAAGTGTCTTGGATAGTTTTGAACTCTTCCCAAAATGATGACATTGGATCATCATTTAAGGCTGTGCCTACCGAAGAGGAAATAGAGTCAGCAGTAGAATATACCTCATCATCAGATTGAGCCATGAGGCATAGATCTTCTGTGTCTGTATCAAGGCAACAGAAGGCTTCATCTGAGTCTGAATCTGAGCTGGATTCTGTCTCAGAGAGGGGATCTTTCTCGACTTGTTCTGAGATGAAGGCTTTCCTTCTTCGGTTTTGATCTTCATACTTTCTTTCTTCATCTTGTCCTTGCTTCTTGGACACTCTTGGATGGGGGCAGTTGGCCTTGAAGTGTCCAGGCTGTCTGCAATTGTAACAGAGTAGCTCTCCACTGCTTTCAGAGGGCTTAGTCTTCTGAAATGATCTTCTGCTTGAGGATGGGCTTCTTCCATCCTTCTTCATGAACTTCTTGAACTTCCTAGCAAAGGCAGCCATATATTCATCAGATAAAAGGGTAGAAGGGTCAAAGTCCTTTACCTTGGATGTGCTGGCTGTGAGGGCAGTGGTGGTCCTCTCATCATGAACTTCTTCCTTCTCATCATGCATCTCAAACTCATAAGCTTTGAGATCAGAAATCAGCTTTTCTGTTGGGTAGGTTTTGATGTCCTTGCTCTCTTGGACAGCAATAACCTTCATCTTCCAGACTGGGGGCAGTCCTCTGAGAATCTTCAGATTTACTTCTTTAATAGTGAGTTCCTTTCCAAGCTCAGAGATTTCACTTGTAAGGATCAGCAGTCTGGCATGCATCTCAGCTATGCATTCATCAGGCAGAAGTTTGAAGTCATCAAACTTCTTCATGGCTATGGTCAGTTTGTTGTCTCTCTCCTGCTCATCTCCAGCACCAATGAGATCAAGTTTGTCCCATATCTCCTTGGCAGTTTTACACTTCTTTATTCTATTGAAGTATCTGTTGTCTATAGCCTTGTAGAGAATATCCTTGGCTATGTTGTCCAAGTTATACTGTCTCCTCTCTTCCTTGGTCCATTCAGACCTGGCCTTTTCAATCATCTCAGGCTGTGTTTTATCAGCAGCATATGCAGTGTTTATCTTCATGAATTTGGTGAAGGGTCCTTCTTCAAGGACTTCCCACATTTCATCATGGAGGGCACAGAGATGGGCTTTCATCCGAATCTTCCAGTCATCATACTTTTGATCTGAAAACATGAGATGCTTTGCAAGAGAGTTATCCATAATAGGTTTTAAAGGAGGCTAAGAACAAGTGGATCTTTGTTCAAGGAGTAACCTAATAGATTACAAGAACAAGGAGGCTCTGATACCACTTGTTGGTCCCGGTTAATCTGGTAACAGTCTAGAGGGGGGGGGGGGGGGTGAATAGACTGTTATGGTTTTTAACTTTTTCCAGTCAAGTACCAAGGTAAACAGAATAGTCTGTTCTGTTGAGAACAGACTGGCAGCGGAGATCTTCTGGTAAGTGTTCTGTCGGGATAGCCTCACAGAAGAGTAAAGGCACTTGGCCTTCTGGTAACTCACTAGAGGTGTTCTGCTGAACACAGATACCACTTCTTAGGAGTTAATCAGTTTGCAAGAAATAAAAGCTGTAAGTAAATAACACCAGGGATTTTTATAGTGGTTCAAGGAACAACTCGTTCCTCTAATCCACTGTTCCACTAAGCTTGTAAAGCAACGGTTACAACGCCTTAGTCCCTAGAACTTAAGAAGCTCTCCACGTCTTCTTCAAGTCTAGATGTCTCCTGGGATGCACTTCCTTGCTTCCTTTAAGACTGGTCTTGTTTCACTGAGTCTCCTTGAAGTATCTCCACTTCACTACTCGAGCTACTTTCAGACGTCCTTCTTTGTAGAAGATGTTCTGTTGAGAACAGAGTTTTCTCCAACTTGCTTCGTCACAAAAGATTTGTAATGAGGTGCTTGAAGAGTTGAAGAACAGTAGGAACTTTGCCCTTGTTGGTGATGAAGAGTATGTGAACTTATGATCTTCCCAACGTAGGCCTTTCTTGTTGATGGAGTTGGAGTGTTGAAATTCAAGAAGGCTTTTTGTAAATAGAGCACAAGTTGTGGCAAAAGTTACTTGGTTGTTCTTCGAGTAGTATCTTTTATACTGAGGTTGTCTTCCCGTTGGAGGAGGAGACAACTGCATTGAATGCACGTACAGTTTGAGTTGACCGGCTGGGCCCGCAAGTTTGGCGGCTTGCTATTTTGGGATAGGCTTTCCAGGAATCTCGGTCAATCATCAGCTTTTACTCTTCGGAGCATGGGGCTCATTAAATGAGCATTAAATGCAGTCCTGTAGCATTTCCGTTGAGTATGAGCTAGCCGTTGAGGGAATCTTCCGTTGAAGTATTTGTCAAAAACTTCTAAGTGTCTGATCTTCTGCTGGTTTACAGAGGGTCTCGAGCTCTTCTGACTAGAGAAAGTCCAACAGAATACCATAGGTACTTCTGAGAAGTAGAAGACCAACAGCGATTCTGTTAGGTAGAACTTTAACAGAGGGTCTCGAGGTCTTCTGTCAGTTGACTATTCTAAAATGTACTTACAAGAGAGAAAATTCTAATACATCATAGCTAATGGGGGGGTACTCTAATGTTCTAATCTGTTTAGCATCATCAAAATCTAAATACAGTTATTCCTTACACCCTGTTCCCGTAGGAAGGTAAGGCCCATTCGGGGTCCTATCTTATGTGTTACCGCAGTCGGGAGTCTCGTAAGATCTCCGGTTCAGATTCCACTCCTACACGTGATCACGCTGTAAGTCCATGCTATCCAACCCCACTCTCCAGAGTCGGGGAGGGCCATGGTCCTTACTCCTTTCTAAAATCTACTCGGCTATCCTCACGGACTACCGAAAACACCCGTAGGCCAATCCTATACCTAGGATCAATTTATTATACACTTTATCTTGGGTATCCCTTAAGGCCTACCCCTAGTATCACTTAAAGCTCGCACTTATCCACCTTAGTATCTCTTAAGACTACTTAAGGCTCAACATTTCACAATCCAATCTTTGGACCAATTCTAACATATTCTCATCCCAATACCCCGACTAGTATTTTAATACTAGTCGGATAAATTCTATTGATAACCGCTTTCGCGGCGTTGTAGTAAAACGGAGTTTAACCCTTCCGGATGAAAAGGTTTATCCCCGAGTATCGTGTCTCTGAGGAGTGGCGGAGGGAAGTGTTGGTTTCAATATCGGTCACCGGTTAGTACGAATCGTTGCAAGCTTTCTCAAACGATTAATTGTGATAATGATTAAGTAAATAAAATTAAACAACAAAAGTAGTAGCGGAGAATTTAATTAAATGACATTAATGAGTAAACTAAAACTAGTGAACATGCAAAATAACTTGAGAGAGAATATTAACTAATTAAAATATTAAACTAGCAAACATGTGGATGAGTAAAGTTTCGAAAATAAAATACTAAAAGGTAAATTCAATGTGACTAGTAACAATAAATTAACTAATTAAAAGTGGGGTTTAGATTTGGAATTAAGGATCTTGGGTGTCTTTGGTTATAATTAAATTTGGGTATTTTCTCCAATCTAAGAATAGTAACATTAATTCTCATAGACAAGAATTTAATTTAAATTCCCTAACATGTCCTATTTCTAGGCTTAGTTTAGGTTGTGTGAGATGTGAGCTAAATTAATTCTACACTCATAGACAAGCAAGAATTAATTTTCCAAACATTCACAAGTGAAGTGATCAATTTCACAAATTACTCATTCAAATTTATCTCAAACAACTAGTCCTAAAAATTAGAGAATTTTCCCAAATTCAATTCAATATTCAAAAACACCCATTAACCTTAACTTTATCCAAATCTAAACCCCATGGAAATTTACCCTAACATAATTATCAAGATACTAACACAACTAATAAAGACCTAGAGTAATTCATAGATGAAATTAAACAGTAGCTAAACATCATTAACAAATACAATTATCCAAGTAAATAGCATTGCGGAATATGAAATAATACAGTAGCGTAATTAAAACCAAAAGCTTATTGAAGTTTGAAACTAAGCATGAAACTAGGATTGAAATTGAAAATAACAAAAGATTAACCAGAATTTTTGTCGTTGCTATGTGATACGAGCACTTTCTGCTGCGATTTCCCTCTGAATCTGCTCTATCCTTGCTGCTACGTTTTTCCCTACTGAGAATGTGACTTTTCTCCTTCTGCTAAGAGTTCTACCCTGCGGTCAAGAGCTGCTTGCGGCTAAGTGAGTGCAGCTGGGATGATATGTGGCTAGCTCTTCTCCCTGATTTTATCTCTTTTCTTTTTTTGCAATTGATTGATCTCCCGTCCCCTCTTAGTTGACCATGTGCCGCTGCCTTCCTAGCATCGTTGGCTGTCCTTTCTTTCTTTTCTTTTGCTGGCCGACACTCAATCTGATCTCTTCCTTTATTTTCTTTCCTTTTCTCCTTTTGTTTATTCATAGTAACGCAGCCCTGCTGCTTTTCTTTTTGCTTTCTCTCATTTTCGGTTTTCTTCTTTTTTTGTTTGTACCGCAGCTTGCTGCACTTTTTTGGGTTTCTTTTTGTTTTTTTTGGTTTTCTTTTACTTTATTTCATTTGTTTATTGTACTAAAACATATCTTATTGAAATATAATAGAATGCTTAATTTGACAAAGCACAAAATAACCACAGTACAAATAAGTGAAAAAAAAAACACAAAATCAATCCAAACACTTCAATTAAGTACAAATTACTAAAAAACGTAAATTTAAACACTAATTTCAAACATTAACAAAAATGCAACAAAAACGCAGAAAAATGTATCAATTTGCCCCGAGTTTAACAAGAAACGCGATAAAAAGTGAGTGAAAATATATGAACAAATGAGACTTATCAATCTCCTCACACTTAAGCGTTGCTTGCCCTCAAGCAACAAAACTATTGTCAAACAAATTTTCAAGGCAAACTGTTTATAGTGCACAGCTCAAGGACTCAAAGATCACGTCGAATCAATCATCAATAGACTAAAATTCCAATCTATCTAACTATATTTCCATGAAAGTACATTAATAACTGAACTTTTATGACACAACATACTAAAAAAAAATCCTTTAATGCTAGCATATATGCAAAAACTGCTACTAATTAGTTATGAGCACAAGTCAACATTCACATTCAAAAACCCTCAGTCATCCTTAACTAGTCATAAAATACACACAAGCTCCAGTTCTAAACACAGTTTTAGCTCCCCTAGCAATTTTTTTTTGAATGAACTTGGGGGAGCTATAAACCAAACCAAGTTGGTATGAATTTTATGGTTAAACTAAATCATTGATTTGTGGGGCTATCTCATAAAATATATAAAATATACTCAACTCTCGCAGAATACGATAATGAGAAGAGCAGCGCCCCTTCTCGGAGATGAGACTCCCAACGAAGACACTTCTCAAATCAATAATCAAGTACAACCAAAATAGCGAGAGATATTCTATCAAATGCTAAAAGCAGAGCCTCATTCGAGGATAGAATTCTCCCTAATCCAAGGAATTTAAATATTTTAAACTAACCAAGAAGCATTGTATATATCCATGAAAAGAAAGTAAGACCGATCAACCATTCAAACCAAAAATCCAAACTTGTGCACACAACTTCAAAGTAGAAATCAAGCATATCTACTAATATTTGAAGATTTTTTAAAAGTATAATGGTAATAAAAAGATTAGTTATAACAAAACTTTCATAAAAAATAGTTAAAGTAGATTACACCTTAGCTTATTACTGATCTTAACTTAGTTCACCTGAGCCTCTTGTCATGCGCACCAGATCAGTCCATGGCCCTGTTCCAAACCCTCCTCACACTTGAGATTAAACCTCGTCCTCGAGGTCTCAAAATAAAATCAAAATAAAACAGGGCAAATCTGCATTTTTTTAAAGTACCCTCCTCACACTTAAGATGAATCACAAATAAACACACGTGGAGGGTAAAAATTCATAGAGAAAAGTAAGAAGTACTCCCCTTGTGCTCAACATTGAAGAAGATTTGAAAGAGCAAGCACAAATGAAAATTTAATCCAATTGGGGAACTCCGGTGATTAACCTGAAAAAGCTAAAGCAAACAAAATATAATGATTGTTATAATATGGAAGGAAATAAGCAGAAGATCAGGGAGAGAAATATAGTATGAACACTTAGTGATAGATTATATTATTGAGAGTGTGATAATGGTGTAACCATGGTGTGTTAATTACAATGGAGAAGCCTCCTATTTATAGGAGAAAAGTTAAGCTTCATAGGATTAGAGGATAATTGTGAACCACACAATTATCATCTAGAATCATAATTATGATTTCCTGATTATTTATGTAATGGTGATAATAATTCCTAATCAGGAATAGTTGGAAGATGACTAATTCAATTATATTTCAACACTCCCCCTTGAATGGTCATCTTCTAATTATTCTGGGGTATTAGATTCATAGTATTATAATGTACTGTCTCGTTAAAAACCTTTGTCAAGAAAAACCCAGTGGGATAAAAACTTGACGAAGGGAAAAAGAGTGCAGTGCATTATATTACTCCCCCTCAATTTAACATATATCTCGAAGACGATACATTCCAATTTTATGGACCAGTTCTTCAAATTTCTTCGGTGCCAATGACTTTGTGAACAAATCAGCAGGGTTGTCGCATGACTTGATTTGTTTGACATCAACCGTTCCGTCTTTCTCAAGATCATGTGTGGAGAAAAGTTTTGGTGCTATATGCTTTGTTCTGTCCCCTTTGATGTAACCTCCTTTGATCTGAGCTATACATGCTGTATTATCTTCATAAATCACAGTAGGATTAGAAGTAAAAGATTTTATACCGCATTCATTTTGTATGTGCTGGATCATTGATCTCAACCAGACACACTCACGACCTGCTTCATAAAGAGCAATTAATTCTGCATGATTTGATGATGTTGCAGTTAATGTTTGCTTCATTGATCTCCATGATATAGCGGTATCACCATAGGTGAATAAATATCCTGTTTGTGATTTTGCCTTTTGTGGATCAGACAAGTATCCTGCATCCGCGTAGCCAATTAAAGTGGCATTTGCACCATTCTTGAAATACAATCCAAGATCGATTGTACCATTGAGATATCGGAATATATGTTTGACACCATTCCAATGCCTTCTTGTTGGGGAAGAACTGTACCTGGCTAATAAATTTACAGAAAAAGCAATATCTGGTCGAGTATTATTAGCCAAATACATTAATGCTCCAATAGCACTCAAATATGGTATTTCGGGACCAAGGATTTCTTCATCATCTTCACAAGGTCGGAAAGGATCATCATGCACATTGAGAGATCGAACCACCATTGGAGAATTGAGTGGATGTGCTTTATCCATGTAAAATCGCTTCAAAAGTTTCTCGGTATAATTTGATTGGTGGATGAAAATACCATTTCTCAAATGTTCAATTTGAATGCCGAGACAAAATTTTGTTCTCCCAAGGTCTTTCATTTCAAATTCTTTCATGAGATATTTTGCAGTATTTTCAATTTCATTAGGAGTTCCGATTATATTCAAATCATCAACATATACTGCAATTATGGCGAATCCTGATTCGGATCGTTGAATGAAAACACATGGACTAATAGGATCATTTTTATACCCTTCTTTAATCAAATATTCACTGAGACGGTTATACCACATGCGTCCAGATTGTTTTAATCCATATAATGACTTTTGCAATTTTATGGAAAATAAATCTCGAGATTTCGAGCTATAAGCATCAGATATTTTAAAACCTCCAGGAATTCTCATATATATGTCTGTATCGAGTGAACCGTATAAATATGCGGTCACCACATCCATTAGGCGCATTTGCAGCCTTTCAAAAACAGACATGCCAATTAAAAATCTTAAAGTTGTAGCATCAACTACTGGAGAATACGTCTCATCATAATCGATTCCTGGCATTTGAGAAAAACCTTGGGCAACAAGTCGGGCTTTGTATCTAACGATTTCATTTTTCTCGTTGCGTTTACGCACAAAAACCCATTTAAAACCGACTGGTTTTACGCCTTTTGGCGTATGGACAATTGGTCCAAAAACATTACGCTTTTCTAGCGATTTTAATTCTACCTGAATTGCTTCATTCCATTTTGGCCAATCATTTCTACGACGACATTCGTCAATAGATTTAGGCTCATTGTCATCATGTTCATTCATTATATCTGTGGCGATGGCATATGAAAATATATCATTAACATCAATATCATTTCTATTCCATTGTATTCCATTAGAAACGTAATTAATTGAAATTTCGAAATTATCGACGTTTCTATCTTTATCTGGAATATTTACCTCTTCGAAGGTGATTGGATCCTCTTTTGAGGTATCATTATTATTGATGTTATCTTCAAGGCCGATATTTTCAAAATGTTCATTTTCTTCTTGAGAAGGTTGAACTTCTTTGGCATCACAAACTACAACTTGCTGTTTAAATTTTCTTGGTTTCAAATCTCTTGAACCAAGTGGTCTACCACGTTTTTTACGTATCATAGATTCATTAGCAAGTGTTCTTTCGCTAATCTCCGCAGGAATTTCTATTCGAGAAGGAGCATTCATAGCTGGAACATGTGACTTTGTCACTTTCTTTGAGTCTGTGAATGCATCAGGCAATTGGTTTGCAACATTTTGTAAATGAATAATCTTTTCAATTTCTTGTTCACAAGCATTTGTGCGAGAATCAAGAAAAGATAAATTTGTTGCATTCCAAGTAATATCTTTCGTACGTGGGTCCATTTCTTTAATATCTCCCCCTAAGGCTGGGAATACTGTCTCATCAAAATGACAGTCATCGAACCGCGCGGTGAATAAGTCACCGGTCATAGGTTCTAGATAATTAATAATTGAGGGTGATTTAAAACCAACATAAATTCCCAGCCTTCTTTGAGGACCCATTTTAGTACGATAAGGTGGAGCAATTGGTACATACACAGAACAACCAAATATTTTTAGGTGTGATATATTTGGTTCTTTACCAGATATTAATTGTAATGGGGAAAATTTATGATATGCTGTTGGCCTAAGCCGAATTAAATTTGCAGCATGCATTATAGCATATCCCCATGCAGATGATGGTAATCTGGATTTCATCAATAATGGTCTAGCAATTAATTGTAATCGCTTAATTAAGGATTCGGCAAGACCATTTTGTGTATGTACATGTGGAACTGGATGTTCCACATCAATCCCAATTGACATGCAATAGTCATTAAAAGATTGGGATGTAAATTCTCCTGCATTATCAAGTCGGATTTTCTTTATCGAATAATCCGGAAATTGTGATCTCAAACGAATAATTTGAGCAAGGAGATTTGCAAATGCAAAATTTCTAGTCGATAAAAGACTGACATGTGACCAACGTGTTGATGCATCAATGAGCACCATAAAATATCGAAACGGTCCACACGGAGGGGTAATTGGCCCACAAATATCTCCTTGAATTCTTTCTAAAAATGCAGGAGATTCAACTCCAATTTTAAATAAAGATGGCCTGATAATTAATTTGCCAAGAGAACAGGCAGTGCACTGAAAATCACTTGATTGCGGAATTTTGACATTATTTAATGAATGTCCAAGTGAATTTTGAATAATTTTGTGCATCATAGTGCTGCCTGGATGACCTAACCGGTCATGCCACAAGATAAAAGAATTGTGGTCATAAATTTTAGATACCACATTTATCTCAATTGGACTGATGTATGTATAATACAGTCCTGAGGAATATGCTGGCATTTTTTCAGAAATGTATTTATTGCCAGATCTATTTGTCGTTAGACATAAATATTCCTTCTGATTTTCAGACATGGTTTCAATATGAAAACCATTTAGACGCAAATCTTTAAAGCTCAAAAGATTTCTCCGTGATTTACTGGAGTATAAAGCGTCTTTAATTATTAATTTTGTCCCTTTTGGGAGAATCACACAGGCTATTCCAGAACCTTCAATGAGTTTAGCAACACCTGAGATTGTATTGACATTAGCATCAACTAATGTCATATGAGAAAAATAATCTCTATGTCTCAAAATGGTGTGCGTTGTGGCACTGTCTATTAGACATTGTTCAGAGCCACTTGGAGAAATTTTAGTTAACTCCATATCTTCGCGAAGATAAAAATGAACAAGTATTAGTTCAATATTGTAATATAAATTGTACTTCACTTAATAGTACATTTAATTGTGCATAACTTTCACGTTAAAAATAAGCACTTTAAATAAAAATTACATATAACAAATTTTTATTTTTAAAATATACTCCCGTACGTATTACATAACAAGGAGATAATAAAGTGATGTACACTATTCTGACTTTTAATAAGAGAAGTAATTTAACTCACATATATACTTCTTATTAATTTCTACCTCATCATTTGAGATTAAAAACAATCATGAGTGTCGTTATGACTTATGAGGGGTTATTTCCGGCAATTGACATAAACGTACATAATGACCGTTTGGTTCAAGTTACTATTATACCAATTGTTAAGGGGCCCTTTTAACAATTAGAGATATGCAACTCATAACCAAAGGTCCATAAAGTACAAAACTTATGCTCGTTATTTTTAATTGAAAGATTGTTTTTTATACAGATAAAGTCATAAAGACATTTAAAGAGATGGAAATAACCATGTTGTTTTTGGATTCACTTTACGTGAATGAAAGCCAAATAAGGGAGTAATAATAATTAAACATCCATAATGTCAACTGATAACTCAATTTAATTAGTACTCAGTATAACATAATTATACTACTACGGCAGTACGGCTAAGTTTGAGTAAGTCATCGAAGTGGTTTCAATATTATTCCAACTAATGTGTTTATTCAAAATACTCAATATATACTAGAATAATACGTATTACATTAGTCATACGATTACATATATTATGAAATGATTGTGTAGTACATGGGATCAACTTTATTGTGCACCATAACTTATTAGAGCACGTAGATCCAATCTTAATTAAGGTAGCATGTGAACTATGGGTTGGGTTTTCATAAACCAGAATTGTTCGTACTTCAATCTTGTTTGAAAAATCAGTATATTTATAAATTGTCCATTGTATTGCGGCAAATGTATTGAGCCTCAATTTCTGCCTATCTCTAACTAGAGATATACGGAGTATTAAAATATTTCTGATACATTCAATCATTCATATGCTATAAGAAAGCGGTACATATAATTGAACTTCTAGTTCATATGCATCATAGTTTCATTGTTCGGCAAGAAAAGTGAAGAATATTAATTACCAAGTATTTGAGAATCAAAATACTGGAATAATAGTAGTTATACGTACTAGTGTACTACATGTATATACTACTCCGTCGCAATATTACTACGTACGTAGTATAATGTCATCAGTTTATCATTTAATTTAATAAGACAAATGTCACATGCATATGTTTCTTTTGCAGGCCACGGAAATGACACATACATTGACTTTTGAATATATTAATTAGATTACAGCTATTCAAGTATTTGTAATCCTTTAATTCACTCTGTTCATTGTTTATTTATTTTTGTATGTATCATCCTTTTGCTTCTCGAGTTATGAATCTTCTCACAGCCTCACCTTCAAGGCTTCATTCTCTTCTCATTTTCTTTTCTTATTTTATTTTTAAAGCTGTGTGAGTATATTGCTAAGAAGAAAACGAGATGGCAGTTTGGTTGTGTGCCGAATAAAAGAAACCTGTGACTTTATGAAGCTATATGATACGAAGTATATATGAAGTTAAGATGTAAATTTACTAAGCTACTACTCCTTAGCTTCCAAGCACATTTACGTAGTATTCTTTCTTTTATTTTAATCTACTAGACTACTAGTATAGATAATGTACACATGTGATATCCATGTTCATTCTGATTTGCTAGTTCCAGAAATTTTTATGAAGAAGTATGTTCAACACAGGTACGGTTGACTTATTTATATTTACAATCACTTCAACTCTATTTCATCTTACCTTTTGTTTCGTAAGATTTATTATTAGTATATAATATTTCATAATTTGGAAGAAAATGTCAAGAGAAAAGAAAAACTCTCTTTCTTCCATCGGCTTATATTTCTTTTATAAAATATATAGCTATAATTTTCTGATATGGAGGATCCCAATAATTGGGCAACCATAGAGCATACTTCTTATAGTTTTGAATATATTCAAACATGTTCATACTTCTCAACCTCTTATTTTCTTTTCAGATGAACTGATAAATTCCTGAAAAAATATACCTGCTGGGAAGATGATGATTTCAAGGATTTGGAGCAAATTCGTGCTGATAACGTGTTATAATATGGAAGGAAATAAGCAGAAGATCAGGGAGAGAAATATAGTATGAACACTTAGTGATAGATTATATTATTGAGAGTGTGATAATGGTGTAACCATGGTGTGTTAATTACAATGGAGAAGCCTCCTATTTATAGGAGAAAAGTTAAGCTTCATAGGATTAGAGGATAATTGTGAACCACACAATTATCATCTAGAATCATAATTATGATTTCCTGATTATTTATGTAATGGTGATAATAATTCCTAATCAGGAATAGTTGGAAGATGACTAATTCAATTATATTTCAACAATGATGAATTAAAACTAACACACAAACAAGGAAAAGAAAAGAAAATATTTTTTTTTTTGGTTTTTTAATGCACTTTTTTTTTTATTAATTTTTTTTTTGTTTTTTTTTTTGTTTTGTTTTTTTTTTTTTTGCAGATTTTTTTAAACCTCCTTTTTTAACACTTGGGTTGCCTCCCAAAAGCGCTTGTTTAACGTCACTAGCTTGACGTTTTTTTTTCCCACTTTTTCCTTGACTTTCCAACTCTCGGATCATACAGCTTGACCCTCAGGACTCTTCTTGTGTACCACCTCTGTTTCATAAAAATCTCACAAGCAAGAACAAAGGCCTGTGCATCTTTCTCTTTTTCAGGTGGCAAAATAAAATAAGGAAAGTCATCCTTATCCTCCAGTTCCTCATCAACCTCAATAGTTTCGAGCCCCGCACTAGTATCAAGTACATCAAGAAGCAAGTCAAGGACCTCCTCCACACTTGTTTCTTTCTCATTTTGTACAGAATTTTCTTGGTCAACTCGCACATCCAAAGTCTCCAAAAGTAGATCCAGGAGAACCTCAATTTCATTGATTAACTTAGGAGTTTTCTTCTTCAATTCTTCACATGATGCAATCACGATTACCTCAAATTCCTCCTCTCGGTGAGATGCCTCATCAAATTCAGCAAGATATGGTTTCAAAAGTTCACCATTTTCAGCTTCTCTTTCACATGAAATGCCTCCCACAACAACATTTTCTGAAATTCGCTCAAAGGTCTCTTCACTTTCACTTTCACTTTCACTTTCATCATCTTCGGTAAATGACTCATTTTGTAGTTTCATTGAGCTTTGTTTTTCAGTGGACATCCATCTCTCATGTATGGATTCTTCATCAATAATGGGTGCTTCTGTAATAGCATCCACCAAGCTTTCTGGAACTGTCCCAAAACAGTTCAGCTCATTGACCTGGTGTGGTTGTGATTTCAGATTCTTCACTTCAATGACCAAATGTTCTATTATGGTAGTGAGGGCAGAAATTTGATCGATATCTTCAAATGTAGTCTCCGAAGAAGCATCTGTGTTGCAGTACCAGTTCTTAGCATTTGATACCACATTTTCCACGAGTGTTTCACTATCTTCCGGTGTCATGTCGAGAAAAGAACCCATCCTTGAAAAATGGTCCAAATCTTTTTTACTTACAACTTGAAGTCCATAGTAGAAATAGAACATCAAGTCATAAGCATCCATCAATTGTGCAGGACACTTTCTCCGTAGGCCTTTATATCGATCCCAAGCCTCACTCAAGGATTCCATCGGAGCCTGACTGAAATTTTGAATGGATGCTCTGATTTTTGCAACCGTTGATAGAGGAAAATACTCGTGCATAAATGCCCGGTGAAGAGCATTCCAGGTGGTGAAGTGACCTGGTGAAAAAGAATTCACCCACTGAATAGCCTTATCCCGAAGAGAGAATGGGAATAAGATAAGCTTCACGGTGTCAATTGAGACTCCACTGATCCGGAATGTTTGACACGTTCTATTAAACCACAACATATGCATCCCGGGATCTTCATGTTTCAAACCGCCAAATTGATTAATCGATATCACTTGAATAATATCAGGATTAATCTCAAAATCAGTGGCATCGATTGGTGGAATGATGATGCTATCTTCCTCGGAAAAGTCCAAGGTTAGTGTTTCAAGCACTGTTCTGGTCTCCCTCATTCTGATGAATTTTCTGTTCTGGCCCTCTCAATGTTCTTTCAGATTAGAGAGCAAATGATAGCAACTTGGCATGTTTGTAAAAGGGCGATGACAAACTGGTCCTGCAAACTTGAGAAAACAACACACACACACACAACGGAAAATAAAGGACAAAGTCTCACTAACTCGGGTTCGCCTATGCCAATAATAAAAACCAACTTACAACCGTGCCACTCCCCGGCAACGGCGCCATTTGATAACCGCTTTCGCGGCGTTGTAGTAAAACGGAGTTTAACCCTTCCGGATGGAAAGGTTTATCCCCGAGTATCGTGTCTCTGAGGAGTGGCGGAGGGAAGTGTTGGTTTCAATATCGGTCACCGGTTAGTACGAATCGTTGCAAGCTTTCTCAAACGATTAATTGTGATAATGATTAAGTAAATAAAATTAAACAACAAAAGTAGTAGCGGAGAATTTAATTAAATGACATTAATGAGTAAACTAAAACTAGTGAACATGCAAAATAACTTGAGAGAGAATATTAACTAATTAAAATATTAAACTAGCAAACATGTGGATGAGTAAAGTTTCGAAAATAAAATACTAAAAGGTAAATTCAATGTGACTAGTAACAATAAATTAACTAATTAAAAGTGGGGTTTAGATTTGGAATTAAGGATCTTGGGTGTCTTTGGTTATAATTAAATTTGGGTATTTTCTCCAATCTAAGAATAGTAACATTAATTCTCATAGACAAGAATTTAATTTAAATTCCCTAACATGTCCTATTTCTAGGCTTAGTTTAGGTTGTGTGAGATGTGAGCTAAATTAATTCTACACTCATAGACAAGCAAGAATTAATTTTCCAAACATTCACAAGTGAAGTGATCAATTTCACAAATTACTCATTCAAATTTATCTCAAACAACTAGTCCTAAAAATTAGAGAATTTTCCCAAATTCAATTCAATATTCAAAAACACCCATTAACCTTAACTTTATCCAAATCTAAACCCCATGGAAATTTACCCTAACATAATTATCAAGATACTAACACAACTAATAAAGACCTAGAGTAATTCATAGATGAAATTAAACAGTAGCTAAACATCATTAACAAATACAATTATCCAAGTAAATAGCATTGCGGAATATGAAATAATACAGTAGCGTAATTAAAACCAAAAGCTTATTGAAGTTTGAAACTAAGCATGAAACTAGGATTGAAATTGAAAATAACAAAAGATTAACCAGAATTTTTGTCGTTGCTATGTGATACGAGCACTTTCTGCTGCGATTTCCCTCTGAATCTGCTCTATCCTTGCTGCTACGTTTTTCCCTACTGAGAATGTGACTTTTCTCCTTCTGCTAAGAGTTCTACCCTGCGGTCAAGAGCTGCTTGCGGCTAAGTGAGTGCAGCTGGGATGATATGTGGCTAGCTCTTCTCCCTGATTTTATCTCTTTTCTTTTTTTGCAATTGATTGATCTCCCGTCCCCTCTTAGTTGACCATGTGCCGCTGCCTTCCTAGCATCGTTGGCTGTCCTTTCTTTCTTTTCTTTTGCTGGCCGACACTCAATCTGATCTCTTCCTTTATTTTCTTTCCTTTTCTCCTTTTGTTTATTCATAGTAACGCAGCCCTGCTGCTTTTCTTTTTGCTTTCTCTCATTTTCGGTTTTCTTCTTTTTTTGTTTGTACCGCAGCTTGCTGCACTTTTTTGGGTTTCTTTTTGTTTTTTTTGGTTTTCTTTTACTTTATTTCATTTGTTTATTGTACTAAAACATATCTTATTGAAATATAATAGAATGCTTAATTTGACAAAGCACAAAATAACCACAGTACAAATAAGTGAAAAAAAAACACAAAATCAATCCAAACACTTCAATTAAGTACAAATTACTAAAAAACGTAAATTTAAACACTAATTTCAAACATTAACAAAAATGCAACAAAAACGCAGAAAAATGTATCAATTTGCCCCGAGTTTAACAAGAAACGCGATAAAAAGTGAGTGAAAATATATGAACAAATGAGACTTATCATCTATCAACCAAATTCTCAATTCATAGTCATAAGCAAAATTTCCAAACTAATTTTCCATTAAAAATATAGTTCATATCAATATACAAAATATGACTTTTAGTCACTCATATATTCTTATATGAAGTAAAAAGTATATTTCAACATAAGTTTCATAGTTAATTCCATTCTAAGTCCCCATACTCATAACACATAATTATACACAATTTATTCTTAAATTTGTATATTATGCTCCTTTTCTTGTAGACAATGGCCTTCTCATTTTTAGGCATTATTAAGCATTAATAATCCATGCCAAACACATTTAATTTATTTTGGTAATCTTATGAAATTAACCCAATAATTATAAGTCATATAGTCGGTCATCCTCACCTTGATTAAGCTCCAAACTGCCCTCTATCAATCCAGAAACCAAACCTTTGTAAAAGAGTGATTGAATATTGGTTCCTTGCCTAAAATTGGGTTCTATACAGCCTCTTCCAAGTGTAGGTTCGTTCCCAATCAAAAGTTATGAAAACAGCCCCCCCTAAAGGGTGTTTTTGGGTGAGTACAATCCATAACCTTTCAAGGTTTGTTCTAAGTTAAAATCTAACATATACATCTATAAAGTAACATTATAAAGAACACATTATACACTTGAAATAGTGTATAATGGTTCTACAAGTCGTTCATATCATAGAGATAATGAAAAGAAAGGTTTTGGGTTCAAACTTACTATAAAGAGGCAAATCCGTTTCTACGAGGTTGTGTTTTGTTTCAACGATTTGAAAGTCTTCCACTACTCCGTTCGCTGCAAACCTCACTTTCACGGATTCCTCTTCTTGAGATCTTTCTTTGGGCACCTCACACGCCTTATTTGGATAAGTATAGCTCGCGATATGAACCAAACAAGCAAACCAACGCACTGGAAAATGGACCTGCTGCAGCTTCCCTTTTCTCTTGCTTTCCTGGTTGTGTGGCTCTCTCTTCTCCCTTATCCTTGGTAGTTCGAATGAGGGGCTAATAGGATTGTCCAAGACCCTTCAATAAGGTTGGATAAGTTGTGTGGAGTGAAATGAATTGGTATGGTCTCCATGAGATGTTTTTAGACATGGGTGGCACTAGTAAAAAAATGGCTTATAGTGACATTAAATTAGTGTCACTAAACGATTTAGTGACACACTGAAAGTGTCACAGACAAGCGGGGCAAGTGACACAAAATTTAGTGTCACTGTTAACAAATTACTTTTGTGTCACAAAATTATGACATATAAACATCATTGAGAACTGTGATATATACGTAACAAGGATTTTTGTGATACCAATGCATCATGTTTTTAGTGATATATACATAACAAGAATTTTTGTGATACCATTGCATCATATTTTTTAGTGATACACTAGTATCATAAGTATATATATATATATATATATATATATATATATATATATATATATACACTACATATATATCATACTAAAATGTTTTATTATCAATAAATAATCAAAACATCCATTACTAGCAATAAATAATCAAAACATCAAACAAATATTTTCATTAAATTTAAATCATCATTCCTTACAATTGTAAATGTACATAATTCACAATGGTATACCCTAAAACTAAAGAAGTAAAAAAGGAGAAGTCAAAACGACGGCCAAAATAATCAAAAGAAAGTGCTAATACACAAAACTACAAGGTGGACAAAAAGACCAAAAGATTACGAATGTTGTGTTCATCTCCTTAACTCTAATTCTTGTTCCCTTGACCTGCATATAAGAAAACTAGCGTTCAATAGTCCACATATTAAAGTGAATATGTACGGAAGGAAAGGTCTACCAAAGGGATAATTACAAAACGCTCAAACTTTTATTCTTCTTAAAAGTTGATAGGTTTAAAACTACTGTGGTGTATATATTTGATTCAAAGTTCTAGTGATTCCACCCGCCTAAAGTCTATGTAGTCGTACCGTACTTCCAAAACGATATAAATAATAAACTATTACTCCCTCTGTCCCCTTAAGTTTGTCCCGTTTTACCTTTTTCGTCCGTCCCACTAAGTTTGTCTCATACCATATTTGGTAACATTTGAGTGGTTAGAATTCATTCTTACTTTATTTAACTTTATCAATTCAATACCAACCACACAATTCCACTTTTTCTTAAAAACCACACCACACCCCTCCGTCCCAAACTTAGGGGGACGGAGGGAGTATATTTTTATATGCATACACTAATCCACATCGATGAAGTGAAGTTGTAAGAACACATAATGTGCCTATTATGCTTTAAACCTTAGTAGAACCAAAATGCTTGCTTGATAAACTCAAAATTTTTACATCCCTTTAAAAAAAAAGTCACATGGCTGCAAAGTATAATTTCACTTCTCCTAAATATTTACAATTAAGTCTATTCAGAAGGTAGAGCCTCATTAACCTTAATCATTATTTACCTTTACAGTTGTATGTACCATCTCTACTTAATATAAGCTTTATGTTATTGATGAACCGGACAACAATATCTCGTCCAGGCTTGATTTAATTAGACAACTTTTAGAATATTTAATTAAAAACTTTATTATATTATTTGGGGTGGCTATTGGAATATGCATATTGGAGAACACTAATCCAGATGTCGCCAAATCCAACGCAGAGACTTATGGCATCACTATTGTTTTGATTCTCAAAATGTTTTATATTCACCCCAGAATACCCTATATTCAAAAATCCTAACTTAGAATAAAAACTTGGATATTCCTAAATTGGAATATCCTCAAAATTGGAAGGAGACCAGACCTATAAGAATGTGCAATGTGCAAAACACAATCACTTCTTAGCTTTTAAGTAGAAGGTTTAAGACCGGCCACTTAACTTATTTGACTAATTAGACTGGATTTCTGAAAGGTGGAAATATAATTCAAAATTTCTCCTTCCATGTTTTTTTATTTATCAGAATATCATATTGATAGGAAAATGTGGGGGTCAGCATTTACTTTAAACTTGACATGGCTAAAACTTATAAATAAGTTTGAGTTTGACCAAAACTTTCTCAATGAAGTACAATGATGTTTTCCTACACATATATATGGTGTACCTTCTGATCTATTCAAATCTCATACGAAAACATCATTGTACTTCAAGTCAAGAAAATGAAGCTCTAACCTCTGAAATTTTCTTAGGAACAAATTGGACAAACTGGCTGACTATTTCGAGAGTCAAGAAAACCAACTTATTCTTAAAAAAATGTTGTCTAACTAAATTTATCATATGCGATTGTGTAATGATTTAAGATTACAAAGCTGTTTGAAACAGGTCTATGGAAGTAGAAACCTGAGCTGGTAGAAAAGTGTCTTTCTTCTGCAAAGATCCTTTCACTAAAAGTGTCCCTGGTATTTGCTGAAACACCTAGAAGGGTGAAATACATAAGCAACCTCACAGTACACATTAATGAAGGCTCATGTTATTAAAAAAGGTTGCAAGCAGAACTACTGAAACACGGAAGTGCAGGTCATTGATTTGATTAACATGGTCTCTGTTCTGTGTCTCAATTGGCTTCAGAAGGATATCAGGATGTTCCTTGGAACAAATGATCTGTTAATTACAAATTTTGTGATTTAGCTGGAAGAGATATGATCGTATATGACTAAATGATGACCTCACGGAAAAATACCGAAACATACATCAACGTTAAATGAGGCAGCATTTAGTTTACACGATGTATCATTGCTACAGAAAAATGACTACTGATTTCAACAAAATGAAGGCACTCACACCAGATTGAAGTCCCTGAAACATGAATAAACTATCAACTATATGAGATTTCATATCCATAGAATTATAGAAAACATGCCGAAAACAGAGATATAGATAGGAAGACACAAAATACTTAAGAACAATGCAGAAGCAGGGAAAAAATTACCTCAAGCATGAAAGACATTACTCTTTTCAACAATATTGTGAGGTATTAGCTTCTTGGCCAGGGAGGACAAATGACCAAGCATTTAGTTTGCACCTCCCAAACTATGAACTAATAATATAGGCACACTGATGTGAAGAACGACAGAAGAAAGCATGGCAAGACAGGATGATAAAGGAACATAAACACAACAATTTAAATTGAAACAAAGAAAATAAATAAAAGAAGCAACACGATATAGGAAAATAAACGCTGCTAATTTAGGATTGAACTGGACTTGAATATAAAGGGAACATATAATTAATTAGAAGAGAATAAAAAACATTGGATGCGAAGAAATCCAAAATTTGTTCAATACCAGGTGCCAAATATGAATAGGGTGATAATCAATGACAATATCCAAATGAAATGAGCATTTGACAACCATTGCTGGGGGCAGGACTTCGTGAATGGAAAAGAAGTAGAGGGAGGTTCGGACAAAATCATGGCGAGGGGAAAGGAAGGTCTGTTTATCCCAAACCGTGTGAAGTCACAGAAGACATACCCGGGTTTTAACGGCATATGATAGCCGTCACCCTTTAGTCTGTCATAACAGCAATACACTTGACTAAATATGCATCGAGTACAATCGGCCAATGCATGAAGGGACCACAAACATATTTTTCATGACCATTAAACCCCTAACAAAATTCATCCTTAAAAGAAAAGGATTTTTGAGGCAACGACTCCAAGCATCAATTTGAGATGGTATCTTGATGTTGCTGGAATGAAGAAAACCAAAGCATAACTTATCAATGGAGTGGTCGTTTTTTTAGCTTGAATGCTGGCCAGAATATTGTTGTTCATGTACTTGTTTTATCTATCTCCACTATGACCAGGTGTAGCAGATGCAAACGTACACGCTCTTCTTGGTTTTCGTTGTGCCATCTGGCCTATCCATCATGAACTTGATGTGGTTTGGGAGGATCATCTCTGGATTGAAGAAGACGCTAGAGAAGAGGCACTAATCCAGATCAAGTTATTCACTCCTACAAAGATGAACCAGTGGTGGTCTTGTAACTAACAGTACACACCAGAGTATGTATGCTTACAAAGAGCCACTAGGGGTCCTAGGACGAAAACCATTAACCACTGCAGACATGTTTATATATGCTCTCAGGATACTTACCTCATTGTATACCGAGTATCAAATACAGATATTGTGAAGGGGTATGTGGACACAACAATGGAAGTACAATATAAGTTCATAGGCAAAAAAAAAAAATTATTACCTGATACCTTATCAAATTCCAGAACAAAAGATCCCCAAAATTAAACCATAAAGTGGAAGAAGTCTAGGGCTTCATAAAACTAACAAATTAAACAAGATAAGTGGACTACTTAAACCAACATAATATCAAACCAACGGAAAACTTCATGGAATGAATAAATTAATTTAGAGCTGCAAGCAAGAAATAAGTTTCTCTATCATTTGCTCAATAGTGATCAGTTGTGGCCATCTAGGAATGGTGCGCATCATTTAATTTGAAACTCTTATTTCAAAATTGCTATGACATTTGAGACAATTACAAACAAGTTAGACATTACAAACTAAATATTGAGAAATATTTATTCAATGTCTATCTCAATTTAAAACGAATTAAACAACACATAGACAAAAGTAAATACAGTTATCGAACCATGAGTGTAAAAAACACAAGTACTACACAAATTAAATGTAATGTAAAACAAGGAATTTTACCTAGATAAAGCGGTTGTTGATATAAGAACATCAGTCGGAGCTAGTAGGTGGAGGAGCACTAATGGAGGAACGGTTGTCAGCGGAGGAGGAACAGCTGTCAGCGGTGGAGGAACAGCTGTCAGCGGTGGAGGAATAAATATCGCCTCCTTATATTTGACGGATCCTTCCCCCTCCGGTCCAACTCAGTTCTGGAAGCAGAGCTCACTGCCATCTTTATCGGAGCTATGTGGACAATAGAGACCGGTTACTCCAACTTTGAGTTCGAATCAGACTTCCTTTCTTCAATATCACTTCTACGCTCCCCAGCCGAGCCAAAAGCCTTCGTCCTTCGAAAATCTGGTGCTACAGATCCGCACATGACCTCCACTGTTATTGGGAGGCTGGCGACTTGCGACGCTGTGCCAGGGTGGAGGAGCGAGGGCTAGCGCGATAGTCGTGCTTGGTTTCTCTTCCGTTTCCGGTCTTAGGGGCTAGGGCGACAGTCGGCCGGTGTTTCTCTTCCATTGTGAAGGCAGATTTTGTATATCAGGGGTTAGAACAATCGATAAGGGTTGAGATTAGATCCGAATGGAATTATATTTCTTTTATTTAGAATAATGACCCCGAGCTAAATATAATTTTTCAAAAATTATACATATGACCCCGTTTCAACTTTTGACATAGGTTAAAATAATAAATATTTTGTGTACGAGAGTCACTATGCTATACTGATATTTTTGTATCAAAAAATAATGACACTTATATGTAAAATAAAAGATATGTCGTATATTAGTGATACTAAATCCAAAAGTGTCACTAACAAAGTGTCACTATAAGACATTTTTCTACTAGTGTGGGTCTCACTTTTGATCTCTTTGTCATGTGCAGCCCTTAAGTCTAAAATATGGCCGCCCCTCCCCTCATCTAACCTGATTTTATTTATCTTTCAGGTGCTTGGAAGGTGTGGGGTGGTTTCCAAGTGATCCCAATTAATTTGGGGGCCAAAATATCAACCAATACCTCCAAAAATGGAAAGATGAGTCCTATTGTTTTATTCTTTGTCATAAGATGTCTTTTTGTATCCATTCCAATTTATTTAGACCAAGTCAACTTTATACATCATATCATTGATTTCCAATATATGTAGACTCATCCCAATAATTTATATGATGAAAATTATAGAAGAAAACCATACTCCCATCGTTTAGGTCAATAATGTCAAAGATGGGACCATAGGCATTTGTATTCTTCCCTAATCATCCTATCACTTATTTCTGACGTTAGTATTTATATTTTTGGGCTACAAGCCGTGTGGGTCACCCTCGAGTGGGCCTAGGACGCCATTCTTGAACACTTACTGTTTTTAGCAGGTTGGGCCCAAAATAACGTTTGGGCTGCCCAACCTTTCTCAACTTGTCTTGAAAGGTTACGTATCATTATTTAGATAATGTTGGGCTCTTATATTTATTTAGAAGGCCCAAATAAGTATTCGCGAGCCCATCACTAATATATGAGTTCAGCCAGTACAATAATCAATCATGCACTACGTAAAAAGACATTAATCGTTTTACAATTGTTTGACAATAGGAAATTCATTACATGAAGTGTATTATTCGTTTTTTTTAAAACGAAATTTTCAGGTACGTCCGGGTGCGGTGTCACAAGTTCTATATCAAACCATCTAAGTGTTTTTGGGTCCAAACGGAGGTGGAATATCTAGGGCACTTCATCTCCAAGGACGGAGTGCGGGTGGATCCTAGGAAAATAGAGGCTATGTTGCAATGGCCTGTGCCGATGAACATCACTGCTTTGAGGGAATTTTTGGGGCTGACCGGCTATTACAGAAAATTCGTCCAGGGGTATGGATTGATAGCACAACCCTTGACACATCTACTGAAAAAGGGGAAATTTCGTTGGACCAGTGAAGCCAGTCAGGCGTTCAACTTGCTCAAAAAGGCCGTTTCAAGCACTCCCGTACTTGCACTCCCAGATTTCACCACTGATTTCCTTATTGAAACAGACGCATCAAGTTATGGAATCGGAGCAGTTCTGTCTCAAAAAGGGCACCCGGTGGCGTTCATGAGTAAAGCTTTGGGTCCAACAAAACAGGAATGGTCAACTTATGTTAAGGAAATGTTTGCTGTCGTTGAGGCAGTTTGCACCTAGAGACCTTACCTGCTGGGACGTCGCTTCACTATAGCTACAGACCAAAAAAGCTTACGGCATCTTTTGGAATAACGAATGACAACTCCCGAACAACAAAAGTGGATATCCAAATTATTGGGGTTTGACTATGTCATTATCTACAAACCAGGGAAAGCAAATAGCGTTGCTGATGCCCTTTCCCGTCGGGAGACACCTGATCGAGAGGCCATGGATGTAATCAATGCCATATTTGGACCCTTATGGGCCATTTGGGATGACATACGTAGCAAAACAAAGCAGGACCCCCATTTACAAGAAATCGGTACTCAGATTCAACAAAAATTAGCAGCTGTCAACGATTATCACGTGCGAGGAGGGTGTGTGATGTACAAAGGAAAGGTGATGGTCCCCAACGATGAAGGTCAACGACGCCAACTCCTTGACGAATTTCATGTATCCAAGGAAGGCGGCCACTCCGGGAGGTTGCAGACCTACCAACGACTAAATAAAGTCTTTAGTTGGGTTGGAATGCGTGTGGCAATAAAAAATAATGTGAGTGAATGTGACATTTATCAACGAGCTAAAAGTGACTGCCTAAGTCCAGCAGGTTTATTATCACCACTACCAGTACCTAGTGCAGTTTGGGCCGATATTAGTATGGACTTCATCGAAGGATTGCCAAAGAAAGGGGGAAAGGATACCATCTTGGTCGTTGTAGACCGTCTTACAATATATGCCCATTTTGTAGGCCTCTGGCACCCTTTTACAGCAAAGGAAATTGCAGCAGTTTTTGTACAGGAGGTAGTTCGCCTACATGGATTCCCAGAATCCATCATTAGTGATCGGGATCGAATTTTTATGAGCATCTTTTGGAAGGAGTTGTTTCGTCTACAAGGGACGAAATTAAAAACGAGTTCGGCATATCATCCCGAAACCGATGGGCAAACGGAGGTTGTTAATCGGTGCTTGGGGCAATATTTGAGGTGTTTTGTTCATGGTTTTCGAGCAAGATGAATCTTTCATTTGCCATGGGCTGAACTTTGGTATAACACCACATATCATCGTTCTCTCAATATGACACCGTTTGAGGTATTATATGGGAGAGCTCCACCAATATTGAGATCATATACCAATGGCGAGTCCCCAGTAGCCGAGGTTGATGGTCAACTCACTTCTAGAGAATAAATCATCCAACTTTTGCGGAAGAACCTGATTCAGGTGACTAATAGAATGAAACAGCTGGCAGATGCAGGAAGGCGAGAGGTACAGTTTGAAGTTGGCGACCGAGTACACTTAAAATTGCAACCATGCATTCCGTCAGCAATCTGTGTTTAAGAGAGTGAACCAGAAGCTCGCTTGCAAGTTCTATGGGCCTTTTACTATATCGGAGAAACTTGGAGAGGTGGCCTCCCGGATGGAGTTACCACCAGAGTCTCGTATTCATCCCGTCTTTCATGTCTCACTTCTTAAAAAAATGTATTGGTTCACAGGTTGCTACCACTCCTCAGTTACCCCCATATGTTGTAGATGGTCAACCTGTTTTTGAACCTGAAAAGGTGATCCGTTTTTGGCGTGTTCGAACACCGACAGGAGAAGCAAACGAGGCTTTAGTACAATGGGCATCTTTTGGTCCAGAAGAGGTGACATGGGAACTTGTTGAGGCACTACAACAACAGTTTGCAAACTTCAACCTTGAGGACAAGGTTCGTCTTTGGGAAGGAGGCAATGATGAAGTCGAGGTCGAGGCTGGTCAACGCCAAAGCAAGAGGCTGCGAAGGAGTAATGTGAAGTTGTGGGATTACGTGGCTTAGTTCTGCCTATTTATTTTAATAACTAGTTTGCTGCTATTTATTATTTATTATTATTATCCACTAAAGTATTAGTATTAGAATAGATTTTCATTTGGCTACTGGTATTTCAATTAAAGCAGGGGAATATATATATATACCCAATATCTGATTACGAGAAATAAGAAGAAGAATTTACATCTTAAATCGGTCCTCTATCACCTTGAGATAGAATAAGGTTTCCTTTACACCGTGAGTAAAGGTCGTTGGTTATTCCCAGTCTAGGGGATTTCCATCATAGTGTTTGAGAAAAAAGTGATTTTGAAAATTAAAAGTTGGTAGTGTCTAGTAAAATAAGTGTTTTTTGTGTAATAGAAAAAATAAAAAGAAGATTCTAGATTTTAACTTTTAATTTTTAATTTAAGTAAAAGTGTTTGAAAACAAAGCTAGGAGGGAACTCGACAAGAAGAAATTTGAATACTACTCGGTATAACTACAGGGAAGGAAGCTTATTTTGACTTGCGAGAGCATATCTTACCCCACCATGCCAAATCTAGGATAATGATTAAAAAAATTACTGTTATAAACGAACAAAAACTGTGTTCAGGAGAAAATCAACGGTGCTTCAACGCGCAAAAGATTGTGTGGATGATCTTCGTATGCAAACAATGCATCAAACTCCATTATAATATACTCGTATTACTCCCTGTCCCCTTTTAAATGTTCGTTTTACCATATTGGGATGTCCCTATTTAATTGTCTCATACCTTATTTGGTAAAGTTCGTGTGACTCAAAATTATTCTTACTTTATTCTTACTTTATCAATTAATATCAATCACACAAATCCACTTTTCTTAAAACTCGTGTCACCCTCTTCCGTCTCAATAAAAAATGGACGGAGGTAGTATATTCCATCGAAATTTAGCACATTAGCCTCATTTAGAAAATATGTCAAATTTTCATGTGTTATACGAGTAACGATCAATGTGTAAAACTCTTTTTATGAATAATTTTAACAATTCGGAAATCATTTTTCTTAATATTATGATTAAATATGCAAGTGAATTTGTCAAAATCTCTAAATTACACACAAATGTTTATTATTTATCTTTTATTTGATATTAAATTTGTTTATAATATAATATAGAAGGGTTTATGCGCATGAATAATGATAACACATGAAGGTTTGAAACATTTTTTAATCTAATGCCCATATTTTCTATATGATAAGGGGGTTTGGTGCACTACTAAACCCCAACGAAACATCTTAAATAATGAGAGCTAGTTGTGCATTCATCTATAATACAGATTATACTTTCTAGGCATATGAATCCAGAAAATTGATTTAGGGGTTGAATGTTTCATATGTACTTTAGATAAATCATAATTTAAATGAGATTAATAGAATTAGATTTTTTACAAGAATATTACTAAAATAAAACTTATTTACATAAATATGATTATTCATTACTACAACGTAGTGTTGTGGTAACTTAAGTTCAAAACTTGAACATGAATTACTATGATTTCATTACTACTCTAGTAACTAATCATATTTTTGTAAACCATCTTTATTTTGGTCATATTTATGTAATTATTTCAATAGAATTATAGATTTGATATATATGGCATATATATTAGGAAGAAACTATCAATTTGACCCTCGTACTATGGGTGAACTGTCAATTGCGCCCTCATACTTTAAAAACACTCGATTTAACCGTTGAACTCCAAAAAACGCTCAATTATGTCCTTTTACCCGGTAACCATCCGGTTTCCTGGTTAAGATCTCACATGGCAGGCTAGGTGGCATTTCCTTTTTCTTTTTTCCCTTTGGTTTTCTCTTTTTTATTTTCTCTATCCTCTTTCCTTTCTCTCTTTCTTCCTCCTCTTTCTCCCAGGTTTCACGCCTCAAGCCTGCAACTCTATATCCCTCTTTTCTCTTTAGGGCTCCAGCAGCCTGCCGCCCCTTTTCTTTCACTTAGTGGTCTTCTCTCTCAGAATTTGTATGAAATTAACTGGTGGAATACGAGGGTAATTGGAGGGCGACGACATTGATGGTTACACTCCGGCCGTCCGGCGGATCTTGGTGCCTCTTCTTATGTTTTCAGACGGAGACTTTGAGAGGGAGACGATGGAGAACCGCATCTGCACTGCTCGAACGGAATCCCTCTTTGGCTTCTTCTGTTCGTTTCTTCTTTTCCCGGGCGGATTCCGGATGCGATGAGATTTCCGGCGACATTGAGGTTGAGTCCGATGGGCAGTAGCCTCCAATAGTGAATACGGCAGACATCGTGTTCATCTCTGTTCGATTCCGGCGAAGTTGCTCCTTGTTTGTTGCCTGACCGGGGTGTGCTCTGAAGAATGGGAGCTGTCTGCGTACAAGAAAGAAGAAAGGAAAGGTGAGGCGTACAATTGCTGAGGAAGAAAGAAAAGAAAAAGAAAAAGGAAATGCCATGTGTGCCACCACGTGGCCTGCCACATGAGATGTGTTAACGGGAAACGGGATGGTTACCGGGTAAAAGGGTTTAATTGGGCGTTTTTTTTGGAGTTCAACGGTTAAATTGAGTGTTTTTAAAGTACGAGGACGTAATTGACGGTTCGCCCATAGTACGAGAGTCAAATTGATAGTTTTCCCTATATATTATTACCTTGTTTTATATAGGTTTAGTGGACATGTTTCTACACTGGTGACTGTCTAGAATGAGACCCTTTACCTTACTTTGAAACTTTACAGTTCCCCTCTTCTCACCTGGCTTAATATTAGGATTTTTACCATAAAAAATCAAATGTTGAGTAGGCACCCGTAGTAGTAAGATATGTTGTCTTTGCTCTATCCCTAAGTAATGAGTGATTTATACACTATTTTTAAAATTTGGGAATATAATTAATATTACATACATCCCACTAACATTGGGACATGAGGAAGTGACAAGATTGTTAAAAAAATGTGTTTATGTGGTTAATATTGAATTGATAAAGTAAGAATAAAAGAAGATTGGTTTAAAACCACACAAACTATACCAAATTTGATAAGAGACGATCTAATTGGGACGCAACGAAAAGGAAAGATGAGACAACTTTAGTGAGATGGAGGGAGTATTACGCATCAATTTTTTTATTAATAAAATATATTTCAAAAATATTTTTTTCTTAAATCAGCAAAATCAGCCAATGCAGCCAATTCAGCCAGAACTTCATAAATTTCAGCAGAATCAACCAAATCAGCCGATTTTAGTTGATTTATACGAAGTGTTTGACTTGAATGTGAATTATACTTTACAAACACTCAATTAAGTCCTCGAACTATTAAAAAACGTTCAATTAAGCCCTTTTGGTCGGTAAGTAACCGGTTTCCCGGTTAAACGGCGATGACGGTGACGATGTGCTCGAACCCTAGCAACGGCGGCTGCCGGGAAACAGGTCACGTTTAACCGGGAAACCGGTTACTTACCGACGAAAGGGCTTAATTGAACGCTTTTTAATAGTTCGAGGACTTAATTGAGTGTTTGTAAAGTACGAGGGCCTAATCGACTTTTTCAGTATAGTACTGGGGCTTATTTGATAGTTTTCCCAATTTTAAAAATTTTCTTATTACTACTATTAGTACATCATTTTATTACTACTATTAGTGCATGAGCTATAAAAGATTCATTACTAAATTGAAAAGCTAACCTTAAATATCTTTTGTTCATTTTGGGCGGCATTTTTGGAGTAAAAACTTGTGACTCTGTTACTTTATATAAAGATTGAGAAATTTCTATTTTTAACCCAAAAAGCAAAACATCCATCGGTCTGATTTCGGACCATATATAATCTTTAAGTAGAAATATTGTAAAAATCCCACTTTTTAATCGTACAAAAGAAAATGAAGACAAAGTAAAAAGAGAGAAGGGTTGACAAAGAAAGTAGAGTGAAAATGGAGGAACTAGTATATATTTTACTTATGGTGACGAGCTACTATTTTTTTGGGAAGTGAAAAGCTACTACTATTATTATGCCCTCCAATGCTCCTATAAATTAATATACGAGGTCCATTTCTTATGAATTCATTCCAGTAAGGAAAGGCACTCATTCTCCACTCTGCATTTGTTTAATAGTCATTTATGGGAGCATTGAGGTACGGAGAACATTAATTTGTGGGTGTTTTGTTGAATATACGTGATGATGAGAAATGGGAAGGCATCGAAATCGGTGGTGGAGGCCGGGTTTGTGTTGGTGGTTATAGCAGCGGTGGCCGGGACAGCGTTGCTTGGTGCCTACCAGGCCGCCGCGCAGACTCCGCCGCCTCACCGGATTCTGTTGGATATGGACGCTGAAACCGATGATATATCCGCCCTTTTGTATCTTTTGAAGCTCAACTCATCAGAATTTGATATTCAGGTATTTATTTATACATTCGGGAAAACTGTCAATTTGGTCCTCGTACTTTTAAAAAGAACATTCAAATCCCCGAACTTTGTAAAAACGTTCAATTAAATCCATTTGCAAGTTACTTGCTATGTCAGCAGGTCACCCGCTGACATGGCACACACATGGTGGTCCACGTGTGTGCCACGTCATTGGCAAATGACTGACTGGACTTCCACATGTGTGCCATGTCAGCAAAATTATTGCTGATTGGGCTGCCACATGTGCGCCACATCAGCAAGTGACCTGGTGACATGGCAAATAACCCGCAAATGAACTCAATTGAACGTTTTTACAATCTTCGGGGATTTGGTTGATCTTTTTAAGAATGCGAGGACATAATAGACTTTTGAATGAAAGTACAAGGACTAAATTGACACGTTTAAAATAATACTCCCTCCGTCCCGAAAACAACCTCCCGGTTTGACCTACACACATATTTAGGAAATAAATTTGACTTTACTGTAGAATGCACTGTTTGGCACTGTTTAAACACTGTTTGGCACTGTTTAAACACTGTTTGGCACTGTTTAAACACTGTTTGGCACTGTTTAAACACTGTTTGGCACTGTTTATCACTTTTTTTATGTAGATAATTTGCCAAATAAGGAAAGTATTGAAGTGGGAAGTTAATTTTGGGACATCCATTTAAGGAAAGTGGGAAGTTGTTTTTGGGACGGAGGGAGTATAATATATTCTCCTTAAGACACATTTAAGTCAGATGTGATCCAATTTACTATCGACTAAAATCAATTCAAGTAAAAATCGTGTATCAAATTCAATGTTGGCTTCTTTCTACATGTATAGGACAAACCAAAGATGTTTTCTTTTGGATTATTTTCAGTTCCAGACCAGACCAGACTAGACCAGATCATACCAGACCAGACTAGTCTTTCGTAGTTATAAATACACAGAGACCAGACCAGACCAGACCATATCAGACCAGACCAGATCAGACCAGACTAGACCAGCAAATTTCAGTCCAAAAGAAAACATCCAAGTACTAGCATCGAAAGATTAAAACAAAATAATAAACACCACAAACGTTAACAAGAATATTTATTGCAACGAGAAGTTTATTGATCAATAAAAAATCAAAAAAAAAAATTACGGAGCTCTTAAACAAAAAATAATCCACACACAACTAATAGCACAAAAAGTTTTTTTGTCAATAAAAAACGAGAAGTTTTTTTTTATCAATAAAAAATCCACACACAAAACTACAACTCTTAAACAACAAAAACTACTAATCGTACATATAGTCTTCATATTCAATTAGTCAATTCAAAAATCACCCACTCTAGAATTCTACAAGGCCTCCTATCTAGGGGTGGGCGCGGTCCGATCTGGTCCAATATTTGGCCGGACCTGAACCCGTACCGCTACTATTCAAACGGTCCGGTTTGGTTCGGTCTTAGACCTAAATCCATTCGGTACGGTTCCATTTTCAAACGGGATGGTACCATGTCATACCAATACCAAACAATGCCATTTTTTTCAAGTGTTTAAGGAGAAATTAAAGTTTAGCCATTCTACAAAATTCCACACATTTTATCAATTTCATACTCCCTCCATCCCAAATTGATATGCAAAGTCAATATCTTTTGGTCAACCAATGTTAAAGTTAAATCCTCTTTATTGATAATTAATTCAATTTTTAACAATTAAAATTTACATATTCAAAAACTACATTAAAATCTCTTCAAAGTTGCAAACTCGGAATTAAATATAATTAAAATTTGACATCTTAATTAAGTGAATAAAATGAAATATTTAACTAAGAAAAGTTAATTTTGCGAATCAATTTGGAACTGAGGTAATCTTACATAATTAATAAAGGGGAAATCGCACTTTTGGTCCCTGAAATAGTCACCAAAATGAAATGTCAAACCTGTATTTTTGAGATTGTAAATGTCACACCTCAATTGTCCAAATTGTTGTAAATGTGGTCCTTTAAGTGGTGAAATATACTCTCGCCCACATTGTATATTTCACCCCTCAAAGGACCACATTAACAATATTTTGGACAGTTGAGGGACGACATTTACAAACTTGGGAACACAGGTTTGACATTTCAATTTCCTGACTATTTTAGGGACTAAAAGTGTGATTTTCCCATTAATAAATTTCAGATAAACTATAGTAGTACCAATTTAAATAATTAAACCTTACATCGATCAGATTCCAGGCTTCCTATGAACTAACAAAGGAATTGAAAATGTGATGGCGCTATTCAAAGTAATGTTATAAATGTAAATTTAATTAATTATAAATACTTCGGTCCAGTTCGGTCCGGTAGCTATTCTCATTTTATGAGAACCAGTCATGGCATTGCTTAGAAACGGTACGGTCCCGTTCAGGACAAAAAATTTGAGATCCGTTTCAAACCCCATTTTTCAATCCGGTACTATACCGGTTCGGTTCGGTACCATGCCGGTTTGGTATTTTTGTCCACCCCTAGTACTATCAACTAGGGAGTATCAATTTAAATATTTTTTTTTAACTAGGGAGTATGTCAATATTAATAAGTATTATTACCCCCTAACTTTGACATACTTAAAACATTTTATTAATCAAGTCAAACTTTGACCAACAAGTAAAAATTATACAAATGATATGGAAATGTTTTTTGTTGAAAATACTTTCATAAAAGTATAAAATTTAGTACTTTCATAAAAATATATTAATCAAAATCATTATTCAAAATTTACCACCATTATATTCACTTGAAAAGTTAAAGATGTCAAAATTTTGCCTTATATAAATAAAATAACTCAATCTCTAAGTTTACAATAGTCATAAGGGCACCTCTATTAATTATTGAATAGAGAGTATGAGGTAAAGGAACCGACCATTAATTTTGTAATTTGTTGTATTATGATTGGGATGTGAGAAACAGGCACAAAAATTAGAGAAAGACAAATTATGTGGATGTTATTTAGACCTGTACAAAACCGGGCCAGCCCGCCCACACAAATTAGCGGGCTTGGGCATATATATTTACCCACCGGCCCGGTCCCGGCCCGCAACAACATATGGGCGGGCTTGGGTTAGGGTGTAGGCCCGTTCGGGCCGATAAGCCCGGCCCGCTACATTTAGTATATATACATATATATTTTTATATATACTAATTTATGTATTTATTTACATGTACGCTTGTATATTTTCATATTTACTAATTTATCTCTATACATATTTATAGTTTATTATGTTTAAATTTAAGTTTTTAGTTCTTAACAAATAGTCCAACCAATATAATATCTATTTTTGTACTTAAACACAATACTTTGTGCTTGAATTTTAAATTTTAGATATAGTTTCTCATTATTATTTTTGTGTAAATATTTTTTGTGTATGTGATGAAAGGCCTGTGTACATTATAAGCGTATTAGCAATTTTTTAAATGTTGTAATATTATTTACAAAGTATTAAATAAATTGTATAATTCTGAAAAATTTAAAGTTTTACCGGGCCTGGCGGCCCAGTGGACTACCCGGCCCGCTCTTACGGGCGGGTATGGACATGGGGTTAGGCCCGTTTTTGCGGGCCGGGCCGGGCCCGCCCACACACGATTGGCAGAAAACTTATGGAAAGCCCGGCCCGAGCCCGGCCCGAACCCGCTTTTGTGCAGGTCTAATGTTATTCTAAATGAATTTGTGAATAAAATATGAATGAATTTTCACTCTATAAATATTACTCGTACCAAATATAGGAGTATGATACTAGACAATTTTAGTAGAATAAATGAAAAGGGATAAGAAATAATGTTATAATGATGAAGCGGATTATGTTGCAAATAGTTAATAACATAGAAAGAAAAAACTCTGTATAGAGTTGATGAGATGGAATGAGACAGAAGAAGTACTTCATCCGTCCCATTCAACATTGTAAATTTTTTATTTTTTCTTTTTTTTTTTCTTTTTTACAAATAAAGAATTAAATATATTAATGATCAAAATTGCATGTTCCCACAAATGTGAAAAGGGAAGTGGTTAACCCAAAAGAGAGTGGAGGTAGTATATTGCAGTGATTTGACAATGTTACCCTAAAACAAATTCGTGTTGCACTAAAAATGCAAAACGAGGTTCTCTGAAGTGTTTTTATATAAAAATGTCATCATTTATGATTTTATCTTTTAATGCAACATGAAACTTTTCTACTGTAACATCGTTAAACCCAACAATCTAGATTCATTCTTATTTCTCACATAAAAGGTTTTTCTTACTAGAATCGCGACATATATGTGTGCGTAGGGTTGCGTTCAAATAAAAGTGATTAATTAAGGTGAAACACACTCTCGCTGTGCTATGGTATATAACTTTTATGTTCTAATAAAAGAAATCTTAGTTGGAAAAGTTTCATTTTAAAAACGCATCACTATATTGCGTGCAGGGAATAACGATTAGCTCCAACGGGTTTGGTAATCCTGGTTTTTCTATGAATCATATATACGATATGCTATATATGATGGACCGCGATGATATTCCTGTTGGTGTGGGAGGAGAGGGTGGAATACTCGATGATGGCACAATTGAAGATGATGTTGGGGGATATCATCCTATAATTGATCAGGTGTGTATTCTACATTTGCAAATTTTATACACAACATTATATGCTTAACATGACCTCCACACTTAGGAGACGTTTACTTCGCTGCTAAAGTCACATTTAGGTTAGTAAGACAGGTGAAGTGAACACGCACGCTACTTAAAAACCTGCTTACTAACCGAAAGAGGTGCTAAAGCGCCACTTACTAAGCATATCACTCCCATGTATTAATTAAGCGGCACTTTAAGCTTTTTCAGTTTCCGAATTTACCCTTACCCTTATCCTTTGCCCTTACCCTATTGTTACCTCACCACCCGCTATCCTCCACCCACCCCGCCCTACACTACTACCCCGACCCGACCCCACCCAACCCACTACCTCCATCCTCGTACCTTACCCCTTACCCTACCTATCCTACCCCCGACCATTACCCCACCCACCCCGCGTACCCCTTTTCCCTACGACGACCCTACCCCAACCCCTTACCCCTACACGACCCCCTACCATTTGCCCCTACCTCGGCCCCCACCCCGATCCTGACCCCACCCTACTGTCATCCTACCCCCACCCAACCCCTAGCCCCTCACCCAGCCCTAACCTACCCCCACCACATGCCCCTAATTATACCTGAGCCCCTACCCTACCCACTACCCCCCCACCCTTACCCCTAACCACGACCCTACCCCACCCCCTACCACTTGCCTCCACCTCAGCCCCCACCCCGATTCTGAGCCCACCTTACCGTCATCTTACCCCCCACCCCACCTACCCCACTACCCCTACCCCGCCTATACCTTTTCTACCCCATCACACCTACCTTATCACTTAACCACCGTATCGTACCCTCGACCATAACCCCACCCCCACCCCCACCTGTAACCCTCTTACCCTAACTCGACCCTACCCCGACCCCGACCTCACCAATACAAGTTAGGGGTATGGGTGGGTATGAAGGGTTGTAGGGGAGTAGGGGTAGATGGTAAGGTCGTGGTAAGGGTAGGGGTAGGGGTCAAGGGTGTTGAATTGGGGGTAAGGTGTAGGGTAGGAGTAGGGGGTGGGGTACGGGGTATAGGGCGGGGTAGGGGTTAGGGGTATGGGTACACGTACGAGGTGACCTCACATATTATATTTTATACTTGTGTTCATGAATGTTTGTGTGTCGATATATGTATAGGTTTATTTTGGACATTTTATTGTTAAACGGTGTTTTAACCCTTTGAAGTAAACATGATCTTACAACATTGCTTATTTTATGCACCGCTTATTAATGCGGGTCTTAATAAGCACCGTTTAGTAACCCGTGAAGTAAACATGTCCTTAGTCTCGCTCAAAATCAAGTGGCGTAAAGAATAGAAAATTGTTACGTCTATCTTGAAATCATTACTTTTTTCTGGATATCATGTTACGAAATTATTATCAGTGACGGTGGTCCGGCGGCGGCCAACGGTATGGCTGCGTCTGGTGACTTGGGCAACGGGGGCAACTCCAACCCTGTAAGGGTATTTTTTTGTCCAATCACAAAAAAAATATACTCCGTACTTAAGGTTGTTTAAACTATTTGGTCCTATTTTTGGAAAATGAATGAGTTTTAGCCCTATAGTTTGGGGTGTTGATTGAGAGCATTTAGCATTTCTAGTTTTTAATTAATGGTCATTCTTTGACATGGACTAAAAAGTACGGGTATCCCACTAGTAAAAGAGTAATTTGTACAAATCAACTTTATTTTTTAGTGATATTTACTCAACTGCATATTTACCACCGGATAGTTCTCTTCTTCAACTAAATTTAAACGAAGTTATCAACTTATACATTTTATTCTTAAAATATGACTTTAAGTGTAAAACTTCTCCAACTAAACCGCATGTGCAAATTTCCGAATAAAATTGGTTACGTTAGAAATGATCGATCAACTAGTTGTTTACTAGTTGGCTATTTAAATATAAGAAATTTCTCGTATGTGCTCTTCAATTAAAATTAAACTCGATGTGCAAGTTTCCAAATGTGTTGTTTTTTAATTGGAAATTTTCCTAGTTTTGTAAATATAGAATAATAAACTAATATGTAAGATCGTGATCGTAAATATAGACGAAGGAAAAAGAAAGAAAATGGAAAGGAGATGAAAGGATGAAGATAAACTGGGATAAGAATAAAAGAATGATAAAGAAATAAAAAGATGGAAAGAGACGAGTGTATAGTAGCTGAAAAATAAAGCAAAGACTGATATTTTTCTTTGACACATATTAAGTTAACTCATCTTTGACAAGAAATACGTATATATTGGTGTTAATAATTAAAATCTACATATTCACTAACTTGGTTACAAAGTTCAATTGAACACAAAATCCGCATTTGGGAAATGATTAACGCTTATTATACACCACCACTAGATATCGAAAAGCGCTTTAAACTAATAGGATCTATAGTGGATGAAATCTTTAAATTCCAATTGGTGAAGCATAATCATTCTAAATTTGTTGATTTGTTTAGGGAAATGGTACGGCTGGATATTGTAGATATAGACAAGCAATCGGGCTAGGCCGCGATGGACATTTAGATGTTGACACAAATCTTGGCCTACGGAAGAGTTTCCTCCCTATGGTAATACGTACACTCAACACATACATGGTTATGTATCATATAACTTTTTGTCCATGCATATATTGTTTTTGGTTTACACAAACACACAGAATTTGGTTCAAATAAAATCAATATTACCCATTGGTTTGATAGTAAATATGATTTTTTAAATGAAAATGCAATAACAAAATTGCATCATCATATTAACGGTGCATTTATTTAAATGCAAGTGCATCATAGGCGAAGTATTTGTGAATAGATAAAAATGTGGGTATTACGGTTTTATACACACACAGAATGCACTTACATTACAACATGGTTCGCTATTATCACTAACTTGATACGGAGTACATTTTAGTTGCATTTATTGATGATTATGTCACCCCATATTTTACATAAAAAATGTTTAATTCCGTCTTTTTTGTGATTGATGGCCTATGTTTATTCTTATCTATTATGAGATGAGAAGACTTCTACTTTACATCGAAACCTTCTCCTACTCACACAAAAACTAATGCTTGGGTAAGTTTGAATGTCAAATGCAGGCAAAAAGAAGATATTTTCCGTTTCTGCATCCCACAGCTCAACAAGTACTTATAAACACTATTTCTGCTGGCCCCACAACTGTACTCATGATCGGATCTCATACAAACATGGCCATATTCCTTATGACAAATCCCCAACTGAAAGAGAATATCGCACACATATATTCCTTGTCCGGAAGCATCGATGCTGGCGGTAATTTATTCACTAGTTTCAATACTAATCCTTACGCCGAGTTCAACATGTTTATGGATCCTTTTGCTGCATATCAGGTGATCTTCCAGTGGCATTTTCTCTACAAAATAATTTTTTTATCTTTTTCCTCAACGCGTGAAATTACATCCAACTCCAGTAACAATAGTATTATGTGCATGTGGGAAATTAATTATATAGTTTTCTTTTCTTTACAACTTTTATTTAGGTTATTCATTCCGGAATTCCAGTAACTCTTGTGACATTAGATGCCGCAAACACCATTCCCATATCAGCTGAGTTTTTTTCCCACATGGAGAGTAATCAACAAACGTACGAGGCACAGTACTTCTACAAGACCTTCAAAATAACTCGCGACAGTATTTTTGCCGATGATGAAACATTCTACAAAGTAAGATTGATGCTCTGAATATGTGTACATAAATTGGAGTAATTTATGATCTTATATGTTAATTTATTAGTGCATATTTAAGCCATGTCGACACATGTGCCCAAAATTAGTCAGAACATCTTGAAGAGTACATATGGACCAATAAAATCTACCACGGGGAGGGCTATCCCAAACAATATGTTCCAAACAATTACACCACAACCAAATATAATTTTGATGCCATATTAAGATTTAGAGATTTATACTAAAATCAAAACTCATATGACACGTACTTCATGATGTTATACTTGACTAATGTAATGTAATGTAATGTTATACAGACGTACTACATGTGGGACTTTTTTATGTGTGGTGTGGCGACTTCAATTATGAGCAAGCCAGATAACCATGATGGTGATAACGAGTTTGCAGAAATGAAGTACATGAATATCACTGTAATAACCACCTCAGATGAAAATCACAGCTTGTCAGATGGTTCTAATCCATTTTTTGATGGTCGCAATACCCCAAAATTCAATCTAGACAAAGAGATCCACGGAGGCCATGTCCAGAATGGTGCTCGAGATCGCTATTGTATTGTCAAAAATAGCACTGGAAAATGCAAAGTATGAATTAATACAAATTTTATGTACTCGGTCATTAAGTATATTTGCAATTCCATATGGGTGCAATAATTTTTGTGATACTAACGTCTTGACGCCATGTTGATTAGGATGGATATACTCCACAAGTCAAAGGGAGTTCTGAAGGTGTGTCTGTTCGTGTGGCAGTAAAAGCAAAACCCAACCCTAATGTTACGAGTCCATTAGACAAAGCATTCTATGTCAATTTTATAGATGTATGTTTGTGTTACAAAATTACCCAAATACATACATACATACATAGAAATATCTTTTGTCTTTAAAAGAACTTGTGATACCCGTGGTGCAGGTGTTAAACCGCCCCCAACAAACTGGCAGGTTCAATGCAACAACGGAATTTCTTTGTTATAATGAAACACTTTACAAGCCAGATCTTTCTGGGATTCGACTCGGGAAAAATGTTGTGTTTGACATGGACATGAGTGCTGGAGACTTCTTGGCCCTCTTTTATCTTCTTAAACTTCCTGTGACTGATATCAATCTCAAGGTAGAAATGGCTTGGTCTCCTGCTTCTACACCTTTATTTCCCAAATGTTTTATGAGCTGTTGCCCTAAATGGGATAGGACCATTGTTCTAATTTTATCCTCCTAATTTTCTAAGTGCGCAGCACTAGCGTCATCGTCGCCTTCTTTCATCACCAACGTACCAATCTTCTCCATTCCAAGATCTGCCCATCAACCTGACAAGACGACAAGTTATCTTCTCTTTGGTCATCCTCGATGAGCTTTCTCCTCCTCTCTTCTCCAGTTGCAAAGCCTGTAGCGAGCTTTCTAGGTGCGGCGAGCAGTGAGGGAGCTTCTATGAGTTGCAAATTTGAATATGTAGCCGAAGTCAAGTAGTTCGTTGTTCTCCCCTTCCTTCCTCTTCCTCTTCTGTGATTCTCTCTTCCCCTCTTCTGTTTTGTCGTAGGTCTAGATGCTCTGTGTTTCTCTCTTCCCCTCTTTTGTTTTGTCGCAAGTCTGATGCTCTTTTTCTTGAAAACTACCAAATTTTATTTTGAAAATGCCATCAAAATGGCATTCATACTCTTCAAAAAATTCACATTTTCCTTGAAAAATGCAATTAAGAAGGCATTCTCAATTCATGTTGGCATTCTAATAAAAATATTGGCATCAACGACGACGACAGCCAGATCTGCAGCGGAGGAGGCCGGAGTTGCAGGGCCAACGGTCGGCAGTGGATGGATCTGTGTGAAGGCTAGATATGCTTTGGTGACCAGTTTTGTGGCAGCGGTTGACGAACGGCGGCAGTCCGGTGTGCTTTCGGTGGGAGTAGGTTTTGCCAAGCTTCAAGGGTATTTCTGTCCAACTACAAATAATAACTCCTATTTGGGGATATTTTAAACGTTAATCCTGTTTTAGCAATTAAGGAAATATTTACTCCTATTTCGATAAATTTCTCATCTTTTATTAATACAATTGAGATGGAAATAATGGTGATTTCAAAGATCTGAAGCAGATATTGGAGTGTTTGGGTGAACGTAAAGAATTACATATATTTTTTAGATGTCGGAGGAAACCAACTTCTGTAAAACTGATTCTAATTATATTTCTGGTTTTAAAAAAAAACAGAATCAATTTCAAACACCCCTATATATTTCAAGAAACAATATATGTGCAAGAAATATTTTTATATTCAGGAGAGAAATCCTATGGAACAATAGACATGAACCAAAGTCATGATTTTGCTCGTTGGTGCGCATGACGGCATGAAGCAATGAACCAAAGTCTTGGATGGTGAAAAATCTTTCGAGATGTTCACATACCAGTCAAACATCATCTTTTAACATGAGATTAGTAAGACACTAAACAAAGAAAATTACAAATTAAAAGAAATTTGAAAAAATAGATGTGAGAAATTGATCCCAAAAATAGAGAACTAAAATAGATAGGAATGAAGAGATGGATTTGCGAGAATGACATCTAAGTATTTCGTATCCCGTATGGAAGGGCAGAAAAGAGTTTAAGCGGATGGACCAAGCAAAATGCGGCCCCATGGCGTTTTTGTTTTTAGCGCTTAAGAGCCAATCAGCTATGTGAACAAGCTATTTGCCAAACAGCATTTCTGGATCTTTGGATTGTCAAACCCATTAATTCTGGTCAAATAAGATGAAAATTGGTTGATCAGTCATTTTCCAAACAAGTCCTAAACATATTTACACTAAAGCTTATTAGATTTACGAAAGTTCACTCGATCCAAACAAAGCTTCAAGGTAAACGGCTCTCACTAGTATTCAAATTTGATTCTATATAAGGGTGCAAATGAGGCAAGCCAAGCTAGAACTTGGACATGCTCAAGTTCGAGTTCAAGCTTGATAAGAATGCACGTACTGGATCGAGCATGAGCTCGAACTCGGGCTTGAGCTTCGCTCAAGCTCAACTCGAGTTTTTTTTCTCATTAAAATTATGTGTTGTGTATGTGTGGTTGTGTATAATTATAAATATGTTATGGCTCGTGAGCCGGCGAACTAAAAGGAATTGAGCTCGAGCTCGGCTCGACTGTCTAACGAGTCGGCTCGAGTTTGACTCTAGTTTGAATTTGACCGAACACAAGTCGAGTACCGAGCAGCTCATGTGTAGTCACGAGCTGCTTGACTCGTTTGGACCCCTAATTGCCTTCATAGAAATGTCATTAATATGGAAGCTACATGCTAGGCTAAGTTATATTAACATTCCTTCTTCACATTGATATATTATAGGCAATTATCGTGAGCCCAAATGGTTGGGCGGATGCAGCAACGATAGATGTAGTTTATGATGTGCTACACATGATGGGCCGTGATGACATTCCTGTCGCCCTTGGGGATCTACTTTCATTGAACATGTCTTATTCAGATTTTCCTGGCATCGGTGGAGACTGCAAATATCAACAGGGTATCCCACAAGGCTATGGTGGATTTATTGATTCCGATACTCTTTACGGATTAGCTCGTGATCTCCCACGCAGTCCCCGAGGGTAAGTCACGCCAATTTATATTTTTCTATTGTGAAATGTGAATATTATTTCTAGCTACAATGGTTGAGTCAGGGCGGGGATGGAGGGAGCTAAGTCTCAACTCCCCAACCCCCAACCCCCCAATATTTTTTCCTAGTACATTTATATGTATGCCCAATTATCCATAAGCTATAAAAATATACCATCAAATAAATATTAAGTTTTGTCCCCTGCAAAGCTACTATCTAGCTAGGTAGACATTTTATATCATGCTCAGATGATAATTAATCCATTCACCCCTTATTCGTAACTTGTCTCTCATTTACATACAGATATACATCTGAAACTTCTAAGGCATCGGGAGGTCCGCGTGATACAGATCACCCTGAGCTCCGACAACCTTTGGCATTAGAAGTATGGGATTCAGTAGTAAAATCCCTAGACCCAGGATCCAAGATCACCATCTTGACTAATGGTCCACTAACTAACATAGCAAATATTGTTCTTGCAAATCAGAATGTTTCCTCTGTCATCCAGGCAAGTTGTTGGTTATTGCATGAATCTATTATGACCATGTTTCCTAATTATTAAATTGACATAAATGACCCTTCGACAAAATAAATGATTTTGCATTGTTTAAATTATTAACAAATGTTGTTTTCATCAATACTCGTTTTTGTGTGTTTCTGGATTATTTGAACATGAATGCATGTGGTTTTTATCAATTTATACCAATCCGGCGTAAGACAAATGCTTCAATTTCTTGTGAGTAGGAAGTTGTGATTGTCGGAGGCCACATCAGTAATGGTAGCTTTGACAGGGGAAATGTGATTAATCTGCCAAGTAATAGATTTGCAGAACAAAACATGTATTTCGATCCTTTGGCTGCAAAAATCGTGTTTGCTTCAAACCTCAATATCACTCTCATTCCACTTGCCGCACAACGCCAAGTAAGTTCGTTGGTGGGAATCAGAAAAAATCTCACTCTTAAGGCAACACCTGAAGCAAAGTTTGCTACACGACTGCTATCAAGGCTACGCGTGTTGAAACTAATTAAGCAATCAATGGTAAACGTCTCTATGCACCCAATTATAATTTGGTATAGTACGTTTTACTATCAAAGTCTTGCTAGAAACAAATCCATCCTCGTGTTTTTTACTTTACAGGAAACGTTTCTTGGCGAGATCATAGGGTCAGTGCTGGTTGCAGGTGATATTTCCACCTTGAAGCCAACGTTTGGGAACAAGAAAATCAAAGTAGTTGCAACTGGCAAAGAATATGAAGATGGAACAATGATTATTGATGAGAAAGAGGGGAAGGAAGTGAGAGTTTTGACAAATATCAATGCAACAGCTTATTATAATCTCTACTCAAAAATGCTAGGTGACAAAAAACAGTCTGCCGTCATTGGAAGTTATGTTCAGCAGACAATAAAGTGGAGTTGCAACAATGCGTAGAAGTGGAAGTTTGTGATATTATTATACTATCTAAACAAGGGTAGTCCATATGAAAGAATAAATACTAGAAATCAATAATGTAAACCAAAAATGAGTGATTCAAGCCAATAGTTTGAAATCCAATGTCAAAGGTGCAATAGCACAAAGTAAAAAAAATATATATGTATACAACTCTATATCCCATGTCATAAGCTATGATGATATTAATGAGTAAAATTTCCTTTTCGTCCCTTTCGTGAATATTTTTATTGTGTCCAAATTCATTTCTTTTGTTTAATAAACCTCTTAAGCATGTAGTTTTAGTACACAGGAGTGCTTATAACTCTAAGTTAAATACTTTTCTCCAACATAGTGGTATCTATGAGAGGATTTATGTATGAGCTATGCCGGGCTGAAGCTGAGAACAACTTAATCTTTTTCAATTTATTGGAAGAGAGAATCGTCTATATATAATGCTATTCTTCTCTGTCCAACGTAGAGCTGAGGTTTGTGCATTCCATTGTATGCTAGATGGCCTGCAATTATGCAATTCACGTTTGTAGCCTCACGATTGTAATACACTCCTTTTAAGATTTTGTTTCAATCCATCCAAAAATACGTATACATGTGTACCAAAGTGGTTATGTTTATGAGTTATGACCAGTGATTATATTTTTCCAAGGCACTTTTTCACTAAAAAAATATTTCATTTAATTAATAGCTCAAATCCAGCACTTTAGATTCAAATTGATACAAGGGCTTATAATTCAAATGAGTCCTCAGGTTTAATTCAAAATGCCAAACATAGCCTACATGCAAGGTTTGACGGAGGAGTTAAATTTTACAGATTACATATTAAGAACTACACTAAACTACTAAAATGTCTTATGGACCTGCAAAAAGCTCAGAATAGGACAAAATTTGGTATTTAAAATGAGAAATTAAAAGAAAATTAGATTGACTGCAGCGTAATGAATGAGAAACCTCATATGGAACAAAGGAGTCATACTCCACTTCATCTCTTTCTCTCCATTTACTCTCTCCATTTCTTTTTCACTCTATCTCTCTCCTTCAAAAAAAATAATTAAATCTCATCTTTTATTTTTCCCTACCCCACCATTTCCCCATCCCTCTCTATATCTCTCCTACCGGAAGAATCCAGTCACTGGAGAGGAGCCAAATTCGGAACAAAGTACTTTAAAATTTTATATTTTATATTGTGAATAATTTGAGTTAATTCTCTTTGTTTAAATGTTTTCAGCGTATTGGTAGGGGTGAGACTTTTTAACCAAGAATCGGAAAACCGTTGGAACCGAACCGTTAAAATCCAGTTCAGTTCGGTTCCTACAGATGAGTTATAAGTTGTTAACAGTTCGGTTTTTAGTCTTTGTTAAATGTTCGGTTCTTGGTTCCTACAAAAAATATGTCTACGAAACCGTTAAGGAACCGTTATTAAAAAATAAAAAATTGAATGTATAACTAATAATAATAATAATAATAATAATAATAATAATAATAATAACATATAATATTAACATTAACAATAACAATAGTTATCGTATCAATAATAGTAATAATAATGTAATCGATGACATTTAATCACACAACAATTTAAATTTAATGGATGGAAGCGGATTTTTTTTTTTGAGAAAATGGAAGTGGATGAGGATAAATACATTAAGCTCGTTTTTTACAATTTATTTTGTTCCATCACGAAAATTTCATAATTATAAAAGTAAACCAAGTTAATTTGTGTTGGTTTGATATATTTTTTCTTTATAATATTCAAGATGATTGTAATTGTGAGATTTTGTGTAAATAATGCTCCTGGGATTTGGAATGTAATGATGTTTATATTTGCACTTGCGTGTTCAATGTGTTTTTTTTTTTCGTTTTGAGGAACTTGAACTAGACGTCTTATTCTACTATGATGACCCAACTTTTATTGATACCAAACAACAACGATTTTCATAATTTATTTATAAACAAAATTCAAAAATTATTTCAATCTATTATGTGTTGAACAAATTAAGTTTGGACTTGATGTTTGAACTGATAAGAGCTTCGAAAAGTATGTATTGCTTGCGTTTTGAATTTTCGGCATTTTTGCGTTGTAGAAAGTAAATTCTGTTAATGTTTTTATGGAAAAAATTTATGCTTAGGAACCGATAAAAGTAAGAACCGAATCGAATCGATTTAATTAGTTGAGTTTTTTTGCAACAGTTCCACTAATGTCATATAGGAACCGAACCGGTCTCAGGTCTAAGTATTGGGTCAGAGGGCAACCAAACATCATAAGTTTTCATACTTTCCTTTAAGTATTATGGTCTGATTAATTCTGTTTAAGTCTAATCTAGTCTGATTAGTTTTGTTTTAGTCTGATCTGGTCTGATTAGTTTTGTTTTAGTCTGATCTGGTCTTAAATGGTTCGGCCTAGTAAATGTCTACTCTATGTGTTTTATAACCGTCATAATCGAATCTGGTCTGGTCTGATCTGGTCTGATCTGGTCTGATCTGGTCTTTTTAAATCAAGTCTAGTCTTTTTAAATCTGGTCTGATTTATTCTGGTTTAGGATTGAAAATAGTCCAAGTAAAAACATGCAACTTATATGACAACCACTAATGGTGCTAGGTTATCTACAAGACTAGGATATGAAATTCTACAAGTTATTGGGCATTTATTCTTTGTAGTAACTAAAATGAAATAAGTAAAACAATATATATACAAGTAGAGAGAGAACGGGCTGAAATCTCGAACAAGGAAATAAACAGATACTCCCTCCGTCCCTCTATAATTCTCCCATTTTTTCATTTTTGAATGTCCCCCAATTATTGTCCTATACCATATTTGGTAACATTTATGTGGCTCCAATTTATTTTTACTTTATTCTCACTTTATCAACCACATAATTCTACTTTTCTTAAAAACTACACCACTCTCTTCCGTCCCAATATTAGGGGGACGGAGGGAGTATTTTGACAAAAGATAATTTACACTATATGAGTCGTCGTCGTCATCATTACACCAGCGCCGCAAATGATCCCACCTTCGGTGGGGTAAGAGGGAGTCGGATGTACGCAATCTTACCCATGTACTAAAATATTTATTACAATGTACAGGTATCTCCATTTATTGTATTTTATTGTATTTTCATGTACAGGGAAATCGAACTCGAGACCTTGGTATAAGTTACATTGATACATACCTATAAGTACGCATGTAGATATGCTTGAACTCATTCATGTTTTGCCCATAGCTAGAGCATTTGAGAGCACTTCAGGCTTGTCTCAATTCTCAAATGATAAATATAATGTTATAAAGGAATGATCATGTCCAGCCGGATGGACAAGACCCTCCATCCAGCCACCGCCGTTTCGGGCGATTCCTGATGAAATTTTTTTAAGAAACTTTTTTAGCATGTTCCTCATGCAGTCTCATATATGCCCACCAAATTTCAGCTAAAAATTTAACCGAGAAGGCAGTCAAATAATTTTTTGAAGATAACTACGCCAAAATATACATATAAAACACGGTTATCTTCAAAACTTATTTGACTGCCTTCCCGATTGAGTTTTTAGCTGAAACTTGGACATGTTCAAAAAATTCCTCCAGAAACCGCTACAAAAGGCGGCGGCCAGAGCATCCTGTCCGGAAGGATGGACGTGATCTTTTTCCTAATGTTATAAGCATATGCTTGAACTAATACATTCATATTACATTTTGACAGTTAAAACGTGCAGGATAATAATGCACATATATTTGAAGCATGTAGTCATCATCTATGAGAGGCGCACGTTTGTTGTATCTTATCTCATATGTGGTTGCCTGTATCTTCTTCTAGGTTGCCATACTGGTATGGGGCGCTTTCGTCATAACCTGGAAATTCCCAATTTGCGATCACACCATCCCATGAGGAACTAACCAACATGGGTATGAAAGGGTGCCAGTTGCAATCTCTTACAGGTGCGTCGTGATAAACTAGCTTTGCAACTCGATCACCACTCACCTACAAGACAAGCAAAATTGCTTAAATCTATGAGTAAACTCGTCCACAGTTATATACCTATTCCACGCCAGGAAAACCACATATTTTCCTTGAATTGAGTTTTTTTTGTGATATTTCCACGGAAATTCGTTTTCAAAAATATTTCATCATACACTGAATATACAATATGGCTTTGAAGAGAGCAAAGTGGAGGACGAATATTCGTGTGAAGGATTGATCTTTTTATCTTATCTCTCTTTATTCTTTTATCTTGTTACCTTTATCTTTCTTATATTCTTTACCCTTTTATACTTTTTATTGTATATATATTGTTTCTACCCTTTGTATCTTATATTTAGCTTTGTTTTTTTCTTATCATCTTATATTTAGCTTATATTTAGCTTTGTATCTTATATTTAGCTTATATTTATCTTATATTTAGCTTTGTATCTTATGTTTATCTTATATTTAGCTTTGTTTTTTTCTTATCATCTTATCTTACCTTATCTTTCTTTTTTGGCGCCAATATCATATATCATTTCATGTTAGCCGACCCCAAAATCCTTTGGGACTATAACTTGGATGTTGTTGTTGTTATTGTTGTAGGATATATACAGTAATAGAGCATAAATTGATAATTATAAGACTTCTTTCATCACTTTGATTTATTATATGGTCACCCACAAAGAATTTAGCCAAAGCAGCACCTAGTATTAAGACTGAAATTTCATTCTAAAAGGCTAACATGATAATGGAGCAATAATCCAAGACTTTGCAGGTGAGCTCATATCTTTATATTTTACCGATGTGAAATGGATTCGCATGTCACATAAAATTGTGGCTTGCTAGAGAAGACTAATCTTAAAACTTGTGTGCTGTTTTTTGCCAAATCAACTAATCGTTTCAGTTTGATTGGCTTTAACTTGGGATTCCATTAAAAGGTTAACCTAAAAGTGCTTCTATTTGGATGGTATGGATGACTCAACACATCATAATTCATACCTTATACCTCCTCAAGTGGTTGCTATATGGTTCTTATGAGAACCCCTCCTAGATGTAGAACATCTTTGAAAATGAGAATTTTAACGTTCACCTTTCATATTTTTTTTACGTAAAAAAAAATATGAAAGGTGAACGTTAAAATTCTCATTTTCAAAGATGTTCTACATTTTCATATAACGTTCACCTTTCATATTATTAATAAATTTTTTATATATATTTATGAATAATTGCAGAAAAAACTAATTTAAATTAAGAATACTTGCAAAAATGACATCTTAGAGCATAGTTTTACAGGGCGGGTTTTGAGGCGCGCCTCAAGGTGAGGCATACATAAAAGGTTTTGAGGCTATGGTTTTTTGCAGGACAAGAAGTTTACGCCTCAAAAGTAAGGCATATGCCCTGAGGTGCGCCTTGAGGCTTTTATCTAAGGCATTTTTCCTTTGCTTCTATTTTTTGAATGTGCTTGTAGCTTAAAAAGGCCCACTATTTTTATTTAAAAAAGGCCCAGTGTTTTTCATTTTATTAATAAAAGGCCCATACATTAACATGTGTCTGTGACTCTGCGCTAAACCCTAACAAGTCTTGTTTCATTTAAACCCTAGCATATGTTTCCTATTAAGCATTCTACATGTCATTAAAATTTATTCATACTTTTGCAAAAAGAAGCGGATGGGTAACCAAGGAAAAAATAAGAAATATAAACAAGTAATGGAGGCACCTCATGATAAAGAAGAGAGAGAATTTAAGGGTTTTGATAGTGATGGTAGAAGGGATGACGGTGAGAAGGCTATAAGATATAATGATTCTTCCGAAGACCGTCCAGTCATGATGATTAAGCTTCGAGAGTTTCAAATTGTCATATTCGTGATGTGTCTGTTTTTGTGTTTTAATTCACATTCAATTATCATGTTTGATGATATGATTATATATGTGTTTGTGTTTGACACTTTTTGGACTTTATTATGCATATCTATAGTTGTTTGTTACTAGTTTAACTATTACAGTATAAGTTTTACTCGTTGATAAATTTTGAAACTTACGCCTCAATACCCCTCAAGGCTTACGTGTCGCCTCTCTCGCACAAACCACCTCGATACCCGAACTAGCCTTTTTAAACCTTGCTTATGAGTACTGAACCATTAATTGAAAAAATTAAAGGTGTAGATCAAAAGTTCGGGTAGTAAGTTCTCATTGTAATGTGTTCCCATAGAAACATCCCCAGCCCCATATATAAATCATACAAGTACACACACATTAGGAACATTTTAGGGGTAATCTATAGTTCGAGTAAAAACAAATTAGGAGATCAAACATTTTGGGGCATACCAGGTCATAAATATAAACAGAAGAATCAGTTGATCCAGTGTAGATATACTTTTGCCCAGTGCTGCAACATTAGTAGCCATTGAAAATTTGAAACATGTTATTATCATTCACATTTCAATAATCTATGAGGTAAATAATAAACCCTAAGCAATGAATTCCATGCATGAGGTTACTTAATTTTGAAGCTGGGGACACTGGATGAGGTTGAAAATAGCTTAGCAAAGTGCATTCATGGCATGGTTTAAAAACTAAACCTAAATATATCAGTATATCACCATTGATTTAACCTTAAGCAATACACCAAGTTGTCTTGATAGATTTGGCCCAAATTCAAAAGGGGGACTTAGGGAGTGTTTGCAATCACTTAAAAAAAGCACTTCTCAGCTTTTGGTTTAAAAAAGCACTTATTTACCAAACACTACCAATTTTAACTTTTTCTCGGCTTGCGTGTGAAAAGTGCTTTTCCCCTTTCTATTACACAAAAAGCACTTATTTTACCAAACACTATCAACTTTTACTTTTCAAAATCACTTTTTTCTCGAACACTATCAACTTTTCCTACTAATCACTTTTTCCTTACATCTCCAAAAGTGCTTTTATTTAAGCAGAAGCAGTTGCAAACACTCCCTTAACCTAGCACTTCCCAAGAAGTTGTGCAGGGTCATATAATATACTCCCTCCGTCCCACTAACAATGGGACAAGAGGGAGTGGCACGCAAATCTATAAAAAGTGGTTTATGTGGTTGATATTTGTGAAAGACATTGGAATATGCTGTATAATATGCTTTAGAATATTCTTCTATCTTTAGAATATGCTTTAGAATATTTTAGGAATATACTCTAAGATATTATTAGTGTATAGCATCTTATAGGAATATTCTATCTTTGTAATGTATATATATAGGGACTTATCCCTCCAATGAAATACACAGAAAATTCTTCCATTCTCATTACTATTATATGCTTAATTCTGATAACATGGTATCAGAGCCTCCATTTCAGTTTAGTTCCTTTTCTTTTAGATTTTAGCTTAGTTTTTCATACTGGGTTCTTCCTCAAAGAAACCTGAGTTCAGTTCAGATTCTTCAGAACCTCTAGGCACCATTCTGTCTCCCAGAAACTCACCCCAGGACAGATTTTTTTTTTAGCCCTCTCTATTCAGAATCTCTGCCAGGTCCGACCATCTACCCGGCGAATTTCTGACTCCGACAATTACTCATTCAGTCTGTGGACATACGCACACTATTTCATGTGGCTGATTATTCGTTGGGGTCTGGCATCTGACTTATGTCTGGAGTAGCAGTCAAAGCCCAAGCAGATTATATCTTTTGTTCTCAAGCCCAAAACGGGCTGCTGTAAGTTCTCATTAAATTAAATATCTCAATTTTAAACTTTATTACGGTCTCAAAAAAAAAAAAAAAAAAAAGAAAAAAAAAAAGAAAAAAAAATGCCTGGTTCTGACACTGACACCTCCGCAGTAACACAAAGTCAGCCTTTGATAGTTTCTGAAGTTATTCCCATTAATTTTAAAATTACTGAGAATAAACTTTGTGGCTCCAATTATCTTGAATGGAGTAAAACTATCAAACGTTATTTAAGGAGCATTGATAAATATACCCACTTACTTGATGACCCGCCAAAGGAGGAGGTTGATAGAGCTGCTAATACTGCCTGGCTTCGTGACGATTCTAGATTATTTATCCAGATTCAAAACTCAATGGAGAATGAGGTAATGGGGTACGTTAGTCATTGCGATACTGTGAAAGAATTGTTTGATTATTTGGAATTTATGTATTCTGGAAAAGGTAATCTTAACCACATCTATGAGGTGTGCAAGGCCTTTTACAGAGCAGAAATGAAAGATAAGCCTCTCACGGCTTATTTTATGGATTTCAAGAAAACCTATGAAGAGCTGAATACATTAATGCCATTTAGTCCTGATATCAAAGTGCAGCAGAAACAAAGAGAACAAATGGCAGTGATGAGTTTTTTGGCTGGTCTAACATCTGAATTTGAAACAGCCAAATCACATATCTTATCTAGTGATGAGGTCTCTTCTCTTCAAGAGTCTTTCACTAGAGTGCTTCGCACCGATACTTCATCCACACCATTAGCACCTCAGTCAAGCAATGCATTTGTAGGGCAAGTTCCGACATTCACCAGAGGAGGTGAGAAATATCCACGTACTGGTCCATCTGGCAAAGGCATAGTATGCAACTATTGTAAAAAGCCTGGACACTTGATCAAAGATTGTAGAAAATTAAAATTCAAAAATCAAGGAAATCAGGTTGCTCACATTGCTTCCGTTACACAGTCTTCTGATGGATCAATAAGTATGTCTTCTGAGGAATACGCCAAATTTCTTTGCTACCAAGAGACTCTAAAGCATTCATCTACTCCTATCTCAGCTGTCGCTAATTCAGGTAATCCAAACACATGTCTTGTGTCTTCATCCTCAAAATGGGTTATCGATTCAGGGGCAACAGATCATATGACAGGTAATCCTAGTCTTTTTTCCTCATTCCACACACCTCTTCATACTTCTAGTGTTACTTTGGCTGACGGATCTACGTCACCAGTTCTTGGAACGGGTACAATTGTCCCAACACCTACCTTACCTTTGTCACCCGTCCTAAGTCTTCCAAACTTTGCCTTTAATTTGATTTCGATCAGCAAAATCACACGTAATCTTAATTGCTCTGTAACTTGTTTTCCTGGATATTGTGTTTTTCAGGATCTGGTGACGAATCGGGTTATTGGTAAAGGATATGAGTCGGCTGGTCTCTATCTCTTGGATACATCCTTACCCAAATCCATCTCTTGTCTTGGAGTTGGAACTGTGTTAGAAGCTCATTATCGACTAGGCCATCCCTCTCTCCCGTTGTTAAAGAAACTTCATCCTCAATTTAATAAGGTGTCATCTTTACAGTGTGATTCATGTCAATTTGCAAAACATCATCGAACTAGTTTAAGTCCCCGAGTCAATAAACGAGCACATGCTCCTTTTGAACTTGTTCATTCTGATGTTTGGGGCGCTTGCCCTGTTGTGTCCAAAACTGGTATTAAGTACTTTGTTACCTTTGTTGATGATTATTCTCGTATGACTTGGATATATTTCATGAAACGTCGTTCTGAGTTATTTTCTCATTTCTGTGCCTTTTGTGCTGAAATTAAAACTCAATTTAATGTACCTGTTCGTATTTTAAGGGGAGACAATGCTCAAGAATATTTGTCTTCCTCATTTAAGTCGTATATGGCTCAACATGGCATCATTCATCAAACTTCATGTGTAGACACACCTCCACAAAATGGAGTTGCTGAACGAAAGAACAGACATCTATTAGAAACTGCGCGGGCTCTTCTATTCCAAATGAATGTGCCTAAACAGTTTTGGGCAGATGCTGTGTCTACCGCATGTTTTTTGATCAATAGAATGCCATCTACTGTTTTGGATGGTAAAACTCCATATCAGTGCCTATTCCCAAATAATGAAAATTTTCCTATCCCTCCTAAAATATTTGGTTGCACTTGTTTTGTACGAGATGTTAATCCCCATTTAACAAAGTTAGATCCCAAGGCATTAAAGTGCATTTTCTTAGGCTACTCTCGAGTTCAAAAGGGTTACAGATGTTTTTGTCCAAGTACGGGTCGATATCTTGTTTCGATTGATGTCTCCTTTTATGAAAATACACCGTTTTCATCAACAGAGACAAATATTTGTAGGGAGAATGATGATATACTCATTTACACAGTCACTATACCCGAGTCCACTGCTTCAGCCATTGTTCCACATGTTACTTTTCCTGAGCCTAGGCCCCCGGTACACTTGGTCTACACCCGTCGAAACAAAGTACAAGATCACCCTCCACCTGTGGTTACTTATCCTGATACTGATCCGGTCTCGATCTCATGTCCTGAACCAATACTTGCATCTCCAGATCCTGCCTCTACATCAGATCTTGACCTCCCTATCGCACTACGTAAAGGTACACGGTCTTGTACTCATCCTATTTCTTCATTTGTGTCGTATAATCAGTTATCATCTACCTCATGTTCTTTTATTGCTTCCATTGATTCTATTTCTGTTCCCAAATCTGTTAAAGACGCTTTGTCTCATCCTGAATGGCGTCATGCCATGGTAGAGGAAATGAATGCTTTGGATCTTAATGGTACTTGGGATTTGGTAGACTTGCCTACAGGGAAGAAATCTATTGGATGTAAGTGGGTCTTTGCTGTAAAGGTTAACCCTGACGGATCCGTTGCTCGTTTAAAAGCCCGATTAGTAGCGAAGGGTTATGCTCAAACCTATGGTGTTGATTATTCTGACACTTTTTCTCCTGTTGCTAAATTAACATCTGTCAGGTTACTTATTTCTCTCGCTGCAACTAATGGTTGGCACTTACATCAGTTGGACATTAAAAATGCATTCTTGCACGGTGATCTTCAAGAGGAAGTTTATATTGAGCAACCTCCAGGGTTTGTTGCTCAGGGGGAGTATGGAAAAGTGTGTCGACTTCGCAAGTCTCTTTATGGTTTGAAACAGAGTCCCCGTGCATGGTTCGGGAAATTCAGTCAATCAATTGAACGATTTGGAATGATAAAGGGCAAATCAGATCACTCTGTATTTTACAGACGAACAAAAGCAGGTATCACATTGCTTGTGGTGTATGTCGATGATATTGTGATTACAGGGAGTGATAATGCAGGTATTTTGGCTCTTAAGAATTTTCTTCATAGTCAATTCCAGACGAAAGATTTGGGCTCATTGAAATACTTCTTGGGGATTGAGATTATACAGAGCAAGAAAGGCATATTTCTATCTCAACGTAAATATGTGCTTGACTTGCTAACTGAAACAGGGAAACTGGGGGCAAAACCGAGCAATACTCCCATGATTCCCAATGTGCAGCTCACTCATGAAGGCGTACCATTCGAAGATCCAGAAAGATATAGAAGGTTGGTTGGAAAGCTTAATTATCTCGCAGTTACCCGTCCAGATATTGCATACTCAGTGAGTGTAGTAAGTCAATATATGTCATCTCCGACAGTTGATCATTGGAATGCTGTAGAGCATATATTATGTTACTTGAAGGGGACACCAGGACGAGGTATTGTTTATCAAAATCATAATCACATGCGCATAGAATGCAAAAGCTTTGCAGATGCTGATTGGGCTGGATCTAAAGATGATAGAAGATCCACATCTGGCTATTGCGTCTTTGTTGGTGGTAATCTCGTCTCTTGGAAAAGTAAGAAGCAGAATGTGGTTTCTCGTTCGAGTGCTGAATCAGAATATCGGGCTATGGCACAATCGGCATGTGAGATAATCTGGATAAACCATCTATTGAGTGAAATCGGACTGAAGACACCAATGCCTGCTAAACTCTGGTGTGATAACCAGGCTGCTATACACATTGCCAACAACCCAGTGTTTCATGAGAGAACAAAACATATTGAGGTCGATTGTCACTTTGTTCGAGAAAAGATACAACAAGGATTGATCTCTACAGGATATGTGAAGACGGGAGAGCAACTTGGAGACTTGTTCACTAAAGCACTAAATGGAATTCGTGTTGGTTATTTATGTAACAAGTTGGGCATGATAAATATCTATGCTCCAACTTGAGGGGGAGTGTGAAAGACATTGGAATATGCTGTATAATATGCTTTAGAATATTCTTCTATCTTTAGAATATGCTTTAGAATACTTTAGGAATATACTCTAAGATATTATTAGTGTATAGCATCTTATAGGAATATTCTATCTTTGTAATGTATATATATAGGGACTTATCCCTCCAATGAAATACACAGAAAATTCTTCCATTCTCATTACTATTATATGCTTAATTCTGATAACAATATTGAATTGATAAAGTAGGAATAAAGTAAGAATGATTTAAAGCCACACAAACTTTACCAAATAAGGTATGGGACAATCTTAATGGGACGAACCATATGAAAGTGAAACAAAAAGCACAACAAAACATGAATCACTTGTTTTTAAGGGGGTGTTTTGGATTTGGTCTTTAAAATTGTTGCTGCTCCTTTATGAAGCAAAAGCATATCCAACTATCCAAGAGTGGTTTGGTTGAAACTACAGAAGCACTTCAAATTGCTTTTAAGTTTTAATTGCTCTCTAAGAGCAGTTTTTGAGAAGCTATGGAGACTAGCTTTTGGAAAACTGATTCTGTTTCTTGAATGTGGAATCTCAAAAAAACATTTACTTAATATAAGTATTACTGTAAATATCAATGTGAATATGAATATAATAATAAATATGCATATCAATGCAAATAGGAATATTAATATGAAAGTCAATGTAAACATAAGTATAAATGTAATATAAATATACATTGTGGCTTCAAGTTGTCATTAAAATTTAATTTTGTTCAAATAGATGAATTATGTTGAGGTTACAACATCAAAAACATCTGAGCCTTATTCCAAGAAAAATTGGGGTCTGTTAGTTGAATACAGATATGATGTTAGAGTAACACACATTAGATAAAGAAACATGTAGACATACAAAATAAGATCAAACCTCCACAAGTATGCTCCCCCCAATTCTTCCTCTCCAGTCATACTCACATATAATAGTATCATATCATTCTTGATCACTCTAATTCACATATATCTAGGTCGTCTTCTCCCGCTTCTCCCTCCTTCCTCTCGTCACCTCTCAATCCATCTAATAAGTCCACTCAGTCTTCTACATGCATGATCAAACCATCACAACTGAAACTCTCAAATCTTTATCTTCAATAGGTAATAATCTCACTTGTCACTTGATTGTCTCATTTCTCAAGCCTTCTTTCCTAGGATGCCCAAACATTCAACGCAATATATGCATCTTAGCAACACTCAATTTTTAAATGTGACTTTGTTTCACCGCCCATCAATGTATGACATACAATAATGCAGTACTAATTGTGGTTTGCTAAACTTACCCTTCAATCTAGTTGGCATATCTGGACTGCATATGAATCATGACACACTCTCCTATTTTATCCACCTTGCTTTGGTCTTATGGGATACATCTCACTTGATTCACCGTCCTTCTAAATTATGAAGTCGAGGTAACAAAATATATCATCAACCAGGATCTCCTTATGAACTACCGTTCAAGCTAATTTATTGTTAAAATTACCAAGGTGAGAATATATTTGGAAATATCTACTCTTGATCTTTTACTATCAAACATTTCGAGTTTATATGAATGTGATAAAAAAAATTAGTTATTGTTTCAAAATAATTTCATTATTCAAATTTTGAAATTTAAATTACATTATTTGAAATATTCTTTTTGCATCACTTATTTAGTGTAATACTTCCACTGCCCCACAAAACTATGCTAACTTCCTTATTTAGCCTTCCTAAAAGGTATCAAGTCCATTTAAACTAATAAATATATGATTAAATTTATTTCTCTCCCCTCTATCCAAATATCTACCGCAAAGTTTTTATTTTATTATTCCATGTGCAAATCAACATTGCCCAAATTTACATAATGGAGGGAGTATTAATATTACATCTTACTGCAATCAACTTTGCCCTTCTAGTAAATTGCAAAAGAGAAATGCAAAAGCTAGTTACCCAAACACTTTAAATTAATTCTCTATTGAGATATTACCCAGAATAGGACTAAAAATGTTTGAAAATTCCAAAATAGGACTGCCATGTTTTTATTCCCAAAATTGGACTAATTATTGTCATGTTTTTGCAGTACCAGACTTCAACATGACAGTATTTTCCAAATTTGGCAGTAATTAGTCCAATTTTGGGAATAAAAACATGGCAGTCCTATTTTGGAATTTTCAAACTTTTTTAGTCCTATTTCGGGAACTTACCCTTCTCTATTTCATAGAGCATAATCAATATCAAACACTCCTGCCAAAACCTCTTTCTCATACAAGGACAACAACAACAACAACATCCAAGCCTTAGTCCCAAAAGATTTCGGGGTCGGCTAACATGAATCGATCTACGATACGCCAAACAGAGAAGACGGACAAGAAGGGGAAAAAAAGTAAGATAAAACGGATAAAATAAAGATAAATAAATATAAGATAACAATAACATAAGAATATAAGAAAGATAAAAGATAGAAAGATAAAAGAGCATAAAAAACTAGAAGATAAAAATAACATTAGAAAATAAAAGATAAGAAGATAAACGATTAAAGAGTAGAGAGAGGAAAGGTAGAAAAGACATCAATCGTCCACACAGATGTGCGCCCTCCACTTTGCTCTCTCCAAAGTCATACTCTCATCCAACCCAAGAAGACGCATATCAGTTCTGATTCCTCTAATCCAAGTCTGTTTAGGTCTTCCCCTCCCTCTCTTCTCTGCTTCTCCCCACCCCTCAAGTCGTCTAACAGGCGCATCATTCGGTCTTCTACGCACATGCCCAAACCACCGCAAACAAGACTCCTGCATCTTATCTTCTATAGGTGCTACTCCCACCTTTTGTCTGATTTATCTCATTCCTCAAGCAGTCTTTTTTGGTATGTCCACACATCCAACGCAACATACGCTTCTCTGTCACACTCATCTTTTGAATGTGGTATTGCTTCACCGCTCAACACTCTACGCCATACATTAATGCAGGTCTAATTGTTGTTCGATAAAACTTACCTTTCAGTCTAGTCGGCATTTCTTGATCGCGTAGAAATCCTGATGCACTTTTCCATTTCATCTACCCAGCTCTGATTCTATGACATACATCTCCATCTAATTCACCATCCTTCTGAATTATCTTCTATAGGTGCTACTCCCACCTTTTGTCTGATTTATCTCATTCCTCAAGCAGTCTTTTTTGGTATGTCCACACATCCAACGCAACATACGCTTCTCTGTCACACTCATCTTTTGAATGTGGTATTGCTTCACCGCTCAACACTCTACGCCATACATTAATGCAGGTCTAATTGTTGTTCGATAAAACTTACCTTTCAGTCTAGTCGGCATTTCTTGATCGCGTAGAAATCCTGATGCACTTTTCCATTTCATCTACCCAGCTCTGATTCTATGACATACATCTCCATCTAATTCACCATCCTTCTGAATTATGGAGCTCAAGTAACGGAACATATCACACATCGGTATCTCCTTACCATCAAGAGTAATCTCACTTCTACCTCCACCAAACTTGCACTTTATATACTCAGTCTTGCTTCAGCTCAGTCTGAAACATTTGGTCTCTAATGTTTGTCGTCATACTTCCAACTTTGCTATAACACCGGATTGTGTCTCATCAATCATTACAATATTGTCGGCAAACATCATACACCATGGTATATCTTCTTGAACTGACTTCGTAAGTTCATCTATGACTATAGCAAATAAGAAAGGACACAGAGCAGATCCTTGGTGCACTCTGATAGTAATAGGGAACTCTGCGGTCCTCCCTACACTAGTGCGGACACTTATACTACAAGCAACATACATATCCATGATGATACTGATATACTTACGTTAAGAAGAAAAATTGGATTATGCTTTTACTTTTTTAAATACAAGCAGAATCAATTCCACACACACTTGCTAGTTGTGAGAACATATTTTTCCCAACACTGGTGAATATATGATAATGATTCAAATAAAATTGCCATAAAATACCTATGTGCTGGAGAAAAGTAACAGCGTATCAGCGTGCGCAAGACTGAATGGCCTTTGTATGTTGACAATGACAGGTCATGTGGATGTCTCTTATTTCTCAGATGCTGAGGGTATTCCATCCATCTATAATCCCACTCATGCTTCCGAGGCCTAGGAGTGCTACAATTAACACATTATTATACAAGAACTAAGCTATGGGGTCCACAGTCAAAAAATAAAATACAAATATAAAATTTAAAATAACGGAATAGACAAATAACATGAGTAAAAAGAAGATATACTAGTTCACATTTGAAGACATTTTTCTGATATCCCAGAGTTTGATTGCCTGATCTTTTCCATTTGAGATAAAGTAACGGCCATCTCCTCGAGTATCAATGAATGTGATGCCTTCTAGATGGCCTATGAGGACCCCAGCAGCTTTCCTATCTGAAGCGAAGCAGCGTCTATCCCAAACCTGAAAGTATCACAGATTCTTTTATTGATAATGAAATGTTAATATTTGCTTAAATAATTAAATTTCCATAGTAGTATGAGTGTAGGACACTACAATGAAACAAAAAAAAGGTGAATTTGACTTTGCACCCCATTTTTTGGTTGATATTGAGCTTTGCACTCCATTTTAAGAATCAAGAATGTGTGCACCCCATTTAGCATAAAATCATTTGACTTTGCACCCCCATTCCTTCACAATATTTGGACTGATGGGGTGCATACATTAATGATTCTGAAAATGGGGTGCAAAGTCCAATATAGCCCAAAAAGTGGGGTGCAAAGTCAAATTCCCCCAACAACAAAACTAATAACAAATTGAGAATATCTATCATTAGGCCAGAAATATATGGGAAAACTGTCAAATAGGCCCCTGTACTATATCAAAAACGGCAATTAAGTCTCGTACTATAAAAACACCCAATTAAATCCTCAAATTATCAAAATACACCCAATTTCGCTTTTTACCCGGTCATTTACAGGTTAGCTGGTTGAAACGCTGACGTGTATTTCCATGTTGTATTTCTTTTTTTTCTTTTTTGGGAATCTTAAAACATTATCAATTGTCCATCAAGAAAGAAACCTCTGGCCTGAGAGCAACCAGAGTGAGCAACAGTGTGTGGCGGCGGTGCTTTGTTGATCGAAACCCATAGCCCTGGAGCTGAAGAAGATCGAGGTAGATTCCTCACGCAACAGGGTCTGAAATTTGAACATGGCACATCTCTCAAGAATCCACAAATGTAAATCATCAACACTTAGCCGATCTATATTGAAGGTCGGGGCGGAAGTTTACCAGAGGAATTTCCGTATGGCCCTTCTTCTCCGACAGAAGGATGTGAGGCACCGCCATACGGGTTCTGTTGATGGTGCATCTCCGGTAGGCAAGGGTGTTCTGGCAGTTATGCCTGGGAGGAATAGCCGACCTCTCATCCCCTCATCCAGCTTTCTGCTTCCATTCGCTCTCATGTTCTCTCATGTTCGCCGGCAACATTCCAAATTAAATGGATTCTTATTTTGAATTTTATCACGACTTTACTTTTTTTGTTATAATAAAGAAGAGTCAACGAAGACGGAAGACCTGATTTGGTTTTTCTTGTGAAACGGTTGTTCTCTATGTTGATGTTTTTCATGGAAAATCAAATTCAAAGAAAAAGATTGAAGGAGAAGAAGAAATTAAAAAAAAAACCGCCTCGAGTCATCTTCGTCACTAAAACTTCCTTCCATCTCTGGGAGCTTACAAAGAACACTCAAATGGAAGAAGCAGAAACAATATGATAGTACAAATTAAAAAATTGAGTAAACTTATGTTTTAGATCCTCACCCAATTTTAATCAATTTAAGAAGGAAAGAAACAATTGAGAAATAAATTTGCAGAAACAAAAAGCAATGACAGATAGAGCGAAGAAAGAAGACGATCAAGTCATTGAAGAAGAAGACAAAAGGAAGCAGAAGATCCTGCATGGATTTTTTATATAAAAATAACGCCACCTCAACACCCACGTCAGCGTGTAATAACTGGCTAACTTGTTACTAACTGGCTAAAAAGCCGAATTGGGTGTATTTTAATAGTTCGAGAGTTTAATTGGGTGATTTTTAAGTATGACGGTTTAATTGCTGTTTCGATGTAGCACGGGGACTTATTTGATAGTTTTCCCTAAATATATCAAGTGCTAAAACCTGTTACCCAAGGCCTCTAATACTTTCACGGAAAACAAGTAATATATGATCTATATTCCATGAATCCCTCTTCCTCATAAAAGTGTCATGTTTGTAATACTATTTCTGTAAAACTAAAATAATTGATTGTAGTACTAAAATCAACAGGGTATATTTTATTTAGCCTCATGCTTCATATATATGATAACTAAATCATAAAATATCTTTAGTGTCACTCCGGCTTTTTTCAACTCTCGCTAAGTTATCCAATTACTAGTCTTTGTTTACTTTAAATATGTTCACCAGTATATCATTTCATTGATTTTAAAGAGGTAATATGGTTTACCTTGCACAGACTATCATCGCTCCCAGAGTATATGAGATGGCCACTTTCATCAGCAAAACATACAGCATTAACATCAGACTGAAAAAAGAAAGGCAATAAAAATGTTTTCATTGTTACCACGCATACAGCAAAAGCTTTTTAAATCACTTCTTAAGAAGTATCAAGTACGTATATTCGTCATACAAATGTACATACTTAAGAAAAGATCTTGGAACTCATACAACTTATAACATCACGATGAGTTTCGAAGAATTAAACATTGATACATAAATAGATGTCTGGTTACAAAAACCTGATGAGCAGTGATATGAAGGCTTAGTTTTTTTGTTTCAAGATCATAAACATAGATCGAATCATCACTGCTACCAGCTACAAGTTCTCGACCATCTGTAGAAAATTTAACAGAGAAGATTCCAAAGGAATAATCATCATAGTCATCGACTTCTGATGAAAACTCTAGACCTTCATGAATTTCCTGCAGAAAACATACAAGATATAATAAATGTGAGTGAATCACAAATCGTAATATCAGTGGAACCAAGTACGAAATGCATATCATTTCCGTCCATATTAAAACTCTATTTACTTGATGTTTACAAAGTAAATCTTGAAAATAAAATGATACTCCCTCCATCCAATAAAATAGTTCCCACTTTTCTTTTTGGGTTGTCCCAAAAAATAGTCCCCGTTTCCCTTTTTGGAAAGTTTTATGTGGCTACCATTCATTTACTTTTTTCTTACTCAACCACTACCATACATTTCCACTTTATTCCCACTTTCTTAAACTTCGATCCAAATAGGAGTGGGCTCTATTTTATGGGACGGAGGTAGTGTATGATTTTTTATAAAACCAGAACACTAATGCTTTTGTCCAATGTAAACAACCAAAACTAACAATTCATACTGTAATATTTGCAAGAGACTCTTTTGTAGCAGATCCAACATCAACAATATGTACAATGGGTGAGATACTAGAATAAACCTGCAGTTATAAAGTCAAAGACAATATCAGAATGCATAACTGGATATATGTATGTATACACATTAAATTACTTAAACTTAAAGGCTATTAATAGGTTGGACGGAAAAACGTAACTGGTCACTAAAAGATGTCATTGAAAGTGAAACAAAGGGCAACTTGATGTTTAGAAACATTGACTTTTTAAGAAAGATTTTGATAGGTGCTAGATCAAAAAGCTTTTTAAATCACTTCTTAAGAAGTATCAAGATGTATAAGTTACAATATCACATTAACTTCCAAAGGTTCATTCTGACTCTGTTCTCACGTCCCAGTAGCAATCTTGGATAACTATAATGTAACTCTTTACACACTTTCATGGTTAAGTTCCCTGAAAAAAAAACAAGAACGATAGAAAGTGTAGGAGTTGCAAATACATGATTACCCTAAAATCCCGGAATGAATGAATGAATACATTATTTCTTGAAAATTTCCAATGAGCTAGTTACACTATTTATGGTGCTAGATGGAAAATCCATTACACTACCCTGTGTGTCCCTAGGCCACGTTCTTTCCCATCACTTATGGTAATAGTAAAGAGGTTATACTCCCAACTTTTCCAAGAAATTTTCTATTGGAATCAAATAATCATAATAATAATAATAATAATTTATTAGAATATTGCTTTTTACCTCGACACTAAAAATTATTACCATAACACTGAAAAATAGGGCAATTATTCTTCAAGGAAATTAAAATATAAGTAGGATACAGTGTAACTAAGATGAGATATGATAGGATAACTATTCATTTTTTTATAAAAATAAAAAAGAAAGAATACATAAAGAAATGGAGGAGAATTGTAAGACTTGGGTATCTTTTCAAGGGGAATTTCGACATTTGGTACTTCCAAGAATTACATTATTTCTTGAGATAACTATTAATCTTTACACATCTAGTCCTCAATTTTTAAAGTGTTCCAGATTTAATCTAAGTTTTCTAAGATGTCCTCAAATGTTGTAGAATGAAGTCAATGAACTTCTATTACATATTCACAATGTAAAGAGATTATGGATGAAATATGAAGCACTTTAAAGTTTGAGATGAAAAATAGAAGATAATGAAGTCCATGATCGAAAGTGAAAATGTCAATATACTAAAGGGAAAACGGGTGAATTGCACTCTCTTTACACATTTCATATTTGAGATGAAAATGATGTGCCTTTTGTGAACTTGATTTACAATGTTTAAGCTAAAACTGATGTAAATAAGCAAGTAGGCATCTTTCTACAGTTGACTCAAAGACAGTTAGACAGCATAAATATAAACTACATTTTTTGTTATAAATAGAACACAATAATGGAAAGCAGAACTTAGTCACCTTCCTACTGAACAATGATACATTAATGAGAAACAACTAGCCAGCAAAAGGAATAAGGAAACAAATCAATTACCAATTTAAAGAAACAACTTAGCAAAGTAAAAAAAAAAATAGCCAATTATGAAAGGGTGTAGCATGTTAGCAACTATACAAGAAAACGTTGATCAGGCGAAAGTGATGTATCTGTGATTGTCCATCGCATGCTTCTGGCACGAATGTCCTTCTGAACTTTCCACCCATGATCAACATTATATACTCTAATATGGTTTTCCTATATGATGGACAAAAAAGTTGTGGCTAATTCAGTGACATATACATGTTGCCACCACTTGCTCCAAGTCTGAGAAATGAACTGATATAGACATACCTGAAAACTTGTGATAAACAGAGAACCATCTGCAGAGAATTGTGACACATATGCAGAACTTCTATTTCTATCTACTACTGAAGGGCCGTAAACAGGTAAATATCGGCCTAAAACATGACAGCAATCTGCAGAAGTGAATCTTCCTCTCCCATTACAGTTCACTTCCCTCCTTCCTAGCATTTTCACTGGGGAAACAGGTAAGTTGACCTTGCCTGGTCTGGCTCCACGTATATGAGGGCTGGAGCAAATCCTTGTAAGTTGCCCGATTTCATGATCAAGACTTTTCAATCCATCAACACGCCTTGCATCACCACACAGAGTTTTATCTCTAGTTTTACCATCACCAGCATCTAAGCGCCTTCGAGAACTACTCATTGTCTATACTGTTTTATGACCTTCCTCTGAATATGTTGCCCTCAATCGGGAAGAACGAAATGAACCAACTTATCCCTGCAAGTAAAACGCTCATGTCACAGAAGTCTTGCCGAAAAATCCAGAATAAAACTTTGCAAATACATGCAAGAAAATTTCCCCACAGGTTGTCAGCTGAAATTAGCTCAAAAAGTTCAATAACGCCGAAATGAAGCGAAGAATCAAATGGATGAACCCTCAATTCGACACTTGAAACTAAATGGAAAAATGAAATTTCAGGTTGCAAGCCCAGGAATATGACAAGTAGTACCTTTGGTAATTCGATTCGAGGAGGCTATGGATTTGCGAACTTTAGTGAGCAAATAATACGAAGCATATTATTATTATTGCGTTAGCAGGAGAGTGAGGTTCAGGAAGTGGTTCATGACAGGACATGGGGATTGAAAGACCTTGCTTTGATCAGCCAGCACCGTGAAAACTCCCAAACTTATCGGTTAGTCAATTTCTACCCGTTTTACAATATGGATGGGATAACCCGTTAGTAAGATGGATTTTTTTCGTCTCTTATGCAATTATGGATATTAATAACAATTTAAAAGGTATAAGGATATTTTTGTCAATTTAAGCGGGAACACTTCCATTACTAGCACTTCATTTTTTTAACTCTCTCAAACAAAGTAAGATTATGTGTAACACTTACACTTGTCATCCCTTCTGGGCTGCTGCTAATACTTACATTACTAACACATTCCAACACTCCATCCAAACAGGGCATAAGTCGTAAGTAAACATGACTTAATGACTGAACGTTTGAGTCGTCTTTCTCAAGAAGTTCATTAAGTCATAAGTAGACAGCCTCTCACTTATAAAAATTACTTTCATCATCATCATTTACCACAGTGCCGCAAAGGCGTCTACCTACGGTGGGGTGAGTGGGGTCGGATGTACGCAGTCTTACCCCTATACTAAAGACCAGAGAGACTGTTTCCGGATGACCCATAGTGAAAGTCGTGTCCAAAATTGCATGGACGGACTGATGCTTCATAACAAAGAAACACAGACAGTTTAGTGAGTCACTTTGCTTTATTTCATCATGTTTTCAAGACAAAAAATAATGAATCTTTAGCTCCATTGCAAATGATGGAAATACTTATAAAAATTACTACATATTAATATTCACCATCGTCAAGTATGGAGTATAAATGTGTAATTAAACCTACTTTATATGAGAAAGAGTGAGTTGGTCTACCCGATGGAGTGAGTCCCAACATATATATTGATAGATATTGATAGATAGATATGTAAGGAGTATTAAATGATAGAGAAAGATGTAATATATTAAATGAGTTTTAAGTCCTTACTAGTTACTACTCTAATGGGGTTATTTATAATGGCAATAAATATTAAGTGTATTAAATGTAAGTATACTTTTTTTTACTCCAAGGGGTCTTGGGGAGGGGTCTGGGGGGCCTGGAGTAATCAGGGCTGAAACTCACTTCATTGAGTTTCGAACTCTTATGTGTCTAGCGGGTTTCGAACTCAAGACCTCCACTAGGCACGGTAACCTCACAACCAGCTGGGCTGGAATGCTTAGTTTAAATGTAAGTATACGTGTAAGGTAATTTATCAGTGAAGTCTTGCAACATATAAAGAAAAGGCACATGGCATTGCTGATGTCTGGTATGTTGAGGTTGAGGGGTTGTGCCCTCGTGCATATATATTTGATAGGACTGACTAGCGTCTGACTTAGTGGGTGCTAGGTCATTCGTTTGGTCGAGGGGCGCGGTAGAGTAAAGAGACTTTTCATCCATTAGTGTTACTAGTTGTATGTGGGGCATGTTAGCCTAAAATCATATAAACACAGCGGAAAATAATAGGATCGCTAACCTCCAACCATATTGTTGATGGACGTGTGAAGAACGTAGAAGAACGCCGGAAAGTCTTTTCGTCTCTCACTTCACTTCTCACTGTCTAGATGGTGTATATTCATTATGTGAGCTTTGTATGGAGGAGTGGGAGGACCATGGAGAACTTATATAGTCACCTACCATCAAGGTGGCTCTTGTAACGGAAACCGTTACAAAACATCCGCCATTATTGCACCACTTATGAGACATTATTATTGATAAATTCAAAATAATGTTACATTCTCCCACTTGGTGCAATAGTTAACCTTAAGAAACAAAAGACATGAACCATAGTGTTACGTCCTCTTAGTTTGAGTAGTACCACTAATAATCACAATGCATTTTGCCCCTTAAGTTATGGCAGTTTTTGATTGCCATAATGAAATGTATAAACCTTATGTTTATTATTGGTCTAAAAGTAATAGTACATTTTCTCAACATAATGAAATGTGCACATCTTAATGGGAAAAATGTCTTAAATGCATAAGAATTTCGTATATAACTGAATGTATTAATATAAATTGGAACAAAGTTACATATTCGGCACATGATCCTTGAATTTGAATGGTGGCATGCCTTTAGTCAAAGGATCAGCAATCATCAACTCTGTGCTAATATGCTCAATGAGTCAATGACCACTTTCTTATTTTTGACGTGTTCCCTTATAGAGAAATATTTGGTGTCGATATGTTTAATTCGACTCCCACTTTTGTCATTCTTTGATAGGAAGGCCGTAGCAGAGTTGTCACAATAAACCTTTAATGGTCTAGATACTGAGTCCATAACTCTAAGCCCAGAAATGAAATTCTTAAGCCATACTGTTAGGACCCAACTATGATGATTTTGATGATGCCACTATACTTTGCACTAGTATTTTGTGTCTAAGTTAATTCGTGCATTATTGCTTACAAGTGACAAGAATTCCAATGTACAAACTATGTATCAATTAAACATACTGGAACTATAAAATGCAACAAGGTAAAAAAAAAAATATTTACCTTACATGGATATTTAGATCCAACCAGTATAGTCTTAATTTGATACATAAGTTTAATCATGTCACTTAAAGAAAGAAAGTGATTAGTAAAATAAGTGACAAATTTTACTGTGAAATTTGTACCAAATAAATTGTAATGGAAAGAACAAAATGCAATAAGGTAAGTTGTCCTTAATAGGATATTTAAAAGATCCTACCAGTACAAAATTTATTTGATACAAAATATTCTAAGTCACACATTTTACTACTTCACTACTTGAGCAGGTTCATGCACTCAGCTTCACGAGTGTAGTTGCAAGACAAGGCCAATACATTCAGAATGCAAGAGCAGAGAAGACAAACGAATGGGTGAATAGTGAAGAAGTTTCAGAATAGGCATGCAGCGATAAGAAGGCCTAAGGTATGGGTGTTATCTTCGTACAAAGCAAGTGGTCTTCAAAGACAAATCCTTATCCTGCTCCAACACAAGAAGACGCAAGTACAATACTTTGGACGTCTAGGATTAAATCCTCTTAACCAACGGAGGAGATTAATCTACTGGAGATGCCTATAAAAATAGGCAGAAGCATGAGATCAAAAGCAAGTCATTGAGTTCAAAGCAAGTGGTTCAGTCATTACACTACGAATATCCAGCAAAAGAAAAAGTGCTTGAACACTCTGCTTTGACTCATGCTTCACTAAGCTCTTAGACTAGATCATTCATTGTAACATTTTTAGAGCTTAGGTTTTAGTTGGAGGTTAGAAACGTTGTGAACAAATTCATGGTGTTGTAAACACTTAGGAGAACAGTTGTTCGGATCCTAAAGTGTGGTTAGATAGGTAGAGTACCTTTTGATCCACACTGGATCAATTGAGAAAAGTCTAAGGACTGAGTAACTTTGAGTGGTGTTATACTCATTGTGAAAAACCTTCAATCTAGGCCAGAGTTGTCAAGGCTAGATTGGCACTAAGTGTATTGGGCTTAATACTTTAGTGGAAATCCATCTGAAATAGGGTGGGACTGGATGTAGGAGGATTACATCACCTCTGAACCAGAATATATGGTGTGTTGATGTACTTTCATACATACAGAGCACACACCAAAACACATCTCACTAAATGTTTGTAGTTTGCCAGCAGCATCCTAAGCAGTAGTCTTCATTGACTCTACTGCTTAGCGTACTGCTTAATAACTCACTCTCCTTGAGAGTGTTTTCCACTAGAAGTTGTCTTAAACTCAGAAGGTGTCTCAGCAGTACCCTGGTCTTCACCCACCTGCTGAGTCCACTGCCCACCTATACGTGCCTTTCCAAACTCCATAACAAGCCAGAACAAAAAGCCATCCAAGAGTCATCTAGTTCCTCAGCAGTTGCCTCAGCAGTAACCTGCCCTTCAGCCAACTGCCAACCCAGCAGTTGCCTGCCAGCCAGCAAACTGCCTGTGCAGCAGTAGCCTAAGCAGTGACCTTCTCACCAGTCAACTGCCAAGCCTACTTCCTCTCATAACCAGTCTAAACACCATCTAAACTAGAAAGTTATCTCACACTAAGTATAAAGAGGTTAAAGACTTCCGCTGTGCATCTATTAATCTCTCAAAAGATTATAGATCAACTCATCTAGAGGGAAAAGTGTTTCAAAATTGAAAAAGCTTTAAAAGTCTATTCACCCCCCCCCTCTAGACTTTTACCTCTATCCGGGACCATCAAGTGGTATCAGAGCGGTGTGTTCCTAGAGTCAGTTTCTGACTATTTTTGAACTAAAGATCCAAATCCACTTTTATCCCAAAACTTTCTAAATGATGGATGAACAACAAGCAAAGAATCTGTTGATCAACAGCAACAAATCCAATGACTGGAGAACAAAGGATGTATGGGATGAACTCACGGAGAGTCAATCAGAAGATGATCAAAGCAACTCAAATGAAGAAAGTTGCTCATCAGAAAGGCAGGAGGAGGCTATTACTAGCTTCTTTGGAATGATTCCAGAAAATAGTTCCTCTTACAACTATGATATGGCCAGATCCTATGAAGGTGACAATGATGAGGTATTATCCTGTTCCTCGAGCAATTCATATTATTCCAACTCATCCAGTGTTGATATGGAGGCATTACTCCATCAATTTGAAAACTTCGAAAAGGAGCATCTTAGCCTAATGAATGAAAACCACAGACTTCAAGAAAATCTAATAGTAGCCCATGCTCAATTGGGTGAAGTAATCAAAAGGAAAGATTTTCTTGAATGTGAAAACATAAGTTTAAAAGAAAAGCTGAGCTCCCTCTCTCTCCCTTTGACTATGGAAGTTCAACACTGTGAAAAGAACACAGGATACACATCACCTCCCCAATCATTGAAAAACTCTCCCAAATACTCTTCTACCACAAAACATACTTTCAAAGAAGACACAAAGTCTCTTAGCCACCAACACTCCCATATCCATACAGTTCCCACAAGAAGGAACATATCTGCTCCCAAACCAAAATCAAAATCCCTGTACAAACAAAAACTTCCTATCAAACAAGAAAACCAAAGAACCAGTTGGCTAACCACCAATAAGACCAACTACCCACCCAAGAAGCAGCAAAATCAACCCAGAAGAAATCACTCTTATCCTACATACAGGAGAGAGATGATAAACTCATACACAGCCATCTCATATGAATACAAAGGCTGTAGATCACACTGCTTAAGGGAAAATGGTTCAAAATGGGTATGGATGCCCAAAATTGTTCAAAGGAAGTTGCCCACTTCAATGTGGGCTACTACCACTCAACATTGACAAAAACAGGAAGGTGCTGGAGCAACTAAACCCAACAGAATAGTACATATATTCTAGTTGCTTCAGACACATTACAAGGAGCAGAAGGCCACTGACAAACTGTTCAAAGGAAGAACTCAAAGAAACACTTGCAAAAGAGGAAAAGAGAAGAAGATACCAAAGGAGTTGGAAATTCAATCAAATGAAGAACTTACAAACCAATACACTCCTTGTGTTGAGGTTTTAAAGTTCAAATGCACAAGCCAACTCCAGATCAACTGTTGCATCTTCTTCAAGAGATGTAACTATGCTCAATATAGATGAGGAAAGGACCAGCTAGGTGATGGAAGAAGAAAAGCTGAGACCACTTCAAGAAGGTTACTCAAAAGCCAAACTACTGCTAGCAGAAGACTCAGACTGAGACAACTGCCAGCAGTAGGATCAGATCAAGCAGGATCATCACCTAAATTGAAGCTCCAAATCTTCCAAGTCTATCTGAGGAGAGTAATGAGAAAGAGGAAGAAAGGAAGCTGCTCAAATACTCTGGAAGGAACAAACTTAGAATACTTAAAGATCTCAAAAATTAATGGTGCATCAACTTAGGGGGAACCTAATTCAAAATATCTTGATCATCAGAAGCATTATCTAAGGGGGAATGCTTTCTAAAGTAACGAAGGAATAAAGCTACAAGATCCGAAAGAAGAAGGCTCAGCAGAGGTCTCCGCAGAGGTCTCTGCCGAGTCACTTATAGCAGAAGGAGGCTTGAAAAATCAGCAGCAGGCTCGCACTTGGTACGTATAAACTGAGTATACTCAAAGCAGTTTTCTACTTTTCCGGGTGTAAATGCAATCAAGGCCATGCGTTAATAACCGACTTCTCCAACGGTTATAATAAAACGGCTAGTTTCCGATAGAAGCTATATATACCTCCTCCGTACATTCCCCCTTCACTTTTTACAAGTATTCCCTCTCTATTCTTACTCTAAGCATTCTAAAAGCTCTCAACCAGAACTTCCTACTACTCTTCTTCCTCACGATCAAATGGCAACCATGAAAAACATCAAAGACATGATCTTCACTGGATCAATCCTTGACACAGCCATCATCATGAGGAAAGCCAAAAACAAAGATCTAATGAAGGATCTTCTAAGAAAATTGGATTCCACAGGGCTACTCAAAATGGCCACATACGTCTATCCAAACTATTATCCAGAGATCGCAGCAGAATTTTATCTCAACTCCACCAAAGATAGCCTAAAGTCTAACGTTAAAGGCAGACCGGTGGAAATTAAAGAAGACGACATCAGAGATCTACTGACTCTCCCTAGCCATGATTTCCCATCAGTTGTAGAGTACGAGCTTGATGAGCAATCATTCAAAGAAACTGCACTGATTCCATCTGCACAGACTGCTCAATCCCTTAAACTGAAAACCAATAAGATGATCTATGAGTATGCTATTCTGCTCAGCATACTCTACAAATGCATCGATTTAAAAAACACTGCACTCGATGAGCTGAATAGAACAAGAGCCATTCCTCTAGCTGCAATCATTTCAGGATCACCACATAACTGGAGCAGGTATGTATTTGACAACCTGGTGGCCTATGTCAATAAACTTCATGACAGGAAGATCGCTACAGCAATCCCTAATCTGGGTTATGGATTTCTCATTGGAGAAATCTTAAGGAAGAAAGGAATCAACTATTCAATCAAAGTGGCAACTGATTGGAGAAAGTTCCTTTCCCAAAAATCAAGTCAAGGAACTCCACAAATACCACAAGAAGGAGACTCCATAGTCTCAAATGATCCTCTCAAAAACATTCTCACCAAAATCAAATCTAGATCCCTGAAGAGAGCTCAGCCAGACAATGAAGAAGTCCAGTCAAGAAAATCCTCAAAGAAGACGACTGCCACACGAAATCTACAAGCAGAAATGGAGGCAGTAGCCTCCCCACTGGAAACATTCGACTCAGCAGAATCCTCACTTCCAACTATCCATGAAGAAGGTGAAAGATCGCAACATCTTAGGGAACTGCAGACATCTTCTTCTATCTCTGGAGCAGGTCCTGCCATCCCGGCCACTCCTCTCTCAATTAACATCCCTCAATCACCAGCACAAATCACTCAGCAGGCACCTTCCACACCAGCAGTCAACTCACCAACTCCTCTTGAAAGATTAGAAACTGAATGGGCTCGACTCAAAGCTTGGAGGGATTAGAAACTCTCCAAAATTCTCCACCAAGCCAGTACCCTAACAAAATTCATCAGTGAAGAGTACTTTGCTCTCACCTGGCTTGGCACTGATGACATAGCCAAAGCAACAAACCTCCATCAAATGAATCTGATCTATCTCTCCAAGAAACGTAAAATCACAGCCAAGGATATTCATGAAGACAACAATGATGATGATGACAATGATGATGATGATCTTGATGATAGTGATATTGGAGATCAACCTCAACCCTCACCTCAATACAAAGGTAAGAAAATCATCTCCTCTTCTACATCCTCTAGTGACAAAGCATTACAAGAGGTTCTTGAGAAATCCAAGTATGAAACAAGAGGAGGTGGAGAATCATCCAAAGCAACAAGCAAGCAGCCAACTGCCATCTTGATCACGCATCCAACCTTGGCTCAGAACACTGCTCAGACTACTGCTCAGAACACTGCCCAGACTACTGATCAATCCACTGCAAGTCTCGAAGAAGAAGCTGATAAAGAAGAAGATCCTATATCCCTAGCCAATCTCTTCGTACAAGAAAGGGGAGCTTCTATCAAATTCATTAGCAGAGCAGAGGTCAGACTACATAAAAGGCTCATCAAAATGCAGAAGCAGATGAAAGAAAGACTTGATATCAGGTTTGAGGAAGTCCACAGGCATATCAGAAATGACCTCATGATCCAGCAGGTCTTCAATGCTGAGCAGAGGGCTCTCCTCAAAGTCAAGACCTCACAACACGAAGCTGTGGCTGCAGAAATCAAACAAGAACTTGAGGCACTCAAAACAAGAAATGATGAACTGGCCAGTCAACTGCTCACAACACAAGCCGCAAGCTCCTCTGCTCAGGTAACTTCTTTTACTACTTTACCCACTAATCTTGATCAGGCGCTTCAAACAATTCAAAAACATGAAGAGTTCATACAATATCTCAAGACCAAGGAACTACCTGCCATCCTTCAACTCTCCCAGAAAATAGTTACAAAACAGGTAGAGCACTCAGAAGCAATTGGTCAAACAAAAGCAGATGTTGAAAAACATCTCACCAATCTCCACAAGGCTACTCAAGAGGCTTTCCTCAAACAAGGAAATGAACTCAAGAAACATGATCAAAATCTTGAGAAATTAGACCGAGTAGTCAAAGAAGATGTCAAAATAGATGTCATGGATCTACGAAACGTTTTAAATGCAGTAGCAGTTGAAGTCAGTTATCTTCGCCCAAAAAGAAGACAAGTAGAAGTTGACTCTGATCCAGAGATAGAAGCTCTATTTCAAGAAAGCCAGTCTACTGCTCATGCTGCCAAAAAGGGGGAAAGATCAACACAAGCAGGCCCTTCCTCTACAAAATCACAAGCAGCCAAGAAAGCGGCAGAAACCAGGAGAAGGAACAAGCTCCTCCAAGAAGAAGCAGAGATCAGACAAAGGAAAGCTAAAGAAGCAGAAGCCAAGAAAAAGTTGGAGGAAGCCAACAAGAATAGACTTCTGGATGAGTCCGAAAGTGACTAAAAACTACTGTACTTTTGACTACTGACTAATGTACAATATTCTCATAAAAATCAAATATTCTCTCTCTTGTGTTGTATAGTTTTGGCATCATCAAAAAGGGGGAAATTGTTAGGACCCAACTATGATGATTTTGATGATGCCACTATACTTTGCACTAGTATTTTGTGTCTAAGTTAATTCGTGCATTATTGCTTACAAGTGACAAGAATTCCAATGTACAAACTATGTATCAATTAAACATACTGGAACTATAAAATGCAATAAGGTAAAAAAAAAATTATTTACCTTACATGGATATTTAGATCCAACCAGTATAGTCTTAATTTGATACATAAGTTTAATCATGTCACTTAAAGAAAGAAAGTGATTACTAAAATAAGTGACAAATTTTACTGTGAAATTTGTACCAAATAAATTGTACTGGAAAGAACAAAATGCAATAAGGTAAGTTTACCTTAATAGGATATTTAAAAGATCCTACCAGTACAAAATTTATTTGATACAAAATATTCTAAGTCACACATTTTACTACTTCACTACTTGAGCAGGTTCATGCACTCAGCTTCACGAGTGTAGTTGAAAGACAAGGCCAATACATTCAGAATGCAAGAGCAGAGAAGACAAACGAATGGGTGAATAGTGAAGAAGTTTCAGAATAGGCATGCAGCGATAAGAAGGCCTAAGGTATGGGTATTATCTTCGTACAAAGCAAGTGGTCTTCAAAGACAAATCCTTATCTTGCTCCAACACAAGAAGACGCAAGTACAATACTTTGGACGTCTAGGATTAAATCCTCTTAACCAACGGAGGAGATTAATCTACTGGAGATGCCTATAAAAATAGGCAGAAGCATGAGATCAAAAGCAAGTCATTGAGTTCAAAGCAAGTGGTTCAGTCATTACACTACGAATATCCAGCAAAAGAAAAAGTGCTTGAACACTCTGCTTTGACTCATGCTTCACTAAGCTCTTAGACTAGATCATTCATTGTAACATTTTTAGAGCTTAGGTTTTAGTTGGAGGTTAGAAACGTTGTGAACAAATTCATGGTGTTGTAAACACTTAGGAGAACAGTTGTTCGGATCCTAAAGTGTGGTTAGATAGGTAGAGTACCTTTTGATCCACACTGGATCAATTGAGAAAAGTCTAAGGACTGAGTAACTTTGAGTGGTGTTATACTCATTGTGAAAAACCTTCAATCTAGGCCAGAGTTGTCAAGGCTAGATTGGCACTAAGTGTATTGGGCTTAATACTTTAGTGGAAATCCATCTGAAATAGGGTGGGACTGGATGTAGGAGGATTACATCACCTCTGAACCAGAATATATGGTGTGTTGATTTACTTTCATACATACATAGCACACACCAAAACACATCTCACTAAAGGTTTGTAGTTTGCCAGCAGCATCCTAAGCAGTAGTCTTCATTGACTCTACTGCTTAGCCTACTGCTTAATAACTCACTCTCCTTGAGAGTGTTTTCCACTAGAAGTTGTCTTAAACTCAGAAGGTGTCTCAGCAGTACCCTGGTCTTCACCCACCTGCTGAGTCCACTGCCCACCTATACGTGCCTTTCCAAACTCCATAACAAGCCAGAACAAAAAGCCATCCAAGAGTCATCTAGTTCCTCAGCAGTTGCCTCAGCAGTAACCTGCCCTTCAGCCAACTGCCAACCCAGCAGTTGCCTGCCAGCCAGCAAACTGCCTGTGCAGCAGTAGCCTAAGCAGTGACCTTCTCACCAGTCAACTGCCAAGCCTACTTCCTCTCATAACCAGTCTAAACACCATCTAAACTAGAAAGTTATCTCACACTAAGTATAAAGAGGTTAAAGACTTCCGCTGTGCATCTATTAATCTCTCAAAAGATTATAGATCAACTCATCTAGAGGGAAAAGTGTTTCAAAATTGAAAAAGCTTTAAAAGTCTATTCACCCCCCCTCTAGACTTTTACCTCTATCCGGGACCATCACATACACCTTGCGATGTAGCCCCAAAACAGGAAATGAGCTCGGCCTCCATAGTAGAAGTAGCGACCGAAGTTTGTTTGGCGTTATTCCATGAAACAGTTCTACCGGCCATGAAAAAAAAATCTCGAAGTTGATTTTTTTGAATAACCCACAACTTCCAAGTTGTCAGTTCTTCTATACACGAGCTTGTTATCAATCGTTTCCTTAAGATACCTCATGACCTTCTAGCACCTCTCCCGTGGTCCAAACCCAGATTACTCTGGTAGCGGTCCAACATCCCGACAGCAAAGGAAATATTCGGCCTAGTACAAACCTGAATATATCCCAAACAACCAATTGTTGACGTGTATGGAATATTATGCATGGATTTTCATTCAAAATCATTCTTTGAACATTGGTCCAAACTGAATTTATCTCCTCTCACTATGGGGGCAACACTCGGTGAACAATCCTTCATCTAAAACCTCTCCAAAACTTTGTTGATATAGGTTTCTTGTGATAGACCAAGAACACCAAGAGATCTATCCCTATGGATCTTTATGCCAATGACAAAAGATGCCTCACCCATATCCTTCATATCAAAGTTTTTAAAGAGAAATTGTTTCACTTCATGTAGTATCCCCTTATCATTTGTTACGAGCAAAATATCATCCACATATAAAACAAGAAAACAAATTTTAAACAAATTTTACTCTCACTAACCTTCTGGTATATACAATGATCCATGGGATTTTCAAAAAAACCAAAGGAAGAAATTATCCCATCGAACTTAAGATACCATTGTCGGGAGGCTTGCTTTAAACCGTAAATGGATTTATTAAGCTTGCAAACTAAATGCTCACCATGATTAGAAGAAAAACCTTCAAGTTGTTTCATGAAAACCTCTTCTTTTAGATCACTGATAAGTTGGTATTTCAACACGCATTTGATGCGTGTTGGAGTCGGATTTTGATGATTTTCCTAGCTTTTGGGTGTCGTAAGTCTCAATTTTAGCTCAAGTCATGTGCGCCGGGCGTGGATACGAGTTTTGGCATTTTCAGAGTTGAAATCAGGTTTTTTGGGACCCGGCATCGGCATTTGAAAAGTGATCGGGACGAGTTAAGAAGCATTTGAGAGTGAATTTGCAGTTCTGGAGGCCACCGGGAGATTCACGATGATGTTTTGATGAAGAAAGAGTTATTGGATCGATCGAGTGGTCAAACGGAGGCTTAAAACGGAAGAAATCGAAGAAAATGAAGAAGAAAGGCCACGCACGGCCATGCGTACAGGGACGCACGGCGTGCGTGCGTGGCAGTAGCGGCCAAGAAGAGTAATGAGCAACGCACGGCCGTGCGTCCGGGTACGCACGCCGTGCGTCCTAGGCGTTGATTGAAGAAGAGCTACTGGCAGCAACGCACGGCCGTGCGTCCGGGTACGCACGCCGTGCGTTCAAGGCGTTAAAATGACGGGGAGCTACTGGCAGCAACGCACGGACGTGCGTAGGGGAACGCACGCCGTGCGTTGCCTATTTTCACGCGCAGGTCCGTCGGACGCACGGACGCAACGCACTCCGTGCGTAGGCTCTGTGCGTATCGCGGATCTGTCCTTTTTCGACCCAAACTCATTGTTTTCTATAAATAAGGCCTCCCTAACCCCGTTTTGGGGTTCGGAAACCTAGAGAGAAGCTTAGGGACGTGTTTTACAGTGTTTTTCCGCTATTTTGTTCAAGACCCTGAGATTCTTTGTAAGTTTCATCTTTTTAATTAATGACAATTATTTCTATTCATCCCAATTCTGTTGATTCTTCAATAATGAATTGTGAGTAGTTTTAATTAGGGATTTGGGATTGATGAAGGGGTTAATCATGATGTATGGCTAGATTCTTTTCGGTTTAATTGCATGAATGCCGTTTAATTTGTGTTTGAATAATTTAATTGATATCTTTTGTAACCTAGAATCGCGACTAGAATTACAATTGCATGTAGAATAAATTGAGAGAGATCTAATTTGTTCTAGGACACATTCACACACACTTAATCGTTCGTTAAGAGATTAGTAGCGATTAAGGGGCCGTAAGCTCGCTTGTCTTGGCAATAATTTAGGATCCTGTCGCATGAGAGATCAGTCTGGTCCCCTAAATTATTGTACTCTACGCCGCGAGAGTGGTAAGAACTTAGTAATGATTAGCTAGGCTCAATTGAATTAATTTCATGTAATTAGGCCTGATCTGCCAGAAATCTGGTTACCCCGGAATCAATCCCTGTTCCCTTCGTCATTAATTAGAAAGAACCCCCTAGTTTAATCGTTTTATTCGCATTAGTTTAATTTTTCATACCAATCATATCTCGCACGACGCTTTTATTTTATTTTCTTTTTAATCGCTGAATTTAGTTAATCTTTAATTCCCTTTTGTCCGTCCCTGTGGAGACGATACTCGTACTTACACCACTATATTACGATCTATTTTAAGTGCGAGAAAACACTCATCAGTTTTTGGCGCCGTTGCCGGGGACGGTGTCGGTTTTAAGGGTTAATTAATTTCAGCGAGATTTTTTTTAGTTAGTTTTCTTTTTGTTCTTCGTAGGATTTTTCTGTGCTAACCTTTCAGGTAATTTTTCTAAGAGGCATGAGATGAACCCATTCAGCCAAAATCCTGGAGGAATTCCTTACCCTCAAACCTCCATGGAATATTCACCACATACGCCATACTCTCCTTACATTCCTCCACCTCCTCATCCTCTTCAATATCACACACCTCATCAAAATTACTCTCCTACGCCACAAAATATTCAGCCTTCTTATCCGTACACTCCAACCACACAACCCTTTCATTCTGATTCTTACTATCCTTCATCACATTACCCTTGGGTAAGCGTAAGACGAGACTCCATTCTTGAATTTATGCTTCTAAATAAAACGCCCGAGGAAATATCTGAATGTTTTAAGGATAGCATTTGTTCCTTCTATGAAGGAGATCACCATTTATGTCTTTGCCCCATCAAACCTCTATATGACCATCCTTTCCGGGAAACTGCACACCCCACTTCTTCCTCCCCACAATTTACGAACACAAATGTTTCAGCCACTCCTACATACTTCCCGAGTAATGAGCCTCATAATCAACAAGAGGATCTAGAGGAGACAGATTTAAAGAGGCTTTCTTACTTGGAAGAGGGAATCATGCAACTCACAGCCAGAATGCAGAATTTCAGTAATCACTTGGATCAGCTGTTTAACGCCCTATCTGAGGAGTCCGAGAGATCCCATCCTAGCGACACAAAATCCCAACCTGAGGAGACCAATAGGGATGATCATGTGAGTGAGTCGGACTACGAAGGTGGGAATATGATGGATGATACACTTCCTGATGTTTTTGAAGACCCTCCTATGTTTGAAGATGAAGAAGAAGATAATAGTGTGAAGTTGTTTTTCCAAGAATACAGGAAAAAGTTTGAAACGGTACAAGTTGTAACTGATGAAGTCACAAATCACTGTGATCTTCATACAGAAACTCCTCAGCCGTTTGATTTACCATTAGTCTCAACACCTGAGGATGGTAAGGAGCAGATTAGTCATGACATTGATGCAGCCACTGAGGTAGGTTTGGGTACTGAAGATGAGTTGGGAAAAGATGATCACATGCTCCAAAAGAGTGGGGGCGAGGTATATGATGTCCGTAATGAAGAAGTCCTGCTCCAAAAGCAAGAATTCCCCTCTTGTACACATGCACCGGTCCACTCTCACGTGATTTCAGATTTGGATTTCTTTGATTCACTACTTGATGATATTCCTTTTTGTACGGAGAGTGACAACATCATCCAAGAAGACCCTGATGAGAATGGTGTTAACGAGAGTTGGGATGCCTTCATGGGGAGTGATATAGAGTCCAGAGGAGAGGTTGTGAATTTTCATGATATTTGTGAGGAGGAAGAAGACTTTTCTATGGTGCAGTTTGATTACGGTGTTGCTCCTACTCCTTGCTTGGAAACATGTTTTGAGCTTCCGGTGATGCCTAGAGTAATCAAAGTTTTCACTCATGTTCCCTATCCACGTGAAGAGGATGAGAGTTTCATACTTCACTTCTGTGCTGATGAGGGTTATGAAGACCATGTGCTGCCTTCGTGGGCTGACGAATTTAAAGATCTGCGCCACCTAATGACATTTGTTGAGAGGAAGCTGGAGACGTTGACTATAAGTGCACCACTACAGTCTTTGCTATTTGAGAGCATATGAGGAAGTTGCGTCGGGCCAACGACGTTAAAAATAGCGCTTCTTGGGAGGCAACCCAAGCTTATTTCTGCATTTTTTTGTTTGTTTGTTTGTTTTCTTTCAGAAAACCCCCGAAAAAAAACAAAAAAAAAAATCCGGGGCGTTTTTTGGGTTTGTTTTTGTGTTTGTGTGTTTTATTTTTGCAGCTCAGGGTCTTGCTTTGGGGATGATGTGCCGAGGATCATTTGACTCAGTTTAGTTCTGCACCGACCAGCGCCTTAGGGAAGTTTTTATGACTCTAATAATCGCCTGTTTGTAATAATTGACTTGAGTTGATGTTGAGCACGCGCGACCCTTCCCTTTATCCCCTTGTGCATTATGCATTTTTGGGCATCGAGGGCGATGCCAAAGTTTAAATGTGGGGGAGTGAATTGGGCATTCGGGCATTAGTTGTTATTTGTAATTATTAGAGTTAGCATGCGCAGGTGTTAGTTGTATATTCATAGGAAAGTCATGTCAAAATTTTCGGAAATTTTTCTTTAAACTGTATCTTTGAAAGCTGGCTAGCGTTTTGACTATGTTTTTAGAACATCCTTGAAGTATTTAGACTTAAATTGCTTGCACTATATTCTAGTTACTGAGAGGATGAAGGCATTAGTCACCAATAAAATAAATTCATAAAACATCCACCTCACCTAAATGATTCCCTTAGGAAAAGCCATTTTGAGCCTGACCGTTCTTTGTTTACCCAATTAATTGAGCTCCATAGCTAAATGGCCTGTGTTTTCTTAACCCGTGAATATTTCTGACTTAGTCTTGATGTTTAAGGAACTAGGGGATGAATTGCTAAGATTAGAGAATTTTTGTAGGAGCCATTTTGTTTGGCACTGTTCCTATGCCCCAAAGGGGGTAAGAGCAGTCACTTTTTAGGATTTTGATACTTTCGAGGATTGCATTGTAGGCATGGATTCACTTTTTAATTAATGAACTTTAATGGCTATTTTTCCTTGGTGAGACCGAGATTAGAATGGGGTAATGTCTAGTGAGAATCCGAAAGGTGAAAAATTAATATAGCTAGACCTCTTACTTTGCGAAAAAGAGAATGGGAGCCCCAGTCAAAAAGCGTAAGATGAGACTTGGGTATCTTTCGAAAGAAACGGCGTTCTCGTGCCAACATGACAAGGAAAACTAAACTTAATTAATGAACTTGGAGGCTATTGCAAAAATTAGCTTTAGTCCTCCGCGTACTTCAAGTATACGTCAAAGCACAAATGTGCCGCGACGGTTTAGCTTAGTTGTACACCATGTCTACTCTTTGCATAGGTTTAGATGATTGTTCCTAATTTGTGGCCTACTAAGTTCTTTGATCCTAAGAATAGCCCCGAAATTTCTGAATGCATTAAGTCTCTGTTAGAATATTCCAATTTCTCGAGAAAAGGGACTGTTATTGTTTAAACCATTCACCATTCACCACCGCCTTCACAAGTCCTTCTGATCGGTGGCCAATTTATTGCTGCTTGCTGTCACTATTTTAAGGATGTTGTAAGTAGTTTTGGTCAAAACTATTAGCTCGTATACAAAGATGTAGTTTAGGGTAGGATTTTCTTGATTTAAAACTCTCTGTTCTGTGAATATCCCTTTAACTATGTGTGCATGCTAACTTTTTTAATTCCGGGTGGTGATTATGTAAGTCCCGTTGTTCAGTTTGCTTGAGGACAAGCAAAAGCTTAAGTGTGGGGGAATCTGATAAGTTGGTATTTCAACACGCATTTGATGCGTGTTGGAGTCGGATTTTGATGATTTTCCTAGCTTTTGGGTGTCGTAAGTCTCAATTTTAGCTCAAGTCATGTGCACCGGGCGTGGGTACGAGTTTTGGCATTTTCAGAGTTGAAATCAGGTTTTTTGGGACCCGGCATCGGCATTTGAAAAGAGATCGGGACGAGTTAAGAAGCATTCGAGAGTGAATTTGCAGTTCTGGAGGCCACCGGGAGATTCACGATGATGTTTTGATGAAGAAAGAGTTATTGGATCGACCGAGTGGTCAAACGGAGGCTTAAAACGGAAGAAAATCGAAGAAAATGAAGAAGAAAGGCCACGCGCGGCCGTGCGTACAGGGACGCACGGCGTGCGTGCGTGGCAGTAGTGGCCAAGAAGAGTAACGAGCAACGCACGACCATGCGTCCGGGTACGCACGCCGTGCGTCCTAGGCGTTGATTGAAGAAGAGCTACTGGCAGCAACGCACGGCCGTGCGTCCGGGTACGCACGCCGTGCGTTCAAGGCGTTAAAATGACGGGGAGCTACTGGCAGCAACGCACGGACGTGCGTAGGGGAACGCACGCCGTGCGTTGCCTATTTTCACGCGCAGGTCCGTCGGACGCACGGACGCAACGCACTCCGTGCGTAGGCTCCGTGCGTATCGCGGATCTGTCCCTTTTCGACCCAAACTCATTGTTTTCTATAAATAAGGCCTCCCTAACCCCGTTTTGGGGTTCGGAAACCTAGAGAGAAGCTTAGGGACGTGTTTTACAGTGTTTTTCCACTATTTTGTTCAAGACCCTGAGATTCTTTGTAAGTTTCATCTTTTTAATTAATGACAATTATTTCTATTCATCCCAATTCTGTTGATTCTTCAATAATGAATTGTGAGTAGTTTTAATTAGGGATTTGGGATTGATGAAGGGGTTAATCATGATGTATGGCTAGATTCTTGATGGTTTAATTGCATGAATGCCGTTTAATTTGTGTTTGAATAATTTAATTGATATCTTTTGTAACCTAGAATCGCGACTAGAATTATAATTGCATGTAGAATAAATTGAGAGAGATCTAATTTGTTCTAGGACACATTCACACACACTTAATCGTTCGCTAAGAGATTAGTAGCGATTAAGGGGCCGTAAGCTCGCTTGTCTTGGCAATAATTTAGGATCCTGTCGCATGAGAGATCAGTCTGGTCCCCTAAATTATTGTACTCTACGCCGCGAGAGCGGTAAGAACTTAGTAATGATTTGCTAGGCTCAATTGAATTAATTTCATGTAATTAGGCCTGATCTACCAGAAATCTGGTTACCCCGGAATCAATCCATGTTCCCTTCGTCATTAATTAGAAAGAACCCCCTAGTTTAATCGTTTTATTCGCATTAGTTTAATTTTTTATACCAATCATATCTCGCACGACGCTTTTATTTTATTTTCTTTTTAATCGCTGAATTTAGTTAATCTTTAATTCCCTTTTGTCCGTCCCTGTGGAGACGATACTCGTACTTACACCACTATATTACGATCTATTTTAAGTGCGAGAAAACACTCATCAATCACCATTAAGAAAAGACGTTTTCACAACCATTTGTTGCAATTCAAGATTGAAATGTGCAACTAAAGCTAAAATCACACGAAGGGAATCTTTCTTAGAAACCGGAAAAATGTCTCCTTGTAGTCAATTCCTTTGATTTGAGTAAAACCTTTAGCAACAAGTCTTGCCTCGTATCTATCAATGTTGCCTAATGAATTCCTATTGGTCTTATAGACCCATTTGTAGCCAACACCCTTGGCCCCATTAGGCAACTCTATTAGATCCCAGAATTTGTTGCTCTTCATGGAGTCCATTTCTTCCTTCATGGCTTTGTGCCACAAATCAGACTCCTGACTACTCATGGCTTGTGAAAACGTTTCAGGATCATCTTCGGCTCCAATGTCTGATTCTTGCAAATACACTTCATAATCGCTAGAAATTGTTGATCTTTTAACTCGAGTAGATCTTCTTAACATTGAACCATCATCTCCTTGAGGATCTTCAGGATCAGCTACCTCCTCAAGAATTTGATTTTCACGAATAGGTTAAACCACTTAAATATTTCCAGCATATTGTGTATTTTTTGTATTAGGTTGATCAGTACCAATTTGATCTTGAGGGGTACTGTGTTCAATAATCAACCTTTGTGATGACGTGGAAGGTTGGGATTCCACATGATCATGGACAAGAATCAAGTCCTGAACCGATCTCTCCCACTAACTACTTCATTCTCAAGAAATTTTGCATCTCCTTATTCCACAATCCTAGTCGTATGAGATGGACAATAAAACATAAAACCCTTAGAGGCATGCGTGTATCCAATAAAGAAATCACTAATAGTCCTTGGGTCTAGTTTCTTCTCATGTGGGTTATAAATTCTTACTTCAGACAAACATCCCCAAATACGCATATGTTTCAAACTCGGTTTCCAACCTTTGAATAACTCAAAAGGTGTCTTAAGGATAATCTTGGTTGGAACTCGGTTCAATATATACGTTATCGTCTTTAGTGCTTCAGCCCACAAAAACTTAGGAAGATTGAAGTTGCTAAGCATACTCCGCACCATGTCAATAAGTGTTGGGTCTCTCCTTTCTGCAACACCATTTTGGACCGGAGAACCAGGCATAGTGTATTGGGCAACAATCTCATGCTCTTGAAGAAACTTAGCAAACACATTAGGTAGGTGCTTGTCCATTTTCAGCCTTAAAAGACTTGAAGGAATCCAATGCTTCATACTTATTTTGAAGCAAATATACATAGGTATATTTAGAATAATCGTCAATAAAGGTGATAAAATATTTCTGACCCGGCAAGTCCATGTCTGGACAACATATATCAGTATGTATGATTTCCAATATACTTGAACTCCTATTAACACCCTTTTAAATTTGTTTGTCTACTTACCCTTAATGCAGTCTACACAAGTTTCGAAATCAAAAAAATCAAGAGTACTAAGTACTCCATCATTAACTAATCGCTTAACTCTTTCAATGGAGATGTGACCTAATCTTCGGTGTCATAACATGGAGGAAATCTCGTCAACACTAGGTCTCTTGGAGCCAGTATGCGCATGAAATGAATTAAGTGTGATATCATTTTGCAAATCAATACGGTAAAGACCATCAGACAAAGTACATTTTCCAACAAAAGTAGATTTATTGAATAATTCAATATCTTTATTCTTGAAATTAAAGGAAAAACCGAATGGTACTAGTCTTGAAATTGAAATCAAGTTTCGTGAGAAACTTGGTGCATAAAAAGTCTTTTCCAAAGTTAAAACAAAGCCACTACATAAAATTAAAGTGTATGTTCCAAAGTCTTCCACATGTGAGCCCATCTTGTTTTCGGATAAGATGCTTTGCTCACTTCCCATTGGTTCCCTTAGATTCTGCATATCTTGTAAAGAGTTTGCAACGTGGATTGTAGATCCAAAATCAATCCACCATGAATTAGTGTTAACATCACACATATTGGATTCATGACAAACAAAGGAGGATAAATTACCTTTATTCTCCAACCACTTCTTGAATTTGGCACAATCTTTCTTCATGTGTCCTTTCTTTTTACAGAAATAACACTTATGTAACTTCTTAATGTCAGCTTTGGGTAGTATTTTACCTTTACCCTTGGCTTTAGAGGTGGTTGTACGAGACTTGTCAAATTTGTTATTGGCTAAGGTTGTAGCCTAGCATGGCACTTTTACCCAACTCCATTATGAGCCTTTCTTCTTCTTCTTGCACACACATGGTCATTAATTCATTAATTGACCACTTATCCTTATGTGTGTTATAAGATATTTTAAATGGCCCATAGTGGTGAGGAAGGGTATTCAAAATGAAGTGCACCATGAACGCTCCGACATTGTTATCTCCAAATTTTGCAACTGAGCTGTTGTGTACAGCATCTTCATGATGTGCTCACACACCCTTAACGGTCGTGAGACGGAGTGAGGAGAATTTCATGATTAAGGTACTTGCTAAGGCCTTTTTTGAGTGACGAAGATCATCAATAGCCTTAAACAAGTCATTGACATTCTTATGCTGATCAACCGAGGCACGAATTCCAGCTGAAATTTTAGTTTTGATAAACATTACGTTGAGCCTATTGGAACTCTTCCATGGCTCATATAGCGCAATTTCAGCCCAGAGTACTTTGTGCATTAATGGCAGGCGGTTCATTCTTCCTAATAGCATAATCAATGTCCATGCAACCTAAGTGTAGGAGAACTCTTTCTCTCCAAACCTTATAGTTGTCACCAGTTAGTTCGGGAATTTCAAGGCCTAATGAAATTTCGGAATGAGTAATGGGTTGAGAAGCTAAAAAAGATCCATATATAGTTTGTGTTAGTTTTAAGGTACATATTATATAACTTAATTACATGCATTACCAATGTAAATGATGCACCATGATGACTAAACCGCCATTAAAATTGCTTGTGGGCTAAATTCTTATGCATGTGTCTTAAATAATTTTGTACCCATACCGATAAACATACCAACTATATTCCGAATCATAATTTCCTGTGGGATAAATTATGATCATAGTTCGATATTTTATCCTAATTAATCATACAAATATAACAAAAATTCTTGTGGGATAAATTATGTCATATTACGTACAATTAATTACAACTTTTATGCCTAACTTTAATGTGATTTTCGCCAAAGTCTTCTTAATATATAATTTTAATTAATTAAGGATGTTGTGGCTACTCCAAAATTAATAAAAAATATATCATCACAAAGGCAATCCTTTAAAGTTTAAAACAACAATCGTGATGGACAATCCCCTTATACGCTCCCAGCAGGACAGTCAGTTGGGCTAGGATTTATTAAAGAATAATTCTTTAGATAAATTAACAGTTCAAGGGAAACTAGTATAGAAATGGAAGTATAGGTGGTTTGTACTTCCCAGGAATTTTATCCGGTTCAAGTTTCTCACGTTGATTGTTGTTTGGGTACTACCACAAATATTATATTTATGGGAAAGACTTTAAAGATAAAGGAATGAGAATTTTATCTACTTAATTAATGTGCTTAAATTTTAGGCACTATCTCAAATATAAGGAAAAATTGACAAGAATAATCTCACCTTTCACTGATCTTCTCATAATAATCCCAACTTTACGTAATCCCAAAAATCTCACTTTTGCACCTCATTTTCTTTTGTTGGACTCTGACCTGTTAATGACCAACTATACCAGGTTTTTTACTCTTTCTTTGAAAACCTTATATAAATAATCTCACATTTCACAAATCTGCTCAAAACGGTCCCATGTTTCATTTTTTCTTTTTTGTCCCCAAAATTTTTCTTTCTTTATTTTCATCCCTAGACACTTTTTATTCATTTTTCTATCCTTTTGTTCTTATTTCTTTTCCATTTTTATTATTCTATTTTTCACGCTACTAGGAGAGACTTTTTTTGTAAAATTTCTCTTCAAAATAGCTTTATTGGGGAGAAAAAAAGAAAAAAAGAAACATGGGACCGCTTTAAGCAGATTTGTGAAAGGTGGGATTATTCATATAAGATTTTCAAAGAAAGGGTAAAAACCTGGTACAGTAGGTCATCAACAGGTCAGGGCCTAACGAAAAAAGATGGGTGCAGAGGCAGGATAATTCTGGGATTACGTAAAGTTGTGATTATTATGAGAAGACCAGTGAAAGGTGAGATTATTCTTGTCAATTTTTCTCAAATATAATTATGCACAACTTCAACTTTAATAGGAATAGGAATAAATTGAATAATATGTGCATTAATTCCCGACATTATGCATTCATGACACTAATAACGTTACACATTATAGGCATTAATAACTAATGTTACACATTAAAGACATTAATATTACGCATTAAAGGCATTAATATCTAACGTTATGCATTACAGGTCGCATTAAATAGTGCACGATGTCAATGCACAAGTTAAATGCAATGCATAAAATTTGAAATCAATGCATCACATAATAATTAAAATAAATGTGCTGGAAAAAGAATTAAATTGTTCCAAATACAAAATTATCGATCCAAATTAAAATAGCACAATTCAATTTATTCAAAGTGGATCCCAAATATAGTAATAACTAATAAGTCCAAAACTTATTTAATAACTTCAAGGAGTAGTTCGGAAGCCATAAAAAAGGTCACAACGTTCCTTATAAAGCCGCATTAAACTCCTCATGGCATTACCGCCGCAACACCCTATGGTGCTACATCCACCGGCGGCCACCATATCCGATAACATCTCCACCATACATATAAATGTAACATATAGGTACAAAACATGCATGGTATACAAAATATTACATATTCAATTTCATATATATATATGTAGGAACACTATATGTATGTATGTAAAATACACCAAAATTATTAACTAGCCATCCGTTTTTTTATATTTTCCAAATTATAAACGGATAGAAGAATCACAAAAATTGCAAAACACATACATACATGTGTATATTTATAACTCACGGCTCATGCACATATATACAAAATTAAATGTAACCATAGTCATTCCATTTATCATAAGGATAGGAATTTAAAAGGTTAACATATGAACTTGAGAAAATCATATGTATATATCTCACGATCAAATATATACACATATAACAATTCCAGTACATAAACTCATATAAATATATATATGTATGTAAATATATATTTCCAAATCAGTATATATGTGTATATATACGCTTCAACCAATATATGTATATAACACGAATGTATACATAATGATGCATTAACATAAACATGTAATCATGATTTACATCATACATAGATATGTATATGTGTTATTCTAAGCACACGTATGATTCAATTTTTATGCACATGACATGGAAATAAGGTTAGACGTACACACACACATATTTATTTATTTATAATATACGAACAAAATATATATGTTTGTGATGTGATGGACACATATATGAACATGTATATATCGAATGTTCATATAAAATTCACGATGTTCATACAACAAATAGGCAGAGATTAAACAGGCTCAAAATTTTAAGCTAAAATTATCATTCATTTACCTTTAAAGTTTTTCCCATAAATAAAATATTGAATTAGTTCCACTTTTTGTCCTACGAGTTTTATGTCGTTTCCACATTTAGTCCACATCTTTCACATTGTCCCCCTTTGGTACTTGACTAATGTTTCTTAACCACTTGTTGTCCTTTTCCAGCGATTTTAACCACCGGAATAGTTGTCGGAAGGACCATATATGTGGGCGAAAACACAATATCATGTACCAAAAGTGGTCAAAGTCAAAGACGTGGACCAATTATGGAATTGGTGCGATACTCATAGGACCAAAAGTGGAATTTATTCATAAAATATTTGTGGTAGTACCCAAACAACAATTAACGTGAGAAATTTAAACCGGGAAAATTCTTGGGAAGTACAAACTAGTTATGCATCAATTTTTATACTAGTTTCCCTTGAACTGTTAAATTGTTAAATTATCTAAAGAATTATTTTTTAATAAATCCTAGCCCTGACCGACTATCCTGGGAGCATATTGGGGGATTGTCCATCACGATTGTTGTTTTTAAACTTTAAAGGATTGCCTTTGTGATAATATAATTTTATTAATTTTGGAGTAGCCACAGCATCCATAATTAATTAAAATTATATATTAAGAAGCCTTTGGCAAAAATCACATTAAAGATAGGCATAAAATTTGTAATTAATTGTATGTAATATGTCATAATTTATCCCACAGGAAATTTTGTTATATGTGTATGATTAATTAGGATAAAATATTGAACTATGGTCATAATTTATCCCACAAGAAATTATGATCGGAATATAGTTTGGCATGTTTATCGGTATGGGTACAAAAATTATTTAAGACTCGTGCATAAGAATTTAGTCCACGTGCATCTTTTATGGCGGTTTAGTCATCATGGTGCATCATTTACATTGGTAATGCATGCAATTAAGTTATATAATATGTACCTTAAAACTAACACAAACTATATATGGATCTTGTTTAGCTTCTCAACCCATTCCTCATTCAAAAATTTCATTAGGCCTTGAAATTCCCGAACTAACTGGTGACAACTATAAGGTTTGGAGAGAAAGGGTTCTCCTACACTTAGGTTGCATGGACATTGATTAAACGTGCTTGATCGGGAACGAGTTTCCGATAGGATATTTTCCTTGGTCTAGGAATTGATTTAAACCATATCCGTGATATGGGAGTCCGAAGGGCCCCCACAGTAATTATATTTTGATATCGGGTGAGTTAGCCTGCGGGTGACTCCACTCGAGGGTAAGACATGTGAAGGGTGAATTTAATGAGGCCGTTACGCCTAAATGATTTGAAAGACAAATGGGCCCACGGGCCCGAATATTTTACTCATATGTGTGTGTGTGTGTGTGTGTGTGTATATACACACATTTTGTTTTGAAAAGGGGCAGCTAAGAGTTATATGCCCATAATTATACTATCACCCTATTTTAAGGACGTGAGAGACGTTAGTTACATTACATATAGTTTGCCCTCGCCATTACTTTTCTGTAGTACTGATCCCTCGGGGGAACCACCCTTTCAGGTTGAAGCTAGAGCTTACTTCCTGCACCCGTTGTTCGGGAGATTGATGGAGAGAAGATTTGGTTCGTGCTTCCTCTGGTTCTATTTCTAAATAAATAAATAATGCTCATAGAATTATTTTGACTTATAAATTAATGGAGCCTGCGAGCTCTTGTTTTTTTTTTTTTTTTTTTTTTAGGAAAATAAAATTTTATTGAATGAAAAAAGCAGTACAAAACGAGAAAGGAAAAGAGTACATAAAATAAAGGAAACAAAGATCACTACTCCCAAGGGAAATCTCTACCCTGCGACCTAGTCTTCATGTTATGGCACTTTTTGTTCTTCTGAGACTTTCTGTAAATCTTGAGTTGAGTGTTCAAGTTATCTGTTGGCAAGCAATTTTCTTGGGTTACAAAATCAGCTTTGTGACAGATTGCCCTGTTGAATTTTGATTTCCTAATTTCTTCGGGGTAAGAAATTGGAGGACGACGATCGCTTTCGCTTGCATGTCCCAGAAAGTCATCTGTGAAGAAGGAGTCATCAGAGTGCTCAAAACTGTCAGAGGCGTCCGAGTAAGCCTGGATTGATGTAAATTGGGGTTGTTTTCCTGTAGATAAGCCATGTTGGTTAGCGATGCATGCCTCCTCAATTTGAAAATTTAAGATCAATTTGGATATGGATGTAGGTTCCTCGGATTGAATTGCGCTCCTCAATTGAAAGGAAATTGATTCATCCTGCCCAAACTTTGGAACCTCTGCAAAATTAGAAAAAATATTGAGAAATTTTAGTAGGCTCGATTTATGAGGTCCCATGGGAATCTGAATGGAACTCCCCTTGTGTTTGGCAATTTCCACATAATCGCCTGATCTGTTTCTTTCTATAGAAACTGTGATATCTCCAAATCGCCTTAACTGCCTAAATTTATTCTGCTTTGAATTTGTGATGTGGGAGATGAACCGAATGATTTGGTGAACCAACTCACTCTTGAGTTCCACTTTGTGCAGCTGGGTTTTCTTAATTTCGAAGAGGACCACATTTTTGTTTCTAACAGCGAATCTAAAAATTTTGGATTCTATTTTGACGGAGTCAAATCCATCCTCTCCAAAGAAATAATATTTTTCATTGGTATTGGAAAATTCTGTCACAGCCTGATTGCCTGCGAGCTCTTGTTTTACCTTTGTGTGGGTTCTTATTAAACACTTATATTCTGCTATGTGTTTAATTGTATGTTGAGGTTGTTATGTATGTTTACTAATCGGTTTTGGCATATGTATCTATCGGACGTCTTGTAACACCCCAATTTCCCACCCAAGATAAACCTTGAAATAATAATTTATCCAAATGAAAATGATGAACTTTATTTAGAAATACTTAAAATGTTGCAGCGGAATAACACAAAGGAAATTGAGCGTGTTACCGCCACACTTAGCATATCCATAGCTAAGTGCACAGGCTAACCAAAAATACTTGTCCAACTATTCTAAAGTGCGGGAAATTGAAAATTAAAGATGTCATCTACATGTTCTTAAACCAAAAGCTCGTAAAGTAAAGTCTTATTAATGAAGATGTCTCTAAGTAGCGCCCTCAAGAACTCAAGCTAGCATACCATCATCCAAAGCATAATCATCTGTAAAATAAAGGAGGGAAAAGAAAACAAAGAAACAAAAATTAGCTGGAAATGCTAAGTAAGTCCCACCCAACCCCGTAAAATAATCATGTTTGGTACATATATATACTTTTTGCAAAAACGTTTTGGAGGAAAAACTTTTTAAAACAAAATAGTATTTATAAAATTGTTAATCACACAATTCACAAGTAAGATAATAATATTTGAAATATAGGCAAATATTTCCAAAATACCAATGTAAACTTTTCCAATCAAGTACACCAAAAATTCTTTTCTCTTTGAGTTTCTCAAAATTCTTTTCACTAAACCACCTCGTAATTTAGAAGGACGGTGCTCAATTTCTTATCGAGCCCGGTGATCCGTTGTTATGTACGGCCACCCCGGACTTTTTACCGGTACCACATCTTACCCCTATAGAATCTGAACCTCTACCTTAAGTGTGCACACCCCATGAAAGGGATTCCAAGCCCTCTGGGTAGTAAGAAGCCCAAAGTAGTTGGGATGATTTCTACCAACTACTTCACCCAAAATTTAATTCTAAGTGACTAAGTACCGCTACTATTGCCAAAATCCACCAAATATTTATCGTTCGGGATTTTTCTACCGAACGCACCCAACTCATTTATTTAAATTGTTCGGATTGGTTACCGAACCCACCAAGCAAATAGTAGCATCCCTAATCACTCCTTCACAATTAACGGTTGTGAAGGGGACCGACACCACGGATTTCTCCCGCGATGCCCACCTTTAAATTTATGAAAAATCATTTAGTCTTTTATCTCTTCCCAAAATTCCATATAGGAATCCTTCACCATTAACGGTCGTGAAGGGTACCGACACCTACGGATTTCTCCCGTGGTGCCCCACCATTGAAAATATTCACTTTTCTTTGTTTTCTCAAAATCCATTCAAAAGTTCGTATCTTTCAAAAATACACTAAAATTTCCATATAATTTCCTCAAAATCTGATTTAATCACACACCAAAATATTCACCAGTATAAAGTCTCCCAAAAATCATATACAATAACTCACATCGAAATCCATATCAATAAATCAATATATCAAGTACAAACAATTCCATAGAATAATATTTACTTAAATTTAATACACCAATATGATTCAAAACATGCACATAAAAACGTTTAAAATAGTTACGAGGAAAAAGGTATAATTTTGGTTGCAATGAAACTTACCTCAAATTCCCGATATTCCTAACAAGCTTCCCTATCAGCTTCTTCTCCCAAGTGTCTTTCTATTATTTAAATTTCACAATAAGTAAATTATTCTATTTTTCCATAGTTTTATTGTTTTATAGGATCGTTAATATAATCAAGTCCTTCTATTTTGTTTTTTCCATAGTTTTATTGTTTATCAATATGAAATTAAATTAATTAAGCGGTGTAGTCTATCAATTATATATAGTAAATCTAATGTAATCCGTTATCCAATCCATTAACTTAGTTCTGTTCATAGATAATGGGTCAAGAAATTTATGTTCCTCTGTTCGTTTACTCCCATACAAGTATTTCATTATTACAAATAGTCAATCATAACAATTCAATCGGTCCAATCATAAAAGTTCCATTTTAATTTAATCGGTCCATTGCTTATCATTAGAGTATTTATCCTCACCATCATAAACTTCAGTTTTTAACAAATAAAACAATCGGCCCTACTCAATTCATTTTTATTAGTTGAGTCTAAGTTTCATTTTAATAAAGTTAACCCAAAAATAAGATAAAAGGTTCAGTTATAACAACAAACCAGTTCGTTATCATAGTCGCTGAATGTAGTCTATTATGATAATCTGTTTTATTTTCATATTCGTTGTGTACTTTATATAATCCAAATGTCCATTTTATAGTAATTCAATAATTTAACTATAACAGTTAAATTTTCATTTTAATCCAATTAGTCCATTCGATAATAGTTATTCAATTCTATTTAGATCATTAATTTTACAAACAATAACCAATCCATTATTCTTACCATTTTTTAGTGTATCACGATTAGTCCAGATTAATCAGTATCATCAATTAGGGTCGGTCCAGATTAATCAGTGTCATTATTTACAATCAGTCACGATTATTTTTACGAGTGACTCAATCCATGTATATCAAGTTAATTAGTCCAATCAATTATTAGTGAATTAACCCATTTCTATTGTAACCGGTCCAGCCCATATAAACCAAATCAACTAAAGATTCGGTCTAACTAAAGGGGAGAGGGTCGTCATCTTCACTACATGGATCCGCCGGAAAATGAAGTTACGCAGGAAGGACGTGCAGCCTTACCTTATCGAAGGGCGGTGGTCCGACGGTCAGCGTCTCTTCCTTACGGCGGCGGCAGCAAGGTGATGGCGTCGGCGCAGCACTCCGGCAGTCCTCCTTTCTGTCCAACGTGAAATGCAGTCGGGCGGCTTGCAGCGGCGTTTAGCAGAAGATGGGTCCGGCGGAAACAACTCCAGAAACCTCCAACGAACTCCTTCCCGTCTCTCCCTCTTTCTCTTTTCTTTTTCTCACTTTCTTTTCTCTCGTTTTCTCCCTGCAACGCAGGTTGCTGTTAGAGATATTTTCATGTATTGTGATCAATGTTTTATCTAGCCTCTTGGTAGTATTTATTGTGTATTTAATAGGCCTTAAATAGAAAAGGCTACTAAGCTAAATTAGGAATGGGCCTCCTAAAAAGGAGAGCTCATATCATTGTAAACCCTACCATTCTAAGGAGGCTATAAATATGCCCCTTTGGAGAATGTGTAGGTTAAGCTTTCCCAGATATTTCATACCTAGAGCCGCAGAGCCTATTCTCGTGTAAAGGTTTCTACGCTAAGTTTTTCATATCATTCTGTAAAACCTTCTACACATCAATGGAAAGCTTCACCTCATAGATCTGTCTTCCATACACATATTCTAGAATAGAAAACAGGGACCTAACATCTGGTATCAGAGCAACTGTCATATAAGGCTATTTCTTCAACCAAGTTGCATGCTGTTTGCCCTCTTTGCATAGGAATTAATGATGAGGAGGGGTTGTCATGACGTACATTGGAGCGAGTCTCACTGATGATGTTTCCTCGAGTATCCTTGATTTGGTGAGACTGCTCTTGTGTTGTAGCCCGAGAAAGCCTGATTATGAGTCGTCCTTTCTTTGTGGGGGCTTTCTTGGCTTTCTTAGCATTAGCATTTGCGTCATCGTCATCGTCATCATCGTCATCATTGTCGTTCTCTTCAGCCATGCTCCCGAAGCCCTCATCGTCAGCGTGTTGTGATCTGGCTACGCTAGACGAGTCATCGGTATTCTCCTCAGCACCTAGGGGGTGGCCCTCAGCAGACGTAGTCTGATCATCATGGGGCCAACTTGCCACTGGTCTTTGTGGCTGGGTAGAACTCTCAAGACCCTCACTTACTCTCGGCTAACTCCCTGGGGTAGGCTCAGGGGGGTTTATCTGAGTCGTAGGGAGTATAATGTTATTCTCCTTGCAGTAGCGTCTGGCGGATGGTTCATCACGATTGGCTAGTAGCAGAGGTTGAACCGGTATAGTAAGAGGCACCAGTGTAGGATCCTCAGTCATCTTCTTGAGATACTTGAGGGTTGGAGTGCTGACGTTCTAAGTGGATAGTCTTCTGTGGATAATTGGAGTTGTTCTGCAGATACATCGCACCAGCAAAGAGAACCATCTCATGTATGGTAGATGGTTGAATGGATCGATGTTTTTTTTATGTCGTCCCAGATCAGCGAGACAAAATCGTAGTTTTTGTTGAATGTCACACCATGGAAGGCAGTCAGAAGATAGATGATACACATGTCGAAGCTAGTGTGTTTGGCAATGCAGCACTTGTTCAAAGTTGCCATCAGAGTCCTCCATGGTCGTGGTAGTCTGTCGGGCTTGACCTGGGAGATGAGCTTGATCGGCGTAGCATGGCTTAACGTGATCATTTCTTTCATGATGTCTTTTTATTGGCCAGTTCATCATATTCACCTTGTTCTAGGATTTGGGGCATTCAGAATCTACAAATCCATCATGTTGTGCTACATAGACCTCTTCTCTCAGGTCTCCATTCAGAAATGCAGTCTTTACATTCATCTGACAGACGGTGAATCTTTTGTGAGCAACATAATCAAGAGATAATCTGATGGCCTCAATCCTCGCCACTGGTGCAAAGGTCTCATCGTAGTCGATTCCTTCTTGTTGATTGTAACCTTTTGCTACCAGGCGGGTCTTGTTTCTGATAATCACACCGTCCTCATCCTTCTTGTTCTTGGATACCCATTTGGTGCCAATAATGGTTTTTCTATAAGACATAGGCACCAGTGTCCAAACTTTCAGTCTTTCAGACTGGTTCATCTCTTTCTGCATTGCAATCACCCAATCCGGATCAGCCAATGCTTCAGTCATATTTGTTGATTCTTTCTGACTCAGGAAACATGAATATAAGCACTCATTTGCTGAAGCGGTTCTGGTACTGATTCATTTTGATGGATCACCAATCATTAGTTCTGGCAGATGTGCACTCGTCCACTTTCTCTCATGTTGTAGAGGTAGTGGAGTTATGATTGAATGATCTGGATCAGTGTATTCTTGATCTAGTTGTGCTTCTCTGAATTGCATTAAATCCATGAAATGTTGTTTTGAGTCTGATCTCTCCTCCAACAAAGATAAGAATGTGAATGTTCAGAGATGCCCAAAGAAATCAACTGCATTGAAGGGTGCACGAATCAATAACCGTTCGGGCACTGGAATTCAGGAACACACTGGCGCTTCTGAATGACATCATTCAACCCCAACCTCAACCATCATCCTCACACTCCCAACAACAACAACTTACCCCTTCCCTTACACGTCAAAATTCTGAACCCTCCACCACACAATCTACCACTCCTACCACCTCAAGGGGAACCCAGGATACAGAACTAGTGTCCTCCCCTATATCGACCACACCATACCCTAATCCACACACTATGGCTTTCGAGGAACTCCAATCTATTATGTTAGCAAGAAACCGACATCACATGCAGTGACAGTCTTCGCGGTCACAAACGTTCGCATGAGGACCCCGATGATTCGGATCCTCATGAGGGGGAGAACAAGAGTCAGCGGACACTTGAGCATGTTGCGTCAACTAACCAACAACCCCAACCTGAATCCTTAAACAACCAACAGCCCCAATCATCTAGCCAACCCAAAAGCCATACCACTCAACCCCTATTTTCTAGCATGGTCGAGCTAGATAGAACACTCTGAGGCTCATCTTTCATACATGTAGACCAAGGATGGAGTGGAAGTCCTGAGGTTGCTACTTCATGTACATCATTATATTCAGGCCATCAGTTAGAACCTAATTCTGATCTGATGTCAACGGGCAATCCAAGTGATCCCGGTTCTACCTCCCACAGGTCACTGAAGCAACAGGCTCCCTCTGAACATCAAGCTGAACATCAAGCCCCATTCACCCATGATCAATTAGAAGAGATTATCCTCGATGAGAGATGGAACGCAGAATGGATAGAATGGGATGATATCAAACAGGAGGTTAAGCAATACAAAATACGGATAAATGCAAGGTTTCTCTCAAGGATGCACATTTTTTAGGGGGAGTTTTTTCTATTTTCTCTTCCTAGTGGAACAATGACAAAGCATACCGAGTGCTCCAGTTGAGGGGGAGCGCAGAGATAAAATAAACAAGATCAATGAGAGATAAGTCCCAATGGCTTAGTAAACCCAACTAAGCCTACCCAAGGGACAAAGCCGAGAGTGAGTGAATGAGTGAATATTATGAGAGTGAGGAAGCAGAAGGCTCCGATGAGTAAGAAGACAATAATCAATGACAAATCTGCTACCTCAAATGAGCTATCAATCGAGGAATCAATCCCAGTCACTCAAATACTCCGGACAATCCCCATAGGTTCAGGATTGAATTTATTCAGATCCCGGGTAGAAGTCACTGCATTTTGTCCAAACAGCGCGTGCACAACCCTACCCTAGACCACTCACCTGTCTCCCAACAGACAGGTGTTTAATCACTGTTCACGGGGAACCTCATCTCTTATCATCGTCTCCTTCTGAGGCGACTGATACTGACTACAGTGGCCCTCAGCCCCATGCCACTGAACTTTCATTGATCACGTTATGTCTAGTTATCTCACTCCTAAATGTTTTAAATTTTCTAGGACACAAACACATTTTTAGAGTCAGTTGCAGGTCCAAGTGACCATGCGAGAACTTCCATAGGCTCATCTTCTATAGTTGCAGACCGATGATTGGATGGAAGTCCTGATGTTGCAACATAGAAATCACCAACAATTTCAGGCCATCATTTAGAGTTCATCTCTATAGTGATGATAACGGGTGTCTACATGATCCCGGGGGGCTACAATTATCTATGCTGATCCTAGTGATCATGCCATAACAACCAGAGTGACATCTACTTCAGATGTTTCACAATGATCGGTTGGAAGTCCTGTTAGAGCTACAACGTTTCTATCATTATATACAGGCCACACATCAGTGTTTACATTGATGTTGTGTTAACGGAACACCACAATGTCTCCGATCCTTATCCTTTCATCTTTTTTCATTTTCCATTTTTTCAGAATAAAACAATAAAGGCATGACATCCCGATTCATGGGATCGTCATGAGGGGGAGAGTGGTCCACATGCTGTTTACACTCAAAAAAAATTCCCGGACACTTCTCTCCTCCAGCTAAAAAATGACGGCTCTCCACTCTTTCAGATTCATCAATTGCCAAGTCAGCTTCAGATATAATGGTCAGCTATGCTCACAAGTCAACCATCATTTTCCGCTGTGCTACCGACAATTGTTCCTCAAAAGCATTCACGATCGAATAGTCAGAAAAGACTACATTCTGGAGGATACAGAGGCCGGATGATCAAATATTGAAGATGAATTCCTTGTGCGCTTAGATCTTTTCAGAACATTCATTCTAGAAGGCGCCATATGACTTCATTCAAGCTGATCAAGAGCAGTTTCTGGAAAGCAAGGATTAAAAGCAAGATTTTGAAGAATCCCTCAACTCCCAGCATCAAAGAACAAATTGAACAAATAACACCAAGGGGGAGATTGTAAGGATTTCTTCATGAAGCCTTTCCAAGAAGATAAACGAAGTTGAGACCAAAGAAAGAAGAAATTGAAAGAATTTGACAGAATGAAGGCGGTGCTAGACGCAATCAACGCTCGACTCGAAAAGAGGAGAATGCCGCGCCAATATGAACATGCTCTAGCACTGCGAAGCAACTACTACAAGAGGCAGAAGGATCCACAAGAGCTGACAAAGAACATCTGATCACAAAGGGGGAGATTGTTAGAGATATTTTCATGTATTGTGATCAATGTTTTATCTAGCCTCTTGGTAGTATTTATTGTGTATTTAATAGGCCTTAAATAGAAAAGGCTACTAAGCTAAATTAGGAATGGGCCTCCTAAAAAGGAGAGCCCATATCATTGTAAACCCTACCATTCTAAGGAGGCTATAAATATGCCCCTTTGGAGAATGTGTAGGTTAAGCTTTCCCAGATATTTCATACCTAGAGCCGCAGAGCCTATTCTCGTGTAAAGGTTTCTACGCTAAGTTTTTCATATCATTCTGTAAAACCTTCTACACATCAATGGAAAGCTTCACCTCATAGATCTGTCTTCCATACACCTATTCTAGAATAGAAAACAGGGACCTAACAGTTGCAGTTCGTGGGTTTTTGTGCAGCGTAGGTTGATCGCAAGGCTCCTATTTATAGCTGCAGAGTGAAGGTTCTAGGTCGTTTTAAACTTATCCGATTGTCTTACAAGCTCAAGTTTCGGAAGTTGAGTGTTTATCTCAAAGGTTATTATCGGAGTCCGAGTTTGAATAGTACTTCAATTCGTACTTACAGGGGTAAACGTATACTACGTATGATGTGTGTTTTCTCGCACTTAAAAAGGATGTAGTAAAGTGGTTGAAAGTACGAGTATCGTCTCCACAGGGACGGACAAAAGGGAAATAAAGATTAACTAAACTTTAGCGATTAAAAAGAAATAATAAAATAAAAATGCAATTGTGCGAGATTGGTGGATTGATTAAACTAAAACTAATGCTAATGAGCGAATAAAAAGATTTGGTTTTCCTTAATTAACGACTAAGGGAACAGGAATTGATTCCGGGGTTAACCAGATTTCTGGCAGAACAGGCCTAATTACATGAATTTAATTTAATTGAGCCTAGCTAATCATTACTAAGTTCTTACCGCTCTCGCGGCGTAGAGTACAATAATTTAGGGGACCAGGCTGATCTCTCATGCGACAGGATCCTAAATTATTGCCAAGACGAGCGAGCTTACGGCCCCTTAATCGCTACTAATCTCTTAGCGAACGATTAAGTGTGTGTGAATGTGTCCTAGAACAAATTAGATCTCTCTTAATTCATTCTACATGCAATTGTAATTCTAGCTGCAGTCTAGGTTACAAGAGATATCAATTAAATTATTCAAACACAAATTAAACGGCATTCATGCAATTAAACCGACAAGAATCTAGCCATCAATCATGATTAACCCCTTCATCAACCCCAAATCCCTAATTAAACTACTCACGCCTCATAATTGACGAATCAACAGAATTGGGATGAATAGAAATAATTGTCATTAATTAAAGAATTGAACTTACAAAGAATCCGAGGTTCTTGGATTAAACAACGTAAAAAACGCAGATAAACTCGTCCCTAGGCCTCTCTCCAAAGTTCGTAACCCCAAAAGTGGGTATGATGGCCTTATTTACAGAAAACAGGAGAATTTGAGCTGATTTAGGACAAAACGGGGCCAGACACGATGCCAGGCACGATCGTGCCTGGGATCGTGCCTGCGGAAGGGACGCGTAAAAAATATGCAGACACGATCGTGCCTGCACCGGACACGATCGTGTCTGGCTGCCAGTAGCTTCACGTTGATTTAGATGGCAGGCACGATCGTGCCTGACCTAGGCACGGCCGTGCCTGCCCTTTTCTTCACCGTTTTTCTTCGTTTCTCGTTCCGAATGCTCCCGAATGCCTACGACGTCGATCCAAATGCTCTTTCTTCACCAGAATTTCGTCGTGAATCTCCCGGTGGCCCCCAAATCTTCCAAATCTCTCTCGAATGCCTTCAAATCCTTCCCGAATGCCTCTCAAGCGCTGATTGCCGGACTCTAACTTCTTCAAATCAACTCCAAATGCTATGAAACTCGATCCAACGTCTGTTAAACACAACTTGAGCCAAAATTGAGACTTGCAACGCCTTAAAGCCAGAAAAATCATCAAAATCCGAACCGAACACGCATCAAATGCGTGTCTAAATACGGACTTATCAGACTCCCCCACACTTAAGCTTTTGCTTGTCCTCAAGCAAATCGAACAACGGGACTTACGATAATCACCACACGGAATTTAAAATAGTTAGCATACACACGTAGTTAAAGGGATATTCACAGGACAGACAATTTAGATCAAGAAAATTCTTCCCTAAACTACACCTTTGTACTCAAGTTAAACTATTTGACACAATTATTCACAACATCCTCCAAGTAATGACAGCATACACAAATAAGCTAGATACTAATCAGAAGGACTTGTGAATGTGATGGTGAATGGTTAATGATAAAAGTCCCTTTATTTTGAGAGATAGGAATATTCTAACAAAGACTTAATGTATTTAGGAACTTCAGGGTTATTTTTAGGAACAAGGAACTCAGTAGACCACAAATTAGAAACAAACATTTACGCCTATGCAAAGAGTAGACATGGTGTACAACTAAGCTAAACCGTCTCGGCACATTTGTGCTTTGACGTATACTTGAAGTACGCGGAGGACTAAAGCTAGTTTTTCAATAGCCTCCAAGTTCATTAATTAAGTTTAGTTTTCCTTGTCATGTTGGCACGAGAACGCCGTTTCTTTCGAAAGATACCCAAGTCTCATCTTACGCTTTTTGACCGGGGCTCCCATTCCCTTTTTCGCAAAGTAAGAGGTCTAGCTATATTAATTTTTCACCTTTCGGATTCTCACTAGACATTACCCCATTCTAATCTCGGCCTCACCAAGGAAAAATTGCAATTAAAGTTCATTAATTTAAAGTGAATCCATGCCTACAATGCAATCCTCGAAAGTATCAAATTCCTAAAAAATGACTGCTCTTACCCCATCTGGGGCATAAGAACAGTGCCAAAAATGGCTCCTACACAAAATTCCCTTTACTTAACAAATTTATCCCTTAATTCCCTAAACATCAAGACTAAGTCAGAAATATTCACGGGTAAGGAAACAGGCCATTTGGCTATGGAGCTCAATTAATTGGGTAAACAAAGAACGGTCAGGTTCAAAATGGCTTCTCCTAAAGGGTTCTTATTCAGGTGGGGTAGATGATTTAATGGAAAATTCAATGGGTGACTAATGCCTTCATCCTTTCAATCAACTAGATTATAGTGCAAGCAATTTAAGCCTAAACACTTCAAAGATGTTCTAAAAGCATAGTCAAAACGCTAGCCAGCTCACAAAGACACAATTTAAAGAAAAAGTTTTCAAAAATTTTGCATGAATTTCCTATGAATATACAACTAACACCTGCGCATGCTAACTCTAACAAATCACATGTGACAACTACTGCCCGAATGCCCAATTCACTCCCCCACACTTAAACTTTGGCATCGCCCTCGATGACCAAATATGCATTATGTTCTAGGGGTAAAGAGGAAAGGGTCACGCGTGCTCAAAATCAACTCAAGTTAACATTTACGCATTGAGTACAAAGTATCATGGAAACTCCCCTATCGCGTTGGTCAGTCAGGATCAGAACTGGGTCTTGATTTGCACGAACACATTCATCTACTAAGCTGCACACATCATGATCACAAAGCAAAGCACACAATAAAGAGTTAATGTGAAAGAGTGAGAGTGTGAGTGTAATAGTGTTTACGGTACAGTCATCCAACAGTAAAAATGATACAGATGCTAGCAGAGGATAGTCTAAATAACATCTAATACTCGGGAGGGGGTGGAGGTGGATAGGCATCGAAGAATGAACTCCAGCTAGTCTCCATAGAGGTGAGTCTCTCGTCAATCCGGGTATACTGAGACTGGAGCTGTGAATAGTGGAGTGCCTGGTCCTCCCGCATCTCTCTGTAAAAGTCCTGCTGCTCGAAGCGCATCTGATCGAACCGCTCATGCTGCTCAGCGGACAACTGCCGATAGACGGCATCCTGATGCGCATGCATCCCCGCCCAAGAATCCGGAAAAGCTGTGCCGTAGGGGGGTGCATCATATGAAGCCTCGTGAGCAGCCTCCTCCATCTCTACCTCATCATCATCATCAACGTCATCATCATCATCATCATCATCATCATCATCATCATCAGCTCGCTGTCCTCCTCCTCCTGCTGGTGCTGCCGGCTGTGTCCTCCTCCTCGCCACGCCAGTGTTGACCTCGGGGAGCCGGGTCAAAGCAGCAAAACTGGAGCTCTCCTCCATCCTCAGAAATCGGTCCCCGAACCCCATCCTCGTCAACATCCTCGTAATGAAAGGACCAACAAAGATGGCCTTGATATGGTTTGTGGCCTGGCGGTGAAAGAGCTTGGCAAGGAGATAGCCCATGTGGGGCCTGCGGTTGTGGATCATACAGTACAAGCAGAAGAGGTCAGTCTGAGTGACCTTACCAGCAACCTCGGCCTTGCCGGTGACAGTGGAAGAAAGGAGGGTATGGATTATGCGGTACTGGCGGGGGTAAAGTAGGGTGCTAGGGGACTTCTTCGGTGTGTAAATCCCGCCATCTCTCGTGATCGACTCCCAGAATGCCTGACGGTCAACGCCGGGTGGGAAGTCTGTCAAGGGGACCTCATGCTGGCCGCTGTCCTCGATCCCCGTGAAGCCCAAGTGATATATCATACCAGCCATGGAGATGGCATGGTCCTCCTCAAAAGCTCTGAACCGGATGAGAGGCCGGGTGTTGTCCTCAATAGGAATGGTCTTCGGCATCTTAAACGTGGCCAGCACCTCACAAGTAATCTCTATATATGTGATATCACGGATCCCAAAAAATAGGTGTCGCCACCACCCTCGTCTCAATAAAAACATCACTTCATCCCTCACTCCTGCTGCCGTGAGTGAATCCTCATCCGGGTAGTAAAATGTGCCCATAGGCTTTTGCAGTAGCTCTGTATGCTTCAGTTCGTCCCGCAGTTGCGGGAACTTGGGCTGGTACCGGCCGGTGTTGCCTCGGCTAGAGCCGGCACCTCCACCCCTAGTGTGCTTTTGCCTCGGTGCCATCTGTCAAAATAAATCAAAACAAGAATTCCAATGGGGCTTCCAAGTGTTAGAACAAATTTTCAAAGTACAGCAACGGCCCCGTCAGCACTTAATCAAACGAAAATATCATCATAGTAGAACAAACCCAAGTTTAACCAGAATAGTTGAAAAGTTTGAATTTTTATCAAAGAAGAGTGCTTTGAATAAGAATTCAAATTTTCAACGACACACGGTATAAACAAGGTCCCAAGAAAGCATATTCATCACAACATTGTTTGTAGAATGGAGTTTTTCCCAAAAGAATTTAGCAAAAATCAATTAGAATAGGAGAAGAACTCAATTCTTAAATTAGACAAAGTTTGGCCTAAAAATTGGGGATTCATGCTCAAATTATCTTAACCACAAAGTTTCAACATCATAATCAACAATTCAATTCTTAATTCAAGCAACAAGCGCGAAATCCCCAAATTGTTCTTACATTCATCAATTTTCAACCCTAAATTGGCTAAATTAGCTCAAAAATTAGGGATTTCAATCAAAAGAGGCAAATTCATCAACAAAGAACATCAATAACATCAATTCAAGCCTCAATTAACACAAAGAAAGCATAATCCCTAAGATTTGAGCACATGCAGATTCGAAATTTTCAAAGCTTTGAAAGACCTCCATTAATGGTGGAAGAAGGAGAGGGGAAGAAGAGGATACCTTGCTAGCCGATTAGAGTAGAGAGAGAAGGTGGGGAGGGGTCGCCGGTTGGTGTGGCGGTCGCCGGTGGTGTGCGGTGGTCGCGGCGGGCTTCGGTGGTGGGTCTCGGTTGTTCGGTCGTGTCGAGGGAGACAAAGGAGCGATGGGGGGTTTCGTTCTGTTCGCGTGAGGGAAGGGGGAGTGGGGCTGGATTTGTTATTTGAATCGCGGGGGTAGTTCGGTAAAATTGCCCAGGCACGATCGTGCCTAGGCCAGACACGATCGTGTCTGGCAGGCAGTGGGTACGCGTCTCCCGCGTCCCAGGCACGATCGTGCCTCCAGCCAGACACGATCGTGCCTGGCTGGCAGTAGCCTTGCGTGATTTTCCCCTTCTGCAGGCACGGCGTGCCTGCTCAGGCACGACCGTGCCTGGCAAAAATCGATTTTTTTTTTTTGTGGTTTTTGTGGGTTTTTTTTTGAAAAGCAACAAAACTAAACTAAACAAAAACAAATTAAGCTCGGGTTGCCTCCCGAGAAGCGCTATTTTTAACGTCGTTTGCCCGACGCAACTACGCACTCATCTCTCCAAATTCGTGACAAAGGTCACCTCACGCTCGCGTTCTAGCGGTCCTCCGTAGTATTTCTTCAAATGATGGCCGTTAACTTTAAAACGACCCTTCTCAGGATGATCAATCTCAACAGTTCCATACGGAAAAACTTCGCTCACTACAAAAGGACCGGACCACATAGACTTCAACTTTCCTTTAAAAATCTTCATTCGGGGATTGAATAGCAGAACTTGATCCCCTTTACAAAACTCTTTTCCTTGCTTAATGTGCCGATCATGATAGGCTTTGGTACGCTCCTTACTAATTTTAGAGTTCTCATAGGCCATAAGCCTCCACTCGTCCAACTCGTTGAGCTTCCAAAGCCGTTCACGACCCGCCAAAGACAAATCCTTATTCAACGTTTTCAAGGCCCAGTAGGCCTTATGCTCTATCTCTACCGGAAGGTGGCACGCCTTCCCATAAACCAAGTGAAACGGAGTAGTGCCAATGGGTGTCTTATACGCTGTACGCAGTGCCCACAGCGCATCATCTAACTTATCAGACCAATCCTTCCTATGGGTCTCAACAGTCTTCTCGAGGATGGTCTTAATGTCCCTATTTGAATTCTCAACTTGGCCACTAGTTTGAGGGTGATAAGGGACGCCCCCTTTATTAGTGACCCCGTACTTTGCCAGAAGGCGAGTCATCGGATCATTCCTAAAGTGGGTACCCCTGTCACTTATCAATACTCGTGGCACTCCAAACCTAGAAAATAACTTCTTCAGAAAACGAATCACAACTCGAGCATCATTAGTGGGCAGAGCTTCAGCCTCAACCCACTTGGAGACATAATCCACAGCAACCAGAATGAATTTATTACCTTTAGAACCCGGGAACGGCCCCATGAAGTCAATGCCCCAAACATCAAATACCTCACAAGCCAATATAAAATTCTGGGGCATTTCATCCATTTTGGTAACCGCCCCGATGCGTTGACACCTGTCACATTCCTGCACAAACGTTAGAGCATCTTTAAACAACGTGGGCCAGAAGAAACCACATTCCAACACCTTACGAGCTGTCCGGTTAAAAGAATAGTGTCCCCCAGTCGGTCCGGAGTGACAATGTTTGAGAATCTCAACTCCTTCACTCAGGGGAACACATCTTCTAACAACCTGATCAGCACAAATACGAAACAAATATGGTTCCTCCCAGAAATAATACTTCAAATCAGCAAAAAATTTCCTTCGTTGATGAGGTGTATAATCAGAAGGAACAACACCCCCAACAAGATAGTTGGCGATGTCAGAAAACCAAGGCACCTCATCAACGATCCGCAACAGTCTTTCATCAGGAAAAGTTCCCTCAATATCTCTCTCACTTAGGGAATCAAGAAAGGGGTTTTCTAACCTACTCAAGTGATCAGCCGCTAAATTCTCAGCCCCTTTCTTATCCCTAATCTCAATATCAAACTCTTGAAGTAATAATATCCACCGAATCAATCTAGGCTTAGCATCCACTTTTTGCATCAAATATTTAAGAGCAGAATGATCGGTGAATATCACTACCTTAGACAGAATCAAATAAGGACGAAACTTGTCAAGAGCAAACACAACAGCAAGCAATTCTTTCTCGGTGGTAGTGTAGTTTTCTTGGGCACTATCGAGAGTTTTTGAAGCATAAGAAATAGGCTGAAAATGTTTCTCTCGACGCTGCCCAAGAACGGCTCCTACTGCAAAATCACTAGCATCACACATAATCTCAAAAGGCAAAGACCAGTCAGGATCGGAGCTACTACCACCGGTGCCTTGACCAGTTTCTCTTTCAAACACTCAAAAGCCTCTAAACACTCCTTTGAGAAGTCAAACGGTGTGTCCTTCTCAAGGAGCTTAGTCATGGGTCGGGCTATCTTAGAAAAGTCCTGGATGAACCTACGGTAAAAACCTGCGTGGCCTAGAAAACTCCTAATGGCACGGACCGAAGTAGGGGGAGGTAATTTAGAAATCACATCAACTTTAGACGGATCAACCTCTATCCCCCTACTTGAAATCTTATGCCCTAGGACCACTCCCTCACTAACCATGAAGTGGCACTTCTCCCAGTTAAGTACCAAATTCACCTCTCGACACCTAACCAGGACTTTCTTCAAGTTCTCTAAGCACTCATCAAAAGTATCACCATACACAGAAAAGTCATCCATAAAAACCTCCATAAACTTCCCAATGAAATCCCCAAAAATAGCAAGCATGCATCTCATAAAGGTAGCAGGGGCATTACATAATCCAAACGCCATCCTCCGATAAGCAAAGGTACCGAATGGACATGTAAAAGTGGTCTTATCCTGGTCCTCGGGGGCTATGGGGATCTGGAAGTATCCCGACATCCCGTCAAGGAAACAGTAAAATTTATGCCCTGCTAGCCTCTCTAATATCTGATCAATGAAGGGGAGGGGGAAGTGGTCCTTCCGGGTGGCGGCATTCAATCTTCGGTAATCAATGCAAACCCGCCATCCGGTGACCGTACGTGTAGCAATCAACTCATCTTTCTCATTCCTAACCACAGTCATCCCCCCTTTCTTGGGAACCACCTGAGTCGGGCTGACCCAAGGGCTGTCTAAAATTGGATAAATAATTCCTACATCTAGCAGACGGATGACTTCCTCCCTGACTACCTCCTGCATATTAGGATTCAGTCTCCTTTGTGGCTGCACTACCGGTTTAGCATTATCTTCCATCAAAATTTTATGAGTGCAGAAAACAGGACTGATTCCTTTCATGTCAGAAAGTTTCCGGGCTAGAGCTTCCCTTTGTTCACAAAGTAAGTCAATACATGCAGATTTTTGGGATGGCTCAAGCCCGGATGCAAGAATAACAGGGAGGTCAGAACTATCATCTAGAAACGCATACTCAAGGTGGGAGGGAAGAGGCTTTAGATTTAATGGAGAAGGAGTAACAATAGAAGAATCAGTCTGACAGTCTTCCTTCTCCACCTTATCTAAGTCATCTTCCTTCCCCTTCACATCACTAGCATCACTTGAGTCCTCCTCCCCATCAAGCATAACACAATCAAAACTAGGGAGGAGCTCAAGATCCTCTGCTGACAAACTATCATCCAAAAGAAGATCAAAGAAGGCTTCATCAGAAAGCATGTTAGGAATGCAATCCTCCACCAAAGAATTAACCACATCCATGTAAAAACACTCACCACTATCCTGACAAGGCCTCTTCATTATTTTGGACATGTCAAAGGTGGCAGACTCATCCCCAACGCGGAGGACAAGCTTACCGTCTCCAACATCAATAAGTGCTCGGGCAGTTGCCAAGAATGGTCTGCCCAAAATCAATGGTACTTCCCGATCCTGATCCATGTCCAAAATAACAAAGTCTACCGGAAAAATAAATTTGTCCACTTTAACCAACACGTCTTCAATAATCCCCTGGGGATATTTGACTAAACGATCAGCCAACTGAATGCACATACGTGTAGGTTTAAGTGGACCGAGTGCAAGCTTTTCATATAAAGCAAGAGGCATCAAATTAATGCTTGCACCCAAATCAGCCAAGGCCCTATCAAAAGTAAGATCTCCTATAAAGCAGGGAATAGTAAAAGAACCTGGATCCTTAAGCTTCTTCGGCAGATCTGTCCGTATCACAACTGAGCACTCCTCATTAAGCGTCACAGTAGACGCTTCTTCCAGCCTCCTCTTGTTTGTGAGCAAATCCTTCATAAACTTCGCGTACTTCGGCATCTGAGCTAGTGCATCCACGAATGGTAAGTTAATCTGCACTTGTTTCATGAGATGCAGAAACTTACCAAACTGGTCACTATCGTTCTTCCTAGTCAATCGCGCCGGATAGGGGAGAGGTGGGGTGTAATTTTTGACCGGAACGGACTGTTTTGGTGCAGCCGCCACCTCTCTTCCCTCATCTTTCTCCTTCTCTTCCTCCCGGACAGCCGGTTCAACTTGAACTACATCGGGCTTCTTTGTTGTGGCAGCGGGTTCCAGCTCTCGTCCACTCCTCAAGGTGACTGCCTGAACATGTTCTCTTGGGTTCGGTTCAGTATTACTAGGGAGGGATCCCTGAGGCCTTTCAGATAAAGCGTTAGAGATCTGCCCCATGTGAGTCTCCATGCTCTGCATCCTTGCTTCAAACATTTGCATCCTTGAGTCTGCTTTCAGCTGATTTTGTGCTAATTTGTTGAGCACTTCTTCCAAGCTAGAAAATTTCTGCTCGGTCTCCCTTCGGAAGCTTCCTTGTGCCGGTTGAGGAGCTTGTTGTTGACCTTGAGGTACCTGGGGCTGATTATAATTTCTAGACTGCTGCTGATTTCCTTGCCCGTATTGCCCTTGCTGCTGTTGTCTGTAGGGCTGATTGTAATAGCCCTGTCGCTGATAATACATCGCATCCACTTGCTCTACTCCAGGGGCTGCCGAGTGTGCCATCATCGTGCATTCATGTGGCGAATGGAGTCCCCCACACATAGTACAAGAGGGACTAATAGGAACTGGGGATACCATATTCACACTGGGCACCGAGAGAGCAAGTTCCGTTTTCTTTTGATTGTCTTCCACTGTAGTAGCAAGCTTCTGAATCATACTGGTCAAAGCATCTACCCTTGCAGAAAGGGCAGAATTCTCACTGATCTCGTACAATCCCGGGGCCTTTTGGTGAGGTGTGTCCCGAGAACTGTACCATGAAGCATTATTCGACATAATCTTCTCCACCAATTCTTCCGCAACCTCAGATGGCAACTGAGGAAAAGCTCCACCTCCCGAAGCATCGAGCATCATCTTTCCTTCATTGTTGAGTCCACTATAGAAGCAAGATAGAACCTCACAATCAGTCATCTTGCCTTGAGGGCAAGCTCTTCTCAGCACCTTAAATCTCTTCCACGCCTCAGCCAATGTCTCTAATGAACCTTGCTTGAATTCCTGTAGCTGCTTCTTCAACTTTATGGCCTTTGATGTTGGGAAGTATTCTTTAATGAAGGCCTTGTGCAGCTGGTCCCAAGTCTGAATGTGGTGATGTGGATTGCTATCCAACCACCTCTGCGCGTCATCCCTCAAAGAGAAAGGGAATAATAGCATCCGTACCTGATCATCATCTAGCCCACGGATCTTGAAAGTCTGGCACATCCTCAGAAATTTGGTAATGTGTGCCACTGGATCTTCCATAGGGCTTCCTCCGAACTGATTATTTAGGACCATATTGATCACCGCCGGCTTGATCTCGTAACGGGGTGCAGTAATCCCCGGTACCTGAATGCTGTCATACTCTGTGATCTCGGGGGCTAGGAAGTATGCAATGCTCTCTCCTTGATAGAGTGGATTGTCATGTGGAACATAGTTATGGTAAGGAGGAGCTTGATATCTCGGCTGATGAACTGGTTGTGGTCTTATGGGTTGTGGACGGATGATATTTGGCTGAGGTTGGGTTTGATTGAATTGTTGATATTGGGGTTGGAAGGGCTGATTTTGTGGCTGAGTAGGGGGTGGATTTTGTGTGACTGGCGGTTGGTTCTGTCTGGGCTGAAAGACTGAATTATTTTGCCCTAGACCTTGCATCCCAAAGGTTTGGTTTTGAAAGGTGGTTTCGGGAGCAATAGAAGTGTTTTGAAAGAGCTGATAGAGTGGTGGAAGATTCAGTTGCGGAGTGGACTGATTTTGGTGGAAGAATGGGGTACGGAGATTTTGATACCCCGGATAAGCCCTAGGTGAATTTTCTTGTGAAGACTGGGGAGAGGTATTAACATAAAAATCCAGATTACCAGAAGTGGTTTGGACCTCAGACATCCCAGCTATTCCAGATGTGGATGGTTGATCCATGGTTGCTTTCTGTTCTCTTAAGGCCTTGCGGTTCTGTTTAGCTAGCTTCTCGATCTCAGGATTAAGAGGGACAAGTGATTCTCCCTTCTTTGAACGTGTATGCATAAACAGATCTGACCTGCAAGGTTAGCAGACAAAAATCCTACGAAAAACTAAAAACAAGTCGCTAAAATTAATTAACCCTTAAATCCGACACCGTCCCCGGCAACGGCGCCAAAAACTGATGTGTGTTTTCTCGCACTTAAAAAGGATGTAGTAAAGTGGTTGAAAGTACGAGTATCGTCTCCACAGGGACGGACAAAAGGGAAATAAAGATTAACTAAAGTTTAGCGATTAAAAAGAAATAATAAAATAAAAATGCAATTGTGCGAGATTGGTGGATTGATTAAACTAAAACTAATGCTAATGAGCGAATAAAAAGATTTGGTTTTCCTTAATTAACGACTAAGGGAACAGGAATTGATTCCGGGGTTAACCAGATTTCTGGCAGAACAGGCCTAATTACATGAATTTAATTTAATTGAGCCTAGTTAATCATTACTAAGTTCTTACCGCTCTCGCGGCGTAGAGTACAATAATTTAGGGGACCAGGCTGATCTCTCATGCGACAGGATCCTAAATTATTGCCAAGACGAGCGAGCTTACGGCCCCTTAATCGCTACTAATCTCTTAGCGAACGATTAAGTGTGTGTGAATGTGTCCTAGAACAAATTAGATCTCTCTTAATTCATTCTACATGCAATTGTAATTCTAGCTGCAGTCTAGGTTACAAGAGATATCAATTAAATTATTCAAACACAAATTAAACGACATTCATGCAATTAAACCGACAAGAATCTAGCCATCAATCATGATTAACCCCTTCATCAACCCCAAATCCCTAATTAAACTACTCACGCCTCATAATTGACGAATCAACAGAATTAGGATGAATAGAAATAATTGTCATTAATTAAAGAATTGAACTTACAAAGAATCCGAGGTTCTTGGATTAAACAACGTAAAAAACGCAGATAAACTCGTCCCTAGGCCTCTCTCCAAAGTTCGTAACCCCAAAAGTGGGTATGATGGCCTTATTTATAGAAAACAGGAGAATTTGAGCTGATTTAGGACAAAACGGGGCCAGACACGATGCCAGGCACGATCGTGCCTGGGATCGTGCCTGCGGAAGGGACGCGTAAAAAATATGCAGACACGATCGTGCCTGCACCGGACACGATCGTGTCTGGCTGCCAGTAGCTTCACGTTGATTTAGATGGCAGGCACGATCGTGCCTGACCTAGGCACGGCCGTGCCTGCCCTTTTCTTCACCGTTTTTCTTCGTTTCTCGTTTCGAATGCTCCCGAATGCCTACGACGTCGATCCAAATGCTCTTCCTTCACCAGAATTTCGTCGTGAATCTCCCGGTGGCCTCCAAATCTTCCAAATCTCTCTCGAATGCCTTCAAATCCTTCCCGAATGCCTCTCAAGCGCTGATTGCCGGACTCTAACTTCTTCAAATCAACTCCAAATGCTATGAAACTCGATCCAACGTCTGTTAAACACAACTTGAGCCAAAATTGAGACTTGCAACGCCTTAAAGCCAGAAAAATCATCAAAATCCGAACCGAAAACGCATCAAATGCGTGTCTAAATACGGACTTATCAACGTACGTTTGGTTTAGTAGGTTTATTAATATTATTGTATCAACGCGTTACTTAAGTTTGCTATTAATTGCTGCTAGTATTAGAATTAATAAACATGTGTGTAATATATATGGACTTATAGAGTTCACGTATTGGAGTAGATTAGAAAAGTCTAACTTTTTAACTTTTTTTTTTAATTTGTATAATATAATATTTAGGGTATTATCAATTACCTATGAATTTGAAATAGTTAAAATCTCCATCTCTTTATTTATGTCAAATGTATAATTATCACCCGTATAATAGTGTCACTTTTATCATCCAAGACAAAATCTAATCTGGCCAACTTAATTATAAAAATGTAAATTTTCTAACATTTTACATTCGTAACATCTTATCTGATTAAAATTATTTATTTATTTATTTATTTTAAATTTTCGAAGTGTCACACGTCTTGTACAATTCGGTAAGGATGAACTGCGGTTATTCTTTTTGGGCTGTACGACGGTTGTCCACATGGCACAGACGCGGTCTAGGGCGTGACAATTAAGTGGTATCAGAGCCATACGATTTCTAAACTATATAGTCAACCTCTCAACAGAGTTTTTATCAAAACAATTTTCAATGAAAACCATGAGCATAAGTTTTGTACTTTAAGAGCATTTGGTTATCGAGTTGCAAGGTCTCTGGTTGTTAAGATGGGCCCCTTAACAATTGGTATGACAGTGATTTGAGCCAAGTTGTGTCTTGAGTACGTTTCTGTAAATTGACATTCAAACGAGTCTAAAGACTCATTCCAATGCATTCTTTCAGGAATTGGTGGTAGCGATAGGGCGGTTCAAAGAAACTCGAAAGGGCGCGCACCGGGGATAGCCGGGCAAGCCAATCGGGGGATATCAAGATCGCCAAAAATGCGAGGTAGGGGCCACCAAGGCCAACGAACACAAGTTGCGATGGCTGATCACTATGTGACTGAATTTGAGTCGTGGAACTTGGAGGATGACTCAACTTATCACCCTGAAAGTGAGTCAGATGAAACTTCTTTTGAGGGAAACAGTGGAAAGGATATACATAGTATTCCTCCTGACCAGATTAGTGAGATGTACCGATGGTACTAGCGTGAAAGGGAAAGACAACGACAGAGATCCCATGTGGGACATGTCAGAGACGAGACCTCTCGCAGGAGGGTCAGAGTGCTCATAGAGCACAGGTTAGGACAGTCAGAGATTCTGATGGCGAAGGACCATTCTTTAAGATCTCAAAGTACCTCAAAGAGGCTAGGGCCTTGAGGTGCAAACCATTGATGGGACGGGGGATATATCAGAAGCAGCCGAGTGGATAAAAAGGTTAAATGATGCAGCTGATGACATGCAAGTGGTCCCTGAACGAAAGTTAAGGGTAGCCACTAGATTATTGGAGGGTTTAGCTTCTACTTGGTGGGAAGGCACCAAGGGCAAGTTTGATGGGGTTGTCACGTGGGACAACTTTGAGCAAGCATTCTATGAGCAGTTTTACACCTCTTTCGAAGTAAATCGAAAGAGGAGGGAATATACCAATCTCAAACAAGGCAATGAGTTTACGGTGAAGCAATTGGAGCAAAGGTTCAGACATCTGGCAAAGTTCTTGCCTGAGTATGCCGCCAATGAGGATCGAATGGCAAACCATTTTTGGAATGAACTCAATTTGGAAATACGCGAAAGGGCGACCTACCAATTCAACATGACCTTCAGTCAGGTAGTAACCCAGGGTCTTCAGGGGGAGGAGATTTGGGAGGAAAGACAAGCGGGGATGCTAAGGAAGCACAAGAAAAAGATCAGGTGATCAATCATCCTCCGCGACGAGAGAGGAAGTATGAACTTCAGAGCAAGGGGGACTCTAACAAGTTAGTTCCATTTTTCAGTGAGAGCCAGGACTTGGTGAGTCAAAGCTCAGGCACTCGGGGCACGGGAGCACCCAAATGTGAGAATTGTAAGCGAAGGCACTACGGGAGATGTCGAGATCCATCTAGATGTTACTTTTGTGGAGAAACGGGTCACATCAAGGTCCTTTGTCCTCACTCAACGTACACATGAAGGAACATTAAGAGCTAGAGGAGGGGCCATGGGGGTTGAAAACCCAACTAGAGTTGCCTCAAACATTGTACCTTCTACAAGTTAATGGTGAACTCGCTCGTGAAGGCCGGAAATGGCGGGAGCCATTTGTTGGGCCCGACTATGGCATAAGGTATTATTAAATTAAACCTTAATTTCCATAAATATTTTTATTTTCGAAATTGTTAGCTTCAGATAATGAAGGGAGAAATGTTTCTCAAGGTTCAGACGTTAATTTCGGGGACGAAATTCCTGTAAGGTGGGGTGAACTTGTAACACCGGACCCGAATTTTACTGTGAGAAATTTTTTCATCAAGTACTGGGTTAAAGAAGGTAAATCAAGACTAAGAGTAGTCTTGATAAATGACAAAGTAAATTTTTGTCTTAAATTAATAAAGGGTTATTAATTTAGACGTGGAACCACTCATGATATTCTAAGTTTATTTATAAAATATTAATGTTTACCAAAATGATACTATTATGATGGTAGGGATGGGTCATGGACCCCAATGATATAAAGAACGACAACTAGACGGCCAAGCGGGCCGGGGTCACTATTTTTAAAATTTTAAAAATAGTCACGGACTTAGTCTCGGATATGTCCGTGACTAAAGTGGTCAATGGCGGCCCTGACACCTCGCCTTCCGCATGGCTGACAACGGATATACGAAGGGTCTAGTCACGGACTAGTCCGTGACTAAGTCCGTGACTAGAAAATAATATATAAGCGGGACTTAGGTTTTTTTTCTCTTACGCTTCCCTATTCCTCCTTCTCTATTCTCTTTTCCTGTTCTTCTTCCTACTCGCTCCTGGGCCGCCGCCGCCGTCTCCAACGCCGCCGCCTCCAGCACCGCCGTTCTCTACCGTCCGCCGCCTTCCACCGCCTTCCTCTGCAATCCGGTTAAGGTTATGTCTCTACTTTATTTTTTTTCGTATTTTAATAATAAATTTTAATTGTTTTAAAATGTTAAACCATGCATGTTTTGTTGTTATTTTCCGAACATACCCGAATGCATGATGTATGTAGTTAAATGCATATTTTAATCTTTTCTATTAAATTGTTTATGCATGAGTTTTTCAATTTTTGTAATGTGTATGAGTGAATTTATGTAATATTTAATTCCGCGTTTCAAAATAATTAAAAATCATATTACAATTTTTTTAAAATAAATTGTAAAAATTCTTTTCAAATATTGTTTTAAAACTATTTTAAAATAGTTAAATTAATAGTTATAAAAATTTTAATTTAATTTTTTTTTTTAAATTAAAAAAAAAAGTCACGGACTAATTCCGTGACTAAATTAGTCCGGAATTCTCTTTTAAAACAAATTAATTTTTTTTTAAAATTAAAATAATTAGTCACAGATTCTGACCGTGACTAATTTGAAAAATTTGAATTCGAAACCTGAAAATTTAAAAATTTGAATTTTGAATTTTGAAAAATTAGTCACGGATTATGACCGTGACTATTTTGAAAAATTTAAATTCGAAGTCTGAAAATTTAAAAATTTGAATTTTGAATTTTTAGTCACGGATTCTGACCGTGACTAATTTGAAAATTTTGAATTCGAAGTCTGAAAATTTAAAATTTTGAATTTTGAATTTTTAGACACGAACAACATCCGTGACTAAATTTAATTTGCCTGGCCGGAAAAGTACTCCGGTGACACTGTAGTCACGGAAATGGGACGTGACTAGTCCGTGACTACATGTAGTCACGGACAATGGTCCGTGACTAAAGTTAGTCACGCCTGAGAAGTCTCGGATTTTGTCCGTGACTAAGTCCGTGACTAAAGGAGTTAGTCACGGATTTTTTACACTACGATCCGTGACTTAGTCCGTGACTAAAACGCGGATTTTTTGTAGTGATTTTAGGATTTAAAATTTTAATGCACCATCAATTAATCTTGGAGGTACGTAGCACCTCAAATTTGTGACTCACCATCATGAGATGTCGTCCCATAATTAATCAATTTATAAAATTAAGCCAAGTATCATGCCAAGTGTAAAAATTTAAGAAAGGTGGCATTAGAGGATTTCAAGAAGGGACAAAGGGTCTCAATTTCATCCTATAAATAGGATCCTAGCTTCCCATTCTAAAATCACACTCGGCCTTGCAAATCGTAATATTAGGAGGAAAGTGAAAAACTGTTTACTTTAACATCTACTCCGTATTATTTTCAGGTCAGACGTTCCCGCCCCGTTCAGATGAACATTGTATAAATTAAACTAGAGATATCTTATTTGTTTTAAGACTTTATTCTTTGAATCTGTAGAATTATTATTCTCAATCAATCGTAATATATATAGCTTGTTAAAATTATCTGAATATATATACCTGGTCAATACGTTATCTAATTATCTGCACATAATACGCACACATGAACTAAGCGCACACATCAGTATTTTATTACACTAAGTATAATGGAGATAATACCTTTATGAACTGCAGTTACTATTTTGTTACGTAAGCATGCTTTTCATATACCTTTATGACACATACTTATATATATACACATAATACGTTTCATATACATGCATGGAGATAATTCTGTTTTAGAGAAATTAGTGTTCTCCTGTTTAGTGTACTCCGTACACTCCTGAAATCTTTTTAGAACACTACTATTACTCTTCTGTTAAGGATCAGGTCTCTTCAGTGATCTCATATTTTCTGTTCAGCTCCCTTCTGCCAGGGATTGGTACGTGTAGTTCCGGCAATTACGTTTCCATATCCTTTCTGGGTAATGTGGGTACAGACTCGAGACTATATTCCTTACCGTTAGTATTCCGCTGTCTAGGTCCAGTTTCTTGAGTTTAAGGCTAATTAAATTAATCTGTCTTATTCATTCTAAAAACTTTAATTATCTGATAATCGGATATCTGAACTTGTTCTGTTTTGTATGTGAAAATTCTGAAATACATGAAAGTTTACCCAGTTCACTCCGGTATGTTTATTTGTTCTAATGATCAAGTGCTAATTATGATATGTCGTTATATGCTTCAATGATATGTCGTTATATGCTTCCATGTGTTATATGTGTTATTATCATACCACTCAGCACATTGTTGAGCGGGTAGTTGTTTGTTTTCCTACGCGTAGGTCAAGCCCAAGATCAACTTGAAGCACCAGGATGGAGGGAGGCATAGGACTCACATGCATATGGTGTACTTTGGGGTTCTTTAAAGTATGGAATGTGTATTTTGAAATAAACTTTAAATTATAATTTTGATATTTTGTAAGAACCTTCCGCTGCAGTTAAATGAATTTTGTGACGTTGACGTTATGCCTGTTTAATAAATTCGTACTTATTTTGGCCTATGAAAGTCCTTAAATAAACATGTAAACATGTTTTGATTTTTGCCTCGTGACACACCGCTCGGGTTGGTGGGGTCGATCCGGGTGGGGTGTTACAGTTACTTATAACAAACAATCATATGAGTTGAGTGTTAGGAAACAGCAGCAGAAGTTTAAAATTTTCCCAAACAGATATTCTCTGATTATGCCAAAACAATGAATATAACAATAATAACAGATTTGAGTTAGAACTTACAAATCTTCCAGCCTAGCGGTAATAACCTTTGACCTTAGATATCCTCGTGATTTCTCCTTACCGAAAGAACGGTTAGATCTCCCATAGAGAAAGACTAGGAAATCTCATGGAAATAAATGAGTAATACTGAATCTTGAAAACTGGTCTAATAAATATGAAGGAGGAGGATGTATTTATACTAGTTCCATACTAGTTTCTCAATCACAATGAAAGTCTTACTCGTTAATGAGTTCTGGTCTAACCAGGATAAATACTTATCATTATAATTTAATCAATCAAATAAATATATTAGTTAAACAATAACATTAAGGAAGAAGAGGGGCTACACGTATGCCACCTCTCTCCATTCCTTATTTAAATTAAAAGGAATCTTTATTATTTAAAATACATCTTAATTAAGTATAATAAATCTAATTTATCACACTGTTAAGGTCCGGGGTTCCATCCTAAAAGGTCAACCTGTCAGGAGGAGTAGCCCGAAGCTTAATATAGCACTCTAATGCTTCTCAATTTTCCGGTGTGGGACATTTAACACCCCTTCTCACGACCAGACACTTCGTCTTGTTCGTGTCGTCATTCATTTTTTCATGGGTTCGTCATTTTTTTGTCATGTCTTCAGTTTTTCATAAGGGGTCGCACACCATGAATCGATTTGGCTCTGATACCATACCGCCACCACCGGACTGCTGCCGCTACCAACACCCTGCCCCGCCACCGACGGACTGCCGTTGTTGCCCAAGGGAACTAGGGGGGCAATAATTAATTACAATAGGGGTAATTAGGGGTAAAAATTAATGTTTACTCCTATTTGAAGAATTTTAGAAGTTGACTCCTATTTAGGGAAATGTGGTATGTTTTACTCCTATTGGGAGCAATTTCTCGAGACATAAATAATACGATATAGAATACATTTTTTGGAATATTCTTCTATTATAGTATCTGCTTACGTTAATGTACGTTAATGTCTTCTACAGAATACTTTAAGTGTGTGCTTTGTGATAATATTCGTCACTCCTCCCAGATATAGTTGTCTCGTCTCCATGGACTTCTGCTGAGTATTATTATTATCCCCAATTGCCCAACTTGAGGCAGCTGGCTGCCGATTCAATCACACGTCAGATACAGCTTCACACGTACCTTTGATCGAACTGTCACCTCCCATCATGTTCCAATCCTTAATCTCCGATCCTTACTTTCTTCACAATTCATTGTATCCACCCATTCTAACTAAGATTTCAAGAGAAATAGACACTAATATCAGTATCTAATCATGATTGTAAGCTAAGTATTCGTGTTCCACACGAGAAGACTTCTAGTAATCAAATGGGAAAGTGAAACTTGTACCTATTTTTATGTTGCATTTTATACGTGTACAATGGCGGAGCACGATATAAAAAAGGTTGAATCTATACGTAGCTAGATGGAATAAATTCTAGTTTAAATGAGACATAATTAAAGAATTATAAGTTTGATACTCCGTATATACTATGTGGAATAAACACTACTTTAAATGCTAACCAATGAATAAATAAGATGTTATTTTTAAAATTTAGGAATGTAAATTTTGTTATGAATCAAATTTCATCTATTTCAAGTTTTCAAGTTTAGATGTTGCTGATTTTCAAAAGTCATAACTTAACTCGTAATAAGTTATTAGAACCATAATATATCATATCAAAGGTATTTCAGAGTTCTGAATTTTCAAATTTTCAGAGGTTCGGTTGTCCCCCTACCCCTATATGTCAAGTTAGGTCATAGAAATCGTGTTTGCGTGAAAAAATTTATCTGAATGTCGGTCAAATGCTTATGCCATACAGACACCCGATAAAATTTATTTATTATTTATGTTGCACTCTATGGAATTGCATTATGTTGACAAAAATAAGCAAGTGTGTACATTCATAAATCATTGAATTGTGTAACTTGTTGGAAAAATGTGTTAAAAAATGCATTAAATGGTCATTTTGGGGCAATATTTTGAGTGGGGTCCACTTCCAATTTGGGTCGGGTCAAAGTGGTTTCGGATTGTCCTTGCTATGAGCTACAATTCGATATATAGTACACTCAAAACGGATAACGGGTGAATGAGAAATTGATTCTCGAAGTTTACCCGTTGGAATGGAAAAACTGGGAAAAAGGATGAGTTTCTAGTGTGTTAATTTCCCACACCGGAAAACCAAGGGATTTGAAACCCCTTATAAAGGGAAGCCTCTTTTAAGGAGTTAATATTCCTAAGGTGAAAGGCTCTCTTTGCGCGCAGGGGGTGCAAATCAAATCCCGAAAATGAAGAAGAAAAATCGCGATTTGCGTGCGCGGGCGACCTACGGACTCGAATGTCGTCCAAAAAATCTATCTCCCAAAAAATCTATCTCCCAAAGATACGATTTAATTTTTGTTTCTTCCCATAACGTTTTATTTTTTCTCAGAACTGCTGCTCGGACAGAACATTTCTTCCGCAACAGAACTGCTCAGACAGAAGTCCTCTGCTGCGGAGCACGGACAGAAGACCTGGGGGTGTTCTGTTCTGGTCACGCACCAGAACAGTTCTGATCCATTACAGCAGTTAATGTCCAACGTTCTTATCTTTTAATGCGTCTTTAAATGGATAGTTTTACGACATATTAATGCCCAACGTGCTGGTCATTTATGTCCAACGTTCAGGTCCATTAAAGGTCACTTAACACACAACAAATCCTCCTATAAATTGGCTAGCAGGTGGTTTACAACAATACACATTTCACAAACGAACTCACGTATTTCTGAGCTCTGAAAAACACCTCTAGCATTCCGAAAATTCCCTTGTGTTCAGACTTTGTTCCAGTTCGCCGGAACTTTCATTTGTGTGCTCAAACGATTGTTTGTTAGCCACCGACCACCGTATAATGGGAAACGGTCGTTGCAACGCTCCTTGCACCGTGGGAGGTAACGAATACGTTTTAAGGACATCGTGCGTAGCACGAGCTCTGACTATTTTTTGCTCCATCTTATTTCTGTTTTTTTGTCATTTTAATTAATTTATTTTAATTAATTTTCTTTATTTTCCGAAACACACCCAACATAACTTTATTTCTAACAAAATCCAATTGTGTTTTTTATTGTGTAAATTATTAAACAAAAACGTTCTATAATCTATATGAAGGATTTTGAAAAAAAATAGTTATAAATATTTCCGTTTGTGTTTTTTGTTTTGTTTTTTTTATGAAGGATTTTGAAGGAGGCTACGCAATGGGTACAGTATAAAGAGAGTGTGTACATAAATAGTTGCTGTATTAAATATCTTCCTCTTCTACAATGTACGTCCGGTCCCTATAAATACTAGCTGCCACAAACCCAAACTACATATGTCCCACAACAACACACACAATGATATCTCTTCTACATATAGATATTCAAGAAAAACAAAAGAAGATCATACCGTTATAACTCCATTGTACTAATTATAATCAATTAGTGTGCATGATCGATCTAATTGATTAATTAACAGTTTGCATCATATCCTAGAGATTGAGATACAATGGAGAAAGATGGTTGTAGTAAGGATATTGAAGGCTGTAAGGACGGATTGGAGGTTCCATTCCTTCATGACTATTCATCAAAGATGGATGAGAACAATAAAGGGTCTGTCTCCATGGTGGTTCTCAGCACTTGTGTTGCTGTTTGCGGCTCTTTTGAATTTGGTTCTTGTGTGAGTATTTCTTTCCTCTTTCTTCTTCTTGCTTAATTAATTTTTCTTAATATCTTTCTTAAAATTTGGGTTTTTTAGAGCACTCTCATACTAAATTTACTTGATTGTATAGAGACATAATAGAGATTTACATACATATTTTTTTTTATTTTTTTTTTATTTTTAGATTTACATACATATATTCATGTAGTTATATCTCGAGAGAATTTGACTTTACCCCCATGTTTTGAGCAATATTAAACTTTGTAACCCAAAGTCTTTAAACTTTGCACCTCACTCCATAATTGTTGAGCTGATGGGGTGCAAATATTAATGATTTTCATAATGGGGTGTAAAGTCTAATATTGCCCAAAGTGTGAAAGGTGCAAAGTCTAATAATATCGCCCAAAATGTGAGGGGGCAAAGTCAAATTCTCTCTTATATCTCTCTAATAATGTGACACTTTTGATACAATTTGAGAAAGTTAGATCCCCAGTGGGAGTAAGACCATTATTTTCTTAAGTAAAAATGTCATTATTTTCAATCTACCATGATGTGGCGTTAGCGATGTCTTCATACACTGGTCAGTTCTATGTCTCACACGGGGTAGCTCTGAGCTATTGATTTGGGTATCTTGTCACTTCCATTTTACAAATAAAAAAATGGATTTTTTTATTAATCTATTGAATAGATTGTCAAAATCATAAATTTTGATCGAATCGGTGGACGGTTTTAAAAATCGAATCGTAAAATCGAATCACAAATCGTAAGATTTTATGAAATATAAGTAAATAAATATCTAAAATATATTAGACAACAAATTAAGACCAAGTAAGTCATACGGAGTATTTGGAAAGCATACATACTTGGAAATGTTTTAGAAGTTTATCCACGGTTCATTCTTATTTTTAGGGGTGGGCACGGTCCGGTCCAATTTTTGGCCGAACCCGTACCGTTACTATTGAAACGGTTCGGTACGGTTCGGTCTTAGACCCAAACCCGTTCGGTACGGTCCATTTTCAAACGGGACGGTACCATGCCATACCAATACCAAACAATGCCACTTTTTCCAGGTGTTTAAGAAAAAATTAAAGTTTAGTCATCCTCCAAAAAATCCACACAATTTATCAATTTTCATATATCATACTACCTTCGTTCCAAATTGATTTGCAAAGTCAATCTTTTTTGGTCAAACAATTTCTTTTTATTCACTTAATTAGAATTTCACTTTTAATTATATTCTAATGTGGCCTTTCAAAGAAACTACTCCGTACTTCGTATATTTTAATTTGGATTTTGCAACTTTAGAGAGATTTTAATGTGGTTTCTAAATATGTAACTTTTAATTATTAAAAATTGTATTAATTATCAAGAACTTAACATTAACTTTGACAAAAAAATGTTGGCTTTGCAAATCAATTTGGGACGGATGAGGTAATTAATATATTTTAGATAAACTATAGTAGTACAAATTTAATAAATCATACTTCGGTCCGGTTCTGTCTGGTACCGGTTCTCATTTTATGAGAACCGGTCATGGCATTGTTTGGAACCGGTTCGGTCCGGTTCGGGACAAAAATTTGAGATCCGTTTCAAACCCCGTTTATCGGTCCGGTACCATACCGATCTAGTTCGGTATCATGCAGGTTCGGTATTTTTGCCCACCCCTACTTATTTTATTTTGGACAAATTCTTCGCAATTTTCTATCTTACAGAATTGCAAACTCTAGCTTACTACTAGGACCAAATAAATCAGTAACATAATGATTAACTTTGAATCATGTCAAGGTTTGTAATTCTAGCTACAGTTTTCTACATTTTACAACTTGATCTATAGAAGAATTGAAGTTTCTGAGTTTACAATTAGTAGGAAAAAAAAGATACGTTTTTATAAGCCTGTATTTCAATTTTGCAGGTTGGTTACTCAGCACCCACTCAATCTGCCATTAGGACAGAGTTGGATTTATCAATCGCACAGGTTCGTTGTTTTACTGCTTTCGTTCTGATGAAAATTCCATTTTTCGTCGTGTAAAATTCTAGGTATGCTACTTTCTTTTGTAAAGGTATTTTTTTTATTCGGCGGACTTTACTTTGATTTTGAATTCAATTATATTCTCTCTGATAAGCATGGATTTGACACCAATTTTAAGAATAAAAAATAAATTGAGTGTATTGTAATTCTAATTTTCAAAAAATAAGATTGAATTCACATAATATAAAAAGTGAAATAATAGATAAATCCATAAACAGCTAATGAATCTCAATTTAGAAAATTTTAGATCTTTTTCGAACAACTTAAAAAGTGAAAAGGATGTATATCTAATAAAATCAGGGAGATCATATTATTCAACCATGCTTGTTGTACTTGTACCCACCACTTTATACTCACCTTATACCCACCTCTGTGAAGGCTATTTTTTTGTCTGTGAAGCCAGTTCACATACAAAATATGTCTTTGAATTCCTTCACAGACATATTTTGTCTGTGAAGGAATTCACAGACAAAAAAAAATAACTTCACAAACATGGATGAGTACAAAAGTGGGTATAAAAGTGGGTACAAACATCATTTTTTCCATATTTATTTAACAAAATTATTGGAATATTCCGCGAATCTCAGTATCACAGAAGGTGGGAACAACGTAATGACTCTACCAAGACATAATGTCCCATTTCATTTTCTTTTGTTTACCTGTTTTTTTGGAAAACTTTTGTAGTCCGTATTTTATTACATACTACGTATGTATGTGTTATTAAAATTCTAAATACTTCTTCATCATAATATAAAGTCTTATTTGTAATTCATGCCGCTCAATTAATGTCATTTCTTTCGTGTGTAGCAAAGAAAAATTTCCAAGAACAAAAATGGTCTAGAATCATGATGATGGATTATGTTGACTTATAAAAACATATATTTTAGAAAACTTTAAATAAATTTACCAATATATGAAGTTAATGTGATTAATGTTGACGGGAGGGGGAAATAGTCTGAATAACCAAATCTCAAGGGATAAATAAATGATTTTAAAAAATGCATAGTTAAATTAGTAATTTTGACCTGACCTCTGGGACTAATAGTAATTATCCCTAGAAATTTGTTTGTAAAAAAATTCTTTATAAAATAAAGCAGTTCCTTTAGTAATTAACTTAGGAGGATAGTTGCATGTGTATCTCGTGCTTGTTTTATTCCAAAAATCAATGGGAGTACATAACATATTATTTTCCTATCCTCACATATATATTTGTAATTTGCTTTAATTGTTATCAATTTAGATCTTATATTATTATTATACCATTTCAGTTTTCCATGTTTGGCTCTATTATAACCATTGGAGCAATGATTGGTGCCGTTGCAAGTGGAAGAATTTCAGACTTGGTTGGTAGAAAATGGGTATGAAATCTTCCTAAACTTACCTGCAAAAAGAAATTAATGTAGTTAAGAAAACTTCCTAAAATTACTTGCAAAAAGAAATTACTGTAATTAAAAAAACTTAAATAGTTAAATGAAGATCCATTGTCTGATTCTATATTATACCACAGGCAATGAGACTGTCGGCAGTGATATGCATTTATGGGTGGCTTGCCATTTATTACTCCATGGTAAATGAGTAATATTTGACCTTTTATCTCTATGAAATATATTATATATATTTTAGAGTGAATTCCCTAAATAGGACTAAAAAGTGGCAAAATTGCACAAATAGGACTACATTTTTTAAATTCCCTAAATAGGACTATTTATGTTTGTTTGGACAAATATACCCTTGTAACTTGTGAAATGTTTTAATTAATAATAAAATCATAAAAATAATAATAAAAATCGAAAAAAATACTAAAAATCATAAAAAATAATAGAAAATTAATAAAAATATTTTTTAAAAAAATAAAAAAAAAAACTTTTTTTTAAAAATTAAAAAAAATAAAAAAAATCGTAAAATTAAAAAAAAAAAACATTACCACCCCCTGCCACCCCCCAGCACCACTAGCTCCCATCACCGGAAAAAAATATGCCAACATTTTAAATTATGCCATAATAATGGCATATTCAATGAAAATGTTGGCATATTGAAGAGTAATTATGCCATCTTTTTGGCATTTTCAGAAAAAGATGGCATTTTTTTACCAAAAGTGGAAGAAATTTCACCAATCGGAGGTGGTGGTGGTGGGAGGCGGCAGGAGGCGGTGGGAAAGGTATCCATAATTTTTTTCATTTTTTTATGGGTTTTTACTATTTTTTATTATTTTTTAAAAAAAATTAAAAAAATAAAAAATTAAATTTTTTATTTTATAAATTTTTTATAAATTTTTATAATTTTTTTACGTTTTTTAAATATTTTTTACGTTTTTTTATGATTTTATTATGAATTAAAGCATTTCATTAGGAATTAATACTCTTAGGGGTATTTAGGGTAGAAAATCAATGTTTAGTCCTATTTAGGGAATTTAAAAAGTAGTAGTCCTATTTGTGCTTTTAAGGAACTCATTAGTCCTATTTAGGACAATTTCCGTATATTTTACTTATTTTGAGGGTGAATTGAACCTTAAGTATTTTGTATTGTTATTTTGTAACTAGATCATGGTAATCTAAATGTTGATAAATAAAACACTACTTTTGGTGGTAACTAAAGGGATCATGGTCACTTGATGCCGGTAGGTTCTCCACAGGATTCGGCATAGGAATATTCTCTTATGTGGTGAGTTCATATATTTAAAACATTCATATATGTATATGTATATATAATTATATATATAGGGGAGAGTTCAAATAAAAAGTACTCTTCCCGTGCAAAGTGCGAAAATTGCACTTTTACACGTTTTGCTTGCACTTTTGCGTGTTTTCGTAGCACTTTTTCGCCTTTTCGATTTTGTGTAAATTCGGCCAAACCTACGGTGGCAGTTTTGTAAATAAACCAATTTTTTCCGCCAATGTGAAAAAGTGCAACGAAAATAAGAAAAAGTGCGAGCGCAACGTGTAAAAGTGCAATTTTCGCACTTTGCACGGGAAGAGTACTTTTTATTTTAACTCTCCCCTATATATATATATATATTATATACATATATATATATACTCCGTATATATATATATATTTTGGTTCAGGTGAGAAATACATCTAATGTGAGAAATGAGAATGAATCTCAGCCATTGGATTTACGAAGTTGCACTAAAATTGGCTTTATGTTACAGTAATATTTAAATTTTGCACATGTTGCACTAAAACTGTTTCATGTTGCACTAATATTTGGCGGCGTTGCACCGAAATAGCTTCATGTTGCACTAGACACGTGTAATACGGATTTTTTCAGAAGTATTTACAGAAATGCCACCGTGCTAGATTGCATATTTCAGACTTTCAGTGCATCATGAAGTTTCTTTTACTGCAACTTAGTCGAATCCAATGGCTGAGATTCATTCTCATTTCTCACCCAAAGGGTTCTTCTCACTTGAACCTTACCCTATATATATATATATATATATATATATATATGTATATATAACTCAATATTATTATAATAACTTATTTACTTCATTGGCTATTGTGTTATAATTTTTGCAACTCCAGGTTCCTGTATTTATAGCTGAAATTGCTCCCAAGAATCTTCGTGGTGGGCTTACGACGATTAATCAGGTGACAAAACTTCAGACTAATTTAATTTGTCATAGGAGGAGGAACTCAAAGCTATATGTCAATTGTGTGTATATCTGGCAGGGGCAGTTATAGTGCATTTTTACAGAGTCCCACATTGCGGTTATAGACCGGGTTGACTATATATCATGATTATACTTAAAGACTTAAAGTTAGGAGTTCCATTGGTTAATTGATAAAATGAGTAGCCCAAAATCTCATTATTTCATGTCTACCTTATTTGGAACACTTCCTTCTAATTAACATTTTGGAGTTTAACTTGTAGAGTTTAGCAGTTTAACTTGATAGAAGAGCAGTACACTGTCTTATATTTTCATCGTTTTTATTTTTCCTTTCTAGCCAATGTAAGATCATTCCCTCAACTCTACTGTAATTAACTTTGAGCTTTATAAAATGTTGTCTTGATATGCATGTAGCTTATGATTGTTTGTGGCTCATCAGTTTCATATCTACTGGGGGCTGTTATGACCTGGAGATATTTAGCACTCATTGGTAAGATTTTTCCCACCTATACTAGTACAGTAGTACATACAGAGTTTGTTTTAATGAGTATGTATTACTCTTTTTGCAGGAATTATTCCATGCATGTTCTTGCTTGTTGGTTTGTTCTTTATCCCAGAGTCACCTAGATGGCTGGTAGGTATTTCTCCCCAATTATTCATCTTCTACCAATGACATGAAATTGGGGATCAAACAAGTGACTGTTGGTATGCATTTTTAGGCAAAAGTTGGCCGTGAGAAAGACTTTGACGCTGCGCTGCAAAAACTTCGGGGGGCAGATGCAGATGTCACTAAAGAAGCTGCAGAAATCCAAGCATATGTTAAGAGTCTCCAAAGTCTGCCCAAAGCCAGAATCCTCGACTTGTTTGGCACCAAATACATTCGTTCTTTATTTGTAAGCGTGCAATCAACTCATCATTTATCTGTATGAGTTTTCCTTTTGTACTGGGGGTTTCCTTGATGAAAAATGTTTAATTTTCAGATCGGTGTGGGATTAATGGTCTTCCAACAAGCGAGTGGCATAAACGGGATCGGTTTCTATGCTAGTGATACATTTTCGGCCGTTGGTAATTGACTTTTTATTGTTTGGTACATCTTGAATTTAGCAGTAATGTTAGAATACAGTCAACTATTACTTAGAAACTCTATCTTAATAGATTAGCATGATACTTGAATAGGACATAATTCAAGACTTAAGGAGAGTATTTGGATCTTTACATCTGAAGTATGTGAGATAACTTAACATGTCTAGCAATATGGTAATTCATTGGAACCTATCAATTCTGGCATCTATCTACTCATTAATGCATATATCAATGTATATATGCTAGAGTAAAGTCAATTATATGTGCTTCGAGTTTAGTTAACTCTAATTTCGTATTAATATTTGAGATTCCATATTAAAAGATCAACTTAATTGTACTAGTCAAACATTCTACTAGTATATGTTAGTTTTGTGCCTATATATGATATGATATGATATTTTGAGATGCTTAACAGAATTATTAATTAGGACTAGCTTCGGGTGAAAATTGCATGCAGGCCTTTCGAATGGAAACACGGGGACTATCGCCTATGCTATTGTGCAGGTATGAAAATGATATTTATTCCCTAGCATTAATCAATACTCTGTGTTTCTGGGGAGGGGGGATTCTCGCCTCTGTGACTCAGTTGCGGATTCGACCAAATATATTTCAACAGGTCCCTATAACTTTGGTCGGGGCAATGTTGATGGACAGAACAGGAAGAAGGCCACTTCTTTTGGTAATTCTTATTTATCTTATTCCTGAGCATTTTATTTTTAGTTGTGCTTTTTTTGGATGGGTTATTTTTTAAACACTTTATTTGCATACTGGTAATAAGGTTTCAGCCACAGGAACATTTATTGGCTGCTTTCTAACAGGAGCTTCTTTCTATCTCAAGGTAATTGATAAAGTATTTGAGCTCTATGTAGCATATAAATAATTTGGACCATAAATTTAAACTATGTAACTTAGGGGGTCGAGCATTTCTTGATAATGCACAATGCATTTTGTCAGTCTGACATATCTTTAAATAAAAAATGGGACTTTTTTGAAAAAAAAAAAAAGAAATTGTACCGTCTTATTGATAATGTAATAAAACTACATTCAAGATTATATGTTACTTTGAGGTCAGACATTCTAGGATAGATACTCAAACTTTTAGTATGGTATCTGTCTCGGGTGGTTTATTTGTTTGTTTGACACCTTTTATGTCAGCTATGTTGACTCATACTCATCCTCAACCGGTTTGGACTGAGAGGCGTGTTTAAGTTTTCACTCATATCAGTTAATTAACACGTTTCATTAACATGTTTCATGATTTTCTCAGGGTCAAAGTCTGTGGATTAATTTGGTTCCAGCAATGGCTGTATCTGGAGTGCTGGTAAATTATTCCTATAATATCTAGACCTGTCAAATAGAGGCTATCTTGGATAACTAGATGAAACTTACACAGTACAATTCATTGTATTATAATTGTGAGCAGATATATATAGCAGGATTTTCAATTGGATTGGGAGCAGTTCCCTGGCTTATAATGTCTGAGGTATTTTTAGCCTTTTCAGATCAACATTCAAGTTCTTCGGCCCGACACCCTTTTTTCTTTCTTGATTGACCTCGGCCCAAATAAACCCTTGAGTTTTTTTTAAAATCTTTTAGATATTCCCCATTCACGTAAAGGGTGCTGCTGGAAGCCTGGTTGTTCTGATTACCTGGTTGGGTGCATGGGTCGTCTCTTATAGCTTCAGCTTTATGATGGAATGGAGTTCCACTGGTAGGCTGACATTTTGACCTTAATATACTTTGTTTAACTTTTTCTATATAAAATAAATAGAAAATAATGTCAAATAATGTGCTTAAAGCGTCCTTAGGCGAGTTGGGACCCAAAATATTTGGACTCTCAAGTCACAAAATAGACCAAATCAGACGTAAACAAGCTTGAATATTTCAAACAATACAAGTTCATAAAGAAGAAACCACTAACTTCGTAAAGAAAACAATTGATTAGTTGTTGACATGTATGAAATACACATTCCTTCTTTTTGTATGAAGTTCTTTGTATGTTTCATTCGCAGGTACTTTCATGGTTTACGCCATGTTTTGCTTGCTGACAGTGTTGTTTGTGGCAAAAGTTGTACCAGAAACCAAGGGGAAAACCTTGGAGGAAATCCAAGCAGCAATAAATTCATAAAGTATGTAGTAGCGTTACCAAGTAAGCAAGCAAATTGTTTTTGGAATTCTTCACCAGAGTCAAGAGCCTCAATGTGCCATTGCACTGAAGTTCTGAAGTGGATTCAAAGAGTTGATTCAAAGATGTGTAGAGTGTGGAGAGGATTGCAGTGTTTAGATAAGAAAAAAAGTTCAAATTTGTTGACGACACATTTCACTTTTTTCTTTATAATAGCTAAACTTAAAAAGATGTTTTTATTTGAACTTATTTTCGTTTTAGACCATATCAGGTTAGACTTAAACAAACCAGATCGGATTTGAACAGACCAGACCTCTATAGTTGTAAATTACACCAAGACCAGTCTGACCAGTCATCTACCAAACAAGTTCAGACAAGATCAAATCAGACTAGACCAAAAAAATTCAATCCAAATAAAAACATCCTAAATAACGATTAACTTGAGAAATGCAAAAATTTCACCTTTTGTTAATGATGCACTATTACCTTTATCTAATGCAATTTTACATAACAAAAATGTTTCAAATAATTGTGAAATTATCACCAAATCATTCATCATTTCTTTAGCATGTTTGACACTTTTTATGTGAGAAATAAACTTTAACATATTAAAAGTCACTAAGTCACATTTTTATCCGTCAATTTTTCATAAATAACATTAGTGAATTTTTAATCATAAAATTTCAGGAATAAAATTTTTGTCCGTCAATTTTCCAGAAGTAATATTATCCATCAATTTTTTTCTAATACTAGTGGATTGGTTTATTTCGATCACAAAACCATTCAACACGCAAAATAAAAAATCACATGTTTAGTAAAAGAGAGTAACAATGGTTTGATAAGTTTGATAAATCATAAACATGAGTTACCAAATGAAGTCTAAGAATCATGTGATTGACATTTGTGTAAAATGAAAAAGTAAAAATCACAATTACGTTAAATAGAAAATGACAAAACTTTTTAAGCAACTAAAAATACTTAGTTGTTTCACAGCACTAAAGACATTTAGAGCTCATTTGATGACTCTAGAATGGACTGAATCTATTGAAATTGGCAAATTTCCGATTGAAACAGCTAAATTTGATGAAATATGAATAACCTATATCTAAATTATACTTTAATAATATTCCGCAAAGTAAACAACAAAAACCAGATCATGAATCACAACATGACATCAGAGCCAAAAAAGAAAGAAAAATAAAAATGAAATAAAAGATCAGGTACGATAGAAAATATAATTTAAAATAGAGATAAAATATACATAAAATGAAAAGATAAAAATTATAAAAGGAATACACACACATGTATATATAGGGTGCAGATCAATTAAAAATCACTCCTCTCGTGAAAACTACAAACCATTCACTTTTTCCACAATGTGATGTACTATTAGATTTTTATGTTGCACTTTTTTCGCATTAATAGAAAACTTTGACTTATTTACAAAAATGTCACAAGATTTTTTTATTTAGCATGGTTCGATCGAAGTTCAAAAAATACAATAGATCACCCTTAAAGTGTGTCACTTTGTAGAAAAGGTAAACAATTTTAAGTTTTCACATAAAGAGTGGTTTTTATTTGATCTGAAACCTATATGAGTATAGCTCCAGTGAGAACACTCCTTAACGTAAGAAATGAGAATGCCACAAAATGATGCACTTTTTCATTCATGACAATGCACATTTATAGTTAAAGTAATGCAAAGTTCATGTGTGCACATTTACCTTTAAACTTCTGCATAGTTAAAATTCACATTTGCCAAATTTTTATATGCACATTTTTGTTTTACATGATACATAATATCCAAATCCAGTGCTCCTTAATCATTTTCATTTCTCTCCTAAGATGGTATTCTCATATGATCCTTATTGTGTGTGTAACAGATAAAGGAATAAAAAGTATAAGAAAGAAAAAGAAGATAAAGGAAAAAGGATGATAAGATATCAATTGGCCACATGAATACCGCCATCCACTTTGTTTTTCTAAAAAGTCACACTCTCGTCTAGCCCAAATAGAAGCATATCACTTCTAACTCATCTAATCCACTGTTATTTGGGTCTTCATCTCCCTCTCCCTCTCTTCCTGGTCTCTTCTCCAAACCTATTAACTCATCCAACAGGTGCATCACTCGATCTTTTAAGCACATCACCAAACCACCACAATCGAGACTCCCACATCTTATCTTTAATATGTGTTACTCCCACATTTTGTCTGATTGTCTCAATCCTTAAGCATTCTTTTATAGAATGTCCATACATCCAATGTAGCATGCACATTTTTGTCGCTCTCATTTTTTGAATGTGACATTGTTTTACCGATCAACACCCACACCATACAGTAATGCACGCTTAATTGATGTCTGATAAAATTTATTTTTCGTTGAGTTATCATATCTCGATCATATAGAAATCCTGACACACTATTCCATTTCTTATATCCACATGTTCTGATGATATGCGATAAATCTTCAACTAATTCATCATCTTTCTAAATCATGAATCCCAAGTAATGAAACATATCGCTGATTGGTATCTATTTACTATCTAGAGTAATTCCACTGTTACCACCGCTTTCACCCCCATCACACTTGCACTCCATGTACTCAATCTTGCTTTGACTCAATCTAAAATCCTTGTTCTCTAATACATGTCGTCATACTTCCAATTTTGCTTCAACACTTGATTGCGTTTTATCAATCAGTATAATATCGTTGACAAACATCATGCACCACGATATTGCATGTTGAATATTTGCACCAATGTTGAGCAAATAAAATGGACTCAGAGCTGATCATTGTGCACTCCGGTACTAATAGCTATAGTATTTGTAGAATTTTAATCAATTCAATCAAAATATTAACTCTCATTTTATTTATTTTGAGTATTGCACAATTCATAAGCCCTAAGACGTGAGTTATCAAAGGAGCACTAAATTTCTAACGGCAACCTATTTAAATTAATTTGTTTAGGAAAAATAAAAGTATATCATCTATTACATAATTAACATACGTCATACAGTGAATTTGACACAAGTTACAAGAAAATAATGAATAAATATAAAATAACTGGCTTACCATTCTAGCCTTCAAAAATAAGAAGAAAAAAAACAATTCCATTAATTTAAAATGTGAAATAATACTCCGTAGATAAAGAGACAAAGAACTTATTTACGCACTTACTCTGTACATCTACTGATTGGGCAAGAGGGATTGTCCAAGGACAGCTGGATATTTGTTTTTGAAATAGAACGGATCGAGGTGCACGTGAGAGGGTAAATGGGCTGATACGATTACACGTCAGAGACAGCTTAATCCTACCTCACACTCTCACATCTCCACCATTATCTTTCTTGGAACGCGTATCTGATTGTACACAAATTGTACATTGTACAAATTGTATGTGCAATTGGGGTACTTATAAATTTTTTGAATCAATGATAGGGATGAGGATCAGAATCTGTTTGGTAACACTGAAATCGGCTGCTGAAATTTATGAATTATGACTGAAGTAGTTGTATTGGTTAATTCTACTGATTTATGAAAAATTATATTCAAAATATATTTCATTAATAAAATAAAGAAAAAAGTATATGCAAAATATCTAAAATGGTCATCTAGAATTACTTCAACCAATACAATCACAAAATAACTCTAACCTTACTTTTTCTCATTATTACACAATTCAGAGCGCAAAATCAAAAGCTACGTATTTGGTTAAAAAGTTGGCTGATAAGTCTGATAAACCGAAAACCAAATCACCAAACCAGCTCTTAATAAATTTATCACATGATTGATATAGAGTATTATTCAAGTGGGTTTCAGTTAAAACAGCTGTACTGCCGAAATCATATGAATTATTAAAAAATAAAATACACATTAATAGGTTTAAGAAATATTTATACGAAAAAGACTAAAAGACCCTTTCAAATTCAACTATCAAAGTAAAACACTAAAAGGTACTGTTTAATTAACTTTAATCTTATTTTTATTTTAATCAGATTACACATAAATATAGATGTATATCTTTTTGGGAAAAGTATGAAAAGGTACTTGTGGTTGAGCTCATTTTCAGGTAGGGTCATGTGTTTCATTCTTTATCAAAGTGGTTCATGAGTTTGAATTTTGTTATCACAAGAGGGTCACGCCGTTAAAAACATCTGAAAAGATCGTTAAAAGTAACTCCAGTTTTCAAAAGTGCCCGAAAAATTAAAAGAAAAATGGTCTGCCACAGACAAGTGTATAAGAACGTGTACAAATAGAATTTTAGTTTATGGATTCAAACATGATAGAATAGCGGATAGGCTTATGACTAGATAATTAAGTTAGATGATGCAAATAATGGCAAAACCCTAGGTTCAATTGGTTTGAATGGTCACCACTTCATATGATAAACGTCCGTTCAATTTACGAAAGGTGGCAATATAATGAGTCCCATTGACCTTTTGTTGTAACGAAATTTGGTTTGTTTGAATTGGCTTCATGCACTTTCCACTTGATTCAATATTTGTTAGTTTAATCAAATTTAGGTTAAGTTTGATCTAGTCTCATACATTTTAGTTTAATCAAGCCAGATAGGGATTTAGTCAATGTCAATTTTATGTGAATATGTGAGGGACAATGTACTCTATGAATTACCACATTTCTATCACTATAGAATAGAAAAAATGACCAAAATACGACCAACTTTCATTTTTTATGTGTGACTTCTTTATTTTTAGAAGATAAAAATAAATATCAATATATGGAGTTTAAGTGCAAAAACTTTGATTCTCGAATAATCAAATGTAATGTTAAGTTTTGACAAAATCACAATAATTAAAAATATATTAGTAATAGAATATATTTATAAACATCTTTTTACCACAGTAGTAAGGATGTTTTTACTTGGACTGTAATTTGCCCCAGACCAGACCAGACCAGACCAGACTTGGATAGTTATAAAAATACAAAGAAACCAGACCTTATCAGACCAGACCAGACCAGATCAGACCAGACCAGACCAGACCAGACCAGCAAATTACAGTCCAAGTAAAAACATCCTAAATCATTCTAAGATGAGGTAAGAGCTGAGAAACACCTTACATGTTACTACCTATGTTACAATAGAAGTTGATCGGCGCAGAGAATAATAATGTAAAAACAGTGTGGTTGAAATTTGTGAAGAGTAGAGAGAGAAATAACAGCAGACACAAAATAATTGATTAGAAGGGAAAGTGACAAAGTTTTTTGGAACGTTCCAAAAAGGAAAGATGACAAAAGTTTTAAGGAATGTTTAAAAAATATTACTATCATATTTTTTCTTTTAATTCTAATTACTACCGAGTACCAACTATTCAGTATCCACATTTTTCCTTGCGTTGCCGCCCACTACCTCCTCCAACAACACTTGTCAGCAGCCGCAACTATTTACAGTTGCCATAAAAAATACTACGTATCACAAAATTGGTTTGACATGTTTCAAATCCACTGTGACATTTGTGTTAGTTTTACATCTGAAAATTAACAACACTTGTCAGCAGCCGCAACTACTTACGTGAGAAAAGTGGTTAGAAATTTTTGCCATAAAAAATATCACAAAATTGGTTTGACATGTTTCAAATCCACTGTGACATTTGTGTTAGTTTTACATCTGAAAATTATGAAGTAATAAAGTGTTATATTAAGATTTAAGTTACTCTTCTTATTGGATTGACTTTTGAATGAATTCCAAGTCTTAAATTTGTTTTGGGTTTAATGCACCAAACTCACTTGTAATATGGAAATTCGGCGCATTAGTCCCATGTGATTTAAAAAATGCGTCAAATCCCCTTTTGTTTTAATTAATTATGCGCAAAATTTATTCTATGAACAAATCCAATTGTCAAATAAAAGAAAAATGATTAACATAATGATTTAGAGATTTTGACATATTTACTTGCATATTCAATCAGAATATTAGGAAAAGTGATTTCCAAATCTTTAGATTTATTCATAAAACGATTTTTGTGCATGATTAATTAAAAACAAGAGGATTTGACACATTTTGCAAAATCACAGATGACTAATGTGCTAAATTTGTATATCACGAGCGATTTGATGCATTAAACTCAATTTGTTTTTTAAAACGAAAAAACTACGGTAAAAGGTTTTTAATTTTGTTTCAGATAATGATGTCACAATCATTAAATTCTGGTACAAAAAAAGCTGCGTCCTCATCAGCAAATCGTCAGTCACCAATATCTTCCCATGCGTATAAATAGCGCTGAAAACCCAAAGACTTCCCACCCACAACCTTCTGAGATTCAGAGAGAATGACGATCAGTCAAGACATAGAAAAGGGTACGGGGGAGGTGATTATCGGGGACGAACTCCAGGTCCCGTTTCTTCCAGATTCAAAGATTTTTGTGGATTCCGATGATAATGAAGAGATCTGTAAAAACGGCTCTGTTTCCATGGTGGTTCTCACTACATGCGTTGCTGTTTGTGGTTCTTTTGAATTCGGATCTTGTGTGAGTATCTCACCCTTTTTTGCTTATTTTAGCGCTGTTTGGATTTATTTTTAAAAATTGTTTCTGTTACTCCGATCAAGCAGAAATTATAGTGTTTGGATGATAGTCTAGAAGTATTTTTGACTTCAATGCTTTAATTTGCTTCCCGAAGTAGTTTTTAGAAATTGAGAGACCTTCTTAAAAACTGATTTTGATTCAGCTCTCCAAACACCCTTTGGTTCAAGTTTCGTACAAAATCTATGCGTATTTGTTTAGTTAAATAAGATCCTGGACTACTCCTCCAAACTTTATTTTATTAACTTAGTTTTTGTGTTTCATCCATGTTCTTGGTCAGGGATCGGGACCTTCAAATTGAATTTCCTTTTTGCAGGTGGGATATTCAGCACCAGCACAATCTGCCATTCGGAAAGATTTGAACTTATCCATTGCCCAGGTTCATAATTCTTTCTTGGAGCTCAATTCTCGCATGTTTTACATGTTTTTTCTATTTTTAGTTTTTCTATTTCAGGTTGTAATTGATGGTTTTGAAGTATTTCGCATGTAATTGCAGTTTTCCATGTTTGGCTCTATTATAACAATTGGAGCGATGATTGGTGCCATTTCTAGTGGCCAAATTGCAGACCTGATCGGTAGAAAAGGGGTATGTTAAATTTCGATTTTCACCTGAATAGACTATGTAAATGTAAAAAAAGAATTGGACATCACATTATTATTTGATCTGTTTTATGTCACAGGCGATGAGACTGTCGGCGGTTCTATGCATTGCTGGGTGGCTTGCAATTTTTTACTCCATGGTATGGGAAAACCATCCACCTTTTTTAACATAGATATTAGCCAACTTCTCTCGTTTAGGCCTTCAGGGTGTTTAGAATTGTTTCTACGAATAGAATCAAAATTTGCGTATGGTCAACTTCTCAAAAGCTGTTTCATGAGTAATTTAGAGTACTTGAAAGTAATTGTGCAGTATAAACCAAACACTTTAATATTTGTTTATGCTTTTCGAAAAAGCATAAACACTTTTTAGAAGTAGATTTAAACACTCTTTATACTATTACTAGATCAAAGAAGTCATTATACTTACTTAGAATTATATCTATAGATATTGCCCACCTTAGCTTCGCTTCGTGGATAAATATTCTCTCAATTTGATACAATTATAAATAAAATTGATTATAACTTGTCTTAAAAACTCTCCGTATCAACTATACAATTATTCCGTACAAGAGTTTGAAAAGGCGATTTTTGAATAAACCAAAAAAACAAAGCTTTAACAAGACTAATGAATTATCCGTTTTTTAGCTAAGATGTTATCTTAGCTAAAAAATTCCCCGCCCCGATTTGGATTATCTCTGCGATAGAGAAACTTTCCCTTTCGCACACCCACAAGACACGTGTTATCAAAAAATTCCTAGCTAAGATGTTGAAAACTATGTAAAACTAATCTACACTATCTTCCGTATCGCATTAGTTTCAACATTGAAATACGCATTAGTTTCAACATTGAAATATATACACTGTTCATACACTTTACTTTGACTTCATTTTATTTATTAATGTATGTGAATTATTTTTTTTTTTTGAAAAATAATGTTAAATTCGTCTCATTACTAAGTTTTATAATCTGATTTTTGTTTTATTTTTACTAATGTGGAATTAAATATAATGACGGTTAAACTTGTGCGTTGGCAAACGTGAAAAAAGAGAATGTTGCAACTAAAAAACAATGGAGGATGTATGTGTGTGGACGGACTTTTAATGTTTTATGAATTATGAGAACCATCTTATTAAAACTTTTAATTTTAAGCTGTTGTTTTTTTTTAATTTAATTTTTTTGTGATTATAATAGTTGAATAATTTTAAAAAGCTCACATTTAAAGTTCAAATGATCACAAAAATGACATCATATGAATATGGCTTTTTCTCATATACGAAGTACTATCTATTATTATACTGAAATTCAATACCAAAAAGTGACTGCTTTTAAGGCAAAAATGTGGCTAACAAGTACTCCATAATAAAATTGGAAGACTATGAACATTGAACATCACTACTAATACGGAGTATATCATATCATGTCACCAACATTTTAGTACACAAGTAATCAACTATCTATCTGATTGCCACCGACATAGATGTTTCTGCTGTCGTAGAAAGCGAGAATCTTTTCCAGCAAATTAATAAAAAAAGGATATTTTTTTCTCAAAAAGAATTCAAGTGACTTATAATTTCTGGTGGCCTGGTGGGTATCCATCGGCAGTCGTTGACAATGGTTCTTGAAGGTGGCAGACTGGCAGTGGGTAGGGAATGAGAAATTAAAATTAATTGAAGAAAGAGGCAAATAACCCTTGAATTATTTGCAATTTTGCATTCAGGCCCATAAACCGGAAAACTTGCAAATACATCATTCAATCAGTCCTTTTTACCTGATGGTGCGGCTAATTACCGGCACCAGCAGGTAAAAAGGTTTTATGGCTTAATATTTAACGAGTTGAGGAGTGTATTTGCAAGTCTTCCGGTTCATGGGCCTGATTGCAAAAACACAAATAGTTTGAGGGATTATTTGCCCAAAATTGCATGGACTGATTAATTAATAGTTTGAGGGATTAATTAATTTGAGAAAAGGGGCAAATAATCATTTAAGTGAAATGATTATTTGCCCCTTTTCTCAAATTAATTAATTAAATACTCCGCGAAATTTTGCCATATTTTTAGAAGAAAAAAAATTATTTATTTTTTCTGCAAAAATAGTTATATTCTCTACGTAGGATGTTTTTTACTTGGATTGAAATTTACTGATCTGGTCTATTTAAGTCTAAACTGGTCTGGTCTGATAAATGTCTAGTTTCTGTGTATTTTATAAACATAAAAGTCTAGTCTGATCTGGTCTGATTTGTTTATGTCTGGTCTAATCTATGATGTTTTTACTTGGATTGTTTTCAATCCCATACCAGATCAGACTTGGATAGTTATAAAATACACAGAGACCAGACGTTTACGAGATCAAATCAGATCAGACCAGCAAATTTAAGTTCAAGTAAAAACATTCTTAGTCTGTTTAAGTTTGGTTTGATCTGGAACTGAAAACAATTCAAATAAAAACACCCATAACATTTATGTCATTTTCCGTGAACATTGTCATTTATTTCTAACATTAGTTACTCAACTTCATTCTGGAGTTGAAAACACCTTCTTTTGACAATGGTGAGACATTTTGACCTATAATATATTTAATTTATTAATAAAAATTATACTATCGTACATGAATTATATTTTATAGTTTTACTTTGAAATAAATTATACGTAGTAATATTTTCAGGATTTGATTTTTTAATTTATTCTTTGGTTATTTGATACTTCGCAATAAATTAAAATGTCATGAAAATTCAATATCTAAATAATAATCCACCCTTCTTGTAAAACTTGATCAAAGTTGACTTGCATGTAAAATAAAAGTTGAATTATTTTAATTTTTGTCCAAATGCTAGACGTTTGGTGATTTTTTTACATAAATACGTATGAACATAGGCTAAAAGTGAGAGGAAGTGGTCCAACTTAACTAGTGATGTTTCATATATTCTTCCATTGATCTTCCATTTGGGAGGTTTGGAGTTCGAAATTCCATGAGAGAATTTCATCCTTGTTTAACCCAAGCTCCCCCCATCCACAGCCACCCTCTCTTGTCCCTTGGAGTAAAAAAACATAGGATAAAAGTCAATCTACAAAACGGCCTGTTATTATTTTTATTGTTATGATACAATATGTGAGGAAAACCTTACTGGAGCCTCCGTGCGGCCTTCACGTTTTGAGGGCCTTGTCGGTGGAATTTTTTGATGAAATTTTTTGAGCATGTTCTTTATCAAATCTAGTACATCCATACCAAATTTCAGCAAAAAATTCAATCGGGAAGGCTGCCAAACAATTTTTGGAAGATAACTGCGTTTTAAATGTATATAAAGGGTGCAGTTATCTTCCAAAAATCATTTGACTACCTTCCCGATTGAATTTTTTGCTGAAATTTGGTATGGATGTACTAGACTTGATGAAGAACATGCTCAAAAAATTTCATCGAAAAATTCCACCGGGAAGTCCCTCAAAACGTGGAGGCCGCACGGAGGCTCCGGTAAGGTATACCGTACCGGAAGAGTTCCCCTATATCCCCAATATGTGATATATCAATCTTAATATACACTACTTTTGGTGTTATCTAATTAAAGGGATCATGGTCTCTTGATGTGGGGAGGTTCTTCACAGGAATTGGCATAGGAATATTCTCTTTTGTGGTAAGCTAAAATCGTGGACTTTCTAATATATTCGACTACTTAATGATTAATATTATTGTAATGAAAATTTAAGTGCACCAACTCTACATCCGTCGTCTTAATTGATATTTTGCAACTGTATAGGTTCCAGTATTTATAGCTGAAATCGCTCCAAAGAATCTTCGTGGTGGACTAACAACAATTAATCAGGTGACAACACTTATTTTTTTTATGATAATAATATTAATAATAAGGTTTATTATTACTCCTATGATGAACAATAATTATAGGTCACTCAATTTTTTTTTGAGAGCTTAATAATTTTTTATTTGCGTGCAGCTTATGATTGTTTGTGGCGCCTCAGTAGCGTATCTACTTGGGGCTGTTATGACGTGGAGATATTTGGCACTTATCGGTGAGGATTTTCATTTGCATTAAAATTAATTATATATCGAAAAATTTATTTAATTTACGCACAAATAAAAAATTGCGTTCATCAATTGCAGAAATTATATTGATGCTCCATAAGCACCAATGGCAAAATTATTAAAATGGGTCCCATGTGGAAGAAACTGCAAGACTTCAAATGTTTGAATTGTGAATTTTGCTTGATTCAATTAAATCATTTAACACATGTGTGCTTTGTATTTAGGAGTAGTTGAGTGAAGAGTGCTCAGACTCTAACTTCTAAATTAAAAAAAATCAGGCAATATTTGAAAATTATTAGTAATTAAAGCTTACATATTAAAATTTACACTCAATATTCTACTAAACTTCAAATAAAAACAAAACTCGATATAATAAATATTACTCCAAACATATTACTTTATAATGAAATCAGAGTTTAACGAGAACATTTTGTGTAGAAGTCTCATACCAGTAAATTAAGAAGTAACAAAGTGATGTAAAATTTGAGATGAGTAATTTTATGTTCTTTTCCTTGAAATAAAGTTCAAGTTCTGTTTTCAAACGGATACTTAGTGTTTTTAAATTTAAGCATTTTAAAGCAATAAATTTAAAGTATGAATGATGTGTTATAAATTTATTTTCACTTTTTTCGATCACACAAAAATTATTTTATTAGTTTTCAAAGTCACTTCAATTTTCAAACAATATCAACTAGGGAGCATATTTAAAAAAAAACTAGGGAGTATTAAGTACTTTTCAGCTCATCTGTGGGAAAAATTAAAGCAAACTCATAGCCTCTTTTCTATACTAACGGTGATAGTTTTGCAGGAATTCTTCCGTGCATGCTCTTGCTTGTTGGTCTGATCTTTATTCCTGAATCTCCGAGATGGCTGGTAAGTATTTTAACTGGCCACTTCGCTTCTTTCTTTGTTGTTCATTGGGAGTTTTGATATAAATAAGCAACTATTTCAGGCTAAAGTAGGCCGGGAGAAAGATTTTGAAATAGCACTGCAAAGACTTCGTGGTAGAAATGCCAATGTCACTCAAGAAGCTGCCGACATCCAGGTTTATGTTGAGACTCTCCAAAGTCTACCCAAAGCCAGATTCCTGGACTTGTTTGACAGCAAATACATTCGTTCCGTAATTGTAAGTATCCCGGACTTCCTTTCTTATAATAATATAATCAGTGTAACTTTCTTCATTGGACCGGAGTATAAATGGTTTGTTTGTAGATTGGTGTTGGATTGATGGTGTTCCAACAAGCAATTGGGATCAATGGCATTGGTTTCTACGCTAGCGAAACCTTTTCAGCAGCTGGTAATTGCCCCGATTTGCGACTTTTGGTTAACCAGTCGTTTATCTTCTGAAGTTTAATATATCTAGTTGTCTAGTGTCAGAGTGGAGCTACTCACAATTAACCCCCTTTTTGTAAATGATATCTGCAGGACTTTCTAATGGAAACATTGGGACTATTGCCTATGCAATTGTGCAGGTTTGCCAGAAGTACTTGGCATTGACAAATCTCAGCATTTTCATGTCTTCCTAGGCCAAACTGAAATTGATTGATGTTGTTTCAACAGGTTCCTATTACTGTCATTGGGGCAATGTTGATGGATAGATCCGGAAGACGACCACTTCTTATGGTAATGCAGTTCCTCGAATTAATTCTTCGATCTTAATATCTGGGTTCACATTTTTAAAAAACGAATCGATCTGAGAGGAGTAGCTCAACACCTTCTATTTGGCCTTTATGAGATTACTTGACATTTTGATTTTTTTTTGTGGGTGGCGTGTTTTCTAAGACATGTTTTTCTTGAATATTCTTAAGGTGTCATCAACAGGAACTTTCATTGGCTGCTTTCTAACAGGAGCTTCTTTCTATCTAAAGGTATTGTTGGGATCAAGTGAACCGGTGACAAATGAAATTCAATAAGAATAAATGGTTAATGTACTATTGAGTTTAAATGTATTTGGAAATGTAAGATAATTTGTTTACTCAGCAGGGTCAAAGTATGTTCCTTGATTATGTTCCAGTACTAGCTGTATCTGGTGTACTGGTAAATATCTCCACATCAAAACTCTCAAATAACTTCCATTGAGATTGTATAGACCGTAAAACCGTTCATTTAATTTTTGAGCAGATATACATAGCATCATTTTCAATTGGAATGGGAGCAGTTCCCTGGCTTCTAATGTCAGAGGTATTATATTTCGTTTGATCATATGAGTTGTAATAACTTTCATATATGAGTTTTGACTTTTTTCATCGTTTCCATCACCTCTAAACATTGAACATCTGAACAATAAACTTTCCAGATATTCCCTATTCATGTAAAGGGTGTTGCTGGAAGTTTGGTTGTTCTGGTGAACTGGTTAGGTGCATGGGCTGTGTCTTACACCTTCAACTTTATGATGGAATGGAGTTCCACTGGTAAGCAGTCACACTTCTTTCTGCATTCTTACTACCCATATCATATATCCTTTTTAAAAGGAGGAATGGAGGATCCTGCAATAGAGAACGTTTAACTTCAGAGTTCTGATGCCAGTCATTTTCAGTTTTTTTGGATTTCACTTTTCATGGAATTATCTATTTTTGCAGGCACTTTCATGTTTTACGCCATCGCTTGCTTGCTTACGGTGCTGTTTGTGGCAAAAGTTGTGCCAGAAACCAAAGGAAAAACACTGGAGGAAATCCAGGCAACCATTAGCTTATGGCGCACAAGCTAACCCACAAATGAAGAGAACTATTGTTTAAACAGCACTTCTACTGCACTAGAGGCTAGCCTGTACCATGATCATGAGATGGATCCAAAGATTTGAAGAGCCAAAAACAGTTCGGTCTGAACACGAAAGTATTACAAAAGATGTTTGTATCAGGTAGCTAGAACAGTAAATCTATACCAATATTCTGCCATTATACGGTTTGGATCGGGTATAATCATCTTTGTAGCCATTTAGCATTATGGTTTAAAGCTTAAATTATTTGGTTCCAAGTGATTAAATCATCATCCTTCTCTTACAATCATCAAACAATATAACCTAGGCTGTTACACGATGCAAGTGGCGGAGATTGGACTACATTGACCCATTTGTTGTTCATGTTGTTCATGAGTACTTTCGTGTAACTAAATCAGTACATGTGGATCAACAACTGAATCAGTGTAACTAGGGACCGTGTAACTAAATTAGGAGTTTTGTAAATAAATTAGGAGTAAAAAATCCTACTAGAAATATTTTTGACTCCTAAACGTTCATGCACCACAAAATGGTCTTAGCTTTACACATACATGGAAGTGATGGAACTGACATTGAAAAGAGCTAATTCAAAATTTTACTCATTTTATCTCAAAAGTAGTTTTGATGGAACTTATATCACACTCTGACACTCCTTCCATTCCATACGGTTTGAGACGGATTCAGATCCTCTGCCGTGCGGCAGAGGTGCCTTGCGGCAAGATGCGGAGCTCCAAGATCTCGAGATGCGGAGCTCCAAGATCTCCAGCCGTTGGTTTGTTGATCGGACGGCTTAATAAAGCCGGGCACCCTACCTTGCGGCAAGGCAGAGGTTCCGGATCCGTTTGAGACATGAGGTTTGACTAATGAAAAATTAACTTCTACTTAGCATTAACGCCTTAGAATTAAAAATTGATATTTATATATTTAGATAGTACATTAAATTGTTTATTACTCAATCACAAAAGATTAAAGTTGAATACTTCGTATAATATAAATTGATACTCCCTCCGTATTTTTTTGTTTCCTACAATAGGTGTTGTGACATTTTTTAAGAGTGAAATAGTAGGGGTAATGAATAGTGTAAAAAAAGTATGAGAGATGGTGGAAAATATGAAAGAGAAGATACAAGTTAGAAAATGTAAGAGTAGTTGAGTATTTTTAAGGGAAAAAACTTACCAAAAAGGGAAAGTGTAGCATATTTTTGAATACATCCAAAAAAAGAAAATGTAGCAAACAAAAAAATACAGAGAGTACATAAAATGTAATAAAAATGAACCCGTGAATAATTTATATTTTGTACAGTGCATCAATAAATGAAAGACTTTTAAGAATTTGGAAGTGTACCTATACTTCATAAGTGCTGAGGGCGAAAGAACAAACTTACAGTTAATAAAGAAATATTAACTTCATGGATATATAAGAAAGGATAAATGTGGTATAAAAATACATTTAATATTATACTAGACTGATAAATAATCCCCCGTCTAAAAAAGAAGCATTCACTTTTCCTTTATAGTTCTCTGAAAAAGAAATTCTCATTTACTTAAATCACAAATGATAACGAATGAAATATATATCAAAGCCTTCATATATAACTCATTTTAACTCAACGATTCCCAACCCCAAATCTATCCCAAGCGCCCAATTGGGTTAATTAATCACCCCTTCCCCCAGTTTGACACACATCTGCGCTCTCTATGGATTCCTTTGACAACTTCGCCACTTTCGTATATATGAAAGTGGTCTTATTTTTATGTCATCTGATTCGGACTTCAATGACTCTCCTTGGAGAATAATTGTTTGCTCATAGAATTCAGACTTTTTCTTATTTGAGACGATGATGAAGAATTTGAGCATTACACAGGGTGGACATCAATGCAATCTGATCCCGATTGAACACTCCGAAAGATGTATAGACCCATGTTCAAGGGTTTTCCATATTCAAAAGAAGAAGGCGACAAAGTAAAGGATAATATGATTGTTTTCTATTCTATCCTTCAAAAAACAAGAAAAACTAAAAAAGTGAGTTGAGTCCACAAAAAGGAAATAATGAGCACCTGACGTAGTGACTACCGCCCTAGCGACCACCCGAGCAATGACCACTGCCCCACTGACCACCGTTGGTCACAGTGGCCACTTTTGGCTAATGGTCACCGCCGCCGATCACAATGACCTCCCGGATACTTCTGAGGTGATCTTTTTCTCCGGCCACCTACTCTCTGATTAATATCCGCCGGGTGACTAACTCACCTAGTGACCTCCGACTCCTTTGTTCCCCTAGCACCCTGGTGACTTATCACTACTATAGTGTCTGTAGGCGCTTAACCCATCCTGAAATCTCGGCGCCCTAATTGGCAGTGACACACCACCACCCCAACCTTTGACCCAACGCCCACCACCATGGCCTTCACTCCAAATCCCCTCTTCCGCCATTATCTGCACCCCCCCCCCCCCCCGCCCTTATCATCGACTCCCAGTCGCCGCACCTTGCCCCAATTCCTCCCTGACCCCACATCCGATCGTTATCCCTGCCACAACCACTCCCTAGTCCCTCCCGCCTACCTAATCGCCACACCGCTAATGCTTCGTCCTCAATCCCATCTCCACAACCCCAACACAACCCTTGCCTCCCTAACCACTATAGTTGGCCCACCTCGCGAAATCGCTGCCCACCAAAGCAACATCGGCCTAGTAAATGTCCCAAAAACACCAATCATTTCTCTAATAACAACAACAAGATGCAATTTTTCACTTCTTCTTTACATCTCCAACACCGATGGCCCATTACATCCCTAACGTCACTCCCTCCAACACTAGCAATCTCAGTGGCAAACCCAACCTCCTAATCCCAAATTTTCTTTTTTTAAAAAAATATAATTTTTAAAAATATAAATTCAAGAAATAAATGGGATAAAGGAGTGATGCGATTCTCGTCGACGAGAGCGATGGAAACGGACGATTGGGCAGTCTAATATCTTCTAATCTCGTTCACCATTACTGAAACAATCTCCATGGATTTTATCAAATTCCTTCTACTCTGAAGGAGAGGACAGACGGTGGAGGGAGGAAATTGCAGAGCCAGTGGTGGTGTACGTGATAACAAGGAGATATGGGTGGCGGAGCATGAGATGGTGTTTGGCGATGGTGTAAATGGTGGTAAGGAGGACAACAACCTGGTGGTTTTTTCGGTGGTTGACACACTGATCACTATCAAGATGGTGAAATTCCAGATTTTCAGAGAACAAATAACTGCATTATGGCGCCTTGGTAGGGGAGTTTTGATCAAAGAAATATGTGATCGAAGGTATCTCTTTACGTTTTATCACATTATTGATACGAACTATGTTCTTGAAAGTGGTCTGTGATTGTTTGAGCAAAATCTATTGGGTTTAAGAGCAATTTAATCATGGGTATCCCCCTTAGGGTTCCTTTGAACTTGGTTGAATTATGGGTTCAGGTGCATAATGTGCCGCGTGGTCTTACGACCTTAGAAACAGCTAAAAGAATTGAAAATTATTTGGGAGGGTTTATAGAATTGGATGATAATCAGTGTGAGGGCAAGTGGGAATGTGGGATGCCTATATGCGTATCAAATCTGTTTGGAGCGAGTAAACCACAACTTCAATATAGGCAAACCCAGGAGCATGGGAATCAAGAAGGAGTTTCAGTGGCTAGTGACGGTAACTGAAACTGAGTACTATCAAGTCAGAGTCACATGGATACCTAGTAATGGGTATAACCCGGGGATCAAAAGAGGCTGGAAGCGCAAGTGGGAGGAGCGGGGAAAGGGGATCAAATGACGGAAGGAATGACCCTCGACGAGCCAAAAAAACGGGGTGGGGCGGGTGTTGGTTACCAGGCCCGTCTAGGTGTCTAAAGAGGTTGCATTCACGAAGATACAGAGTTAGGTTGCTCGTGATTATGAGGAGACATCATTATTTAAATTATGTTGCTTTTGTTGTTATCTTTTACTTCGAACTGGATGTTGTTTTAGTTATGTTTTTTATTTTCTAATAGCAAAACTCGAGAGTTTAGTTTGGGTTATGAGCTATTGCATCCGTTATTGACTCAGTTAAGCCTATTAGAGCACCCACTATGGGAGGTCATTGGGAATCAAAAAAGAAATTGATGGCACTTGATCCCCACTATGGCAGATCATAAATTGATCGATCAAGATTCAAGGTTGAAAGTGTGAGCTGACAATTTTTTTACTAGCCAATTAAAGAAAGCCAAGTGGCTTTTAATTTTAAAAAAGGAGTTGCATGCGAGCGGAGGAATTCTCCTCCCAGTCCAGGTGGCCACCAACCCCATCAACTACCCCCAACTCCCCATTTACATTTATTATGCATTAAATTTAATTCATTGTAAAAAAAAAATACCAAAAAATAGATATTCCCCCTCTGTAAATAGACACCAATGAAGGATATGTTTGGTCACTTCGAAGTTCACTAGTAGCCTGCTGGCGACCGTTCACTAGCAGCCTGCTGTTGGTGACCGTTCACCGAGTGAACTTCGAGGATCAATTTCTCATTCACCTGTTATGCGTTTTGAGTGTATCATATATTCGAATCGTTACACTTAGCAAGAAGAATCCGAAATCACTTTGACCCGACCCAAATTGGAAGTGAGACTCACTCATAATTTTGCCTGAAATTGACCATTTAACGCAATTTTATCACTTCTTGCAACAACTTGTTGTGTACTATATCAACTTATTGTCGTTAATAATGTGGGTCACATATGAATTAAGGGTGTACCATTTTTTTTAAATATGCTTATTTTTATTTTTCCACAATAAATAATTATAGTGGATCAAATGTGGATCTTATATTCCTTTTACAAATCAAATAAATTAATAATGATGAAATATATCAAAAATAAGGAGAGGGAGAGAGAGAGTAAAAAATTTTAAGTGACCTAGGCCACCATAGTGGGGAGAAAATGCGATAGGTTAGAGTCGATTAAGTTTTTGGAGGAAAATGATGTGGAAGAAAGAGGAACTGATTAGCATAGTGGGTACTCGTATAGAATCAACGAGTCATATTGTTTTTTAAGATAATTGACTCTAACTCTTGTTCGAAAGCAAATAAAAACTCTTTTATAAATTGCCTAAGTTTTATTATTTGATATAAGTCACTTTTTGAAAAAAGAAGGGAAGACTATCAAATATGCCCCAATACTATAACGAAAATGGCGATTAGATCCTCGTACTTGAAAAACACCCAATTGAGCTCCCGAACTCTTAAACCCCCATCAAACACATGGAATTCTGTTTCTTTTCCTTTTTTTCTTGGGAAACCTGTCAAATAGGCCTCGAACTTTCATAAAAAAGTCAATTAAGTCCTTCTATAGGAGACTCTGTCCGATAGTTGCGATTTGGGGCGGTTCCCAGTGGAATTTTTTGATGAAATTTTTTTAGCATCTTATTAATCAAGTCTAGTTTACTCATACCAAATTTCAGCTAAAAATTTATCGGGAGCGCATTACAATTAATTCGAGAACGCAAAAATGCGCAGTTATCTTCAAGAATTAATTTGAATGTGTTCCCGATTGAATTTTTAGTTGAAATTTGGTATGAGTAAACTAGACTTGGTGAATAAGATGCTAAAAAATATTCATCAAAAAATTCCACCGGGAACTGCCCCAAATCGCGACGGCCAGACAAAACCTCCTATAGAAGGACTTAATTGACCTTTTTATGAAAGTTCGAGGACCTATTTGACAGTTTTCCCTTTTTTTTCTTTTTCTTTTCTTTGTCTTTTTTTCCTTTTTTCTCTTCTCTTTTCCTCTTTTTGTCCTCTCTTTTGAGCAGGCCCCCCACAGCCTTTTTCCTAGTAGCACTGCTGGCCATTGCCCTTGCGCCGATGGTCAGAGCAGTTCGCACACTGAACTTACTTTTATTTTAATTACGTCGCTGGAGTTGGAGTTCACCGGATTTCTGGAGTAAAGTGAAGGGCCGCACCGCAGCGATAGAGTGCAGTGAAGAACATGCGTCTGGGTGAGGTGACGTCTGTCGGCGACACAAGTGTGGTGGACTTCTGGTGGGCGGCGATGATGCTTGCTGCTTGCAGAAGGTCGTGGCTAGCGAGTGTTGAAGAAAGATGGAAGAGAAGAAGAGGTTTTAACCTTGGGGCGAACGTAGAAGAAAGATGGAAGAGAAGAAGAAAAGAGAAAAGTGAAATAAAAAAGAAAAAAAGGGAAAAAAGAAAAAGAGAATTGCCTCGTAGGCTGCCATGCGAGTCGTCAACCGACAAACCGAGATTATACCGGCTAATAGTCTCAATTGGGTATTTTTGAACAGTTCGGGGTTTCAATTGGGTGTTTTTGAAGTGCGAGAGCCTAATCGACATTTTGACTATAGTACGAGAAGTGGAGAACTTATCTAATGATTTTCCCAAAAAAGAATAAGCAAGTCTAAGGGTGTTTTCTTTTGGATTGTTTTCAATCCCAGATCAGATCAAATCAGATCAAACCATACCAGAGCAGATCAAATCAAACCAGATCAAAATACACAGTGCCCAAACATTTAACTGACTAGTTCAGATCAGACCAAACCCACAAATTTCAGTCCAAAACAAAACATCATAAGTTACAAAGGAAACAAAAAAAATGTTGCCAAAAAAAGGAAACAAAAAAAGACACTTGAGAGGCTCATGCCATCCCTACCCCGTGATTATGAGTTCAGGTCACCCGTTTGAAGAAGACACTTATGTTAGGGTTTAGGGTTTTATGAGAACCTCGCAAAGAATGGGAAGGCATCGAAGCCGCAGTCGGAGCCACAGCCCTGTGCCAAGCAAGCGATACGAAGACCCTCGCGATCGCCGTGCAGACCGCCATTCCCCTGCTCCCTCTGGCCTTCTCGTTCGAAATATTTCTCTCAGCTCCAGGTCTCTTTTCTTCTTTATATACGTTGTTTTTTATCAGCACATTTCTTTTTATGATACATGCGAAGCCTTGTGAGACAACACAATCGAAAATCCTTTCAGAAACACAATTTCTTGATATTTTCTCAACAATGAAGCATTTGAGACGTTTTATTTTCTAAAAGGACTCGTCCACTTCTTTCTCACAATATTTAGGTCAATCCCTTATTTGGTTCAGGTTTTTCATCAACTATTGGTAATTGGTGCATGATTATTTATCCCTATGGATATCAGGTCACTCTGATATTTCTAAACAAAATCGTGACAAATTCATCAAAAAAATCACAATGTTGTTGTACACCTATAGAAAAATGTGAACCCTAAAATCCTCCTAGAATGAGTAATTGTAATTTACATGACAATAGCCTGTTAATTTTGGCCGGAGTAAAAGGATCAAAAGAAGCAAAATATTCAGTCATTCACCAAAAGTAGGAATAATGAATGTCCAAAATAATGAATGTCCAAGACCTAATAATTGTGAGACAAAAGGTGTACCTTTTCATTATCTAAATAAAATATCATTTTAAATGATATTTATATGTGTGTGTGAGTGTATATGTGAATGTGGGCATGCATGTGTGTGTATATATATATGTATGTATTATATAGGAGTATACATATGTGTGAAAATATATACACATGTATGTGTAGAGAGTGAGAGAGACTATTTTCCAATAACACCCCTCTTCAGAGCATTCTATATTTTCTATATTTCTACAATACAATTTTTTCATTGCATTTTATTGAACCCTTTTTAACAAATGGGTATGAGTTTGGTGTTCATATTTATTTGGTAGAGAATATGAAATCCTTATTATTATTCGTCCTTCTTTAGGCCAGAAGATATCAGAGTACCTTTCGAGCGGTTTGGTCCGATAAGAGATGTTTACTTACCGAAAAATTACTACAGTGGGTATGCTACGTTTTTTGGCTCCTGTATTAATATTTTCAGTAGTTTGAGGTTCTGGTTTTGCTGGATCACATTTCCACCTGGCATTTGTTAATTTTTGCAATATAGAGAACCCCGGGGTTTTGGCTTTGTGAAGTTTCGTTATCCTGAAGATGCAGCTGAGGCGAAGAAATGCTTAAATCATACTGTCATTGGTGGGCGTGAAATTCAAATTGAATATGCTGAAGAAAATAGAAAGACGCCACATGAAATGCGTAGGCTTACCACACACACAAGGTATTCCTATGCTGTTATTCTGAAGATATATGGCGTCTATCTTGTTTATTTTTGTGTCTATTAGCAATTAGCACTGCGCTCATCACAGATGCATCTTGAACCTTTTCTGTTGTGATGCTATATAGTCATCGACGGAATTCAAGAAGACACAGTCCGTCAAGATCCCCAAGGCGAAGATATCACTGTTAGTTAACTTTCTACTTGATTTATTTAATTTTAGCTAACAAGAACATTCCAGCATCTTGTGCTAAAATTTGAATACAGCAGTTTATGAAATTCATTATGCTTCATGAGCTTAGTGTGTAAGTGGAACTGCGGAAGTACATTGCATATTTGCATGTACCTTCTTTATGCATATGTGAATGAAATTTTACTTCATCAACGAAAAATGAAACAAATAAAGATTTTAGGTCTATGGATTATGTAAATGAAATTGTATTTAGAAAAAAAAAGCAATAAAGATTTTGACTTGTTATTTCCGAAATGATTTTTCTGGTAGGAATTCATCTGTGAGCTTGCACTCACACTCACACTCACACTCACTCACACTTATGTATGTACAATACGAGTGCCTCTATGGGTGTATAAGTACACGAGTACATGACATGCTCTTACTATATTCTAATTAATTGATGAATGATAAGTAGAAGTGTAGTGTTATGTTTATTTTGCGTAAGTTTCCTCAATGAATAATAGCTTATGATTTTCTGTGGCAGCTGATTCACGGTCACCCACTCCAGCACGACAAGCGTCAAGGTCTGTTTGTAATTAATTTCAATATAGACATTTTTCTTCCTACCATACATCAAAGTTCACTCATCATCTATTTGCGTTTTCGCTGTACAATCACAATGTGTCTGTTACGTTTTTTCCTTTCCTCCATACTCCCACCTGGGTGTACAAGTGAAATTATTAACTGACCCATTTGATTGTAATTTTATTAACTGAATCACATTGAACCAAACCCTGCTTCTGGATAACTGAGCTGGAGTGGGAAATTTAGGTGCTTTTAAGGCTTCTTTACTTTTGGACGTTTGGTTTTGAAAGGCAGAAGATGAATATGGTTCAAGTCTGTAAGGATATATTGCCTTTGAGTGCTTAGTTAACGCAAATACAACTATCAATCAAACTTTTTCTCGCCAGTCAAAATCAATCAAGTTAAGTGAACTTCTGAGGGCTTGAACTCGAGTGTGGCAACTAGGTTGTCCTCGGCTCTGTCACAGCCCTGTACTTAAATGAGTTTCTTTTAAATTGCCGATACAGTTAGATCGGTGCTAATCTTATGTACTCCTGTCCCAACATTGAAAACTTATTTCCTGAAAAAGTCAAATTTAATGAAGAGAAACTGACTATTTAATATAGTTATTTCTACAAAAAAGTGTGAAACAAGTTGAATATGATGGGTTTAGCTGAACTAACAAAGAGAAGTTGACTATTTGATATAGTTATTTCTACAAAAAAGTGTGAAACAAGTTGAATATGTTGGATTTAGTTGAACTAACAAAGAGATATAATTATGCGGCTGGAATTGATGATTTCCAATAGTTTTACCAAACCAAAATTTTAAAAATTGTACCTTAGTGAAACAACTCTATTTAAGATATCATTTGCGCAACATGTAGTTTGGTCTTAAAAGAAAATTACTGATTGTTGGATTCTTTTCAACAAGTGCTTTATTTTATTCTAGTTTTCCTGTGCTTATCAGTAAACTTTGTGATATTTTGCTTTCCTTTTATCATTCACAGTTGTGTTTTTTTAAAGTAAATCGATCTAATGCACTCTACTTTTTATAGTAGAAGCATCTGAGAGCTAATTTACTATCTAAAATTTCTAGAATCTAAGAGGATCGTAGAAATTAGGGCTGATAAAGGAACAAAAGGATGGACTTCAATCATAAATTACAAGGTTATATTAGCACATATTTGTAAAAGCTTTTGCTGGTGTTTTTTGTTTGAACATACCTCTTTTGGTACATAACTTCCGACTATCCATAGGATATTTATTCAAGGACTTCTTTGCATAAGATTGTGTTTATGGAAGTAGTTCAAATGACATGTGGACTGATGAACAAAAACATAGCTTTTCTATTTATAAAATTTATATTTGATTAACAAACTCTATTGATGTTGCGTATCATTCAGTTAAAGAAAGAATATAAAGCTTAGTTGGCCAAAGAAAGAAATCATCTTCAAAGAAGCATGAGCTTTTTAATATTGCTGATTGAGATGTGATGGGATTTGCCCAAGGAACCACTGATAATATGAAGCTACCCCCAAGTTCAGTCAGCCTTAAACAATAGTTGCATCAATATGTAATTTTAGCAAGACTGAAAAATATATACAGGTAATGGCCTTGATGAATGTTTTTATTTCTTCATTCTTTAGTGTTTGTTAATAGGGATCTTTGGGTTTCCTGTGTATCTTTGAATGTCCAGTTCAGTTCAAAAGAAAATTACCAAATGTTTTTGACAGCTGATATGCCTGCTTTTGAATATCCTGTTTTAATGTGCCTTGCTGTTTGTTTCTATGCCCAATAAAGAGAGCATAAAAGGGTGGCCTATAATTCGCCTCGGAGATCCAGATCACTATCAAGATCTCTGTCCCCTAGGAGGATTAAAACATCAAAGGAAAGGCATGCCAGGCAGCATTCCAGATCCGTGTCTCGATCCCCTTCTCCAAGTCACAGATATCGAAGTAAAAAAAGCAATGGACAGATTTCATGTGATGATGATTCTGCTCCAAAACAGACTTGAAACTCCACCATGGAATTAACACAGTTGATGGTCTGATTCTAGATCCTACTATCCTAGAGCTGAGCATAATTGTTACAAAATCCCCCTATGCTGCTAAAATCAGACTTATGCCTTGGTTTGGAAAATGTTTGATGCCATACCCGGGATGTCATGTTTATGCCTTTTGAACACTCATACAGATCACACCATCCGTTTATTTTACTCCAACATTTTATCAAAGTTTTGTTATTTGCTTCACTTTTTTTACGATTAAAAATTTATTAAAAATGGGACATAATATCTTTTACATTTTCATCTTTTAGCTCCTAGTGTTTAACATCTACACTATTCTTTAACCATACAACTTTATTCTTGAACTTTTTGAAAACATGGTGGCTTAAGTAAAAACAGAGTAGAAGATTTATAAAGATAGTTTGGGACACTTGCTGGATGAAAAGGTCATAATGCTGGTTTGTGCTCTATGCAGTTCTTGTTGGTTGCTGCATGGTTTGTGACTTCCCGTGAAGTTCCAACTTGTATGATGTCTTAACGAGTTAACGCTGGTTGACAGTCTCTCTTGAAGTTCCAATTAATCTTGGTTCACACATCGCAGATATCAAGCTTCATGTTTTGTGAAATTATGACTACTTTCACCATCTTGTATCTGTGTGTTGGGGTGTTGAAACCTGGAACTCATTTGATGGGAATGTAAATCCCGACTTCCGTTTTGTACTTCATCCCAAATGAATAGTTTCCTATTTTGGGGGTTTTCGCTTGAGTACTACGGAGTACTAAATCCTAATTTAAAAATTAGATTCTACGTACAAAAAATATGATTACTTTTAATACCCAAAAATTGACTTTGAAATGTACCCTTTAACTTGTGTCTTGTCATTCCTCTGCACAGTGACCTGACCAACCCTTGAAAGAATGTACATAACATAGCAAATGAGGGGTAAAGCTTGAAAATTTTATGTAAAGGTATTTGAACTTCTTTTTGTTATGGAAAAATTGACAAGAATAATCTCACCTTTCACAGTTTCACTGGTCTTCTCATAATAATCACACCTTTAAATAATCCCAAAATAATCCAACATTTGTACTTCATCTTCTTTCATTGGATCTAGAGATGGCAATTTCGAACGACCCGTTGGATACCCACACCGAACCGATTTGGTCAAACTGGGGAAAACCGATTTGACTGGGGAATGGGTACGGGGCGGGGAATTCCCGAATTTTTTAAATGGTTAATGGTGCGGTTATGGTTCTATACTAATCCACCCCGTTATCCGCCCCGAAACCGCCCCGTTCACTAGTGGTGCGGGTACCCGCACCGTTACCCGATCGATAACATTATTAATAAATTATAACTTTTTATATATAAGAATAATAACTATATATGCTAAATTGTGTATAATAAATAGTATATATCATATAAATAATGCTAAAAAGTATACTACTTTTTAGGCCTAAAACTAAATATAGGCCTAAACCTATTTTTCAAATTTGGATTCTGGGATGATTACTACTTTTTTACTCCCTCCGTCCCAATTTGTAAGATACTTTACGGTTTACGATGTTCGACCGACGATAAAGCAAATTGATCCCTGTCAACACTCAAATTAGTTTTACAAAATAAAATTTACATATTCAGAAACTACATTAAAACCGCTACAAAACCTTCAAAAAATAATTCACATTTCATAAACTTTTGATATATAAAGTAAAAGATTAAGAGTGATTTGTGTTGACCAAGTGAATAGTAAATGTATCTTACAATTTGGGACTGAGGGAGTATTATGTTACAAGAGATATTGGGTGTATGTCATACTAATGAATTTAGGTCAGTCTGCTTGATTGCTTAAATGTTTATTTTTGTATGTTTTAGGGTTCTTTGAATATATAAATAACAAGTAGGATTAAAAATTGGTTATTTGTTTTCCCAAAAAAAGTTGGTTATTTGGTATCATTTGGGGAAACGGTTACCCGTGGATAAACCGATTCCCCGTTGGGGCGGGTACGGTTCAAATAAAAATTACCCGAATGGGTAATGGGGCGGTTTTGGGGCAAACATTTATCCAACGGGGCGGTTCCGGTTTTATGTGTACCCGTCCCCGATCCGCCTCGTTGCCATCACTAATTGGATCCTGACCAAGTTTTTTTTACCTGTTTTAAAAATCTTATATAAATAATTTATAAGGATATAATTAAACAGTGAAAGATGAGATTATTTGTATAATTTTCAAAGAAAGAGTAAAAAACATGGTCAGGGTCTAATGAAAGAAGATGGGGTGCAAAGGTGGGATTATTTTGGGATTATTTAAAGGTGGGATTATTCTTGTCAATTTTTCATTTTGTTATTGGAAAATCCTATGTAAAGGTATTTATTGATCACGTGACTTGTTGCTTGATAACTTGATATATTAGCCCGTGGTGGACTGGTGGGTATATGGAAGAAGCAAGAATGATTGCTCATGTGTACTCTCAAAGAAATAGCTGCCAGCCTGCCACAAGAAGTTCTATTTTGAGCTTGTTCTTCTCAACATGATATAGAATTGGGAATAGAATTGATGAAAGGTTGAAAATTTTAGTTCCTCGGAATGAGAATATGAGATGAGCTCTCTCTTAATGTCTTGAAATGATTCTAAGTTTTCTGGTCTGATACTCTGATTCTCAGTTTCTCATGTTCTAACAGTTGCAAAAACTGACTGATTAAAAATTGAAACCGACTAAAAGTTCAAAACCGATTGACTAAAATCCAAAACCGATCAAAGCCGAAACTGACGAAATCAAATTGACAAACACCCCTACTTGGTTGGGGATGTTTTTGCTTTGCTGGGTTTAAGTACGCTCAACCTCATCCGGTAGTGTCAGCGTAGGATCTGTAATGACAACCACTGTGCTCGATCTCACTAAATTCGCTCGGCCTGAAGCGGAAGGGGCGTGCTAGCATAGAGTTGGGCTTATGATGAGATATTGGCCTTGGCGAAGGGCATCGGCCTGTCATGTACTCATGTATATGACTTAAGGTGCTATGACAATATACTCCTTCACTAATCCGTCACTCCCCGAGGTAAGAACTCTTCTAGGTGACTAGGTGAGAGGGAGTAATCTAAGCTCTTCCAATGTGTTTATCTGAACAGGACTATCAAGTATCGTGCTTTGCCCAATTTAGAAAATAACTTACTCCTTGCCCGCAATGGGATATAATGATATATGATGTCGCGTCAAAAACTCGATTAGGAAAAAACATGTGGCGAAAAACTCGCAAATGAAAAAAGAGTAAACCGCCCCCAAACAGCTACAGAACCAAGTATAAGCCCTTTCCGAGCCAAGGGGTGTGTTGAGTGGTTGGTGTAGTATCCTTTGATGAAGAACCTATTGCTTGCTAGTTCTGGTAGAGGCTTGCCTCTCTGAGTAGATTTGTAAGGGGTCCAGCTGACCCAGTTTGTGGTCAAGGTCAAGTCGGTGATGCTTTTGTTTTGCTGAATTTAGTGATTGTCGAGCTAGAATGGCATCTGTCTCAAAGTTCATAATTGCCGTCTCCCACTCCATTGCTCTAGAAGTGAAAAATGAGAGTGGAGTTTCAACCTGGGTGATGAGGAGTCCCTCTCAGCTAGAGTCCAAAACCTTAGAAGAATTTTTTAAGTATCAGAGAATGCCCGAAGCTGAAGCATCTAACATTTGAGATTTTGAATGAATATGTGAATTCCAACTATTGAATAATCATCCCATCATTAATAGTGACCTCTAATGACTTGACAACAAACTTGTCAAATCAATGCACACACGTGTCGTTGACATTGCCCCAGTAATGATGGTAGCTCAGTCCATTAATCCTAAAAAGGATCACGACAACATTATGGATCCTTTTTAGGACCGGTATATAAAATAGTACGATATGATTTGCATATTTTTAGCTACCACGCTGCTCAACTCAACGTACTCCTCAGATAGTAATATGTTATTTCCTTTGTATCGTTAAGATTGTTTAATCCTTCCTTTTCGATCTGTCCCATTAAAATTGTCTCATGTCAAACTGATAAAGTTTGTGTGGTTCTAAATCAATAGTACTTTATTCTTATTTTATCAATTCAATGTCAACCTCATAAATTCACTTTTCTTAATAATTGAACCATCTTCATGTCGCAATGTTAGTGGGACGGGAGTAGTTCAAGTTATAATTTCGTAACATTTTAAAAAAACTTCTTTACTTAAATTTCTTTCTGCTTAACTACTCCATTGTCATTGCTTATACATTGACAATGGAGTAATTAAGCGAGAAGAATCATGACAGAAAGGACAATGTATTCAAGATTGGTTGTCAATGATGAAGCGAAAGCAAACTTCAACAATGCATCTCAATGAGGTCATGAGAAGAATCATGATTGAAAGGACACGCTCTCTTTGTCCTTTAAAACTTTGTCAACTTTATCTTTCTAAGTGTCCTACTAACTTTGGCACATTCTTTTTTAAGTAAACAATTTGTGGTTGTAGTTAAATCTCTCTCATCTTCACAAATCCCAACCACACAGCTTTTAATTTATTAATTTCCGTATTGGATAATCTTTGCCAAGTTTTTAGAGACGGGGGGTAATATTTAATAAGATAGTATTCTTTTAATTGTGTGATGCAAAATCAAACACAAAAAAAAAAATCATTTCATAGCATTAGTTTTCATTTTCTAAGCACTATTCAAACATTTCTATTTTGAATTGTTCTAAACTCTCAAAAAAATTAAATCAACCCATCTACAATTGTAAAAGTGTACATGTGTATGTACACTAGTATTTTACGATGCACTCAATTATTTTCATTCATTTACCCCCCCCCCCCCCCCCCCCCATGACGAAGTCCCACTCTGCCTCGTTTATACTTAATTCCAATTTAAAATTAAAATAATATACCAAATTTATAGTAGGTCATGTACTACTTTTTATTGATCCCTACAGTTGGAAGCACAACTGTGAGGCTGTGAATAGTCGATACTTGTATTATTAAATGCAAACAAGCAACATTATTATTTTCAATTTTTCTTATTTTAAAAGTGAAACACATTTAAATTATTATATTTCAATCAAGAAAACTCTAGTAGTTTTGTACCGGCGGTAACATTCGTTACCAGTCCGGTGGGTGTTTTCGCACAGGCAGGATCTCCAATTCCAAGGGAGAAGGATCGAGATCGGGATCTATTAGTGTTCTAGCGGCCGTCTCCCTATTGATTAGGGTTTGAGATTTTTGCGCGCGTCTCGAATCGACCGTATTCTTCGCCGAGTAGATAGGGAAGATTAATTCATCACAGGGCTTGGCAGCGAAGAAGATAACAACTAGTGATGGTTTTGCTACGAGTGGGAGATGAGGAGAGTTTGACGGGTTTCGCGTTGGCCAGATTTCGATCGACAATGGAGAATCAATTAAAGTGGTACCATTGGTACGGCCTCCTGCTGAACCATCGCCATGGGTTAAACGAAGTGTTAGGGTTCGTGAAAGTTATCCTTTTAGTTATTATTTTTTGTCATTTGGATTCTTGTTAACGTCTATGTCGTTAGGATTGTCATTTTGTTTAGAAGCTTTGCCTGTTTTTATGTCGTTAGGAGTATATGGATCTATAGGATCAGGGACAGTTGTGTCAAACCCGCTTCACGGTTAACGATTCGTGTTGCTCTTTCAGGGGTGACCATTTCTAAGACTCATCATAGGGTTTACAGTTGTAGTTTTAGTTTTTTGGAGGCTAGTTGGTGTCAGTTTTGGTTTTTCTTTGATTGATTTAATGATCCTGAAACTAATGATTTGAATAGAGGTAAGTTTCTGTTAAAAAAACAAGAAAACTCATACAAAACAATGAGACTACTCTAATATACGTAGTAATTTTTATATTGAAAAAAATTGGGAAATGGGGCAAATAAGCCCTTGAACTAACCAAAAAAGTGCAAATCACCCCTTATATAGGAGGTTTTGCCCGGCTGTCGCCATTTGGGGCGGTTCCCGGTGGAATTTTTTGATGAAATTTTTTAAGCATCTTCTTCATTAAGTCTAGTTTACTCATACCAAATTTAAGCTAAAAATAAACCGGGAATACAGTCAAATGATTTTCTGAAATATACTGCGATGTTTAACTGCGCAGTTATCTTCAAAAATTCATTTGAATGCCTTCCGGATTGCATTTTTATCTGAAATTTGGTATGGATAAACTAAACTTAATGAAGAAGATGCTCAAAAAAATTCATCAAAAAATTCATCCGGGAACCTCCCCAAATCACAACGGCCGGACAAAACCTCTTAGATAAAGGTTGATTTGCACTTTTTATGTTAGTTCGAGGGCTTATTTGCCCATTTTCCCAAAAAAATTGTATGCATTTCATTTGGAACTTGTGTTTACATTGTGAAAAGGGAAAAGGTACAAATATTTCCTTCTAGTATAGATGTGAGAACAAATACACTCTTGTTCTATTTTTCAGAACAAATATACCCCTGGAGTATATATTGAAGTGCACATATACTCCTGAACTTTTAAAAGGTGCAAAAATACCCTTCATGTTCTTATAAATGGCCAAATTTACCCTTTTTTACTTTAAATAGATAAAATAAATTTCAAACAACACCAGAAATAAATTGAAAATTCAAAACTTACAAATAAATATTTAGTTTTAAGTTAAAATATTAACTCTTTAATTTTAAATCGAAAAAGTATTATCTTTCCGTTGTAAATAAAGTGCTTCAAATTCATAAATATTAATTTTAGTCTTGTTGCGAAATTTTGAACACATTGTTACCTTTTTTGAAATAACATTCTTTGGTTTTGTTTAACCTTAATAAAATTAAATTCACTATTTTGTAATCTTGGGCTATATATCATCATACAAAATATGTAATTTTATAGTGCAAAGAATGCACAAAATATTTTTTTTACGTTGTAACACATATGCTAACACTTTTTCGAAAGAATCTTAAATATATAGTAAGATTTTGAAATAATATTTTACACAAACAATATTAAATTGTGATATGAAAAAAATAAAAGGGAGAAATGGATACAATTACATTTTTTTGAATTTATAATTTATTTTTGGTGATTTATGAAATTTATTTTATCAATTTAAAGTCAATAAAGATAAATTTGCTCCTTTATAAGAATATGAAAGATATTTTTGAACCTTTTTAAAAGTTCAGGGGCATATATATGAATTTCAACATATATTTCAGAGGTATACTTGTTCCGAAAAATAAAAAAAGTGTATATTTGTTCACACACTCGTACTAATATTTCAGGGATATATTTGTACTTTTACCTGGAAAAAAAGCTGGTCCCAAGCAACACGATACATACAACTATACAAGTGGATTATTACTCTACTCAAGAGAAACTGGAAGAGGGGAATCAATTTTCATCATCAGAATCAAAGTATCAAACGTCTGCCTTCTCCTCAGAGATTGTAGCACTGCTGCAGATCGTTCTCCTCGACTTGCCATTCCTGTTGCTGAGCAGTACTTGAGCTTGGGTGCCCTCATTGCACTCAACGGCGGTGTTGCAGCCCCATGATTCACATCCCTTAGCACAGACTGAGCAACTGCTATTTCCGAAGCAACTTTCGGGTCGCTGTGCAGCTTCCCCTTCTTCAACATGTTGGAACCAGCTGGGGATTGGTAAGTCTTTGATCTTTGCATCGTCGCAATAGCCTCAGCAGCAGTCGTTTTAGACTTCATCTTCAACTGGCTTTCATCATTATTGTTAGGTTTATGCTTGTCAAGCAGCTGCCAATGATGAAGAAGGAACTCCCATTCAACGGCTCGAGGCAGGAATGCAGACACCTCTGATAAAAGCAACCATGATCCTAAAGGTGCGGTCCCCTTCTCTGTTGGCATTGATTCTCTTAAGCACAGAAATTCAGATGTCCTTATGATATTTTCAAGTGCTATACCAATCTTAGGTTTTAGTTTTCTTTTTCTTTCCTAAACTTGCACAAATCTTCTTCACCCAAGGTGCCACCTCACTATGCAGTCAAATTTAGTATATATGACTACAAAATTAATTGCCCTAGCAAGGTCAGGCCAGGTCATGCACGCTCGTAAGCTGTTCGATGAAATGCTTCTCAGAGATGTAGTAGCCTGGAACTCAATGCTCAGCAGTTATTCCCGATCCGGTCTTCACCAAGAAGCACTCTCTTTGTTCAAGAACATGAGGATCGGCGCAGTTCAACCAGATGACTATACATTTACATCCATGCTTAGCGCATGTGCAGGCTCAAGTGAGCTCAAATATGGGAAGAAAATCCACGCCCTTCTAATTCTGTGTGGGTATAATGCATGTTTGCCAGTTAATAATGCACTAATTGATATGTATGGGAAATGTTTCAGCCATGATGATGCAAATAGAGTGTTTGAAGAGATGGATGCCACTAATGAAGTTTCATGGTCTTCGTTATTGTTTGCGTATGTTAATGTGAATGAATTGGACATAGCCACCATTATTTTCAAGTCAATGTTGAAGAAAGGGGTGATTGCATATAATACTATGATTGCTGGGCATTCTAGACGAGGTGAAGTGGGATTGTCATTTGGCCTTTTCAGAGATATGTTTGAGGAGCCTTGTACTCCAGACAAATGGACATTGAGTGCTCTCATGACTGCATGTTCTGAATCAAGACAACACTCCCTCGGCTGTACATTGCATAGTTACATTCTGAAAAGTGGTTGGAGTTCAGCCAGTGAAGCGAATAATTCAACTCTCAGTTTCTATGCCAGTGTGGGTCGCCATAAAGATGCTCTGAAGTTGGCTCAAGGCACCGACACTGTTCTAAATGAAGTTTCGTGGAATGTGGTAATTGACATTCACATGAAATTGGGCAACATATGTGAAGCATTTACTGCTTTCACTCAGGCAGCCATGAAGAATCTGGTTTCATGGACAACTATGATTGCAGGATGTGCCAGAAATGGGCATGGAGAAGAAGCAATAAACCTCTTCATTGATATGTCAAGAAATGGCAGCGATATAAAGCCTGACGAGTTTACACTTGGAGCCGTTTTGCATGCTTGTTCTACCTTGCCTGTGTTAGGTCATGGCAAAATGGTCCATGGTTTCGGATTTAAACAGGGGTTTATTTCCCACACTTATGTTGGAAATGGCTTGGTCAACATGTATGGTAAATGTGGGGAGACAAGAGATTCACATGCGGCGTTCTGTGAGATTCTTGAGAAGGATTTGGTGTCTTGGAATACCATGTTATTTTCGTATGGACTCCATGGATGTTCTACACAAGCTTTTCAGCTTCTTGAGGAAATGGTGGCATGTGGGGTGTGTCCAGATAAAGCAACCTTTATAGGGCTGTTGATGAGCTGTAGCCACTCAGGGCTTGTAGATAACAGTGGGGCTTTGTTTGAGTCAATGGCGGGTGTTTATGGGATTTCACCCGGGGTTGATCATGTGACTTGTTTGGTTGATATATTAGCCCGTGGTGGGTATATGGAAGAAGCAAGAAGGATTGCTGATGTGTACTCTGAAAGAAATAGCACAGCCCTGCCACGAGAAGTTCTATTTGGAGCTTGTTCTTCTCAACATGATATAGAATTGGGACTAGAGTTGGGGAAAAGTCTGAAAATTTTAGAGCCCCAGAATGAGATGAGCTATGTGTTAATGTCCAACCTGTACTGTGCAAGTGGGCAGTGGAAAGAAGCAGAGATGGTCAGGCAAGCAATGGTGGATGAGGGGATTAAGAAGATCCCTGGTTTTAGTAGGATTGAAGTGCAAAGGGAACTCATTACCGTTGTAGCAGGAATAGACTCAAATCCATGGATGGGGGAATTAAATGGCGTGTTGTCCATTCTTCATACTGATATGAGGTGTCTATAACTTGTTGGGGTGGGATTCCCTGAGACTAGTGTTCTAATAGCGCCATAAACGTCACTTATGCTGCGAGTTTCATTGTATATCCACTTCATAAAAGATGGGACTAAATTATAGGAAGAAGTCACTTGTGTACATATTTTAACAATTCTAATGCTTAAAATAGCAATGATATTCCATTATGCCTTTTTATTTTTTTACTCTAAGGGCATGTTTGGCACAACTAGCTGAAAAGATACTTTTGTGAGCTTTTTAATAGCTGTTAGCTTTTAGTGACTGAAAAGATCTTAAAAAGAAAAGGTGGTAGCTGTTTGATAAAAAGTTGTCTGTTTGATGTAGGTCGGTTTGGTATACAAGCTGTTAGGATTAATTAATACTAAAAGTCACTAGCTTTTCTTAGATGCTACTCTCGGTAGCATCTCAAAAAAGATCTTTTAATTTTTGAAAAGCTCTTAAATATTGTCATGCCAAACACACAACTAGAAGCTTTTAGGAACTTTTTGAACAGTACAAAAGCTAAAAGTCATGGACTTATGCCCGCCTAACATAGCCTAAGAATCATATATTTACTAAAAATGTATAAGTTATGTTTAAATTTCTATCCAATATGTGGTACAAATGTAAAATAATTTACACCATATACAATTACAAATAAATTTTCATTCTGTCACATTACTTTTTATGTGTTATCGCATCAACAACTATCTCCCAATTATATATTACTCGATATACTATAACTTTTCTCTTCATTTTATTTACTTTCTCGAGAATGTGCCTACACCTATCACCTATGTTACACGAAACATGTGAAACATGGATACACACGGAAAAACAAAACACGATCTCTTAATTGGAAAAAAACATATTCTGGCCCGAGTTTCCAAAACAAATTTCAAAGGCCCTACCACGGTACCACCTACTGCAACAATGAGATTTATATTAGGCACGACAGACAACCTGACCCGTAAGGACCCGCCATGCCTTGCTATTCAAATGGGGCGGATCCGGGATGCCCCATGCACACGATGAGGCAGGTCTGAGTATTAATATTGACCTATAGTGCCCGCCTCTGTTCTAAAAATCGTTCTAGGCGTCCGACTAGTCCCCGCCTAGGCGCTAGGCGGTGGTCGGGCACCCCGATTTTCATCTAGGCGCTCCGACTAATTGGTTTGTCATCTAGATGAATTAGTCGGCCGCCTATAGCATCTAGTTGCCCGCCCAGAGCGCCTAATTGGCCGCCTAGGCCGTCTAGATTCGCCGAACATTACCTTACTTTTCAATTTTTATTTTCTAAGCGATATAAGTACTTTAACTCTACATGGATATAAAATAATGAAGTTGTAAATTAAGATATAGACTACATATGTTTGTATATATATATATACCTAAATTTTATTATTATTTATATTTATAACAAAATGAAGTTAACTGTTTAGTTATCATATACTACATATGATTAAATGTGATAATTCTATCATTCGTGTTTGTTAATGTATGTGTATATGTGTATTTTATTTACATAAGAATACAATATTACTTATCATATTTATGCAAAAATATAGATAAAAATGCAATTTCTATGTTCCGACTACTCCCCAACTAGGCGCCCTCCTAGCCGCCTAGGCGCTAGGCGCTAGGCGTTGGGCTAGTGCCCAACTAGCACCTAGCGCCTTTTAGAACATAGGTGCCCGCCTAATCTGCCCCGCCCAATATACATAAATATAAACATATTTGTTTTAAAATTTATTTTATAGATATATTAGGAGTGGTTCCAATGAGAACTGATGAGTTATGGAATCCGGGGTAGTAAAACTATAGAGAAGTCAAAGCAAATCTATAGTGAGAAAAATGTGTAATAATCTGGCAGAATAATAACACAAAATTTTCGATTCCTTTTCCAAAAGGGAAAAGTTGCTATTATAGGCAAAGATACAAGGTTGACCCTTAAACCCAAAAATACTAAGCTAATGAGGGATATACATGTGTCCCAGAAATACTCAGGGAACACGCCACCTGAAGTCATGCACGTTGATGTGGAATTATGTCAATCCTGGAATCAGACCAGTGATCTCCTTGGTGATCTCAGTCCTTCCAAAATCTGGGCTTGTGACGTAAGCTATGGATATGCAAATATTTGGAACATCCGGAAAATGACTAAGTATGAAACTGTAGTTGTGGCCTCTTTTTTCAATAACTAGGGCAGCCATACCCTAGCATTATTGGGTTGAAGATGATTAATTTGTAGTCAAAGATTGCTTTTTTTTTTCTGACCCAATTTAAGTTGTTACCCTGATTCATTGCAGTAACCATTGGCAAATGTTTGTGTTGTTTCCGAGGAAAAACTTAGTTGTGTTCTTGTGCTACTTGGGGAACAAACCAAAGGCAAACATGAAGAGTATTCTAGATTTTTAAGACATAATTTTAGTAATATTCAATTGGTGAATATCTGTAATGGTTCCATAACCTATAACATGACTAGTTTTTCTTTTCATTAGGGCGATGCAAGCACATCAAATGACAAAAAATAAAAGGAATTCCAATCCGAAATGAGTTAAGCCAATGGTAAGTGCTGTTTTTATTTATCTGCAAGTACTCTAAGATGTTTATAGTTTATTTTTTGTGTTATACTCCGTAATAGATAGTGCAATCTGTTCATATAAAAAATTACATTTTAGCTTTGAGTTTGTTGATTATATTAGTCAAGGTGCAATCTGTTCATTCAATTTGCAGTTTATTAATTCAGTTTGCAGCTTATATGGTTTGATTATATTGTATTATTTGAAGAGATAAAATGAATTCTGCTATGTCTTATACAAAAAAAATACATTTCAGCTTTTAGCTAGTTTATTGATTTTTTTTATCAAAGTTGTAATATGTTCATTTCACCTTGCAGTTGATTTAATATTTCCTCTTCTTTCAGTTTGCACCTTATTAGTATTCTAGTATGCAGTTTATTGGTTTTTTTAAGTTTTTGATTTATTGATTTAAATTTCAGTTTATTTAAGTTTTTTCATTTGATTTATTTTTGGACTAAGTTGGGTAATGATAGAATTGTAGTATGTAATATTGACTTGGTGCCTTAATTATTTGTAGTGTCAAATGCAAAGGGAATGTTTTGGATGGGGGTGATTAATTATTATGCTATTATAATTTTGTATTTTAATAATAACAACTCTCGACGAAACAACGGTTAACAATACCTGAAGTAGAATAAGAAAGAAAATGCGGAAAAAGCCACGGGCGATGTGCAAAGAGCCCTAGCACTAAAAGCCGCCGCCGACCCTAAAGGAGACAGCTCGACCGGTCGTTCTCGATGGAGTGAGGCTCGTGAAGGAAATCAGCGTGTGGTCGATTCGTTACGGGTGTTTTTTTATTGCTTATGATTCTGGCTAAGGTACGTCTCTAGCCGCGGCCCGCGGGTGGTGTTGTGTTTCATCTGCAAACGTGTGTGTAGTGCTTATCGATTGTGTAGTTTGTTGTCTATTTTTCGCAATGGAGAATATAGTTGAGGAATATGAGAAGATGTCGATTGAGGAGGAAGAAAATAGTGGTTTGGTGTTTGAATCTACGCACTGAATGTTAGTGGCAGGGTGAGAGAGAACCCATGATTCTCTGTCGTTGCTAAGGTTGTCACGGACAAACATGTCTGTCTCATCTCCTTTCGAGAGACAATGGCGATGATCTGGCGTCCGAGTAAAGGGGTGAGCATTGAACAGTTTAATGATATGCGGTTTATGATTCAGTTTTATCATGAACACGATATTGCACGGGTTTTGCAGGATGGGCCGTGGTCCTATGACCAAAATTTAATTGGTATTAGAAGGGTGGAAGCTAAGGACAGACCACTCGAGGTTGAGCTGAATCGAGCGGAATTTTGGGTTCAGATCCATAATTTACCCTTAAGCTTTATGACTGAGACAATGGCAATTGGTATTGGACCATACTAGGGAAACTGATGCGGATTGATGTAAGAACCTTGAACGGGGAAAGTAAGGAGTATCTACGTTTTGCTAGACATAAAGAATGCTCTGAAGAGAAGAACACAGGTTAGACAAGAGGGGGACAGTTGGTTCTGGACGTATTTCAAATATGAGAGGCTTCCAAATCCCTGTTTTTTTTGTGGAGATTTGGGTCACACTAACACATATTGCCCATCAAACACAAGTGCGGGCCGTGGGTGGATGACAAACCTTATGCCCCATGGATGAGAGCAAATTTGCAACGGGAAGGAACTCACTCAGGAAATAAATGGTTGGTTGACTTGGTTCTATATCTCACCCCAAAGTAGTCTTGCTATTAATTTGCTTGGTCTCTTGTCACTTTCATTATTATTAAATAAATAAATGTTCTTCTTTAAAAAAAGTATTATGCTATTATTATAACTATTATTGATCGAAAATATTTGATTAAGATTCAAATAGAATGTGTTTATATTCTTATTTATATTTGGTAACAATTCAAATTTAATATTTTTACTTGTATTTCAATTTTCCAAATCCAAATTATCTTATACAAATTCGAAGTCCAAATTAAACATAAATTATTTGATTCATTTACAACCTTACTCCTTAGAAGTTAGAAATCAATATATTATATAGTGTTGGATTCGGTTCGGGCCACCCGGCCTGGCCCGCTACTGTGCAGGCCCGGGACCGGCCCGGTCTGGCGGTCCGGTTGGATACCCGAACCGGGGGTGTAGCGGGGGGCGGGCACGGTTCTTACAAAAGGTGACCCGGCCCGGCCAGGTCGGGCCCGGGTCCAACGGTAGGATTTTTTTTAAAAAAAATCTTTTGGGCTCAAAAGAGCCGTTAGGCTGGGCTGGGACTTCCCAAACGGCTATATAGCCGTTGGGAGGGTTGTAGGGGGGGGGGGTCCGGTCCAGTTGGGGGGGAGGGGGAGGGTGGGGTAAAAAAACCCTATAAATACTCCTAATATTAAACATTTTTCCACATCTTCTCCAACTCTTCCTAAATCCTCTCTACTCTCTAATCATCTTCATCTTCTTGATCTTCTCAAATTCTCTTATTCTCCAATATATTTACATTTTTACTATCTAATACTTATACAAATATTATATCAACTTTATATTAATTATCTACTTATAAATACATATATTATATTAGTTATATTTCTTATCTACTTATATATTAATTATATAATTTTAAATACATATATTATATTACTTATATTCCTTATCTACTTAATCTCTACTTATTATCTACTTATATTACCTATATTACAATTTATATCTACTTAATATACACTTTATATATTAAAGTATTAAATATAAGTGTATTACTCATCTTATAGTAGTATACTTATATATTATATACTTGTTGAGGTTTATTCCTTCAACCCTTGGACCCAACACGTAAGCCCAAAGATTTCGAGTGGAGTGAGTGTGTGGTTATCTAGCCCAACAACTATCAGATGAATCAGGAAACAAGAGTAATAGCAGGCAATGTAAATAGGTATTATTAATTTCGTAATAACTCCCCTAAGTACAATCTACTTGCTAAAAAGGGCACGTCGGCCGTTCGTCTTACAAGGCGATAGAAATGCTACTCCTAAGAATGCTGGAGCTAGTATGCTAAGAATAGAAAGTTGCCAACCCTTTACAATGAAATAAATGCTTCTATTTATACCCGCCAATGGGCAGGTGGCTGTACTGACGTGGCAGCCTGTGGACCGCTGGTGTCCCAACTACCAAATCTTTAGCATTAAATGCACTTCCCGCCAGAATCTAGGTTTCCCGCCGGATCAGTGGGGACGTTCGTCCACCCCGGAAGTGAGTTGGATTGCCCCAAGTGACCCTTGAGGGATATCGGCTGTTCGTCGCCTGGCCTTAATAGATACTCACCATGTGCACTGGGTTTTCCCCGATGACCACAGGCTTGCTCCGGGGACGTTCGTCGCCATCCCCGCTGGCCCGTGGTGCTGCTCTTTGTCTCTGCACAGACGTTCGTCGGAATGAGCACCTGGGCCTGAGTCCTCCAACACCAGACGTTCGTCCATCCTCAAGAGACATGGGTCTGGCAAAATGGGTTAGTGGGCCGGACCTCGGCTTGGGCCCTTAACCCAACACAAGTCCCCCACTTCTGATGTTCTGAGCATGCGCAGGACATAAGGAAGTATGAACCCCCCCGAAGTAGACGTCCGTATTTTGGCACTTGTGTTCATTGCATCTTGGCGGAATCGTACGCTCGTGGCCATGGTGCTTGACAGCTGTTGACGGTTCAGGAAACGAGGTGACGGCTGATGTTGCGGCGGCGCATTTTCCCGAGGAGGTGTCATCATTACGTTCCCATCCCACGCACAGCGCGTGGCCGGGGTACGCTCCTTGCCACGTGTCGGCCCCTTGTTGGCTTCGCCATCGGTGTTTTCTCCTTTAAATACCGGGTTTTCCCTCTGAATTAGGGTTCCCAATTTCTGCTCTCTTGCTCCCGATTTTCCGCAGCTCTTCAAGTCTTCTTCTGAACCCGGCTAACCCCTTTGTAAGGTAATTTCCCCCCTCTGCTCCTTTTCTTGTTCTGATTCCTAGCCGAAATGACCTCGATGGAGATTTCGTCAAGCTCTGATTCCGGTTCGTCGGGTTCCTCCTCGGGCTCCTCTTCGGCCGATGTGAGTGCTCGCTCCCCCGGGAAGGCCAGCATTTCCGGGACCTCTGGTTCAGCCACGACGGTGGGGACCATCCGGGCTGATGGCGAGCCGGATAATGTGTCGCAAAGTAGTGGGAGCGACGCCGGGGACGGGGGTGCTGACGGGGCCGTAGATGTTATTGACGCCGTCCCCCTGAACGAGCGCCCCGCCGGTTATGATTCTGCAGACGAGGCCCAATCTGGCTCCGACCTGGAGGTGCACGATTTAGGTATTCCCATGGATGTGCAGAGGCACATTTGCAAGATTAAGAGTGTCTTAGAGCACAGGCAGTCCCTCTCCAGCGTCGCTATGAACAAGATTGCTTCCTTTTTTCCCCATCCGTTCGTCTTTAGCCATAGCGGGGCCGAACATGCCATGCGGCGACGGCCGGGGATGATCATCCTGCATGTGGATTCTGTGGAGGCCGGTCTGCGGTTTCCTCTCCATCCCTTTTACGTGGAGTTCTTCAACTGCTACCAGGTGGTTCCGGCGCAGTTCATGCCCAACTCTTATAGATTTATCTCCGCATTCCTCGTGCGCTGTTCGTCCGCAAAAGCCGTCATATCGCTGGATCTGTTCCACTACTTCTACCGGGTCACCCCGCAGAATTCCGACGGTTACCTGAGTGTGGCCGCTCGTCCGAAGAGGAAGCTATTTGAGCACTATCCTTCCTCCATCCATGATTGGAAAAATAGGCTCTTTTTTCTTAGATATGACGGTCCTCCCCTCCCAATCCGGTGGAACGGCTACCCTCCGAAGATTGAGTCGCCGGCGCTGTCGGCCGGGCTGGAAGTGGAAGTGAAGAAAGTCCTGGAAGGCGGCGTTCGCCCTATAGGGGAATACCTGACCGTCGAGGCACTCTCTGAAGCAGGCATAGGTACCGCCCGTGTTCCTGGATTTCTTCCTCCCTTGGACGCTCGTCTCGGGGCACGGGCGGTCCTGTCCTCTGAGGTGGGTGTTCCTCCCTATCCCTGTTCGTCTTTTCATATTCTTGTATTTCTCTCTTGCAGGTCTCCCCCTTACCGCCGAACAAATGGACAATGCTGAGTGCCTGAGGAACAGGAAGGCGAAGATGGCTGCGGCCAAAGCGGCCAGAGAGGCAGCCGCCCATGGAGCCGGATCATCGGCCTCCGACGCCGCCCGTCGGACTGCAGACGGTGAGCAGCACCTGATTGCCACCCTGCTGAACGAGGGGGCCCTGACTCATCGTGCTGAAACTGCTCTCCCCCCGCCGGTCGTTGCCACAAAAGTGGTTCCCAAGAAGGGGAGCGAGAAGGCCCCGGAGAAGAAAACGAAGAGGGGGCGAGACTGTGTTTCCTCCGGCCCCCTCGTTGAGGATGTTAGCGGTCTATCCCTGAGCCGGCCGGCTGAGGAGCTTTGGAGGGAGCTTGGGGCTAAAGCCGGCCTCGAACTGCCCCCCCCGGTCGTCTTCCGAGGCGACCAGCGCTGCTCTTGCTGCGGCCATCCAGGTATTGTTGCGATTCGACCCATCTTGTCCCCTTGACGCTCGTCGCTTCGCCGTCTAAACTCTGTTTATCCCATTTTTTCTTTCAGTCAGGGCTGTTGGTGCTGCAGGCCGAAGCTGCCAGGGATGCCGCCCTGCAGGAGGCAAAGATCAAGGCCGAAGCCGCCATACTGAAGGCTCGGGAGGCCGCCCGTCGGGCAGAGGAAGAGGCTGCTTCGGCTAGGGAGGAGCTTCAGTCCCTCCGGGCTGAAACCGGCGCCCAATTGACCTGCCTGGAGAGGGCCGGCTTCAAGCTCATGCCGGTACTTCCGGCCCCAAAAGATGCCACCCCGGAATGGTGCATCAATACCTCCGGTTACCGGAATACCGGCGAGTTTATGGAGTCGGCCAAGGACTTCTGCGCCGGGGCTTTTGGTGACGTGTTCTCTCATGCTCTGGGGAAAATTCCGGCGAAGGACCGTCTGAGGTTCGGTGTGCGGCTGATGGAAAGCTCCCCCCTGTCGCGCCAATTCCTCTATGATTCTGCCGATAGCGCCTTCGCCGGTGGCTATAATGAAGGGATCAAGGCCATCCTCCCAATCTTCGAGAAGCTCCTAGGCCCTGGCGTCAACCCAGCCGATCATACGGATGACGATCTACTGATCGAGGCCCTGGGGAAAATAGGGCGGGATAGACGCCGGGCGGCGGCCATAGCCATGGGGGATATCCCGGAGCCCCCAACCCCTGAGCCCGAGCCTCGGGAGGAGGAACATACTCATGCCAACAGCCGACCGCCGTCCCCCCACATGTGTTGATTTGTAGACTTGTACGTAGACTTGTAGTTTCCAGCCGATAGTGCTGAAGAATAAAGATCCACATTTTGCCAAAATTCGTTCCCTTTGTCTCTTGTTGTATGGAAATTCATTCCGTGCCTCGAAATATTCTGCTGCAAAGTAGTTTGTTAGGACGTCCATCCCTGCTCGTCATTTGACTTTGGGCAGGGACGTCTCCTTGCCCCCCTGGCAACAGCATTCTTGACGACGGTCGTCGGAGGCTGTCCAAACAGCACATTACCCAAGCGTGAAGTACGTTCGTCGGGGGCTGCCTCAATATTTCCTGGCGATGTCCGTGTATGGTTGTATGGAAAGACGTGCGTGCCCTATTGGTAGCATGGACATGACCCTTCTGTGCCCTTCATTGTTGACGTAGTACGGAAAATTCCTCCGATACCTCGATACCGAGGCCGGCCTGCCGTCCACACAGCATTTTTACAATTGGGGGACGTCCGTCGGTAATTGCTTCGATGGTACAGTTCTCAAGTGCGGACATATGGATGTGTTTCCCTGGAGAAGCGTCAGGTGGCGACGTTCGTCTACCGTTGCGTGTTGAAATTCGGTGACCGGAAAGACGAGCGTGGCCGGTTGACGCGTGTGTCCTCGCCAGTCGCCGATGTTATGGGCGGCCGATGAACTGTGCAAACATGGGAAGACGAATGTCTCCACAACCCTCCTGCGGGGACGTTCGTGGCATGGATCCGGATATCTTCGTGGTGGTTACGCGGCGACGAAATCGAGGTGCTTAAATACCGTGGTAGGTACTGGTACCCAGGCACCACGTGTCCCGCTTCGGTTGGTGTGTTCCGGCGGTGCTGCCTATAAGTATTCAGAACCCATGTAATCCACTCATTCTTCTCCTTACGCTGCACAATTGTCTTCTCTCTCTAGGTTTCTCTCAAATCGTACCGGAAGTCCCAATTCCCAAAGGTACCGTTCGTTGCCATGTCTTCTGAAAATCGTTTCGACGATGGCTGTTCTTCCGGTGATGACTTGGAATATTATGAGCGGGGAATGCCACCCTGGCCTCCCCGTTATAGCCTCAGCTTCTCGTACGTTCGGCGTCAAGTTCAACGCCTGACGAACGCTGACAAGCGTCTGATCAGCCAATGGTTCTATCCTCCCAGAACCTACGATGATCGGCGTCTGCGCAACCCCATGCGCCATCTGCCCGGCTACGTGGTGGTCCACTTGGATTCGGTGGTAGCCGGGCTGAACTTTCCCCTGCATGGCTTCCACTTGGAACTTTTCAGGGCCCTCGAGATAGTACCCGCGCAGTTCGTCCCTGCCGCTCATCGGATAATCGCTGGCTTCATCATTAGATGCCACAGCGTCGGTGTGACCCCCACCGTGGACCTGCTGCACCATTTCTTCCGGCTGTCCCCATTCGGACGTACGGGGTATTTGACCCTGATAGCCCGTCCGTCCATGGTTCTCTTCTCGAACAATGCCGGGAATCCGGACGGCTGGGAAGAGCGTTTCTTCCTAGCCGGGGTAGGCTCACCGATGCCATTCTCCGACCGGTGGAATGCTTACCCGGTGAAGACGATCCCGCCGCCCATGACGGACGAGGAGCTCGGGTATGCCAAGCGCATAGCCGGACTTGGCATCCAGAATCTCCGATCGCTGGTGGCCGAGCCCTTTAAAGCTCAGGCTGGGTTAGGTGCGTCCGTTTGTACTTGTATTGTTTTGACATCTCTTCGCTGTTATGGCTCTGAACGTCTTGGTTCCTTTTGTGCAGGAGTTTTCCCATCCACGTCCGTCATGAGCCGGATCAATACCGCTTCCTCTGCCGCCGGTCGTGATCACAAGGGGCGCGACAATCCCGGAAAGCCGCTCGTCCCCAAGGTTGAGCCCCGGGTGACCAGGGCACGGGCCGATGAAACTTCGGGGGCCGGCGCCCCCAAGAGGCCGCGTGTGGAGGGCACTTCCTCCAAGGCCATCATCTTGGCCGATGATTCTGATGGGGAGCCCGGAAGCCCCCTTAAGCGGAAACCCACTTCCCGGGCCCATCTCCGTGCTTCTCCTCCGCGGAATTCCGACGTCCGTCGTCTCCGGGACGATGATGCCCAAGCTGCCAAGGGTTCTGACGACGCTCGTCCAAACTCTCCCCCAGGAGCCAGTGAGTCTTCTCTTGGCCTGATCGAGTTCTCTGGGGTTGGGCCCCGCAAGGAGTCAATGATGCTCTTTGGTCAAACGGCGTCCTCTATATGGTGCGGCCTGAATCTCAAGGTTCCGCAGGACTTCGCTGCTCAGGAGGCTCCTGAAGATCTGTTGGAGTGCGGCCAGAGCACGCTGGACAAGGCTGGGCTCTACTTCCATAGGGCTCGGATGGCTTTCGAGCGCCAGGGCAGGGAGATGGCCAGAGTACGGGCCGAATGTGATGCCCTTCTGAGGAGTGCAAAAGGCAGGGCTGGCACCCTTCAAGAGAAGGCCGAGGCCCATGACAAGCTCGTTCAGGAGAATGCCTCTCAGAAGGAGCTTCTCAAGAAGCAGGAGGCCGAGCTCGTGGATCTCCGCAGCCGGATGTGGGCCGTAGAGCAGGCCAAGGTGGAGCTTCGCCAGACGGGCATGGACAACCATGTCCCTATTTATGAGGCCGATGTTGCCAAAATCAAGGAGTCTGGTTCCATTGCCTTCCAGAGGTCCAAAGCTTACACTGGTGCCATCCACACCATGGCCATGAAATTCCTCCCGAGGCTCGTCGGAGAATTTCTGGCCACCTGCCCGGACGCCTACCTGGACGGGGTCAAATTGCTCCAGGCCACCCCCACCGGACGGCGTTTCCTTAATGACCTTGCCGATGATACTTATCGCAAGGGTATGGTCGGGCTCGTAGCGGAGAATCTCCCCACATTCGAGCGTCATTTCGGGGCTCCTTTCGATCCGGAGGCGGCTGGCTTTGACGTCCTGATGGCTGATGCCCATGCGGGAGCCCTTGAGCTGCTGAGAGAGCAGGCGGAAGCCAAGGCTAGTGAAGAATGCAAGCAGGCTCTTTCCAAAGTTCCAGCTCCGGACGTTGATCAAAAGTGATTTCCCGTTCATGACCTTGTACTTGCACAACTTTTCCATTATTTTCACTATCTTGTGATTTCCCGGCCGATAGTGCCGAAGAATAAAAATCATTCTTTGCTCCATGCTCGTCTGGCTCTTTTTTTTTTTTTTTTTTTTTTTTTTTTTTTTTTTCGGAGTCTTTTAGTCTTCGTTCGTCCTTGGTCCCTGGTCCCACCGGCGTCCCCACTTCGAGGAGACGTTCGGTGTCCGCCGACATCACAAGGAGGAACAGGTTTATCTACATCGAGATTCCCCCCTTTTTTCGTTCGTCCGTGGTCCTTTAGCCTTACCGACGTCTCTTGCTTCGACGAGGACGCTAGGTACCCAAAGAACTCGCAGGGACGAACGGGTCTACCCTCACGGGTCCCCGACTTTGTTATCCCACGTCCATCGATCCATGGTCATTTGTGGGATAAACAGGTTTATCTTGGCAGGCTCCCTTGGTTCGTCTAGCCCCCTCCGCGTCTCTACTAACCTCTACATCGAGAGGCGTTCGTCTTCGGCGGTTGGAGAAGATCTGGCACACCCGGACAAGATTCCCTTCTTCATAGGAGCTACCCTCCTCTTCTCCCCATCTTTTTTTTTTTTTTTTTTTTTTTTTTTTTTTTTTTTTTTTTTTTGAGGGAGGCAATCATAGTCTTCGTTCGTCATTGGTCCTTGGTCCTACCGACGTTCTTACATCGAAGAGACGTTCGGTATCCGCGGACATCACAATGAGGAACAGGTTTATCTGCATCGAGATTCCCTTCTGCTTCGTTCGTCCTTGGTCCGTGGTCCTACCGGCGTCCCTACTTCGAGGAGACGTTCGGTATCCGTAGACATCTCAAGGAAGAACAGGTTTATCTGCATCGAGATTCCCTTCTGCTTCGTTCGTCCTTGGTCCGTGGTCCTACCGGCGTCCCTACTTCGAGGAGACGTTCGGTATCCGTAGACATCTCAAGGAAGAACAGGTTTATCTGCATCGAGATTCCCTTCTTGTACGGTTGTTGGCGAGAACAGAAGTGATGAAAAACAGGGGGCCTTATTATTGACGACGTCCGGTCATTTTACATTCAGTGGGAATAATACAAGGACAACGGCCTCTAACTATTGATAGAACTTCTTCAGGTGTTCTACGTTCCACACCCCGGCATGGTTCCCCTCCAGGGTACGGAGGAGGAACGTCCCCTGGTTGTATCTTCTGATGACCCGGTAAGGTCCTTCCCAGTTCTTCGCCATTTTGCCACCTTCGAGAGGCTTGCTCTTCTCTCTTTTCCTGAGTACGAGGTCCCCGGCCTCTATTTCGCGGAATTTCACGGCCTTGTTGAAGTATCTCTGGGTGGCCCTGTGATACTCTTCCATGCGACGAGCCGCTAGGTCCCTCCGTTCCTCAATGAAATGGAGCTCTGCTCGTAGGTTGGTCTCGTTGTCTCCCGGCTGGAAGTGCTTGGTGCGATGTGTAGGTACCAACACCTCCGTCGGCACCTTAGCTTGGAAGCCATAAGCCAAGGCGAAAGGGGTTTCCCCGGTCGCCGTTCTTGGCGTCGTCCTGTACGTCCACAAGACATAATTCAACTGCTCCGGCCAGGTGGAGGTGTAGTCTTCCAACTTCTTCTTGATCCCATCCATGATGGTCCGGTTCATGTTCTCCACTTGGCCGTTGGCTTGCGGGTAGGCCACCGAAGCCTTAGAGTGCCTGATGCCCCACTTTGCCAAGTATGCTTCAAAGCCTTTGCCGACAAACTGCCGACCGTTGTCTGTGATGATCTGCTCCGGGATCCCGAAGCGGCAAATGATGTTCTGCCAGACGAACTTCTGGCACTGGAATTCAGTGATGGAGGCCAATGGTTCGGCCTCGACCCACTTCGTGAAATAATCAACCGCCACAATGACGAACTTCCTTCCACCAGCAGCCGTTGGCAGAGGACCCAGCAGGTCTACGCCCCACCTAGCAAATGGCAGCGCGATGGTCATCGGGGTGTAGAAACTCGCTGGTCGGCCAGGGACAGGTGCATACTGCTGGCATACTGCGCACTTCCGCGTGTGGTTGAAGCAATCTTGCTGTATGGTCGGCCAGTAATAGCCCTGCAGGATGATTTTCCTGGCCAAGGTTCGGGGGCCCTGGTGACTGGAGCAGATCCCTTCATGTATTTCCTCGATTACTGCCGCCGCCAGGCTCGGCGGGAGGCATCTGAGGTACGGTCCGCCGAACGTCTTCTTGTAAAGTTGCCCGTCAATAAGTTCAAAGTTAGGGGCACGCCTCTTTATCCACGCGGCCCTCCCTGTACTGTCATCACCTTCAGGTTCGGGGAGTGTCCCATCTCTGAGATAATCTGCTATCTCCTTTGCCCAGTTAGGTTCGGCAATGGAGATAACCTCCACCTGGATGACGTCCGTCGCCGGTGCTGGGAATATCTCCTGCCTGACGAAGCCTCTGATGTGTCGGGGGATGCTCGATGCCGGGTCATCGGTTGGGGGGTTGCTTAGTTTTGACAGAATGTCCGCCTCTGTATTCTCCACCCGCGATACCTGCTCAAGCACCACCTGCTCAAATTGCGCGGTCTGTTCCTCCGCCAGCTCTTTGTAGACCTTCATTCTCTCCTCCCTGGTTTCTGCAGTGCCGGTCATCTGGGTTACTACCAGCTGGCTGTCCATTCTCACCTTCAGACGAGCTGCTCCGAGGGCTTTCGCGCATTTCAGCCCTGCGATAAGTGCCTCGTACTCAGCCTCGTTGTTGGTGACTTTGAACTCAAACTTCATGGAGTAGTAGGCTTTGAAACCTTCGGGGGAAGTGATCACTGCTCCTCCGCCGCAGCCCCGCGCACTCGAGGCCCCATCGGTGTACATCTCCCACCAATCGTCAAAGTCATTGTTGTCATGGGTTCTGTCCTCGGTGCGCGCGGTGCATTCCGCAATGAAGTCCGCCAGAGCCTGCCCTTTGATCGTCGGCCTCGGCTTGAAGTCCACGTCATACTGGCCGATCATCAAGGACCACTTGGTTATCCTTCCGCTTGCCATTGGGTTCCTGAGGACTGTGGCGAGGGGCTGAGTTGTGTAGATAGTCACCGGATGTGCCTGGAAATACGGCGCCAGGCGCTTGATGGATGCAATCAAGGCGAGGATCGTCTTTTCCATCAGTGTGTACCTTGTCTCGGGGCCGTTCAGCGCCTTACTTACAAAGTATATTGGCCGCTGAACGCCTTCGGATTCCTTTAGCAGCACGGCGCTTACGGCCAGCTCGGCCACCGCCAAATACATATACAATCTCTCCCCGGGATCCGCCTTGGTGAGGACGAGCGGAGAGGAGAGATATGCCTTGAAATCCTCGAAAGCAGCCTGACACTCCGGGGTCCATTGGAAGGGATTGGCCTTCTTCATGATCTGGAAGAAAGGGATCGCCTTATCGGCGAGCTTGGATAAGAATCTGCTCAGGGCTGCCAGACGCCCGGTGAGTCGCTGCACGTCTTTTAGGTTCTTTGGGGCCTCCATGTCCATAATTGCCTTCACCTTCTCCGGGTTAGGCTCGATCCCCCGCTCGCTCATCATGTAGCCGAGGAATTTGCCGCCCTTGACGGCGAAGGCACACTTTTTCGGATTGAGCCTCATGCTGGCCCTCTCCATGATGCTGAAGATCCTCTCCATGTCCTGGACATGGTCCTCCTTTTTCTTGCTTTTGATTAGGATGTCATCCACATAAGCTTCCATCGTCTTTCCAAGCACGTCTTTGAATAACATCCCAATCATCCTCTGGAAAGTAGCCATGGCGTTCCTCAGGCCGAATGGCATGACGATGTAGCAATACACGCCGTCCGCCGTGACAAACGCCGTTTTTTCGGCATCATCGGGATGCATGAACACCTGATGGTAGCCTCTGAATGCGTCCATGAAGCTGAGCAGCTCGCAGCCCGCTGTCTCATCCACCAGCAAGTCGATCCTCGGTACAGGATAAGGGTCCATCGGACAAGCTTTATTGAGGTCCGAGTAATCGACGCACATCCGCCAAGTGTCGCCCTTCGGGGCTAGTACCACGTTGGCCAACCACTCCACGTGGATGACCGGCCGGATGTGTTTAATGCTGAGGAGAGTTGCTGTCTCCTTCCTGATGAACTCGCGTCGGTCGGCCGCCATATATCTTTTCTTTTGCTGTACGGGCTTGGCGTCCGACCGCACGGCGAGTCTATGGCATATGAGGTTGGGGTCGATGCCTGGCATGTCCTCCGGTCCTCTGGCGAACAAGATCCTGAACCTTCGGAGGACGGCTATGACCCCTGCCCTGATTTCCGGCTCTAGATCCGCACCGATGGACACCTTCCTGTCCGTCGGATCGTCGAGCTCGATCTCCTCCAGCAGGGTTGCTGGTTCTAGATGAGCGTCCAAGTCGGCCTGTTTGGCCTTTTCGGAGATGCTGTTGACCCGAGCCTCCCGCTCGTTGAGCTTCTCCATGGCCTTCGTGTAGCAGGCCCTGGCCATATGTGGGTCCGTACGTGCCACCCCCACTCCAGTGTCGGTGGGGAACTTGATGCATGAATGTCGTACGGAGCATATGGCCCCCAAGTCTTCCAAGCCGGGTCGGCCCAAAATGGCGTTGTGGGCGCACCTTAGGCGGACCACGACGAACGTCATGCTGATCCGGGCAGTGTGAGGACCGTCGCCGACCTCTACCGGCAAAATGATGGTGCCCTCAGCGTCAATGCAATCCCCGGTGAAGCCGGACAGCGGGGTGCGTAGGGGGTGCAGCATGTCCTTCCGGAGCCTCATTCCTTCGAAAGCCTCCCAGTAGAGGACGTTCACACTGCTCCCGGTATCAACGAGGACGCGACGGACGATAGCATCGTTCACGTCCATGCTGATCACCAGCTCGTCTCTGTGCGGCGCTGGTGACATTGGCAGGTCGGCGGGGCCGAAGGTAATTGCCTCGACTCTATTGCGCTTGGTGGGGGGTGCCGATACGGAACCCACATAGAGTGATCTCTCAAATTTTTTCCGCTCGGCGGGTGTATCCCCTGTCTCAGCGCCCCCGAAGATCACCTTGATCTCCAACTTCTTTTTCTCGCCCTTCGGGCCGAGGGATCCCTCCGGACGTTTATCTGCACTTCGATAATCCACGTCCTGAGGTTCTGCCTCGCGCCGATCGTCGCGGCGCCATGTCTTGTGCCTTGAGTTCGGCTTCTGCTGGCTGTTTTTGTTCAGCAGCTGGGCGAACTCGCCCAGGTACCCCTGACGGATCAGCTCGTCGATCGCTTTCTTTAATTGGCTGCAATTATCCGTCAGGTGGCCGGTCCTCTGATGGTATTCACAGTAGGCCGATTGGTCGTGCCCCATATACCTCTTCATATCTTGGGGCTCCATAAGGAGGCCCTTGTCCTTAATGGCCTCGAAGATCTGGCTCACTGGGTAGGCCAAGGGAAAATAACGGTCGTCCGGCCGCGCTTGGCTGTCTCCGGACGGAGCCTTCCAAGGGACCATTGCCCCGTCCACCTTCTTCTTTTTGTTTGGGGGGGAGGGGTTGGTTCCTGGTCTGGGTCCGAGTCTGTCTGCCATCTTCCGTGGCTGGGCCGCGGGAATTCCGTCCCGCTGCCTGATCTCCTCCTCAATGGAGGCATACTTCTGGGCCCGAGCAAGAACCTCGGTGTAGCTGGTGCCGGGATTCCTCCTTAGGTCCCGGTATAGATCCCCTGTGGCCAGCGCACTGGTGAACATGTTGGCGGCCAGACGTTCGTCCAGATCGTCGACCTGCAGGACCTCGTCCCTCCACCTTACCAGGAACCTAGCCAGCGGTTCGTCCCGCCCTTGTTTGATGTGGGCGAGAGCCGTGACGTCCTTCCTGGGGGTGGTGCTGGCAGCAAACTGCGCCATGAACTGCTGGGAGAGCTGTTCATATGAGTCGATGGTGCCTGGCCTCAGCTGGCCGAACCATTCTTGCGCCGGCCCCCTGAGGGTGCTGAAGAACAATCTGCAGATGGCCTCGTCTGATGCTCCCAGCATGGACAGGTTCCCTTGGTAGCTTATCAGATGGGCCTTGGGATCGCCAGCCCCATTGTACACCAAGTTGCCCGGGGGCCTGCAATCCCGGGGAATCTCGACGCTCATCACCCGTGGAGTAAAAGGTGATGTGAGAGAGAAGGAGGGTGTGGCCGAGCCGACGTCCGCCCGCCTATTCATCTCGGCTATCTGCCTCTCCATGGCTTCCAGCCGTACGTCCTGTGCGGCCCTTCCGGGGGACACAGGGGGCGCGGCTTCGGGGACGGCGCTCTGCTGAGCGGCCACAGCATCGCGCGGCCGCCTAAAGATCTGCGTCCCTCGCCGTTGGAAACGTCGCCCAACGGTATTGATCCTTGGGGTCTCGTCCCCCCGCGGGATCTGGCGGGGGGCCGATGGCGTGTGAGCCCTGGACGCGGCAATGCTGGCCCTGGTTCGTCCCCCCGTTCCCTGGGAGCCGGAACCCTCGCCTAGCCGCTCGTGGACTGAGGGTCGATGATCGCTGGACCCCATCGTTCCATCATACGACTGCATGCGGCGAACGGGAGATAGGGGGGTTCGCTGGGTGCTTGCCGAGTACACTTGCTCTCGGGCTTCCCGTTCGTCCGCCAAACGGCGCATGGTGTCCGCAAGTTCCCGCATGAGGCGGGGATCCTGCCTGGCCTCAAGGGGAATGAGGTCGGTGATACCCCCGTTTCCCCCGGAGGTCCATATTGTTGCGGATCGTTCCGAGTTCTGGCCACGATTCCGGCGGCTTGACTCCAGACGTTCGGAGAGATCACGCTGGTTGTGGCTTCCTGACATTGTGCTTGCTGTGGGTAGATTTAGTAGCTGTTTGGGAGAGTTTCTGGAAACTTTTTGCTCAGTTTCCCACAGATGGCGCCAGTGTTGAGGTTTATTCCTTCAACCCTTGGACCCAACACGTAAGCCCAAAGATTTCGAGTGGAGTGAGTGTGTGGTTATCTAGCCCAACAACTATCAGATGAATCAGGAAACAAGAGTAATAGCAGGCAATGTAAATAGGTATTATTAATTTCGTAATAACTCCCCTAAGTACAATCTACTTGCTAAAAAGGGCACGTCGGCCGTTCGTCTTACAAGGCGATAGAAATGCTACTCCTAAGAATGCTGGAGCTAGTATGCTAAGAATAGAAAGTTGCCAACCCTTTACAATGAAATAAATGCTTCTATTTATACCCGCCAATGGGCAGGTGGCTGTACTGACGTGGCAGCCTGTGGACCGCTGGTGTCCCAACTACCAAATCTTTAGCATTAAATGCACTTCCCGCCAGAATCTAGGTTTCCCGCCGGATCAGTGGGGACGTTCGTCCACCCCGGAAGTGAGTTGGATTGCCCCAAGTGACCCTTGAGGGATATCGGCTGTTCGTCGCCTGGCCTTAATAGATACTCACCATGTGCACTGGGTTTTCCCCGATGACCACAGGCTTGCTCCGGGGACGTTCGTCGCCATCCCCGCTGGCCCGTGGTGCTGCTCTTTGTCTCTGCACAGACGTTCGTCGGAATGAGCACCTGGGCCTGAGTCCTCCAACACCAGACGTTCGTCCATCCTCAAGAGACATGGGTCTGGCAAAATGGGTTAGTGGGCCGGACCTCGGCTTGGGCCCTTAACCCAACAATACTATAAACATTATATTATATATTACTTATACATTTATTATATCTACTAATATAGTTGGAATTATATCTAATTAATTCGAAGTATATTAATTTGTATATTAAGTATATATATATATATATATATATATGATTTTTACTAATATATTACTTTTATAGTTTTATCTTATAGTAGTATACTTATATATTATATACTATAAACATTATATTATATATTACTTATACATTTATTATATCTACTAATATAGTTGGAATTATATCTAATTAATTCGAAGTATATTAATTTGTATATTAAGTATATATATATATATATATATATATATATATATATATGATTTTTACTAATATATTACTTTTATAGTTTTATTACATCTAATTAATATATTAAGTACACACACACACACACACTTACACATATATTAGTTACACTTTAATTAATATTAGTTAAATTCATTCTATTACTCCCATTAATTAGTATACACTTTCATAAATTTGTCTTATTTTTTTAATTTTGTATTAACATTACTTGATTAGTTAATTAGTATTCACACGGATTGTTTAATTTTTCATTAAAGTAGTTAATTACTTCATTACAATTTTTTATTAATTGCTACCTTTGACTCTACTTTAAAAAACTAGTTAATTCTCATTATAGTTAAAGTTAAACTTTAACAATTTGATTGTTAGTAAAAAAAAAATAGGTAGTACAAAAAAGTAGTTAATTGTTAGTTTTGAGTATTTATTAAATAATAGTATTGATTAGTTCAAATAACTAGGACAAAAAACTAGTTAATTCATCACTCAATTAATTTTTGCTATAAATTTTGTACTCACATTTTATGCAGTTCTACTATTTTGATGGGTAGAGTTTTCATCAACGATGTGTCATGTTATAAATTTATGTGTGCAAGACGGTCTAAAAGCGTTAGGAGATTCTTTGGAGGTAGTCAAGGGGGGATTAGACGTATTTGGGGTAGTGATCAACTTCAATTAAAATGGAAAAAATACTCCGTATGTGATAGAAAGAGGTGAGAAATATGTGGTTTTTCCTAAAGATTTGTTTATTCGTTGGAATAGTACGTACAAGTTAATTAGAGTTCTTCTTAGATATAAAGAACATTTTTCTGCTTTTTTAAAAGAATATGATAACTATATTATAAACTCGGCTGAGATCGACACCTGCGAAAAAAATTGTAATGCTTTGGTATATTTTTATAATGCAACTCAAACTTTTAGTCATGTTTATAAACCTACCTCAAACCATTTTATTCGTGAAGTTGTTAATCTCGCTGGTGCTTTTAATGAATTTGAAAAAGCCGTTTATGTGAATTATTTTGTTGAATCTATGAAGGAAAAGTTTTTAAAATATTATGCACTTATTCCGCATATTTATGGTATTGCATTTGTTCTCGATCCTCGTTTTAGACTTGGTTCTTTAGAAGAATGTTTGAAGTATTATTATCTTGCCTTTGGTCCTTTTCCAATGTATGACGAAGGCTCAATAGATTGGAAAAAAGAATACAACGAGGTTAGTGAATTATTTTATGCCCTATTTAATGAGTCTCATGCAGAATATGGCAACGCGCCCCCTCTCCCGACACAAACATCTTCATCTAAAGGAAAATCAATTTTTAAATCTACATTTGTATGAAAAAAACTAAAACAACTCCTGCTACTCAACAAAGCACAATTAATGAGATTGCTTTGTATTTAACTTATGACGTTGATTTTGAAGAAGATGATAAATTTGACGTTCTAAACTGGTGGAAGGGAAAAGAAAGAATGTTCCCGGTTTTAGCAAAGATGGCTAAGTAAGTGCTATCAATGCCGGTTTCAAAAGTTGCCGTGGAACAAGAATTTAGTTCAGCCGGCAATGTCCTTACGAAATCTAGAACGAGCTTGAGCGCGGAATCTCTTGAGACGCTTGTATGCTACCACGATTGGTTGAAGGCGGCCCGTAGAGCTCAAGAAATGAATCACCCCCCTCCCAACACTTTATGGATGAATCAACAACCGATGGTGGCTCTACATATGCCGGAGATTCTGATTGATTAGTATTTGAAAATTTATTATAAAATGTATTTCATGTTTTTATTTTATCCTTCAATTCTCAATTATAATTTGTAAACTTGTAGTTCATATTTCAAATAAATATACGTTCATTTTTTTTAAATGTAGCACTTCTCAAATTAATTAATTGATTATTAATTATATTATTATTTATTAGAAAATGTATTTCATATTGTTTTTTTCTCAATCCTCAAATGTAGTTCTTATTTCAAATAAATGCACTTGAAGTTTGTTTTTAATATTCATCACTTGTATGAATAAGTAGCAAAATAGGAAGAAAAAAAAAAATATACCCGACCCGGCCTGGCGGGTAGCCCGGCCCATGACCCGGGCGGGTGGCACGGCCCGAACCGGAACCGGCCAAGGGACGGGCCGGTCTCAGGCCCACGTATTCGGAACCAACGACCCGACCAGGGCTAGGCCCGGGCCAAGTCCAGCACTAATATTATACTCCCTCCGTCCCTAAATAATCTTCCAACTTTCCTTTTTCATCCATCCCAATTAAAACTCACTTTCCTTTTTTTCGTAAAGAATTTGTGATTCATAACATTTCTTACACATTTCTATCTCCTCTACACAACTCTCCACCACACCATACCCACTATCTTAAACTGTGTGCCCAACCCATTTGGAAGATTTATTAGAGCATCTCTAATGCTATAATGTCCACGGTGCACATGTGGCCTGAGTGATAGCCACATAATTATTAGCAAATAAATTATTTCTCTCCTTATTTGAATGATTTTATACAATTTTGGTAAGTTTTTTTTTGCAATGTCAACATTAATGTCAACATTAGACGGTCTCCTTGACATTGTGGAGAAAAACTTACCAAAACTGTATAAAATCATTCAAATAAGGAGAAAAATAATTTATTTACTAATATTTATGTGGTCATCTCTCATGCCACATGTGCACCGTGCACATTGTACCATTGAAGATGCTCTTAGGAATGGAGGTAGTAAGTACTTAATTGGTGACTTGAGAATATGATATGACTAATTCAGGGTATGCATTTGTTGAAATACAGAATAAATCACCACATAAGCTCATAATAAAAACTGAAGGGGGCGGAATTATGATGGAAAAGACATCATATATTCAAAATCGGCTGTCAGTGATTAAGCACAGGCAAACTGCAACAATGCATCTCAAGAAACCTGTATTGAGAAAAATAAATTAATTTGCAGATTAAATAAATTTGCAGAATGGTTAATATGAAAACTTTAAAATCATGTCTTCTTCTCCAGCGAACAAAAATAGTTCCAAGCAGTTCTCTACCCTCCCACATTTATCCTCCTTGCGTTTACTAATAATATTATCAAATCACTAAAACGGGGCAGGAGGAACTTCAAGGGTTTTTCCAGCCTGTATTTGGCCCCATCCAATAAGACGCCAGTGCTTCTCAATTCTCCTGCTCAAAGCAATTTTCTCACCTTTGCTAGTGCACACTGGGGAAGTCAATTGCAGTTTTGCAAAGACATTCTTAACAGCGATGACGTGGGCTCCAGTCGACATAGATCCTATGTTTAGCATAAGGATTTCTCCTTTAGTCAACTTCGCAACCTTGCCCTGCCTCTCAGTGTCCTTTGTTCTGACACCCAAAAGGCGTCGGAGCAAAAAGAAATTTACCTGAAATAAAGAGACAGCTGCATCAATTAAAGTCAAACAGAAATCAACCCTGCCCATTTCCAGGCTGGTTGAGAGCACCTGTGAAAGTATAGTCAAGTGTAACTGAAGCAAGCATAACTATAAAAAGTGCTTATTAAGCAAGTCTTGTACCTCCAGTTCGGAATACACGTCAGGGAGTGATCCAACCTCTCCAAGAACCTGTCCCACCAAGCGGTCAGCACGAGTCAAGGTTGGATCCATGGTTGTTCCGACTCCGATCAGTCCTCCAGGAACGGCAAATTGAAGTTCATTCTGTTCAGCGTACAAAGAAACTATCCTGGAGTATATTGGGGTGCACTTGATGTTGCCTTTCTCATCCTTTACAACAATACCAGGACGAACCTCAATTTTTTGGTTGACCCTCAGCACACCCTGAAAAAAAATCATTCCAGAAAAACAGTAAGCCGCAGCCAACAAGTTGTTGTAACTCTTTTTAAATGTAAGAACTTTATCTAGAAGCCCGATTTACAATAAACTTCACAAATATAAGAACAGTCACATACTCACATACCTTCAAGATACTGCCTCCAGCAACACCGCCTCTAATCTCATCCACTTCAAAACCGGGCTTGTTCACATCAAATGAACGGATAACAATCATATTAGGCGCTGAAGTGAAGTCCCTAACTGGAATGGGGATTTTTTTTACAATATATTCACACACGACATCAATGTTGTACTTCAGTTGAGCGGATATGGGAACCACAGGTGCAGAACCAGCAACAGTACCCTAAAATAAAATTTTGATGTCTCCTATTTAGCTTAATAGCATGAAATGAATGTCCACACAAAGGAAATTTACAAAAGTTCACATCCGGTACCCACTAACCTGGATAAATTTCTGAATGGCTTCATGCTGATTAATGGCAATGTTTTCCTGAACCAAATCAACCTTGTTTTGAAGAATGATTATATGTTGCAGGCGCATAATTTCAACAGCAGCCAAGTGCTCTGAAGTCTGAGGTTGTGGACAGCTTTCATTGGCAGCAATTAGAAGCAAAGCTCCATCCATAATTGCTGCTCCATTAAGCATGGTGGCCATGAGAATATCGTGACCCTGTGAGAATGGAGTGGAAATGCATAATGTCATGGAAGAAAGATAAACATGGTGACTGAAGTAATGGATGGGTGACATTGAGTAGAAATAAGACAATGTTGTACTACAAGGAATTCAAATAATTGGGAAAATTCAACCAATGGGGATATTCAAGCATTTCAAATATAAATCTAATAAAACAAGAGCGCAAACAATAATATAGAGTAATCTACAGGGAAACTACAAAATCATGGAGATGGGTAAGCTGAACTGGAAAATTAGAAAATAAGAAATGGGAAGGCAAATTTTTGAACATGCCATGGGAAACTACAAGAACTCAAGGATTGATGAGGGGGATCATAGAATATTACCGGACAATCAACAAATGATACATGTCTAAGTAATTTCATTCTGCTGTTCTCAAACCCAGGCACATCACACATGGGATTATCTTCTTTTCCACTTCCATAAGCCCTGAAAAATAATATTTTGATGACTGGCCAGCAATCAACACCATAAAAATTGAAATATGCTTCAAATGAAGGTACTTACTTGTAGCACATAGGTCTAGGACAACGATCATCTTCACATTTATATATCTTAGCATTTGCATATCCAAGCTTAATAGTGATATTACGCTCGAGCTCATTTTTAAAACGTACAGTCTACATAAAGGAGGGAGCAGACATATTTAAATTTCTCAAATATCATTTCCGAGAGAATAGACATAATGCATTATATCCTCTTCATTAAAATCACAGTTAGAAGACTGCATGCAACTGATTTCATTAGATAGCGTACAATGGAGATCAGAAAAGTCCCAAAATGACATCATTCACTATTGGCAAAATCTTGAAAAAGATTCAAATAAGAAAAGTAGTGGCAATGCTAATCAGTGTTCAGATCAAAATCTAACAAGTCCAGCTTCATAATTAATTGCATGCCGATGGGACTAATAGGAAATCATCCACAAATGCAAGGCATTCTTTCTTTCTGATGCACCAAAAGGCCAAAACTGAGGTATTCTATATCTGAAACTCAAGAAACTTCATATACCTGAACACCAGATATGGCCTTCACAACTGTTGACTTCCCATGTGCCACATGACCTATGGTACCTAAAAAACAATTAGAATTTTAATTAGTTGCAGGTAAATGAAAAAGCTCATGACTTGAGATAAAGCAGCACACAATTGAGATTAATTAATGATTTGTACATCTTTAAAATAATGAGCTTACCAATGTTTATTGTAGCCTGACGGGAGATGACCTCAGGCGAGAGTGGATGTAACACTGTTACATCCAATTTACTTAAGTCCTGCTCCATCAAACCTTTTTTAGACATTTTGAAGACCCTTTGCTAGCTTCAGGTTTCACTCAACTCAAACTCCGGATATAGTAACCTGGATCCAAGCAGACAATTTAATTCTTAAAGAACTGAAAATCAGTTTTTCAAAGAAGAAGTAACATCGACATAAATTCAATGAAGATGTCACCTGGTGAACTATCCTGAATTCAGAAAGAATGTTAAAGCTAAACTCATTTGAATTTAGTATCAAGCATCACAGAAAACAATGGTAGTTATAGAATATTGCAGATGCATGGCAGAAAAACTCAAACAAATCCCAAAAACCTATCATATGGCTAGAATCATGAAGGCATGAACTACTTATTAGTAACAAACATTATTTGTAATTGCGCATCATGGCATGCCTCAACTAATTCTTGGAATACGGTGTAAAAGGCAATGCCTATGGCATTGGGAGTGTAGTGTACAGAATATTGCAGTGAGGCGTAGGAAATAGTGCATACAAGAAATAGTGCATACACAATAAGGCGCTGAGAGGCATACGCAATAGGAGGTCAAGGTGTAAGGATATTTAAGTCCACTCGGCCCATTTTTTAATTTTAGAATTAATATATTCTGCTTTTATGTTCCCTATTTCAAACCACTAAATAGTGATGATTTGATTTTGCTGTCATCAATCTAATAAACTTAACATTTTTGTTAGAATTTTGTTAGGATGAAGAGTTCAAAATTGTTTGTTTTATGGTACTTTGAACGTAATACCTAGCAAGGATTATGGCCTCATTATAATCTCTATCTTTTTATATTTAAAAAGGGAACCGTGTGGACAATAATGGTTCCTGCCTGTAATACTTATTATCACACGTGAACATGTAAAAACATTGAACGGGAATAAGAGAACAAAAGTTGGCCACGGACAGTTACACTCATGTGCACACACATGCTTTGAAGAGTTTAGAACACCAACACTGAGTTAAAAAGTATTCCAGGTGACAGATTATAATTCACCAAGTAGCAGTTTCTACACGTACTGGTAACCAACTTCACACGTTCACCCCACCATGCCTGAGTTAACCACTTGCTACTACGGTATATAATGTTTGGCTCATCATAAAAAACCATTTCAGTCCAGTGAAAAAAGTGTGAACTGTAAAGGTACTTCAACACTAGAATGTCAACATAAGTCTATCCGTAGTAATAACATGTACTCCGTATTATTTTTTATATGCGTAGTAAACACTTCCTCTTTCAGAGTTGCGGCTACATCTATGAAGTCCAGCATATTGGTTGGTCATTAAATTACAGCTTATTACAACTCCTTGATTTAGAAAATCATGCATCGTTTAAATGAAAGCACGGATGAAGAACAAACCTCAACCGCACCCTCTAAGTTTGATCTATTCACTACTGATAAGATATAAAAAAGATATGCACGAACAAACAAAACAAGAGGTGATGAAATAAGAAGACAGTTAGTAATAATCGACTAACCTCGGGATATAAGACGAACGGCGTGCTGTAGACTGCGTCCGACCGTAGGGGAAGGAGATAGAAACGGAGAGAGCCGTACGACAGTCTGGCTGAGCGATGAGCGGTAGATCGGATGAATTGCTACACCGGAAGAAGGGTTTTAGGTCATTCCGGTTCCTGGGCGTGTGATTTTCTAATTGGATTGGATCAAACAGTTCGGGCCAATAACTTTAAGAGATTATGGTTAACAAACTTAGTAATTGGATCAAACAGTTCCTGGTAATACTGTTTTTCGGCTTAGTAACAAACTTTTCACCGAATACATAATTTCGTATTTTTTGCTTTCGCGCGCTGGATTATGTAATTAGCAGAAAAAGTAAGTTGAAGTTACTTTTCTGACTGTATTGACTGAAGTTATTGTAGACGACCATTTTATCTATTGTTACATATAATTTTTTCTTTATTTTATTAATAAAATGTATTTTTTTAAAAAAAAACTTTTCTTAAATCAACGGAATCAGCCAATGCAGTAACTTCAGCCAAAAATTTTAACAGGATCAGCCAAATAAGCCGATTTTCGTGCTACCAAACGGGCTCTAAATCATACTCCCTCTGTTCTCCATTAGTTTTAAGAGAATGAAAAATGGGAAAGAGGATGAGGGTAATTGGATATATTTATTGAAAAAACTTTCCAAAAATGGAAAGAGTGACAAATATTAGAAAAAAAACCAAAATGGAAAGAGGAACAAGTATTAGAGAACAGATGGAGTATAATTTAACAAGTTTAAAGCGTGTTTGGATCTGCTTCTTAAAACTAGGGCTGAGAATTTTTTCTCGAATCCCGATCCCGACATTCCCAATATTCCCGATCCCGACAATCCCGATTCCGACTAGTCAGAAATTTTTCCCAATCCCGATTAAGTCGGGACGGGACCAGGATTTTTTTTTAATGTCGGGATCGGGAAAATCCCGACACACACACACACAGAAATAGAAATATATATACATGTATATAATTATATATGAAAAAAATATACATAATTATATATGAATATATATAAAAATGAATATACATTTATAAAAAAAATAAACATGTATCTAAATATTTGCATATCTTTTTTAATTATTTATTCCTTACATAGATTAATCTTTTACCGCGAGTATCTTACAATATCAAACTTCTAAAATTATTCGGCATTTGTTCGAAACTTAATATTCTGGATCCTAACTAAAATAGAGATTATTCTTGATCCCGACAATCTAAATCACAACAATATTACAATTTTTGCGGTTTTGATGAACTCTTTAAAAAAACATGATCAAGACTAAGTTTTCTTTCTTTAGTAAATAATCATAATATGTATTTATACATTATATTCATTGGTCACAAAATTTCTCAATGAGTCTACTTAGTTTTGAATTTTAAATAATATACATTACGCATTCTTCTTTTTGTGGTTTTTATAATTTTTGAAGTAAGTTTCACTAAGTCTTGATAGCTTATTCAAAAATTATACTATTCATTAATTGAAGTTATAAATAAAAATTATTCTAAAAGTATGTACTAGTGTGAATTTGAGATGATAATTATTACAATAAATTTTATAAGTAGATGATGATAAATATGGTATAATAATGACCAAAGAATAGTGTTGAAACCACTAAATATCAAAGTTAATGTTTAATTAAAGAAATTACATAGTTTTATGTTTGATACTTCATTGTCGGGATTAAGGAAGTTTTTTTGGACTGAAATTTGTTGGTCTGGTCTGATCTGATCTGGTATGGTCTGGTAACCGTCTGGTCTCTGTGTATTTTATAACTATAGAAGTCTAGTCTGATCTGGTCTGATCTGGTATGGTATGGTCTGGGACTGAAAACAGTCCAAAAGAAAACATCCTAAGCGGGATTAAGCGGGATTAAGCGGGATTTCCGATCGGGAACCCCACTTAATCAGGATTTTAATGTCGGGGTCCCGACTTAATCGAGACGGGATACAGGATCCTCTTGTAGTTTGAATCGGGATCGGGACGGGATCGGGAATTCGGCAATCTGATCCCGATCCCGCCCCTACCCAAAAGTACTTCTGAAAAACCGATTCCGCTTCTCAAAAACCGATTCTAATTCTGCTTCTACATTTAAAAAAGAAGCAGAAACAGAATGAATTCCAAAACACCCCCTAAATTGTAGTCACTCCATCTTTTAAATATTTATCAACTTTCCTTGTTTGATAGTCTAACCATGTTACCCACACTTGTAGCTCAGTTGGTTGAGTGGTGGGAAAAATGAAAGAATGACCAAGGATCGAAACCTGCAGTGGTCGTGTGGTGGTTACAACTCATGTGTGCTGGGATGGACCTCTGGTGCGCACGGGTACAAAGTCTATCATAGTTGGACCGATTGAATCATCGTGACTTACAACCTCCCAAAAGTCTTGTCGAATCGGGGCGTGGGGGCCCTTGGGTTGGGGATTCAACCTTTTGGAAGAATAGTCTAACCAACTTTGCAACTTTATCTTTTAATTAAAGATTTGTGGTTCTTCACAATTTTTCCCCTCCGCCCAAAACTTAATCACACCGTTTTTACTTTATTACTTTCCGTGCTGATCAATTTCGGTCAAGTTTTATGAGAGTAGGATGAATAATTTTTAGTACCCATTTGGTAACATTGAAGTTGGTAAAATAGGTTGTATCTATTTGAAACTGATAAAATTCTAGTTGAATTGGTCGCTAATTTGCTGATTTGCAGATATAATATATTTAAAGTATTTTTATTGATGATTAAAGAAAAAATCTTATTTTACCGATACCATACCTTACCGTACCGAAACAAGGTATACTGAAATTTCGGTATGGTAACGGTATGTATTTTTGCATACCAAAAGTTTACGGTATGGTAAAGGTATGCGATAAAATATTCGGTATACCGTACCGAACCACCCCTAGTCATTATTGTCATCATTGAAAAATACTATCATGATTAAAAAATACTGTTATTAATGATAGTGAATAATGCCATGTTGAATGCCTTGTACAAAAACTATTTGGCGGTGATGACTAGAAGAATGCAGTAAATACTGTCATGTTAGTATGTTACTCTCCTATTTCGGGAAGAAAAATATAGCAATCATATTTTGGAATTCCAAACCAAATTTACTCCCATTTTGGAAATCTCCCATAATTGTATCATTAAATGCGAACCGGCAATCGTTGAGATCATCATTTTCAATTTTTCTTATTTTAAAATAAAAGACATACTCTTAAAATAATTCAATCAAGAAAACTCAAACAAAACAATGAGACTACTCTAATATACTTCTTTTATTGAAAAAAATTGTATACATTTCATTTGAAACCTGTTTTTACATTGTGAAAAAGCTAATCCTAAGCAGCCACGATACATACAAGTGAGTTGATCTACTCAAGAGAACCTTACATTGGCGGTACTTACAACATGGATCAAGCTTAGCTTCCAAAATCTGAAACTGGAAGGGGGAATCAATTTTCATCATCAGAATCAAACGTCTGCCTTCTCCTCAGAGATTGTAGCACAGCTGCAGACCGTTCTCCTCGACTTGCCATTCCTGTTGCTGAGCAGGACTTGAGTTTAGGTGCCCTCATTGCACTAAGCGGCGGTGTGGCAGCCCCATGATTCACATCCCTTAACACAGACTGAGCAACTGCTAATGCCGAGGCCTCAGCTATTGCCGAAGCAACCTTCGGATCGCTGTGCAGCTTCGCCTTCTTCAACATGTCAGAAACAGCTGGGGATTGGTAAGTATCTGATCTTTGCATCGTCGCAACAGCCTCAGCAGCAGTCGTTTTAGACTTCATTGTCTCATATTTCTGCATGTCGTATATAAGCTCCTTCTGGAGCTGCTTGTCAGCAACTAGTATTTCATCAATCTCATTCTTGTAGTCCTTGAGAAGGACCCGGAGGCATTCCATGAGAGAACCAATAAGAGAACTGTTTTTGCTCTCAAGCAGACGTTTTAAGTCAATGAAGATGGGGATGGTGTTCTGTATAAGCCCTTTCTTGACAGCTTGAGTTATAGTGTTTCCCTTACCAGCAGCTGCAGGTCCACCATCTCCAGTTTCGTCATCCATGTCAGCTGAATCGGATTGCACCCCACGGTTGGCTGATATTCGGATTTCTTTGCTTGACAGAATTTGGAAGGCATCCTACATGCTCTTAGTTGAAATTATACCACTCACGCAAAATAGATAACCCAACCCCCCAGCCACCCAAAAAGAACTGTCTCTAAGCTGCGACCTTGGAAAACATTCAAATGGCATGGGTAGTTGCAACTCAAGACTTGATGAAGAATAAAATAAAATTAGCTGATGCAATGGGAATACTATCTACTTAAGCCTTAAGGGGGAAACAACAGCCAATAATTGACTAAAACTCAAGCACACAGATTACCAAGGTGAGAAAACCATTGAATTAAGTTATCAGATAACTGATTAATGACATGTTCTGTTGTCTGCCATGATTTTCAGAAAAGCAGCAACAACAACATTCAAGCCTTTGTCCCAAAAGATTTTGGTGTCCGCTAACATGAATCGAAACATGATATAGGGACCGAAAGGAAAAAGAAGATAAGAAAGATAAGCTATGATAAAAAAGATAATATAAAAAGAGATAAGCTATACATAAAAATGATAGAATAAAAAAGATAAAAAAGAATACACACACACACAAAGATAAAAGGATAACAAACAAGAAAGAAAAAGAATCAGTGGAATGTTGTGAACTTGTGATACTAAAAACAACAGCACTACAGAAAATAGTTTCTATTTCATTTGATTGTTCTGGAGGATGGTTTGACTTGTATGGTTACCATGTGTCCATGTGCTCATCTGTTGATCTTTAGAACGTTCTTCTTAAACAAACTATTCAGGTTCAGAATATTGCTAACTAATATACCTGCAGAACAGACTGTCCAGTAGTATCATCAACATTGATCATCCCATCAGAAGCGGCAGCAAGGATCTCTGCACATACTTTAGCAAATGTTGCTAAAAGATGTTCTGGAGCCATCTGTTTAAGCAAAGTGGCATAAATGTGCATTCTTGAAGACCTTGACTTCGCATCATTTCCTCTAATAAATAGCCATGAGTTAAAACTTCATTCCATCAAACTTATGTGTTTCAAATTAAAACTACATATATATACTAACCTGATTGAGAAAAGATGTGTTTCGCTTCTTGAACTCTGGGAGTTACTAGATCCAGTATGAGCATTGCAGTCATTTAAGGTATATATAGCTTCCACAAAGCTATTATAGGCCAAAAGTGGTGCCTTCACTGTAAACAAAATAGGCATCATAATCCTGACACTAGAAACCTGCTCTAATGAGAAGTGTGCAGTGAAAATCACCTTTTAAGATATTCCCAAACAGGAAATCGGCCAGCTGTCTTATCTTCTCAGACTCATCGATGAGAGAGAATAAAAACCGCAAAAACAGAACTCCCCTCCACTTCACATAGTCCCTCTGAGATCAAGCATAGGTCAAATGTCACAGAATACAGTAAAATTGTACACCATTGTAGATATTGTTTTAGAATACCAAGTTCAATGCATTAGAAAACCAGAATTCACCTGTAATAGTCTTGCAAGTAGTATAAATGTCTGCCGTCTAACTAATTCGCACGAATCCCTTAGACACTTAGTTATCTTTGATAGATAACTAGAAGAATACGAATGTGTAAGCAAGTAAGAGCATATAAGAACTGAAGATGTTTTTAAAACAGGTCATTCAAATACTTATACATTAACCACAAATATGGCCCTCACCAGTCAACTAGAGCTGTGTGTCGTACACAAAAATCTGCCATCATTACAACTATGTTGTTACGAAGAGCAGCACAGTCACTCTTTTCAAGCTCCTAGAAAAGCATGTACATGAAAATAAGGAACTGTGTCAACGACCTCTGCATGTCAATATGTTCACACATAAACTTTCCACCAATGACTATTTAACCATACTTTAATACATAGAGTGCAGTTTGATCACAAGACCTTTTGGTGAGCATGTATGTACCTGGACAAACAGAGGAATGTAACGCTTTGCAAGGTCTCCATCGGCAAGACAGATCTTGCCCATGGTTACCCAAGCTTGAACATACAGGGAAGGAGCTGTTCGCTTGATTGAAACCGAAGTCCCTGGCAACTTTTTAGCCCTCTTATCAGTACCATCAGAAGTGATTATTGTGTGTAAAACCGGAATTATGGATTTCAAATCAGCCGAAGGGCAAATCATAACCAGGCTTCCCAAGGTATGAACTGCAGTCAATGTTCGTGATAGTAATGCAGGTGATGATACACCAGTTGCTTTCCCCATTTCGCTTCCAAAACGTTGAGGTGTGAGAAATGCACTTTGTTCCGTCATTTCTTTGTTCTTTGACATATACAAATCTAGAATTTTGGACACGTCAGCCAAGAGTTGTTGAACCCATTTTGTAACAAGGGAATCCGCCTCCTCAGGACTCATAGCCTTTCGCTTGCACAGTGTTCTAAGTGCTTTTACATGAGCATCAACCTAAAAAAAACAATATCACAACTAGGCATAACAGTAGAAATAACAATAACAGTAATTGTCAATGTGTCATCAATAATTTGCAGGAAGCACATCTTTTGTGAAATTGAATTATTGAACTATACTGGACACAAGTAATGGTTGATTGTAAAGGTGAAAATGAAAATAACATTAAGCCATATACATTATTCACAGTATCTTATCCACCTAATATTGACAAAATTCATCAGTCACATGCAATGGTGAAAACTGATAAGCCTCCAAGGAAGCAATTTCTTCAGTAATAGATGGTTTTACTTATGCATTGCAGCTTATCCCTTTATGAATAATCAATGCTGCACAAAATGAAGTTCATGTACCTTTCCCAGAGTTCCAAAATAGAATCTATGGCAGAACAGCTGCTATTTTATGCCCTTCGCGGAGCAATGGAAGCAAGTTGATTGGATAATGCATTTGCTGTGAAGATTAATGTATCGTATACTTTTTCCTTAGCAATATGATACTAGGATGGGGGTGTGTGGACCAGATGAACTAGAAAATACTCCCACAGTCCCACCATCCCAAAATGTAAGGTACATCTGGCTTTGGAATGAGTTTTAAGAGAATAAAGGAGATAGTTGTTTTGCAATTCTAACCTTCTAAGTTCTAAAGGAAGAATAAGAAGAAGAGTATTCGACCAATGAAAAGTAAAAGATGAAATGATAAATTGAAGTGGGCAAGTAATAAGTTTGTGGAATTAAATTAGGAAAGAGTTGATAATTTTGGTACACAAATGATACAAAAAGAAAAATGCATGTAACAAAATGGGATAGAGGGAGTAATACATTAGTACATACCTCTGTTGAGTGCATGTTGAACTGCTCTAGACGAGTGAAAATATCATGAGCCAAGTCAGCTGCAGGCTCCGCAGGGAGCTCCACAGAAACATTAGAGATTGTTTGCAAAAGAAAAACACGATCTCCAGCCCAAGTAACAGAATTTGATTCGGTTGTGTCAATGTCCTCAGTGTTCGAATTGCCTTGAACAAACTGGTTTTCACTATTATTGTTTGGTTTATGCTTGTCCAGAAGCTGCCAATGATGACGAAGGAACTCCCATTCAACCGCTCGAGGCAGGAATGCAGATACCTCTGATAAAAGAAACCATGAACCTAAAGGTGCGGTCCACTTCTCTATTGGCATTGATTCTCTTAAGCACAGAGATTCAGATGTCTTTATGATATTTTGAAGTGCTATAGCAATCTTCGGTTTTAGTTTTTTTTTCTTTCCTAAACTTGCACAAATCTTCTTCACCCAAGGTGCCACCTCACTATTACACATCTCTCTCAATAGACATAAAAGTCCACCGTTACATGATTGTTCCATTTCCATGTCTGAGTTTCTGGAACTTCCACTTGACCCTGAAAATTTGGGCATTTGGTTGGGAGAACGACTAGAACTAACTTGTGCGATTCGATCAATAACCAATTCAAGGAACAAGTTTTCACATTCTTCCTGGATGCTGGTTTCATTATCAGCTATTAGACGTGGAACCGAATGAAGCCACTCTTTTGTTATAAAGTCTCCTAAGGCCAATCTAAAAGCCTGTATAACAAATCAAAACATGATCTGAGAAAAAAACACAAATGCAAATGTTTTAGAACTTAGATGGAATAATTACATAACAGATCATCTAATGTGTTTGAAATGTATAAAAACTCAAGAAGAAATCGGTATAAAATATTAGAGCATAAGTCGCTGCACAAAGGAAAAGGTGTGGCAACCTCTATACAAGGCAAAAGGAGCATAATCATGCATTAGTTCCCCTTTTCTGAAAATGGAAAACAAAACAGTGGTGTGTTTAGCATATTGTTTTCAATTCCATTCCAATCCTTTGATCGCAATGCATTATTTTTCCAATTCCAATCCTTTGATCGCAATGCATTATTTTCCTTCAACAAAGCATTGTTTTGTCAAGTATGGCATGCTTTTTTAGAAAATGATATTGGAAAAGTGGAAACTGTCGAGTAACTAAAACTGCCCTACTTGATTACTTCAAAAGTTCAAAGTGCATCAGGAAATGGAATGACACGTTCATCCCTGAAAGAAACTCATTTCTCTAACAGCTACATTTCAACATCACTATATAGATTATACAGAGTACTATATAGTGAGGAAAGAATCCATTCTAATAAAAAGAATTATCAAACTCGAAACGGTAAGAAAAGAGAGACATGAATTGACTTAGACCTATTAAATAGAAAGCATTGCAGGATTGCAAGTTTTTCGCTTAAGATATTACTATGCAGTAAATAAAGATTACAGTCCTCAGTGAAACATGAAGTCAACAACAACATTACTAGAGCATATAGCACATAAGACTAATGGCATGGCAACTCTGATAGTATGAACACCAGGTAAAGAAATTACAGTCCTCAGAGAAACATGAAGTCAAAATTACCAGTGAAACATGAACACTATTGCTAGAACCTAAAATACAGAAGAATAATGGTATAGTATGGCAATTTCGATGGTATTAAAGTCAGGTAAAAGAGACATATGGATTTAATTTTAAGTTTTTACCATTACTAAGACGAATGTGATGGGGAAAGAATCAATGTTTATGTTCATTTATTAATGAATAGGATAGAGAATGCTTTGACAAAGCTTCAAGCCCTCAACCTCTCAAATAAATTTGCCAGCAGTACTATATATCTAGAAGTTTAACTTCAAAAAATATTACCCAATGTATACATGGTGAGACCAATAACATAAGGAAGCAATTCATTCATATTGCAGAGTTACTTAACCTCAGATAGAGCTGAGATTGCCACTTTCCTTATGCTAACTAGTGGATCATAACAAGCAAAGCCCACTGTCTTTATCAAATCTTCATCAACAGCACTGCCTAATAGAGATGTCAACTTGGATATCAGAAGGAGAGCAGCCTTCCTAACTGCAGCCTTCTCATCCGCACACCGACTTTTCAAGATAAAGATGATTCCATCTTGTGCCAGATTAGATCCATCATTTCCAAACCCCATTAATCCCTTCATCGCTGATCTGCTCTTCACATCCCCAGAAAAATGTACCAGCAGATTTGCTAAAGTGGTCAAAGCCCGAGCTCTAATCCCAGCTGTTGAATCAGAGCACCGCTGAATCAGTGCACTCAAACATCTCAAACCCCAAGAATTCTCAACACCAGAATCTGAATTCCATCCTAGTGGATCTTTTATTGACATTAGCAATGCTGGAAAGAGGTCCACAGCCAAAAGCCTTAAATTTGCCTTCCCTTGGCTCATCTTCACTACAAAATCAGCAAAGGCAACTTGATCCTCAAAGTCTAGAACTTTAACAATCTGTAGTATGGAGGCCACAGCTGAAGCTCTAGGCTCAGCCTTTTCTGGAGACTTATGAACCAAATACTTAGGCAAATTCACAACTGCTTCCTTTATCATAGGAGAATCTTTGGCCATACTCACCATCCTGATCACTATAAATTCTAAAGCAAATGTCTTTGCTTGAGACTTAACCAAAAGAATCAAAGGTGTCAATGACTTCAAAAGCTCAGCAGAGGAGGCCCTCGGATCCCCGTGCTCAGGCTTAAGGACTTCCCTTAGGAGCCGTGAACACAGCTCACATAACCTCGCGTACACCCTTGAACCCCCAGGGCATTCACTTGCCATTACAGGAATGTCAGCCACGGTTTGAACCAAAGTCCTTAAACAATCGGGAAACCTATCCAAATGGACCAAACCCATAACCGATTCCAGCCTCTCAAGTACACAGAACAAAACCGTAACATCAAAAACCCTATCTTCTTCACCCACGTCCTCACAATGCTCCACATTCTTTCCTCTGTTCTTCCCTGGGCCTCCTCGGCCACCCCCCTTTCCTTTCCTTTCAAGCTTTCTTGACCCTGAACCCCCTTCAGAAGGCACACGCGTGCTTTTCAAAGCTCTGCGAATGGACAGGAGAAGCGACTGAAAAGCCATGGGAGTGAAAATGGTAAATACGGGACAGTTTGGGGAGAGAAGAAGAGATAAGTAAACAGTGGATGCCAGGATTGAAACATGGGGCGGACCAGAGTCCATTGTTGAGGATATTGAGTTGGATAGAGCAGTGGGAGGGAGATTTCTTGAAGAAATTTCATTGTAGATGGTTTCGAGATCTGTGGGATCTTGGGTGCTTAGGGTGTAATCTAAGAGCGTTTGGAGTTCTTTGAGATTAGATTCTGAAATGGTTGTTTGGGTTTCAATATCTGTCGCTATTCTCTGTACAGCGTCTTCCATTGTCGAGGCGGAAGTGGAGCTTTGAAATCTGAAGGCTTTGATTCTTCAAATTATTTATGTTCCCGCTAAACTATTGTTTCCGTTCAAAATCCTCCGGATTGTTTTTTAGCCGTAAAAATCTTCTTTGCCGCTCGTTATTTTTCTAAATTTCGGGAGAACAAAAGGGAAATTTTATTGAGCTTAGCAGCTTGCTAAGAGCATTTCCGACCATCTATGTTACACGGAAACGCGGAAATTATGAAAAAACAGTAAATGAGAAACGACCAACTTTTATTTGAAGAGTTTCCAAATAGTTTCCAAGTGTTTCCGAAACGGAAAATGTATTCTTTCCTGAGAGTTTTCGTGCTACATAGCCGACCATTACTTCTAGGGGTTCACTTCTACTTTTCAAAAATATTAAAGTTATTAGTCTATCATTGAAGTATATTTTTCCTTCTAGTTTGGATAAACAAATTACCCAATACAAACTACTTGCTAGAAAGAGAAGAAATTTAAATTAAAACGGTAAGTACTGGATATATTTCATTTGTTGGGTAATTGATATACTCCGTACTAAATTAATTGAAAATTCAACGATATAGTAAAGTACTGCAATACAATGGTAAAGTCCCAACGTGGTTTTATTTTTTTTGAATTGATATTGTTTAATTTAGTATACTCCATATTTATTTTATTGATATTGTTTAATTTAGTATATTTATTTTATTTAATTTTTTTGCTTCATTAATTTTAAGAAATGTTTAATTTTCTCGTGAAATCAATAAAGTTGATATTTTTCACTATGTTTGTGTTCAGCAACGGGCTCAGAAAAATAAAGTCATGGCATCTCTAATATAACTTTAATTAATATAAATATAACAAGTAAAATATTAAAGAAATATAGTGTTTAATAGTTAACATTTTTCATATTTAAAAACTTCGATAAACAACAATATATTAATTCAACATTCTAAAGTGTGTATATACAGTAATGGACAACATGTTCTCTCTCTAGGGTTACCACAGGGTAACGCTTAGCATAGTTTTGTCCGCCATCGGCTTAGCCGTGGGGCGGGGCTGGGGTTTTCCGACCTATTTGTGGATTCTTTTTAATCGTTTTTAGCATATTGGAGTGGGAAGGAGGTTCGGTCGAGAATAGCGTTTGGGATCGGCGGTTCGAGGGACTAGGTTTTGAGAGTGGCGGCGGCTGGTTTGAGAGGGCTTCAATAGAACCTGTGCGGCAACGGCTCTCCGGTAGGAGGGTAAGGCAACAGGTTTGAATGGAAAACTTCGTTGATAAGTACAAAAAGATGGCAATTGGGGTAGAGGAAGAAGAACTGGATCTTGATGAAGCTGATATTGAGGACGTGCCGGTAGAGGAGAACATTTCGGGGTTTCTGGTGGTGGGAGTCTTGCTGACAGATAGGAAGGTCAAATTTCCCGCCTGTAAGGAACTCATGTCCTCACTTTGGAGGCCAGGGAAAGGAATTTCGATTAAAGATGTTGGCGATAAAAGGAACCTTTTTACTTTTTATTAGCGTGGTGATATGAAACGTGTGCTAGATGGTGGTCCTTGGCAATTTGAGCGCAATTTGTTGATTTTAAAAGAAGTTAAGCCAAATGATATTCCGCATAAAATTGTATTAAATGAGGCTGAGTTTTGGGTTCAAGTGCATAATTCACCCTACAGTCTAATGAATCTAGGTACTGTCAGGCGGGTTGGAAACTTTATTGGAAAATTTATAAGATATGATGATAATCAAAACAGTGAGAAGTGGGAATCTTATATGAGAAACAGGGTGATTATGAATGTGAAAAAACATTTGAAAAAATGTATCAATCTTAAGAAAGAAGGAAGGAGTTATTGAGTGGACTCTAAGTATGAAAAGTTGTCCAACTTCTGTTTTATTTGCGGTTTAATTGGACATTCGGATAAATTTTGCCCTCTGACCTATGAAGAGGATCTAGTTCTGAAAAAAACAGGGTCCAGCTTAGAGCGGGTAGCGGGGTGAAGACTAGCCCAACAGGAGGAAGTAAATGGTTGGTGGAAGGTTCATTGAGCTCTGACAGAGACCACATGAATATGGGGGATAATAAGTCTGATGGTAGGATGGGAGGAGGAGGGAAGGAGTCTATCTCGGAATCAGCGCAGAGCACAACTAAAGGCGTGGAACTTGAAACAAAGGAGGAAGCATCGGAGGACCAAAAAAGAAGATGGATTTGGGACTCCCAAGGAGAGGACAAGCTCGATGAAGATAACGTGGCACTTGATGGGACAAAATACGGGGAAGGGGCGGTGATATGCACTAATTAGTAATGCATAAATGTATGTTTTTATGTTTGATTTGTGTGAATTGTTTACTGTTTTATTTAGTTTGTAAACATTTGTGTGATTTAGTTGTAATTGTATTTTAATCTTCATTTGTAAGTTGTAAAGTAGAGTTAGGAGTTATGGTGTTGGAAAGGAGGGCTTTGAAGTGAAGAAAAATGATATTTGACTGCCCAGGAGCTAAAACCCGACCGGGTAGGACCTTGCACCCGGTCGGGTAAGAAGTGAAAACCGAAGCCGCTCAGGAATTTGCCAGACCCGGTCGGGTCTTCTACCTCACCCCAGGGCCGGTCCTGGGGGGGTGCAACAGGGGCGACCGCCCTAGGCCCGAAAAAATAGGGGGGGGGGGGGGGGTAGGCCCAAAATTTTGTCTTTATATATATAGTGTGAGTAGGCTTCTTTTTTGTATTTAAGCTCAAATGATTAGGTCTAAGGTTTAATTTTGTTGAAAATTTAAATTTTTTAAAACAAATGTTAAAAGACACGCGACACTCCTCTTTGAGTAGTTAAGTCTCTTTACATCTCTAGACTTTATAATTCTTTTAATTACAAAATTACCAAAATATTTATTGTCTCTAACTCTTTGTACAACCTGTGTGTCTCCCAAACTCCCAATTCATAAACCACCTCATCCCACTAACCTAATTAATTTTCTGGACGGTGGTTTCCAAGTTCCAATTAAACTCAATTATCTAAGGAACTAAAGGACTAAGGTTTAATAAGGTCTTGGCCGTCTTGCACAAGAGTAGGCATTAGAGAGCGCCACAAGCCTGCAAATCGCCATTAGCCAAAGCGGTCAGCGGTGAGGAGCCCAAACGGCGGCCGGCGACTAGAACACCTTCTTCTGTCAAGGCTTCAAACAATCCGAAAAAAATTATTCTCAATCTATAGCTATGAATAATAAACCCACTAAATGTTCTTTTGATTAATGAATTATGATTAATGATTTATATGATGCATTTTTGGTGTCTTGGTAAATTCATATTTGTGTGGTATTGTGCAATTTTGAAATTGATGTCCTTTATTTCGTTTTACTATTGTGAAGGTGTTTGATAAAATGGTTGAATCTGGTTGGGAAAAAGAGAAAAAGATTATAAAAGGCAGCCTTAAGTAAGACGGGGGCAATGGAAAATTTTGTTTTTGTTAAGAAATTGAATCCCGAAAATTCTTCTAAAGTTGAATCGCCACTAAATTCTTTTGCGAATGAAAACCATAACATGCTTGGAAATAGTAATATAGGTGCAGAAGCCGCAAATATTGAAATTGAGCCAGATAAATGTGATTTAGGTGAAGAGAATAACCAGTGGTGAGTCCTGTTTCGTTGATCGATATTTGGATTTTTTTTACTCCTGGGGGAGTCTCGGGGAGGGGGTCTAGGGGGGCCTGGAGTAAATTGGGCTGAAACTCACTCCATTGAGTTTCGAACTCGTGACCTCCCATAAGGGAGAGTGAGTCGGTGACCAGCTGAGCTGGACCGCTTCCTCCGTTGATCGATATTTAGATATTACTTTTTGTCTTGAACATAGGCCCAAAATAATATCTCGTCCATAAGCCCGAAAATCGGCGGGACCGACCCTACCCCACCCGGTCGGGTCAGATGTGACCCGGGACAAAATGACGTTCTGAAACACAAGAACGTGGAGAAATATTTGATTTTGACCGGTACCCGGTTGGGTAGGCACTATATCCGGTCGGGTACCCGGCCAAAGGTGTTGAAAAACACCTATAAATAACACATTTTTCCTTCACTAATAATCACTCTTTCTTCCATACTCTTAAGCTCAGTTTAGAATATTATTTCTTTTATATTTTTATAGCATGTTTAGTCTCCAAATGAGGAGCTAAACTTCCATGTCTTGGTGTTGCTCTTGAAGCTTGTTGATTATTAAAGTTGTGAGTTATTTTATTAACTTCTTCCCTTGAATATTAATTCGATCTTCCCCTAATCTATCTCTATATTAATGTTGGGGAGTGTTTCTAAGATGACAATTAGTTAACATCTCGACATTAATTACTACTAAAAACGATCAACGAACCGATGGTTAATAGTTGATGGTTTCACAAGTAAGTAAAATCGGTTTATTAATGCACGATCGTGGTTAATAGTTGATGGTTTCACAAGTAAGTAAAATCGGTTTATTAACGCACGGTCGTGGTTAATAAACTTAAGAGGGATTAATTGTGTTGGTTAAACCGAAACCATTGTGTTGAGGTTATCAATCTCAATTGATTTCATCAAGGAGTTAAGAGATTAATGCTACTATCAAGTCAGTATTTGGCAGTGTTCTATACTTGACAAATAGTAAGAGTTATTAATGAACGGTCGTTGTTAATAACTGCCCTCAATGAATTGGAGATAATCCTCGATTGAGTATTCGAGAAGGAATAAGTTATAGATATAACAATGATCGACTAAAATATATCAACAAGTGGAAAGTAGCAAGGCCAAGTCCTTTTTATTATTGAATTAAATCACGTATAAGTTGTTCATCTTGGTGTTTAATTATATTAAATCATTCGATCCTAAAAAAACCCCTTTTATTTACTAATTTTATAAAAAGAGAATTATTCATTTTTATGTGGATACATACTTTGCTTCACCTATACTACGTATAAGTGCTAGTATCGATTTATTTTGACGCACTACGACAATAGTGCTCGTCAAATTTGGCGTCGTTGCCGGGGAAAGGCAATTAATTTTTCTTTTTATTTTATTTTAAGAAAAAAAATAGTATAGAAATTTCTTACTCTTATATATTCTGAGCTTACATGAGTATATGGATACCAACACATCATTCTTAGAGGGTCAAATTTCCATCTTGGCTTCTCTAATAAATGAGTTTATCTTAAACTCAAAAGCTCAAGATGTCAAAACATGCAACATTTGCATGTCTCACAGGTAGGGGTGGGCACGGTTCGGGTCGGTCCGGGTAATTGACAAATTTCTAAGAACCGCCGGTTCCATTTAACGGGTAGGTTCGGTCCGGGTATACCAAGTTTCAAAATAGGAACCGGACCTTACCCGCCCCGTTTGAAATGGGTTGGTTCGACCCGAGTCCTCGGTTCTTCTTGTGTTTTTTTTTGGTAAAAAACAATACGGCTACGCTAGCAAAGTTTGTAGTTAGGTATAAAATTCCCAAACTAATTAAGTATTAATGTAACCATAATATAGTAAAACTTCAAAATGAAAAAATAAAAACAACATTTTAAATTAGTTAATAAAATACTTAACCACAAATCTATAAATTAAACAGAACACAACCACCTAAATTAAAAAATGTTAATCATTATTCATAAACTAAAAAATAGCACTATAAAGTCATAAGAAATTAACTAGTTACTCTACATATTTGTCTATGAAAACAATTTAAAACTTATTAAATTTCAAAGTATAAGCTAAATTAAGATTATTAAATGAATAAGCACACTTCATTGAGTAAGAGTCTTTATTTACAAAAAAAATATTGAAGAAAAAAAATTAATGCATTTGAAATAAAGAATTGGGGAAAATATTTAGGAGGTTATATGAACTTAGGAAACTCTTTTTAATTGATCGACAAGTTTCTTTAGTTGGGTGTTTTTGTTTAGACATAAGAACATGAAGATCTTTCCGGATGTTATTAGTATATTGTATTAAATATAATAAAGTATTGAAATAATTTTTTAAACAGTTCGATCCGGGCACCCGTATTTTCAAATTTTAAGAGCCGTTCGGTTCCTAAATTTTTAAGGACCCGCCCCGCCCCGAACCGTTTGAGTTTTCTAAAATTAGGACCCGACTCTAACACGCCCTGAACCTGTATTACCCGGTCCAACCCACGGTTCCTGTACCCGTTTGCCCACCCCTACTCATAGGCATCTTACGGATTTTTGCCCAAAACTCCAAGATAAATACCTTGAACAAATTGATGATGTTGGTTACCAAAGGAAAGTACCTCACATGAGATATGATTCGCTCTCCAACTCTAACATGTCTATGGAGGACATGGTTCGGGCTATTGCTACCAACATGACCACCATGCAAAACAACATGGTGCAATTCCAAAATGAGACCAAGTCTAGCATTTTAAACTTGAAAACTCAAGTGAGTCAAATAGCCGGAGCCGTGAGTAGGCTTGAAGCAAGGGATTCGGGAAAACTTCCCTCTCAAGTAGAATGTGATCCTAAACAGCAAACTTTGCAATCACATTGACAAATAAGAAAGAAATGCAAAAGGAGATCCAAAATCCAGAAGAAGTAGAAGACGAAAGAGACACGGAGCTCCAGCTGGTCAAAGAAGAGGATGAACCAAGTTTGAAGGTCAAATATCTATCCTTATCATTCTTTGAGATACCCCCAGCAGTTCCAAAAACTTTGAGGGAAACTCATAAAATTGAAAAGGATAATGACATTTTTGAAATCTTCAGCAAAATTGAGGGATCAAAACATTTTTGTTGACCATGTTAAACGATAATTTCTTTCCCTCACTTTCACCACATGAATCAATGGAAATTTGGATATTTGATCCTGGAAAGATTTTCAAAGTGAAGGGCCGGAAAATTGAGCATTTCTATGGAAGTCCTAGGAATGAAAATTTGAAGAAGATTAATTATCATGATCCAAGCTTGAATGATTGAACACAATGATGGCGTCGTGCCACGACGTTAAACGAGGTGCTTCTTGGGAGGCAACTCATGCAAGGTACGTTTACTTGTTTTATTTTTGCACTTTAAAAAAAGATTTTTAGAGGTTTGGGGCATATACCCGGTCGGGTATCACATATAACCCGGTCGGGTATAATTTAAAATCAACACACCCGTTCCATCACCTGGGCGAGGAAGGCAAAGAAAGTTAAAAAAAAAAACTTGATCCACCCGACCGGGTAACTCAACCCACCCGGCCTGGTATTCAACCCAAAAACATTCTGCCACCTCGAAAACTTAACGCCCGACCGAGTATAACAATTCACCCGGCCGGGGTGAACGGGAAAATGACCAAAACAAGGTCACGATTCTTCTTTTTCACCCAATTTCTCCCCCAAATTTTGAACCCCCTCCAAAAAACCTCCATTATTAAAGAATCAAACTTCCATATCTCCCACATCCATCCAAAAAAAAAAACAAATTAGCCCCATAATCTTCTTCTCATCCATCTCCTTTTCAACTCTACACCAACAAACCTTGACCAAATCCACCCAAAAATTCCAAAACCCATACCTTTCAAGCACAAAGCTCTGGATTTTAGCCCCCCCCCCCCCCCCCCCCCCCCAACAAAAATGTCAAAAAATGGGCATAAAAAAAGGCAAAGGATACATCTTCTTGGACATATCATAGATAAGCACTAGAGACAGTGCTTTGGTTAGCTTGGGGGAAAGAGTTTCATAGAATACTCACATTCATGCTCTTTATTCTTGTTCAAAAAAACAAAAGCAAAAAAAAAAACAAAAAAAATGCTTGTTACGTTGAAAGCCTGAAAAGGCAACTTAAGCAAAATTAAAGCAAAAATAAGAGTGAGGTGTGAGGATTAAAACAAAAAAAATATGGGAAGCTGGGATGAAAGACCGAAGGGGCACCTAGGCAAAATGAGAGAACGAGAGAAAGAATATCTTTGCAGGATCCTAAGGGTAACAATGAAAAAGAGAATTTGATAGGAAATATGGAGTTGAAGACCCCTCTTTACTTTTGGAGATATTTTCTGTTGTTCGAAAAACACACTTTGATGTTTGTGTTGATACTCATGTCACTTTGAGGACTTCTTGGACTAGATTTGGTTTACTCGAGACGAGTAAAAGTTCAAGTGTGGGGGTGTTTGATATGCACTAATTCGTAGTGCATAAATGTATGTTTTTATGTTTGATTTGTGTGAATTGTTTACCGTTTTATTTAGTTTGTAAACATTTGTGTGATTTAGTTGTAATTGTATTTTAATCTTCATTTGTAAGTTGTAAAGTAGAGTTAGGAATTATGGTGTTGGAAAGGAGCGCTTTGAAGTGAAGAAAAATGATATTTGACTGCCCAGGAGCTAAAACCCGACCGGGTAGGACCTTGCACCCGGTCGGGTAAGAAGTGAAAACCGAAGATGCTCAGGAATTTGCCAGACCCAGACGGGTCCTCTACCTCACCCGGTCGGGTCAGATGTGACTCGGGACAAAACGACGTGCTGAAACACAAGAACGTGGAGAAATATTTGATTTTGACCGGTACTCGGTCAGGTGGGCACTATACCCGGTCGAGTACCCGACCAAAGGTTTTGAAAAATACATATAAATAGCACACTTTTCCTTCACTAATAATCACTCCCCGTACTCTTAAGCTCAGTTTAAAATAGTACTCCGTATTTCTTTTATATTTTTATAGCATGTTTAGTCTCCAAATGAGGAGCTAAACTTCCATTTATTGGTGTTTCTCTTGAAGCTTGTTGATTATTAAAGTTGTGAGTTATTTTCCTAACTTCTTCCCTTGAGTATTAATTCTTCCCCTAATCTATCTCTATATTAATGTTGGGGAGTGTTTCTAAGATGACAATTAGTTAACATCTCGACATTAATTACTACTAGAAATGATCAATGAACTGATGGTTAATCGTTGATGGTTTCACGAGTAAGTAAATCCACTTTATTAATGCACGGTCGTGGTTAATAAACTTAAGAGGGATTAATTGTGTTGGTTAAACCGAAACCATTGTGTTGAGGTTATCAATCTCAATTGATTTCATCAAGGAGTTAAGAGATTAATGCTACTATCAAGTCGGTATTTGGCAGTGTTCTATACTTGACAAATAGTAAGAGTTATTAATGAACGGTCGTTGTTAATAACTGCCCTCAATGAATTGGAGATAATCCTCGATTGAGTATTCGAGAAGGGATAAGTTATAGATATAACAATGATCGACTAAAATATATCAACAAGTGGAAAGTAGCAAGGCCAAGTCCTTTTTATTATTGAATTAAATCACGTATAAGTTGTTCATCTTGGTGTTTAATTAAATTAAATCATTCGATCCTAAAACCCCCCTTTTATTTACTAGTTTTATAAAAAGAGAATTATTCATTTCCATGTGGATACATACTTTGCTTCACCTATACTACGTATAAGTGCTAGTATCGATTTATTTTGACGCACTACGACAATAGTGCTCGTCAGGCGAACATTGACTAGTAAGCCCGCCGAAGGTGCTTGAGTTAGAACAAGGGCAAAGGTTATGGATATTCGTGCTGTTCGGAAGGTTGGGATAGGAGTTTTACGTTATTAGTTTTTTTTTTCTGTCATGACACTTTTATTTGTTTTGTGCTGTGTTTTGTTTTTGTTTTTCCCTGTTGTAAGACTGTCACTACACTATAAATGACTTAAGGCAACACCTAAAAAATGTTGCACTACACCCTAATGTGTTGCCTTACGAGTCTATGGCAACACTTTTCCAATTTTGAAAGTGTTGAAATTTTGGCCGTTGCCATAGGTGTCTATGGCAACAAACTAAAATGTGTTGCAACTATTTTGGCTAGGGCAACAACATTCTCTAGAAAAACAAAAGCAACACATGGAACTGCAAATGCAACACTTGGAGCAACGTTTTGCACTAGATTCATTATTCTATTATTATTATTATTATTTAAAAACCATTATTTTATTGAAAACCGTAGTTTTAAATTCAAATAGGCACTACTTGTGTGTCTCGTGAGTCATTTTCAGGTGTTCTTAGTTGGAATATTTATTTACAACTATTGCACCAGTGCTATTGTTGATTGATTACAAACATTGATCACATGTTGGAATGCTACAATATTTTGATCTGTCTAATAACCAGTTCTAGAAACAAAATTAAATCCATAAAAGTCGATCATCCATTCATACATATGTATCGTAACAACTACAATCCAAACAAAGGCTCAAAAGGCTCATGATTTTAAAAGCCAAAAAATACTACAATGTTCTTGCAGCCAAAATCGTAGTCAGCCTCCATAAATTAGAACAAAGTGCACACACCATCAACACCTGAAATTAAAAACAGCACACATTATCAACACTATTTGAGAGCACCTTTTCACTAGTTCATCAACAGTCTTTAGCAAAATAAAGCAACAATAAACAACAACAGAATACTGCCACATATTTCAAACATTGGATAAAATAATAAATATCACCATATAATTGAATATCCATGTTCTAAACAAGTAGCAATTTTATGCCAACAAATAGAATATACAATTCAGTTTTATCCTACTCGCCATTAACCGATGAATTTTTGGGTTATTCAAACTCAAGAAAATAATACCAAAGTAGAAAGAATAAAGAGAAAAGAAAAACAATATAAACTAAATGGCATAACGCACAACAATGCATACACACAACAATGTTAGTTGATGTAAACAAATTAAATCATACAAATATTAATAAATAAATTTAATTAAGTGCAGGTAGCAAACTGTACCAATTTAGACCGTAGAAGTTGGTACTACACACACTTTCAACAATCAGTTGATGGACATTGCATAGAAACCGTGTTTTCACGTCACTTACTTCCTTTTGCTTTCCACCATATTCTACTTCCTGCATTACATTTTTTTTTAAAGTAACACAAATTAAGTTAATTCAAATAAAACATTAAAGCATGTTGCTTCACTGGAATCAATAGGTTAAAGGTTACATGCTTACATGAAACTGTGTTAATTAGCTGAATAATAAATAAGAATTGATTATTATTATTATTACTACTAGTTTACTGTTCCTGCCTTAGTTTTCTGTTAGCCTTCTTTTATATTCCCTTCTTGTAATTTGGAATGCTTTCTTTTGTCCTGCAAAAGGGAAATCCTAAAGATCATTTAGTGGATTACATATACAGAAAAGATTAACCAAAGTATATCAAGTAGTTTTAGTAATTATCTAATTAAATAAACTTACATTTTCGTCATTCATTGTCCAAAGGATGGAGTTTCGACAATGAAACATTAAATGTAAATTATAATTATAATAATGGCATATGGATACCAGCAAAATCAAAGAATTTGATAGAGATACTTGTTAAAATATACTTTCTTGGTCTTACAATCAGATGGGCTGGTCCTGATCACATTAGAGGGATTGTTTCATCAACTACATTATAGATACAAAAATCATTAACATCATAATTTTGATGCACAAGAACATAATCTCTAACATCATTGTCATTTGTGAGCAACTTTCATCCTACAGTATTGGAATTGGGAACCTATACACCCCCAATTTCTTTGGAAAAACAATCTTCCTTCAAAGAAAACACTTTGTTTGCCACTCTGAGCAAATTTATGAAAATAAAAGTACATGTTGTAACATTCCAAGCCTAACTTATGTAGTCAATCTGAGTATTGATAATAAATAATTAAATCCTAATTCAGAAAGTATTGAGCAAATCATGCTGGCAAAGAGGAATTGAAGAAACAGGGGAAAATTGTAATATATTTTCAAAACTTCACCAAAGCCCAATAAATACTTGAATTGATCAATATTAGCTTCAAAATATAAGGAAAGTGATGGACCCCATACAATTATATTTTATATTGAAAAAAACATTAGTCTAAGTTAAAGCACACTCGAACAAGTTATAAGGTAAAGAGTAGACCAATTTGGCAACTTACTCTAAAGTTAAAGCACACTTGAAGCCTGTCTTTGCAAAATCGACACTCAAATCCGACTTTGACTCTTAGACAATCAAAATACAATATTTGTATGCCTCTAAGGACGGGCACACCAATTGATATCTGAAATTACCTTTTTCAATTGAAATATAAGATGTAAGAAATAACACCAAACCAAATTCCAAAAAGTTTACATAACCCTAACCTTGCCGTGTGCAACGGAGTATGTAGTCATGTGAAGAACGGTGTTCTTTTTGGGATGGAGTGCGAATACGATGTTGCAGACTTCCATATTAAGAATGAAATACCAGATAGTAGCAGTAAAATGGGAGAGCAGTCCCGTTTCTTGAAGCAGAGTTGCGGCGATAAACAACAAAGAAGAGAAGAGGACGCGAAGTGTTGGCCGTATCGTACTGCTCCTAAATTTCTTAAGATGTTTAAAGGGAAAGGGTGAGTGGGGGATTAATCATTAAAGGTTTTATTACTTTCCCGTAAATATTTTTATCAATCCAACTCCAAATGCTAATAAAAATGAAAAAGATGAATTAAGAGAACGAGTTAAAGTAAAGTGAGATTTACCTTCATGTTTTAACATTATAAAACTTTGAACATAACAGTAAGTGATACTAATTTCCGAGTGTAGTAGTAATCAGAATGTTTTCTTTTGTACTGAAATTTGATGGTCTAGTCTGGTCTGATCTGGTCTGATATGGTCTGATCTGAACTGGTCTGGTAAACATCTGATCTCTGTGTATTTTATAAATACGAAAGTCTGGTCTGGAACTGAAAACAATCCAAAAGAAAACATCATCACTCCTAATTGGCGAATAAAAACACAACATTCATCTTTTAAAATTGTCAAACGTTTTTTTGTTCTTATTTATATTAATTTTCTCATTAAAGTGATTAACTTTGTTTTGTATCACTTTTAGAATATTTTTAATTAGACTGTAATTTTCAGGTGTAGTTTAGTCTGATTTGAATTGGTTTGGTCTTGTAGATCGATGTATGTTCTATGTGTGTTTTACTACTGTCGAAGTCTAAGCCGTTTTACTACTCAAAATAATCCGTTTTAAAGTATCCTTAATTAGGATGCAATTGACTTATATTTTAATCTTGCCAAACATACAATATAGTGCAATTTTAGTTCAAGAAAGTACATTGTTAACATTTATTAAAAAATGTTGCATTAGAGTATATTTATGTATCAATCGCAACACTTATTAAAGAAATGTTGCAGTAAAGTAAGTTTAACACTTATCAACATACCTATGGCAACATTTCTTAATTAATGATGCCTTAGCCCAATTTCTCTTAATGTATATCCACATTTTTGAAGCAACACTTTAAATGTGTGTTGCTATAGGCCATTTATGGTGTAGTGTGTGGATTTGGATGTGGGTGATAGAAGGGTTGGTGTAACCGTCTTTGGCTTAATTGTGCCCATTAATATATCAACGAGTTATATTGCTTCTTCTGAGGTGATTAACTCTGAGTCTGGTTCGAGGGACGGCGGTTGTCAGAAATCTTTTTGTGGGATTACCTACTATCTGAATGATGTGTTATCAATTCAAGCCTATTTCTTCCAAAAAAAAGTGTGTATATACGGTAGACATTAATTTATAACAACACGCAGTTTGAAACTTGATGTACACATATTAATTTGACAGAAATTCATTTATTACTAGACATTAATTTATAATCTTAATACTAATAAGGATGTTTTTAGATATGATTACATATCTATGACTGAAATAAAAATGTTTAAAAATGTGGCTAGTGACTATAGTAACAATAGAATCATAGTAACTTATGTTCAATTTTTAACTTAAGTTATCATGATACTACATTGTAGTAGCTATTAGTCATATTTAATTTATGTAAATAGGTTTTATTTTAGTAATACTTTTGAAAAAAAACTACGTTTTTTATTGGACTGAAATTTTCTAGTATGATCTATTATGTTCTATTTAAGTATGATATTGCCTAATCTGATCTGAACGTGTAGGGTTTGATAGATGTCTGTTCTGTGTGTATTATGCAACTATTGAATTCTGATTTGACATAATTAAGTCTAGTCCAGTTTGGGACGGAAACAAATCCAATTAAAAATATCCTAAATTGTGTCAATCATAGTTATATGATATAATTGAATAAAATAACATTTACTACAAAGATAAATGAAAAAGTATATATGACCACTCAGAAATTATCGAGAATTATATTCGACAAATTTAATGAAACAAATCAAAACCAAAAATTTGGATAGTAAAGCAAATAAATTGATTATTATGAATTAAGATAAATAAATATCTCATAAGTTTGAAAGTCAAAGATATTATTTTTCAGATAATCTTCAGGCTCGTTTTATCTAACTATCTAACTACATTATATTCATGAATGAGGGTTGGTACCCTTAATTTATGTCAATACACTTTGAGCATCACAAGTAGTACATTATTCTTAAAAAAATGGAACCTAATTTTTCATGTGACTTCTTTACCCTTACTATACTAACTATGATGTTTACCTTCCGTTAAGTTAATAGGAGTATTTAAAAGAATTATAACCGACCTCCTAACTCGTTGCTAATTAGTTAGCATGTTAGGTGAATTCTAATTTCCGTAATGAATTTCTTCGAATGGTTAACACTTATATCTCAAAAAGAATTTTAACTTTTTTAAGTTTGAGGTTATGTAGAAAAAGTTTAATGTAAACCGTTGTTGATGTTAAAAAAAGTTTAATAAACCGAAATGTTATCCTTAATATGAGGTACGATTAAAATTATTACATTTCATCAATTTTTACGTTAGATGTTTTTATAAATTACAATGGTACAAAAGTGTTCTAGAAACGTCTATGTGTCATTGATGATTTCATATATAAAACCAAAAATGATAGACGAATTATCCATATGAAATCTGAAAGGTCAAGTGCATCGATATAGGACCTGAATAATGAAAAACTATCAATTTAGGACATAAGTTGTCATAAATTTTATTTTATTTTTATTTTAAAAAATATTATTTAGTTTTATTAAACTAATAAACTTTTGTGAAGAAAAGTTTATCAAAAACTAGTAATGGAATTAAAAAAATCAAAACCTATGGAATGTTAGGTCCTAAATTGATAGTTTTCCATTATTCGGGTCCTATATCGATACATTTCATCTTTCGGATCCTGAATTGATAATTAATCTATTTTTTGGGTCTTGAATTGATAAAATTCCTAAAGTCTAAGCACATATCTGAACAATAATTGACTATATGAAAATATATATGATCTGACAATTTTCAAAAAATATTGAAAACTTATTTACACTATCTAAGAAAATCTCATAACAATATCATATACATAGTATAATATTCCATTTGCCCCGTTAGGATTGACTTATTTTTCTTTTCGGTCAATCTCACTAAAATTGTCTCATATCAAATTTGGTAAAGTTGTGCGAGTCTAAATCACTTTTACTTGGCCAATTTAATATCAACCATATAAACTCTTTTTCTTAATAAACACATCACTTTCTCAAGTCTCAATGATAGTAATTGCTTACAAAATGAACACTATTTTAATATTGGACAAAAGTTGTCGCGCCTTGCGCGATCAAACGCTAGTATTACTGTATATAAGAAGTTTGGAAAAAAAATTGTTAAAATATTATAGTGTGTTGCAAATATATATACTCCGATCCGTATACAATAATTGTTGGATGGTAATAAAATTTGTAGTCTTGATTATATTAGAGTTTTGATTGTAATGTTATATTTTTGTGATCATATTACAAATGTAACATAACCACCTAGACAAATGTCTATAGCCTCCAATATTACTAAAATAAAATTTAATTACACAAATATTACTAATATTTACTACAATGTAGGGTCATAGTTACTTAAGTTTAATAATTGAACTTAAGTTATCATGATTTCATTACTACTCTAGTCATTAGTCACATTTTTGTAAACAATCTTTATTTTAATGATAAATATGTAATCATTTCATATCATAATGTATATTTATTTAAAATTATATTATTACTAGAATATATAGAAAGGCAAATATTGATTGTTTATGCTAAAAATAAACTAGTCTAAATATGAATTAAACGGGAATCGGGCAAACATGAATCGACAATAATTTTATTTAGAATAATCACAATTGAATATGAAAGAAATTTTGAATAGCTTGAATGGAGGAATGATGGTGTTTTGTCGTCTCTTCATGGTCCATTACATTGATCCATATATAGTATATTTAATAGATAATTTTCTTCCTCCCCAAATTTTGGACTACTCTTTCCTTTCAAATGTTCATTCCTTTCAAAATTGATACTCTCTCCTTTCAAAATTGATACTCTCTCCTTTCAAATGCTCTTTCCTTTCAAAATTGATCTTATCTTGACCGCATCATTGGGCTCTCTCTTGTTGCTGATGGACTCTTGTTGCTTAAAAATACATTGGCCCAAATGTTAAATAATTTCCGGCCCCAACATTGATTCCAAAATTAGCAAATACTTCAAGATCATTTCTCGGTTAATCTGAGGCTGAGGCTGGCGGTTTAATCTACCACTATGATTGCGCCCCAAGCAAACTGTCGTACTTACGAGGTTAAAAGATCAACAAGAGCGTCACTGCTTCGCATCATGAGCCGATGTTACCCTCCTCTCAACCGATCACACTATATTCGAGCCAGACATCTGCGACCGATCATGGGACCTCAGACGAAGATTGTAGACTTATTTCAGCACTTAAATTCCACGCACATATATGACTACAACATCTACATTGCAATTTGCAACTTCTAGGACTGACGTCACCCAGGCGGTTACACAGAAGATTCTAGACTTAGAAGTGTAACTTATCTAAACATACCAGTACATAAAGGACAGATTCTGGTGCAACCGTACCAATCAGCCCGTTGTTGGTCATTCTCTCACCAATTAGCTTTACACGTGTCAATATTTCATTAGGATATTTATTTTACTTGTTGTTCAAGTATTTCCTATTACACTATAAATATCATCTTTTAACCAGTGGAAGGAGATCATGATTGTTATTCCCAAGCTTATTGTTATGACTTACGCTGCCAAATTTCTTACTTGGTTTACATGTAGCATATTTTACGACTCTCACTCGATTTTTCCTACTCCCAGGTGGTGAAACCATCATTCGGTGTTTCATTGAGGGTGTGAATTCTAATCAAGTTTAGATCCTCTCCAAAACAAGCTTTGCAAAAGTGAAAATGGCGAGAAGGGCAATTCGAATATGACGTGCAACGACTAGGCGGCTAACCTGGAACCCTCCGTGGAAACAACCGCCACTTCTGGCATAAGAAGGGCTGTTAGAGGCAAACAGGTGGCCTCTGCCACTACAGATCTCCGCCAGCAGAAATCCCCAAATCTCTGCCAGCATATCTCCCAGAACAGGGATGCAGTGGCAATGCCGCTTGGCCAATTGGTTCCGCAATTGCAGAAACTACTAGCTGCGGACCCCTCGGCCGCGGTTGACCTCTCATCTCTCGGCTGCAGCAGATATTGCTCTCATTGCAAAACCAAGCGGCGATGGGAGCGACAAACAGCGTCGTCATGCCAATCTCTAAAAGTGGGATCTATCGAGGTCCCAATGGCGGATCAGCGGATTGAACCACGGGTGTCCCATCCCCTTCACCACCATTGCAGTAGCTCCACCCTTATGCTACCACGACATCTCTCATTGTGCCACAACAATGGGCTGTTGGCACTTCTCGCCCCAGGCAACAACAATTCGCGGACCCGCCATCACACCTGGTTCTGCCACCAAAATACAAGGTGTGCCTAATGCAGTACGACTGCCATAACGATGAAGGCGTCTATGCCATCACCACCGAAGACTCTCGTGAGCCCTTTGTCTCCTCGGGACTACGTGGGGACAATGATCTCAACCCCTGAATTGAGGTGGGGAGACGCCCCATCTTCAATAGGCTAAACAAAAATCCTACGAATACCAAAAAGAAAACTAACTAAAAAAAATCTCACACTTAAAAACTGATGTGAGTTTTCTCGCACTTAAAAAGGTTGTAGATAAGTGGTTGAAAGTACGAGTATCTTCTCCACAGGGACGAACAGAAGGGAATTAAAGATTAACTAAATTCAGCGATTAAACAGAAAGAAAATAAAATAAAATGCAATTGTGCGAGATTGATTGTGTTGGAAAATTAAAATGGAGATGAACGGATAAAATAAAGTTTGGTTTCTCTCTAATTAACGACGAAGGAAACATGGATTGGTTCCGGGGTAACCAGATTTCTGGCAGACCAGGCCTAATTACATGAAATTTATTTAATTGAGCCTAGCTAATCATTACTAAGTTCTCACCGTTCTCGCGGTGTAGAGTACAATAATTTAGGGGACCAGGTTGATCTCTCATGCGACAGGATCCTAAATTATTGCCAAAACGAGCGAGCTTACGGCCCCTTAATCGCTACTAATCTCTTAGCGAACGATTAAGTGTGTGTGAATGTGTCCTAGAACAAATTAGATCTCTCTTAATTCATTCTACATGCAATTGTAATTCTAGTCGCGATTCTAGGTTACAAAAGATATCAGTTAAATTATTCAGACACAAATTAAATGACATTCATGCAATTAAACCATCAAGAATCTAGCCATACATCATGATCAACCCCTTCATTAATCCCAAATCCCTAATTAAACTACTCACAATTCATAATTGAAGAATCAACAGAATTGGGATGAAAAGAAATAATTGTCATTAATTAAAAAGATGAACTTACAAATAATCTCAGGGTCTTTGAAGAAAACAACGTAAAAACGTAAGTAAATTCATCCCTAGGCCTCTCCGTAATGTTCGTAACGTTTAAACAGGAGAATGAATGCCTTATTTATAGAAAACGGGGGAATCCGAGTGAAATCGGGACTCAAGGGGGGATGCACGGCCCCACGCACGGCGTGCATGGCTGGCAGTGCGTCCGGAGCACCAGCACGTGAAACGATACCACGCACGGCGTGCGTCCCCTAAGCACGGCGTGCATCAAACTTCCGAATTTGAAAAAACTTCCTTCATGAAAGTTGTAGATAATGAAGTACTCTATCCACCACATGTTGCCGAATTGGATTTGAATCATCCAATCAAGAGATATGAATAAAATGGTGGAAGGTGGCATTCTGAAATCGCAACAGGGATCATCTGACTTCATCGCCTGTTTTAACCTTCTTCCTCTCAGATTCTCGCAAAGGTGTCTTCATATGATTTGTACCCCTTGAAGTTAGCTTTCATGTGGGACTTCAATAGTGTCCTTTGGATGTTTCTACAAAGAGATATGCTTGAACGATTGACAAAAGGTCATCCTGATCGCCATTTTCAAGCGTTATTCGTCTTCTTTTGATCCCGTAGCCAATCCTAGAGCTCTTTTGTCTTCAAATCTTCATCGTAAACCTCCCGGTGACCTCCAAATCTCTCAATCCACTCTCGAATGCATCTCGAATCATCCAGATTGCTCCTCAAGCGCCGGTGCCGGACTCTAAATTCCTGATTTTGACTCCAAACGACATAAAACTCGAACCAACGCCTAGTAAACATAACTTGAGCTAAACTTAAGACTTGTAACACCTTAAATCTAGAAAAACCATCAAAAGCCAATCTCAACACGCATCAAATGTGTGTCAAAATACGGACTTATCACACCTCCTCCTCTTTACTGCAAGAATCCTCAACTGGAGGCCCTAACGCGTCAAGTGCAGCAACTCTAGGCTCAGCTCCACTATGACTGTGAGCCCAGCACATTAAGGGTAAGATCTGTCACTCCCTTCATTAACCGTATAATGCATACCCCTATGCCACCAAGGTACAAGGGGCCCAACATCAAACTCTATGGGGGGTAAAACATATCCCTATGAGCATTACTTTCAGTACCAATTATGCAAGTTTATGCTTGGTGCTCTACATGAGTATATGTGCATGATGTTCTCCTCCACTTTGGAAGGGGATGCATATGATTGGTTCAATGACCTGCCACACGAGTCCATTGATTCCTGGCGGCAACTATCCACGATATTCCTCACAAAATTTCCATGGAGGACTCGACGAAGAAACACTTCTCCGACTTGCTCATTGTCAAGCAAGCTAGGACGAGCCGCTCAACAAGTTTATGTGGCGCTGGAGAGATGAGACCTCTAAGGTCTACGCGCGATGCGAACGATAACACTCGTCAAGCCATTCTCCAAGGAGTTATCCGGGCTAGTGGTTATGCCACAAGCCTCCTCTGAGGCAAGAGATACGCTGAGGCAGAGGAACTACATATTCAAAAGAGGGTGCAGGAGAACTGCCCCTTAAACAGGAGCAACATCAGCAACAATAACAAAAGCCCCAACATAATAAGGAGGGCAAGCAGCGTGATGGCGGAAATCGAGGTCGGGCGAATACATAGGAAAGTGCCCTCGAGGTCATGATACCCTCACCCATACCGTTAGCCATATACTTGACTATGCTGAGGGGCAGTGTATATACTACGCCAAAATATATTGTTGTCACTAAAAAACATGGACTATCCTCCATCCGAAATCACATGCTTAGTTGCATGAAAACCCCTCATGATAAAGACGATAAACATATCCTCTTAACCTTTTAATCTACCCCTCGACAAAAAGGTCAACCCTATGAAAATATTGGGGTCATAAGAACTTGGGTGTTTGATCAAGAAGCTATTAGGAGAGCTCTAGGTGAAATGCTAATCATGGATGAGCTTCCTTTTAGATTCGTAGACATACAAGGTTTTACAAAGTTTGTTATTGCAGCCTGTCCTAGATTTCAAATTTCTTCTAGATGGAAATTTCTAGAGGCATCTATCAAATATACCTTGATGAAAGACTGACTCTGAAAACGATGTTTATGGAACACACTCAGAGAGTTAGTATAACTACTGACACATGGACCTCTATTCAGAGGATAAATTACATGTGTATTATTGCTCATTTCATAGATGATTAGTGGAAGCTATGGAAAAAGATGATTTCATTTGCCCCTGTCACTTTTCACAAAGGGGAGTATCTTGCTAAAGCCCTAGAGAATTGATTGCTTGAGTGGGGTCTGAACATTATTTTTACTGTGATTGTTGATAATGTTAGTAGTAATGATATTGTTGTTGGTTTTTTCAAGAAAAAATTAATATATTGAGGTGCTTCTTCTCTTAGAGTAAAATATGTTCATATGTGTTGCATTGCAAACATCTTTAACTCAACAGTCCAAGATGGTCTTAAAGATGCAGACACTTTTCTCATGAGAATTACAAAAGTTGTTAAGTATGTTAGGAACTCAACTGCTATGTTTCAAAAGTTCAAAGACACTTCTAACTTGATAGGAGTGGAAGCTAAGAGTGGTATACACCTACATGTTCCAACTTGGTGGAATTCCACTTACATGATGCTTAAATCTGCTATTTTTAATGGGAAAATGTTTGAAGACTATGAGGAGAATAAAAGTGCATTTGGTACTGATTTGGATACTGACATTCCTGATGTTTTAGATTGGATTGCAGTTGAAACTTTTGTCACCATTCTAAAAAGAATTATGAAATGACATTGAGAATTTTATGCTCACTCTATGTTACTGCCAATACCTTTTTTTAATATCTGACTTGTTCCTTGTCCTTAAAGATATAGTTGTCTCTCCACTGATTCTGTCAGTGCAATGAGGACTACTATGAAATCAAAATTGGACAAGTACCGGGGTGATCCTAAGAAGATGAACTCACTGATCTTCTTTGTAAATGTGTTTGAGTATATGTCATATCAACTGAATGCTTTATATGGTGACAAAAAAGGTGCCTTGTCTTCTTTTTGTCAAAGTGAAGTCTGATCTGACTGAGTAATATTTTGATTATGTTTTTCAATATACTCTGACTGTGTTGGTGGAATTTCTATTTCAAGTTTACATTCTGGTACATCTGTGGAGAGTGATAAGGCTGAGAACATGTCAGTGTCAAGATTTAAGGTTGAGCTAAAAAAAAGAAACTAGAGAGTAGCCAGTTAGGAGTTAAAGAAACAAAAATTGATATATATCTTGAAGAGTCAATAATTGAGGAAGATAAGGACTTTGATATATTGAGATGGTAAAAGTTAAATAGTGAAAGGTTTCTGATTCTTTTTAAGATGGCTAGGGATGTACTTGGTATTTTCATTTCCATAGTTGCTTCTGAATCAACATTTAGTACGTGCGGTAATTTTTTGGACCGTTTTAGGAGTTCATTAAGTGCAAAAGTTGTGGAAGTCCTTATTTGTGCACAAAATTGATTGAGAATGGCTAATCAGTCTATTTCAGTTGAAGAACACATTGATGAAGTAGAGAGGTTGGAAACGGTATACATGTGTAGGGTTTAATGTTGGGAGAATTTGACTTTGCACCCCATGTTTTGGTTAATATTGGACTTTGCATCCCATTTTCAAAATCATTAATATTTGCACCCTATTTCACTATATACTCATTTGACTTTGCACCCCACTCCTTCACAATTTTTGAGCTAATGGGGTGCAAATATTAATGATTTTGAATATGGGGTGCAAAGTCTAATATGACCTAAAACATGGGGTGCAAAGTCAAATTGGTAGAATTAATAATTTAAAATGTAAAGTTCTATTTTTTTAATTCTAACAAGTATTGTCTTTGTTATTTATAGAATTAATATATGGAAGTATTGGTAGTGCTCCTACTGGATCCTATATTGTGTAATTAAGTGTACACTTTCTGTTTAAATTCTTATTTCTTACATTATATATTCTAATTTCCAACCTATTAACTGTGTTGTTGTTGTTATACTGAAATTGTGACTCTGCGAGTACAATGTTGTGATACATTGATGCTGGAAAGCATGCACATGTTGAAATTAAGATTCCGGTGCCCCACTTGCCATTGGCCCCTGATCTGATTTTCGCTTGGAAAACAACCAAGCATGCATGATAAAAACAGTTTATTAATACGGTTCATACATATGAACATACATTGGCAATGATGAATGTTTCGAGGTTTTGAGTTATTATCTCTTGACTTCAAGAGGGTTGTGTTGGTGTTCATCTTCTTTGGATTGTATGCCCTTATCCTTTGTGAGATCATGTGTAAGATGACATGAAATCAGTCTCAGCTTAAATGTGTTTAAATTCATTCAAACTGTCATAACTTAAAATTTAACAGTTTATGAGTTTTTACTTATACAGTTTACTTAAACAAGATGAAATGTGTTAATTTTGATGCTCCGGTGTCCAAAGTCTTTACTGTGAAGCATGAAGTATTGAAGAAGACATCATCTAATAGTGGTATGTTGGTACCAATCTTCAACCTCGTATTCAAAAACAGTTTATATGAAATACGATTCCATAATCATATTCACTTTCTGATCAATGACCACATTATTCAGATATCACTTAAACTAGCCATGATGAAGCTTCCACTCATTACAGAATATAAAGTTTAGGGTTGGTATTGTTCTTTCGGTTCATAACTTATAACTGAAATTGTAGCAGATGTCCCTATCCTTTATGAATGATAATAAGCATTCTTAGCATTATTCACATATCACTATGATATCACTTAAAGTTGTCATGGTGAAGCTTCCACTCATTACCAAGTATAAAGTTTAGGGTTGATATTGTTCTTTCACTTCATAAGTTATAACTGAGATGTTTCACCTATAGTCATATTGGTCCTTTTAATTATATGAAGTATTGTGTGTCTGATATACTCCAATTCTTTTGCAGAATTTGATACTCTTTTATGTCTTTAATGCATGTAATCGACTATTGGCAATTTCAAGCTGGGAACTTCTAATTTGGTCCATTTTGAATTTTAATACTTAAATGTCAGCTTGTGAATTGCAATATTTTTTATGCAGTTTACAAGTCTTTTGAACTATGTAAAGTGTACTTCACAATTCGTACACAAGTAATTGTATTTTTTGTAATGTTCATCTGTAATTTGTAATTTTTTTTGAACAAACTGTAATCTCAAATCTTTAAATTTTCTAAACTATTTAAAGGCCAATCTGAGATTTAAATCTGACAACGCATTTCATTTAATATCACACAGTTTTTTTGAACAAACTGTAATCAACAAGTTTTTTGAAGTATTTAAACCCGATTGAACCCGAAATCAAATATGAACTTGATCCCCATCTGAAATTATTATAAAGCGACATTTTTACTTTAAATACACATGGGATCAAATACGGGAAGTTCTATTCACAACCACCTTTTTACTAAATACAACCACATATTTTTTATTCTTCCAAATATGACCTTTGTGTCAACCGGCGGCCCTTAGATCAAGTGAGCCGATGATCAATCGGTTACCAATTCTCAACTGGCTGCCCTCAACTTCATTCCAGCTGCATGCAGACTTCAGCACCCCCTCTCTGAGCCATCAATTCTCTCTTCTTCCTTCTTCATCCATCTTCGCATTGATGCATAGGGCTTCTCCGTCCGTCAATTTTATCAACAACGTACATATCCACAGTAACTCAATAAGTAATTAAGGTGATTGTTCATCTTTCCCTTGTTCAAGATTTTAGTGGCAGTCTCTTTTAATTGAACTTAGTTATTAATAAGCTGGCAAGTTTTTTTTGCAGCGACGTGGAGTCATTTGGAGTCGCCGTCGGGGAATCCCTTTCCTCGACACACCGTCTTGTAGCAATTGTCACCAAGACATGCCCCCTTGGAGTTGGTGCTTCCAGTCTCACACATTCGGCCTTCGGCCGCAATTTCCCATCCGCTTCTCATCTGGCAGTCATGAACATCACAAAGAAGAAGATAGCAGCGCCAGAACGAAGGAAGCCATTTTTTGTGGTTGAGAAATTTATGAAGCTTCCTTGGTAGAGTGCCGGTGTATTTCGGTGGCCAAGACATACGAAGTGTCGAAGTGTATATACTCATTGGCAGAATCAATGAAATCTTTGCAACCAGAATTTAGCCGGATATTTCATTGAGCGAGAAGGGTTAAGACGTTGCGCTAGATGTAATTTGCATATTATTAAGGACATAATCGGAAGAATTGAAAATATGAGGCTGTATTTAGTAAAAGGGTGTCTGTGAATAGAATTCCCCGTCAGATACCCATACTGCCCATCCAAAGCCCAATAGAGTCTTGTGTTCCCTAACCCGATTGACTCGAACCCGCCCGATGCTCTCCACTAACTCTGTCCAAGGATGTTTGCATAAATTGCATGTATAATAGACATTTGTATTTTTCAAAATGTACTATTGTACAAAAACATCAATTACAAATATGTCACTTCTAATGCATTCATTAACAATTATTTTATTTATTTATCTATAATTTGTCTTGTGAATGAGGCTTGGATGTTGTTGTATCCATAATTTGTCCTATAAAGTATACTACAGATGGTCTAATTTGATCTGATAAACGTCTGATCTCTATATATCTTATAACTACAAAAGTCTGGTCTGATATGAGACTGAAAACAATCAAAAAGAAAACATCCTAGATCTTAAAATATTACGGAGTACAAATACTTATATACAAACACAATCGGTAATATGCACCTAATTTGAAAATAATCGCTTATTATTTGTAAATGTCCCCAGTTGGAGGTGCTATTTCAATTTATATACGTAGTATTATCTTCATGTCTTATCGAACAGTGTGAACGCTTTTTCTAATATAAAGCAAGAAAAAATACCATAAATCTGTTAACGCACATACAAAAACATTTCGCAATCAGCTAACAAAGTTGTGCTTATTACGTGATTTAGAAACAAAAAGCAATCATCATTCTTCAAAAATGTTCAAAAATGAAAGATACAAATACATAACAGATACTTTGAGAATCCCATCACACAAACACAAAAATACAAATATTAGGAGCTAGCACTACAAGAAAACACATAGAATATATATAGTTCTCGTTGAACACACCACAGGTAAAATCAACCACTTAGCACTTAACCTCCTTCAGACCATAGGGAAGGTAGAGGAATGTAGGGTCAGTGGCACCCTCCTTGTAGTAAGCGAACACAAGACTGCCATCATCTGTACCGCTCTCGCCGGAAAAACTACATAAAAATAGAGCAGAACATGAAGTGTTTATAAAGCTGTGTATAACAAGCATCAGGAAGCACAGTATACTGTGCAAGATAGGTCCCTTACAATTGCAAATCCTTAAGCTTTCCAAGCAGGTACTTGGTTGCTGGCTCAATTTTCTTTTTGAACTCCTCTAGTTCAGTTCCAGTCAACTTACCCGATATTGCTTTAATGTATTTCTTCATATATACAACAAAGTTCTTCTTATCATAGGTGGCTTGTTCCTACAATGAGTAAAATTTTACGTCAGATAGGTGTGGCATTTTCATGGAAACCCCATAAATGGAAAAGCAAAATAAGACTATCTGTACCTGGAGTCTAAATGTGTCAACGATGTCAACAACCTTAGTGGCAGTGTCATTCACACCCTCATCCTCTTCGCCACCTTCTGCAGATGGATTTGCTCCAATATCTACCTCAACAGCTCCTTGAACAACCCACTGTAATTTAATGTGAGAGAATGTCAGCACATCAACCATATTGGGAAATGGATTATTTAATTACAACATTTACAAGTGAGGACAAGACAACCAGTCACCTTTCCCTCAACTTCCCATAGCAGTCCTTCCTCAATTTCCTTGTAAGGAAATGAATCAGAGAGAAGTTCATCATCTAGCAAAGTGAACAGTTTTACATATTAATACAATTGAAAAAACTCAATTTCAATTTGATCCATCCAATGCAGGAAAATCCAAATGCTATAAGTTTTGCCCTAGAACAGTAGCTACATCACTACAATTCTAACACCTACAACACATTAAACCACATGTACTAACACACTATCTTTTGCAAAGAGGGATTTCAGTCCAGGACATCATGGAACCTAAAGCTCATATATACTGTGAATCACACACGTTAAATTAATAGAATATCCAAATAGAAGAGTTCCATCCCAAAAAGGTACAATTTCTTAAATCATGAACTGCACGCTAATTTACAAGTAATCTGCCAATAAAAGCAACGAACTTACTAAATGTGTCAGTTTAATTAAACATGCGTGTTCCTATACTTCAACAACATAAGCTACAAATTTGTTCAATGTGATAACTCCAATTAAACCAACAAAAAAGAAGCAGATTTTAATGATTATTGTTCTTGAAAAGGAAGGAGCAAAAGGACAAGCGCCTTGTGACATTCAAGAGGGCAATAATTATTCTTATAAAACCGGTTGAACTAAAAGATATTCTCAGAAAAATAAATTGTTTCTTAAATAAACATGAATTTTATTGTGAAATTTCACAAGCATGGTAACAACTTGAAATCCCAAAACAAGGTGTTTTCTGGTATAATCATTTTTGGCACTAATATGGCACTAATGATATATTTAGCATTATTTTCTAAAAAATATATAATACCCTTAGTTTGGGATTTCAAATTGTCTTCACAATTCGACTATTTAGGGAAATTTCTGGGAGCTTATTTCAAGTGGGTTTTACACATTTTCCACATTCGTGAACAAATAAAGCAGAGGAGAATGCAGACATGAAAAGAGAAGGCCCCGCTTTAATGAAATTCACCCATAAACAAATCAGATCTAAAGGATTTATCGAATACCACCATGAATGGAGTTGATAGATCTAAAAACTACATTACCTAACAATTCACAAAAACAGAGTTTCGATTAAACAAATCAGACAAAACACATATCGACATGTTTACCAGTAAAATAAAACAAAACGTGCTAGAAAGGATAGATTAAGATTACTAGTCAAAATATCCTGATAGATCAACATGGCGCTCCTTGCAAGGGCTCTCTGGGATGGTGTAAACGGATGTTGAAGCAGAGAGACGCGCCGAGAGGGATTGGATTGTGCTATCAGAGCGAGGATATATAGGGTGAGGGTTTGTGGAAGAGGTTGATTACGAATAAAGTTCCGAATTACGAATTTAGGTCTTAGATTCTTTTTTTGGGCCAAGAATGTCCGGATGAATGTGTTTATTTGAACCGTTTTGAGTTCCACGCAAAACGAGATTTAAACCGACCAAATCAGGTTAGATTATACACCAGACCAGATTTCTATAATTATAAAATACACAGAGACCAAACATTTATCAAATTAAACAAATCAATTCAAGTCAGATAAAACTTAAACAGATCAGATCAACAAATTTCAATCCAAGTAAAAACATTCATAGAGTATTACCTCGGCCCAACACTCGTTTCCCATCATTTGTCTCTTTAAATTCTTTTCAATTTTTTACATCATGCATCTAACATTTATTAAATTTGAGTTTTATTTGGTGATTTTATATAAAAAAAATTAATTTAATTTCTAAACATGTAAATTTTATTTATTAAAAATAATTTAATTATTAACATGGATCAGATAATTTTATGTTCTGTCAAACATCATAAATCGAAACATGAATCTTTACCTGACACGAAGGAAGTATTCATTTTTTCTTGGTTTAGTTTGAAACCATATTTAATCCAATCTAAATAAATTAAATCCAGTTTGAAAATCAATGTATAATTAAACACATCTTTAATTCATGGTTTCAATATTGAAGATGCTAATAATTATAATCTATGCTTGGTTAAAGGATCATATTGTAAAATGACACAGTTATTTTAAATAATTATTAATGAAGAAATGAGCGAGCATATCCCTCAAATATATGCGGAGGTGCACATATATCTTGAACTTCTAATAGGTGCAGAAATATTCCTTATATTCCTATAAAGGATCAAATTTACCCTTATTGAATTTAAATAAATAAGATAAATTTTATAAATAAACAAAAATATATTAAAATTTTAAAATTCAAAATTGAAAAAAAATTAAAAACGTACTTGTGTCCAATTCCTTCTATTATAATTTTTATATTAGAATTTCATATTATTAGTATAAAAAATTGTTTCAAAATTAGTAACTATATATTTATGATTCTTTTGAAAAGTGTTAACATATGCGTTGCAATGAAAAAAAAATCATTATTTATTTGTATTCTTTGCACTATAAAATTACATATTTTGTATGTTGATGACTAGTCCAAGCTTGCAAAATACCAAATTTACTTTTATTAAGTTTAAAAAAATCAAAGATGCTATTTAAAAAATGTAACCATGTGTTTGAAATTTTGCAGTAGGACTAAAATTAATGTTTATGAATTTGAAGTGCTTCATATACAAGGCAAAAAAAAAAACTTACAATTTAAAATTAAAGATTTAAAATTTTATTATGTTTCAATTTTGAAATTTAAATTTATAGTTTATTTTCTATTTTATTTTATTTTATTTTATATTATATATTTAAAGTCAATAAAGGTAAATTTGCTCCTTCATAGGAACATTAAGGGTATTTTTGCACTTTTTAGAAGTTCAGGGGTATATCTGCACCTCCACATATACCTCATAGATATATTTACACTTTTTCCAAATAATTAAAGAAGAGAATTTGTATGTATTTTGAGAAATAGTTTTGTTGGGTATATAATATACTCCCTTCGTCCCCATATAATTGTCCCATTTTCCTATTTTTGGATGTCCCCCTATTATTTTCTCATACCATATTTGGTAACATTTGTGTGGTTCTAATTCATTCTTACTTTATTCCCACTTTATCAACTCATTATCAACCACAAAACTCTACTTTTCTAAAAAACCACATCACTCTCTTCTGTCCCAATATTAGGGGGACGGAGGTAGTAATAGGCTAAATTAATGATTGAGGGGCGAGTATTTTAGTACTACATCTGTCCCATTTTAGTCAGCTATCTTTGACTTTTCCAGTCAAAGTTGATAGGCGTTGACCAATTATTTTAACTAATACGGAGTATGTTTATACAAAATTTAATAATTTTAAACTTTTATGATAGTATTTTTAACAAAGAAAATTTTCGTATCATTTTTATATTATCAATACTTCTGTATATAAATATATAATCAGTCAAAGTTAGATACTATTGACTTAAGAAATCAAGTTTTGCTAACTAAAATGGGATGAAGGGAGTACAAATCTCCACATAAATAAAAGAGAGTGGAGATAGTTTTGGGTTGAAATGCAAGCGGGAAGTAGTGCAGAATTAAAGTGGGCTCTTACTGGTTGAAAGTGGCGGCACCGAATAGCAAAGCCGAAATCGGGCACATAAAACAAAAGTTACAAAGACGGTAATTACCCATCTGTGCTTTCAAAAAAGATATCTTAAGATTTACTTCTTCATGATTCATTCAAGTTGGTATCTGCTTATGTTGAATTTGTTATTCCTCTAAGTTGGTATCTAAATATCTCTTGTGGACAATCTTTAGTCTTTACTATTCAGGATCCTAACAATACTTTAGTTGGTGAATGATTGAATTTGTGCATAATCAGTTATATCTTGATTTATTATTGTGTTACTTTTGTTTATCTAGAAGTCTTGATTTAGGCATTATTATATTTGAGGTTAGTAATTTTTTTTTCAACTATTTTAATTTATCTGTTAATTCGTGGAACTTTTTAAAATTTGCAATTATCTGGTACAATAATGATTAGTAATTCCGATTTAAAATATAATTTTAAAACTTCCATGGAATAACTTTTATTATGAAAGAATACTTTGATTCTTCTATTTTTCCAAATAGTTGAAAACTTGAAATCCATCTTCTAATCTGCTATCAAATTGCGCACTGACATTGATAAATTTGACCGATATGATATTAAGTGTTTGTACATCATTGTTGTGCACTCTTGCATTATTATAGATCATTGCTCTCGTTCATTACAGTTTGTTTTTGAGTTACAACATGATCTACTACACACATAAAATTTATGCTTTAATTTAAAACTCTTTGTATAGTAGTGATTTGTTTGGTTCTTCTAGATATGTGTTCAAGTAAAGTAGACTAACATTACATTGAAGATCTTGACAACTTTAAAGAAAGCATTAAATTCTAAAGTGCGCCCTCACATGACAAACATCTTTAGGGATGATATTAGAGTTAATAATGGAAATGTTTGTAAATTATGGTATAAAGAAATGCTTAATTCAGGGTTTTGTGACACAATGTGCCACAATTTATGGAGGATATTAACTTCTTGATAGACTTTAAAATTAATGACGATTTAGTCTCATAATTTATGTGTGTGTTTGTTACTGATCTCATATCTTTAGCCATTTACAAATGATCTATATTACAGATGCGCTTGCTTGTGCTCTAGACTGCCATAAAGAATACCACAACCATTATGAATGGTGACATGTGCTGCCAACAGTGCTTTTTGCGGCGAGTTAGGGCAGATTACTTAGTGATCAAAATTATTAGTTACATTACATGATATCAGTGATATTACAATACTCAAACGACACATGTATAACTACTAGTGCACAAAATCAATAAATAAATTATACTTATTACTTAAGTGAGTAAGTCTTACAGACTTACAATTCTTATTAAAAGTTCAGGCGGTTACACCAAATATGTTCTATTTACTCAAAAATGCTACATTACAAAAAACAGACTAAATATTTGATTTGATCATATCTTGTTGTATGTTCTTCCATTTCAAGCGTTTTATACCTCGTCGGAAAGAACATTTTGAGTTATATTTCCCATGTTTAGACTTCATTTGTTATGTATTAAAGAGTAGATATAGATTAACTTATGTAATATATGATTTGATCATATCTTGTTGTATTGTGATCCATTCCAAGCATTTTATAGCTCGTTGGAAAGTTCTTATAAAGTTCTAAGACTATTATTCAAACTTGTTTACAAAACATTAGGGGATAATTACGTACTACTCAGAAATTTAAAATGGTTGTCGCGTTGATGACGACTTGCCCATATACTTATGTGTTCTTTTGCTTTTGAAGTGTTTCATATCTCGTATTCAGACTTATGTTTTTTAATGATGATATCCCATCCCTGAGACCCCCCAGAACTGACCAGACAGTTATCTGGGAGGATGTAAATTGAGCTTTAATTTCACACTAATGGAAAGAGAGTGAGACTTCATACCAAGTCTTTGTTTGGAATTGAACTCGAGATCTCCCCTAGTGGCACTCTCTATCAGGTGAGCTACGACTGCGGTTAATAACTCATGTTTTTAAAATATTAGGCATGGGTGCATGATCATTACTACATCAAAAGTTTAATAATTATAGAGAACTGCATTCGTCCAATAATAATCTTCTTACTTTAAATTGACACACCTAGAAACGGAAGAGCTGAATTTGCCCCCCAGTGCGTCCCTAGTAGCTAATTAATCAGTGACACATGCAATTTGCCTAATTAATTACTAGAAAAGTCTAATTAACGGCGTGAAGCTTTGAGCATTTTGGTTTCTTCACGATCATTACAGAACAATTGGCATGGTGAGAGCAGTAGTCACTCACACTCCCAAGAACCGCCCTGCAAATTAAATGACAAATCATATCATTATTAATTAATCTATGCAAATAACTACTTTATCACATCAATTACCTGTTCGTCTAATCTATACAATAAAACCGAAATCAGATTTTGTGTGGGTGTGCAACTAGAATGTACATTTCTGAAACGTATATAAAATAACATTCTAATGGCTTGATTGGTTTCTGCAACTATTAAATGAATCAAAATAGCACCATAACCATACATAAATGTTTCAACTTGCAATTTCGTTCAAACTTGTGGCAAAAAATCAATGTGTAGAGTCAGCCTACAACGATGACATGGACAAAAGGAAGGGAAAGTAGACTTTATGCATAAAATTTCGGCCGCCACATATGATATTTTTGTCGAATATTTAAATGAAATTGCAAGTTGAAACATTCATGTATAATTATGGTACTGATTTAATTCATTAAAGAGTCCAGGTACCAAAACGCAACAATACCAATAGTTAAGGTACAATTTATACGTTTCATGTATTATCTTTCACACCATACTTTTGGACTACCCGACGAAAGAAGAAAGACATGAGGAAGTTTCGATCCCATTTTATCTTATGTTATGATTAATATTTGATTTTGCAATCCATTTTTAAAATCATTTTTTAACTTAATCCGATTCATTTTCAACCGATTCCATCAATTTCAGTGCCTACTAAACGGGTTCTTGAATTTGATGTAAAAGAAAGAAACGAGGTACCTTTTGAAAGTTCCATAGCCATGGCTACCCAAGACCAAGAGAGTTGCATGGTGCTTGTCAACAACATCACATGCGACATTCCTGGCATCACCATCTTGAACTTGGAATTCCACCTCCTTCACTCCTTTATTGCTGCATACTTCTTTGGCTTTCTCCATTACTTTTGTGGCTGTCCTCTTCACATCACTCTCCACCGCTTCTACCACATCACTTGCTCCTTCAATTCACAACCGACCCCATCACACCCTATATGTGAGTGAGTTCATACTTTTCTTTTTAAACAAACAATGTTAGACAACTTACCATATATAGCTAACCGTAATACAAAGTATACAATATTGGATCATTCTTGGTGTACACGTAAGTTGTACACACTTTGGGGGCGTTTGGTAATTTGCACATTAAAACTTTGCATGCAAACTAATTGCATGTAAAGTGTAGGGATGCAATCATTTTACATGTAAAATATAAATACATTGTTTGGTGAGATAGACAATCTACATTTAGAATACATGAAAAATAAATGCACTGTTTGGCTCAAAATAGAAGTTCACCCGTAAAGCTCCAAGTAAAAATTAGCATTACTCTTTTAACATGCCTTCGTATGCTAATGAAGTCAAGAAAATAGTATTGGCAAAACAAATTATTGATAATTGATATAGAGACTGGTTAATGGTAAATTGACTGCCCCGTAATGTACAATCTGAAGAATTATTTTTCAATGATGTTCTACCAATAATCTGCAATTACTTTACAATTGATAAAAATAATCAACAAAACTCATAACTTTTAATTAAAAAAAAGCCCAAAATTCGAAATTAGTGGTGTAATACCTAATCTCTAAACAACTCCCTCAACCTAGTTGAATATAGAAGAACGGCTGGTGCTGCTCTTGGGAAGAGCTGGTGTCTGCCTGTCTGGTGGGGATGAGTCATGCCGGCAAGGTCTGACGTGAAAAAACGGAGTAGCATTGTAAAGTATTTTACCACCCTCCCCCACGTAAAGTATTTTACATAGTACAATGTAAAATGTTTTAAAATAGTACCCTACAGTTTACATTAAATAATCGTACCAAACGATGTAAATAGTTTGCATCCCTACACTTTACATGTAAAATGATTACTTTACATATTAACAAACCCCCCCTTTGTGTAAACCCTTCTAGTTGGTTGTGTACACAAGCGGCTTCTGAACGAGTTGTCCGTGTATACAAACAATTTGGGATGTACACAAAATGTGTACAATTTACGTGTACCAACAGATTTTTCGTACAATATTTACTCAATCTTATCGAATATGGTAAATATTTCAACCTTCCAGGGGGTTACTCTATGAGGTAATTTGTTTGAATCCCGTTTTATCTGTTTTATCAACCAACTCTTTTTACCAAACACTTTATCTTTTTATCAATTAAAATAAATAAGGGGTATTTTGAGTTTGCATCCCAAATTATTGTCTAAATTGGATTTTGCACCCCGTTTTTAAAACTCTTTATTTTTTCACTCCAACCCCATATGAAAAGACAAAAATGCCTCTCCATTAACAACTTTGTTGACCTTCAACATATTCCTGATTGAGGCCAGTTTGTCTTTTCATATGAGGTTGGAATGCAAAAACAAAGATTTTTAAAAACTGGGTGCAAAGTCAATTTACTTTTTTGATGAATTTGTTGAAGACTATTATATACATATATATATTGTATATTTTTTCTTTCTTTTATAATAAAAAGTATATTATAATTTTTAAAAATAATTTATTCATATATAAATCAATAGATTTAGTAATTGTAACTATCACCAATTGTCGGGTTCAATCAATATCATGAAACGGGCAATATGAGAAAAGTACGAGATGAATGTTCCGATCTCAATTACTCCTTCCTTATAATAAAAAATCCCGCTCTCCTTTTCAACCGTAATTAAGTAATCTTTTCATGTGTAAATATGAAAATGAAAATACACATTTTTTTATTTTACCCGCAATAATTGGTTTTGAAATTCTCATCATACCCTCAATATTTTTTTGGACTTATGCTTTATTCCAGCACACTATTCCAACATTCAAACAATAATTCTGTTTTTCATTTCTTATTATCTGGGTTTGAGGACAAAACAGTCTAATGTTTATAACCAATATGAGAAGTTTTAATTACCTGGACCTGCGAGTCCAATGACGCCGGTGGGACTAGTCCTTGCGTGGATAATGAGCAGCTTAAAAGCGGAAGCCGTGGGAATGATCAGGTGGTCAAGGGTCCACTCCAGGGCGTAGAAGCTATGATCACTGTCGTCTAAGGCGAACACCACCAATTGTTTCTGGTCACCCATATTTTTCTATTTTAATTCTCTATCTCGGTGACAAGAATTAATATTTGGATTATAAAGTAATGAAAAAAAAACTGGAGGGATTTTAAAGTAAGTTGGGAGTGAAATATGTTACTCCATATGATTTTTGTGGTTAATGTTCATCACAAGGCCGCCAAGGATGCGGTAACAAGTAATATTGTTTTCAGTTATGGCTTTTCATAATGATTTCTTTTACCATAATTGAAAAATGATTCAAGATGATGCTAAAGCCAAACAATCCACTAGAAGATTTTTACCCGTTGTAAGAATGGCTACGCTATCTAATCGCCAAGTGGTGGAAAAAAGTGATGCCCATTACATAATTTATCATTTCATTGAATGTTGATATGGGATTTATTACATAATTTTATTAGAAACTTTTAGATTTACCCTTTCATTGACGGTTGATATGGGAGTTAAAATAATGTAAACTAATTATTCAAAATTTTGAGATAAGTTTTAACACACAAAAGTGTTCTATTTGTGTAACAACACAATAAAAAACCATATACTGGATGCAAAATGGTACCTGGCATATGATAAGTCCAGCAGATATTATGAATGAACACTGAAATGTAGTTCTTTTACTTTCCTAACGTGATTAAAAACTATTGCAAATAGAAAAAGAACATAGAAAAATATTTAGCAACCTAGTTTTGCTGGTTGAAGTGTCTGTCTCATGTTGGTTGTCGGTTGATAAGAACTAAAGCAATCAACCGACATTATTCTTGATCATAATATACAATAATCGACCAACATATATGGCTTGATCCTCAGGCTTTTAAATATGAAATCAAAATCTTAATAAAGTATCAAAAATTCAGAACCATGGCTATCCACACGCATGATGTGAGACCCTATTAACATAAAAACTGCAGCCTAAACAACATTAAATATATTGACCCATGAGTGGGATGTAGAAAACAGTTGCAGTCTTGCAGAGTCCAAACAAGGTTTGGACCATAAGCGGCGTTCGCCTCTATGAGCAAAAAAGGTTGCATAACCAAGGCCCTGGTTACGTCTTTTGTCCGAGTATCAGGTTAACAATATATGATGGGATTTAAGTAATGACGATATTTATACCCGGAAAAGTTTCATCTTGACTAACTCTTAATAGTTTGATACACATACACTGAAGCATAAAATCTTGATATTTAAGTTTATAGTGGAATCTGATCACCTTATTGTCTGTAAATAGTTTTCGATACATTTTCTCTATGTACATTATAGAAGCAATAATAATAATCTCAAATTTAATCTCAAAATGGTTCATGAATGATCTTGCAGAAAGGCCAATTGCACATGTATGCGTAGAGCAGCATAAAAGGTTCCTATAACCCTGATGATCTCTGGGAGTACTCTTGAACCAAAGCCCCAAACAGTGATGGTCTCTCCATCAGCTTAGTTGGTGCATCATACTCCTTTGCCCACCCTGTAATAGGACACACAATAATAAATATCTGGAAGAAGAATCAAGGTTGGTTTATTTGCTGTTGTTCTCAGATAAATAAATTAAATAATGAGGAAATAAGCGGGGGAGGTCGTTAAAGCAGACCATTTAGTCTTTTTGCACAGTTTAAGATTGAGAGACTCACCATCGTCTATGACTAACACCCTATCGCAGTCTATAACTGTAGGAATTCTGTGAGCAATGGTGATAATGGTACAGTCCAAGAAGTCTTCTCGAATTACTCTCTGGATGACAGCGTCGGTTTGTGAGTCAACTGAAGCTGTTGCTTCATCCATGAAGAGAATTCTGCTGTTCTTTAGCATCACTCTCCCCAAGCATAGGAGCTGCCTTTGCCCCACACTCCAATTATCCCCCGAGTCAGCCACTAACCAAATTCCATCAAGCCAATTGGTTCATAACAAGGGATAGTAATAAATCAATAATAACACGGAGTAATGGATTATGACAAATATATGACAGAAAATTGATAAAAATGTGGCTAAATATGAGATGACTTTTAATATTTTGCAATAACTGTAGTAACCACGGTGTAGTTCAAATTACACTGCCCTGATCATCATGTATTTCACAGTGGTTATTGGGACCATGCAGTCATAGTATTGTCCTATTGTTCTGTTTTGTAGTAATATAGGAAAAACACTAATGATAATAATATGACAGTGGGGGGGGGGGGAGGAGGTAAGATGTACCTGCAGCATCTAGTTGCCCAAGCTTTTCAGCCACTACATCCTTTAATTGGCAACGCTCGAGACACTACACACACCAAAATCATAATAACTTAAATAAAACATAGAGTAGGTTTTGAGTGAGATGCATTTAGGGTGAAATGTATTATACCTTCCATATCTTATCATCAGAGTATAACCCGAGAGGATCAATGTTGCTCCTGACAGTCCCTTCAAAGAGAACAGGCTCCTGAGGGATGATTCCAAAGCGAGACCTGAGATCATGAAGGCCAAGTGTGCATATATCAATTCCATCTATGACTATTCTCCCTCCAGAAGGTTCCACCAGCCTAAAGAAAACTTGAATCAATGTTGACTTCCCACTTCCAGTTCTTCCAACTATACCAATCTTTTCTCCTCGGTGGACGCTGAAGGATATTCCCTTGAGAACTAGAGGTGTGTTATCCCGATACCTGACCTGCTCAAGATTTTACACAGACTTGAGAACTTCCGTTGAAGAAAATATGTAAGATACTTATTTTGCTGTAGAGAAAGAAAAAAAACAAGACTTATGATTGTGGATTTCAGTGTATTACTTTCAAGTCCTTTATCTCTATTTCCCCATGAGTAGGCCAATCTGGGGACGGAAGACAACCTGCAATCCTCCATTTAGCTTCTGATGGGATCTTTATGAACTGCTTTATCCTTTCCACTGAAACCATTTTGTTCTCCATGAAACAGGTCATATAGACACCCCAGAAGAGAACACCATTCAGAGACAGACCATACGATAGAGCCAATCCCACATATTCTGATGGCAAACAAACCCATAAGTCAATTTATTATAACACAAAGAATTAGTGCAAACTTGAGTTGCTGTTTAACACAATTAAGAATGCCACCTGATCCAATAAGAGTGCTTGGCAGCATCACCATGAAAAGGGTAGAAATGCAGAGCAGGACACTTCCAATCAACTCCAAACGGAAGCCTAGCCACTCATTTGATCCATTGTTATGGAAATCCATCCGCAAATTTGCATTCACCCTGTCAACATTTTTCTGGAAGAATTCATCTTCTTTCCCCAAACAACGTATGGTCATAACCCCAGAAACAGTCTCCGAAAAGAAATGGAGAATAGGCGCTTTAGTGATTGAATCAAGTCGGGTTAATTCACGTGATGATGCAATGTAGTAATTCTGCATTAGGATAAACACAAGAATGCAGAGTCAGTTTGATAAGTTAAATTAGTAATACAGTTATCACAGTTTTAGTAGAGCTATAGTTTTAGTAATAATATGTAGGGAGTAGCTATCATAATTTTAGTAGTACTTTAGTTTCCTATTCCTGCCAGACTTAGTTCCACCATTTCTCTATATAAACAGTGTAATAGCCTCAAGAAATGATCAAATTGTAAGTTCAAGGTCATATCAATAAAAGTACTCTTGTCCCGAGATAAATTTTATGTTTTCCTTTTCCGGTCCATCAGATGTTTTTATGTTTCCTTTAAGGAAAGAAACACATGATTCTTATCATTTCACTCATTTCCATGCAAATCTCAATCAGGACATATCTTTTTCATATGTTTTTTTAATATGTGCCAAACCTTATCAGGAACTATATTTCGGGAAGAAGGGACTAAGGGAGTAATAGTTAATTACTTAACAGAATATAAAAATGTCATTTCTTGAAATAGGGATTTAAGAAATGGAAGGAGTGATGAGCATTTGCATTACCCGGTACCAGATATTGAGCCAGATGAGAGGGACCAGGAGGAATATTGTAGGCCAAGCATTCTGGCACATAATAACCAATATGCTAAATATAGTGAAATACATTGCCAGTGCAATACTCATAAACAATGGTATTAGGAAATCGACATTGGCTTGATCAGTTGACATCTGAAATAAAGCATTTGTTCATTAGTTATCCAAATATCATGTGGAGCACGAAAGTGAGCTGAGGAAGAATATAACTCACACGACTTAATATTCTTCCAGAAGGAGTTGTGTCAAAGAAGGACATTGGAGCATGGGATATGCTGTTAACAATCTGAGTGAAAAATCTTTGAGCTGTATTCAAACCCAAAATTGCGGTTGCAAATGATCGGACCGCCACAAGCGCAAAAGAAATTGCTGCTATGATTGCGTAAACATTAATGAAAAGAGATGGTGTAAAAGCATGACTAGAAGAGGTCTCATATGCAAGCCAATAATCACTTGAACTGAGGGATAATTGCCACAGAAATGAGGCTATTACTACTCCTCCTGCTCCCCACCATCCATATGCCTCCGTGCAGTACTGCCGGTAGACATCAAAGCTGACATGGCCAGTTTCTCTCTGCTCATCTTCAATGAGCTTGATGTTACCTTTAGACTCAGATGCGTGGAAAGAACCTTTGGTCTCCATTTGGTCTTCATAATTTTGAGGAGTTTGTGGGGAGTTGTGAGAAACATTCATGCTCATTTCCACGAGCCCCATGGAGTTCTCATGTGCAGCAACAAGAGCTCCGAAATCCAAACCAGATTCAAGAAGCTCCCCGTATTTTCCAGATTGAACGATCTTCCCATCTCGCATCAACTGATTTAGTACAAAAAAGTACAAGCATATTTAACTTATTGTTTCTTCCAAGTATAGGATTCCTTTGTGCAGGATATCTATTAATAAATAAATATCAGTGCCTGTGGACATATTTATCATTGCTTACCAGTATAAGATCAGCATTGTGCAGGAAATCAACTTGGTGAGTTACGAGTAAAATTGTTTTATTTCTTAGAATGCCCTTCACACATTCCTGCAGAAGAAATAGGGTTGCAGCTGTATTACTCGTGTGAAGCTATTTAGACCAATGAAATTCAGGATTTGGTTGGGGTCTCTCAACTACCCATAACATACTTGGCCAAACTAATATTTCAGTACAATGTCATATTAATTCCCTTTAATAGTTTAATTTTCTAATATAAGAATAAGAATACAGGACAAATCAGGCCAAAACCGGCTCTGATACTACGATGAAGTTCAATATTGAGTTGGGATTGCTCAACTAGCTATAAGACACTTGCATCAATCCACAATAAAGGAGAATTCAGTCTTTTAGCTAGTTCAACTTAAGATCATATTAAGGCATCATTTTCGCTTGTGGAATTGGCAGAGAAATAGAGTAGGTCAAAACTAGCTCTGGAACCATGAATTTACAATTGGTTGAAGACTTGAGGTCACTCAACTAGTCACAAAACACTGGAGCCAAATCAACCTAAAAATTGAATTTAATCTGTTGGCTAGTTTAACACAAGGTCGTATTAACTCATCATTCTCTCTGGTTTTCTGAAATGGGACTCAAGCACAGACCCACATAGTTTCTGAACTCCTCCCCATTTCATTTCAGAATAATATTATGCAGGAAGATCCTATGGAACAAGCTATACCACGTATGTTGAAATCTTGAGAGCTATGGCTATCCCATTAAATTAGATGCTTTTGAAAATTGCTAATGTAATGCACAATTCCATATAACTAATAACTATAGCACAAAAAATAAAAAATAAAACAGTTTCTATATCATCAAGCAATCATGAAAACCTGCCTTAAATATCTCAGATCCAGTTTGAGCATCAACAGCACTAAATATGTCATCAAGGAAATAAATATCACTATCCTGATACACTGCTCTTGCTAATTGTATCCTTTGCTTCTGACCACCACTGAGGTTGATTCCGCGTTCTCCTATCTCAGTTTGGTCACCATGTTCCATAATTTCCATATCTTTCTCCAAGGAGCAAACTCTTATCACATGTTTGTATCTGTCCATGTCCATTGGCGAGCCAAACAATATGTTTTCTTGAATAGTCGCATTCTGAATCCATGCTGTTTGGGCCACATAAGACGTAGTTCCACAAACTCTGACCTAATGAAAGAGAGTAAATATATATGATTGGTGTGTCAAGAAAATTAGAGGAGTGTTTGAAATTACGAGAAGGGCAGTCTAAAGTTCATACCTTTCCGGAAGATTTTTGAAGTTCACCAAGAACTGAAGCTAACAAGGAAGACTTTCCTGATCCAACAGTCCCAACAATCGCAACAAGTTCTCCCTTTCTGACTTCAAAGTTTATGTCTTTCAGGGCATTGTGCTTTCCTTCATCATCCCACGAAAAGTGCCCTCCTTTGACCTCAACTGCAATGGCACCATTACAACCCTCATCTCTTTCCACTGACTTAGAGTCCAGTTCATGGCTTGTCAGATAGTCATCCAGTCTCTTCAGAGACGTAATGAATTGAGAAAGGTAGACTAAACATTGAGGAAAGGTCCGGATAGGTTCTTGTAAGATTTTCAAGACAGTTATTGTCGTGAACGCTGTCCCGGCATCAAGAGGGACTTTCATCCAAATTGCTACGGCAAAAGTAAGAAGTGAAATGAAATTTGGAATACTCCATAGTACAGAAAAGTTGAGAAAAAGCAAATACATGACTTTACTAAGCCAGCCGAACTCCACTCCACGAAGAGATTCTATTTTCTTCCTGAAGTGCTCTTCCCACGCTTGAAACTTGATGACACGCATGTTGTTCAGCAGCTCATTTATAGCTTTCATTCTCTTATCGCGGATCTCCATCAGTTCGAACTGAAACACATTGCTCATACGCGAAATAACCAAAGTGAAGATAATCACCACAAGGATTGTGAACAGTGATGCGAGGACTGGAACACCTATATAGAGATATAGGAGGAACAAGGCGGCCACCAGTTGGATTGGCATCATCCATAAGGCATGTAGCTGTGGCATCATGTCCGCGAGCAGCTGGGAGTCAACTCCCATATAGTTCACAATCTGTCCCACACCATGTGCCTGTCTGGAGGAGCAAGACATCCTGAGCCCTTTCTTGAACAGGTTAGTGATGAGGGAGGATCTGATCAGCATCCCAAGTTTTGCAGAATGGAAGTTAAAATGATGTGAACTCAATACTTCAACCACTTTTGCAATCAGGAGGGTCAGCACTAGAAGGTACCCCTCAGAGGGGTTGCTTCTATCCCCGGAGCTAAAACTGATAAAACTGTTAATTAGCATAGGGCCAACATACATGACAGCCAACCGTATAACAGCAAGAAAACCAGTGAAAGCAATCTGCTTCCAGAAGCAACGGATTAGCGCTTTCAGCACAGGGTGGTTCATGTTCTCTCCTTCCTTTGGCCAGTTCCTCTCAAAGAGTTCTCCCATTCTTTCTGCACGAAATTCAGGTGGAAGAGAAGGAACATCTTTCATTGTTAAAGGGGATTGGTATCCCTTTCCCAGTAATGGATTCATCCAATTCCAGGAAGCTCTCGACAGCAACGACGCCGTGGCATAACCACTCACATTAGGATCCCCCACAATAACATCAGCCTTTTCCCCGGCCACATTTATTCCAGTACATCCCCTAATTGAGACAACCAAGAGATAAACATACAAAGGGAAGCTAGCCAAGAAGGACAAATCATCCACTCTCAGTCTAGGATCCTCTATACCAACATCAGACACCATGCGAATAACAGAAACAGCAGAAAACAAACATATAACTATGAAATTTGCAGCCCAGTAGGCTCGAAGGGACACAGGGTGATAAACAACTCCTAATTTCTTCAAGTGTACAACCAGAACAAGAACAAGGAGGTGAGCCACAACATGTAATGATGTGAACACGGTCTCTATCAAATCCCATGATGAATGGATACCCTTGGACACTGTGAATGAGAAAAGGGCAGTATAACCTAAGACTAAGAGACCTGTCACAGTCAAAGATACATAGAACCAGTGGTTGACTCTGAAATGAGCCCTATCTGGTTCAAGAAAAGGTTTATTAATAGAGGAGTTGGAAGTAGCTCCGCGGGTCAGCTTATGGCCTAGCTTTTGGATTGCTAGAACTACTACCCCTGATATGAAGAGCAGATCAATCGAGGAAGACAGAACCCTCTGGGAGCATGGTGACAGAAAAATGAATTTTAACCAATTGATAACAGTTGAGATGAAAGATGAACTGTCTGAAGATTGGAAGACGGGAGCAGCACAGTCCAGAGATGTGAGCCATGGAGAAGAAGACATGATTGACTTTCAACTTTCAAGCCAGTCTCTTTTCCTGCAGAATGGAAGAAAAGACCAGAGAGAAGTCAAGATAATGGTACTGGAAAAACATCATACAATGCATGCCCAGTACTGAAGAAAGAATTGCATGTTCAAATACCTGGATATGAATGAATTCCAATTCACATCAAAATAGGATGGTGGCAGCCGGCAACCTGAAGAGAAAGAACCATTTAGGAAAATGGAAATTCATTACTCCGACCAAATGTTGCCCAGTGCTGAATTATTATAGGAGTAGTAAAGTCTAAAATACTCTGTCCCATTCGGCCCTTCGTTTTCAAAATTGATTTGTCGTAAAAGAATTCTTTCTTTCTGGCACAGACATTAATCATATAGAGGGAGTACTATATGCAATATTGGGAACCAATCACTTTCTCAGTCAATGCCGTCTACAACTGGCCTGCAATAAAGCATTTGACATTTAAGGAAGACTTAAATTGCCTTTTCCAAATACTCTAGTTTATTTTTACTGCCGCCATAATGGTCCGTCCATTATAATGGTTCGTCCACGTCCATGAAAAATAGAAATTGTTCTAGATAAAAATAATCTAAAATATACAAATAGGAACACTACATTTTTAACCATCCTAAGGGTTGGTTTGTAACTCATTTTAAAAAAGCACTTCTCATCTTTTGGCTTTAAAAAAACACTTATTTTCCCAAACACTACCATTTTTATTTTTCTCGGCTTTCGCGCCAAAAGTGCTTTTACTTTTTTCTATTACACAAAAAACACTTATTTTACCAAACACTACCCACTTTTATTTTTCAAAATCACTTTTTTCTCAAACACTATCAACTTTTATTTAATCACTTCTCCCCATTTTTTTAGAAAAGGCACTTTTTTAAAAGCAGAAGCTGTTGCAAACAGACCTTAAATAGGACTAAACAACTCATTCCTACCAAAAATGACCCTAAGGGTATAATTCAAAATAAAATAATAAAAAATCGTAATTTTTTTAAAGAAACATACAAAAATAATAATAAAAACTTAAAAATATTTTTAAAATAAAAAATTATGAAATATTTTTATTATTATTTTTTTTTAAAAAAAAACTTATAGTAAAAATTCATTAAAAAAATTAAAAAAAATATGGATATCTTTCCCACCGGCTCCCAACACCACCACCTTCGATCGTTAAAAATTCTGCAACTTTTTATAAAAAAAAATCCTTTTTTCCCGAAAATGCAAAGAAAATGACATTATTACTCTACATAATGTCAAATTCTTGTTGAATCTCATTATTATGGCATTACTACAATTGTTGGCAGATTTTTTTTAAAATAAATTAATAAAAAATAGTAAAAACCCATCAAAAAAATGGATAACTCTGATCGATGAAAATTCTGGCATTATTGTAAAAAAAAATGCCATTGTTTTGAACCGGCATTATTAAAAATATTGGCAATTTTTAATGCCAAAATTCTCATTTATTCTGCCATTATTATGGCATTATTAAAAATGTTGGCAAATTTTCAACCGGTGATGAGAGCGGATGGTGCTGGGGTGGCAGAGGTGGCGGCGTTTTTTTTTACATTTTTATTTCTTTTTCAATTTTATTGTTTATGAATATTTTATAATTTTTTAATACTTTTGATGTATTTTTATTATTTTTTACGTTTTTTTTATTATTTTATTATTAATTAAGACATTTCAAAAGCCTCAGGGGTATATTTGTTCAAATACACATAAATAGTCCTGTGGGAGGAATAGAAAATATGTAATCCTATTTGTATTCTTGGGTCACTTTTTTTTATCCATTTAGGGAATTAACTCAATGAAAAAATGAGTACTCCCTCCTTGCAGTGTAATTTTCTACAAACTTTTTTTGGGATCGTCTTACTTTTTCATTTTAGCCGGACCTATTTATAATCCGTGTTTTTGACTTATCACATACTTAGTGACTTAACGTAAACTTTTCGTTTTACGCACTAAATTATGTAATAATCAAAATCAGTATAATTAAATAATTTTGTTGATGAATTATGAGTAAATTAATTTCACTTTATTAATAGAGAAAGCATTGTATCAAAAATAGCTAAAATAAACTATTATTCAAATTTGAGCAAATTTAGCGAACTTTATTGTTTTTAAATGGCCTCTTAAATCTTAATTACTAAAAGCGTGAATCTCTGTTTTCATTATATCAATCTTACTACGTATTAGTTAACTTTTTAATGAAATACCTAACTTTTATAGCTAGAATACATATTTCAATTACTATTCAATATTCATAATCACCGTGAAAAACTAAAATGGCATATAATCTCTCTAATCCATAATCATACGGAGCATGGTTATGGAATATGTTAAATTCCCACACCGGAAACTTGTGAAGGAATAAAGTGCTATATTAAAACATGAACTACTCCTCCTATCAGGTTAACATTTTAGGATGGAACCTCCAAATCGGTTCATGGTGTGGGTCCCCTTATGAAAAATGACAATATGAAAAAAATGAATGACGGCACGATCACAACGAAGTGTCTGGTCATGAGGAGGGGTGTTAAATTCCCACATCGGAAACTTGTGAAGGAATAAAGTGCTATATTAAGACATGAGCTACTCCTCCTATCAGGTTGAACTTTTAGGATGGAACCTCAGATTTAAGAATAAATTTTCAATGGATAACCAATAAAGAGTAAGCTCACATGGCTTAGAACTCCACAAAAATGCTAAGTACCCATTTGATAATACTTAAATTTGCCGAATCTATTAAAATTGAGTGATATTCAAGTCGAAGTTTTTAAATTGATTAAATTTAGTGAATTGTGGAAAAAATTAAAGTCTCTTTATCAATAAAATAAGAAAAATAAAGAAATAGACAAAATAGTCATTTTCAGCCCATTCAACAACAAAAGAGCTTTAATCTTATCTATATATTATACATTTAGAGGTCACATTGACACGTGTCATTCTTACATTTATCATTGCCATGTGTCAGTTTTTTATCTATTCTTCACCACCTAGCTAGCTCGGACTGTTCTCATTAGTGTATTCAAGGTGTTCTTATTTCTCATTTATGTTCATGCACTAAGTTTGGAAAGTATATTATACTCCATAGTACTTTAATATGTATTCTGTAAGCAAATTGGCTGCATCACCGAATTATTATTACTCATAATAATTACTCCGTATTACTTATAACCAAAATTACTCCGTATTACTTATAACCAAAATTACTCCGTAATTACTCCGTATTACTTATAACCAAAATTCTGTAAGGCAATGTTTGTTTAAAAATTGCATGATTGTCTCCATTTTTAATACTTAAGGCAATGATTGCCAAAATTACTCCATATTTTTACTCCATACTTTTCATACATAGATTATTATAATAATTATTCCGTATTAATGTTCATATATATATTTAGAAAGTTGATCAACTCACATGAGTCACTACGTACTACATATATAGGTTCCGTTTTAATATAAGAAGTATATATAATCTATATATTATATATTATAAGTAATATATACATAAGTCACTACGTGTAATATATTATAAATTTATAATTATTATTCCTGAAAACTTAGGTATATTACATATACGGTGTACTATTGCGCTCCAATAACTTAATTTAATATATCTATTTAATATGTTTTTACTTTTTATGTTTTATATTTTTTTACATTTTCAATTTATTTTTTAAATTTTCTGATTTTTATTTTTTATTTTAATTTTTTCTTTGACTTATTTACCTATTTTTACATTTATACTACTTTATATTATTATTACATTATTTTTCAAATTGGTATGAACTTTTATAAGATTTATGAATACTCCTCGCTCATTTATTTATTTTTGTAAAATAATCTACCATAGCATGTCAAAATGACTTGATACATTTAAAAAGTAATCATACTTCTATGATGCCTTTTTAGTAAATGGATTTAAGTGATATTTTTGAATAGTAGAAGGATCTATTTGACATTTTCCACAAAAAAATATAAAGCGTGATTAAACCATCTTTCTTTACCATTTTTTTTGAAAACAATTGCATTTTATTTCCTCTTCATGTCTCAATATTAGTGGGACAGAGGTACGTAGGTATTAGAATATAAGCTTGCTAAAAATTGAACAGGATAAAATATGTCAATTCCACTATTATTTTTGTCTGGTATGAATTTTTGTGATGCTAAGATAATGCAAGTGTTGAAATAATGCCAATGTTGGAAAATTTAAAAGGTTTAATTTGTTTTTTTTGGAAAAAAGAAGATTTTTATTGAATAAAGATTTTGAGAAAAATGTGAGAAAGAAAAGAAAACAGAACAGAGAACAATAGAAAATAAAAGGCATAGCTTGGGCGCTTGGCCAAAGGAAATGATTTAGACTGTGATCAAGTTATCATGTTGTGCCACCATTTATTCTTCTGAGGTTTCCGATAAATCTTGAGTTGTGTATTTAGATTCTCTGTGGACAGGCAGTTTTTCACAGTAATGAATTGGAATTTATGGCAAATTCCTCTATTCAACTTAGAGTCTCAAATGTCTTCCTGATTGGAAATAGGAAGGCAGTGGTGAGTCATATAATTTTAAAACATATACACATCATATGCATTGCTTTGAAATAATATTCTCTGAGGTGAGTCACATCATTTTAAAACAATATTGTCCATATAGTACAAAATATCACACTAATGGTTAAATGACAAATTGACATATGAATAGCATATTATGAAATATTATTGTGAATTTAGCGAGAGAACATTCTCTCTCATAAACAACATTAAAAGTAAAAAAAAGAATTGAGCGAGAGAACTTTCTCTCTCATAAACAGTTCTTTTAAGTATAAGATAAACCTGCTAACAATTGAGCGGAATAATTTTCTTTGTCATATATTATGTAGTCTTTTTAGGTATAAGATAAGCTGCCTAACAATTGAGTTGAGACATTTTCTATCTCATATGTAGTACTTTTAGGTTTAGAATATAAGTTTGCTTATAATTGAGTGGAAAATTTATGTCTCTAATATGTGGTCCTTTATGGTATAAGAAGATAAGATAAGCCGACTAACAATTAAGCTGCCTAACAATTGAGTTGAGACATTTTCTATCTCATATGTAGTACTTTTAGGTATTATTAGATGATAAGTTTGCTAACAATTGAGCTTGATAATTTTCTCTCTCATATGTAGTGATCTTAGGTATAAGAAGATAATTCGGCTAACAATTGAGCGGGATAATTTTCTCTATCACATGTAGTGGTTTTACTGTTTTAGGTATAAGAAGATAAGAAAATAAGCTTTCTAACAATTGAGTGACAAAAATTTCTCTCTCATATGTAGTTCTTTTAAGTATATGATGATGATGATGATGATAATCTGGCTAACAATTGAGCAAAAAAAAATCTTTCTCATGTGGCTTATACTTTATGGGGGTGTTTGGAACTGATTCTAATTCTGCTTCTTTTTTAAAGCAGAATCAGAATCAGTTTTCAGAAGTTGGTACCTCCCAGCTTCTAAAAAAAATTGATTCTGCGAGTAAATTAGAGAACTAGAAGTGATTCTGGAATTTCACCCAAACACTCCAGCTTCTGCTTCTGCTCCCTGAAGGAGCAGAATCAGTTTTGAGAATCAGATCCAAACACCCCCTATGATATTAGCTAGCTTATTGTACTCTTATTTTTCGAAAATGAAGAATCATAAAAAGTTATTTTTATTATAGTATTTAATTAGATCATGAGTAAAAATATATGCATCATTTGCTATTTCCCGTGCGTATGCACGGGTAGTATACTAGCATTGGTATAAACAAAGAATCACTCTTTGTACTGAATTGGCTAACAATAATTCAGAGGGAGAATTTTGTCTCACATATGTAGTGCTTAACGTATAAGAAGAATTTGTTAATAGTTGAGGACAAAAATCTTCTCTCTCATGTGTAGTGCTTTTAGGTATTAGATAAAAGATAAACTTGCTTACAATTATTTTCAAAAAAAGCTTGCTTACAATTGAGCGGAAAACTTTCTCTCATATATGTAGTTCTTTTATGTGTAAGATAAGTCGGCTAACAATTAAGCGGTAGAATTATCTCTCTTACGTAATGCTTTGAGATATAAGATAATTCGGCTAACAATTGTGCGAAAGAATTTTCTCTCATATGCAGTTCTTTAAGGTATAAAGTAAACTGGCTAATAATTGAGTAGGACATGCAATTTTCTCTCTCATAGGTTAGCAATAACTTAACTAATGATTAGCATGTTCTTATTTAACTAATATTCGTTAATTTTAATATTTATTGTATCCACTTAAACTCATTCACTTATTATACTCACTTTATTAGAATAATATTTAATTTTAAAATTAAATAACCATTAAAATTAGTAGGTAACAAATTCTAAAAAGTAATTTTTATTGTATGGCTTATACTTTATGATATTAGATTATTAGCTAGCTTATTGTACTCTTATTTTTTGAAAATGAAGAATCATAAAAAGTTATTTTTATTATAATATTTAATTAGATCATGAGTAAAAATATATGCATCATTTTCTATTTCCCGTGTGTATGCACGGGTAGTATACTAGCATTGTTATAAACAAAGAATCGCTCTTTATACTGAATTTAAGAGAAATTGTCAAATTAATACGTGTAGTTAAAGTTTATTTTGAGTTCAAGTAGATTTACTTTACCAATATTTTATACGAGTAATAGTTCTGATCAACCGTGCAATTGTGCCAATTGTACATTATAAGGTATTTCAAAATTGTAGATAGCAATCACAATACAGAATATGTTTTTTGTAAACAAAAAAATATCATCCGCAATTTATATGACAAAATAAGCGTGTTTATATGTCAAAAATTTTATATTAATAAACTTATCCTGAAAGTTTTATTCTCCCGTGCATCGCACGGGTAGAATACTAGTATACTCTGATTATTGAGCAAACACTTCATCGCTCCAAATATATAAAAAACTAAGTATTGGATTGAAAACACTACGATACCTGAAAATAGAGATTAACAAAGACCTCTTAAGCAAAAGAAATAAAAAAAACGTCAATAGCAAATATATTTTTCAAAATACACGTCAAAAGAAATAAAATACGTTAAATCTAAAAAGATATGGGGTAAATAGTATTCTCTCCATGTCACTGAGTTTTGTCCTTTTTTTGCTTATGTAAAAAAAATTTGTCACTTTTCTAATAAAGCAACTAATTTGTTGTTATGCTCATTTCTCTCTCTCATGTAAAATCTCAACCACACAATTCAAACTTTTCTTATTTCTCACCTAATCTAAAATTTAAAAAATCCATTGAGATGAAGGTAATGCCTAAGACCATTTGTAGTGGTGCAGACTACTGCAGAGTCTAAAAAGTTAAAAATGCATTGAGATGAATGTAGGAAATAGAAAGTGATTTGTTATTAAAAAAATGTAAAAATGTAAGAGTAAAAAGTGAAGGTATAGAGATATTTTGATAGAAAAAACTTACTAAAAACAGAAAGAGGGACAAATAATAAAAACATTCCAAATCAGAATAAGGGACCACTAATAAAAATGGAGGGAGTATAATTTTAAAAATGGATAGATATGAAAACAGTTTTGAGACTCCATCAATACTGTATTTCCTTGCATTCCAACACCCTCAATAAAATACATTCATCATATTTTTTACTCATCAATTTAGTAAAACATTAATTAAATTGGCATACATAATGTTTTCTTTTTAATTTTTTCCCAGGATAATTATGAAATAAAAAACACACACTTTGATGTAAAAACTATATATAAATTTCATTATTTTTTTAACGCTTTTTGGTAAACAAAAATGAACTGAGTTCAAGTAATTGTTGCTCTAAATTAAAAATGAAACGCGTTCAAGTAATTTATTGCTCTAATCTCCGAAATTTATTGTTATATATGTATCTCAAAAAAATAAAAAAATCGCTAATTTTTTAACTTATTTCATTTTTAATAAAAAATAAAAAACGAGTTCATGTCATATTCGGTTGTTTTTGGAGGCTTCACGAATTTAAAATTTGTGTTTCGTGTCTATTTGGGACCAAGAAGCCTCCAAAAGTTAAAATTTCATACTATGTATATTTTTTTACGCTGTTTATATGTAAAATTGGTGTCATATAAAAGATCGTAAAAATTTATGAATTTTGATATATTTTTTGAAAAAATTGGAGAGCGGATAAAAAAGTCAGTCTCTCCATCCCGCAAAATTGTTCTCACTTTTCTTTTTGGATTGTACGAAAAAATCATTTGCATTTCTCTTTTAGGAAGGTTTTATGTGGCTAAATTACACTTTTCTTAGTCAATAATAATTATACATTTTCAATTTATTCTCACTTTCTTAAATTGTGGTTGAAGTCAAAATGAATACTATTTTACGGGATAGAGTCATAGAGACCATAGAGAACTCTAGAAAACTTTGGGGTATTGACACAAGGATGACGTCAATATGATATCATTCACTTGTAATAATACTCGGTAATAATAGCGGAAGTACAGTACATGCTTTGTAAATTGTACGTGAGTAATAATAGCAAGGGGACACGAAAGGATACTAGGACCCAAATCGCAAGCAGTATAATACATGCAGGAGAGTAAATGACAGAAAAGAGCGTGTTTCTTGCGGGTGTTTCCAAAAGACGTAGGTTTGAGTACTACAGGTACTCTTTTCTGTGCACAAATCTCAATCACACTGTTTTTACTTTATATATTCTCATATCAATCAAACTTGATAAAATTTTAAGGAAAAGTATAACGCAACCAACTATTGGAAAACTACCAACACAACGCATTAACCGCGGTCTAACAAGGATACTACGGAAGTACGGAGTAGGGGTGGGATCGGGATGATCCCGACCCCGATTGCCCAAATCCCGATCTCGTCCCGATCTCAAGTCAAACTACAAGAGGATCCCGTATCCCGTCCCGATTGAATTGGGATCCCGATCGGGAATCCCGCTAAATCCCGACAATGAAGTATCAAACATAAAATTATGTATTTTCTTTAGTTAAACACTAACTTTAATATTTAATGGTTTCAAAATTATTCTTTGTTCATTGTTATACCATATTTATCATCATCTACTTATAAAATTTATTGTAATAATTATCATCACAAATTCACACTAGTACATACTTTTAGAATAATTTTTATTTGTAACTTCAATTAATTAATAGTATAATTTTTGAATAAGCTATCAAGGCTTAGTGAAATTTACTTCAAACATTATATAAAAATCACTAAAAGAATGATGTGTAACGTATACTAGTATTATTTAAAATTCAAAACTAAGTAGACGCATTCATAAACTTTGTGACCAATTAATATAATGTATAAATACATATTATGATTATTGACTAAAGAAAAAAATCTTAGTCTCGATCATGATTTTTAAAGGATTCATCAAAACCGCAAAATTTGTAATATTGTTTTGATTTAGATTGTCAGGATCAAGAATAATCTCTATTTAGTTAAGATCCCGAAGATTCATTTTGGGACAAATGCCGAATAGTTTTAAAAGTTTGATATTGTAAGATACTCGTAGTAAAAGATTAATCTATGTAAGGAATAAGTAATTAAAAAAGATATGAAATTATTTAGATACATATTCATTTTTTATATATTCATATATAATTCTATACATGTATATATGAAATTCTATACTCGTAGTAAAAGATTAATCTATGAAAAATTCCCGACTAGTCGGGATCGGGATTGTCGGGATCGGGATCGGGATCGGGGGTCGGGAGTCGGGAGTTTTTTCCCAGCCCTACTACGGAGTATAACTTTTCACTTAAAATTGTTATGTAAAAGAGTTAAAGAAATCATAAGCTGCAAATAAACCATCCCTCATGACTCATGAGTGTGGCCAACAGGCCAAACCACTAAGAAAACTATAGATTTTGCAAACAAAACTTGCAACATAAAAAATAAATAGAATGATCCACAATATATCCCTTATGCACCCCCAACGTCCATTCAGAAAACCAGAAGCGCGACAGTCCCGTATAACATGGTTTAGATCGTCCTAAGCCAATTGAAGGGAGGTGATCAGATCAGAGGACTCCAAAGAAGGGATTATTGATAGCACTGTCCAACTCAGAACCAGCAGAGCGAAGCACAGCCATGTCCACCTTATCTCTTGGAAGAAACAAGAACTCCCCACCTTCAATTTTTTCAAATCCAAGAAGCTCAAGGAACACCACGCCCCCCTTCAGTTTTCCAACTCTTTCCTGTTTAACATTATAACAAGAACAGTTCAATTTCAAACAGGTCATTTTTAGTGTAGCCTAAAGGGTCCATTTCATGAGGCTAATAATGATTGAAATATGACTGATTTTGTTTAGTGAAGCTGAAATAGATGAATGAAAAGAGTTACCTGAAATGATATTTGAAAAAGCAATTAAATTAACAGTGAATATCTAAAAGGTGAATGCAAGTGTCTTTTGCTCTTCATTACAGCCAAATATATTATTAACACGTCTCACCCATGCAATCAGATGAGTGAGTGTGGTTTAAAATCTGAGTGATCAAGATGATAAGCCAGATAAAATGACCTTACAAATGAGCACACAATAGAACAACTTCATGATTATTGTCTCAGCTTATCAAAGAATCTACATTTCTGGTCTCTAGTTTCGCCTTCATTATTAGCTTATGAAGTCATCATTCAAAAAATATTGCTAAAACAGTGGCTGTCAAAATAAAATAAATTAAACAACTACTTGCAGAGGTACTCAAGGGGCAAATCACCCTATGTGTTCATGAGTGAGAAATTCCAACATTTTTCTACATACCATTGTCGTGCTGCCTTGTCAATTGAGGTTTAATATATTATTAGTCCATGCTTGACATTTCTTGTGTTTTGACAAAAAATACATTGACAAAAATTACACAGCCTATTCTTTGACATCTGGATATTTAGGAGACATTTTAACAAGGCAAAACATCTATTTTCCGGTTCAAGCTCATGTAGTAATAAATGAATAGTAAAACATTACATAAAACAAAAATACTCCACTTGCTTCTTATTTTTATTCTGACCTGGATTTTAGGATTATTGAGTCTAATTTTCCGGAACTTCTCATCATTTGGATTTGTTGCGACATTCTTGGCAAAAGTGAGCAGTGTGTTGAATGCCGTCTTCACTTTGGCCTCATCGTCCTTGTGCACAAAAGAGAATTAAATAAAGCCATATATATGATTATAACTGAAACAAAGATGTGTACCTCTACATCCAACAAGATAACCAAGTAAGAAATAATGTACTCCCTCCATCCCCTTAAAAAGTCCTCTTTCAGAAGCCTTTTCATTCCAAAAGTTTTACATGAACTAGCAAAAAGAAATATAAATTCATGACTTTGAACATGTTTACCTTGCTGAGATTAAAATGTTGTATGATCAACGCAGAATTCTTGTTATTCTTATTGATAGGGAAACAACTACATAAAAGAAAATGCAAAAGAAGCACGAACCCCGCATCACCAATTTCACTTTCATAGATCTCTCTCTCTCTCTCAATACAATGTTGCCTGACTCTTAATGGCCAAAGGCACAAGTCAGGAGACAGCACATCACCACTTGACAGGTTCCTATGGAATGCCCTATGCGGCTATGCAATTGTTTTGCAGGATTTATGTGTCAAAACTACCATGTTAATGTGGTAACTATTACCTTGTGGTTCTGTTTGAGAATACGTAAACACTCCCTCATTTGCTCTATCTTTGTAGCTGGTCTAACAGGCAGTGAGCTCTACACCAAAATTTGCAAACCGATATGGTATTTTAGTTTCCACAAGAATATGACTCTGGGAAGAAAATCAACAATTTTATTACACATATATAACCTTCTTTTCTTCCACCACTGGTGCAGAAGGTTTTGGAGTAGGATCTTCAGCAGGGAGACCAAGCTTGCGCCGCCTTTCAGCCTGTTCAATTACAAAAAAAATCAACAAAAGAGCAACTATAAAGAGCCAGGATAACTTAATAGTCAAGGAAAGGTATAAAATGAAGAAAGAGCTTTTCCAATAAAACACAATCACAAAGATTTAAAGAGTCTGGTGTCATAGTGTGCTTGGTACTTGGTAGTATCAGAACTGAGAAAATAATGGTCATTAACACCAAAATATGTCAAGAAAAGAGTCTTGCTGACTTGAACATATTATTTGCCTTTGAGTCAAAACAGTTTTCACATTAAACATTAAAGTAAACAACCATAACATATGCACACAAACCTTATCCTCTTCCAGCTTTTGACGAATTTTCTCTCGAGCTCTTCTCTCTTCATCTTTCTCTGCTTTCCGTAAAGCTATCAACCTGCAAGGGCAATGTAGAGTAAGAAAATAATCAAACGTGAAAGCAAAGTAAATCAAAGGAAACTAAAATCCGGAGTACTAGACTAACCGTTTTCTTTCATTTTCTTCCTCAATCCGCTTAGCTTCAAGAAGTTCCTTACCAATACGGATTCTTTCCTGAAGTCATGTGGAAAATAATTTGGGTCACATGCTATAAATTTAGGGACGCTAGCTAAAGAAAAAATGGAATGTGATTTAAAATTTAAATAGTACATAGACAATACCAACTCTAGAAGTAAAAAGGCAGATTTGTGATGGTATGGTACCTAAATTAAAATAAGATATACCTTTTCTCTCTCCCTTTCCCTTTGTTTCTCTTCCTCTTCTTTCTTTTTACGAGCACGCTCCCTATGAATAATCATCAACCAGAAATGTATATAAATGTCACTAGCTCTATAACTGACATATGGTTTACACAGCAGATGAAAATCTTAAGATAGCAACAAAGACAGACTTGTGGTAAAAGAGGTTTATGATCCATCAGGCATTTCAGTAACTTATGGCAGGGCACTAACCAAGCAACTAATTAATGGCAGGACAGTTAATGAGAAGTAATCGAGGGACCAAAAAGACAACTTTCCCAAGAAACTCTTATAAATCAGTTATCCACTTATATTGTTTTCAATGTACCTTTGGTTTAAGAGAAAAATAATTAAAATACCCCAAACTTTGAAGGGGTGTGAGATAAACACCCCAAACTTTCATATGTAATTTAAATACCCCAAACTTTATATGAAAAGTTATTTTAACACCATGATCATGTATTATATCTTTCAAAAAATGTAAATTTATGGTGTTAATTGCATAATTTAAAATAGCAAAGTGAAAGCGTTGCAATTATATTGAGTGGAGGATAATACTATTTATTTTACAATGGAAGTTTACAAATGTTAATTGTATCTTCATGAATGCTAAAATATTGTAAATTATGAAATTAACACAAAAAATTAGCATTCTTGAAAGAAATAATAAAAGATCATGGTTCTAAAACAACTTTTTATATAAAGTTTAGGGTATTTAAATTACATATGCAAGTTTGGGGTGCTTACCTCACACCCCTTCAAAGTTTGGGGTATTTTAATTATTTTTCCCTTGGTTTAACTAGATTAATCATATTCATGTGGTTTAGCCCTTTTCTGTTAAATTAAAAGACATATCAGTCAGTCAGTCTTATTTGTTGAAACTTGAAACATAGCTGCATTGCAGAACAAAAGGCAAAATTAATATAAGGCTCTTTTTTGTAAAGAGGGAGTAATAGATTTTACTTCTGAGTGCTGACTTGAGAAATATAAAATACAAAAAATATATCTACTATATAGGTCCAAAAAGTTGTAGTTTCTTGGGAGCAAGGATTTAGATCATTAGGGTACAATATTGACCATTTGTTCTGTGGCAAGTAAAATCAGTAAGCATGTTAAAAAAATCTGTTTGTGCGCAGTTTGCAAAAACTTATGAGGAAAGTTAGTATGAAGAATTAGATCCTTGACTTGATGTTATTGTCTTTAACTCAGACGCAAGAAGATCACATGGTTGTTAATATATGCAGCACAAATATAAAGTCTATTGCATTTACTACTGAAACTACTTCAGGAATCAGGTGCATAAGAGATTGAGAAGTTAGGGAATAGAATTAAACACTATTGTTATAATATTTAATAGTGTTGCCCCTACATCATGAATGTTACCACTCGTACTTACATATACAAGTCTCTAGTTGTAAAACAAGAATATAAAAGTAACTTAAGTTCATTACTTATGAGATTGTTTATCAAAGTAAGCATTATGAATAAAATCAGAAACAAAACAAAATCCAAAGCCTACCTTAACTCTTGTTGCTTCATTTTTATCTCCTCTGGAGTCAGGGATGGCTTGGGAGGCTCAGCATTCTTGGAACTGACAGGGACCTATAGAAATTAGAAAATTCAATGAGACACTTGCCACCAATTACCATATCACTAATAATATATTTAGGCTGTAAGAAATAAAGAATAAAGCATCAATGGACAAATATAGAAAAAATCTAACTCCAGCCAAACAGGAAAGAACAGAATAAACAAGTAACATTATTAAATGACCCTTGTGGTGGGACCCTCAGCATGCGAGGATGCCAATGTGTACCAGGCTGCCCTTTTCTATTATTAAAAAGAGATCAACAACTATATCAATAAGTACTTTAGGTAAATACAATTACTACATCCGCCCCACTAAATTTGGCCAAATTTCTTTTTTTGGTTGTCCTAGAAACATTGTCACTTTACGACTAAAGTAACTATTTTGTGGTTAACTTTATTTCTTTCTCCTTTGCACAAACCTGAAACACAGAATATCTACTTTCTTATTTGTATGAGCCAGTAAAACTTGGCAAAGTTTTAATGTGGAGGGAGTATTAAATGATCTTAAAGCAATGCAAGTGAAAGAAACAAGAAGGCACCATTCTATGCTCAGGGGTTTCGCTTAGGTAACCCTGTGCTCTTCTAGGCATATATATCAATGAAATGGTTGAATTGAATTTCTAAGTGATGAATGCGGAATACCAGAGGCATTTCATCTACATCTGCGTCACTTTCATGTTCTACGACCCAATTCACAGCAGCCTCGAGGCTAGCATTGCCTGAAAATGGTTACAGAGTAAATGCGCATCAGATTCTGTAGAGTGAACTAAATTACTAAAGAGTAATTATTTACACGTGCAAAAACTTGAATGATTTAATAATAATAATAATAATACACATACCCATAGAATGGTACATCTTGAGTTTGCAAATGAAGATTAGAACAAAAGCACAAAAAATGTATGTGGCAACAAACACTTCAGTTTCTTCATAACAATTGTCTTGCATATCTGTTTCTCTTTTAGATATCTGATATGATTCTGCACCGAATACTTTTTCGTTTTGTGGTGATTTTGTGTTTTCTCTTGCATAAGATTTCAATTGTTGTTGAAAGAAGCATGTTTGCGTGGTTTTACTTTTTTTAATGCAAATGACTTTCTTCATGAAAAAAACAGTTCAGATGTAATGCCTTACCAGAATAATGGAGTGCTCGGGTTGCCCTTGCCTTAGGAAATCCCATTGTTTCTAGTTCAGTGAGTAGGTTTTGGTCAACTTCAGGAACAACCATTTCTAACAAATGAAAGCAAAGTGGAAACGTAAGGACTTTACCAGCTAGATCCAATTCAGTAGCCAGTATATGTTCAAAACAGAAAAGCAAATTCAGTGAGAACCAGGGGTAATGAGATTGTTATCAGGAACTCACTACTCAGATAGGTCCAAATATGGATCTTTTAGTGAGAACATTTAGATGCATAGCCAGAAAGTATACACAGCATACTTCTAAAAACGATATTAACTACAGATTACAGATAAACCAAAAGAAAAGTTTTTCATTCCTATTTTAAACAATGCAGAATTATTCCTTTTTTTGCAAAGGAATGCAAACTTTACTTGTGAGTCCATAATAGAACCAAGAGCACGTTTGATACCTTCATGCTGGCTACTGCTACTTCCATCACCCGCCCCGCTCATCTCAACATCATCATCAATCTTAGGCTTTAGTGGCTCCAAGCTGATGGGTTTTAAGGCTTCTGCAGTCTTGTCGTGAAACTCACTGTGCCCAGTTCTCTTGGTATGCAAATCGGTCTCCTTTAATAATTCATGAAAAAACATCCATAAGTAACACAACCCAACTAAAATACACTGGAATTGAAGTAGATTATTTTTGGCAAAATTCTTTTTCATAACTAAAGAATTGAACCGTAATTGATTGAACGAATTGAGCATACTAGTATTTTTAATAAAAACAAATACGGAGTAATTTTTTGTGCCGTCAGCGATTAGTGACAAATAGTGCGATGTTGAAGTTCTCTTGTTGAAATTGGACAGAGTATGCATGTGTGTGTGAGGTATGATTGTTGATTGCCATAAAGGCTTACGGTTTTGGAGCGGCAGGGTTTGCCGCAGGAGGTGCAAACGAGTTGGAGAATGGCTTCTGTGGACTCGCTGAAGTTAGTGTGTTTGGTGAGCTCGGCGTGCTCTTGCGCTTCTTCTACCGATTTGAGTAGCGTCCCACAGTCCCCGCACTTGAGTGATACGCCCGCCATTGTTGCAGCTCAACTCAGACTCAATTGATCCAACCCAATTTTCCAATCGATCGACGATCAATCTCAGAAAATATATATTCACGGTTTTTTTTCCAAGTTTTTGTTGGTCTGTCTCCCGTCTCCCACAATCCAATGTAGTCAGAAGTCGGAACAATGAAAGACAGAGAGACTTCAGAACAATGAAAGGAGTAGGCATGGCAATGGGTCGGGGCGGGGCAGGTACGACAAGACCCAGACCCGCCGGTGACTTGGCGGGGCGGGTCCGCCCCGCCCCGTGACCTGCATGGGTCCAAACTTGTTGACCCATGACCCGCTCCATACGGGCGGGTCCGCCCCGCCTCACCCCGTCGTAACCTAATTAGTTAGTATGTATTTTTAATTGTGGAAAGTTGTTACCAATTGAATCTACATAAAGTTTATCTCTAAATAATAATTAAAAATTAATATATTAAATCAAATTCATAATACGCTAAATTTTTCAAAAATTAAGGAAAAATTATTCAGACTTGAATAATTAATCTATTTAATTATATTAATCATTGAATATATGTATTAAAATGCTATATATAAAGAAGACATTGATAATCCATCGTTCATCTCATTCTACTATATATTAATACTAGTATCTTTACCCGTGCCGTGCACGGGTTAAAATGATTTTGCTTTTGATTTTACTAATGGAAAATCACTAATTTAGTCGATTATAACGTAGATTTATAATGCATACTCTAATTTATCGAGTAGCCTTATTTTTTAAGTAATTATCTAAATATGTTTGCACTCTATATTTTTCAATGGAAATAACATTTTTTGTGACTCTACATTGAAACGAAATTAATCTTTTTAAATATATTTTCCTAAACAAAAAAGAAAATGCTTAATTAATGTCTATTTTCCCACTAAATTTCAGTTGTGGCTTCCCATTTTTTTGACAACTAACTACACATTTTTGTAATTTACTTATCTAAAAGTGAGTGTAGTCAATTGTTTAAGTTATCAGTCCTTCTAGGTTTTAGAATTTTGTAAATTAGCCCTTCAATCGCTTTCTAAGATTTATTTTCATAGATTTATTTTGCAAATTAGAGTAACTTGGAAATTTATTTGGGAAATTTTGCGAATTTATTTAGCCTCAACTTTTCTTAGATTTATTTTACAAACTTTGCAAATTTATGGCTTCAATGGTATTAAGATTCATTTTCTCAATTAGATCGTTATCAAGAAATTAGTTTAGAAGTTATTTGTATAATTTATGTAGTCCATTTTTGAATTTTAATACCAAATCATGTGTCTCAAATTTGGTTATAAATAAAAACTTACTGATAAATATTATTAAAATATGAATGACTAACTAATAGTTTAATTATGTATGCATGTCTCACTTCCTCTAATTATGATTAACTACATAATAAGCTAATTAACTTCAAAGTTTACTCATGAATAGCTTTCAGGAGATTTATGGAATTCTAATCTAATATGAGGTTCTAAATTTTAGGGAGGAATCAATTACAAATGTTTTTAATTGGACTGATTTTTTTCCTTATTTGTCTATTCTGATCGAATCTGGTCTGATTTGATTTGATTTGATTTAATTGATCTGCTTAGGTCATATTATCTGGGCATTTTTAGCTCTTTTTTCCAAACAAATTTACCTCATTCAACTAATAGTTTAGGCGTAACATTTCAAAATTTAGCTACAGACAATAGTCTTTAGTTCAGCAATAACTTTTAAGTTAGACATTAGCCTCCACCTACAACTCGAAATGCTAAACATAGTCTTAACCTATGAGCCCGTTTGGCAACCCTCGTTCTCAACTTATTACCCAAGTTTTTATACTAAAAACATAGTTTTGACTTCAAATGCTGAATTGAGAAATTGTCAAAATAATTCAAGATGGGGTAATTTTTTTGGCTAAATCTAATGAAGTTGGGATATTTTTAATTAGACTGAAACCTTCTGGTCTTAACTGGTCTATTCTAATTTGGTAAATGTCTGGTCCCTGTATATTTTATAATTGTCCAAGTCTTATCTGATCAGAGTTGGTCTAGTCTGGGACTAAAAATAGTTCAAGTAAAGTTATTCTTGTCGTAGAGCACCATTTTAGCTATTTTCGTGTCATTTTTTCTTAAATTTATTAATGAAATACATTTTAAATATAATTTTTCAATAATTCAGGCATTCAACTAATGCAGGCACTTCATCCAGAATTTCATAATTTCAACAGATTTATCTGATTCAGTCAATTTCAATGTTAACAAACGGGCCTATGTATCCAAATAGGGAATTGCTTTATGTGCTCCTAGAATTGCTATACCTAACTCATGTAAGACAATTTAATCCCTTATAATTTTCTTTTACTAAAAGTGCTTCTTGTCACATTCTAACAACCTCAAACATTTTTTTAATACCTCAAACATTTTTTTAATTTTTTGAGGTGCTCATGAAAAGTTGTGCATTTAAAGTAATTTTTAACTTCTTAACGTTATTTAAATTTAAGTTTTTTAAAAAGTTCTTTTTGTTAAATATATTGTGTTCTTACTTAGTTCTATTTCACCATTATCTCGCGAATTTTAAGATAAAACAATTAATATTAATATATTCTGAAATGGGAAAAAACAAAAAATAAGACTTTAAAACTGCGACATTTGTTTTACCTTTGAAATACATTTACCTTAAATGAATTAGTTAATTTATAATAGCTTTTTAGTACTCATGATATTATACCGTATCATATTACAAAGAATTCTCAAAATATCATTTTTCACTTCTTCAAATGATAAAAAATAATAATGTTAAATAAATCTAAAAAGCATTAATATATGCTTAAACAAAAAAAAACAGTCTAATAAAAAACATCGTTATTACTCTATATTGTGTCCTGAAATTAGAATGCATAGAATGTTTCGGGAGATTTGTTCTAATCTACGGAGTAATATGGAGTTCTAAAGATTAGGGAGGATTCCTTGTTTTGAATTGAACTGAAATATTATGCTCTGGTGTCATTTGATTTAATCTTATGTGATTTGATTTAATCTTATCTGGTTAAGTCATATTATCAGGGCATTTTTAGTTCTTTTTTTCAAACAGATTTACCTCATTCAAGTAACATTCAGCACCAGACAATAGTTTTGAGTTCACACAATAAGCCTTAATTCAAATATTAGCTTCCACCTACATATCCAAGTGTCAAACATAATCCCAATATATGAGTCCTTGTTTTCAGCTTATCGACAAATGTTTTTACCGATTGTGTTGTTTTAACTTCGCGCGCTGAATTGAGAAATAATCAAATTAATTCAGGTTGGAGTAATTCTCTGGTGTGTTCGATTAAAATTTATCAAGTGTTCTATGCATTATTTATGTAAAATTTTCTCAATGTCTATAGATGAGACATTATCATACCAGACCAGGTCAGATCAGATCAGACAAAAAAAGTTCAGTTGAATTAAAAACTCTTCAAAGAAGTCCTCCCTAGAATCGAACTCTATATCGGATTAGAATAAATCTCCCGAAATAGTATACACATTCTATACATATAGAGTTCGAAATTTTAGGGAGGACTCCTTTAAAGGTGTTTTAAATTGAACTGAACTTTTTTGTTCTAATCTAATTTGATCCGATCTGACCTGATGTAGTATGATAAATGTCTCATCTATAGACATTGAGAAAATTTTACATAAATAATGCATAGAACTTTGATGAATTTTATTCGTACACACCAATATATCCATAATTCATAATTGTATTTCTAAAATTTTATTTTTATGTAACGAAGAATTTGAAGGATGCTTTAAGAAGTTTTTTTTGGTTACGTAGTATATTGTTTTTAGGATATAGAAATTATGTAGAATTCTAAGATATAGCCTAGTCCTTAATTAACTAACGTAACCTGAAATCATGAATGGATGAATCCTAAACTAACTTAAATTCTAAACCATGTAACATCGTATAATTAATATTAATTAATATACTAAATTAGAAAGAGAGTCTAAAACATCAAAATCAAAATTTGCTTAGAAGATGACACGTGGCATAAAATTTCCATGATTGTATCTTTGAAATGTATTATATATATATATATATATATATATATATATATATATATATATATATATATATATAGGGTAAGGTTCAAGTGAGAAGAACCCTTTGGGTGAGAAATGAGAATGAATCTCAGCCATTGGATTAGACTAAGTTGCAGTAAAAGACACTTCATGATGCACTGAAATATGCAATCTAGCACGGTGGCATTTTTGTAAATACTTATGAAAAATCCGTATTACATGTGTCTAGTGCAACATGAAGCTATTTCGGTGCAACGCCGTCAAATATTAGTGCAACATGAAACAGTTTTAGTGCAACATGTGCAGAATTTAAATATTACTGCAACATAAAGCCAATTTTAGTGCAACTTCGTAAATCCAATGGCTATCCCTTTTTTTTTTAAATATTACACAATCAGGAAGGACTCCATTAAAAGTGTTGTTAATTGGACTATTTTTTTATCTGATTTGTTTGTTCTGATGAGGAAATTTGTTTGGAAAAAAGAGTAAAAACAAATGCCCGGGTAATATGACCAGACCAGATTAGATCATACAGATCGGACCAAATCCAATCAGAACAGACAAATTAGACAAAAAAAACCAGTCCAATTAAAAACGATTTTAATAGAGTTCTTAATAAAATTTAGAACTCCATATATATATATATATATATATATTTTAAAAATAGATATTTTATAAAGTGTTAAATTATTTTTCAAAATAGATATATAAAAAGTGTTAAATTATTTTTTTATATTTATATATTCAATATTGGTCTCATATGAAAGATAATAAAAAGTTATAAATTATGGTATATTTTTTGTAACCATCAAAGTACAAATTAAAAAGGTATAACACTTTAAAATAAATATGAGATTTTATTTTTTGAATCACCTAGCTTAAAGAAGTTTTGAAACTTAACGTTAAAGGAGTTCTAATCTACGTTCAATACTTATTAACGGAAGTATAATTTATTTACTAAATTAGGAAAAAATCTAAAATATAAAATTTGCTTAGAAGATGACACATGGCAAAACTTTCTATATCTGTATCTTTCAAATGTATTATCTATAGATATATTAATATATTATAAGATCAAAGCATTTATGATTTATTGTATACACATATGTATGTTGAAGTATATTTGTAGGAAAAAGTATGTATACTTATATATTGAGCGGGTCGGGGCGTGTTGAAGCATTTGTCTCACACCGGAAAGCTATAAAACAATTAAACATTATACAAGATTTTGGGTTACTCCTCCTATCAGGTTGACATTTTAGGATGGAATCCCGAGTCTTAACAGGGCGGGACGGGTCGGGGCGGGACGGGTCAATTCTAATACCCGGACCTGCCCCATTGTATAGGCGGGGCGGACCCACCCTATTTGCAAGACGGGGCGGACCCGCCCCAAATGTCTCGGGCCAGGGCGGGTCATTACGGGTCGGGTCTAGTTCGGCTCGGTTCACTACTGGTGTTCAGATTCGACTTGCAGGTGGGCAAGTTTTACTAATAGAACTCGAGTTCGGCATAATAGGTGTTCGATGCTCCATAAGAGAGCTTGGTGAGCTCTACAAACATGTCCGAATGTAGAGATTTAGTTTATTCTAGTTCATAGACTTATTCAAAAAGGCATGTTGGCACTAGATAAGTGATTCTCAATCTCTTTGAGGTGGATTATGTGAAGCGTTTAGGCATTGATGTTTTCCTTCAACGTCACATGGAAAAAGTGGAACCATTGAGCATTAATCAAAACAATCATGCTTCCATATCCAAAGTCAAGCACATACACTGAGTCTGAATTCTCAATAAAGTTTGTGACATCATACCCTCTTAATCTTAACCCAAACTTTTGAAAAATGTAGCTAGAGGAGAACATGTTATGGTCGAATATCAATAATTGACCTCTCAAATGATGAGAAGGGGAATGACACAAGTGGATGCTATAAACTCACAAAGATCACATGGACAAAACATGAACAATATAATAAATTGTGGACATAGCAACTGACGTTTTAATTTTTGGGATAGCAACAATGCGGCTTCCTTCAAACAATCATTGTTTATCCTATGGCTATCAATAACAATCGTTTCAAGATGGTTATCCTCTCAACTTCCAATGATTTCAAGGTTATTCACACAACTTTCAAGATGATTTTTTCAAGGCTTCCAATTTTACTTTCAAGCCTTCTTTAAGAACCTTAGTATTCAAATTGGGCAAAGTGCCAAGAATAATTCTGAATGTCCAATTCAATAAGGACTCTACCGAGCAGCATGGGAAATGATCCTAGAGAACATTGTCAAGTTATTACCATTAAAAGTGGGAAGAAAATGAACACCAAAGTTCAGGAAGTCGCGGACCCCAAGAGTGGATGAGAAACAACCAAACCCAAGAAGTGAGAAATCTTATACATCAAAGACGAGTAACTAAGTAAGGTTCAATAGGTAGCAACACTAGAAAAGAAGTTAAAGGCTTAACTTAAAATCAAGGAGTGCCAATCAAAGGCATGTCAACACCCCTTTAATAAATTCCAAAGATGCCTTTTTAGATGCCCAAGTAGATGAAGTTTATAGCAGAAGGTTGAAGAAGAGTCAGTAATGACCCTCAATGTAGAATGCTCATCCATGGTCACGAAAGACACATCACAATGTAATCCGTAGCAATCCACCACCACCTTCTCAGGACACAACCGTCGTAGAAAACCCTAGGTGAAATAGGCGTGAAATGGATACAAAGAGAGGCTGGAAACGGTGATGCATGAGAAAGAAAGTCAAGGTGATTTTGGCTATTCATTCATTTTTTCTCTTTTTTTGTCAATATTTAAAAGAGGTCTTAATTTTGTCTTTTTAGCCTTTTAAGACCCTGGTCCCTGGAGCATTATTTGTCATTTCCTTCTCTTATCTTTTGTGCTCAATATCTTGTTTTCAATGGAATTCTAGATTCACGATGATCATCGTAAAACACTTTGTGTAAACATTTGTAATAGTTTATATGCTTTTTTCTTTGATTGATTTCACTTAGATATAAGCCACACCATTCCAAAGTTCCAACGATGAGATTAGATATCTATCTATATACTGAGTACTACGTATAAAAATACAAAGGAATGTATATACACCTAATACACGCATATGCAAACATATACACAGATATTTGTATAAAAGAACATCACGACTTCCATGTATACAAGCATTTCAACACAACCAAAGTGTATTTATGTAATGTTTGCAAAAGATAGTGTTTTTCACCTTGGAAAGCTGAAATTGGTGTTTTCTAGACTTCTAAAATTAAACACTTCAAAACTAAGAATAGAAAGCTGAAATTGGTGTTTTCTAAAATTGTTTTAAAATTGATTGCTGCACAATGATGAAATACAAATAAACGTAGGGAACGTTTGTTTAGGTGTAAAGTAATCACTTTACATGCAAAGTGTAGGGATGTAAACAATTAACACCGTTTGGTATGATTATTTAATGCAAACTGTAGGGTAGGTATTTTAAAACATTTTACACCGTACTATGTAAAATACTTTACGAGGGGGTAGGGTGGTAAAGTATTTTGCATTCTCAATATAAATTGTTTAAATTAAAATTTCACAAAGATGCTCCGTTTTTTCCCACTGAACCTTGCCGGCATATCTGATCGATTCTTACCCACAGATTCTTATCAATGGCAGCACCAGCAATTCTACTTTCCATCAATATCTTTGAGAGACCAATGAACATAGTTTCCATTTTTTGGGTAATAAACCTCCCATATCGATGGATTGATTAGGGAGTTTTTTAGATATTGGGAATTATTATGCCATTAATTTTGAATTTCAGGCATATTTTTTTAATTAAAAGTTATGAGTTTGTTGATTATTTTTACCAAATATAAAGTAATCACACCTTATGGGTAACATAACATCATTGAAAAATAATTTCTCAAAATGAAAACTTTGTTTTATGGCTCATTAATTAGTTTCTATCAATTTTATTAAAAAATCCGAATACTACTTGCTTGGCTTAAAATCATACGATGACATGTTAAAAGAGCAATTTTAATTTTTAATTGAAACTTTACATGTGAACTAATTTTTGAGTCAAACAATGCATTTATTTTGCATGTATTTTAAAAATAGATTGCATATCTCACCAAACAGTGTATTGGTATTTTACGTGTAAAATGATTGCATCCCTATACTTTACATGCAATCTATGGCTGGACTCGGGCCGGTTCGGGCCCGGTTCGGGCCTGGGCCCGGCCGGGCCTCGGGCCAGAAAACTAGGGCCCGGGCCCGAACCGCCGGTGGGCGGTTCCGGTTCCGGTTCCGGGCCAAACCGGGCCGGGCCGGGCCGGGCCGAACCGGCCCACTTAATTTTTTTTTTTTTTTTTGGTCTCCTATTTAATCCCCTACCCCTCCCCCTCAACCCCAAACCATCCCAAACCACCTCAAATGGCCCAAAATACCTAATCCAACCTAAAACTTAAAAAAATTTCAAAAAAAAAAAAAAAAAAATTAAAATCCGGCCCGGACCGGGCCCGAACCGGCCGGGCCGGTTCACCAAAACCTGGGCCCGGGCCCGAACCGCCCAGCAGCCGGGCCGGGCCGAACCGAACCGGTGGACCCACCGGGCCCCGGGCCGGGCCGGGCCTAACAGTAACCGGGCCGGGCCGGTTCCGGGCCGGGCCGCCCGGCCCGAGTCCAGCACTAATGCAATCAGTTTACATGTAAAGTTTTAATGTGTAAATAACCAAACGAGCCCGTAATTCAAACAAATAACAGTGATATTATAATCATGAAAATTATAAGCATTAATTTTTTTTTGTGGAATAAACACAAATTACCGATTGTCACATGCCCCATCAGAAATTCTTTTTTAATTGAACAAATTTCGCTCGCAAACTTTTTATCATCACCATTCACTAGTTCATCATAAGAATGAGAAAACAATATGCTGAACAGAACCACACTCACTGCTCCTATCACTTTATGCTAGATTGTAATTTTTTTCGAGCAATGATCATTTTTACAATTAGAAAAATACAATCATCTAATCCTACAAAACTTGTGATACTATATATCATCGCCCTAACACACAGGTATTTATCCTTCCACCGGCTCATCATACAATTTTACAGGAATAGAAGATAACCATCTTCAAACATCACTATGATCAATCTGGTGGTGATGTGAGCTGCCACCGATAATGATAAACATAACATCTTTCAACGACGATAAAACAGCGCCTCAATTACTCTCAACATAATCCCTGGCTTTTTGCTTCACGGATTCAATCCCTTCTTCGTCACCAAGACTCTTCTTGTACTCGAGATACTTCTTGAACAAGAACTACAGGATAAGGGGTTAGATCCTCTTTGGTGTGACTTGTGCTATAAGTACTTTTATAAAAAGTGTTTACTCATTTAATTTAAGAACTAAAGCGCTTAAAAAATAAAAGATCTTCACAAATATGGCACTTTATCAAATAGCAAAATGTGGCTTTTAGAATTAAAAGCGTTTTTACTTTCCTTGCCAAACACTTCTTTTGAAGCGAAGGTTATTTACAAACTAAAAACCAAAGTGGACGATGTAATAGTACTGCAGCCCAATATAATGGTTAGTGCCATTTTGAGATGACTTATACAAAGTACTATTATTGCTTTTCTATGAAGTTTTTCTCATTTAAACACTAAAAGTATTTTTTAAAATAAAAATATCGATTCTTTCATTTCCTTACTGAACGCTCCATTTTATAAATAAAAATACTTTTTTTCCTATAAAAAGCACTGATTCTTTGAAAATACAAGTCACACAAATACACTTGCGCCTTTAAAAAGGGGGGCATGGTACATATCACTAATGTCATGAAAGATCAATTAGAACACATCTCACCTTCATCTTTTTAGGAGGGAGACTAAGACTTATTGCTCTCTCAAACAATGCATGAGTCACTTCCGAATCGCCCACCCGAATCTCCTGTTATTGTGACAACAGCTCAGACAGTAATATGCAGTGAAAAGGTAAGATTCTGGGGCACAGTTTGGTAGCCTTCTCTGACTTATTCTGCTGTTTCTCTGTAAGTAGCTTTTGACTTTTTTTAATGAAAAACCTTACCAAACATTTTTCCTTTTAAAAAAAGCACCACATTCAGCTCTTTCAGATAAACGGCTCTCACCAAACGGGCTCTGTGTTTTCTATAAAGATATAAAGAGAGAGGGGGGGGGGGGGGGGTAAGCATGGCATACTTGATCAAGATACACACTCCACAAGTCTGTTCGCTTGGGATATTCCCTAAGCATTCCTTCAAACATGGATCTTCCCCGATCAGCAACCCCACATTTAAACTCGAGAATTGCTGTTTGAGTTATAAACTTGATATGCTTGTGCTTGGGAAGGCATAGAAGAGCACGGCTCACAATGGATTGGATGTTGTCACGGTTTTGATTGAGCAGCCACTGTACAAGCCTTAGCCATACCTGATCGATAAGAAAAAATTTTAATAAAAAAAAACAGAAAAAATTACTGGTATTCACTAGGCCAATGTGGGTGCAGGGGTCTAATGGGGAGGCTGGTACTCAATTACGCTTGTACTTCATTTTTAGTTACAGTTGTTTTTTGTTCTAGAAAATTCTGATAGTAGTAGTGCGGAGGTGGATTTGCATGGAGTCAATTCGAAGAACAACACACAGGGCCCAGAGGAGCATATCACTTAGGTGGAGGCTAGGAGGACTGAATTTTAAAACATAGAATAAAAAGATAAAGCAAGTGGCTTTTCAAGCATCCATACTTTGCAGGAATGCTTGAACCTCTTCACCATTTTCTCAAGCATCTCTTCTGCCAGCTTGTGGTGCTCGGTCCTTTCATAGACACCCAATAAGGCCAAATGTACCTTTTTAGGATCCAAATAACGCAATGCAGTTTGAAACACTTTCATTACAGCTTCCTAAAGAAGAGAACAGTTTACTGACATTTTTAAGCATATACATGAAAATATGTGAAAGAATCAATCACCTGATGAAGTAAGTAAGCATTTCATTTTTCAATACCTGTGGAGGATCTCCATATTCCATTTCCAAATTAAAATAAGCAACCCAAACATTGAGCTTCTCAGACTCTTCCCGAATATTTATTGTACTCAAAGCCCTGCAGAGATAAAATAAAGGATTACTATAAAATAAGGGATTACTATAATAGCGTAGAAGTTATAATTAGAAGTTAGTTCAGGTTAAAACACCAAGTAAGATTCACTTTAAACTAAGAGAGTGAGAATGTTCATACCTTTTAATTGTGACGCAAATCAGGATATTTAATTTGAGGGTGGGAAATCATGAGACCACCTTAATATTGTCATTTTCTTACCCAATCCATGGGCTTTGTTTTTTTACGGCTCCTCACATTTTTTTGTTTCATCCAAACAACCACTCATATTTGACAATTGTTGTGTAAGCCGGACAAAATATGTCAATCAGAGCACTACCTTTACTTAAATATGTTAGATATATGAAAGAAAGCTCGAGAGTCTTTTTATTATTGAGAGTTGCTCTAGGTGGCTAGTTGAAGAGTCCAAATGTGTGTTATATATTGGGATTCATCCCAAGACTCAATAAGGGGAAAATGCATTCTTTCTCTTCATTTGAAGAGAATATATAACAAGTAGTGCATGTTGAAAACCCATATTGCAATGGAGGTATATGCACTAAGTTAATGCTCAAAACTAATTTGAACATGAAGGCCCAACTTTCTTCAGTACCCTTGTTCAATCTTAGAACACAAGTTTTTGATAACTTTGTTGCAATATCCTTTCAAGTCATTTTTCATGATAGAAAAGCCGCGGAAATATTTAGATAATGTGGCATTCTAATGAGCTGAAAATATGGATTTTGGTATTTCTGTCCACAAAATAATTATATGACAGTATATGACAGACCTCTCAGCTATAGATCGCGCCTTTTCTACATCAGCCAAAGAGAGCATGAACGACATGTACTTGATCCACACAAAGCTGCTATTAGGAGAACTACGAACTAGCTTCTCGAACTCATCAGTATTCCTGGGGGTATCCTTTACAAGCAGTCTTCCCTCAGCGACCATAATTTCCCATTCCCTTTACGCAACATTGGCCATTACATAAAAGATTAAACTGTTGCTATTATGGAACTTCATGTAAAACCCAAGTCAGTTAAGATTTCAATACCTCACTTTCTTCGCCTTCTTCAATGCACGCTTCTTCTCCTTTTCATCTATCATATCTGCATCGGTAGTCTGATCTGGATTTCGGTTCACATCATTATCAGTGTCTGAGTTTTCTATATGCTCAAGAGGGACTTCAAGTGGGGGAATGGAAGCTCGAGATTCTACTTCAGTGAGAATATGTTCTGTTTCATTTACAGCTGAAATAGCAAGGTTACACAATCCAGTAGAGCAGTTCTCTGGAAACACAGACACGTCTGCACCGACAGAATCAGGGTGCCTTGATGTTATCTGAATACATTCACCACCATTATCACTCTTTAAATATGAATTCTTCATGCCAAGAGATATCCGGTTCCTTTCCTTGTCCACCTGATGTTGGAACACATAGATGTTGAATGTAACTGTTCAAGAAATAAACTTCTTTTTCCTTTTCTTTTAGTTTTTTTGGAGGCAAAGAATGAAGTTGTAATAATGAGCAGGTAACAGCTATAGCACACCCTTTTTACCTTTAGAATCTTTGCTCTCACAGTATCCCCAGCATTATATCTTGCTTGGATATTATCAATACCATCATCAGAGAGTTCGGAAACATGGCACAAGCCAACCTAGGCATAGGAAAATCGCAATTGTAAGCATGTTGTAAAGGATGACTGATATGGGGGAAGGAAAGAGGAAGTAGGGGTAATGAATAGTGTAGAAAAAGTAGGAGAGTGGAAACGTGTGAAAGAGAAGATAACAAGTAGAAAAAGTAAGGGCATTTGAGTATTAAAGGGGCAACTTACCAAAAAGGAAAAGTGTAGCAAAAATTAAAATACAACCCAAGAAGTAAAGTGTAGCAGACATTTCAATACGAAGGGAGTATGTGATACACATAAGCAAAGAAGAACCGACTGACTTATCATGATAACTGGCTAACGGACACATCAATTGAAATCAATCAATTTGCAAGCCTTAAAAGAAGGCAAACCAAAGCTCACATGCTGAATGAACGCTTACTTTCATTAGTTTTAAATTTCATATTTGAAGGCACATGCAAAAGTAAAAGATGGGCAGTTACTTAGCAAAAGCTATAATAATAATTAAAAAATAGATCACACGGTCACAACATAAGGACCTGTTTAGTGTAATTTTTTTCTTACTAATTTTCCTTTTTCAAAATAAAAATGACTATGAAATCCGAAAAACGTTGTTTCCAGTTTTGTGTTCTCATTTTTAAAATTGACATGATTGATATGAGTATGGTTATTTTTTAGTTCATCATACAACCAATATTATATACCTTTTAAAATGGGGAAAAAAATGACAGCGATTACTAACAGACTATAAGTTGATTGTTGTGTATATAGTGCAAAACAGAATACCCATATTATCTTACCAGATTTGTGTGATCCACTGAAATAAACAAACCATAAGGCTCAATGCGCTTAATTCTCCCTGAAATGATGGTTCCAGCTACAAACTTGCTCAACGCATCCATGTCTGACTTTTGAGGGGTTATTGAACTTGATGTCTTCAGAGTCACTTCAACTCGCTTGGATAATGATTCGACCGATACCACCCTACAGTACAAAAAAACTTAATTAACTGCCAAGAGAATTACTGAAAGAAAAATGTAAACACACATACTTACTTGCCAGTAACAAGTTTTCCCACATGGAATTCTTTCTCAGGGGCTTCAATGAAACCATCAGATAAATTCGAGACGAGTATTTTCGCATCAACCTTGCGGGAAAGCATAATGAAGCATCCTTTTGGAGTCACATTCTTTACATAACCCTGTTACACATAATAAAATGTTGAGGTAAGCATTCATGTTATTAACACACTACCTTAACGGGACTCAAATGAAAGGAAAAAAAAAACTCTGAGCTAAGATCTTTCACATGACCACGATATGGAGATTCCTAATGATACGGCCAGATTAAAATTACTATGAATTTCCATTTTGAAAGTGAAAGTATTTGTGGAAAAAAATAGATGCATATCTCAGTAATACAAAGGGGAAACTGTTATGGATATGGATGGGAGATGAAGTGCAAGGTCATTACGACGCCGCCTAGTCGCCGACCAGGCGCAGACCAGTCATATAGGTGTCGTCCAGGTGTTGCGCCAGGAAGATTAAAATCAGTATATTTGCCTTTTAGAGGCACAGCCCAAAATAAGATTTAGAAACTAGAAATATAGAAACTCAAAACTTAAAGGAAAATGGTCGACTCTGAAACTCGAAATTCGAAGGACAATCACCAACTTCTAAACTCAAAGCACTGCTGGTCAGTGGTCACTATTTCCTCTGCTGCGTGCTTGCTTCGCAACTCACACGGTTGAAGACGACCTGCAGCACCTGATCTTCCGCTTTAATCAGTATATTCCAGTCTACAGGTTTTTGTTTTTATCGGTTATTCACTCATCAGACTTCTCATAAATATTAATAATATATGGTATATATTTAACATATACACAATTACGCACTACGCAGTATACCCACTACACAGATCCATTTTAATATTATACTTTGTATGTGCAATTGTGCACTATACTGTATTTATAGCTACACACTACAGTATATATTACTCCCTCCGTCCCGCTATGATTGTCCCATTTTACCATTTCGGTCCGTCCCACTAAGATCGTCTCATACCTTATTTGGTAAAGTTTGTGTGGTTCTAAATCATTCCTACTTTATTTTTACTTTATCAATTCAATATCAACAACATAAACCCACTTTTGTTAATAACCGTGCCACTTTCTCTTGTCCCAAACTTAGGGGGACGGAGGTAGTAGTATATTTGTAATTTGTAAATTACATTAACTACAAATAAAAACTAGTTTGTATTTATACACTATATATATAATAGAATATTACATATAGTGCGGCTACTCGGCTAATTGTTGCCTAGGCGTGCGCCTAATTGCCTGGGCGATAAGGCGGTCGGCTGGAGCCGCGATTCACCTAACCGGCGTGACAGCCATGATGAAGAGGAAATTAAAAGCAAATTAAACATATCCAAATAAAAATCTCCTCCTGTCCTATGCAAGAGAAGGCGGCACTCGACAAGAAGTTAACTCCAAAATTATTGATGATTTCATATATTTCACACAGCACCTTTATTTTTACTAGCCCACGAGTTTCCAGTATATATTGTAACCCTAACTATTGCAATAGAGATACTAGGCAAATTGAAATATAATACCAAATTATAAATACTACTCCCTCCATCCCAAATTATAAGGCACTTTACGGTTTACGATGTTTGACCGACGATAAAGCAAATTGATCCCTGTCAACACTCAAATTAGTTTTAGAAAATAAAATTTACATATTCAGAAAATACATTAAAACCGCTACAAAGCCTGCAAAAAATTATTCAAATTTCATAAAATTTTGATATATTAAGTAAGAGGTTAAGAGTGATTTGTGTTGACCAAGTGAATAGGAAATGTATCTTATAAAATGGGACTGAGGGAGAAATAGAAAACTACTGCCAGTAATAAAAGAAAACTAATGATGACTAACGAAAACTAATAATAATAATACATTTTTGTCCCTATCGTGTTTCTCTATCACGACATGTTCATATTATTATCCCTAGCACGAGGCTCCATATCAAACACCCACTTCCACCACGTTGAGATTTCAAACGACACATTCAATTTATCTTTCCTAATCTTGACTTCCCAAAATTTGGGCCAGCAATCCCAGCATTATAATGATAACAAGATTAACTGGGAAATTCAAATGCTACAATTTCTTTAGGGTTGATCGGAAATTTCCAAAAAACGGAATGGAATGTGAAGCTTCTTAATTACAATGGTGTTTCCAACTTCTTCATCAGTAAAGCACACACGGTAGCTCATACAATGTATATAAATTGTATACTTCTTAAGAAAGCATAACAAATAACAGTAACTATATAGCGGTCAGTTCTCATCAAAGGTACATTTATGTATTAAAAATACTTCTCTAAAAAGATAGAACATGAGATAAAGATGGTTTATCTACCTGCACGGTCATATTTGGGTAAAGATCTGTGATATCTTGTACATGGCCATTCCGAGAATGCCTGAAAGCAATTCAACTACAAATTACATTCAAATGCAAAAATGAATCATGAAAAGTCAGTCAGGAAAGCAGAATAACCAACAGCAAAATCTGAAGATTGATAGAGACAAAAGGGTATAATTCTGTGAGTTCTACATTCCAAATCACTTGACATTAAAAGCAGCACAGAAGCAAAATATCATCAGTGATAACTAGTTCAAAGCTATGTGCTCGAGAAGCGAAGCACTGATAGTTACGGAGGCACCTGGCAAGGTCAAAATTAATGGTAGCACACCAGTGACTCAACGTACAGCTATCACCTTCTACATGATATGCAACCTAACACTAGAGGAATAATAAAAACGAAAACAAGTACGAAAGAATGATGACACAAAGAAATGGCAAATGGTGCTAATGTAGTAGGCATTAATGATGATACTGACATTGAGCACATAAAATAAACTCCAAGTCAAATCGTTAGACTTACACATTATCCAGCTCAGAAATGTTTTGATTGTTCGTGCGATCTGAGATCAACCGGAAAGACAGATCAATATGAGTCGTACCCGAGACTGACTGACCAACTTCTACGACCTTGCACTTGACAAACTGTCCTTCACTATAACCAGACAGTGGATCAGAGACCCACTTGTCACTCAGTTCAGTGAAGTGAACCTTTCCGTACAGGTGCACATTAAGTTGAACAACCAATCCACCAACACCGGGAAGGATTTTGGAAACTCTGCCACCCAAAATACTGCCTTCTCGAATACGCCATCTCATATTTTCACTTGAATGAACTTCCTCGGGTGTATAAGGCAATGGCTGTAGAACTACACGCAACAATCTCTTCTCCTTGTTAGCACGTAAGACATAACCAGAAACGGCCTTACCTACAAAGAACCTTTTCTGAAACTCTTCAAGCTCACAAGGCTCGGTTGAGCTGTCTAAGATATAAATTTGTGCCCTAACATCTCGAGATATAGATAGCCACACCCATTCGCTGTCCACTTTATACACAAAACCAGAAATGGGTTGGCCTGTTGAGTAATTGAAGTCGTCGGGTAGACCATTCATATCACTGGAACCTGGTTGTGATGAATATAATTAATATGTCAAAAGATAGGATTCCCAAGAGAAGTTAACATGATTCAATGTGAAATGCACTAAATTGTTGAGCTTCACATGATATTTTTAACAAATACTCCCCCCGTTCAAAACTAGTGTTTCTATTCACTACATTAGGGTCTGTTAAATCATTTGTCCCACACCGGAAAGCTATAAAATAATTAAACACTATATAAGGCTTTGGGCTACTCCTCCTATCAGGTTTAGCTTTTAGGATGGAACTCAGGGTCTTAACATGATATCAGAGCCAATTCCGGTTGTGGTTTGACGGCTTGTTTAGCACCCATGATTAAGGGTAGCTTGTTAAGGGTTTGTTTGGCCCGTTTATACACTCCAATATTGTTCAACCCGGTTTGGGCTGAGGGAGCGTGTTAAAACATTTGTTCCACACCGGAAAGCTATAAAACAATTAAACATTATATAAGGCTTTGGACTACTCCTCCTATCAGTTTGACCTTTTAGGATGTAACTCCGGGTCTTAACTCTTAACAGGGTCAAACCAGCTTAACACTAAATTATGTTCATAATTGGTTTATGTTATTCTCTTTGAAGTACAAATACATCAACATTATTTTCTAGCATTAGGTCCACTTGGATCTTTAGATATTAGTCCCTCGGTCCAGCTAAGATTGTCCCATTTTCCCTTGTCGAGAAATCCCACTAAGATTGTCTCATACTAAATTTGGTAAAATTCGTGTGGCTCTAAATCATTCTTACTTTATTGTTTTGCTATTACCTTATCAAGGCAATACAACCACATGAACTCAATTTTCATAACAGCCGTGTCACCTCCTCATGTCTCAATGTTAGTGGGACGGAAGTAGTATAATCAGTCAGGTCCATGGTAGTAGATGGCACAAATGGCTATCGCCATTTGTGACAGATTATAACATCTAAAGATTCAGGCAGACCTAATGCTAGAAAATAAAGTGAATGAATTTGTACTCCAAAGAAATAACATACCACAGTATTTACATAATTATGTATAAATGATCATGTGAGGCCTTTATTAAATATAGCATTGTTTGTAATTGCGCAATGCAATTGCGCCTCATGGCACGCCTCAAGTAATTCCTAGACAATGGCGTAAAAGGCATTGCATATGGCGATGGGAGTGTGCCATACGCAATATTGCGCTGAGGCGTACACAATATTGCATACGCAATAAGGCACTCTGAGGCGTACGCAATAAGATGTCAGGGTGTAAGGGTATTATTTAGGCCCACTCGGCCCACATTTAAATTATTATAATTGATGTTATGATCCCTATTTCAAACCACTAGTTATTAATTAGACTTTTTAGTCAATCAACCTTTTAAATTTTCATACCGTAATTTTTTTGGTAAACGATTCAGAAGTTTTTGATATTCTATGGTACTTTGGAGTTTGAGCATATTACTTTGCTAGAATTAGGCCTCTTATGGTTTGTTTTAATATAACATTTGACGACTTTTGATGAATATGTTTATTTTTTATTATTTTTATACTCTGTATATGTGTATATATATTACGCCTCAGGCATATGCCACATTGTGCAATGAGGCTTACGCAGTATGCAATATTAAAAAAATGTCACAACTACGCAATACGCAATTTCGAACCTTGAAATATAGAAGACAAATACACAGTGCCTTTAAATACTAAAAGCCACAACAGAGATGTAAGAAGTTGCTTTTTTCAATAAACAACGAAGAAACTTCCAAGTATTTGTTATAATGGCAGAACAAGTTATATGTGGAGAAAAACTGTGGGCTGATAGAGCGCTTGGATGGAACGAGGAAATTAAGTAAAAATGTGCAGGATATGAAAATCTGGCAAGAAATAACCTGCAAGCACAGAGGGTTTGGTCGATAACTCCCAGAAAGAACCTCTTTTGGTTTCAGATCTACTGCCCTTAGAAACTATCTTCGCACCTATAGTTTGTCCAATTCGAAAGTGACTAAGAGGGTCTTCTTCAGCATTATCCTCTGTTACCTGTTAAAATTTTATTGAAATTAAAAACCCGGCAATCCTGTGATTCTCTCGATACTATTTAGAGAGAATACACACCCACCCCACCCCTTCATGGGTGAAAACGGGGACGGCATAACGACACTTACTACCAACAGGGGGGAAACAGTAAACACCAAATACTAACCTCTGTTATGTGAACTCGACCATGGAATCCAGATCCAAATTTTACTCTTAATTCAAGAGGTGTTATATCAGTTATCTGTGAAACACTCAAAACAAAACAAAAACGTTTTAACATAAGGTGGTTGATAAAAAGAAGTTTCAAAACTCAAATGAATTTCATTCCCAAATGGGAGAGTGATTACTTCTGCTTGGACAAGAGATCCAACATCAAAATTGGAATTCTTTTTCCCCCTTTTTGAACTGCTCTCTGAAGCCTCGCCGATAGCTTTGAGAAGCAAAAGCAATCTTCCACACGTTGAAGGATCAGGAAGTGCCATGATGGTAGCAATGAGGCTGCCCAAAGTATAATATTCATTTCATTAGATGGCATGATATGGCACTAGATACTAATGTGACATCAGAAGAACATAAGTTTGGCATATGTATTATAGAGAAGCATGAATTTTCATTAGCCGATGCATGAATTTTCATTACCCTCTTAGTACTGTAAAATAGTATACATGCATTTTTGTTTTTATATTTGGCATTTGGCAAATACATCTGAACAGAAAATGATTAGCAGCACAGTCAAAAATGTGTAGAAAGAAAAACAGGCTACCTCTTGCCATTAACAAATTGTTTCCCCGAGAGATTTTGAGTGTTGAAATCATTCAGAGATGCATAACCCAGGGCATAATTACATGCTGGAATTGAAAGAACCTGTTTTGTGTATATCACGTGTAAGGAAGAAGTAGCTAGCAATCCTGATAAGCTATTACCAACAACGATGTCAACCAAGTAATCTAGTAAAAAAAATCAGAAAATAACTTGCCAAGTAATTTTCCTTCACGATCTCCACCACTGCATTAACAGATTGATTTACCTCCAAATCTTTGCTATCTACCATTTTGCGTTTCTATGATAAGGGAAACAGAAAGAAAAACAAAATAAGCACAGGTCCAAAGGGGAAAGATAATTATTTTTCACAATTGAAGATCGAGGAAGAAGGCAGTGTTTGGGAAATTGCCATTGCAAATATGATACATTGAAGACTAGTCCAACCTTTCTGTGATTTTTTACATTTGCAGTCTGTGGCTTTGATCCATTAACAATTTCTGGCTTTAAAGATAAATCCACGAGATGCTCTATCTTGGAAACATCAATTACAGCAGCCTGAATAGTAGAGTCCAGATCCACATTGATTCCACCCACTGAAAAGAATCCATTTATGTGGCGCATTTTAAAAATTTAAAGAAAACAAAACTCAAGAGGTTCAGGCAGTGGTTCACGATTAACTTACACTGGTATTCTGAGATAAATCCAAAAACATCACTATGATTCTTAAAAGTGACAACAACACCAAACTCCTTTATTTCATGAACTTTTCCCTCAACAATGCTACCAAGAGTAAACTCATCAGCCCATCTCAGTCCAGAATCTGAGGAGTCCAAAGATAGAAGCTTGGCTATCTGTTTAGCAAGCAGAAGTAAAAGGTCAACCTAATTAAAGAATGGTAATATTATAATTTATGACAACAGCAGAGAGACTATTCAAGTATTTGACCTACAACGACATTGAAATAACAATATATCATCGATGCCCCCTTAACGGCAACTTTGTTGAAATCGGTGGATTGACATTTAGGTTCAATTAATTGTCAAAAATTGGTGCACTACAACTCATGCATGAAAAGTAGTGGCAAATTATTATGCTAGATGCCATTCTTGAAGCAACCTTTTATGAATAATAAGATTTTTTTAAGTCCAAAATTGTCATGGGAAATATCAGGTATTTTTTGTTAGACGTATATGAAAGCTGAAATGACACAGTTAAAGGAAAAAACACATGGATATCAATATGTGTTGTTACGAAATCTGCCTAATCTCAGCATGTAGGCACAAGATCTTAGCTTGATCTTCTACGTTTTTTCGATTGATCGTCTCTAATCCTATCTGCGTTCAGCAGTCAAGTCCCTCCTGCATGCTAGGACTGAGTAACCTGCCTGATTAATTTTATGTGCCATTGAAAATAGAATGTGCATCTCTCATTCTCTCCACAACATAATGTTTACCTATAAACAGAGCGTATAAGATATATTGCGGCAAGAAGAGCATCAACTACCATCACAAGACATTGCCAATGTGCTTTTTGCAAGCACTTATAGTGCTCCAAAATTAGAAAATTTATTGAAATCAGCGACCCTGAATTGTGGGGATTAAGGTGGTTATGATGATGATGGTCACATCTTACAAGATGTAAATTTGATTTCATCTGTTTCAAGTCATTCAAATAAGACTAATCCTAGATTAGCTTTACAAGAGTATCAGCAATACCTTGTGTTCCGAAAGAAAGTATTCTTGAATAAATGAAACATCAGTTGAAGAGCATAATGACTGCTTCAAAGACACTGTTATTCGACCAGATTCGTCATTAACCTGGAAAGAACAGAATAAAAAGGCTCCAATGAGCTCCTAGATATTATTACTTCAAAGCTCCAAGGTAACAATAAACCTACATCAAGGATGTTCGTACGAACTGATTGTCCAACGTAGAATACTTCAGAGGTATCGGATCTCCTGTCATCTGTAGCCTGGATACAACAAAGAGCACCTGGTAGATCAGAATACCTATAAAATGATGCTTCACAGCAGGCATAAATGCATTATACGATCTTTGCAAGTCAAGATAGTAGCCAATGAACATTACCTTGCTTCTGGGAGAAAATCCAGTCAAACGCCCTAGATAGCGAACAAACACACCACTTTCAATTATGTTACAAATGTACCCCTGGTTCAATTGTTCAAATTGTTATTACAAAATGGCAAGAATAAAAACAAAACAGCAAGAATCAAATTGTTCCTGAAGTTCATGTTTCCCATATACTGGCCCCCACTAGTACATCTCTTGCCCAAACATGTGCCACTGTGTTTTGGACTTTTGGGTCACATACTTTTATAGATATAAACATCAAGTCAGCATGTGTATATGTGTGTGCATGAATTATTCACTTCACTAATAATCTCCACTTGTCAACCTAAATGGGCAAAAACAGTACTTCAAAGGGAGAAACAAATACGAAATAAATATTAGGACATCTCATAAGTTCGCTAGACAAATGCAAAGTTATTAGCAAAGCTGCTAATTTATTCATCCTTCTGGTTACTGCATCATAACATCTATTTTTGTACGAAAAAGCATATGTGCATGAGTTCGCTAGACAAATGCAAAGTTATTCAAAGGGAGAAACAAATACGAAATAAATTTTAGGACATCTCATAAGTTCACTAGACAAATGCAAAGTTATTAGCAAAGCTGCTAATTTATTCATCCTTCCAGTTACTGCATCATAACATCTATTTTTGTACGAAAAAGCATATGTGCATGAGCAAAACCACAATAAAAAAGGAAATGCATTTCATTAAATGGGCAAGTGTTCTTACATGCACCACCGAATGCGGGGAAATTTGACTAACATCCAGAGGAAGATGATGAGACATGCTGATTAGTGAGTACTTGGCAGAAAGTACCAAATTGCAACCTTCAACATCTACAACAATAAAGTAAGTGTTGAAAAAAATCCAGAAATTCTCCCTACAGAGTAAATTCCACTCTATAAGACTTGTCTGTCGTCCAAGATTTTTTAGAATTCCTAAATGCTTAAATTGGAATTTTGGACACCCAAATCCATACATTGGGGAATTTATGGAGGAGGGTAAATGGAAAGTGGAAGGGAGGAGTCGGTTTTTAGCTGGCTGATAGACTTCTGGGCGAAGGAAAAAAAGCTGACATTCACGGAGGAAAAAATCTCTCTTTTTTAAAGTGTTATAATTTTTTTATTTGTACTCCAAATTTTACAAAACAATATATCAAAATTCATAAGTTTCTATGATCAGTCATAGGACACCAATATTGCATATATAAAGTTTAAAAAAGGAAAAATTGAAAATAATAATCCCAACTATTACCGGTGTGTCATTAATAATCCTAACTATCGATTATTCCTGGGTGGTCCCAACTATAGGGACTATTTTTCAAAAATGGTCCCTAACCTGGTATAACAGGTCATTTTTAAATGTGAACTATGTGTAAGCTTTAAATAATCTCAACTATAATTGATCTTTTTTTATTAATCCCAACTATCAACTATCAAATTTTTAAAGATGTAAAAATATTTTTTATAAATTTCCAAACTAAATATTTTTAAACATGTATAAACAATTACAAAAATTATACAAATGTACCGAAGTTAAATAAAATATTTTAGTCATTTTTTGATTTATTTCCACTTATTGTTCTTCCATTTTTCCAGTTTGTTTTTCTCAATTGTGTTACCAATTTCTGATTTTGTATTATTTTCATTTATTCAAAATTGTACTATTTTCAAAAAGTAAATAATGATTAAATTTTATTTATTTATTTTATGCTATCTTAATTCTAAAAAACCTAAATGTTCTATTTTTCCATTTTAGTATTTCTAATTTCTTTCTATTTTATTTATTTTATACTATTATATTCTATAAATTATATTATATATTTTATCACTTAATTTTAGTGATTTGGGGTACAGGATTTGGAGGTTTTGACTATATTTAATGAAAATGTATTAATATTATAATTTTAAGTGATATAATGGAAATTGTGAACATGTAGAAAAAGTGTATCAAAATGGTAATAAAAATCCAAATTATTTTGGTAGGTAGAAAAAGTGTGGACTTTTGGTAAACAATTTTTTATCATCATTTCAATTTTCAAGCTATTCACATTTTTACACCGGTAGAAATTACAAATACTAAAATGGAATAAATAAAAAATTTATATTTTTAGATTAAGCTAGAATAAAGAACTAAATTTTAAAAATAATTATCAAAATTTACTTTTTGAAAATTGAAAATGGAAATTTGAATAAAAGAAAATAATACTAAATCATAGAAAAAGGAAAAAATGAAATTTTAGTGAAAACAAATAAAAAATGACTATTTTTTATATTTAATTTCGGTACATTTGTAGACTATTCGTAATCAATTTTTCATGCTTAAAAATATTTAGTTTGGAAATTTATAAAAATATTTTTACATCTTCAAAAAGTTGAGAGTTGATAGTTGGGATTAATAATAAAAAAAGCCAACTATAGTTGGGATTATTTAAAGCTTACACATAGTTCACATTTAAAAATGACATGTTATACCAGGTTGTAACAGGTTAGGGACCATTTTTGGAAAATGGTCCATATAGTTGGGACCACCCAAGAATAATCCATAGTTGGGATTATTAATAGAGGACCAGTAATAATTGGGATTATTATTTTCAATTTTTCCTTTAAAAAAAACTGAAATTCCAACTGCTGGAGTTTTTCAGGTCCGAAATATTTCTTAAGTAGATCCAAGTGCTAAAATTAAGATCTCATAGATCAATTTTTTTTTCGCCTTTCAATTTTTTTACGTCTTTCAATTTTCTCAAAAAACAGGTCTGAAGTGACAATAATAAAATTAAAAGCCAAATTTATTTATTTTACATTGGAATGTTTTGACTTTTTGAATCACAGTTATCCGTAAAAAAAGTATTGGCAAAAAAATGATGTATAACACGGAGTAATAAAAGTAAGAATTTAATTATTAACCGAAAAAAGTAAAAAAAAAATTACGATTTTTTACATTGAAATGTGAGTTCTTTTACTCCATAATTATCAGGAAAAATCAAAGAAAAACACTGCTGGTAAGTTGTAATACTGTAATTAATATTTTACTAATCTGATATGTTTAAAAATGTGTTGAGAGATTTTATTGACGGTGCTGGAATGTAGGGAAAAACTTTATTGAAGAAATTGATTCACTGTTTTTACATCAACAGAGTTCATATTTAAATTTTATGATGGTGCAAGGACGGGATAGTCTAATACTCTAATTATATACTTCGTATATGCCGAGACTCCACTCCCACCTTTTGCATATCTATTTCGTGAATGTAAGGACGTACATTGTGAAGGAAGCTCATGGAATAAGTGCAGTCCTCTTAAACTAGATGCACTTAGAGTAGAGGTACAATAAAAACAGAGACCTCAAAAAAGAATATTCAGCTAAGAGAAGGATGCAAGATTACCAAGAACCAAAAGCTGGTCAAACTCAAAACCAGGCTTCAAGTTAGACTTCATTAACTCAGCAAGGCCTGTTTAGTCATGATATTAAAAAATAAATTTAATAACTAATTTTCAAGTGCCAAGGAAAGATACATCTGGGTACACTCACATACGACCAAGAGATGTATCAGCAAACAGAGAGAAAGCAACAACATGCTAAAGGTGGCAACACCATGGAAAGAAATTGAAATGAAAAGTTATCAGGAAAAAAAACAAGAGTGAAGGCATACCACGATGATCAGATAAATGTTCTGGATGAATCGTTCCTTTCAAACAAATTTGAGCATTTTTTACAATTACCACAATGGCATCAGGAGTAACTAGATCAATGGTTCCAGAAACGACATTTCCCGGTTTAACCAATTCATTCTCGGACAACCTAGAAATGTGAAGGCATTAAATATATATCAAAGCATATGGTCAGATTTTAAATGGTAAACAACGAAGTCTATCTTTTAAAATTGTTAGAAGGAACTAAGATATAGTCAAAGTTGAGAATACAAAAGTACGATGTGCATTGTTTTAATGTGACCAGAAGCCCTATAATACAGAAACCCCTAAGATATAAGGACCTGCATATCCACACTTGTTCAGGCTCCAACATTACATGCTTAAATGTGAGCATCAACTAAAGCAACATATAGAACCTAAATTTTTAAGGCATACTATAGTAGTATTTGAATCCTAAAAGAAGGTTCCCACGAATTTTCATAACACTCAATTAAGCCGTAGTCCACACTAATTCTAGGGTTTGCTGCCTATGTGGATGCTTGGGGAGATTTTCTATTTGTTCATGTAGACCCCTTTTCTATTTGTTTATGATACTATATTAATATCAAAAAAGGGAGTAAATGACAAACTAGGCTTGCAAGATGAATAGAGGGGTGTTTAATTTGGGTGGGATCGTGCATAAGGCAAGACACTCCAGAAAATTCTCACATGTTTCATTATACAGATGTTTAAACAATGTTCTAAGGTAGCAAACCTCATTGGTCTTGAAGTAAAACTGAGGTTGATTCGTCTTGATGCAGGGTTGGAACTGACAACTCTGCACTTCACAACTTGTTCAACATGATACATTGAGTTTATTTCAGAGCCAGGATCTATTCCAAGCTCAGACCTGGAAGGTAAATGAATGAGTACTACGCTACTAAACCAGATCCAACATTCAGATAGAAGCATCAAAGGAAAACTTAATCACATTAAAACTTTACATTTTGACATAAACAGTGTTCTAAACTTAATTTTCTTGAAAGCTCAAATAGACCCTTAATTCTCTATAAGGGTTGTACCCCTCAGCGGAGAGGCAGAGCATTTAACTTCAGCTACCAATAGTTACAACTTTTAGCTGAACATCACTTTATCCTAGAGACCCCAACTGTCAAATGTAACGAACTACGTCTACTTGGTAATATAACTATACAAAAAAATTATTGAGCATTAGTTATGAGAGCATAAATAAATAACCAAAGATAGAAGTAAACCCTGGAGCAAAATAAACCGGACAGCCCCACTAATTTGAACACATTTTAAACCAAAGAAATATTAGCTAAGTGGAAAGCATAATACAATAACAACTGCAAAAAGAAAAGGATAGCTACTGCTTTTCCATTATATTTTGAAACGTAAACCAGTATTACAGGTTATATGCCATGCAACTATTGATAGCCTCTCTAACTACAATCATTAGGAAATACCCAAAGGGGGGCTTAAAAATTACCTACACTAATGACTACTTTTAGTGTAGGTGTGTATCACATAACGTTAACGAAAGTGAATAAAGCACATCCCTTCCAGCAAGACTCCTAGCCTAACATGGTATTAGGAGTAAAACAAAGTAATCCCTCCTGATCCCATGAGCCAAACAGCCCCCCAATGTGGTAATCAAGAAAGGAATAATGATAGCAGGAGCAGACCGTGGAGCAAAACCTTGCACTCCATTGTAGAACCGAACAAAGCAACCGTGCTTTTCAATCTTCGTTATCCATCCATGTGTTATCAGTCCCTCAGTAGCATCAGTGTATGAGCTTAGGATTCCATATTTAGATTTAACCTACAAAATTCAGTAGGGTAATACAAAAGGCCAGACATGTTTTTTCTTTAAACAGAATCATCAAAATCACACAACATGAGATGATGTAAGCAGCGCAATAGGAAAAGACACAGCACATCTTCACAAGTATGATGTAGATATCATAATGTTAAGAAGCGACATACAAGAGTTTTCTTATGGGTAACTGTAATCCTCTTGGACTTGCAACCAAGCACACGAAAGACTAATTCAGACCCCACCTGAGAGAAATTTTAGAAGCGCCTATTAGACAAGAAAAAAACAAAGAAGATTAAACAAAAGACAAATTATAAAAAAGAAAAATATTGATCACCTGAAACTTCTTCCTAGGCTTTACTATTTCAAATTCTGACATATGTCGTAGAGGACAAAGCCCTTTCACGCCACTTGCAAATTGCACAATGGCACCAAAACTGTCAACAGTAATAACTTTAGCCTTTACTACCATCCCAGGCTTGACATCTGAGTGAGTGAAAACTGATCCTTCAAATGCACTAGTCTGTAGTAATAAATAAATAAATCAAGGGTGAGAATATTGCACAAACAAGTAAACGGGAGATTATACACTTAGGATGTATAAAAATGATTCCGTGAAGTATGAGCAAATACACAAGAAACTGGAAAGTGGAGAAAACTAGATGTGGTTCATGTTACAGAGACACATACTCCAAACTCCTATCTAAGTATCAGCAAATTTACTAGTTAGATGCCGATTCCGCAGTTTGGTTAGAAAATATTTTTCAGTAGCAATGACAATTATATGTTGACCAACTCATGAAACGTGTATATCTAATCACAAAAGAGATGTATTTATTTTATATTATACTATAATAATACGGAGTAACTTGCATTATATTTTACATTTTCCAATCCTAAGGATATTGATCAAGAGTGCGGGGCAACCTTCAAAATACCAGTTGCAAGCCCGTCTAAATGCCTAAACCCCAGAACTCGGACGCGGACAACTTTCCCCTCCTTGAAAGTTTTCTCCAGTTTCTTCACTTCCTTATCATCCACTTCAGACACCTGTAAGCTCTCAAATTTAAACAAACCATTAGTTAAGAAACTGCATCTCCTCATTGCATCAGTTTACCAGGTGAAGAAGAGACTTACATAAACATATGCTGGGGTGGGGACAGGAGAAGAGGGAAGTTCCAATAGAAGACCAATTCCCCTATCAACCCTGATTACATTTGCACGCTCAAAAATATCTCCAGCTTTAACAAGCTGCATCAAAGACAAGTAACCATAAAGATCATGTAAGGGTGTTTCCAGCAGCCAGTCTTCCAAAAATCTGGAAGGTTGAGGGTATGATATTATCCTAGGACCAAATTTAATCTAACCTTTCTGAGAGTTTGTCCTATCAACATAATTAAAATATGGTGTAAGGCACAAACGCGACATGCAAAGTGGGACCAAGGAAACAAGCCAGAAATTTAAAGTAGTCAATTGAAATAGACTAGAACAAATATTCAGTAGACCAAAAAGAATAGTCTTTTACTGAGGCAAACACAACCACTGCAATACTGACATCGCTCCCACTCCCTCTCCCATCCAAAAGAAGATGATTTGAAAGCAAATTATTTGTTTAGTGTCCTACAAGATGTACTTACTGAAGGTGGAGCCATTTTATTGACCAGGTGAGGGTTTAAGGACAACCCAACCGCTCGAGTTGAGGGATCAATAAACAATATCCGAGCATTAACCTGTACCAATCCATGATACACAAGTCAAAATATATGTAAATAAATAAACTGTTGATGGAGTTACGGTTCATCAACCATTTGAGTGTCCTAAGCAAAGAGAACACTCATATCTGACACACACACACACATACAACAACATGCAAGCCTTAGTCCCAACAGAGTTTGGGTCGCCTAACATGAATTGACATATGAAATCGGAGTTAAACTTAATAATAAGAAATCAATTCTCCACACATATATATTCTATAACATCAGTATTCCTCGTGAGTTACAGCATGAGTTCCTTCCTCTTAAGCGAGGAAAAAAGCATTTACTAGTGACTAGGCTCTTCGATATAACAAAACAAATGCAAAAAAAAGAGTACCTTCTTTTTTTGTGGATAGTCATCCTTCCAATTTGGAGGGGGGAAAGTTTTTTGTAAATTAAACAGGTCAGCCTGTAAGACAGAAATAAATGTAAATGAAACAAATGCATAGTTGATAGTACACTATAGCTGATGAAGTGTGAAGATGGTGATAAAAAAACATGAGGAAATCCATCAACAATTCAAACTTACAGTTCCAGTGAAATAAGTGAGGAATGACAGCAGAACCCCATTTTCAAGCACTGACAAGACACTAGCACTAACCATCATTCCTGGAACTAGAAGATCAATCGAAATTCCCTTGAGGTCCTTAGTCTGCGCACAAGGTCATTCGTATAATTCAGGTTGGGGATGAACTTGTTTTGTTAGGCATTAACTACCAGGTAATGTGTAAAAGGGATGGATATGACCAAACTATAAATAACGAAATACAACATACCACACTTCTTGCAACTGCATCAGGAGAAGAGCTTAAATATACCACTTTGCGGACTCTGTCAATGCTTTTGACGATCCCCTCTACAAGCTGCCCTGTGTTCATCTTAATTTCCTTTCCTTCTGCCAAGATCAAGAAGAATGGGCACAAAATGGAGCCCAAATCAAGTACAGTATTCATATCAGTGCAGATAAATAAACACATAGAAAATGAAGCCCATAATAATCAGTACACCGTGTATTCCACAATTTCCAAAAAGGGAGAACTAAAAAGTTGCCATAGGGTGTGTTTGGGAGTTTGAAGGGAAGGGGAGGGGAAGACTTTGGAGGCATGTTGTTAGAGGGGAAAGGGAAGGTGAGGAAACCCTTCTTCATATTTGGGAGTTCAAATTGTAAAAGAAGAGAGTTTTTGAAGGAATACTAATTAAAATGACTTTGAGATATGACGAACTAAAAAAAATTGAACTGATATTCATTTTTAAATGAGCTTAAATTATCATTTCATTAATTATCCTTCAAAACCCTCCAAATTGGGGGAACTTAAAAATTAAGCATTTAGAGGGTTTTGGAGGGTTGCAAAAACCCTCCAAAACCATCCCCTCCAAATTTTTAAACTCCCAAACATGAGAAGGAGGGTTATAAACCTTTATCAACCATCCCCTTCCCTCCAAAACCCAACTCTCAAAACATACCCTTAGGGAACTTTATAAGCCCTATTTAAAATTAAAAATGACTTAATCTAGTTTTTAGCGGGTGTAGGTATGCGTCCAAGAAGAACTCCTACTTAATTGGAAAATGGAATGCATTATTTTCTAACAGACTTGAAAAAAATCTCAATTTTTTAACTGTAAGAATATACAAGTTCTTATTCATGATCATCACTACAATCACCTACAAGGTCAAACACCTACCTACTATCAAGGTAGTCAAACTTGAGATTCTATGTAGGATTGTAGGAAAATAAAGATCGTAAAAAATATGATTGTGATGCAGATCGTAAGATCCTACATATGAAGATCGTAAATCGTAAGGGCGTGACACCGGTCATAAGATCCTAAACACATATGTGTACATGTGTTGTGAATACGTCATCCCGTCCCTAAGCCCTAACTAGATTGGACAACGGTATATAAATGGGTAGACCTTAAAGGCTTAAATGACTACCCTGCATTGTTGTGGCAACAAACAATCAAACCACCGTTTCCGACTCTGCTACAATCTCAGATTTAGTGACGGAAAGTTACATATATTTAATCAGTGGTTTATTTTCAAAATTAAGATTCTATTACAGTGTTTACATGATAGAGTCCGAGTCCAAGAAAGAAGAAGATAACCACAAAGAACACAAAAACCCTAATAATACTAAATCACATACTAAAACCCTAAACATGCACCAAAGCCCTAGTAACTTTCTACATCTACATGCATACTTACATCGACCACAATTTACGAACTAAGCCACAACCAACTTTATTAACCTCCAGACAAAAAATCCATCCTCCAAAGTACAAACTGCCAAGAACACTAGCATGACTACTAGTGTACTCCTGTTATCACTGACCTATACGTACCTCCACTCATCTCCACCCACCTAAACTCACTACCACCATCCACACCCACCATGTTCAAAAATAACCCTTTTCAGGCCTAGAACTTTTCCTAAAGATACTTCAACAACAACAACAACATTACCCTAATGCCGCAAAGACTCCCGCTTATGGTGGGGTAAGGAGGGTCGGATGTACACAGCCTTACCCCTGTACTAAAGCACACTAAAGCACAGAGACTTTTTCAGGATGACTCATGATGAAAATCACGTCGAAAATTGCATGGACTGGCTGCTTCTTCATGACAAAGAAGTGTAGACAGTTTAGTGAGCTATTTTACATTATTCCATCGTATTCTCAAGTCAAAAAATAGTGAGTCTTTGGCTCCATTGGAAATGATGGAGGTTCCTAAAAAACAAAAGCATGTACTGTTGAGAGAAGGACATGATCAATATATTTAATTCTTTTAGATTAGAATTAGATAAAGAAACCAAATATTAACCGTGAACAACCCCCCCCCCCCCCCCCCCACACACACACACCTTGAAGAATATCACATGTTAGAATTCTTCCTAAGAGAGAACCTAATTATTAGCTTGTGTAGAGAGATTACATGTTAGATGGAAATTACCCGATTGAGGACTTATAGGCATAAAGCCAGAAAATGTAGGTAACCCAAAATGAAGTAAGTATCCATGGTCTTCAGTGCTTTTCACATAAGCACTAAGAATCTGCATATCGATCATCACGCTAACAAAATTAGTTTAAGAGTAAATGTCTAAAGGAGGACTTTGATTAAATAGATAATCAAAAAAACATGAGCTGGGGAAGGAATCCAAACAATTTAGAACGATAACAGTTACCCTGGGAGCAGAAAACATAGTGCAAAAAATCACTTAATACATACCATTCCTTCCTGAACAGTATCAAGAGTCAAATTCTTGTGTAATAAACCAAGACGTAAAGACAGCCATATTTTCCGCTTCCCTATTTCTTTCTTGTCATTATCCAAATTTAAGACAATGCAAGAAACCAGCTGTCCAACATGAAATAGGCTAGAAAGATAATTGGACTCCATCTCCAGCTGTAGTACAAAATTAAACTTTTAGAGCAATGGATAAACGAATGAGGGCAAACCTTATTGTTAATATAACTGTAGCAAACATTTTAGAGAGAACTGAAAGTGAGAAAGGTGATATTGAGAATTTTCTGTTTACTTTTTAAAGGTTCATTACTCTAATTTTACAATGATTAAATGCTAGGAGCAGTTATGACCAAGTTGAACACCCTTTGACCATGACTTTCACTTTTGTACACTGGATTAAGAAATGCTAGAGCACTAGATCATTAACAAGTAGAACAACAACAAGAAACAATTAAAGTATGTCTGCAATTGAGGGGGGAATCTAGTACCATGTTCGCCTCAGTATCATATAAAGGGTCATGTGTTTCAGATGCACGAACTAGTCCTCGTAACCCCCCAGGAAGACTAATGACAAGATCTTTCTCATTTATTTCAGAAATTACCCCCAAAAGCTTCATTCCAGGAGATATGTTCTGAAAATCATGTAAAGAGAAAGAGAGTGATTAACACATGAAGTCAGTAATTCAGCATAACAGGGATGGTAAAAACATACTACGAAAAGAACTGAGCAGATGACTAAAGTCACTAAATTAAAAAGGGATATCACTGACGTGAGGGAAAGGCAGTACAAATATAATGATTGATATAAGAATGACTAAAATTAATTCCAGCCAGTATATTAATTTACCAATTTCTACATAGCAAAATACAGGATTTGCTATGAGTAGATATAGCAAACTAAAATCTCTGAGTACAACAGTCTTAGGCAAGGTAGTCAAAAGCGAGTGTCTGGCCGCTTAAGCGCACCAGGCGCATGAGGGTTAGCGACTGAGCAATGGCCAGGCGCAGCTCCCAGTCTGAAGTGCGGTTTAGGCGCAGAAGCGCTAAAGCGCACGCTTAAGTCACCTGGGCTGGGAAAGGCTTATCAACCTATTTTTTTTGTTTGATCCTACTTTAAATAATAAGCCCATACTGATGATTTAGCCCGTCCAGATAATAGGTAAAAACAACTTAAACCCAAATCAAACTCTTCTTAGTCGTGGGAAAAGTCTTCTATCTTGAGTCTTGATTTCATCGTTACTCTCCTATGCTGCTATGTGCTATATTTGCGCAACATGCTCAGCTCTGAAACACATTCAACGAACCCACAGAAGCCAGAAACCCATACCTACCATGATAGGGTGCTGAAAGATCAGAGGCACAAGAAACGAGGATTAGTTGTTGACTGAGTCTTCATTTATATATTAATTATTGTTTATTTGTTTAAATGAGTCAGTTAGAGAATAAGTGGGGTTTGGTGTCATGCATCAGTCCACTAGGCAGTTATTAGATCATGGGTGGAGTCAGTTAATGTGTCGGTTAGTTATTAGATCATGGATGAGTCAGTTATGGGTCAGTTGTATTTCCTTCTTTATAAATAGCCTAGCCTTATTCAGGCTGGGAGTGGAGAATCAATATTAATTTCAGACTTGGAGATTCTCCCTTGGCTTCTACTATCGCTCATTTGTGAGATACTTGCTGTGAGAGAGAAAGTAGGAGAGTTTATTCATTCAACATCTTTTCTTTTTATCCCTGATCTTACCATTTTGGTATCAGAGCCATGGTTGAAACCAGGTCTTCACACAATCCCACTTCACAAGAAACCCCCTTTGCCGGTGAAAATGACCCTCGTCGCCGAGCGTCTTCGAAGTCTGGAGGTCCTGGCAGATAGAGTTGCCAGCCTAGAAGCAAAGTCTGATGGGAACCAAAGGAGGGGGAACCACAGATCCCACGGGGAAGCTGACAGTGAGGATGATCCAGAAGCTGCTTACCGTCGACGCCTACCACGACCACCACAAGCAAAAATTGAATTCCCGAAATTCCAGGGAGGTGACCCGCGTGGGTGGATTCTGAAGGCAGAGAAGTTCTTCCGTTATTATGAAACACCTGACGATGACAAGGTTGACATAGTGTCGATGTACCTGGAAGGAGATGCTCTGGATCTATTTTCGTGGATGAATACGGAGCGGACTTTGCTCTACTGGGAAGAATTGGTGAAAGCTCTAGAGGAACATTACGGGCCTCCAGAGTACTTGAACCCCGATGAACACATGTGCAACATTAAGCAAACGGGTTCTATAGCGGATTACCGGCAAGAGTGGGCACGACGGATTGCACGAGTAACCAACTGACCAGAGCACTGCTTGCTTGGAGTATTCCTGAATGGTCTTAGAGAAGAAATCTTATCCGAAGTCAGAATTCATAAACCAAGGTCAGTCTATCGGGCTGCTAGTTTGGCCATCGAATTTGAGAAAAAGTTGACCCAAACGAAGGGGTTCAGGCCCAATTCGTACGCTTGCCAGATTCAGCCCACCTCCAGTACTAATCCCATTATTCCAGCACGTGACCAGGGAATGACACCTGGAAATTCCAGTACGCTTTCTTCTTCGACAAACCCAAACAATGCCACGAATTCACTTCCATCCGCAGCACGCTCGTGGGAAGCAACAAAACAGCAACAACGTGATAAGGGGTTGTGTTTCCAATGTAGGGACCCATTCCGACCAGGCCATCACTGTTCTACTACATTCTCGTTGTTGGAAGTTGTAGAAGACGAGCATTCAATGCCAAGTTCTTTGGAATTAGCCAAAGACGCAGAATAGGAACCACCTGCAGTAGATGCCGAGATTTCTTTTAATGCCATCTTGGGTAATCCAACCGCAACAACAATGAAACTGTGTGGCCTATTGGCTAACAAAAAAGTATTGTTGTTAGTGGATAGTGGCTCAACTCACAACTTCATATCAGATTCACTGGTAAGTGAACTTGACTTGACAACCTCCTCTACTCAGACAATTGGGGTTCAACTTGGTGACGGTCATGTTGTGCGTTGCAACTGTGTGTGCAAGGAGATTTCAGTACAACTTCCAGATTTGACCATCAGTCCATCACCCAAGATTTTTATCCATTTTCTCTGGTGGATTCTGATATGGTACTGGGAATTAAGTGGCTTGCATCACTCAATACCATCCAATCTAATTGGAATGATATGTTCCTAATTTTTTGGGTGAATGGGAAGAAATATAAGTTACAGGGAATACCAAAGAGAGATGGTCAACCTGCAACTTTTAATCGTATGACCACAGTCGAGTCTGCATCTAGTGCACCTGGTCCTGACGCATTTAATGTGGGAAGAGTGTCCATGGAATTTGAGGCTATAGAACCAGTAGCTCTTCCTCCTTTCAGAGATCAATTCCATGAAACTGACCGACAGGTAGAGGACTTTCTAGACAAGGGGTTTATTAGTCCTAGCTCACGTCCATTCGCAAGTTCAGATCTGTTGGTGAAGAAACACCATAATTCAGTGCGTATGTGTGTGGATTATCGATCCCTCAACAAAATCACAGTACCCGATACTGCATTGGGCGGTCATGGTGGAGTCCTTACAACTTTGAAACGGATCTCTAGTACTGTTTTTTGGCAACACATGAAATCTGGCGTGAAATCTTTCATTCAACAGTGCTTTGTTTGTCAAAAAATCAAATATGGAGCATTATTGCCTGCTGGTTTGTTACAACCCATACCTGCAGCATATCAGCATGCTCGTCCCACAGAAGAGGCTACGTGGGAAGACTATGAATTATTAGTGCAACAATTTCCAGAATTTCGCCTTGAGGACAAGTCGGCTTTCAAGGGAGGGGGTAATGATAGGGTGTTGAAAGATCGCAAGAAACGAGGATTAGTTGTTGACTGAGTCTTCATTTATATATTAATTATTGTTTATTTGTTTAAATGAGTCAGTTAGAGAATAAATGGGGTTTGGTGTCATGCATCAGTCCACTAGGCAGTTATTAGATCATGGGTGGAGTCAGTTAATGTGTCGGTTAGTTATTAGATCATGGATGAGTCAGTTATGGGTCAGTTGTATTTCCTTCTTTATAAATAGCCGAGCCTTATTCAGGCTGGGAGTGGAGAATCAATATTAATTTCAGACTTGGAAATTCTCCCTTGGCTTCTACTATCGCTCATTTGTGAGATACTTGCTGTGAGAGAGAAAGTAGGAGAGTTTATTCATTCAACATCTTTTCTTTTTATCCCTGATCTTACCATACCATAAGGTGTCTTCTTCTTCTTCATCACCGCATGAACTTTCTTCTTTCTTTTTCAGCTGGTAGTTTTCATTTATTTTGCATTCTTCTTCGTGATCCTTTCATTTTGTTCTTTCAGTATATCTTCTTTCTTTACTTTTATCAGTTCCAGTCATCTATGCATACTCTATAGTTCTTTTTGCTTCTAATATATTCTATACAACTCAAACATATTATATGCACCTGACTAACAGTTTACATTATATGTACTCTATATTATTTCATCTTATTATACAGTCTATAACTCTATATCTTCCTATTATCATTTCATATTATAACTGTATAATAACTTCACATAATCTAACTCAGTTAATAGTTTCATACACTATAATTTATGATATTCCTAGTGCTAAAATTAAAAAATCAACAAAGACAGACCCCACTTGGTGTTTTGTTTTTGTGAACCATGACTTTATTTTGGAGAACCATGACTTTATTTTTTAGAAACATGACTTTTGATGCATTTAGTTCAATATGATGTTGAATATGTCATATTTGATCACTCTGGAGTAGTATACATAATATTTTCTAAATAGTGCGCATGACCCGAGTCAGGCGAGCGCTTTCTTGCGCCTTGCGCCTCAGGCGATACAAGTACTCTAGCGCCTTAAGTGCGCCTCGCGACTTTGACTACCTTGGTCTTAGCTAATACTATTTATAAAGAAACTAGATTTCGCAGATTAATTAGGGACTCCACACCTCTTTAGATGCCTTAAACATGCACAACTTATTAGTTCATCCTTTTAATGTGCAACACCGGATAATTTTTCCTTCAGTTATCAAAATTACCCATTTTCCTTGAATCTAGTACATACAAGATTATTAATTAGACATGCAAAAGTTAATCTATCCTTGTAGAAAAGTTTCACATTATGTTTGGAAAATGGATTCAGATTAAGTAAAATAATAAAATCTAGAGAAGCAATCCAGTATTGAAAGCATCTCAGTTTGGTCTTCAAGCCACCCAAGAGGACAACACATTGCCGAGTTATCAAAATCCTATAGAGGCTGTATAAAATGGGAAGTCTAAACATCAATGCCTTATCCAACTTGCAACTGCCTCCGGACCAGGACTACTACAAATATCTTTGGGATTTAAACCAAACAAAACTACAGGAGCTTTCCTGGTGAAGTAGTTTTGGCCCTTGAGGGACTTCAATGACCATAATGAAGGAGATTTGTCCCTACTTTGCTATAATGAATCTGGAGTATATTCATTTTTTATCACTTGGTTGAATGTAATTATTGGAATGATGGAATCATTTAGTTTGGTTCTCTCCTACCTTTATGAAGGCAACCTGTCTGTGTTTTCCTATGATGTATCCGTTTTAATCACGTTAATGAAAGAAATTATCAGCATCAGTCAGTTGTGTGATGTGTTAAACTAGAAGTTGAACTGTAATCAACATACACTAATCAGTAAAAAATTAATATTTACTTCAAAAAAGATACTACTATTACCTTCAGTGTTATTCTGTTAGCTGACTTTGGTAATTTCCCACTGATACTATGGCCAAAAAGTGAACCTAAGTCCTCTTCGGCTGATAGGTTCTTCTGCACACTGTGTTGCTTCTTATTTTTCTTTTTCAGAAATCTCTCTTCAGTCTCAAACTCGGCATGTGCTTCCGCTCTCACTTCATCCCGTTCTTCTCTAGTCAACAAGCTTGCTCCGCCTTCAATGTCCACACATAAAAAGATAAATTCAAAAAAGCACCCACGCACATAGTATGCCTTGAAATTGGTATTTTCAGGAGAGGCATTCTTTAGTAAAGTACTTGTGATTCTCAGATAATTAACGGATTCTCTAGAGCTCTTTATTAAAATGTTAACTGAAGTAAAGACACGTGATGTAAGACTAACATATGTATACAGTTATTCTGAATAGAGAACATATGCTTTTAGGACGGCGGAAGGAATTGGTGAATTCAAAACAATATGAATATGTTAAAGTTGAATCTTTATGCTCATTACAGGATATATATACCTCTAGGAAAGTCAGGGGCTTCGTCTTGTTCGAACTGGAGATGAGCTGATTTTTCAGAGAATTTGTCCTTGTCTGTTTTGTTTGTTTTCCCCTTGGGTTTGAATGTGCCTTTCGACTGCTCCTGAACATTCTTCAAGAGTGATTTCGTGGACTTGTTGTTGTGTGGTTTCTTTGAATGCGGCGCCATTTCCCCAGAAGAATGAACAGAGCAGGGGAGAGGCGATGGTGGGTGGAGGTTTTAGAAGGGGTTTGAAAAGAAAGTCGGCTGCTGCTCCACTGTCGAATATCAAACCTTTTGTCATGCCCCGATAAAAAGTGATGCTTATGCCGCAAGCCCAAAAACTTAAAAAATAAACAGGGCCCAAGTTTTCAAATATTTACAAATATAAAAAAGTGTTGTGAAATGAAGAAGATGCAGAACAACTTTAAGAGATAGATATATTGATAAAAACCTCTGAATTACTTCTTCTTAATTTTTGAGTTTCTGAATTTCTAAGTATATTTACAAGTGATTGATCAAGCCCTATTTATACTAGTTGGGCTTGGTGATGAATCATCAAGAAGTAATTCTACACATCTATGATTACAAGGATGGTAAGAAGCTTAGTGTCCTGATTACAAGGATGATGACAAGGATGAACAATTCACACTTGTCATTTCCTGGGTTTTACAACACTCCCCCTTGAATGTTCATCCTTGAGAATAGTTATTTGTATTTAAAAATTTATTGTGAAGATTAGTGTGAAAATTAAGGGGTAAAGATTATGACATATAATGTCATTGTATTTGGATGTACTGTCTCGTTAAAAACCTTATCAGGAAAAACCCAATTGGATAAAAACCTGATGAAGGGAAAAAGAGTGCAATGCATTCAAATACTCCCCCTGAATTTAGCATAAATTATTAAGGCGGCGCATGCCGATTTTCTGTACAAGTTCAACGAACTTCTTTGGGGGTAAAGATTTGGTGAAGAGATCGGCTGGATTTTCACTGGATCTGATTTGTTGAACGTTGATCGTCCCTTCTTTCTCAAGGTCGTGAGTAGAGAAAAATTTTGGAGATATATGCTTCGTTCTATCTCCTTTGATGTAGCCTTCTTTAATTTGAGCTATGCACGTAGTGTTGTCTTCGTAGATCACAGTAGGGTAAATAGTAATAGGCTTCATACCGCATTCATTCTGGATGTGTTGAATCATAGATCGCAGCCATACACATTCTCTTCCGGTTTCATATAGTGCAATTAACTCCGAATGATTTGATAAGGTTTTTAACGAGACAGTACATCCAAATGCAACGACATTATATGTCGTAATTTTTACCCCTTAATTTTCACACTCATTTTCACAATAAGATAACAAATACATATTCAAGGATGAACATTCAAGGGGAAGTGTTGTAAAACCATCAAATTGACAAGTGTGAATTATTCATCCTTGTCACTAGGACACCAAGATGTTCCTGATCTTTGTAATGATCCTTGTAACCTAGTTAGAATAGGTGGCTCAATTTGTTATTGCCACCAAATCTGTAGACTCATCATTTAGGTGACTAATCATCAAGCTCAAACACTATAAATAGGAGCTTGATGAAGTCTTCGTGTTGAAGCATCAATCAACACCATAAAATATCGAAATGGTCCACATGGTGGGGCTATCGGCCCACAAATATCTCCTTGAATCCTTTCTAAAAATGCAGGTGATTCAGTTGCAATTTTGTTCATAGAAGGCCTGATGATCATTTTGCCAAGAGAACAGACCTTACAAGGAAAATCCCTTGATATTGGAACCCCTATATTCTTTAATGGGTGTCCAAGTGAAGTCTTAATGATTTTATGCATCATTACATGGCCTGGGTGACCTAAACGGTCATGCCACAACATGAATGTTTTCTGATCATCTAACTTTGCGTTAGAAACCAAATTTATTTCGAATGGACTAATATGAGTGAAATATAGTCCTGAGGAATATGCTGGCATTTTTTCACAAATACATTTAGTGCCAGATTTAGTTGTCATTAGACAAAGATATTCCTTTTGGGTTTCATTCATGGTTTCTATGTGATAACCATTTTGACGCATATCTTTAAAGCTTAATAAATTTCTCCGCGATTTGCTGGAGTATAAAGCGTCATTTATAAGTAATTTTGTCCCATTAGGGAGCATCACATATGCTTTCCCAGAGCCTTCAATGAGCTTCGCAACACCTGATATTGTATTGACTTTAGCCTCAACTAAAGTCATTTGAGAAAAATATATTTTATTTCTCAAAATGGTGTGCGTTGTGGCGCTGTCTATCAGACATAGCTCTTTATCACTTGGGTAATCCATATCTTCAATATATGTAAATAAACATAAGCTTGACCACAAATTATGTATATTATTTAACATAAGAGTACACATTTATTTAAAAACAAGATAAAAAGGGGAAGAGAGAAAAAGTACATAAAACTAGTATTTTACAATATCAGGAGTCTAATATTTTATTTTGTAGCATTTTGATTAATGGCAAAGGCATCGTCCATAATAGCATCATCCACGAAGAAGTCGGACACGTCAAATTTTGGCAGAGGTGGAGTTGTGTCATTAACATAATTAGCTTCCATATTTTTGTCTTTGTTCAGATTCATTGAAGCTTGAAATAACTCCACCAGATGTTTAGCCGTGCGACATTTATTAGCCCAATGCCCCGTCATGCCACATTTATAACAAGTCGACTTTCCCGAGGATTTTGGGGGGCGATTTATTTGATGGGCTTTTTGTTTGCCCTTGCCCTTGTAATTTGGTCTTTCGACCTGTTTGTATTCTCGGTGTGACTTGTTTTTATGACCATTAAAATGCCCACGTTTAAAATGCCTTCGTGTGCCACTGTGTGTTGCGTTTGATTCAGTGGCAATGTTATGTCCAGATGGACCATAAATCGAAGGACTAGAACCAGTGGGTCTCAGATTATGATTTTTCATCAAAAGGTCATTATTTTGCTCAGCGACCAATAAAACTGATATTAAGTCGGAGTATTTTTTAAAACCCTTTTCTCTGTATTGCTGCTGTAGCAGCATATTAGAAATATGCATTGTAGAAAAGGTTTTCTCCAACATATTAGCATCATTGACTTTTTGTCCGCATAACTTTAGTTTAGATGTTATTTGGAACATAGCAGAATTATAGTCACTGATTGATTTAAAATCCTGGAATCTTAAATTGATCCAGTCATACTGAGCTTTTGGCAAAAGTACCTTTTGTTGGTGGCCATACCTCTCTTGTAAATTGTCCCATAATTCTTTTGGATCATCAACCAAAAGATATTCAGATTTGAGACTTTCATGGAGGTGGTGACGGAGGAAAATGATAGCTTTCGCTTTATCTTGGGAAGATGATAGATTATTGGCTTCAATTGTATCTTCTAAACCATTAGCCTTTAAATGTGCCAGAGCATCGACTTTCCATTCCAAATATTTTTGACCAGACAAATCAAGAACGTCGAACTCTCTTTTGCTAATGTTTGCCATTATGTACTACAAAATTATTGATTTAAAATTAATTAGTAAACTGTGTATATAAGAATATTATTTGTTCGGTAAAACTTACTAACTGTATTAATATATAGATACGTACTAAACTAATTAATCAAGTTTAGAAATTGGAGTAAAAACTTTTACGTACCTATTGTTGTTGACTCGTAAGACCACCTTTTCCTTTACGTAAGTAGTAGTTAATTATTGATTAAATAACTTTTCTTGATTTTCATCATTATTGTTTACTTAGTCCGAGTATTATAATTATCTTACAGAGTATGTACATGAAAATCTTGTGATTAGTAAAAATATGATTTTTGCCTAACCATGTCAGTCTATTATTATGTATATTACGGAGTATAATATTATCATCATACGGAGTATAACATTTATTGGAAACGGCCGATTGATAGTAGAATCAAACAAAAGAAAATTTTCAGGAGGATCTGATCATTTGCTCAGAACCATTTTACTTTCTTTATGTATAGTGACAAACATAATAAAGAGATATACATGCATGTGAGTAATAAAAACAAGGCCCGTGACTAAGTGGAATTTGATGGAGCAAGTCTACTGTCATCTTAATATAAGGGTGACTAGCTAAATTTTATCTCCACCCGATTTCTTGGTTATCTATCTACCGTTTATTTTCTGTATCATCTTTCTTTCCTTTTACTTAGTTTTCACTTCATCATAGACTAGGGTATTGTTGTTATGAAAAATTATGATTTAAGTCAAGAGTTATGTTGCCTACGAGCTGAGCTACCAGTGCGATGTTTTCACTTGTTCTTTATTATGGCGAACTCTCCTCCATTCTTTTGTCAAGAATTATTCAGATTAAGGAAAAATTCTAAAGGTACGTATGTATATTTGATTTGATTATTTTCTTATAGGAAACGTATGAGTTTTTAGTTTTAAACAAAACTGAGCATACATTTCTGGTTTTAAATACCAAAATAAGATAATAAATATTTATGCTAATACCTGCGGGAGATGATGATTTCTTGAAGAGTTTTTGAGCAGATTCGTGCTGATAACGTGTTGTGATCGAAATGAAGAAGATGCAGAACAACTTTAAGAGATAGATATATTGATAAAAACCTCTGAATTACTTCTTCTTAATTTCTGAGTTTCTGAATTTCTAAGTATATTTACAAGTGATTGATCAAGCCATATTTATACTAGTTGGGCTTGGTGATGAATCATCAAGAAGTAATTCTACACATCTTGCTGGCATCATTAAAACTTGCCATCTATCTATCTATGATTACAAGGATGGTAAGAAGCTTAGTGTCCTGATTACAAGGATGATGACAAGGATGAACAATTCACACTTGTCATTTCCTGGGTTTTACAACAAGAAAATACTTGAGATACACAAAATATGTACACAAAATATTTACAAACATAGTAATGTTTGTCTTTCACAGATAACTCAAAATGAACTGTCTGTGATAGACAAATTTTCTGTGAAGGACAGACATGTGTACACATTTTGTGTACACCTAGCAAAACTCTATACAAAAAGATCATGTCCATCCGGATGGGCAAAAGGCGTCGTCCGGCCGCTGCCGTTTAGGGCGTTTTCCGGTGGAATTTTTTTATGACATTTTTTTGGAATGTTTCTAATCAAGTCTAGTTTATCCACAACAAAATCAAGTAAAAATTCAATCGGGAAGACCGTCAAATAATTTTTGGAAGATAACAATTTTATATGTCTCACCGGCTAGACTGGATCATTACTCTACAAATACACACACACGCACGATAGATCTAGAGCACAATCTTTATATAATATAAAGTAACAGACTCTGCACAATCATTGGAGGGAAAATTCCCGTCCAAATTAGGGTCATAATTGGAAATTATTGTCAAGTAAACTTTACCGAAGTACTTTGTTAGCTTTCAATTCCAATCTGTACAAACTTTACACCATTCGTGCTCACACGTGTAGACCAATATTCCAACTAACATGGTAACAAATTAACTTTTCGGATTCTCAAGAGTATATATGTCAATTACCAAAGCTATTACGGAGCAATTAACAATAAATAGAAGCATCGTTTACCGAAAACATTTAGGTAATACGGAGTAATAATATAACCATAATAAATAGTGGTATTGTCATTGTAAGATGTAGCTGCCTTTTGCCATCACCAATATAAACATTTGTTTTCTCTATTGATATATCATCTATAAGCCTATATATTGAGAAAGCAACGTACATATGGTGGTCCCTCTGGCCAGTGGCCACTTCATATTGAGAAGGCAACGTACATATGTCATAAAACACTAGAACCATGTATGTCATCTGATAGTGAAAAGAAAATCAATTGTTTTAGAATAATGTGGATCATTTCGGTGTTATGGATTTCCTCTTTGCATGCTTGGCAGGTTTGTGATTCTATTGCATTTGGGATTTGACATACAAATATACGTAGAATTTTTAATATGAAAACAAATACGGAGTACATAGTTTACAGTTATATGGGAAGTCTTATATACTCCCTCCGTCCCCCAATTAAGTTCCGGGTTTGACTTCACATATTAAGAAAATAAATTTGGCGTTATTGTGGAGTACACTGTTTTGCACTGTATAAACACTGTTTGACACTATTTGAATACTGTTTGACACTGTTTTGAACTATTTGACACTGTTTTGATGTAGGTAATTTGCCAAATAAGGAAAGTATTGAAGTGCAGACTTAGTTTAGGGACTGCCCAAAAAAGAAAGTGAAAACTCAATTGGGGGACGGAGGGAGTATATATGACCAAACGATCCGGCTTGGCAAAAAAAATCCACATATTCTTTTGCCCCCAGACTGTCTACTATACTACCGACGCCGATCGTCGAAGCTCTGCCGCTGCCCCTGCCACTGCCCCTGCCGCCGCCGCCCGTCACCCCACCACCACTTGACTGCTCACCACTACTGGACTGCCCCGCCACCAGCGGACTGTCCCGGATTCCCAAGGAAAGTGGGGGGGGGGGGAATTAATTTAATAGATTAGGGATGTTAAGGGCGAAAATTAATATTTAGTCTTATTTGTGAGTGAGTTAGGTTTTAATTCTATTTGTGCAATTTAATTTTCAATTAGTCATATTTAGGGAATTACTAATAAATGTTTGTGTGTATTTATCAAACTAGCCAAATAAAGAAAAAAGGATGATACCACACTAGGAGGGAATATGGTTGATTTTATTTAAAGGTAATACTATATTATCATTTTAGATCTACATTAGTTTTATTTTTGTTCAGATTTAAATATGGTCCTCTATTTGTCCCTCAAAATTCAAGAGTAGTATTTTCGTCATTATTTCCAATATAATACATTGTAATGGTAATAAAAACAATAATTATAAGAATAATAATAGTAATAATAATGATAATAATAATTTTAATCATAATCACAATAATGATGATGATCATAATAACAACAACAACAACAATAACAATAACAAAAATAATAATAATCATGATGTAACAACAATAACAACAATAATAAAAACTAATCCAATATTTAACTTATTGGATTTTAATTCAAGTCAATATTCTTACAGGTGTTATTCTATAATCAAAGCTAGAACATATAAACTATATTGCCTTTTTATTTGATACGAGTACACATTACATATCATCATAATAAAATGTTGAATATAATTTTAAATAACTTTTTATTCTATTCTAGATACATGGAAGTAGCTATGGGAAGACCAACCCTTGCCCCGGTCCACCATAAATTTTAAAAATATCTATATATTTTAGTGTAAAAATCCGTGTAAAATTTTTCTTAAATATTCTTATTGGTACAGTTCGATCCAGTATCCTCGCTCCACCCCTGTTTAGATACATTATTCTAGATACACCCCGTGCATCGCACGGGTACTACGTCTAGTAACAATTTGCTTGAGTTCAGTCCCATGTGGTTGAATCACATTGACGATTGTACTTTAACTTCTCTTTTATTAATAAAATCCTTTCCTTGTTAAAAAAAACAATTTGCTTGAAACTATATTATATAGGATACATAATGAGTAATCGTTCTATGAAGATAGAAGATACGAGTAGTATCACAATCTATCTTTTATGTGCTTTTTAATGAATTGTAGTATTTGTTCTATATCAAAGACTAATATTCTTGAACTGAGATGAAATTAAGAAAGTTCGGTGATCTACTTAACCAAGCGTTACTCAATTGATAATCAAATCTTCTATTAAAAGATTGGTGATCTACTTAGTGAAACGTCACTCAAGTTTGTTCTCATTATCCATTACAACGGTTTGAGTTAATTTGAGTAAATATTACTCGTTGGATAATGAATGTTTAGAAAATATTTCTTGAAATAGGACAAAAAAAGTTTGCAAATTCCAAAATAGGATTGCCATGTTTTTATTCCCAAAATAAGACTAATTACTGCCATTCTTTGGCAGTACCAGACTTCAAACATGACAGTATTTTCCGGACTTGGCAGTAATTACTACTATTTTGGGAATAAAAAATATGGCAGTCCTATTTTAAAATTCTCAAACTGTTTTAGTCCTATTTCGGGAACTTTCCCGAATGTTTATAGTGTGAGAGCATTAGAAGTATGGATGTATGTTAAAATGGGTGGCATATTTTAACGCATGTCCATATTCGTTGGCAAATAAAAGCTTGTGCATGTTTGTTCTCGATTTGCCACATTGTCATATCTATTTGTAATACAATAGATGTTAATTCTGATTTTATGATTTACAATATTCAAGTTGTGAAAGAATTAATTCTATCATATTGACATGTATATTAATTTGTGGATAACCCGGCTTGATCGAATTGATCTAGTCAAAATAGAGAAAATCACATTGAACCTGTGTACATGACAATTTTTGTTTTAGTATTGATAATTGGAAGGTTGTGATTTATACGTACTGCTCCCTTTTCCCGCTTTTCTCCATAATCCTTCATACACATATAATTATAATCATAATAAAATTAAATTAAACAATCATGTGTATGCTGCCAGAAGTTCTTCTTTTCTTGCTTGGTTTTCTTCTTTCTTCTTGCTCATAGTAATCATCTGTTTCTTCATATTTTTTTCCCAATTTGATTTTAGCCGCATTTAAAATTGGGGTATTAACGGAGCTTACATTTTTTTCTCTTCTTTGTCATGTCTCTCTTATCCCACAGGAAATCGTGTCTTTCCCCCAACGAACACAGACTAACCCTAGCCTCTTTATTAATCACTTAATATAGAAGAAATAATAGGCCCAAACCTCGGAGGGAGTATATGATATCACTTTGCACTTTTAGTTTGGCTACTCCATCAATTTAGGTAGTTGTGAGTTTTGGTTAAGAAAGTAATTTTCACTTATATTTTGTGGAATAAAAAACTCTACTCCACTCTCTTTTGAAAGTAATACAGTTTTTTATTACTCATTCGTTCATTCTCTTGGCTAACATCCTTACAAACTTAAATGCCCGTTAAACTCAATCTCTTTGTGGTTACCTGTTGATTATTAACTCTTACCCTGATTCCATTTTTTGAGCCTTTCCTTTAAGATCAATATCTCGGGCTTTCATCCCTGGTGAACCAGCATGAACACAAACATTGTCTTTTGAACTCACGGGAATCCAAATTTTCTATAAGACTATCAAATTGAGTATTGTTAAAGGGGTACAATATAGAGATTGAATTCACAAATGAGATAGAAACTAAGCATCGAGCTGATAAAAATATAGAAAATAAACTACATCTTTCTTAAAGAATTAAAAGAATATAAATAAAAAAGGGAAAAGGGGAATCTGGAGTTTGGAGCTTGGCTATTTTGGGAGCTAGGCGATTTGGGAGCTTCAAGGTGATTATAAAATGGAGGCTATTAGGACTTATTTGGATGGGACATTGAGGAGAGTTGGTAATGGAGGTGTTAATTAGGGAGTATTGACTTTACACTTGTTTGGAAGAGAATTTTAAAGAAACGATTTGAGGTGTTGGTAATGGTTTGGGCGTATTAACCGTACCCTTGATTTGTCACCTTTTTAATACTCCGATTAGGGGTGTCATGAGGTGTTGGACAAACTTTATCTTCTTATCATTTAAAATATATATTCACTCGCAACAATGTTCAATATTCTCCTCTGTCTGCATCTTCTCTCCATGTGTTTCATGGCTTCACTGTTTCAATTCATCTTCTTCCATCAACTCTCCACTTCGTCCAATAGTGATCATAATATAGAAGGGGCAATAGTTGAACGATTTGGTTAAACTCGTAGCAAGTGGGATAAGATCCAAATAAAGACAATCATCTCATCTCAGTCATCTGGCATGTTCACCAACTAACACTTAGATCGTTTGTGTTGCCATCACCAAAAGTAAACACAACCTTTTCAATTGCTTTCCTAGTCACGACGGGCCAAAATTATGAGAAATGTTTATGATGATCAGTCCCCTTGAAGCCAATATAAGAGTTGATTGACATAATCTTCAAGCACACTTGATTGATGTAGATATTTATATAGACGCAATATGCGTGTGTGTGGGGGAGGGGTAAAACGAACTAGTATATGGATATATAGAACATGACAAAATCCTTTTTGAAGTATAATACCATAAGGATTATGTACATTTTTACGGGGATATTTTTTACTCTCCCACAAACAAGGTAAGTTTATGTCTTACACTTACCTTCCCCGTTGGGCTCGTGCATACACTTGCTAACTTCCATTGTTAACGCCTCCCATCACTCCATACAAACAAGACTTTAGGAGAAGATAGAGTGTGGTGATGATGAAGAAAAGAGACAAGGAGATAGTAGGGTTTTAATAGAGGGTAAGGGGGGTTATATTGTTCGTGCTCACCCCTTTGGTCCATTTACTTATTTGTTATTTATACGGTTTAATGGATTGATACTTCATCTTATAATTGTAGAATTTACATCATATAACTGCTCTTGCGATTTCCAAAACGACTGGTTAATTAAATGCCACATAGGTGGGTGTTCCAAGTATGTGGTTTGGACTTCTCGAAAAAAATCTTCTAGGTGGTTGTCCTGTATAAAGATGAGGGGTTGGTGGCAAAACATATCAAGTAGCCCTATTGTAATTTTGATTATGTCTTGCGTATATCACAGTACTTTTGTTTTCTATATGAATGCTATTTTATGATTTGGTTATGTGTAAAATTTGTGTAAATTATCTTCAATTTTTTAAATGAAAGTTAACATCACTGATTGTTATTCCTAGATATCACCAACATTTGGTCTTCTACGGGATGTTACTCCTCATGATATGCATTGAGCATTGACGATATGTGTTGTTTGAGTAAACTTATCACATAACAAGGATGGTGAAGTCAAAGGCATGGAGTGCATCTTTCATGATAGATAAGTATGTATTGATATTAATAGGGTTTCAGGCTCAATAGATTTGTCAATAAATATGGGAAAAAGCCAAAAGTTTAGAGGTTCAAGTGAAAAATCATCAATCTAAATAATAGGTCGTTAATCTAACAAGTAACAATCCTATACTCCGTATTAATCATGCATTCTTATTGTGAATTACGAATGACTTTCATTCTAATGTTGTTAGTGATGATGGGGACAAAAGAGTCCGGACGGAGAGTACTTAAAACCCTAACAGAGATAGAATGGTAAAGTCTCTATAGGAAAATTATAATGCATAAGATTTATGTAGGATCAGTTCATTTTGATGTACTGTGGTTTTATGCTTTATGAGAGATGATACCTTTTGTATTATGGTTTGTTTTTTATTTTATTGATTTCATGGTATGCATTGTGAAAGGTTGTATAATGTCATTTATATATATGTGTGCGCGTGTGTGTGAAACGAATGAATTTCAATTCATGAATTATGTCTAAAATCAACAGCAAAATCAAAACATTGTCGAAAATGGCAATGAAAAACTGAAAATAGTTTTTTGTTTTCTAAAAACAGACACAGAAAACTCACAACCATATCGAACGGACCCTTGCTTATTTTGATCATTATACAGCTCAGCAGACGAAATAAAAAATTATGTGTTTTGTGAAAAAAATAATTGATAAGTAAGTGGCTAATACACAAAATAAGTTATTCTAACAAGTATACAATAATGTGAATGCTATCGGCTAGATATCCCGGTACAAGGTGGTCTGCCGAGGTGGGCAGTCCAATAGCTGGGATGTTATTTGCATATCCATGAGTATGTCGGTCGTGAGCCTGGGTCCATATACTTTATTAATAGGACGGGTGTGCTTTTTTCGAAATAGGAGTGGCATGACGGTATTTATTGTGGGTGTTTTCTCACAACACGGGAAAACTCAACATGCAGTGCAAAAAGGCGGAAAAATTGTAAGGTTTCTGAAAAAACGTAATTTGGAAGAAGAAGTTCAGAATAGATTTAGGGCTTCCTGGAGAGATTAGGTTTAACACTCATTCGGAAAGCCAAATTCCGAATGTATTAAATTTATCTATTTTCTGTAAGCATTCAGAACATGCTATTCCAAATCGATCTTTTTAATTTTTTTATGCCACCATTTGGATTATGCAATCCCAAATGTTTTTTTTTATTTTAACCATACAAATGAAATTTTATATGTAACTATTTTATATTATTGTAATAATGTAACCCAAACGATTTATTTGTTTTCTAATATTTTTTAAATGCAAGTCTTATAAAAAATTTAAAGGGGAGAAAATCAAAGTACTTTTGAATTAAATTTATTAATAAAAATGTGTGCATAGAATAATAAATTTAAGAAAACTATATCTACTCATCCCTATTATAACCCTGGCCAGGAAGATTGAGGTGGCTCTGTGTCCCACGATTACAGTCACGTCGTTGTCGTCTAAGTCTTTGATGAACAACAGGTTGTGTGCTCGAGCCTCCTATGTCCACCCTGCCTATGTTCCAATCCACCAGTGTGTGCGCATAAGAGGATGAGACTCAAAAGACGGTTGTGCATGGGGAAATGATGAATCCGGAAATGTGGGAATGTATGCATTGGTCGGGGTATAGTATTGGTTAGGAGTATAATATGACGGTGTCTCAAAAAATGGAGATCCGTGAGGTGAAGAGAAATGAGGCGATGTTTGTTGTTCGTCGTTCCAACCTTCATCTTCATCTCCATCACCATCTTCCTTATCTTCTTCATCTTCATCTACATCACCCTCTTCTTCATCTTCATCTCCATCACCCTCTTCCTCATCTTCTTCATATTCATGTTCATCTCCCGCATTTCTATGTCCGTCATCGTCTTTGTCTTCATCTCCATTAGCATCTGCCTCTATATGCGGTGTAACGTAACCACGATGATCTTGCCTAGGAGGAGGTAAGGGACCGTGCTCATAGTCTGCATCTGGGGGTAATGGAAGGTGCCTTAGTGGAGCACCTCTTCTACATCTAATGTTATAACACATTGTGCTAGCCGATCTATAATGTCCTCATGATCGACCAAATTATCAGCGAGCTGATAGGTATAATTAGTGTAAATATTAATAAAGGAAAATTTATTAATGAATACCGTATATAATTACAAATTTACCATAACACCCAACTCGCGTATTGCAGGAGTGCGGCCTGTCCTGGGCGTAGCGTGCGAAGGGTTCACGACACGTTTCCACCCGGTCCGCGGGTACCTCATACGGTACCCTTCAACCACATTCCGCCCGTCAAACGAGGGCCATGTAGGTTCGTATAAATACCTATCTTGTTCCACCCACAATGTTAAGGAAGCCGCGCTTGCACGAGAGCTAGTAGTGTGATGGTCTGTATCTTGAAGAGTGGGTTCCTGCTCTCTCTGTATGGCAAAGAACTGTCGACAGAACCTATCAGGTAATGCCTCTCGCATAATCGCAAAAAATGAGCATAACCTCAGTAAACCAAAGCCTCGATTGATTTCTAATGTCTTCACGGAGATTATCCAATGGGTAGGGGGTCTATACAAACTGTAAAAATATAATATTAATTTAACAATAATGAGATAGTTTGTACTAAAAGACAATTGTATTCAAAGTAGAATTCAAATCACTACTTGACTCTCCCTCATGCGGTCTAAGAGGTTTCAACAAACGCGCAACACATGTCTTGCCCCCATAAAAAATGAATAGGGTCTGACCCACCCACATTTATTGTGGACAAACATCACGCTTAAAATTTTTAGGAAACTATACAACATTTTAATTATTAAGCTTTAATTGGAATCATACTTGCACCCATACGGAAGATCTCCAAGGTTGATGGGCCGAAGAAGTTGGGGACGCAGCATAGGAAGCCTCTCCCAAGCCCAAATCTGTAGAAGTGTTAACAATCACCAATTTGTTTCGTATTCCACTTGGTTCCCTTACACAAATTGTGATAGAGGAATCTGAGCACCGCTGATCCCCACCTCCATCTACGGGCATCCGCTAAGTCCCCCATGCAAAAGCTCTAAGAAATACTCTGTATAGTCTTATTTTGGTCCCACTTGTATTAGGGAAAAAAAGACCGCCAAGCAAACGCCAGATCACGACTTAATTTCGTGATCTGGCGTTTGTCGATCGGGGTCGATTAGGGAACATCTACCCACTTGTGTTGGGTGACCTCTTCTTCGGTACTGTCGGGGTTGATCGGGCGACGCGTAACAACACTACACTTAATTCCGACGTGACGCTCCAAATCACTCACATCAGGAGTGAAACCCGCCAAGCTCGTGTACATCTACCCAAGTTGTATCCAAGTGTTTGTGGTTGGACCACTCAGAGGCATACCATCGATGGGCAAACCCAATAGGATCGCTACATCCTGTAAACTATTCCCAACCTCACTGAAGGGTAGATGGAAAGTATGTGTTTCAGGCCTCCATCTCTCCACCAGAGTTGTTATTAAGGAGTGGTCAACCTCATGTTCCCAATGCGCTTTACGCCCATCGTGTATCAACGCCCACACTCTTGGATCTCGTCGTCCGCTCGCGTCGTATGCATCTGAAGGGCAATGGGTACACTTGAAGTTCTTTTCAAATGACGAGTCATGCCACACACGTTCGGCACGATGCGTATACGGACGCAAGGTTAATACTGAAAGATCCACGGGGCCAGGGCATGGTGCACGTTCGCCCATTTTGAATCTACAACCTTGTACAATATTTTAGGTACATATTAAGTGTAAAATATATAAACTATTAATATTAAAGGCAAGCTTACAACTAAAACTTAAAAGCACTTGCTAAGTAAATTTTATAGAACAAATTAAAGGCAATTTTAGGCACTACTTATTTAGTAAATTATTCAAAAATAATAATAAAACATCTTTATGCACTACTTATAAAGTAAATTATTCTAAACTAATTATTGGCAATTTTAGGCTGTAATATTAACTAAATTACTCTAAACCATTTATAGGCAAAACTAGCCACTCTAAACTATTTATAGGCAAAATTAGCCACTACATATAAAGGAAATTACTCTAAAACTTATTAACTTAAGGGAATGTTTAGGCACTACTTAAGCCAAACTGCCAAAGAATTAATCATTTCACTAGTGGACGAATTACTCTAAAGTAAGTCCATTTTACCATTATTAAGTGGACTAATAATTATAGTAAAATACGTACGTCACTAAGTGGACTACTAATTATAGTAAAAGATTAATTGCACAAAATTCATCATTTAAAAAATAGCAATTATAATTATAGGCAATTGTTGGCACTACTAATTAAGTAAATTACTGTAATTGTATATGCGGTATATTAAGAGGTCTTGATACTAACCTGAAAAGTGAAGAATACAAATGAGGATATTTGGAGATTGCGTAGCCGTCCGATCCGTGATCGTGTATATCTGAAGACCTTTTGGACTGTGATATCGGAAGGTCACAGATCGTCGTTATGTACAGTGAAAAAACAATTCCCACCCGTCCGATTTATGAGAAAAAGCAGCCCAAGCCGTCTGATTTCCATCTTGCTGATTCGGAAAAGAGCGTTCTGAATGATTTAGTGCTCTTTGCGCCTTCTGAATGCTTTCAAACTGCTGCAAAATGTTAGTGCCTGACATGTGGGTGGGTGGAGGATTCAATGTATATGATAAGATTTGGAGGAAAGTTGTTTGGGATAAAAATTATCTGATTACAATGTATCTGATAACTTATTTAATTAAAAGCATATGATTATAATCTCTGATAAAATGTCTGATTAAAAATGGATGTATAATACATTATTAATATATTATCTAACAAAAATCAAAACATACACTGCTAATACAGACAGATAATATGTGTCTGATTAAATTTGTCTGGAAAAAACCAAAACATGCATTACTAAAACACTACTCTTGCCCTCTTCGCCTTGCATGCAAGTCCATCTCATTTGGAAATCTGGTTCGTTGCGGCCTACCAGGTTGAACAGATCTACGATTCTTGGGCGGTAATATGATATACTCGTTATCTGGAAAATCATTGAAGTCGTTAATTAGCATAATATCTGCAACGTACGTTTGGATATAGGCATTTAATGTGTAAACCTTCAGAATGAGTTTGTTCGTCGTAATATGTAAGAAATGACAAATTGTGTATGCATGAACACACGACATCCCGTCCTGCTTCCAGTATCCACAATCACATTGCCGCCGCGAAAGATTAATTGTCTCTGGTTGGTGTTTTCATATGGTAACAGAGTAAATCCCTGTTGTACGGTTGTGCGGGAGGACAGTACACAGGTGCCTTTGCTACGAACGCTATACACGCTCTTTCCATATGTTATGTGGATATAAATACTCTGCTTGGTGCCACATAACTCCATTGTTGCGTCGATCCGCAAAGAGTTGAACCACTTTATCGAATGTTGCTTTTATGAGTGCGGTGATTGGCAAAGTACGACATCCCTTCAACACATGATAAAAACTTTCCGAAAGATTTGTCGTTAGTATGCCGTATCTCTGATTCTCCGTCCATCATTATAGCTAAGTGCCCATCTTTCGGCATCAATTTCATTTAAATATGCAAAAGCACTCGCATTGATGCCTCTTATTTGCTGCATGTAGTCATGGAATTCCCTGCGGATAGGAGTACTACCGACTTGCCATCACAACTTTTTCAATTCCGTGTTCTTCAATTTCATCATAAAATTGCTCCGGATGTGACAAAGGCAATAACGTTTCGACACTTGAGACGATGGCAATTTAGGATCATTTCGAAATGCACTCTCAATTCCGGCATGATGGTCGGAAATTATACAAACTAGACGATCACGTCTGACCACACCTTCCATAACACATTGCAAGAACCAGGACCAACCATTGGCATTCTCACTCTCCACGACACCATACACGGGAGGGAATATCTCACGATTAGCGTTCATGGCCACCGCAACTAGGAGAACACCCTTGATTTTGCCGTACAAGTGTGTTCAATCAATATAGACTACAGGCAGTCAGGCAGACAATGACAGAAAACATCAATAGAAGCTTTGAATGACCAGAACGCTCGACAAAATTCATGCGACTCATCTGTTTCAATCGGTTGTGATTGAATTTGAACAAGACTCCCAGGATTGGCATATCTTATTGCTTGAAACAATTTAGGGACTTGATTTTATGATGCCTCCCAATTACCGAATTTGCGCTCTAAAGCGATCAACCACCCACACCAAGCCTTTTTGTATGCAACATGCATTTCGAATTTCTCATAAATGTCTTGAATTATGAGTTTGAATTTATTATAATCTGGATCCGCCTCCACTTTAGGACCTATCCCACTTGCAATGAGCTTGCTTGTTAAGTTCCTATTATCCCAAGCTAAGGTGTAATCAGGCCTACATGTGTGGACGGGTTGATATTTTCTCACCTTCCACACGTGTGAGTTCCGATCTGCTCCTGCTTGGATATGCCACGAGCATTTTTCTGCCGGGTAGATGCACACAACCTTCCACGACCTTGGGCGTTTGTCATCACGACCGAAAAAAAGAGGGTTGACGGATGTTTGCTCGGGCCACACTTTCTTTTAATTCATCATAGGATTTGAATGTCTCGCCGACTACAATCATTTATGAATCACGATTTACAACCTCGACATACGGTTCGTCTATCTCCAGATTGGCCCATGTCGTATCTACTGCCTCGTCACTATCACCACTAGAGGATGATTCAGTATCACTACTAATGAACAAAACTACCTTAGGATGTATGGAATACTCTATTTCATTATTTTTCGTGATCATGGAGCCATTCCAATGAACGAGAACTGCAGTATCCGCACTAGCCATTTGTAAATAATACAGATTAAGAAATAAAGTATGAAGTGAGAAAAAAACTATTGTGTGTTGTGGTGAAGAATTAAGAACGAAGTAAGGGTTTTAATAGGTGAATGGAGTGTTAACGTAGGTGGAGAATGTGGAAGGGGTGTGAACACATATGCTTTTTATTATTTGGAAATGGGTATTCCGAATGGAGAATGGCATCAGCATGTTTTTGTTTTTTCCTATTGGAACTGAATCTTTTAATTTGTTTGTGGCAATTGGAAATGAGCTATCCGAATGAGTGAGTGGGAGATGTCTTTTAATTTGTTTTTGACAATTGGAAATGAGGTGTCCGAATAAGAGTGAGTGGGGTATGAGTTTTAAATTTCTTGGCATTTGAAAATGTGCTATCCGAATGATTGGGGCATTTTATATTATTTTTTTAATTTGGTTTGCATTTGGAAATGTGGTGTCCGAAAGAGGTATAAGTTTTCTTTTTTCCATTCGGAAAATGTTGTTCCGAATTGATGCCACCACCTTTTAGCCATGCGCCCTATTTCATTCGAAAAGTGGTTTTCTGAATCCCGGTTTTTTGTACCCTAATTGGAAGTCCCGTTTTTTGCATGGTGTGTTAGAAACTCCTGTGGTTTCATCATTGTCCCATTTATTGTAATCTTAGATTCAATACCAAAATAGTTGCAGTACTAGGCATTAACGTGACAATATTTACTGTCATTAATGATAATATTTTTCAATCATGGCAATAACAATTCGTATTCTGGAAAGAAAAACATAACAACCCTATTTTATAATTCTAACCCATGTTCACTCCTATTTGAGGCAATTTCTCTATTTAATGGGATATCAGACAAAAATATACGAATTATTAATTTAGAACTTCAAGGAAAAAATAAGACTTATTTTAAACCCATCATAGACTCCCCTCCTAAAAGTTATAAAAAATCTTGTAACCCACTCCGTAAAGGACTCGCCTTATCTTACAAATCTGAAACCTAACTTTGTCTAAATTATTGCACTAATTTAATCATGCAGCTTTGGAACACATGTTGCTCTATTTCATCCTGCTCACCAAAAAGACAGTAGCTTCCCTCCATCAAAACCCTCATCTTTAAATGATTCGCACCGAGAAGGGCCCCCACCATTAATTGCCAGAAGAAAAAAGGGAGGTAAATGAAAACCTTACATCTTGCTGCAAGCAACATGCCACCAACTATTATGACACTCAACTGCCACTATCTTTGCACATATTAAAAAACTGTCAACCTATAAAATTAATCAAATAGAAGCAAATTTACATTTGCAAAACTCATTTACATTTTAATAAAAGCATGGTGAAAAATCATTGAGTTCAGGGAGAAAATACATGTAATAGATGATTCTTAACACATTAACTCTCCCGACTCATATCATTGGTTTATTGTTTTTAATGGCTGAACCAAGACATTAATTTCATCTTCAATACTGATGTGGGTGTAAGACGGGTTAGGGGGTGTTTGGAATAGTTTCTGCTTCTGCTTCCCTTTTAAAGGCAGAAGCAGAACATAATAAATTTTTCAGAAGCTGGTGATGCCAGCTTCTAAAAAACCCGGTTCTAGAAGTAATTTGAAGCACCTAGAAGTATTTTTGCACTTTTATCCAAACACTCCAATATCTACTTCTGCTCTCTGAAGGAGCAGATTCTAGAAGTGGATCCAAACACTGCCTTAAAGACAATGATAATTGTCTAAGAGAGAACATTTCTCTGCGCCATTCTGTATGACAGTAACACAATGTCATTAATTGGGATGGAAAAACGAACCATAGAATCTTATGCATTGTATAAAACGATCCATTATGCGACATTCTCATAAAGCATAAAACTACATTACATCAAAATGAACTGACCCTACATAAATCTTATGCATTATAATTTTCCCATAAAGATTTTACTATTCTATCTCTAATGTTGTTCATATGTTGAGTTGACTTGGGCTTAGAAGTAGACGGATGGGTGGTTAAGTGCTTAGAAATAACACAAATAACAAATACATTTTCTAAAATGCCTGGAAATTGTATCCGTAGAATGTTGAAATTGATCTGCAACATGTCTTTGTCGACCATTGTGACTAATGATCAACAAAAATATGGTCAATTGCTCTTGTACAAATAAAATTTTTGAGTCTATTGTCGTGGTTCGAAAGATGCATGTGTCTGGATGACCATTTAAGATTTCAACTACCCATTCATGACCTACTAATTTAGAGACTCTTTGCAGTCGGAGTTTAGCTTTGCAAAGAGGATTATACACAATGTTAAACATAATTGTAAGTAAAGATTCAATCTCTTCATCATAACTATGTCCATTAGTTTGTGTAAAAGAATCAATGTTAAGGTACGGTCAATTCAAAGTTAAACAAAATAGAAAGTCATGTCCACATCAAAATAAACAACTAATGATCCATGATTTATATCATAACAACAAAATATATTGTCAAACAAAAACTAGAACAACAACAATTACAAGTCACACTTAGCAATTCAAATACTAAGCACCCAATCTTTTTTCTCTCTCTCATCAAGCATAGCTAGAAATTAACATTGTTCTCCACCTTGCATCATCGTGAAGAAGTTGGGTTGCTTTTGTATAAGACGCTCAATCAATACCATTTAATGAAATTAGGACATAAAGACAATTTAAGATGCACTCTTCATCTTCCACTTTTTGACGGCATATTCTTTCATTACTTTTGCAACTTGAAGCAGCTGATTTTTTTTGTAAGAATTTCTTATGCATTTTTTATGATTTTTCTCATAATGCAGTGAGAGCTTGAGCCATTGCTATTTGAAATTTCTCTCCTCTCTTACGATGACTCCACCCTATTTGCTTCATCTTCTTATCCTTATGGGTAACCTCGTGAGTTATTAACCTCTTCTTTAATTTCACCATCATCACTAATAGAAGGACTTTTAGTAGATGGATGATGAGCATTACATCCCACAACGGTTTGTGTCTCCATAGAGTATACACAATTTTTCATATTCTTTACAACCATGTTCCTTAAATCTTATTGCCATCTTATTCACCACAAACATTTTTTCCCGCAGCTCCTCACTTGCAACAACATTACCAGCGATGGAATTGTGTCCCATTCCAATTTCACGAATTAACTGCTTAACCAAATTACAACGAGTCTCAAGACTATTAAACCCGTTCTTCGATCACCTCTGCTTGTGTATATCATTTTTGAGTTTCTTTTTTCCAATTCATCTTTGATTCGATTCCAAGCACTTTTAGTGAAAGTGGTAATTTTCCTATTCCCATTGTTAAGTTCAGCCACCATCAAATCTATGAAATATTCTTCATTTCTCACACCCCAAACAACTTTGTTGCTAGACACTTCTATTACTTCGTTATCAAAACATTGACTTAAATACGTATCTACACCAACACCTTAAAAATAAGTCAAAATCTTTCCACAAATTATAAAGCTAATTAATAACGAGTAGTTAAAAAGAAACCGAATAACAAAAATGTTCTAAAATTGAACATTAACACTGAAAAGTGAAAACCGGGTAATATAAGGAAGCATGCTTTGTCTTTAACCGTAAGAATTGTTGTAGTGTATGATGTATCTTAGCATGACCCTGCAATCATTTTGGTATTCATCTTTGGTGGATGCAAAGATTTCTCGTATATCAACATGCAATCACTTTCTTTTCTAAAACAAGTATAAGTTTTCTAAGCTTCCATGATGTATTTGGTATGTTTTAGCAAGATCGGTAGTATTGAATTCACAATTGGGATACAAACTAAGCATCCAACTGATAAAAAATATAGAAAATAAACTACATCGTTCTTAAAGAGTTGAAAGATTATAAATAGAAAAGGGGAAAGGAAAACTTGGAATTTAGAGCTTGACCGATTTGGGAGCTTCAGGGTGATTACAAAATGGATACTATCAGGACGTGTTTGGATGGAGTGTTGAGGAGTTTTAGTAATAGATAAGTGTTAACGAGTCTCGACTTCACACTTGTTTGGGAGAGATTTTTTAAAAAACTTAGATGTTAGTAATGGTTTGGGTGTGTTATTTGCACCCTTCCCAACACCCTTATTTTGTTACCTTTTTAACACTTCGACTTGGGATGTAGTGAGGTGTTGGACAAACTTTACCATCTTATTATTTAAAATATATATTCACTCACACCTCTGTTCAATATTCTCCTCCGCCTGCCTCTTCTCTCCATCTGTCTCATGGCTTCACTATTTCAGCTCATCTTCTTCCCTCAACTCTTCACTTCGTCCAGTACTGATCATAATAGTGTACGAATAATAGTTGATCAATCCCATGGCTTCCCCGATTCTTTATGATTTGGTTAGACTCGTAGAAGGTGGGATAAGATCCAAATAAAGGCAAGCATCTCATCTGAGTCATCTGGTACGTTTACCAACTAACACTTAGATCGTTTGTGTTGCCATCACCAAAAGTAAGCACAACCTTTTCAATTGCTTTCCTACTCGTGAGAGGCCAAAATTATGAGAAATGTTTATGATGATCAGTTCTCTTGAAGCCAAGATAAGAGTTGATTGTCATAATCTTCAAGCACACTTGATTGGTGTAGATATTCATATATACACAATATGCGTGTGAGGGGAAGGGGAGTAAAATGAACTAGTATATGAATATATAGAACATGACAAAATCCTTTTTGAAGTATAATATCACAAGAGCATCTCCAATGCTACAATGTGCACAGTGCACATGTGGCATGAAAGATGACCACCCAAATATTAGCAAATAAATTATATCTCTCCTTATTTGAACGATTTTATACAATTGGTAAGTTTTTCTCTGCAATGTCAAGGAGACCGTCTAGATGTAGACACTGTGGTTGATGTTGTTAAGATAAACTTACCAAAATTGTATAAAATCATTCAAATAAGGAAAGAGATAACTTATTTAATTATCTTTATGTGGTTATATCTCATGCCACATGTGCACCGTGCACATTGTAACATTGAAAATGCTCTAAGGATTATGTACTTTTGTACAGGGATATTTTTAACTCTTCCACAAACAAGGTAAGTTTATGTCTTACACTTACCTTCCCCGCTGGCCCGTACATACACTTGCTAACTTCCATTCCTAACAACCCCAACACTCCATTCAAACAAGACTTTAGGGAGAAGACAAAGTGTGGTGGTGATGAAGAAAAGAGACAAAGAGAGTAGAGCTTTAATAGTGAAAGAAAATGATACGCCGTATAAAATTCTTTGAAATCACCTTTTGTGATTTTGACAATTCTTTTTTTGCTTTCAAAAAAACACTTCCTTATAATGCTATCTCGAAACAATACCAACTTCTAGTGAACATGTTTTGTTTTATATCTAAATAAAAAACGGAAACTTAAAAACACCAGCCATATTAAATGGACCCTAAGGTCAGAGTTATTGGTGAATTGACCAAAGTTAGTGTGGAAAACCGTTTCAGCTACTTGAATCCAATTTTTTTTCTTTATTTTATTAATAAAATATACTATATTTTAAATATATACTTCATATTTTTTATCCAATTTTTTTCTTTATTTTATTAATAAAATGTAGTACTATGTATATTTTTTTTTGAAAGAAAATATAGTATATTTTTAACATATATTTTTTGTTCATAAATTTGCAAAATCAATGAAACTTGCCTCTTCAACTAAAACTTCCTAAAACGATTAAAAAAAACTAAAACTTCCTAAAGAATAACATAATCAAGCTAATTCTAGTGCGACCAAAGAGGAACAAACTGAACTAATAGAAGCGAACCCGGCCCTAACCTGCCCAGTACATCCATTAAGCATTCTTCACGCTTGGCATAGCACAAACCCCTTTAACGGTTTAATCCCAAATTCCTCTAAAGAATATATCCCTGAATCAAACCCAATGAGGTTCATGCTACCGTAATTTTTAGGACGATCCGGCGGAAGAGGATGGTGAATAGTTGGTCGCAAGTGCACTTTGACAATTACAGGCATATTGAATCTAATTCGAACCAAAAAATTACATTTGTTAATGGAACCCAAGAAAGTTGTCGTCGCACCGGAGGGAGATGAACAAATCCAAGGCGAGAAGATTAAGGCTTTACAGTGGGAAGATTATGAACAAGAGCTTGCCCGTCTATGCAGTCTCACAGCTGCACACAATGAATCTATGCAGAAGAAGCATTTGCTTGAAGAAAAAATTCAGTCAATTTTGAGGGTATAGCTTTTCTCTTTAGACTTCATAAATAAATTGATTTGCCTTCTTTGGGCAATTTAATTCTTTGGGAAATCTTGAGGGTAAAATTTCTGGTGTGACACTTTTGAGTAGTTGGAACTTGGAACATGGAGACTTGGAACATGAAGTCAAATTTTGTAGTAGTAAGTTAGTAACATCTCAACAACTAGCTGAACCTAGGCTTCAACATTTCTTTCGTTTTTTTATCGTGTTCGTTGCCATCTAGTTTTCTATGTATTAGTACCTGGGTTTCTTTGGAATGGAGTTCTTAAATTGTGCGAAATGTGTTTGCTCAGAAAAGAAAAAGAAAAGTCCTAAAATGGAAGAAATGAACAAGATGATTACTAGGACACTGACGGTCTCCCTTATTCAATTATGTTGTTTCATGGATGCGTACAATATATACTGTGTATTTGACTAGAGATCAATTCAACATGTTGGAATTTTGATGAGGGATGGTTTGAGCTCGAAGAGGTAGTACATTTTGATTTAATTCTAGACAGTGTACATTGCTGCTAAACTAGAGTTTAATGAAAAAGTATTTATGAAGGTAGTTACGTGATTGCACCGTGAATATACATTACTATGTTCTTTTGCCATGAATAATATTTAGAGCACTTGACCAATCGTGCATCACACAAATGACACATCTGATTTCCTTTATGAAATTTAATGTTTAATTGTATATACTATTTGTGAAAATTAATATAAAAAAAATCAACGTGAGCAAGTGGGACAGTGTTCTCTTCTTATTTAGGTATTTTGCGAGCTCCATTAAAATCCTGTCATGTCATTTCAAGGCATCTGGGACCAATAGCTACATTTTAGACTTTTAGTTAGACATTCAGTTACTGTTACTTTCTCAATCACTAAGTTGAAAATGATATTTTCCTTTTTAGCTTTTTTGCTACCATTTAGACTCTTTGATATCTGTGTATTTGTAATCTACTCTACTACTCCTTTATATTGAGCTTTTATTGGACCTTCAGTAAGTGTGTGTTCTCCAGGTGGAAGCAGAATCATTGAATTTGTCAAATGAGCTTGATGAGATGAGAGAAACATTAGAGCACCGGAAATTAGTGATGGGAAACACATCAATGAAATCAAAGGTCTTGAAAGAGAAAGTAAAAAAGGAAGAAGAACAACTTAGTAATGATATCAGGTCTTTGTTGGTTGCCGGAACAGCTCTTTCTTTAGCTAAAAAGCGACTGCAGGTATCATAATTTGCATCTCGTTTTGTTTCATTATCATGTTTTCAAAATGCCAAAACATTGAGGTACTCTACTACTCGAATCTACATGGAGGGGATGCTATTTCTAAGTTCGTTACAGCTTAATCCCTTAGTTAAAAAATATTACTCTGCACTTCTTATCATTATGGCTTTTCTATCAGATTCATAAACTTCATTTCTCTTAAAATCTTCTGCCCTTCTGGTGGCACCGAGTTACCAATTTTACTTTTCAATATTCTGTTGCGGTTTACACAATTAGTAGAATACTATGCAACAATATACTCATGGTTTTAAGGTGCTTAAAAGGCGCGTAATAGGTGTGCCTCATAGAAAAGGCGTTCAAAAACATTATTTTATGACTCGTGTGCGGTGTATGGCAAATATTTACTGTATTATTGATATTACATTATAGATTATTAGTAATTTCAATTTGTAAAGGATGTTCGGCATAAAGTTTGCCTTGCCTTGCAAATGCAAAATGCCTTGAGGCTTAAAGGCACCTTTTGTAAACATCGTACATAATATACTCCATTTGTTCCAAATAGTCTTCCTTTTTAAATCGGCAATCCCCGTACAATTTAAAGGATGTGGTTGAAATGGAAGTGTGTTTGAGATTTGGGTTAGCATGATTGAAACAATATCAACCACACACTTCTTTCCTAAAAATCAAACATGAAGAATATTTTGGGACTGACTAAAACGGAAATTATAGAGAACATTTCAAGATGGAGAAAGTATCTTATAAAATTACAAAAGAATCTGGTTAGAAAAAATTGGCACCATTTTATAGTTTCTACTTTAGGAGAGCATTAAATTGATATGAATGTTCACTTTTCTGTCTAACAACAAGTCAACAACAACATCCAATATTTCATCCAGGGGCACTTTTCATATTCAGAACTGCTGCCATTTCTTACGTTTGTTGAAAACATGACTCTTCAGTTCCTCCTACCATATTTCACGTAAAAGTAGTAGTCCTACAGCCTACAGGGGCACTTTTCATATTTCAGGTTATTATGTAGAAAGGAGTCCAAAGGACTATGTGCAACCTTTTTGTGTTGATGTTAATTAGTTGACTGTATTTTTATCTTCAGTTTTTACCCTGTAGAAACAGAAGGATTCAAGACAATGGGAATAGTATATACATATTGAATTAAGCGATCAAGACACTTTTTTTATACAAGATATAGATGCTATTGCAGGAAAACAATTCCTAACCTTTTAGTAGTCCCTAAGATATGTGTGCTTCTATGCAGGATGCTAATAGATCGCTTACTGGGGAAATGGGCTGTGGACATTTGAAATCCATGCAGAGACTTGTGAGGCTAAGACAGCAATTTATGGTATCACAGATTCAATTGCTTTATCCAGTGAAAGTAGGAGCAGGACTGGAAATTGAACAAGAGCTCGAATCATTCACCAATATCATCAGATCAGGTACTGTTCTGCTTTGTATGTTGTTAAGGTGTTTTACTCTTCTGAATCATTCACCAATATCATCATTCATCAAATCAGGTACTGTTCTGCATTGTATGTTAAGGTGTTTTACTTTTCTGAATAACAAGGTTGCTTGTATGTTATGATAATTTTAAAAAGGGAAAACTTACGATTAGGTCCTCATACAGTCGTACTATGTCAAAAAAGTCAATTAGACCATCGTACTTTGGAAAAACTCAATTAAACCCTTGAGCTTTTAAAAATGCTCAATTGAGCGGTTTTGCGGTAACTGTACACGTGGCGGACCACATGGCAACAAATTTATTTTCTTTTTTCTTTTTCCTCTTCTTTTCGATTTTCTTTAAGGGCACGTGGATAAAACTTATGAAGTCAAACGATGAAATTTGGGAGCGAGTGAATGAGCAAAGACTTTGTAGAAGTGTGAAGATTTCATATAATCAATTTGGTTTTATGCTTGGTCGCTCAACAAGTGAGAAACATTCATCTTCTTAGGCAAGTTATGGAAAAGGAGTATGGTAGAGTATCTCGAGAAGTCCTTTAGTGGCCTTAACCGCAAAAGGCATATCACGTAAGTATATCAGCATCATCATGAATATGTATGGGGATTGTATTACAAGTGTCCCTACTAGTGTAGGGAGGACTATAGAGTTCCCTACTATCATAGTGCACCATGGGTTGGTCTGAGTCCTTTCTTATTTGCTATAGTCATGGATGAAATCACAACGTCAATCCAAGAAGATATATCGTGGTGCATGATATATGCCGACAATATTGTGTTGATTGGTGAGACAAGATCGAGTGTTAACGCCAAGGTGGAACCTGGAAGTATGGCGAAAAACTTTGAAGAACAAGAGTTTCAGGTTGAGTCGAAGCAAGAGAGTGCAAGACTGAGTATATGGAGTGCAAGTTTTGTGGAGGTAAAAACAATGGTAACAATGGGATTACCTTGGATGATAAGGAGATATCGGTCAGTGACATGTTTCGTTATTTGAGCTCCATAATTCAGAAAGACGGTAAAGTAGATGAAGATGTATGTCATAGAATGGAAACAGGGTGGATGAAATGGAAGAGTGCTTCAGAATTTTATGTGATCGAGGTATGCCGATTAGACTAAAGGGTAATGTTATATTCAAAATATGAGTGTGGCCGAGATGCACATGTGATGTTGGATGCATAGATGTACTGAGATAGTCCATTTGAGAAATGAGATAATCACACAAAACATGACGTCGTCTAGGCCTCCAGTCGCTGGGGCCATGAGCCATCACCTCGCTGGAAGAAGAATAGACAACCATAGCCTCCTCCTGTCATTGTTCAATCGTCGGTTTGGCGACAAGGCATTAGCCAGATCATAAATAAGAGATTAATCGTAAAATAAAATAATCTTTCATAGTCCTAACCGAAGGCCCAGATTTAGATTTTAGAAACAAAATTTTAGGCAACTAATTTAAGTAGGACTTTAAATAAAGCCCAAGTCTTACTTGACCATTCGTAAAGTCAATCGTCTAACTACTGTTCTGAAGTCTGAACAGCTGAAGGCAATACAACGCCGTTCCCAGGTTTTATGGGTTAATCCGATGCTTTTTTTATTTTTAGTTAAATGTTCTTTCTGTTTCTTCTAGCAGTAGAATACGCACATGTGAGCTACTGAGAATTGTCTGAGCGTGTACCTTTTCCTCTAGCAGTATGTAGTATTGTATTGTGTGTACCTTATCTAATACTGCAAGTGGACAAGTGGTATGTTTTTTGGGGAGTGGGGAGTGGCAGAGTGGGACAAAATTAAATGTTATATATATGTAGTAATATATTACTCCACATATTATACAGCATACACAATTTATGAATCAGATTGTTGTGGAGTATGGATTTGCTCATGGAGTGTAGCATATCTGATGCAGTTTTATCAATATGTAGCCATGTAGGTTGGTGTTTTGTTATGGACTTGTGGTTAATATTTAATTGGGATATAAATATGTTCTTCACTTCTTTGTTGTGTTTCATAAACATATTTTTATTGCAGTTTATTAATATTAGTATATTAATATATTTAGATTGAATATTTATTCCCAAACGATTTTGGGAATAATGCTTGGATGTTGTTGTTGTCGTTGTATAATTATATATATAATATTATAAACTTATACAATGTGCGACTAGTCGCCCAATTGTCGCCTAGGGAATATGGGGATCGGTTGGCGCCATGACTCACCTTACTGCAGTGACAACCATTACTGGTTTGGCCATGTGCATAGAAGACAAAGTGTTGCACTTGTTAGATGAGTTGAGAGGCGGGGAGAAGAGGTGGGGAGGAGAAGAAGATTCAAACAGACGTGGATTAGACTTTAGAGGAGTCATGAGTAATATGTTACTTCTTGGGTTGGATGAGAGTATGGTTTTGGAGAGAGTGACGTGGTGGCAATTGGACGGAGGCCTGCATTTTCCTCTCTGGTTTAGCTTTGCCTTCACTGTTCTTCTACCGATGTTTTGCCTTCATTGTTCTTCTACCGATGCTTTTCCTTGCTTCCTCTGGCTTTGGTTGGTTACTAAGTCCTGACTCACCTTTGACAATTGGCACGAAAACATCTAGAGTTATTAATGAGAATCATTTTGAATGGATTAAAACCATCAAGGACAAGGGTTACAACAGTAAGATGATAATAATCATTAATCAAGGGTTTCGATTTGCAGTCTCTTCAAGTGTAAAAGCCCCATAATTATTGCCACACACTCTGTATGTATATACAAATCTCCCCAATTAACATGCTAAGCACGCTGATACCATTAATATGTTAATGGTGTACAAGTTTTCCCGTGTATATATATAATTGAAGTTTTTTCCACACTTAATATTCTACTCCCTCCGTCCCATTTAAAGGTTCCCGTACACTATTCTCCGGTCAACGTGCATTGTTCTTAATCTTTTACTTTTTATATCGAAAGTTTATGAAATTTAAATTATTTTTTGCAGGTTTTGTAGCGGGTTTAATGTAGTTTCTGAATATGTAAATTTTATTTACTAAAAATAATTCTATTAATGACAGGGATCAGTTAACTTTATGGTCAGTCAAACATCGTAAATCGTGTGGGAACCTTAAAGTGGGACGGAGGGAGTATTAGAGGCCGTTTGGCAACACTGTTTTTCGGCTTATCAGGCTTATCAGCCAACTTTTTCACCAAACACGTAATTTTTGCTTTCGCGCGCTGAATTGTGTAATAAGCAGAAAAAGTAAGGTTGAAGTTACTTTTCTGGCTGTATTGGCTGAAGTTACTGTAGATGACCATTTTAGCTATTTTTACATATAATTTTTTCTTTATTTTATTAATAAAATATATTTTAAAAATAATTTTTTCTTAAACCAACATAATCAGCCAATGCAGCCAGAAATTCATAAATTTCAGCAGAATCAGCTAAAATAGTTGATTTTCGTGCTACCAAACGGGCTTTTAATTTGCACATTCAGTATATATTAGGTTTTTTATGAATGATTAGGAAATGCTTCCTATTATGTGATGTTTGATCTTACTATATTTATAGATTTCAATATGAAATTGTTGACTTTTAATGAATATTTATACACACACACACTACACTATATATTCATCTTTCATCCAAAAAAACACATACATACTATATATGTGTGTGTATATATAAATGCATTGAACTAAGGATTATGCCCAATTGTGCAATACGCCATCTTAAGAAACCGCCTCAACTATGTAATGCACATTTTTGTACAACAGTTCATATGAGAGTGACATCATCGGAGCGAAACGAGATTAATATAATGCACTGAATTCAAGATCGAAGGATTATAATCGTTAGTCTTATTTTTCCTTTTCTTTTTTGGTGTATTTAGTTTAGAATACTTAATTTGAGGTATCATAATATGTAATTTGATTTTAATTAAGAACATCTCATAAAGTTAAAAATATATTTTGGACTTTTCATTTCATATGATTTTTATGGAACTTTGGAAAATATCGATTCACCAAATTAAGACTTCAATTACATGATAATAGATTTTTCTTAATTGGAACATCTAATTATAATATATTCTAAATCTAATTACACGAGTTAAGTTATTTTTTTTGTAGGTATAAAAAATAAACCTAAGGTGGGTTTCCAAAAATGACCAAAGAACGTTAAATTTGTGCTTATTTGGTCTATTTGTAACCTTAGTGTCCAATATGAGAATCACATGTAGCCATAATGTCAAATTTGGTCCAGTTGAAACATTAGTGTCAAATATGATGTTCATGTGTAACTATGGTGTCCAATTTGGTCTTTATCTCAAAGAATTAATGACAAATGTTTTGCCAACTTTAAAAAAAAGATGTTTTTTTTGTGGCAGCGCAAAAAATGCAGTATTTGACACATAAGAGTGCACCGTAATGAATCGAAAGTGCATCATTTACATGGGAAGAGCAATTATCACGATCACCGCTCCCTATGTGTATGTGCGTACACACAACATGCACATGCAAACTTTAATGCGGAAGATGCAATGAATGGATGTGCATTGTTATTTACATAGGAGTGTCAAAATGTTCATTTGTGAAGAAGCATACTGGGGGTATACCCAAATGTGCAGAAGTACAGACTACATAATGTAGAGGAAAAAGTGCTTTTGTTTACGCAGAGCATGTCATTGTTCAAATAAGACTGCAAAAGTGCATTGTGCACAGCTGTTTGAACATAAAGCACGGCCTTACATTTTATATGCTAGACGGTCAAGCTATTTTTTTTACTATGGCATTCATACTCGATAGGTTCTGCGATTCATAGGGCTCTAACTTCTTGAATGTTTTCTACCACTATACAGGACAAAAATCTCTAGATCAAGGGTCCTTGACAATTGCAGGTCTGCATCTTACCGTGGTTCCTTTTACAAAGAAGAGTTTTTTCACTGATAAGAAGGAGGTTCAGAGGTCTGCAACTGCTCTGGGATATGTTGCACATGTGTGTTCTCTCTTTGATTCATTTATATAATTGATAGCTCCACACTCTCATTTGAATTTCGGAATTGAATCAATTGATTGGTATTTCCATCTTACCAAACATGGTAGACCATGTCAGCCCAATACAATCTTTCAAAGTCCGTGAATCACCAGTCTTTAACGTGTACATATGCTATTTGATGGATGTCCCACCTTGCATTAGCATGGCATTACTAGTGCACTAGCATATTTTGATCTTCGCAACTCACTTATTGCAGGCCGTCTCACTTATTGCCTGCTATTTACAAGTTCCTCTTCGCTATCCTGTGAGATTAGGAGGTTCCAGATCATTCATACGTGATTATGCGCCTTCAATTGAACCACCACCACCTTCGTCATTATCATCAGATGATGCGTCATCATCTTTACTCTCCACAATTTTGAAACCTGTAGAATTTCCCCTCTTCTTGGAAGGGCAAGATTCAACAAGAGCAGCATATGCTGTTTTCCTTCTAAATAAGGTTTGTTTGTTTCTTGGGACCTTTCCTCTTATTCTTCTATCCTTGTTCATGTTCAATTGTTCAAATACTCGTTTAGAGAGACCTATAAATGGATGGTTTGGATGTAGAGCCATATGCCTAGCACCTCCCTGTTAGGAATGGGGAGGCTGGATTGTCTAATGATATTGCAGACTGCAAAATCGTCATTTTCCTTTAAGATATAGTTTGGTTGCCTGATGTAATAATATATTGTAACATGATGCTTTTACAAATAACTTCAGAAATCCAAAGAGTAATAAAATACATATATTTAAATTTAAATATATGTATATGTATACTGGCTTGGTTGGATTTATTTATGTACTCCTCTCTGTTTTGTAGGATCTAGAACAACTTTTGAATTATATCGGGACAAGAAGTTTAGGGCCACGTCACGTACTTGCAAATTTGAAGGAGCTATTGAGAACCATTCTTGCTCCGGAGTACACGAATACATGAATTGTGATTGTTCACTTTACAAGTTTGATTGTAAGCTTTTGTAGATATATGGTCGCTAATTTTGAGCAGGAGCTATTGAGAACCATTCTTGCTCTGGAGTATATGGATACATGAATTGTGATTGTTCACTTTACAAGTTTGATTGTAAGTTCTTGTAGATATATTATATGGTAGCTAATTTTGAGCACTTGTAGCCATTTCCCCTCCTAATTCCTACATTGAGAAATGCAACATATCAGCTTTGTAAAAAGAGATTGCAGTTTAGTGCTCTGATATTATTTTTAATACATTGCTTGAGCATTACTGTCCTACGTGTTTTAATGCAAATTATCAACAAGTTTGTTGAATGCTTATAATTTGACTCAAGGACCATTATTTTACAAGAATAGACTATATTGTATATTAACAGGGACTTGATAGTGTATGAAAGGGATTTTTATACATTAGCTAATAACTACGTGGTAGTAGTAATGGAAGGAAATGCAGGGCTGCAGGCCGAGTTCAAATTAGCAGCAACAACATTCAAACCTTAATCCCAAATGAATTTGGGGTCGGCTAATATGAATCGATTTATGATATCGATGCTAAACAGAGAAGACAGACAAGAAGAGAAAACAAGAATAGAAAAGAAAAAAGAAAAATAAGGAAGATAAAATGGATAAATAAAGACAAATAAATATAAGATAACAATAACATAAGAATATAAGAATGATAAAATATATAAAAAGATAAAAGAGCATAAAAAGTTATAAGATAGAAATAACATAAGAATATAAAAAAATAAAGAAGATAAACGATAAAAAAAAAAGAGGAAAGGTGGAAAAAACATCAATTGTCACACGGATGTGCGTTCCCCACTTTGCTCTCTCCAAAGTCATATTCTCAGCGCCTGAGAACAACACTCGGCCTGCTAATTTGAACTCGGCCTGCAGCCCTGAAAATCGCGGACCACGAAGTCGTGCAGTGTGGTTTGAGCATTGTTCCGTTCCCCTCCAAATGTTCAAACCGTGTGTTGGGGTGCCCTAAAGTGGGTCAGGCTATACAGGCTATATTATTTTTAGTTTTTACGCTAAAAATGCCTTATTTTAGCTTAAACGCTAAATCACAAAGTTCATGCTTAGTATTTGGGACACATATCTTACTGTATGTTCTTGTATTTCAAGCGTATTATATCTCGTTGGAGAGATCATTTTTAATTCTAAAGCTATTGTTCCGATTCAATTTACAATCCATTGAGTATAAGGTAATGACTGACCTGAAATTCACAAACATTTCCGATTTCATTCCGAACACGTGTAGAAATTGATGTGATCATAGCTTGATGTATTTAGTTCCGTTTTGAAGCATTCTCTACGTCGTTAGAAAGATCGTATCGAGTTCTGGATTGCTTTGAACTTCTCTACATCTTGTGGAGTATTATGTATCATATTCACTTTATCTTGCATCTACTATCACAAAGAAGAGTTTAAACCTGAGTAGTGAGGATGTTTGAAATTGGACTGTAATTTTTTAGATTGGTCTGGTCTGGTTTGAACTGATCTGGTCTATAAATGTGTGTTTTATGTATATTTTACAACTGGTGAACTCTAGTATGATCCGGTTTGTTTTAGTCTGACATGAGACTCTTGAACCTTTTTTGAAAATATTTTCACACTTGAAATGAGTACAATTAAAAGCATCCTAAAATATCACAGTGATGTGGTGTCAAACACAAATCTTGTTACCTATTCAAGAATCAAGGCACCGAAAGAATCGTTGAGAGAATACAAATAAGGTATAAGTGTTGAGTGGTAGTGAACTTCAAAGCAGTTAAGAGTTTTAAGCAGTGTTTGCATTTGCTTTTGTAAAGCACTTTTCAACTTTTCAATTGAAAAAGGCTGTCCAATGTGTTTGCAAAGACAAAATTCTGCTTATTTGGAAGTGCTTTTGGGCTAAAAGCTGATGCAACCTTATACATGCTTTTAATAGCTTCTTAGTATTTTGGTAAATATTTCAAACTTTATGGATATTTATTAGGTTCAATTAAACCCAAATTACCCTCCCCCACCCCCATATAAAAACACCAGATTATAAGAATTTTGCCGACGAGGCCATAGGCCATAGTTAACCTGATTACACCTAAACATAAGTATCAGATTGTTAGAATCTTTATTGAATCCAATTTGTTTTGGAACATAAGCACAACTTCCTTTCTTCATTTTCATCGATCATGCTCTGTTTTGGTGAGAGTTGTGGTCCCGTGGAAGTACGGAGAACATAAGGTGAGAGTTGTGGATAACGGAGAACATAATATTACAAGGACATTTTTGTATTTTTATAAACATGTTACATCACAATCATTTTTTTTTATCAAATACTTCAACTTTTACATTTTAATTATAATAACTTCTATTTCCAAACACTATCTACTTTTACTACAAATCACTTTTTCAATAATCTCTTAAATAAATCACTTTTGAAAAGCAGAAGCAAACCCAAACATAGCCTTATTCATTTTAGGCACTTGTGAATAGGGAAAGCAGGAGCACAAATGGTCATTAAAGTTTGAAGAGTTTATCACATGAGTGATTCAAAAAAATGAGCGGTATTATTGTCCTTGCTGATTCGCAATCGAGAGATGTTACAAATATATAATTTAGGCATCTTAATTTTTTTTACCATGTACATGTTGGTTGCGATCCCCAGGGCCCAGACCAGCAGGGGTTCTTATTTTCTTATGGGCCCGATCCCGGGACCTATAAATATGGCAACATTGTAAATGCCATATTTTGAATAGTTTTTGTCTATGTTGCACGAAAACGCGAAAATCACGATGAAACGAGAAATGGAAAACGTCAACTTTTGCTAAAAACGCTTGTTTGAAAAATTTTTCAAAGAGTTTCCATTGAGTTTTTGAAACGGAAAGTACTCTTTCTCGAGAGTTTCCGTGCTACATAAGTCTTTGTCACTCCATTTCTATATATAGTTAGCTACATACTTTTATCCCTCACCATGAGGCCATGAGGGTGACCCACGTGTACATATGTATATACACGAGCATTTCTAAAAAAAAAATGCTCATGTCTATTTTTTTATACACGAGCATTTCTCATTTTCAATTAATGAGAAATATTCTTCTCTTCATTCTTTTGACATATGAGCCTGATTTTATAAGGGTTACTCCGGAGATTAACTCAAAAAGCATGATCAAAGGACTAAAAATGACCACAAGACTTGCATAAATAGCACTAGGGTGGTCGTTCGAGATTGTTGGAAGCTTTCCAAGGAATAGCTTTTAGAGAATATGACAATGGATTAGAATTGAAATGGTAGGAAAACATGATTAAAATGAAAGGTATCTATTGAAATTTTCATGATCAAAATATCTGCATACCAACGAAGATATTCCGAAGAAGAAAAAAGGAAATTAGTTGTCAGGGACTGGACCGGCCAGTTTTGGTCTCCAAAATTCACGAACCCAGGATCGGGCAACAAACCGCTCACCCTGGTGGCCTGGTTACAGTTCTAACCGGGAATCGGACGATTGGTCCCAGTTATAAAACATTAAACTACTCCGATCTAGTACCGTGGACTAGCGCCTCTAGTCCTCTACTTTCATCTAGGCATGGCCCGGGCCCGGAACCGGTCCATCACTACTTTCATCTACATTTCGACAAGTCATGTCTGTGAGGGCTTGTGCATGTGCCAGCGACGATGAAGTGAAGATGTTAAATGTGGCGTCGAAGGTAGCGTAGCAGCATTTTTCTTCTGCTTCTTTTTTAGGGGGTGTTTGGAACTGATTCTGCTTCTGCTTCTTTTTTAAAAGCAGAAGCAGAATCAGAATCAGTTTTCATACCCCCAGCTTCTAAAAAACTGATTCTGAGAGTAAATTAGAGCTCCGGAAGTGCTTCTGGAATTTCACCCAAACACTCCAGTTTCTGCTTCTGCTCCCTGAAGGAGCAGAATCAGTTTTGAGAATCACATCCAAACATCCCTTAATGATGGTTCAAGTCGTAAGAGGGGATAAGAAGAGTCCCCACTGTTATAACTTATACCATAATTTACATTGATTGTTACTGATTGTGAATTTGTGATTTATCACTAAGCCAGCGAAGCCACTTTTACTTTAAAATGAATATTGATGGCTCAAGTCATGGACGTTTACCGAAAAACTGTCCAATACAGAAAATATTGATTCATTAATCAATATACTAGAGCAATTTTGTTCCAATTTTTACATATTTAAAGCCCTTAAATTTTAAATCTGATGTACTAAATTTATTGTAAATTTCCATGGGAATTTGACCCAAGACAAGATTTGAGGAAAGAAACGATAGTATAAGAATAGAATGGCAATAAGAAACTTATATTAATAAAGCAGCAGAGGGTATTGCATCAAGCAACAATGTTAACTTTGTGTAACCGTTGTATTGGAGCCATGACATCATTTCCTGAAATGTATCAAACATAAAAAGTGACCGGTTTATGGCACATTTTTAGACGCTGTTTTGAACCATTGGGAAGAACACAGTGCTATGAAAGTTACATTAACTAATTATGATATCGTACCTCAATTTCTTCCCATTCTATTCCAACCCCATCATCAAAGCACAAGTTAACCCTCATTGCTTGTATTTAGATAAAATCATAAAATAATGAATGATAAATAAATAAGTTCTATAGGCAAACATCTTCACAATGTTATAGCATCTCTGAACTAAAAGTGTACCGAGGGAAGCATGATCTATAAGAATCATAAACCATAAAAAAGTTGTGGTGCTTTCCAGTGTACAAATGACCTACTACATGTGCCAAGGCTGTGAGAGGGTCAACAGCAACCACCCAGACAAAAATTCTAAGACATTCATTCGATGCACTTTCAGTAGATCTCTGTTCTCTCCAGGCTCAAGCCGGTAACGCGAGCTTTGTGTTGTTCTTCCAGCTGCATACATCATATAGCCTTGTCAAGAACGGTATATCCATGAGTGCAGATGGGGGGAGCCACCGGAGACCACCCCAAATACTGAAAAACTTTATTTTTTTCATGTGCAAAATTTTAGTGTTTTACATAAATGAATTCTTTTTCAGTTTATTTTTTCTGGCTCATCCCGGAGATTTTTTTTGGAATCCTCCAATTGTTGTGTGTATGAGAACAGCAAATGCAATTAATGTTTTTACCTTTGGAAGTAGTAGTAGAAGAAATCAGCATAAAGCAATGTCTGAACAAGGCCTGATATCCAAGCTGCATTTTGAAGACACATGCCAAAGTGTGTTACATATATACATTATTGACACACGCCATAGAGTTGGCATATGTTCTGAGTTGAAATTGAATGACTGCACATCAAAGCAATAGAAAGAATGTCCAGTTTGTCAACATACTTATCCAATGAACATAGTGAGGCTCCGTGAAGTAGCGATAAATCCAGTTTAAAATGTACAAGGAACGATATGCCCTGCAAAGAGATTGCAAAGTTAAAAGTTGATCCAATGACTACTAAACACTACTTTCTAGAATCATAACAAAAAATACTTATTCGTTAAATAATAAAACTAATAGCAGCGTTACACAATATGCATAGTAAAGTGGAAGGAGATTAAAAATTGAAAACGATATGAGAAAAAAAAAGACAAGTATAACTACTAGCATATGAATGTGTTTAGTGAACCTACCTTATCCTTTCCACACACACACTACTACTAACCTCGGCATGTTGCCGTTATCTATCTAGGTATGCACAGGGTGTCTATGACGGAGTATAAATTATGTAAATTAGTATTCATCTTAAAAACTTAATATGTCTATTCATATTAGCCGACCCCAAACTCTTTTGGGATTAAGAGTTGGATGTTGTTGTAGTATTCATTTTTACAACTTTGGTATCTATCTTCGTTATCATATACTGATATACGTAGTATTAATCAATATATTCATTTTAACGAACTTCAAGTTAAATAACAAATAAAGAGCAGAAATATTACTATGCATTTGATTACTAAAGGACCTATAGAAAATTTAGTGACATTTCTAGATATTTTATAATATCAATCTTTTCATTTGATAGGTTTTTAAAGATAAGTGAGCACGACAGTGATGATCACAAAGCAAGCACGCCCACATTTGCTTGCACTGTTGAATTAGTAAGTCATTAATTAATATTATAATTATGTTATATTTGGTTCATCAAGTACTTCTAAATTCTAATTTAAAATAGTATCATTCATAGTAGCGTTTTGGTTTTAGCATTTCAGGTTCCCCCATTAGACCAGAACACATTTAATTCCAAGAAAAATAAGATTAAAATAAAATACACCCAGCAAGAACCTTTTTTAAAATCATATAACCAGATAGGAAAGTACAAGGTGAATTCATCATTTATGCATGAAACTTGACTAAATATATAAAATTGAGTTTTAAAATGATCTTTGCATTCAGATTGTTTGTTTATAACTTAACTGAAAAAGTCTACTAAATTACATTTTAAAGGAAAATATTACAATGCCTGAATAGTATTATTTCATTAAAAAATATGTTCAATTGAACAAAGTGGTAATTATACAAATGAACTGAGAGCCATTAGATACCCAGCATATATAGCATCTACTTGTTCCCCCTCCCACCCCAAAACAGAACCCAATACATCCAAATATAATATAAAGAAACACCATGTTAGTGCTAATTTAAGTAAATGATAATAAGTTGAGAGCAATTAACATCACTATAGCTTATTAGCTTGTTGATAGATATAGAAAAGGATCAGAATTAACCCCAAGAGCAAAACATATTGGCCAGTCAAGTTGTCAATGTTTCTTGTCCTCTGCAGCAAGACTAGCTGAGGCAGAATCGCAACAGCTTCCAAATATATGGAGAAGGTCCACATAACCTTGTAAATCACATGAAAGAGATACATTATATGAAAGTAAGTGAACGATGGAATTTACATAAGCCCACATGCAATTGTTAATGAGATTTTCATAACTACGAGTCTACAACCATGTTTTGAGAATCTCAATCCATTACCTACGAAAAAGCATTATTGAAGAATGCAGGTAATCCATCTTTAAAGGAACACATAAATACCTCTTTGAATGTAAACTTCTCATGTATGAGCAAAGCCAAAAGTAAGCACGGGAGAATCAGGAAGTAGTGGCGAAAAGTGTCTTGGTCTTTATCATATGATCTCCGAACAATTTTGTGATGCCGTATGTACCAGACAATTGAGAAAGAGCTTCCTAAGAATATCAATTTCATCACAGTGTTATAGAGAGAGACATAGTCTGTGAATATATCCAAGTAGCGAGCAGCGAAAACAATAGCATATAATTCTTGCGTCTTTAAAGAAACACCTGCACATAGCACAATATTCAATATTAGATGGCAAGAAAGGAGGCACATAACCAAAGAATTGCATTATAAGTTTAATTATTAGCGTTAAACTATATTACACCGATCAAATATTACCGGGTTTACTTTTTATGATGGACCTTTGAAGTGTTAATACTGTACCAATATTGATATTAGTTGGTCTGCCTAGCACAACACCTCTTGTATAACATCTTAAAATAGTCCTAGACTGACTAAATATAACGATACCCAGATATAAGATCTTATAGAATGAAGTATGGAACTCCAAATCTCAAACTCGGGCCCGCCCAGAGCATGTCAAATCACACAGGGCTTCTAAAACTTTGAGGCCCATTTTACAAAAAGTTGTTATCTCTCATAATGTATCATCCCAATTTGGATGTATACTCTCTCTCTCTCTCTCTCTCAAACTTCATCCATGAAGTTTGCTGTTTAAGAGATACAGGAAATAGTACAATGTCCCTTTTTAAGTGAAGCTTGAATGGCTTTAATTGATTAATCGGTTAATTATGACATACTATCTATATAATTAATCGTTTGTTATCATGACTTCTATATTTGTACTTGTATTAGAAGGACTCATACTACGTGTTATTTATTGAATAGGACACCTGTTTTCATAGGACCGGCCCTGCTTAAACTAAGATACTACAATATCTTCAAGAAGCAAAGTGGTTTTAAATACATAGATCATTTATATTCTTCTTCTGCTCCAACTCCAGGCCTTAATAAGGAATTGTTTAGCTCATCCGTTTTGAATACCAGAAGACTTGCAAATCATAAAAGAACATACTATAAAGCAGTCAGAGAGTAACAGGTCTGAAACCCAGATGCTATCTCATTCACGCGTGAGCCCTGCCTATGGTATGCCTAAAAATAGGGGAGTAGCAGTATCGTTCCATCTCATACAAAATTCTAGACCCGGAAATGGAAATCAAATGCATCAAACCCGCAATTCAAAACAAAGAAAAACATACTACCAGCCCAAAACGAGCACTCCCCAACATCTAAACAATGAGGAATACATCTAAACAGGAAGTCCCCATAGTTAGCTCATTCTTGCTCTGTTTAATTTCTTTAAATATATAAAAGGACCAGAAAATTGTAAAGCGATTTATCACAAACAGATTCACCACTGCATAGAATATATGAATTTGCAAAAGTTTCTAGAAACGGTGCTCTAATACATACCGGCGCATGATTTGATGGTGTGGATCTTGAGAAGCAACACCAGCACGCTTGCCAAATGGGTCATATCCCCCGCTAATCTGAATATATTCATGTTTCCGCTCTTTACCAAAATCTCTTTTTGGCTGTTTCACTTAGCTGAATCGACCAGAAAACGCCCAGAAACGCCCGGTTCTGAATTAGATCTAGGTAGTCCCGAGCAACCACCCGCAAATATTGAAATGAAATTAAAAAAAGAAAGTCCAGAAACCTCTTGTTCTGAACCAGACAGGTTATGTTAGTGAGTCACGCGCGCGATGATGCGCCAAATGAAACATAGGAGAAAACAGTCCCTATTCGTTGGATAATAAATTTGTTCTTTTTACATGAATGAATTTTCTTCAAAGGAACATGATTTTTTATGCGATGGATAACAATGAAAGGAACATTACGTGAGCTTCATTTCCATGTATTTCCATAATTCCTTACATATTTAGTTTTCATATTCATTATTTGGTTAACTGAGCTCTTTTAGGGTATTATCATAGAAAACGTCTATGATAAAATTGATAACATTAAAATGGGTTGAATTGGCTGATTCTGCTGAAATTGATGATGTTCTGGCTGAAGTGGTTGTATTGACTGATTTTGTTGATTCATAAAAAAATTATAATTAAAATATTTGTTATTAATAAATAAAATAAAAAATTATATAAAAAATACTACGAGTAGCTAAAATGATCGTCTACAGTAACTTCAGCCAATACAGCCAGAAAGTAACTCCAACATTATTTTTTGCTCATTACATAATTATGCGCGGGAAATCAAAAGTTACGTGTTTCGTGAAAAAGCTGGCTGATAAGCCGAAAAAAAGATCACCAAACGGGCTCATAATTTCTTTTTTTATAAGCTCAGTTTTTGCTATTCAATGGAATAAAATTTAATAATTAAAAGTAACTAAACATCACTCCAAAGAAATTCAAATGTTCATTCGATCACTAGTCCAACATTCATAATCTCTAAATGAAAAGCTTATCCATATCAATTATATATTTACTTAAATTATTTTTCTTCTATAATATTATTTGTTCATTGACTTTCACGTGAATTAATAAAGTAAAAACTGTGTGGTTGAAATTTGTGCAACGGGAGAATTAACTTTAGTCACATATTCCTTTAAATGGAAATGACAAATCTTTTTGGGACATCCAAAAAAGGAAATTTGGCCAACCTTTTCGGGACGGGGGGAGTACTATTTAATCCTTTAATTTTATGTCGCTGCTACTTTAACTGTACCTTTTTAACTTTTTGTTCTCTTTTTCATAAATTATCATAAATAGGACTAAAACGTTTGTATATTTCAAAATAGGATTATCATTTTTTTTATTCCCAAAATAGGACTAATTACTGTCATGTTTTGACAGTACCAGACTTTAAACATGACGATATTTTCCAAACTTGACAGTAATAACTCCTATTTTGGGAATAAAAACATGTGACTCCTATTTTCAAATTTTCAAACTTATTTACTCCTATTTCGGGAACTTTTCCCTTTCATTCATTTGTCTTCTTCTACTTTTACGCTTGTTTCCCCTCACTATTTTATTAATTTATTTTTAATCACCGTATAATAATTTTAATTAATGTGCTTTTGTAATTTGTAAATTATGTATTCTTATAACTATATTGTAGCATTAAAATATTATGACAAGTAATGACTAAAAATTACGAAATACTAATTAATGGTCATTATTTTTTGTTTTTATTGTTTGTACAACAACTATAACTACTACTATTAGTATTATCCTTATGATTATGATTATTATTATTAGTATTATTAATTATGTAATTAATTAACTTTTAATAAAAACGCTTCCGAACTGGAACCGTTCGGTTCTGAACTGGAACCGGTGCTCCCGAAGAGAAACCCGCAGTTCATGTTCCAAATTTTCATAGAACCGAATCGGACTAGGGAACCTTCGGTTCGAAATCGGAGGTACTATGTGGTTCCGGTTCTAAAACCATCGATTCTGGTTCCAGTTGAACCTTAAACCGCGGACAGGTCTATGACTCCATCCCGCTAAGATTGTCCAATTTGTCTTTTCGCTCCGCAGGGGCGGATGCACACTATTGATAAGGGGGGCAGCTGCCCCCAATAACTCTCCATAACTCCATATATTATATTAGGAAAATTTTTAGCCCACTTAATTGCCCCCAATAAAAATAACTAAATGCCCCCAGCCCCCATGTATCTAATCCACCCAGCTCTAAAAATAAAATACTCGGTAACTCAATGGCAAAATTACTTCGTAGACTTCAACTTTCGTTAACAGCTAAAACAGGGAATTCTAAATCGTGCATTAAATATGAGTATTAACTCGCATTCTAAATTGTACTTCAGCTCCTCGGCAAAGCAATAGTGCAGGTTACTCACGTTTTCTTTTAACTCCATTAAGTACGGAGTATTAACTAAATAACTGCGTAGTAGATGAGTAATTAATTGTTACCATGCCAAATTGAAATGAGACAACCAGGACGGAGGTAGTAAGTTGATTACAGCTTAATTTCTAAAACAGAACTGAATGAGTCATATTTTGGGATACAATAATGATAGTCTTGTTTGTGAATTTTATCATTGTTTTAGTCCTATTTAGTCTTATTTAGGTTTTCTCGTGTTATTGTGTATTTGTGGTAAACTATTAAAATTAGTAGGAGGAGAGATATTGAAAGTTCATCAATATTCACTTGATAAAGAGACAAAAGAGAACATTAGTTATCAAAAACTTAAGGGAAAATTCCCGAAATAGCACTAAAATCATTTGGAAATTCCAAAATAGGACTGTCAACTTTTTATTCTCTAAATAGGATAATTACCGTCAAGTTTGGAAAACATTGTCATGTTTAAATTCTGCTACTGCTAAAAAATGACATTAATGACACTGTCATGTTTTTATTAAAAACATGATAGTCATATTTTGAAATATACAAACATTTTTAGCCCTATTTAAGGTAATTTCCCATAAGCTAATTAAGTTATTTTATCAGATTTTATGGACATTTTTTTGAGAAAAACACCATCTTCAACATTGGAATAAGATCTATTTGGAACTGTCATAAATAAAACTATATATATTAGATCTCTTAACATTTTCTCTCTTTGTTGTGCCCCCAACACTTCCGTTTCCTGGATCCGCCACTGTCGCTCCGTCCTACTAAGATTGTTCCATAACAATTGGTAAAATTTGTGTGGTTTTAAATCATTTTTACTTTATTCTTATATTATCAATTCAATATCAATCACATGAACACACATTTCTTAATAATCGTGTCGCTCCTCATGTCCTAATGTTAGTAGGACGGATATAGTATTTGAATATGGAGAAAGCGCGCTCTACATACTTGTATACTTGTACTCCCTCCGTACCGCTATGATTGTCTCATATTACCTTTTCGGTCCGTTCCACTAAGATTGTCTCATACCTTATTTGGTAAAATTTGTGTGAGCCTAAATCATTCTTACTTTATTCTTACTTTATCATTTCAATATCAACCACATAAACCCACTTTTATTAATAACCGTGTCATCTTCTCTTGTCCCAAACTTAGGGGGACGGAGGTATTATATTATTCGGAGAATCCAATTTTGTTTTGTTTCTATGTGTGATGAACCGATTAATATATACTTGGTAATTGGTATTTCATTCAGTGGCGGAACTACGTAGGTCGGAGGGGCGTGTGCCCTGCTGTGTTGACATGTTGGCTGCTGCCCATGCTTGGAATGCGGATGAGGTGTACGTCCGAAGGACTTTTTTAGATAGACTTTGCTGGACTTTTGTGGGGTGGGGTTAAAATGGGGGGATAACTTTAATGAATATGTAGAATTATACGAGTAGCTTGGATTATAAAGTTATGTTGCTCCTGAGTATGATCAATCATGGTCAGTTGTCACCTATTTTATTAGGTGACAACTCCGGTACCTTTCTAAAAAGGTATTGTACCTAGCATTCATTTGATTGGACCACATCACTTTATCAATTTTAATTTAGATTTAAATAATTCAACTGTTACCTTTTCATTGATCCATGTGAACAAAGGTACGGTACCTTATGGGTACCATAGAAACTATCATTTTATTATATCAACATCTGTACGTTCCATATTTATTAGAAGGCAAACATACTACGTGTCAGTTTATTCTTTTCGTATAGTTAGGTATGTATGTGTATAAATTGCTACTAGTACATAATTTGTGTGGACTAAACACTTTGGATCGGATAAACTAACTAACTTGAATTAAAGTTATTTTTATGTTATTAATGATTTAACGCACAGTTATTCATCATGGGGTTCTTGATAAATTGAGCTAAATTCAGCACGATGATTAAATCATGAGAAAAGAATATGGACGATTGAGTGCTAAAGACATGTGCTGGAATCAAGCCAGGAGAAGGAAAATAGAATCAAAGGAAAAGGCCTTTTTGCATGAATACTACTCAATTAAATTTAAAGGAAAAAATACAATTTATTTTAAAAAAATCTGAAAAAGATACATATTCAGTGACTAGTTCTTAGTGGTCACTCTGAAATACGCTGTAGTGACTCTTGTTCAATTACCCGTACATAGTGAGTAGTCATATTTTTGTCCAAGAAACATAACTAGTCATAGTTTTGTCAAAGGGAACTCTATTAATAATAATATACATGTCATTTTTTCCGATATTTATTACAATCCTCAAGCCACTGAATTAAAAATAAAAATAAAATAAAATAAAATAAAAAGCTGCTCGCATTGCCGCCTTTCGGAAACCTCTGTTGTGCAGCAAGCCAAAAACATAACGTAAGTGTATAATAATTTGTAAGTAATCCTTTCTCACCTTCACCACAAAAACACTTGCAGGGATTATATTTAACAGTGTATTGTCATTTATTCTTATTCTACCAACATGGTAACTTAAATGATGGGTTATATTTAACTGTGTACTTGTTCAATTATTGTATACACTATAATTAGGAAAAACTTAAGGTTGGGGCAGCAGAAATCAGACAAACACAAGGGCCGGATGCTGTAGTTGACAAGAATGCGTTGTTTTTGAAAATTGTGCCACCGAACCGGGGAAGGCTTATGGGAGTGGGCTCTCTTGCCCCACATTTTTTGAGCACAGGATCTTTGAGGCCTAAACATTGTGTGTCATCCGACCAAGACCGCATTGATAAACTCGTTGCAATAGTGGAGAGTTGCCAAACAGAAGTGAAGCAATTGCGAGAACAAATAAAAATGCAAGGGAATAATATGGGGCCTTCATCTGTACACCCATACCCATGGTATGGGGGTGTTCAGCCTTCTTCCGGAATCCCCCAACAGATGCCTTACATGTTTCTCCAACAAGGACAGTCTACTTTGCCTCAACAAAGCCAACTCGCCTTCACTAATCCCTTCTCCGGTGTTCCACAAGCTGCTTCTTCCCAACCTCCGCCTTACTATCCTATTCAGTTTCCAAATTATGTCATGTCGGGGCAACCATCTACTCAACCTGGAGTTGTTCCATTTGTCCCTCTTCAAAACGCAAATAATACCAACTCCCAAGAAGACCATAGCACTTTTATCGATAATCTATTAGCTAGTGGCTAGTGGAGGGTTCAATGATGAGGGTGATTTTGGAGGGTTCATTAGTGAAGGGCATCACTGAATTGAAGATTGATTTTAATTATGAACAATTTCTTTTAATGTCTTGACAATTTATTTATTTTGGAATGTTTATGAAGGATGATGCAGTTTTAAATTTGTTTGTTTTTGTTAAGTTTTAATTATGGTTGTGATATTTTTGGATTGAATAATGTTGTGAAAAGAATGTTGTGAATGGTAATATGGTATTATGAAAAAGATGTTTGTGAATGCTATTGTTGAAAATATGGTTTTTGTAAATATCCTGTTTGAAGTCTGAATTGGGTTCGATAATCAGAGGCAGGATGTAATAGGCAGGATGTAATAAGCAGGATGTAATGCAAATTGCAGGTTCAAAAATACCTACGGATAAAACCGTCGAAACCAACCATTTCAGTATAATTTGATTAGATTCTTCAGCCCATTGCCGACGGCTATAGCTGTCGGTAAATTAACCTTCTTTTATTTATTTAAAAACCACCTACGGAAAGAACCGCCGGTATTTGAAAGCCACGCATATTAATTTGAAGTCCACGCGTCTTATTTTTCGACGATAAATGCCGTCTCTATCACCGACGGATATATCCGTTCCTAATTCGTTGGGAATTTTGAAAATCCGTCGCTGAGGTTGGTTGTTTGGTTTTCCAACCACGCTATTTCGGCGGATAATATCCGTTGGCATTCCGTTGGTAAACTTCAAACCGACGGGAAATTAAACATTAGCCGTTCCTGAATCCGTTGCTATTCACTAGATATTTTGTAGTGCCATGCACAACAACATAGACGGCGGACGCAGCCGCTTCCGTACGGCTCATAGTACATAGCGTCGCAACCTCTTCGGCATTTCTTGTTGCCACCGCCGACCTTGCCGAAGACCGAGAATCTAGGGTCGCAACAAGCCGCCCGTCTTGCCGAAGACCTTTCCTTTCCCAATATATGCCCCTCCAATATCCCCGGGCTGGTTTTTTTTATTTCATTTAAAAACCAATTCTACGTAAGTATGCTTTTATGACACACTCGGGGGTGTGGGATCGGAAGCCACGGATTCCCGGTCCCTATATTTCTAGTTTTTGTTGTTTCCAAGTAAACTACAAAAATCACAAAAACAATGTTTATCTCATTTCGTAGGCTCGTAGTTACTTTCTCCTCCCCGATGCCGTTTGGCACCACGGTTTTTCGACTTATCAAATTTATCATTCAATTTTTTCACCAAACACGTAATTTTTTGCCGTCGTGCGCTGAATTGTGTAATAAGCAGAAAAAGTAAGGTTGAAGTTACTTTTCTAACAGTACAAGCTGAAATTACTGTAGATGACCAATTTAACCTTTTTTACATATAATTTTTTCTTTATTTTATTAATAAAATATACTCCGTATTTTAAAAATAATTTTTTCTTAAACCACCAGAATCAGCCAATGCAGCCACTTCAGCCAGAACTTCATCAATTTCAGCAGAATCAGCCAAAATAGCCGATTTTCGTGCTACCAAACGTGTTCATAGTCTCTTTGGGGATTTTGTGATTTTAAGAACATAGTAGCGAGTATAGACAGTGATAAGCTCGTATTTAGACACACATTCGATGGGTGTTTAGATAGGATTTTGATAGTTTCCCGAATTATTTTGTGTCACAAGTCTCATTTTTAGCTGAAGAAATTCCACTTATGGTCCTTCGAGTTTTGCACCAATTATATTCCACAATTAGTCCCCGTCTTTCCTTTTATCCATTTTTGGTACCTGACTATTATTTTCTTGACCATATATAGTCCTTTTCCGGTAGTAAAAATGCCCAGAGATGGACCGAAGATGGTCAAGAAAACAATAGTCAAGTATAAAAAATGGATAAAGTGAAAGACGAGGACTAAATATGGAAATGACACAAAACTCGGAGGATCTAAAATGGAATTAATTCTTTTTAGCTCAAGTCATAGTTACCGGGTGTTGATTCGAGTTTTGTATTGTTTGAAGTCAAAATCAGGGAATTTAAGCACAGCACCGGCACTTGAGAAGCAATCAGGATGATTCGAGAATGAATCAAGAGCTTCAGAGGTCACCGGGAGGTTTACGATGAAGTTTTGACGACAAAAGAGCTCTAGGAGTGACTACGGGATCAAAAGAAGACGAATAGAGCTTAAAAGCGGCAATCAGGATGACCTTTTGTTAATCGTTTAAGCATATCTTTTGGTAGAAACATCCAAAGAACAAGATTCAAGTTCCATATGAAATCCAACTTCAAGGGCTACAAATCATATGAAGACAACTTGCGAGAATCTGAGAAGAGAAAGGTGAAGTCAGATGATCGCTGTTGCGCTTTCAGAATGCGACCTTCCGCCATTTTATTCATATCTTTTGATTGGATGATTCAAATCCAGTTTTGCAAGTTGTGGAGGATAGAGGAATTCATTATCTAAAACTTTCATGAAGGAAGCATCGTTAAATTCGGAAGGGAAGACACAGTCGTGCCAGGCAGATAGGCACGCCGTGCCTGTAGAAGAAAGGAAGACCCAGCTACTGGAGGTCAGGCATGGTCGTGCCTGCCAGCGAGGCACACTGTGCCTGACTATGACGCGCGACATTGCTTCGCACGCACGGAGGAGGCACGGTCGTGCCTAGGGCTGTGCCTGCACCGGATTTTCCCGGTTTCGCCCGAATTCAGCTGTTTTCTATAAATAAGGCCTCCATACCCCTATTTTGAGGGGAGAGCTTAGATAGAGGGCCTAGCACGAAATTTAGAGAGCTTTTCAGCCTTGTTCATCAATGTTTTTGGATTCTTTGTAATTAAGTTCTATCTTTTTAATTAATGACAATATAATTCTTTTTATTCCAATTCTATTGATTCTTCAATTATGAATTGTGAGTAGTTTTAATTAGGGATTTGGGATTGATGAAGGGGTCGATCATGATGTATGACTAGTTTCTTGATGGATTAATTGCATGAATCTTTATTTAATTTGTATTTGAATAATTAAATTGATATCTCTTGTAACCTGGAACAGCTGATAGGATTATAATTGCACATAGAATAAATTAAGAGATATCTAATTTATTTTGGGACACCTTCACACACATTTACTCGTTCGCTAAGAGATTAGTAGCGATTAAGGGGCCGTACACTCGCCCGTTTGGGAAATAATTTTAGATACCTGTTGCATGAGAGATCAGCCGGATTCCCTAAATTATTGTACTCTATGCCGTGAGAGCGGTTAGAACTAAGTATTGATTAGCGTTGCTCAATTAACTAATTTTCATGTGATTGAGCCTGATCTGCCAGAAATCCGATTACCCCGGAATCAATCTCTGTTCCTTTCGCCATTAATTAGAGAGACTCCATTATTTTTAGCCGCTCATTCGCATTAGTTTTTTTTGCTCATTCAATCAATCGCGCACGACGCTTTTATTTTATTTAGTTTAATCGCTGAAGTTAATTAATTCTTGATTCCCTTTTTTCCGTCTCTGTGGAGACGATACTCGTACCTACACCCTATACTACTATCTATTTTAAGTGCGAGAACACTCACATCAGTTTTTGGCGCCGTTGCTGGGGACGGTGTCGGTTTTAAGGGTTAATTAATTTCAGCAAGATTTTTTTAGTTAGTTTTTTTAGTTCTTCGTAGGATTTTTTCTGTGCTAACCTTTCAGGTAAATTAAAGAAGCATGGGATGAACCCATTCGACTCAATTCCTAAAGGAACCTCATTCCCTCAAACCTCCACGGAATATTTACCATATACACCACATCCTCCTTACACTCCTCATCAATATTATACTCCTCACCAATATTACTCTTCTACACCACAAAATTTGCAGTCCTCTTATTCTTACCCCCCTCCAAATACGCAAGATTCACAATCTCATTCCCCTCATCATTATGCTTATTCACAATATCCTGGTGCAAAACCAGGCTCCATTCTTGAATATCTTGTTTAAACTAAAAGTCCCGAAGAATTGTCTGATTGCTTTCCTAAGAATAGCATTTGTTCCTTCTGTGGAGGAGATCACCATTTATGTCTTTGCCCCATACCTCCGAATGATCATCATAACTGGGCAACTGCATACACTACTTCGTCTTCCCCTCAATTTACAAACACAAATGTTTCAGCCACTCTTACATCCTTGCCGAGTAATGAGCCACAGAATCAACAAGAGGAGACAGATTTAAAGAGGCTTTCTGACTTAGAAGAGATGCTCATACAGTTCATGCATACCACTCCAGCCAGAATGCAGAATTGAAGTAACATGATGAGTCAGCTGACAGAAGCCCTATCTGAGGAGTCCGAGAGATCCAATCCTAGCGAAACTGAAACCAATCCAAGTGAACACGTCGAGACTGTCACGCATACAAATGGGAAGCACCTTGAGGGAGATGATCACAATAAAGAAGTGTCTCCCCGTGAAAGAAGAACCATCATGTACATACTCTGATGTTCACTCGAGCATTGCCCTAGATTTAGATTTGTTTGATTCATTGCTTAAGAATGAGACCTTTTCTTTTATAAATAATGACAACACCATCCAAGAAGACATTGATAAGAACGGTGTTAATGAGAGTTGGGATGTTCACATGGGGAGTGATACAGAGTCCAGAGGAGATGTTGTGAATTTTCATGATATTTGTAAGGAAGTAAAAGATTCCCCTACGGTGGAATTTGAGTATTGTCTTGCTCTAGATCTTTGTTTAGAGACATGTTTTGAGCTTCCGGTGATACCTAGAGTAATCAAAGTTTTGACTCATGTTCTCTGTCCACCCAAAGACAATGTGAGTTTCATCCTTCACTTATGTGCTGATAAGGGTTATGAAGATCATGTGCTGCGTACGTGTACTCGAGAATTTAAAGGTCTGTGCCACTTAATGGCATTTGTGGAGCGAAAGTTAGAATCTTTGAAAATTAGTGCACCATTACAGTCTTTGCTATTTGAGAGCCTATGAGGTATCGCCGGGCACACGACGTTAAAAATAGCGCTTCTCGGGAGGCAACCCGAGCTTATTTCTGCATTAGTTTTTTTTTGTTTTTTTGTTTGTTGTTTGGTTATTTTGCTTTGTGTTTTTGTTGCAGCTCAGGGGTTTTCCTTGGGATGATTTGCCGAGGATTAGTTGACTCAGATTAGTTCTGCACTGATCAACGCCCTTAAGGAAGTTTTCATGATCATTCTGTTTGTCTGTGTTAATTTTTGACTTGAGTTAATGTGAGAACGCGTGACCCTTCCCTCTTTATCCCCTTGTGCATAGTGCATTTTTGGTCATCGAGTGCGATGACAAAGTTTAAGTGTGGAGGGCGATGCCAAAGTTTAAGTGTGGGGGGTGAATTGGGCATTCGGGTAATAAGCAAGGGAGTAGAGTACATCATTATGCAAACGTGATTGAGAGGTCATGAAATCGTCAAAGCAATGCTAATTCAGTCCATTGGACTATTAGGACGTTTAAAACGTCTAGGTGACAAGTATTAGTTGTTTGTGTGGTAAACGGTGGCGTCCAAGTCAGATTAAGAGTTCAATGAACTTGAAAAACAGTTGAGAATAACATCTTGAACGGGTAGGTTGCCGGCAATTCAGGATTTCCCATGGCTTCCGGCAAGATGGTTGCTGACAATTCCAGATTTCCATTCCTTTGCACACTCACTATTAATCAAGGAACTTCCATTTCAGTCCTGAGATTTGTAAGAAGCTATGCACATAAATACCTACAGAATACTCCATCTTACCGGATCCAAAGACCTTCTCCTCTTCCCCCTCCTCCTCTCGACTCTCTTTATCTTTTACCTTCTCCGTCTCCACCACCACACCCCAACTCCCACCACCACCTCCTCTTCCAACACAGCTATCTCTGCTACCGAGCGCCACCCCAACCTCTCAGAAATTTTCTTTTCCATTGCAGGCTCCTATTGTTCATTCCCTATACGTGCGCCTTACCTCCGCCTCTAGTACAACCTGAATTGCGCCACCTCAACTGTTATACCTGGCTTGAGATGACCTCATCTCCATCTTCAGATTAAGAGTTCAATCTTCTTTATTCTGCGTGTGCTTTGATCTGCATTGCTTTCGTCTCAACTTTTCCCAAAGAATAGTACGATTAGGGTTATTAACTAATCATGCACAGTAAACTGATGATGTGGCTTTTATTTTGCCAAATCAGTAATTCGTTTGCCACCTAGGCGTTTTAAATGCCATAACAGCCCAATGGACTCGATTAGCATTGCTAATCTCCCAAAGAGGAGGTCGCAGGTTCGAGCTCATCCCAATTAAGGATGTTGGCATTAACTTGAGCAGATACTATAATAGGTTTAGAAGAATGTTCCAAAAAAAATATCTCTCATCACGTTTGCTCAATGATGTACTCTCTATTCCCCTGCTTGCAACTTGATGTATTGAAGTGACACTTTCTCATATCAAGACCTTGACGGCATTGCTCGAACTCGGAATCCTAAAAAACGCAAACAAGGTCCACAAATTCATGAATCAACGCTTTCTAATGAATTAATGGACGGAGCAAACTCAGCAAAGGCCCTCATTAATTTAAACTCAAGAAAGGTCGGGGGGAAATCATCTACACAAATTTTAAATTTTGATACTAACAGTCTACAAATAAAAATAAAAAGTTACTGAACAATTTTTATGGAATTCGGGGCGGAAAACTATACCAAACATACAACATCTCAATTTTATGATCTGTATACACTACTTACCCGCACGGGTAGGGGTGGACCCGGGCCGGGCTTTTGTTTGGGAAGTAGGGAACCGGAACCGGCCCGGGTAGCCAGCGGTTCCGGGCCGGGCCGGTTTCTGGTTCAATTGTTTTTTAAATTTCTTTTGATTTTCTAAATAACCCCCGACCCCCAACCCCCCCCCCCCAAACACCCAGCCCAACCCGGTAGAAAGTTAAAAAAAATGGCCCAAACCGGCCTGGCTGTTTCGCATTTTAGGGGGCCCGAGCCCACACCGGGATTAGACCGGTTCCAGTTGGCCCGAACCGTCCCCAAGACCGGGTACCGGGCCGAGCCCAAACAGTACCGGGCCGGTCCGGTTCCGGGCCGGACGGCCGGACCCGAGTCCACCCCTACGCAAGGGTAGCTCAGTTGGTCGAGTGGTGGGAAATTTAGATCAAGGACCAAGGTTCGAATCCCGCAGCGACCGTGTGGAGGTTACATAACCTCTGAAATAGGTTGGACCTCTGGCGCACACAGGTATATGGGCATACTGCCACTTTGCTGACTGAGTCACCATGATTTACTCCTTCACCATCCTGTCGGGTCGGGGTGTGGGGCTCCTGGGGTGGGAGATTCCACCGTTTGGATCAATGATCTCTACAGTACTTTACCATTTCCAGTTAGATCATTCAAGCAAAACATAAAAGAATCGTAGCTTATGCCAACTACTCCATATAAATGGAAATACGTGAGACTAAAAATAACCTTCATAAATGGAAATTTACACCTAACTTAATTTAGTCATGATTCCCGACATTCAATTCATTGATAAGATGCCTTATAACGAACGCAAAATAATACTAAGAGCAGAAGAAATTCTCCATTTCTAGCAAAACTGTACTATCCTAGCCTTCAATGGTAAGCCTCACTATTCCCACTTCCCCCAGTCATAGACACATTATAAGATATGCGCCAAAAGGAACAGAAAAGAGATATTTGTTATGAGAACTGCTAAAATAGCTTGTGATCCACTGGAATTCGGTGAGGCGATAACGTTCCCTCCAACTTCATCCCCTGGAACTGAGATTGCAGCTCCGGGTGGTGGCGGAGGAAAAAGAATCGTTGTTATGTCCGGAGGGGAAGAAATTATTCCACTTGTCGTTCCTTGATCTCGAGGTGTTACTGGTCCTCCGGCCGTTCTGAAATGTTTTGCAATTCCAAAGATGAAAGAACAAAAGTTACTACTAACTGGTTACATGCATGGACAAATTTATCAGCAAAATGCGTTCATGAAATTGGTCATAATAGAAGTAAAACATTTCACAAATAAGACTGACTATTCTTTGTTCCCAAAATAAATTTATTAACTTAGTCCTAAACTCCTAATTAATGAACAAAAACCATTAAAATAGGGAAAACTGTCAAAAAAAGCCTCCTACTACTTCCAAAAAGTCAATTAAACCTCCAAACTAAAAAACACCCAATCAAACCCACGAACAGGAAAACGAGTCGAATTCTCCTTTTCACCGGTAAAGAAATGGATTAACCAGTTATTGTGTAAAGAAAAGGAAAAGAAAAATAAAGTGAAAAGAAAAAGGAAAGATAAAAGGCCCATCAGATGCCATAGATGCAATTTGACGAGGAACCGGAAGTATATTGATGGGATGTTTTTTTAGTTGAAGGACTCGATTGACTTTTTTGAAGTAGTAGATGGGGTTTATTTGATATTTTTGCCATTAAAATATGTGTTCGATCATATCTAAAGAAATTGTTATGTCTTAGATGTTGAGTCATATGCTCATGCTGCTGCTTAGCACTACCTATAAAGTGCACCTCGTTGAAGCAGACCAATCTTAAAGTTAGAAAATCTTTTAACCTTGATGAGATAAAGATGTTCATTATATGTAAACACTCCAATACAACAATAAAGTTTAGGTCTCACCCAAATTCTTGTACCTAATAAAGCCCCACAGGCCACACCACAGTAATTCAATGGCTCTAGTTACTCTCTGGGTTACTGTAAAGAATGAAAACCTTGACATTTCCCAAACTTATATTTTTAACATACAAGAAGTGTTTCTAAATGACCATCCAACCGAGGGGCATATAGTAGGCACGTAGCTAAGGGCCATTCCCGGAATCCCGGGCCAGCCCCTGAATTTGAGGTATTGAACTAGAAAAAAAATCATTAGAAAACATCTCCACCAATCAAATTTTATGGTGGGCATCATTAAACGTTGTTTTTGGCTCATAAGTTCTCCTTTTGTTGTGGTGGGCATCAAAACTTACAATGATCACACATTGAGAATGTGCTAATCTTTTAGTCATTGAGAAGTGAAGTTTGAGAATTGTGGCATATAACCTCTATCCTAGCTTAATCAGGAGTACAATTGCAACTCTAAAAAAGAAACAGGTTATATGCTAAATATGCCACAATTTTCATGAATAGGCAATGTTTTTTTACTATTAATAGGAAGTCGCAAGACTTTTCCAAATAAAATTATACTTCAAATATTTATTAAACTTTCCAAGACTTTTAAATTTGCAATCTTTTCCGAAACTCTGAATTTTTACAAAACTACATATATATCTCATCCTCTATACTCTCTACGTCACGAGACTGAGACTTTAATTCATTTGGTTTAATCACAATTAGAAATCTTACGATCGCACTAACATTATGATTTATGATAAATCCGATAGATCAATGTCATTCGTGAGAAATTTAATCTTGGTTTGCACCTTTAAAACGGAAGAATAGTATAGAAATATAATGTCGAATGACTAAGAATAAGTATGGGATCTAAATAATACGAGTAAGTAGTAATAATACTATTTATACTAATAATAGTAATTATAATAATATTAATAATACGTAGTATTAATTATAGAGCCAACATACCTCACAGAAGATGGGTACACGCAAGATCCGTAGCCTATTTACAACCAACAAAAAAAGTAATAAAGACAAAATTAGCATGTTGTTGGTTATTATATTTTGAGCACAACGTTGAACATTGCACACACATTCATAATGGACCACTGGTTTGGTTTAAATCACGAATAAAGAAAAACAGGCATCTATAGACTAATTGACTAAATATTGTCTATAGAACAAAAAGTGTTTAAGTTGTCTATGTAGGAAATTAAATTTATGATTTGACTTGACACAAAGTAATGAAAAACAAAAATATATGAACAAGATTGTTGAGACATGAAAGGAATCATTTGGATCATACAATTGTTACTTTAAAAATTGAGTTCCATTTTGAGATCTAAGAAAATAAAAATTATTATTTGGCTTAAATACGTTTTTAGCATTTGTATATATGACACATTTTGTTTTGGGTTCTTTCAATTTTTTTCGTTTATCATCCCACGATATGCATTATTTTGTTTTTAGTCAATCTAATTTCAAAATCACTCTACTTAGAAAAAAAAAAGTTATTGTCAGTTGTCTAAATTTACTAGTAACATTTAAGGGCCTGTTTGGTAACGGCAGCAATGGCTGGAATTGCTTATTTGAAAGTGTTTGGTAAATTTTTGGCTGAAGTGGCTGATTGAATGTATAGTTACCGAAAAGGTATTTGATTTTTGTATTTTGACTATACATAGGTAGCTTTGATAATAAAATCCTTTTGACTAATATGAGTAAATTAATTTTAAAAACAACACTTTTTATTAATTAAATATATTAACAAGCTAAACTTTTAACCTCACATGCATATAAATAAAAAAGGGAACATAAATTAAATGATAGTGTTAATTGGAAGCATAAAAAAATAAAAGTTACTGGTTTGCAAGCTACGTATACAGTAAATTAATTGGAAATAAATTGAACACAATAGTATACATAGATTAAAAAACTACACTTTGATTTATTATGTTAACAAGCTACGTATATAAAGCTTTTTGCAAAATATTGAATGGGACAAAGATGTCAATTAACAAGTAAGAGGGTGTTTGGAAGAGTAAAGATAGGCTGATCAGGCTGAAAATATGTTAAAAAAAGCCAAACACCCCTTCATTTGGCTGTTGTGGCTGATTTCTATTATCAGCCAAAAAAGTAGCTCAGGAGTTACTTTTTGAGCTAATTTTTATTTTTGTACTCTTATGATGTTAAGAGACAGCTCTATCCTTGTCCCTGCATCCAGAATTTCTTCCTCAGCTCCATATTCGATCTAGATGGTAAGCACTCTTCATCTCTTTATCATTTTTGCTTTTTCTTCTTCCAGTCCTGCAACTAATTCGGTAAGCATGCAGAGCAGGTCTCTTTCGCCAAGAGGTGGTTCTTCGTTTGATTAGCTAAGCCTCTCTTATATTAGGATCTGGTTTGTTACTTTGATTTTAAAAACAAAACTGGTAACAATTGTCAAGTCCTTAATTACCCCACTAATTTGGTTGTGGCTTTCTAGCTATGAAAAGATTTTTTTGTGTGCTTTATTCCCTACTCAAGTGTTCTTTACTTTCTTTGTGGACTGCAGCAGGGTAATTTTTCCTTTATGATTTTTCTTTTCGCTCTTCCTTGCATCTATATTGAAGAAGTGACTTAAACATTTGAACCCTTTATAGTAATTACACACTCAACCAGTCAAAACAGCCAATATATTATCAAACACTTTCACTTCAGAATTTCAGTCTTTTCAGTCTTTTCAGCCATCGCAGCCATTACCAAACAGGCCCTAAATGGTCATAAAATAGATTTCAACCCAAAAAGTAAGCCTTGAGCTACTTTTTCAATTGATAATAAAAATCAGCCAAATCAGCCCATTTAAGGGATGTTTGGTGAATTTTATGTGTTTTGAGGCTTTTCAGCCAAATTTTGCTTCTCCAAACGGGCACTAAATTTATCCTTTTATTATTTTTTAGACTTGGGAATATGATGAAATAAAGCAAAAATGACTCACTAAACTGTCTGTGCTTCTTTGTTACGAAGCAACAGTAAATGCATGCAATTTTCGATGTGATTTGCACTATGGGTCATCCGGAAACAGTCTCTCTGTGCATTAGTACAGGCCACAGGGGTAAGACTGCGTACATCCGATCCCCCCTTACCCCACCTTAAATGGGAGCCTTTGCGACAATGAGGTAATTATGATGATGATGATGATGATGATTCTTTTAGGCTAATATGAGAGTTAAAACAATGTAAAACTAATTATAGACATTTTAAAAGTACGGAGTATGTACTAAAGATCTTCTACAAAATAAAATTAAATACTTTTTGAATAATAATGTTTTTACTTTGTCTGTTTTCATTTCTAGATTAGACCAGACTAAATCAAAGTTAAACAAACCAGATTGGACTACACTTTCATAGTTGCATAAAATACACAGAAACCAGATCAATTCAATTCATAATATACTTAAACATGACAAACTAAACCAGCAATTAATAAAAGAAGATACTCCCTAATAAGAGAAGAAAAGAAATTAAAATATATTTTCGTAGTATTTTAAAAATGAACAGTTGCAAATTTAAAATGTGGGATACTCTGCCAGGACACAAGAAATAAGCAGTAACGTTGGGGGTTGTGCAATTGAAACTTACTGGGGTCAGTTTTAGCGACGGTGGCCGTGCCGGCGAAATCACAGGAGCCGGGAGCCATGGCCGTGCGCTGATAGTAGCTGTTGAAGGCGTAAGACGCGTGGGCGAGAAGAGTGTTGGGCAGGAAACAGAGACCCTCCCGCTGCAACGGGGTGCAGTCCGCGCCGGACCCACACGCGTAGTCCAGCGCCACCTGTAGAGCCTCGTCGCTCGCCACGCTCCTCGCCACGCACCACGTCGCGTCAGCTGATGACCCGCTCATCACCATCAGCACGCCGCAGAGGATGAGCGCCGCCGCTGACGGCGGTTCTGCCATGCCGGGCCGCCACCGTCTATCCAAGTGCATGTGGGGTGTTGGGGAAGCTTGGTATAATGAATGGGATAAAATGGAACTACTAGCTAAGAGAGTAGTGAGTGGGAGGAGTTCAGAAGGAATCAAAGAGGACAGATACTCTGCTTTTTATGTGGTTTGGGTTTTTGTTTGGAAGGGGGTGTTGAGTAAGTGTGGGGTTTCTGCTGCCTCTTTTGTTTGTTGCTCCTTTTGCTTTTGAGTTGGACTCTTAGACCTATGTACAATAGGGGGTGTTTCGAAGTTGGTATTGATGCACACAAAAAAGCCACAGCATTTCAAATGGGAGTGAAGGGTCTATTTCATATTTTCATTAGGCTTATTTTTTGGTACAGTAGGAAACATTTCATGAGGCATGTGAAATGTGACATATGAAATGGAAAAAATGAATATGTTATTGGGAAATTGCCTAAACTATGAGTCTCAAATTTTGACATTCTAAAATCAAGAAGTGTTTCTCATTCTTTTTCCAAACGATTATTTAATCCTTGTGAAACATTTTATCTCATAATCTAAGATAATGTCCTCAATTATCTCATAATCTAAGATAATGTCCTCAATTATCTCATAATCTAAGAACAATCATACTATATTGTCATTACCTGATCTCCGTGAGATTTTAAAGGAGTGAGATTTTAATGGAATTATATAGATCTTGGAGGTCTGTTTTAATAACATGCTTTTATTTTTAAGATGTTTTATTATGACACATCAAATAAAAAACACTTTATTCTTTATTATTTTTGTTTAGTTATATAACTCATTATTTCTTAAAATAAAGAAAAACAAATCAGGCAGAAATTAGTGACATTTATTGGTGTTTGTGTATGTTTGGTGACACAAATGCCAAAACATTATTATCATATACTCCCTCCGATTTTTAATAAACTTCATACTTTCCTTTTTGGGACGGTCTAAAATAAACTTCACACTTCCTTATTTCCTTTTTTGGAAAAGAAATCTACATCAAAACAGTGTCAAACAGTGTCTAAACAGTGCCAAACAGTGTCAAACAGTGTCTCAACAGTAAAGTCAAATTTCTTTCCTTATTTTGTGTGAAGTCAAAGTGTGAAGATTAAATAAAACCGGAGGAGTATTAAGTTTTTTATATCATGTTAAAAATTCTAATAACATAAATAACTAAGTTTTGATGTATTCTTTAGACATAGTTTTATTTTTTTTGCATAATATTATTATTTAATTAATTATAAAATACATTATTGGTAAACGTAATTTTCTGTAATTTAATACGGAGTATATTCAACTGATTTGCTAATTTTAGCCCAAAATTTACCAATATACAAGCAATAGACAATTTTACCAGGTTTCAAACTTAGTTTCAAGTAATAAATTTCTGTCAAATTCGTGACAGATAGGGGTGGAACCGGACCGATCCGTGTCATGACAGATGGGGGTGAAACCCGGCCGGCCTGGTTTGGTCCGGTACCGGGTCCAGGTCAAAGCCCGAGCTAGTACCCACCCATTAACTTTTTTTAAAAATTTAACTGTTTGGCCCGGACCGGACCCCAAAATTCAATCCCGAAGCCCGCCCCTATTCAAACACAATCTGGGTACCGGTCCCGGATCAGGCCACCCGGATCCAGTCCACCCCTAGTGACAGATTCTGGATGAAGATGTGGAATTGTGGATGCTATATATCACATACATTTCCATTAACATCGACAATTTTTACTTTGGCTAGACATTTTCAATAGAATCATTTCAATTTTTTTTACTTTATTCAGTTATGTATCAATATTAAAAATGAATTACATAAAAAATAAACATATACTACAGGTATTTATCAATTTGAAGTCTTTGCACTTTGTTACAAATTTAATCCAAACACCCTCGAATTTTTTATTGCAATGTTGTGAAATCAAATATCAATTAATCAAGTTAAAATAAAATGCCAAGTGAAACTAACTCTCCAGAAAAACGTAAACCCTAAATATGAAGTTCCGAGTGATGTGTGAGATAATTTGAAATTTCAGCAAGTAATCGGTTCTGGAAAATGCTAGAAATTTGAGAGTATTATGAGAAAATAAAGAGACTAGTTGTAATTACTTACATTTAATACTCTTAGGATTTATTAGGTGTCTTTTGATCTTCTAATTCCTAGGAGAATCTCTAGATCTTTCTATGTAGCCTATAAAAAGGCAGTTTATCAAAGATTTGATGTATGCTAATGAATAATAACTTCTCAGCAGAAATAAAGAGAGCAACAGTTCAAATTTAAAGTTTTTTTCAGAAATTCATCTTGTCTATCAAAATATCCAACAATTCTGGTATCAGAGCCAGGTTGGTATGGCTTCCTCAACTCCTGGAACTATCTTTGCCTATTCACCGAACCAAATCCCTATCTTTGAAGGAACGCATTATGATTATTGGGATAGCCAGATGACGTTTTTCTTCATATATGAAGGCTTATGGGAATTAGTTGAAGATGGATATGAAGACCCACCTGTGGACAGAGAAACTTGGACAGCTGGGCAACAAGCTAAATATAGAGAAAATGTGAGGAACGATGCTAAAGCCCTATGCTATATTCATCAAGGTGTAAGTCGGACAATTTATCCACGGATTTATGGCATTTCCAAAGCCAAAGAGGCATGGCAGATTCTCCAGCAAGAGATTCAAGGGAATGAGAAGGTAATATCTATCAAACTTCAAACAGCTTGGAATTTTTTTGATAACTTATCAATGAAGGAGGATGAATCAGTTTCAGATTATTTCTCAAGAGTAACAGAAATAGTAAATCAGATTAAAAGTTTTGGAGACGACATCCAAGAGAAGAGAATTGTTCTGAAAATCCTAAGAAGTTTAACATCTAAATTCGATCACATAGTTGCTGCCATTGAAGAATCGAAAGACCTATCAAATCTCTCAATGTTTGATTTGTCGGGCTCACTAGAAGCTCATGAAGAAAGAACACGAAGGTCAACAAGTCAGCCTCTGGAGCAGGCATTTCAGTCCCAAGCTAATCTCTCTAAAGCAAATTTTCATATGAAGAAAGGAGGTGAATTTCAAAAGAAAGGGCAGCTAGGAAGAAGCAATAGTGAGAATAATGCTTTCTCATGTAGCACAGGTAGAGAGGGGAGAGGAAATTCACAGCAAAGACAAGGAAGTAGCTCATTTTGCATCATATGCAAAAAGCCCGGTCATGAGTCATCTGAGTGTAGATATAGGTGCAAAAAATGCAGAATTCCCAATCATTCTCAGTGAGATTGTTGGCATCAACAGCAGGAGAAAGCAGAGGCTAACTTCTTACAAGAAGGAGAAGGGGATCAAGTGTTCTACACTTGCTTGAATGTCGAAGAAAAGTCAAGCAAGAGGTGGTTTCTAGACAGTGGATGTAGCAATCACATGACGGGAGACAAAGACATCTTTACTAAGCTTGATACAAGTGTTACAACTCAAGTAACTCTTGGAGATGGAAAATCAGAAAAAGTTGAAGGCAAAGGAACAATTTCTGTAGTATCAAAAGATGGAAACCAAAAGAGCATCATCGACGTTCTCTATGTACCACGTCTTGCTCACAATCTCTTAAGTGTTGGACAGCTGGTGCAAAAGGGTTACAAAGTGGTCTTTGATAATGGGGCATGTGAGATCACTGATAAGAAAACAAATGCTATTATCGCAAGAGCTGCAATGACTCGAAATAAAGTATTTCCTCTTGATATCCCGACTTGTAACAAGGTTGCGCTGAGTAGTGAAGTTGATGATGAGTCTCATCTTTGGCATTTGAGATATGGCCATTTACATCAGAACGGGCTACAATTGCTCAAAAGAACGGGCTACAATTGCTCAAAAGGAAAGAAATGGTAATTGGACTTCTAGAAATTAAAAGGCAGAGAGATGTATGTGAAGGTTGCATGTATGGCAAGATGCATAGGCTACCATTCCTGAAAACAACTTGGAGGGCAAAAGAGCCATTAGAGTTGGTGCATGCTGACATCTTCGGCCCAACCAAAACTCCCTCTCTTGGTAGTAAAAGATATTTCCTTTGATTTGTGGATGATTACACTCGTATAATGTGGATTTATTTTCTTGATAAAAAACCAGATGCCTTTAGTGTATTTTTGCAACTGAAAGCTCTTGTTGAAAGGGAAAGTGGATTCATGATGAAGACGCTCAGAACTCACCGTGGTGGAGAGTTTATCTACAAACCCTTCATGGAGTATTGTAGAAAAGAAGGCATATGAAGACAGCTTACTGTTTGGTACAAGCCCCAACAAAATGGAGTCGCTGAAAGAAAAAACCGAACAATTGTTGAGATGGCCAGGAGTATGTTAAAGGGTGAAAGCCTCCCCAATAACCTATGGGCAGAAGTTGTCTATACTGCAGTTTATATCTTAAACCGCTCTCCCACGAAGTCCGTTCGCAACAAAACTCCTTTTTAAGCCTGGAGTGGGAAAAAACTAGTTGTAGGTCATTTTAAAATATTTGGGAGCACAACATATGCATTGAACCAATTCTCAAACAAAGATAAATTTGATAAGAAGGGTGAGAAGCTGTTGTTTGTTGGCTATAGCGAGGAATCTAAAGGTTACGGACTCTTGAATCCAGAGAATCACAAGATTATCATTTCCAGAGACGTCATTTTTTATGAAACTACAACTTGGACTTGGAGAGAGAATGAAAACTCCCTTCCGGATTTTATACAAAACGTTTATCACTTGGGAGGTGATAACAATGATCAACACAGCAACATCACAAACACAACTTCAGATTTGCGGAATAATAGTTCTGAGTCAAGCTCCTTAAGCTCATATTCAAGTTCACCAAGTTCAACCAGCAATAACAGATCTGTAAGTTCTTCAAGTGCACAGTCACAAACCCCATCACCACCTCCACTTCGACGGACAGAAAGAGTTAGCAAGCCACGTGACAGCTACGGCCAATGGACGTCTCATGCAGCACAAGTAAGCGAAATGTGTGAGTTAGCTCTCTTTACATGTGAACCACATACATATGATGAAGCTACAAAAGAAGTTGCTTGGAGGAAGGCAGTGGATGATGAAATTGCCATGATAGGAAAACAAACCAGAACGTGGCAATTAATGGATCTTCCACAAGGCAAAGAGGTGATCAGTTTAAAATGGTTATACAAGACAAAGTACAATGAAGATGGGACTATTCAAAAGTTCAAGGCAAGGTTAGTTGCTAAAGGCTTCGCGCAACAACCTGGAGTTGATTTTAATGAGACATTTGCCCCGGTTGCTCGCATAGAATCAATTAGATTGGTGTTGGCCTTGGCAACTCAATTGGAGTTACAAGAAGAAGTATATGTGGAGCAACCACAAGGATATGAAGTAAACGGAAAAGAAGGAAAAGTGTACAGACTACGGAAAGCTCTTTATGGACTAAAACAAGCTCCAAGAGCATGGAACAGTAAGATCAATAACTATTTTCAGCAATATGGCTTCACAAGAAGCCCGAATGAGCCCTCACTCTACGTAAAGAAAGATGGGCAGAAGTTTCTCATTATTTGCCTCTATGTAGATGACTTGATTTATACAGGAAATGATCCCGCTATGATGATCGATTTTAAGTGCAGCATGATGAAAGAATTTGAGATGACGGATCTCGGGCTTATGAAGTATTTTCTTGGAATTCAAGTCAAGCAAACCAAAGGAGAAATCTTTCTTTCTCAAGAAAAAATATGCACAAGACTTGCTAAAAAGATTCCACATGAAGGACTGCAAACCGGTTGCTACACCTATGGCAGTAAATGAGAAGCTGAAGCAAGAAGATGGCGCAACTAATGTTAATGAAAGCATGTACCGCAGTCTTGTTGGCTCACTTCTGTACCTAACCTATACAAGGCCAGACTTAACCCAAGCGGTAAGTATGGTGTCTAGGTTCTTGAATTATCCTAGTAAGCTTCATTTTGGAGCAGCAAAACGAATACTTACTTAGATATCTTCAAGGCACTTGCTCACATGGTATCAAGTATACTAAGGAGGATGATAATGCGCTAGTAGGTTACACTGACAGTGATTGGGCAGGTTCACTGGATGACAGGAAAAGCACTTCAGCCTATATTTTCTGCTTAGGTTCAAAGGCAGTTTCATGGAGTTCAAAAAAGCAGCAAATTAGAGTACGTAGCAACCACAGAAGCAGCTTGTGAAGCAATTTGGTTGCAGAGAATGCTGGCAGATTTGATGCAAGGGCAGAAAGGTCCTACAACTATTTTCTGTGATAATATGTCAGCTATAGCCCTGGCGAAGAATCCCATATTCCATGCAAGGACAAAGCACATTGATATACACTACCATTTTATTCGTGATTTGATCAAGAAAGGGATGGTTCAATTGCAATTCATAAACACAAATGATCAGCTAGCAGCCTAGTTAGTTAAATACGGTATGAGAATTAAACGAGGTTTAATACGTACGCGTTTTATTCGGTAACATGAATGAAAAAGACGGTCAAAAATTCGTTGAAAAAAACGTTGACTTTTAAAAAACATGTAAATACTTATACGTGTATGATACGTTATCTACTACAAAAATTCGGACGATAAATACGGGTATTATTTTGAACATCTAAATGATATATTTCATAAAATAACATATATAGTAAAAAAGAAATAAAAGTATACACATATTCAAGTAGCAAATCTCATTACTGCATACAAAAGTAGTTCATAATTGCATAAGTCGATGACAAAAATAAAAACAGTAATCAAGTCTAGGACATAATTTTTTAAAAATAATGTCAAAAAATCATTATCTTTATATGATCATCAAATAATAATACTCAAGTTAAACTCATCATTTTCATTAAGATGACATATGACAAAAGTTGTGTAATTGCTACACTTATTGTTTGTGTAAAAGCTTATGCTAAAAACGTTAGGTTTAGAAAAATCTCAATTTTGATATGCTAGCTTAAAAAAACATCAGAAATCTTGTAGTATATTACTACGCAAGTTTTAGTATTTCAGGACGCTAGCTTTAGTCATCATGTAATTAATTTTAGTATTTAATAATTGCACTGTAACAATACAAAAACACAAGATCATAGGTGGACGTTTTCATTTTTACTTTTACACTATTGTTATCTTCTATCCATTTAGTGCATTCATTCAATTGGTCAATTCATATTTATATTTTTTGTAAAATACGGGAAAAATACGTTTTATATGGGAAGTATGAGTTTTTTTCCTTTTTAAACGGACCGACATTTCCCCCCTTTTAAAGCGTTTTTTTTTGTTCAAAAAAAAGGTACGTGTTTAAAACGCGTTTAAAACGAAAAAAAAAACTAGCAGACATGCTTACTAAGCCCATTACAACAGATAAGTTTGAGAGGTTTAAGGAGCAGCTGAATATTTCAAATTAAAGGGGGATTTGTGAGATAATTTGAAATTTCAACAAGTAATCTGTTCTAGAAAATGCTAGAAATTGCATTGTAGTTGTAATTACTTACATTTAATACTCTTAGGATTTATTAGGTGTCTTTTGATCTTCTAATTCCTAGGAGAATCTCTAGATCTTTCTATGTTGCCTATAAAAAGGCAGCTTATCAAAGATTTGATGTATGCTAATGAATAATAACTTCTGAGCAGAAATAAGAGAGCGGCAGCTCAAAATATCCAACATGATGGAGGTGAAAATTCATCTTGTCTATCAAAATATCCAACATGATGGAGGTGAACTCTTCAACTATATAAATCAAATGCTATGTTAACATGCACCCTTGAATCATTCATGACTCATGAGAAGTTGCACAAAACATTAATGTGATTCACATAAATGATAACTACCAAGCACAAACACTGAGAATCAAGCGGGGGCCAAAAGTCAGCTGATACAATGCCCTACAAATGGAGGGCGCTCTTAAAGCTCCTGCAATGTTAAAAGGCCAAAAGCTCTCCATTTATCCCAAGGGATTTAACACCACGACAATTTCATTCAGAACTCATCAACTATCATGGCAGATCATGATGTGTATTCGAAGGGTGGTGGTGGCTGAGGCTCCTCATCAACAGTCATCGCAGAAGCTGAGCCCTGTGGTGTGGCTGCAGACCCAGCAGCAGCAGCAACATTTGACGCTGTAGAAGGAGCATCCGTAAGGGAAAGGACTTCGGGTTCTTCAGGCCTAAGATCCTTTACTAGCACAAATCCTGAAGGAGAAGACTTCATGGGAACATATCTGCAATCTTCTAAGAATTTAATGTACTTCTCCTGCACTGGGACCACCCTGGCGGGATTTGTCAAAATCTCAAAAGATGGTTCAGGCTCTGTCTTCTTTTCTAGGGGAGTGTCTACCTGTACCCCAAAAACAATAAACGCACACACAACTGATGAGCTACCAAAGCATTGCACCATATTTAACAATGCCTAAAATATATTTTTAGTCCCTACAAGTATAGTGTTTTTTGTTTAGCTTCCTGCAAAACTATATTTTCTTTTTACCCATGTTATTAACAGTTATGTTTTTAGTACTCTAGTTACATCCATTGACAGTCTCTTTGAGCTTTAGTACAAGGGTAAGACTGCGTACATCCGACCCCCCCCCCTTTACCCCACCATTGATGGGAGCCTTTGCGGCATTGGGGTAATGATGATGATGAGGAGGAGGAGGAGTTACATCCATTGACAACAAAACAGGATTTTGTCTTGCTTTTCACGTCATCTTATTTTGTCAAAACGCTAATTTATTTACATAACATAAATGGATAGTCCTTCCTAGTAGCTGGGATGAAAACAAAAAATGCAGGAACTTAAACCAAAATGTTGTGTAATAGCAACTTAGCAAGCACTGACAATGTATTAAACATGGAATGAAAGAATGAGTAGGAGCATAAACTATTCATTTAAGCATCGAACAAGAGAATGACTATTGCTACCTGCATAGATTCCCCATCCTTGTCAGCACTTGACTTCCCCTTCAAAGATGCAGAGGATGATTCAGTTCCAGAAGTTTTCTCTGCATTTGCTTTATCTGCTTCTTTCTTACTAGCCCTGGCCTTTGCTCTTACAGAGGTAGATAAAACTGCAGTGGGGAGTTTTACTGCAGATGCAGTTGTGGGCACAGTTGTTGGTTTGGGATACTCAAACAGCGAGGGCTTGGCATGCGACATGAATTCAAATCTTGGGACCTTGAGATCATAATTCAGCCCAATAAAAGCAGTGGGTGAGAAAGCCAAGCTGATGAAATATATGAGCGGGTACCAGTACCAAAACTGGCTGAAGATTGCAAGCCCAACCACTGCAGTGATCTTATCATGTTTTGTCTTTGAAAGCAACTTTATGGTCACATTTCTCCCTCCAGCATCAAGTATTCCAGAGGCCAATATAGCACCCATCTTACTCATGGTATCTTCATGCTTATCCAGTATAATTTTCTCCAGTTGCCGCCTATGCAAATATTATAGGAGTATTATAAAAACACTGATGACGACAACATAAAACAGTAGCCTACCGATGTTTAAACAAAAAAGTAGAGGATGTGGCAATACTTGAGTACCTGAATGTACCAACTCGTGAATCACTGGCTTCACTAATTTGAACCATTACCATTGCCATTGCAATAAGAGCACCCTGACGAACAAAGTCAACGACATCTGAAGTCAAAGGTTCTAATAGTGATATGGCTTCACTCAAGCCAGTACCAGCACAAGAAATCCCTACTGCCAATGCAGCACCATATCGCACATGAGGATTGTACGACTCAGATAGCAGAGAAACAATACGGGGCGTCTGCAAATTCAACATAACAAAGAGCAATTTATGGAAAACTGAAAATTTTCAGGTAAAGGAAATAATGTTGCAAAATAATGGATCAAATGCCAAAAAATGTTACTCGAAGATTGACCAATCCCAATTTGTCAAGATCGAAATTGGAGTACAGCGGCCGGAAAAGGCACCAACCTGCTCTGGTTCAGAATAAAGAACAAATCCAAGAGCCAACACAGCAGTTCGTCTAACATCATCGCTGACATCAGACACGGCGAAATGTAGCAACTGGCGGATAGCCTTATTATTTGCTGTTCCTCTATATGCCAATGCCAATGCGTACATGCCACCATAACGCAATATTGGGTCTTGATCCCGAGTCATTTGTTCAATCAATGTGTCAGCTTCTTCCTCCCGTCCATAAACAGTGAGGGCTATCCCCAATGCTAACCCCCTATGAACTTAAAAAATGTTAAATCAAAATAATTGATAAACGGTCATAGTGTACAAATAATGTGGATCATTTGGGATGTCAATACCTGATAATTTTCTCATGCTGCGTCTCATGAGCATAAGCAAGCATCTCGCCTGCCTTCTCACTTGCAGTTCCAACCATCAGTAAACCCATGCCAATGCCGGCCGCTTCACCAGCAACAGCACTGTCAGTGTAAAGCACATTCTTGATGTCATCATAGATGTCTTCATCTGCAGTGCCCAAAGCAGCTAGCCCAAGACCTAAACAAGCGCCATGCTGAATAACCTGCAACAAGTGATCTCACATATAGAAAATTGGAGATTTTATTGAGTAAAACAACAATCAACATTCAACCAATCGAAGTAAGAGTACCTCAACGTTTGTGCTCCGCAAGCTATCCCGAAGAAATTGCTTAATACCCTCACCATGATTGGCGTGGATCAACCCTAAAGCATATAAAGCACCACCCTCTGAATAAGGACTCCCACCTCCACCAGCCCCACTCTGTGGCAAGTACGGGGCCATCAGAGATCTGCCTTGCTGCAAATGACCTCTGTGAATAACGCCTAATCCAGCTGTTGCACTAAATTTGGCCCAATTGGTTGCCCTGCTGAGCCAGTCCTGATAAATGTGAAACTTTAAGTTAGATTAGGTATAAAATATGCACAACACTATTAAGTTAAAGCCGTAACATAATTTACCAGATTTTCCCGAAGAAATGTATCAACAGTTGTTCCAGCATGCATAATTGCATTAGCATATATTGTTGCACTATGACAAACGCTATTTCTCATCTCAACTGACTGCTTAATTGTCTTGAGAATAAGGAGATCCGACCTATATGTCATTAGTAGTAATAATAATAATAATAATAATAATAATTAGAATACTAATTATATGTTATAAAAACAAAATTTAGAAATTTTCAATTTGAGAGAGAAATGTCCTACTTATTATGACTATACAAGAACTGTAAGGTCAACTGTATTGCAGTTTCTCCAGATAAAATGCCTTTGATTTTCTCCAGCCTCTCTGCATAAATTGTTTCATTTGAATCCACAACTGATGAGACCCTACTTGATGCCTGGGAATCATCCATCATATGATCATCCACGTGAGCATTGCTGGTTCCAGTTTGTGCAGTGCTATGCTCAGTAGAATCCAAGTGTACAGGCTCAGATGGTTGGAGCTTGGGAAGAGGAAGTCGATCTCTCACGCTGAGTAAGAAAGCTTGGTTTTCAGTCTCTACAAGCTCAAAAGCTATTTGAAATGCCATTAGAGCATCATTCTTATTATCTGAGCGTAGAAGTTTCTCTAAGATGGCAGCAGCATCATTTGGTTTATCCAGAAACATTAGCCACTGACAGATGCTCAAGTAATTTGGTGATGCCGACTTCTGATACACCTCAACAAGCAGACGGAGAACCTAGCATGAAAAAGATTCATACATCAGTGAGTCTACCAATCACTCAAATACATCACATTCTGCGTTGAAAATCCACAATATGTAGGAAATCTTGTAAAACAATTCCACAGAAATAGACTGAATAATGAGGACATGTAAACCTAAGATCTAAGGCAATGAAAACATTATGGAAGTGAAACAAATATCTATTAATAGGAACTATGGGAGAAAATATAATACTGTGAGATAAAAACTAAATAATTAAAATGAAGCAATTGGTGCATCGTAAAACTAGAAGGCGTTGTAGTTATGTTCACTAATCAACTACTCCCTCCGGTTCTCAAACAAGTTCTCGCTTTGACATTATGGTTTTTCAGAAAGTTAATTTTTTGCTTTTGACTTTCCATTATATCCTCACAAAAAGTAGATTAGGTCTAGTGGGGGATAAAAAGTGGGTGTAAGGTAGATAAATAAATTAAAGGTATGAGGGTAACTTTATAATAAAAAAATTCTAAACACTGAAATGACAACTTTAATTTGGGACATCCAAAAAGGAAAGCGAGAACTTGTTTGTGAACCAGGCTAATGAATGAAGTGATTATTCATGAAAGGCCCCGCCCCCTCCCTCGGAAAAAACATAACATTTACATTGTATAGCAGGGTGAGGGGTTATGACTTGTTAGAAGAAGTATAACATTACTATACCTCACGTCTAAATTCCCTACGGTTGACAAAGTTATGGGACACGTTACTACAGTATGCCAAAGCTGCATCAAGATTATCACTCCTGACAATTGCTTCAGCAACTTTATCCAACCTTCGGCACTCGATTGCCATTCCAATTGCCTGTTGATATTTACCATCCACTATGCACCTGAAAAGGTAAGGATAATATCAAAGAGAAGCCAAAAGTGAATACTATGGAACAACAGACAAAATAGAGCTCCACATACTTATCTAGCATCCTTTCCACAATGGCCTCCATCCTAGGATCCACATCGGCTGCCTCTTCATTTGCCTCAGCAGCCTTCGTCTTTCGACTGGCATATTCATCTAAAGCTTTAGCTGTGGAGGGAGATAGGGTGGTAAAAGACCAAAATAACTTAAACTGGAAAGCAAAAATGCCTAAAACAATTGAAGTGTGGCATGGTAATTGGTAAGTACAAACCCTTGCTCAAGGATACAAATGTAAGTGCAGCTTACCCAGAAGAGTGTGGACATAGTCAGACTCCTCAGAAACATCAAATAGCGGCCCCGCCCCGAGGGCATAAGATAATGAATCATTAAGATCTCCCAAATAATAGAACACCTAGAAACATACATAAGAAAGGCTGAACTGAGTGAGAACGCACGTAGTGAGAAAACATGTTATTACTTATTGGTTTTATTTGGTCCATATGTTGAGAATTGTGATATACTCCGTGTAAAAAACACTGTGATGAAACAAGATACTGATTACAAGTTACAAGGATGGCAATAATGATGATGGACATTTTCAATTTTAAACCCTCAACCGTGTATGTCTTTTATCTTTCACTTTTGGACTGATTTAAATATTACTAAGCAATGAATTATAAAAAATACCCGAGTCAAGCCCTAAAATCTAAAATTCCATTGTAATTGGGATAGGTTCAATTACAACTGTGATAATGAGACATCTGAACATCTTTCAGTCAAATATTGCTAAAGCTTTTTTTTTGGTAAACAAATATTGCTAAAGCTTTAAAATAGCAATGTATGAAGAAATAAAAAGTGAAGTGCAGCAGATGTACCTTTGAAACAAGCAATGCAGCAAGTTGTCTTTGGGCAAATTCCTCATCCTCGTACAAACTTTCACTGCACAGTGAAGTGTCAAAAAGCTATGATGCTCAAAATTTAAAACAGGCCAACACATACCTCAAATAATGAAATTAAAAGTTCAGTGAAAATTTTCATGGAAGCAAATTCATTAAAGGCTAATTTTAAAAACACATCCTGCAGATTAATGCTGTGCTGATAAATATTTATATTTAGTTTTATTAACAAAACTCAAGCAATCTTTGGTGAAGTACCATGACCAAACATGGCATAGTACCATTTTAAGGACAAACTTCTTTTCAAATTATTATTATCGGTGTCCTTTCCAAATAAATAATAAATAATTGAAATAAAACAAAATTTCGAGAGTTCCACATATAGCACCTAACATTAGATTTACTGATGCAAAATCTTCATTTTTTCAGAACCCAACCCTTAGTTATGCTATAAAAAAGTCAATCTTCCAAGTGCCAGTGCACATTCTTCCAACCTTGCAAAAGTTTCCATATTCTAAAACCCTAGATCGCTATTTTGGTAGCGACTTAAATAAAATTCTTAACTGCTCTTTGAAGAAACTATGAAGAAAAATTAAAACTTTTTCCCAGATTAAGAATAAACTAAAAAATTACAGAACCCGAAATCAAATGCATTACATGACGGGGACGGATGTAGAGATCTCCGGCCAGAAGTAATCAACAAAGGCGTTTAGATTTGTAAGCGCATGGAATTTGAGCGCAGGGTGGCTCTCGTTCAACATCGCCAGTAGTCCTCCAGCGGAAGACACCATCACCGCCGTCGACGCCATCGATGTAGGAAAACCTCAGATTCGACTGTATGTCAATTAGATGTAGAGCTAGAGAGGGGTTTTGGTCAGGACGCAGAAGAAACGGAGTAAAGATGTACTCAGAAACCTTTCTTGCCAATGCGGAAAAGGCCAAGTGGTTGTGAGAGTCCTAATTCACAGTATTTCTGAGACAAAAAAAATGGATATATGTATACATCTTCCTCAATAATATAGGACTATATAGGGATTTTCCAAAAGTGATTTTGGTGTTCAAATTAGTTCTATAATCAATATTTTTTAGAAACGGAGAGAAACCAGCTTCTGAAAACTTATTCTAATTCTTCTTCTATTTTTAAAAAAAAGTAGAAGCATAATCTATTCCAAACAACTCATAGTCTATAGGTGCATCCGTTAAGGGGGTGCGGGTGGACGGCAACACTCATAACAAATTGCATTAATAATAAACAAGGTATATGTCACTAGGGTCTAGGGGTGTATGTCATGTTCTAAAAGGCGTAAGTCATACCCAAACGGGATTTAGAGCATGAAAAATCATTTTGAAATTTATCAGAGGTATTTTTAAATATTTGAATATAATTTTTAATAATTGTATTCAAAATCATCATACTTTCCTTATTTTCAAGAAAAAAGATTTGTTGATTCCTAAATCTAACAAATACAGAGTATTAATACAGGCGGATTTTTCTTTTCAAAACAAAAGGAGAGTACAAACTTACCAATTACACAAAATAATGGTCCCTATGAATAAATTCTTGTAGTTTCTTGGGATTATTACAGAATAATCCCAACTTTATGTACCTTTCGCCAATAATGGTCCCTATGAATAAATTCTTGTAGTTTCTAAAGTGGATGAGATGAGATATAACAAGTAATCCCTATAAATAATCTCAACTTTTAATTTTTACGCTTAATTTCTATTTAAAATTCACTTTTTATAGAGGTAATATATGGTCATGGACCATTATTGGCGGATAGTCTATATAGTTGGGATTATAAAAAAATAATCAATAGTCGGGATTATTTTCAGCGCACCAGCAATAGTTGGGATTATTATTTTCAATTTTTCCTAAATTAAATGATTCATTCATTTATATGTATTCGTTCGATTCAATTTTTAGTGTAATCCAACGTTATCAATATATCCCACCAGCAAAGTTCTTTTTAGATTAAAACCTTACTTTTATTATCATGAATCGATTTTTTCCAATTTTCTTTCTACAAATAATTATGATATAAAAAGTCAAACATCCCAATGTAAAAAAAACAATGATTTTTCTAAAAAGATATAAAAAATTATTCATGAAATCGTAATTTTAACATTTTTTATCTTCATTTTAAATTTCCAAGAGCTATTATAAATTTAAATTTTAAATAGTGGTATTAAAAAGCATCATACTTTTCTTATTTTCAAGAAAAAAGATTTGTTGAGTCCTGAATCTAACAAATACGGTGTACAAATTTACCAATTACACATAAAATAGAACTGCAAAAACTAATTGGATGATATAATTTGAATATCAATAAAGAGAAATAATATCTTATATATGACCAAAATAAAGATAGTAGACAAGACAAAAATGAAACTTAGTAACTTCTATTGATTATAATAAATTTACACTGTAGTGACTATAAAAATATACTTACAGTCACTCTAGTCATAATCATCGTCCATAAATTCTATAATTGTAATATTTGAAGAATGCATTCAATAAAATGACGATTGCGAGGAAGTTCATATTGATAGCAATAAACTACAATAATAGTAATGATAATAATAGTAATAATAACAATAATAATATTAATATTAATTAATAACAAGTCTTTCTGAAAAATATAATAACAAGAATCTGAACAACAACAATATTGATAATAATAGTAACAATAATAATGTACTCCGTAGTTGTTTAGGGTATCTAGGGAGTACCATGTAAAGTCATAGTAACACAAAACGTACAATAGTTATTTGCGTCTAGTGGGTAGGCGAGGCGTTTTATTTGCGCCTCATGTCTAGGCCAGTCTTTGCGGCGTTTTTTGCGGCCCTTTACAACACTAAGTATATGGATTGAAACGCAAAGAATGTTTGGAAGTAATGATGTTTATGCTTCTTTTTTAAAAGTAGAAGTAGAATCAGAATAGAATTTCATAAGGTGATTGATGGACAGTCTACCCGGGGGGTATCCTATCCGAGGGGTTATTGCGGGAATAACTAGAGAGAAGTCAGAGCAAAAAGGAGGAGAGAGAGTCGATTTATTAAATGAACTCGAGATGTGGATCTGGGATGTCGATCGTTTACAAGGAGAAATGGGCTGCTATTTATAGCAGCAATAAATGCGATGAGAGTACACGTGTCAGTAATCCAACGGCCGAGAGGTCACATCAGCCGGGTGGCACCGGCAGTGGTACGTTCACCGCATTGAATGCGGTTGGCGGATGTGACGTGGCATTAAATGCGGTGGTTGGCTGTCTCCAAAAGGAATCTTCGATGATTGAGCGTGTTTGGCCGAAGGCTCCTTGTGTAGCCGAGGGATCCATGTGACCCAGGACCCCTGTGTAGCCGAAGGCCTTGTGTGACCGAAGGCTTGGTTCAGCCGAAGGCTTCTCTGATGCCGAGGGCCTGATAATGCCGAAGGCTCATGTTTTTCGCCGTTCTCCCAGAAGCTTCTTATGCCAGAGAAGGCTATCCTGTGAGTTTTGGAGCCTTCGGCCAAGGAGGCCGAAGGCACCCCAGTGAGTATTCTGGGCTATTTTGAGGCTTGGGCCGCCGCATTTGGGCCTGAGTTGTTCTCTGGGCTCAATGGACTTGTGTAGGAGAAGTAGGAGTCTATGGGCCGGGGGTTCCTGGGCCATATACTCCATCAGTGATCTTCCACAACTTTTAAAAACCTGCTTTTAGGAGTGCTTTGGAACACTCCGAAGTATTTCTGCACTTTCGACCAAGCATTCTACTATCTATTTCTACATCTGTTTCTACCCCCTAAAGAAGCAGAAGCAATTTTAAGAAACAAATTCAAAGGATAACATGTAATTTATTTAATTCTATTGAAAATTTAAAACTTTCTCAATTTAGAATCAACAAGTTTTATGAACGAGACAATTATGGGTTTGTTTGTACACTCTATACATATTTTCATATTTTATTCTTATTTATGAAAATTTCTCAATAGTAATCAAACCAAACTTGAATGGAAAACTTCAATCCTCCATGTATGTAGTGTGCGAGGTTAAAATAAGGTACTGTATATGAAATTATGTTTGGTTTTTCATTTTCTAAAAAAATTATTATGTATATTTTGAGTGTTTTTATATATAAAAAGGTGATTCGTGTATCTGTCAGAATACGAGTATATATCGAAAATGTAAAAATATTTATTAAAAAAGTTGAAAACTTTTAATAAATTACACATACGGCCCGAGAACATATGGTACGAGTAATCCTAGAATATCTGATATGAGAATGTTTTCGATACGCCGATACGACACTTTAGCGAAGTATCTGTGCTACATGGATTGTCATAATTGCCACCCTATGCACTTCGTGTATTCCTTCTTTTGAGTTTTGAACTTTATTGCTCATTGGCATTCCTCATATCGCCATCCAGCCTTGTGTAGAGGTGAAACTGGTCTCGTATGACTCACATTTTTACTAAATTAGAAAATTACTCGTAAAATATCGAGTTATGAAAATTAAAACTCGAACAAGGACCAATATGTTCGGTTATATCGGATTTTTTGTAGACCGGATTCATTCCAGGTCCAGGTGGGACCAATTAAAATCCGACGAGAAAACGTCACCTTGTCCTTTTACATTTTAAAACATATATTCAAATAAAATTACTAAATAATACAAATCACAAATAATAACACAAAACATTTGTCTCTAAAATGACTAACAATTTAAATCCAAACAAAATAATTTGTCTTGATGTTGCAATTAAGACACAGATGAATAAATAATACTGCCTTCGTCCCCCTAAGTTTGGGACAAAAGGGTGTGGTGTGGGTTTTAAGGAAAAGTAGAATTGTGTGGTTGATATTGAATTGATAATGTGTGAATAAAGTAAGAATAGATTCTAACCACTCAAACATTACCAAATATGGTATGAGACAAACTTAATGGAACGGACGAAAAAGATAAAACGGGACAAAGTTAGGGGAGGGACGGGGGAGTAGAGTTTTATTTTCAAAAATGTCACTAAATAAAATTTACGGATAATATAAAAATGTGGCTAAATTTACATGAGTATATCTTTAGTGTCACTGTCTTATACAAATTGAAGATATTTATAATCACTAAAAGTTATTAAGTCGCCTTTTCATCACCATGACTATTCTATTCATATATTAGAAATTATTTCAAAATAATATTGACATATTATATTGATTTTATATTAAAAGTAATTGTTTTGGGTTTTTTACCGGTCCAGGGCCGGTCATGGGGGGAGGTAGCCTAGACATTTGTCTAAAGCCTCGAAATTTTGTAGGCCCCCCATTTTTTAAAAAACAACACTATATACATTTTATCTTTCATTTAATTAATTGAATTCCTTAAAAATTAGTTTGTTGATGAAACAAAATAAATCATCAAGATTAAGCATATTTGATGATATATTAAAAAATAATCACAAATATTTGACCTAAATAAGAGTGAAAAAAAGGGAATCAAGCCCCCTACTAATACAGAAAAGTCAATTAAGCCCCTGAACTCAAAAAACACTCAATTAAGCCCACGAACTATAAAAAACGAGGCAAAACAGTCCTTTTAGCAGGTAATTAAGCGGTTAAAAAGAGATAAGGAAAAAAGGAAAGAAAGAGAAAAAGAGAAAAAGAAAATGTAAAAGCATGCCACATCATTTGCCAAACATGCAACTTAACTGGGAACGGTTAATATCCTGCTAAAAGGACTGTTTTGTCTCGTTATATTTAGTTCGTGGGCTTAATTGGATGTTTTTTGAGTTCGGGGGCTTAATTGACTTTTTCGTATTAGTATGGGGCCTATTTGACACTTTTCCTGTGAAAAAAATGTTAATCATAAAAAATACTTTAGTCACTGTTAGTAACGTAACTTTAGTGACAATGATTGTGTTAACTATAATGCATATGCATAGTAATTATATTACTATCTTCTTCTCATTCAAAGGTTCTCATTGCAAAATGGTAGAATTATATAGACGATAGTTGAATATGCTTATTTGAGTTTATTATGAGAAATAGTTTTGATTAGTATAATGTAATGGATTATTGATGATAAATGTGATATCATAAGTGTATTTTTTGTATGATTAAATTATCATTTAAGAACATTAATTGTTTTTGAAAATAGAAAACGCGAACCTTTAGCTAAGACCTCAAAAGAAATGAAAGTGAGAATCTTCGCATGTGACGCAAGAAGTATTACTTTTTCAATAAGTTACATTTCAGTAATATTTAACAAAAATCATCATATATTAACTATATTACCTTGATTAAAAATAATATCAGTGAGTCTTGTAGTAGTTTTCTTACCAAATTTTCTTTTCAAAAAAGTAAGGAGAATAGACTATTAGAATCTCCATGTTTTTTTCACACTTTTAATCTTTACATTCAAAGAATGATTTTCTTTGCATCGATAACATAGGGTGCATTTTGGATTGTACTTTACCTCTATTTGGGGCGTAATTAGGGTGTTTTTTGTTTTGTTTTTAGGTCCTGGTCCTCCTCAAAATTTTAAAACGGATATATATTTATATGTTAAAAAATTGTGTACTTGATCATGCGGAAAAACATTGTCCCGCAATATTAATATTTCTTTCTCGCTACACCATTTTAATTTGGTTCATATTATAATTTTCATATTTTTCACTAAAAAATATAGAGTTTTCCCCTAAAATATTACTAATAAAAAATCCGTAGAAAAAATTGTGAATAAAAGTTACTATGAGTAACAGGGCCGGGCCTGTCCCGTTTTGGGCCTATGGGCGATACAATACTTTGGCCTTAAAGTAAAAATTACGGACTATAATAAAACTAGGAGAAATTACTCTAAATACGACTAAAAACGTTTGTATATTCCAAATTGAGATCATGTTTTTATTCTCTAAATAAAAGTAATTAATGACATATTTTGGGAGTATCATATTTTACACATGGTAGTTTTTTCCAAACATGACAGTAATTACTCATATTCAGAAAATAAAACATGACAGTCCTATTTTGAAATTCTAAAAAAAAAATTACTCCTATTTCAGAAATTCTGTCTACAACTATCTAATAAAGGTTATAAAAAAGATGAAATTCACCTTCATATTATTTGAATTGCATATTTGGACAAAAGTAACAACACACGTAACACAAAAGAACATTGTGAAGTAAATTCATAAATAATTGCTTTATAATCAATTTTTTCCAAGATCACACGTACAATGTTTAAAACTGTTAATCCATTAAGTTTTATGAGACATAATAGATAATTGGGATGATGTTTGAGAATTGGGAGCACCGGCAGCCCAAAGACAATAATATAAATTGATAATTTTGCAATTAAAAGAATAAAAAATCTGAAAGGCTAAAAATATGTGAAGAAACGTGCTTTTATTGATTCAACAACAAATGTGTTGACTTGTAACCAACTTTATTTAAAAATCAAAACAAAATTTATATTCTTTTTAAAAACTTGTCTAGCTTTGTTCAAGACTTTTTACTTATGTTTTAAAATTCTCAAATTGTCAAGAAAAATTACACATTAGGCCTAATTAATTTATTAATTGAAATTATAAATAAAAAAGAAGCCTACTCATATTATATATAAAGAAAAAAATTGGACCTAATTTTCTTTCTACTTTTTTTCAGACCTAGGGCGGTCGCCCCTGCTGCCCTCCCCCTAGGACCGGCCATGATGAGTAAGTTTATAGTCACTGAAATATAATATCTTGATACAATTATAGTCACTAAAGTTACTAGAGTCACTTTTTTGTCCACTACTTTTATTTGGGGTAATTTGAGTTTGCACCCCATTTTATTGTCCAAATTGGACTTTGCTCCACGTTTTTAAAAAACTTTGTTTTTGCACTCTAACCCCGTATGAAAAGAAAAAATGCCCCTCAATCAGGAATATGTTAAAGGCCAACATAATAGTTAATGGAGGGGCAATTTTGTCTTTTCATACGGGGTTAGGGTGCATAAACAAAGATTTTAAAAAACGGGGTGCAGAGTCTAATTATTTGGACAATGGGGTGCAAACTCAAACTACTCCCTTTTATTTTGGTTATATATTTAGAATTATTTCAAAAATATATTGAAGTTATACTCTCTCCATCCCGTTAAAATTGTCTCATCTTTCTTTTACAATCTGTCCACTAAGATTGTTGCAAACTAAATTTAATAAAATTTGTGTGGTTTTAAATCACACATATTTTTGTTCTTACTTTATCAATTTAATATCAATCACATAGATTAACTTTTCTTAATCACTGAATCACTTACTCATATTCTAATGTTAGTGAGACGTGAGTACGTAGTACATAGTATATCATAAGTAAATATTATTCAATTGTCTAGGGCGTTAATATTGTTCTAGACGAACATTAAGGGCTCTTAATGAGCCCGGATTTTTGAGTTCAGTGAGAGTATTTTTATTCGGATCGGCTAAAAAGAAAGAAACGCAAAGAGTGAATGACCTAAATAGGACAAAAATGGCCAAATAGCACAAATAGGACTACATGTTTTAAATCCTCCAGTAGGACTGTTTATGTGTGTTTGGACAAATACACCATTGTATCTTTTGAAATGTTTTAATTAATAACAAAATCATAAAAACAATAAAAATTGTAAAAAAGAATTAATAAAATATTTATAAAATAAAAATTTTAAAAACAAATTAAAAAAACGTTAAAAAATGTTGCCGCCTTTGCCACCTCAACACCACCAGCTCCCATCACAGGAGGAAATCTACCAACAATTTTAGTAATGTCATAATAATGACAGATTCAATGAAAATTTTTACATTATGAAGAGTAATAATGTCATTTTCTTGACATTTTCGAAAAAAATGGCAGAATTTTCACCGATCGGAGGTGGTGGTGCTGGGAGGCGGTGGGAAAGTTATCCATATTTTTTAGGAAAAATTGACAAGAATAATCTCACCTTTCACGGGTCTTCTCATAATAATCCCACCTTTAAATAATCCCAAAATAATCCCACCTTTGCACCTAATCTTCTTTCATTGGACCCTGACCAAGTTTTTTACCTTTTTTAAAAATCTTATATAAATAATCTCACATTTATAAGGATATAATTAAAAAGTGAAAGGTGAGATTATTTGTATAATTTTCAAAGAAAGAGTAAAAAACATGCTCAGGGTCCAATGAAAGAAGATGAGGTGCAAAAGTGGGATTATTTAAAGGTGGGATTGTTATGAGAAGACCAGTGAAAGGTGGGATTATTCTTGTCAATTTTTCCTATTTTTTATGATTTTTTAATATTTTTTATTATTTTTTTAAAAAAATTAAAATTTTATTGTATTAATATTTTATTATTATTCAATTACTTTTTATGATTTTCTAATAAAGTTTATTACTTTTTATGATTTTTTATTATGAAATAATATCTTTAGGGGTATTTAGGGTAGAAATCAATGTTTAGTCCCACTGGGGGATTTAAAAAGTAGTAATCTTATTTGTACTTTTAGGGACTTTAGTTCTACCTTACAATTTCTAAAACCCAAACCGTTAACATCTTTCGGCCGGGCCAGGATTGATTTTCAGATTTCGGGTTGGTTTTTTCTTTACCCTGAATGAGTAAAAGTATCCTGCTTGATTTCTCCCTTCTGATCTATTTCCTCTCATTCTCTTGTGCAGGGTTTAGGGATCAAAGGTTATCTTCCGCTCGTTATCATTAACTTACTTGGTTCACTATCAAAGTTTTTAGTTCTAAAAGAAACATTTGTTTGCTCCTGAATCACTCGTATCCATTTAATAATGGAAAAATGGAAACTAATAATCCAACCTTTTAGCGGTCTTCTTTTAATAGTCCGACCTTTTCGTTATTCATGAATAATCCAACCTTTGCACCTCATCTTCATTCATTGGTCCCCGACCGGTTGATGACATGCTATTCCGAGTTATTTTCTCATCTCTGCAAACTATTATACCATAAATTCCACCTTTCACAAAGATAATATTTTGCAAAGATAAGAAAATAACTTGGAATAGCAGGTCATCAACCGGTCAGGGACCAGTGAATGAAGATGAGGTGCAAAGGTTGGATTATTCATGAATAACGAAAAGGTGGGACTATTAAAAGAAGACCGCTAAAATGTTGGATTATTAGTTTCCATTTTCCCTTTAATAATTCCATATAAATATGTGTACTTCACTACCTTGGAAATAATACGGAGTATGAAATACTCCCTTCATCCCGCAAAATTCTTCGCTATTTGACTTAGATAGGAATTTAAGAAAGTGAGAATAAAGTAAAAATGTATGGTTGTGGTTGAGTAAGAAAAAAGTAAATGAATAATAGTCGCACAAAAATTTTCAAAAAGGGAAATGTGAAAAAAATTGGGACGTTCCAAAAAAAGAAATAATTACATAAATATGATCAGAATAAAGATGATTTACAAAAATATGACTAGTTACTAGAGTAGTAATGAAATCATAGTAATTCATGTTCAAGTTTTGAACTTAAGTTACCACAACACCACGTTGTAGTAATAAATAGTCATATGTATGTAAATAAGTTTTATTTTAGTAATATTCTTGTAAAAAAAACAAAAAATAAGTGGGAATAATTTTAAGGAACGGAATGAGTAATACTTACTAATTCGATGGAAAAGAGAGAGAGAGGAGGTTGAAAGGGAGTCGAGGAAGGTTGTACCATGGCCGCAAGGCTTTGGACGAAGAAGCAAAACAAGCCGAAAAGGATAAAAACAAGCCACCAAATTTGAGAGAACACCTACCCAAATCACCAGATCCAAATTTTGATCTGAATTCTAGCTCTTGAACCATTCCAAACATGTTTTTTTAGAACAACCCATATATTTCTATTCCATCACTTGCAATGGAATCAAATATTTACTATTTTTAACTTGGAAATATGATGAAATAACGTAAAACGGCTCACTAAACTGACTGTGTTTTAGTGCAGGGATAAGCTGCGTAAGCCATATATTTAATCTTACAAAACTTTAGTTGGGAGCCTTTGCGACAATGAAGTAAGGATAATGATGAACGCCTTCTGAAACTTTGAGTATACCTTTTGAAACTTAAGTTGGATTGGCCAGAATAATGTTCCCGGATTGGAAATCGAAATAACAGAATTGAAGTGTATTGGATAGAATCATTGAATGAGTATATTTTAGAGGTATATTTGAGAGGTGGTATATGAATCAAATTGTCTTATTTAATAATTAGGTATCAAATTGCATTATTGCACCTATATCAATATTAATTGCACCATTTAACCATTCAAACCCGAATTGAGACTCTTGTTACATATCGTAGTATACTTGCTTCATTATGTGAGTCTTTTCAAAAAAAAAAATTTATTACTTGCACATCATCATCATTATTCATCATCATTATCCCTATGCAGCAAAGGCTCTCACATCTTCAGTGTGACAAGGGAGTCGGATCTACCCGGTCTTACCCCTATACTAAAACATATATACTATTTGCGGATGATTCATAATTTCATAGTGAAAATCGTGTCGAAAATTGCATGGACTGGCTGATTGCCGCTTCATAACAAAGAAGCTATTTTACCTTATTACTTGCACGCCATTAAAAAAATCACATTTCTAGCTTCAACACGCCACAAAATTGTTGAGCCTTGCTCGCCAACTGTCTATGCGCGTGCAATGGAAATTATATGAACAAACCATGCAATTGACATGAAACTAACACCTATCATATGGGTCGGATGAGCAAGAAGACAAGTGCCAAAGTCAGCATTAATTAATATTATTTAAAAAAAAAAACTAGAACCTTTACCATGATTCACAAAAAAGATTTTTCAAATCTCAATCAAATTAGTAATTGCTAAATTACCACCGCCCTAGGCATCATCTCAGTTGTCCAAAATATGCAGAGTTTGTAGACATACAAATGAATGCCATGCCAAAAGTGGTGTTAGTATGGCATAATTAATAAAATTTTGAAAAACTTGCAATTCTGAGAGGCTGTAAGGCTCTGTTTGGTTGGAGGATTTTGAATGGAGGGGAAGGAAACTCGATGATTTATGTTTACATGCACGCCGTAGATGCCGAATAAGATATTATAGTGTTAAGATATTATAGTGTTATCGACTTTGAAGGAACTGTGACTTTTCTTATTTTTGGTCAACATAGATGGAAGAAGAGGATGACAATCAATTGAGTATCATCACAAGTAAATGCTGTCCATTCTCTTATTCAAAGACACAAACAAATGGAAAACTCATCTCATATGCAACATCATAAGATCCGGTTGCTCAATAAATTGTTTCCACTCATTGCAGAACTTTGCAACAGTAGCTCCATCAAGTACTCTATGATCAGCTCCTACGTTTACCTAAAATAGAAACACACAAAATTAGTGATCACTTGAACCGTTTGAGAAGGTGTTTCTTGCTGATTATCAATCATGTGCTTACTGTCAAAACTGAAGCTGGATACACATTTCCATCTTCAGCAAAATGGGGGATTTTTTGAATCCGGCCTATGGCAATGATGGCAACTTCAGGTGCATTGATTAGAGGGGAACCATACTTTCCACCAATTGCTCCAATGTTGCTTAGAGTAAAAGTCCCACCAGATACATCCTCGGGGTCAAGCTTGTTGGCCATTGCCAACTTTTGCAATCTTGAAAGTTCCTTGGTTATCTTAAAAAACAAAGACCTAATATCAGATCAAGCTCAATACCACAATTGAACATCACAAGCACATTGCTACATATAAACAAATGACTCCAATAGGAGTAAAACATGGGCTATGTGCATAATACAGGATAATCTGTTTTCTTTAATACTAAAAACAGGCCTATTCAAGCCTAAAGAGCGAATGCTTTCTTTAAGATAGAATGCGTCCTATTTTGTAAGAAAACACAATTATGGGCTAAGAAATCGCTTCAAATAGGACTAAAACATATCAAAAGTGCACAAATGAGACTAATTATGTTTTAGGAAGAAAACAATGTTGGTCCTATTTGTACATTTTATCCATGTTTTAGTCCTACTTAAGGAATTTTCTCTTATGAGCATATCCTATTTGTAGAATGTGTTACATTAACCTTCTCGGGTTGCTCAGCTGGTCACTGACATCACTGTCCACACGAGGGCAACTCGAGGTTTACCAGGTCGTACTATGTTGTTAACTTCAGGGCTTGCGGGATTATTCAGGTCAAAGGTCACAGACAGCCGCTTTATGAAAAGATGTGTTATGTTCTAGTCATATTTATAAAATTCTCTCTTACATACATACATACATACATACATATGTGGGTGAGTGTGGGCATGTGTCTGTCTGAGTGTATCCTACTCTGTTACGATCCCACACCGGTCAATTATGGGATTGATTGGTGGCTTATAAGCAAGGTGTTCCCTCCTCCTAATCGGCCGATCTTTTAGGAGTGAGTTCTACACCTGGGCTTATGGCACTGGTATGGGCCTAGTATGGGCTAGGTCCGTAACATACTCCCTACTTTACAGGTAGATCAGAACATAATATATTGTCACAGGAAATCACAATAGAGGTGCAAAAGTTTATACATTTATTGCTGTTACTAATTTATTTAAAAGGAACAACAAATTTTATGCTTATGAACATATAATATGTAGTATGTCTTATCCAAATGGAGAACTGCAACTACAAATCAGAACAAAATGGTGCAGTTATATATTACGGAATACTTCCTTTTTTCTAGATAATCATTATAGTTTTATTTAGTATAATGGAACCTTTTGTGGAATAAGTTTCTTGTTTCTTGATAATGATCCTGTCATCCTGGAGATTATATGTACTACTAACAAGCATTATATTTATTTGGGTAAGATAAACTGTTAAGATCAGAAATTAAAAGGAAAGATATGGAAGATTAAACTCTCCTACTCTCTTCTCACAGCAAGTATCTCACATATGAGTGATAGTAGAAGCCAAGGGAGAATCTCCGGGTCTGAGAATAATATTGATTCATGCATACCTGCAGCCTGAATAAGGCTAGGCTATTTATAAAGAATAAAATACAACTGACTCATAACCGACTCATCCATGATCTAATAACTAACCGACATAATAACTGACTCCATCCATGATCTAATAACTGCCCTAGTGGACTGATGCATGGCACCAAAACCCACTTATTTCTGTAACTGACGTAATTAAACAAATTACTAATAAATATTAAATAATGGAAGACTCAGTCAACAATGATTCCTCTTTTCTTGCGCCTCTGGTATGTCAATACTCTATCATTACCCCCTCCTTTGAAAGCCGACTTGTCCTCAAGGCGAAATTCTGGAAATTGCTGCACTAAAAACTCATAGTCTTCCCAAGTAGCCTCTTCTGTGGGACGAGTGTGCCATTTGATCAATAACTCTAACTGATGGCCCCTCCAGCGATGAGTCAACACACTTTCCGGCTGAAGTACTAACTCAAAATCATCAGAAATAGGTAGTTCCGCAGGTGGTATAGTAGGAATCTGTCCATGAGCAGGACGAAGTAGTGAGACATGAAAAACAGGATGGATTCGAGATGAAGGTGGAAGTTCCAGCTCATAAGCCACTTGCCCAATTCGCCGAATGACTTTATAGGGGCCAAAGAAACGTGGAGAGAGCTTTGCATACTTTTTCTGAGTGAGAGAGCGCTGGCGGAAAGGTTGAATGCGCAGAAAAACAGAATCTCCTACATTAAATGTAAGCTCACGGCGATGTTGGTCTGCATATGCTTTCATCCTGTCTTGAGCTTTTTGTAGGTTAGTTTGAAGCAACCTGAGTATGTCATCTCTGGTTTCCAACTGGGAAGCAAGTTCAGCTATCTGAGTTTCCCCTGGTACAAACGGATGAAGAGGAGGAGGGTCTCTACCATACACAGCCTTGAAAGGAGTGAGATTAGCTGAGGAGTGGAAGCTAGTGTTGAACGAGTATTCTGCCCAACAAAGGTATTTACTCCAAGTACGAGGTTGTTCATGTGCAAAACAACGCAAATACGCTTCAAGACAACGGTTTACCACCTCAGTTTGACCATCCGTCTGAGGGTGGTAGGCAGTGCTCATTCGGAGTCTCGTCTGGCTCAATTTAAACAATTCGTGCCAAAAACTACTCAGGAAAAGAGGATCACGATCAGAAACGATGGACCGGGGAACGCCATGCAAACGAACAATTTCTTCACAAAAACGGGCAGCAACTGATTTGGCTGTGTATGGGTGACACATAGGAATGAAATGGCAATACTTGCTTAAGCGGTCCACAACCACTAGTATAGTATCAAAATTCCCAGATTTAGGCAAGCCAACGATAAAATCAAGGGAAATATCTTCCCAAATACGCTGCGGGATTGGGAGGGGTTGTAACAGTCCAGCAGGAGATAGAGTTTCATATTTATTCTTCTGGCAAATGAAACACTGCTGAATGAAAGACTTCACATCAGTTTTCATGTTGGGCCAAAAAGTGGTACCTGAAAGCCTCTTCAATGTTTTGAGGAACCCCCCATGCCCTCCTATCGGTGTGACATGTGCCTCTTCAATCAATTTAGCACGAATTTGAGAGTTTCTGGGTATCACTAGCCTTCCATTGTAGTATAAACGTTGCTGGACCAAGGAGTACCCAGGTTGGGATTGAGCATCCTGCAGTAAGGCAGTGATAATTGGGGCAGTAAACGGATCCTGTAACAATGCCTCTTCCAAATCCAAGAAATCCATAGGCAATGGAACCACCATATTAAGGAAGTCGGCATGTTGTGGTCTTCGAGATAAAGAATCTGCTCCAACATTCTCCCTTCCCGCCTTATAAACAATGTTGAAGTCGAATGGGAGAAGTTTGAGAATGAGACGTTGCTGGCTGTTTGTTAGCATTTGCTGATCCATAAGATTCTTGAGACTGTTGTGGTCCGTACGAACTGTGAAATGACGTCCCAATAAATAATGGCGCCAGTGTTGCACATAGTTCTTCACAAAGCGACGGTAGTAACCTGCGAGGCCCAAAAAACCACGAAGTTCAGTCACTGTTGTTGGGATTGGCCACTCCCTTATTGCACTAATCTTCTCATGATGAGTTTCCACGCCCTGGGCAGAGATTCGATGCCCCAGAAAGGATATTCGAGTCTGACCAAAAGCACATTTCTTTAAGTTGGCAAAATAGGAATGATGTTTGAGGGCCTGCAAAATCGTACGGAGGTGCTGTTTATGCAAGTCTGCAGTCTGGCTATACACAAGTATATCGTCAAAAAAGACCAGGACAAATTTCCTCAGATATGGGCGGAAAAGATCATTCATTGCTGCCTGAAAAGTAGCTGGTGCGTTGGTGAGACCGAAAGGCATGACAACGTACTCATAGTGACCACTATGAGTTCGGAAAGCAGTTTTGGGGATGTCTATTGTTCGAACCCTGATTTGGTGGTAACCGGAGCGTAAATCAATCTTGGAAAAGAAGGTGGCACCATGTAATTCATCCAGAAGTTCATCTATGTTGGGTATAGGGTATTTGTCTGGGACAGTGATCTTGTTTAGTGCCCTATAGTCCACACACATGCGCCACGAATCATCTTGCTTCTTCACCAACAAAACCGGACTAGCAAAGGGGCTGTAACTAGGACGGATGAAGCCCTTTTGAAGTAGGTCCTCTACCTGCCTTTCAATCTCATTCTTCTGAAAATAGGGGTATCTATACGGCCTTCGATTCGGAGGTTGAGAACCAGGGATGAGATTAATAGCATGGTAGTGTTCTCTGAAGGGTGGCAAGGTTCTGGGTTCATCAAAAACAGCATCAAACTCATTCAACAGACTGCCAAGGTATATGTGATCAGAATTATCTGAATTTAAGTTTGGCTCAACTGGGGCCATAATATTAAGACTGGCACCCTGACTTTCTTTTCTTGGCACCCCCTGCAATTTATACTTCTTTCCATTCACCCAAAAGATCAAAAACATCTCATTCCAATTTGCTTGGATGGTATTAAGAGATGCAAGCCACTTAATACCCAATACTAAATCTGAGCCCACCAAAGAAAAAGGGTAAAAATCTTGAGTAATAGTCAAACCCGGTAACTGAACTGGGACATCCTTGCATATACGATTGCAACGAACCACACTTCCATCTCCAATCTGAACGCCGAAACTCGGAATAGAAACAGCAGTCAAGTTTAAGTCTCGTACTAATGAATCTGATACAAAATTATGAGTGGAGCCACTGTCCACCAGCAATAGGACTTCGCGACCAGCCAGTGACCCATGAAGCTTCATAGTAGTTACTGTGGGTCTCCCCAAAATAGCATTGAAGGAAATTTCAGCTTCCTCCGGTGCTTCCAGTTCTGTTTCTTCCGCAGGTTCCAACGAGTTGGGTATAGGATTCCCGTCTTCATCGATTTCTAGGAGTGAAAATGAGGTTGAGCAACGGTGACCTGGACGAAACGGTTCCCCACAACGGAAACACAGCCCCTTGTCCCTTCGTTGTTGTTTCGTTGCGTCCCACGAGCGTGCGGTGGATGGAAGTGAATTTGTGGTTCTATTTGGGCTAGTCGAAGACGAAAAAGTGCTGGAATTTCCCTGTGTCACTCCCCTGTCACGTGCTGAAATAAGGGGATTAGTACTGGAGGTGGGCCGATTCTGACAAAGGTGCGAATTGGGCCTGAACCCTTTCGTTTGGGTTAACTTTTTCTCAAATTCGATAGCCAAACTAGCAGCCCGATAGACTGATCTTGGTTTATGAATTCGTACTTCGGATCGGATTTCTTCTCTAAGACCATTCAAGAATACTCCAAGCAAGCAGTGCTCTGGCCAGTTGGTTACTCGTGCAATCCGCCGTGCCCACTCTTGCCGGTACTCCGCTACAGAACCCGTCTGCTTAATGTTGCACAGGTGTTCATCGGGGTTCAAATACTCTGGAGGCCCGTAATGTTCCTCTAGAGCTTTCACCAATTCTTCCCAGTAGAGCAAAGTCCGCTCCGTATTCATCCACGAAAATAGATCCAGAGCATCTCCTTCCAGGTACATCGAAGCTATGTCAACCTTGTCATCGTCAGGTGTTTCATAATAACGGAAGAACTTTTCTGCCTTCAGAATCCACCCACGCGGATCACCTCCTTGGAATTTCGGAAATTCAATTTTTGCATGTGGTGGTCGCGGGCGGTATGATTCTGATTCTTCTTCCGTATCATCCGCCCACTGTCTTGACTTCCCTTTCCCTCGGTTGGATTTGGAGGCTTGAATCTCCAAGGCTATCACTTTTTCCTTTAACTCGTCCAGTGTCTCCAATTTTGCTGCAATGGTGGCCAGAGGATCGGCAGAAAATGAATTGTCCTCTGGATCGCGGGTTGCTGCTGAGGAGCGTGTGGTCACCATGGTTGAACAGAACGCGTCTCTGATACCAAATTGTTAAGATCAGAAATTAAAAGGAAAGATATGGAAGATTAAACTCTCCTACTCTCTTCTCACAGCAAGTATCTCACATATGAGTGATAGTAGAAGCCAAGGGAGAATCTCCGGGTCTGAGAATAATATTGATTCATGCATACCTGCAGCCTGAATAAGGCTAGGCTATTTATAAAGAATAAAATACAACTGACTCATAACCGACTCATCCATGATCTAATAACTAACCGACATAATAACTGACTCCATCCATGATCTAATAACTGCCCTAGTGGACTGATGCATGGCACCAAAACCCACTTATTTCTGTAACTGACGTAATTAAACAAATTACTAATAAATATTAAATAATGGAAGACTCAGTCAACAATGATTCCTCTTTTCTTGCGCCTCTGGTATGTCAATACTCTATCATAAACTGACCTCCAAGATTGATAATGACTGCACCTTCTTTATGTTTGGAACAACTAAGCCATGTGGAGTTGCCATTGCAATCCCAATGTTGTGAGATCCTGAATTACACACAAAAAAAGACAGTGATAAATGAGGAGCACATAAAGTGTGATACCATACAAAAGTATTAACTTGAGTTGGCATGCGTAGCAATATCCTAAATGCTACAACTAATCATAATGTGGAAGTAAGATATCACATTTTCTTTAGCTTTTCCTCGAAGCTTTTCAATGTAAAGTTCCTAATTCAAATACATCATGACCATCTTTAGCATTCTCAAGGGTTCACAGACACACACTCACTCATTCATATTCGCGAGCGCACGCATGTACACACATTCATATATATCATAATCACCAAAATAAGAATATCCCTAAAATCATCAGAGGATCATATCGTCACACTTTAAATGTGTTTGTGCACTAGAACCAACACTTCAAATCGTCAGCGGAGACTGTCATGCAACTTGTGAGATTCTCAAACTGATAAAGATCCAGTAAAGCTACAAACCTTTTACAGTGACTTCATAAAGCTCCTCTTTGAAGCAACTATTTAGCATGGGATATTTAGTAAAAGCCATTGAAAGGGACTTCAATAAGAAAGGAAGAAAAGTGTGTTTGACTTCTGGATCAGAGTTTGCCTTCTGGAATGATCTTTTGAGCTCTACAAGTGCATCACAATTTATCTCTTCAATATAATGAAAATGAGGAATTTTTGCAGCCAGGGTCATTGATTTAACCATAGCACGTTGAAATCCCCTGCAAGGTAAAACATCATGAGAAGCTGATTTGTCAAACAAGTTTCATGGTGGTCTAACCATCTTGCATAAGAGAAGATCAAATGCTTATATTGAGCTAAAATAAGAGCTGGGTACATAAAAGAGTCAGTGCTTTGGCAAAATGTATAAGTCTGCACGTGTAAAAGACTAAGAGAGAGAGATAAAGCAGCGAAATGGATTTTAAACACCCACCCAATTTTTAATATACTCTCTGTGAACGATCAAGATAAGAATGATTTCAGAGAGTCTGTCATTTGCAGTGATACTGGGTACTCCGGTACTGAGATATGATATTTGAAAGCATGCTATACCTAGCACATTACGCTTTATAGTTACTCAGAGGTGCTAAATTGTGTCTACCAAAGCCATGACTACACAGCATTATAAACTTTGATCATGTTCAATTCTTTGACTATCTTCTGTAATTGAGTGAAAAGCAAAAATAAAAAAGGTAAACAGGAGAGGACTACTATTCCATAATGAGAGTGATTGCTGGTTTACTACGTTCATAACAAAATTGTTACTATTCCAAAGGGTAAACAACCTTAGGGGAATTGTTGTGTCTTCATAACCCAACCCATGAGAAGCTGAAATGTCAGGGTATGTGATGTCCACACTGTGTAATTGGTCTGCAGGATTTGGGAATGCTTGTGAATTAACTAAGGTTCCTCTGTGGACCGCTGCATAGTTTAAGACATCCTCTTTAAGTATCCGTCCATCCTTTCCAGTTCCAGGGACAACATTTATATCTACACCATACTGCTTTGCAAGAATACGGACAGCAGGAGTGGATAACACTCCACCAATCCTCGAATTTATAGCAGCAGAACTATGATCATCTATGCTACTTGACACACTATTAATTTCTTTAACATTTTCAGAAATGTCTACAGCCTGAGTAGGAGCTGAAATTCTATCCACAGCAATTTTCAACAGAGTCTCTCCCACCTGCAAAATCACGTGATCGCATATTCTTACGTATTTAGGCACTTTGACTGGAAGCCACAAGCAAAACAAACAATCCCTCTTTCAAAATAGTCACTTTTATTTGTTCTCAAATAGTTGTTTTACACCAAGATTTTACCTATTACATTTTCCCATTCTAAGCTTAATTACTATGGTGTTATCTCCCACCTTATACAGCATATACTCAAGCTTTCCGGATTCCCAGCCTAACCTTCACGATGTTCCCGGGAACATGAAGAATGCGAGAAATTGTTCCCTTGTAACGACTTGTTATTTCTATGGTAGCCTTGTCACTCTGAACTTCACAAAGTGGCTGAAAGTCTTCAACTTGGTCTCCCTGAAATCATATTAACTGAGTACTGCGTAATAAAAATCTGAATCTTGTGGATGATTCCATCGTCTTTGCACTTCCAATACTAGCCTAACCATAATAGATGCGAACATGTGTAAGCATATCAAGTAATCAATCACGGTCGCTACAACTTACCTCCTTAACAAACCATCTTATAAGCTCGCATTCAGCGATCCCTTCACCAGTTTGTGCTAAAGGTACATCTAGTATTCCACCCTCTGGGTCAACAACCTGAGCTTGAGTTGAAAAGCAACAGCCTTTCAGGCCAAATGTAACTTTCAACTGCCAAAAAGAAAATGGATAACAAAAAATCAGATTTTGGTATCAATAGGCGTAATAGCCCCCAAGAATTGGATTTGAATTGTCGGAGTTCTTCCTTCACACATACAAATAGTTGATTCTATTGCCTCGCGAGGTCTCGGGGAAAAAACTGGACTGACCAGAAATGCCATTGAGGAAATTTAATCAAATTAACAAGAAGGCATAGCTATCTTTTTTTTTTTAATTGACAAGCAGGCATAGCTATCAACAAAAGAAAAATGAGAAACTCACAGTCGCAAGCCTACTGAAGGAGCTAAACGACGTCGCGGAACATCGAGCGGAGTGGGCTGGAGAGTAACATACGGCAGCTGGAACGATCGTCCATGCTTTCCGCCCACCAGAAGCTACCGGGGACGGTGAAACACTGGTAAGAGAGAAGAACCACCGCCGGTCGGAAAAAGATCGTATCTTTTTCCGACAAATTTGTCGGCAAAGCATCATACAACAGTGAGAGGGGGCGAAGTATTTATCTATCAAGTTTCTTTGAAATGCCTTCCATTACCGTTCGATCGGAAGAAGCGCAGAAGATAAAGATTGATGGAACTTGGCGCAAGGCGTCGTATGTAACGACAGGTAATCGGCCTCGTACAGTTGTCGTACACCAAATCCCAACAGCAAATTAATTTTTATCGTACTTCACATGAAGGGAGTGGGTGAGTGGGTTTTTGGGAGGCGAGGAGTATGGTTACCCTTACCCACCCCATTGTCTCCTCCATACGGAAGCAAAGGAAGAAAGCAGCATTTGGACAGGGGATCTTCTCCTGGCAGGGAAAAAACTTGACAAAGAAAAATTAAAGAACCGATAAGTAGTTCAATCGGACGGTTCAGATTATTTCGCTACCGTTTGAACTTTGGACGGGAGAAGAAAACTCCAGCCGCCCAAGGTGAAATTCAACGGTTAAAATATTCGTAAGTAATTTTAATATGTAATTATTTCTTCATTTTAGTTATAATTATGTAACTATATTTTAAAATAATGTGTTTTATTAAATAAGTTAATTTAATTAAATAACAACTTTTTCACACTTAAATTTGGGAAGTATTAAGGGGGAAAATGAAATTAAAAAATAAATATTTATAAATGAAATATGTTGAGTATATAATATTGACTTTGTTGCATTGCATCAAAAATCATATTGATAGAGTGTGGATTTTATATTGATGTGCAATTAATTTTGAACTTTGTAGAGTAGTTAAAGAAGAAAGAGATAAGCATTGATCGAAAATGAACTGGTACTTTTTCATTGGACTTATATTGATCTATAATTATGAATCTTCTAGAATAGTTAGAAGAAGAAATAGAAAGGTATTGATCGAAAATGAATCAATACTAGTTTACACTTGACATATGATGTACGGGAGTACTTATATACGAGTAACACAGTGGCCTTGCAAGACAAATCAATCAATAACTAACTAACCAACTAATTACATGATGATTTCATCCTAATGATTAATAACTACTTATAAGTGTTTATCTGTATATTCCCTCCTTTCATTAGAGTCAGGTATTTGAAAAGGCCCTAACTTGAAAATGCTGATGATGCTTTATGCCTAATATTTTGGTAAACACTTGAGTAAGTTGAGAGCCAAATGAAATGAACTGTGGTTGCAATAGTCCCTCGAGAAATCTTTCCCTTATATAATGATTGAATAGATAAATGTTTAGTTATTATGAAAATAGGATTCTAAGTATAGCAACCATTGTGTCAAAGTATATAACGAAATAGGCAATGAAATGTGAACGTGAAACTTTGTTAGTGATCCATCAAGCCAAAAAACTTCACCTCCAATATAACTCATGCTCTTATAATACTCCGTAAGATCTTGCGGTTTGTTTGCTAATAATTTTCTATTTATACGTTTTCGAAAAATGGGTAGTTTCTCTTGAAAAGAGGATGACTAAACACTCTGAGGGCCCTTAATACCGACCAAACATTTTTATAGGATGATGTAAGTTGCACGTTGATCACGCTCTGATGGAAAGAGAGTAAAGTTTAATTCCACATCATTGCTTGGAGTTGAATCGACGACTTCTGTTTTGTGGCACCCTCTTCCTACATTTCTACAAAGCGAGCTACGCCTCCACCCCCACTAATGGGTGGTTTTCTCGAGAAACTACACCAAGCATTTTAGCAATCTACATCTCCAATACGGCTCGTTATTTATGGATTCATTTTAAATTTGCCGCATTCTTTTCTTATATACAATGCCACTAAAATTGTTATTTACGGATTCATTTTAAATCTGCCGCATTATTTTGTTATATACAATGCCACTAAAATTGTTTCTAACTGAACCTACTCGTGAGTCGTGATTGCCCTATTTAGGTTCAAAAAAATGAAAGGACAGTCCCCTCACCTCCAACTCTTAAAGGTTTGGATGAGAAACATATATTATTCCAGCGTGACTAAAACAGCTACTAAAGCAAGCAAATCATCATCATCATTGTCATCATTACCCCAGTGGCCCAGTACCGTAAAGACTCTCACCTACACTGGAGTAGGGGGGTCAGATGTACGCAATCTTGTCTCTGTACTAAAGCACAAAGATACTGTTTCTGAATAACCCAATGTGAAAATCGCATCAAAATTGCATGAACTGTCTGTTACTTCACAACAAAGAAACGCAGTCTACACAGACAATTTATTGAGTCATTTTGATTTATTCCATTATATTTCCAAGCCAAAAATAGTGAATTGTTGACTCCATTGCAAATGATGGATGTACTAAAGCAAGCAAATATGATAGAAAATTGACATGTGATCAAGCTAAGCGGCAACAATAGCCACCACTGCACAAGTTCTTTTTACATTTATAAAGACGCAGAAACTAGGATGGAAACCATCCAATGAAGTTCCATTACTGAAATCACAAATCAAATTATTTATACATTAACTTCCAGATAAATGCTTTGCACTTTAGTTGAGCAATAAATACATTCGACGGGCAAGCTGTTGCACCAATGTTGTTATCTTCGTTGCAGTCATCTTCCCAGTCAATATCATAACCAAGCTCAACCAGACTTGAATAGAAGTACAGCTTTTGTATCCAAGTAGAAGTAGACAAAGTGGTTTGTTTCATGTGTTACATAAGACCCTGGAGGGAAAAGAAAAAAAATATAGTGATATCCCATTTGATGTCGGATCATTTCATTATCAATCACAGGGGAGAGGCAAAATATAATGAATTTGAGCTGAGAAGGGAGAATTAGATTGTCACGCTATGGTCTTATGGTGAGACATATTTCCAATTTGCAGTAAGTGACTATTACAAACGGAAACAAAGAATGATTCACTTTTACAAGAGCCCTTCTGCCCTCTTATCTAAGCAATCACTTCCACAAAGCCTCATTATGAAATCTTGTATGAAGTGAATACACTTAAACTTCCCCTTAAAGAATAACGTCAATGGCCTTGGCCCTTGATCATGTCAATTGAGCTCTCCAAACTAAGAATGATACAGCCTTCCAAAGGAAAAGAAAGAAGCACAATAAACCAGGGCAGCAATGAATTCTAATATTGCTTTCCTTCATGTTGAAGCAACTATAATGGACAATGTCTAGGTCAAATTGATGCATGGCCGCACATGCAACATGCATATGAGGAAAGTAAACAAAACAATACATCACCACCTTCAAACAAAATATCTTGTCAAATATTTATTCAGACTAGTATATTTGAATAAACGTCATATAGCTATACATAAATCAACAGCCCAGATAAAATCTAAAGCAAGCAAGATATAATACATGTCACATGCTGACTTGCCTCAGAGCTTGAAGCCTGCACAATCCCTGCATTAGGTGAAGAACCATGCCCTTGCAGAAAACGTCTAAATAGAGTCTTTGTGTTTTTGTCTTAAATATGTATTTGAATATAAAAAATTCAGAAGGACTGCACCAATGACATGATTATATTCTTCCTAGACACTCCGCCTACATGCCACACCAATTTTTTTCCAACAATATTTGCTTACGCCTGAAGGCCAGCTAGCCGGAACTCTAGATCAATGGTCTTTATAACTAATCATAGCTTTACTGTCTTTTTAAAAAATACTCTCAACAAGGTGATAAACATGTTTGACTCTTAACGTGGAAGGCAGCTTTGCCGATTCAAATGGCATTTCACAAGCAATTACTATATTACTTGTGTGTGCTAATACGGATTGAAACGGATTTTGGATACTAAGCTAATAACGCCTTTCAACAAATTTTTCTCCATAAGATTAAAGTAAATCTGCGGGTTTGTTATTTGAACTTGCATTTGAAATGTTGTTCTCCACTTATGTTGGTCAAGTGTTTGAAATTGGCTTCAAGAGCAATGTTGTCAAATGGCAGCCATGGCAGTGACAAGGCAGAATGGCATGAAGGATATTGTTCCAGCCAGCAATGATTTTTTTTAGTCTATAGTGACACTATATGGCATAACTATGGCCATTTGTCGTTGTCCAATATTAATACTCCGTACTAGTTTAGAAGCAAGCATTCAAGGATTATTCATTCAACTGTTAAAGCATGCTAATTGGCCATATTTGGCTTATTGTATTTAAGTCATTCATTAATAATTAGTTAAAGTCACTAAATCCCAAATTATTTTAACCTAAAGCCTGTTATAACTAAATAACTATCAGCTCTTTTTCTCACACCATGTAGCACTTGACACAACACAACAGCCATGACATTGGTAGCTCCTGTTTTCATTCTTCACGTATTTGACTAGTGCAGATACAACAGCATTAGCAGCCTCTCTCTCTCTAAGCTTTACTGCTTTAATCACTGTCAGCATTCTTATTTTTCTTCAGACAGCCCTATTTTGCCCGCTTATTGTTTTTCAAAATTCTTGCCAGCTCTTCAAAATGGTAAAGAGTTCAAAAAGGCGTTGCTAACACACTGTTAAATGTAGTGAAGCAGGACGAGAGTTGGTAAAAGTAGAAGGAACCTGCTTACAGTTGGAATTGGAGTAGAAATTGCACATGGACCTATAAGTAATGATGATATAAAAACAAGCTTGAGGCCTTGAGCATGTGTTGTTTTATTTTAGCCTAAGCCCTCTCAATGTTTTTTAACATTAGATACTTCGCACTAGAGCAGGAGGTGTTTTACTTGTGCGCTTAATTTAAATTTTGGTTGTGGTTTACAATTTATGAGAGTATAATATTGTGTATAGTATTGGGAGTGGCCTCTTGTCAAATTTGACAGGGGAAGGCTTGCCCCTTATACACCCTTGTGGTGGGACCCTTCCCCTGACCCTTGCCTTGCGGGGAGGCCTTTGTACACTGTGCTGCCCCTCTTTGTGTGTGTTCATAATTGATACCCCTCATCATTAACATTTAAGGGACATAAAGTTTGAGACTTGTGCCTCTAATCACCTTGACAGTTACATACATCTCACCTCACATACAGAGAGTAGTACTTTAATCCTTTGACCTGACTTTTTAAACATTGAGAGGAATTAGTTAGGAAAACATAGTCTGGAAAACCATAAATTCATTTCTTTTCAAAAACGGAAAAAAATTGCATCAGGACTTAAATTATTGGATAAGTTAGATATAAAACAACTTAGATAGATAGAGCAAGCCACTACTTATTTATGGGGATACAGATAAAGAGAATGAGGGAACCATGGGTAGTGATCACTTTGTACAACCAATAGAGGTTAAGAGTTCAATCCATAACTGTTATGAATCCATATGTAATTGGCCCGTGAAAATTAATAGAGCTTTATCAGTTTTGCATTAGGAATTACTATATGAGAGCTACATGTTTCTGATATGTGAGCTAGGCTAACCACCATGTTTTAAGATCTGAAGATCACTATAACCATGCATACATCTACAGGTACATGCATCAGGGCTAAAACTCTTATGCGTTGAAAACGGGACCACATAGATTTAAAGAATATTGGATCCCCCAACATTTTGAGATCCACTTTGTTTCCTAAACTATAACATATTAATAATTGGGGGATAGGTTCTGATGGGAAAAACAACTGCATAATAGTCTCTTTTCTGCACTCATTCTGTATTGTACAGAAGAAATGAAAGCTATAAATACAAAAGGGAAATTCAATTAATGGGATAGGATGGCCTGGTAGATTACCAAAATTTTTGCCAACAATGCAATGCCAGGTCGGGCCATGGTTTTTGTCGAACTCCTTTTTAATATGCTCAGCTACATCTTTCTCCACGGTGTGCAGTTCGAACGCCTATAGATTCACTCATATGCACATATAGACGTAAGAATAATAAATAACCAAAGAGTGTAAGAAAACAATAATGGGCTAGAGAAACAGCTAATTACTGCAATAGCGATATTGACGGCCTCTTTCTGCATATCTTCCTTCATATCAGCACTTTTGATTATGAGCTTCTTACCCTTGGAAAGGGGGGCTGCAGGAGGTGAAACAGATTCGCGGTCGGCGGCGGGCGGCCTCGCCACAAGAGCTCCGCCATCTTTACTCTTGGAAACCTCGCTCATTTTGTAGAGCAAAAGCAAGCAGATCTCGGAGACAGAGATGCGGAGGAGCCGCGGAGGTGTGGTGGCGGTGTGTGGATTGGTTTAAATTTTAAGGCCGTAGGGGCCGCCGGGCAGGGCGTGATCGTAGTAAGCTACCTGAATAAACCTGAGCATTGGGGACTGTTTTCCATTGCCACTAGGAAAGCTAAAGTGGTTATATGGAATGGAAGAGAAAAGGTAAAAAAGAATTTGAGTATTAGGATTAAGATGTTTTCATTTAGGTTGAAATTTGTTTTGATGTGATCTGGTAAATGTCTATTTTCTGTGTATTTTATGACTATAGAAGTCTGGTCTAATCTAATCTGATCTGGTCTGATCTAGAACTGAAAATAATTCAAAAATAACATCTTAATTCCTCCTTTCTAATACTACCTCCGTTCTCTTTTAGTTGCAACGTGGGACTTTTTTCACTATTCACATATTCTACTTTGACTACATTTTATTTATTAATATATTATCAATTAAATTTTTAAAAAATATTTTTAAATTTCTCTCATAATAAATTTTCAAAAACTGATTTTTTTGATTTTTTTACTAATAAGGAATGAAAGATATTAACGGTCAAACTTCTGCGTTGGCAAGCGTGAAAAGTTGACTGTTGCAATTAAAAAAGAACGGAGGAAGTACGAGTTTTTTCTTATTATAATGCTAGACAAAAAAATACTACGTATTTACTAAAATAGTGTAAGTTTAAAAATATCAAAAATGTTATAATCACCCCAATTACTACCCCACTTTGTACCCCATATAAAAATCTTCCCAAATTTTACCCCCACCTCCCTTTTCCTAACCCTAACTCTCCCCTCCTCTATCCTTCTTTTCTCTTTTCTCTATGCCATACTCCTCTTATTTCCCATCTTCTTGTCTTTTTTTTTTGTTTCTTCCTATTCTATAAAATTGATAATGGTGGGAGGAAACATAGCCATATCAAGTAGAGCGTCTCTCGTCTTCAGCTACTCCCTCTTCCATCGTATTTCTCGAGTATCATCCTCACACATTCAAAATCACATACCTCTTTGTTGTATGAATAAGGTTTAGGTGAACCTTCTGTGCCAAGCGTGAGAAGCTGTTGCCCTTTCCCAATTTGTTTCGCCTCTAGTGAAGCTTTTGGACAATGCTTTTGAAGGTGTCTCAATAGGGCTGAAGTACCATTTCCATCTGGTGATGCCTTGAGCCTTTTTTTGCAATAGTTACAAGTTGCCGCCTCGAGTATATCTTTATCTCCCACTTTTTTTGTTATTTTCACCATATGACCCCAAACCTCCGAGCCTTTTCTCTTTTTCTCTGAAGATGGTAGGCTTTCATCACTGCCACCATTAGAGCCAGAAGGTAAACCTTGCGTAGACATCTAAAAAAACATACAAACATAAGGGAAATAAGTTAATAAATAAAAATTCTCACTGCAACTTCTAAGATTATGGAAGTTAACCTTGAAAAATTGAAATAATAAAATAATTATTAAGGCTATCAGTCTATCACAATCCAGTGATAACATGAACTATTAACTACTAATTACAGTTCTGTAAAAGAAGCAAAGTGATTCAAGTTTCCCAATTTGAGCAATATAAATTTATAACCAAATCGAGCATACAAATATTCAATAAATTGAACAAATTGAATCAGATAATGATTTATATAAAAATCAATTAGCAAAAACCTAAATAACAAAAAACTCCATATACAGTGAGTGATTCAAGTTACCCTGTCTACAATAGGCAAAACAATCTGAAAATAGTAAAGCAATTAAATGGTACTCTGTAAATAAGTGAAGGACGGTTTTCATACTTTAGAAACAAGACAAAGAAACTGCTGCTTTGCAATTTGGTGAGGAGAAACTGCTGCTTTGCCGCTAAACCGTATGTCGTATGCTCTGATTAGTGACTGATGAGTATACGATAGTATTATAGTATATATACTATGGATATGGAGTATAAATACATTAGTTATAGAATTCTACTAGGGTTGGCAAGGCAATGAACTGTGGGCCTGAGGCAGCTAATTAATACGGAGTATAATTATTACTCTGTAATTGCAAAGTAGTATACTCTGTATAAGGTATGAATGGTATGATGTATCAATTCCATATGTATCATATATAAAAATATTTTTTTTTTCATATTTAAATCGGGTTTTTTTCGGTCCGGGTCGGGTTTATAATTTTAGAACCCGGTTAAAGACCCGAATTTTCGGGCTCGGGTCGGGTTTTTTACCCGGACCGGTGATTTCTAAATTTAAACCCGGACCGATGTCATTTATCGGGTTGGGTCGGTCCGGTTTTCGGGTTTCGGGTCGGTTTTTCCCAGCCCTAAGAATATGTACCTCATTATTTGAGAAGAGATGGTTACCTTAGAGACAACTAAATGGGAAGCTCTTGAAAACTTCAAAAATGGAGATTATAGAGCTCTTAAAATGGAAAGAGGAGAAAATAATAGGGAATGAGGTGGGAGAATTGAAAGGGGCGGCCAAAAGATAGAAATGGGGATGTGGGATGAGAGATGTTTGGAAGGGGTAAAAAATGGTAAAAATGAGGAGGCTTGTATATGGGGTACAGATGTGGTACTAATTGGGGTGACTATAGCATTTTTGTAAAAATATTTCCCAAATTGATGCTAGAACTAACTCCAGTTAAAGATCCGTCAACTGTACGGGCGACTTAGGATGTTTTTACTTGGACTGTAATTTGCCCCAGATCAGACTAGACCAGTCCAGACCAGACCAGTTCAGACCAGACCAGACCAGACCAGACTTGGATAGTTATAAAAATACAAAGAAACCAGACCTTACCAGACCAGACCAGACCAGTTCAGACCAGACCAGACCAGATCAGACCAGACCAGACCAGCAAATTACAGTCCAAGTAAAAACATCCTTAGGCAAAATGGAAAAGCTACGGAGAATGTAGCAATGACGACGCAGAAGAGGAAAGAGGAAAAATAGTCTTGGGCCACACATAAAAAAAATCATTTGTTATTTTTGAAGTGCTAAACTTTTTTATATGTGCTCCGATTGTTATGATAAACATATCAAAATTTACAACTTTTTAATATTTTTCATATGACACTAATATAGCATATGTAAAAATAGTTTAAAAAAATTAGGCACTTAAAAACAACTTATGTTTTTCAAAATGTTATAACTTTTTAATTTGTAAATCCAATTGTTACGAATAATATATAAAAAACATTATAATTTTTTATTATCTTTCACATGACACCAATATTGCATATATAAAAATGAAAAGAACACGTTAACACTTTATAACTTTTTTATTTTCACTCTGTTCTTACAAAAATATATCCAAACTCATAATATTTTATTATCTTCCATATGACACCAACATTACATATATGAAAATAAAACGTAAAATCTATTAAAACCTATTAATCTGTTTAACAATATATCAGACTAGACTCAAACAAATCAGACTAAACAGACCAAACATTTAACATAAACTTACCAAACTTGGATAAATGTTTGGTCTGTTTGGTCTGATCAATTTAAATCTAGGCTAGTAGACGAATCAAACATTGGCTTTATAGGAGAAAAGATACTTACCACCATTTTCAAAGCTATCACTTTTATTTATTGTTTTACTCTTTGAGTTAGAATTTGTGCAGATTTGTTCTAAGCTATTACTCCAAATCATAAAAATTGAGTCTAAACTGCACAAATAAATAGTTTTTATTTTATTTTTATACATGTAATATAAGTATCATATGATAGATAATAAGAAGTTACAACTTACTATATAGTTCTAGTGGCAGTCAAAGTACAAATAAGAATGTTATAACTCAACAGTTAATCCAACAGTATTTTGGGAATTATTTTTAACCCAGCAGTATTTTGGGAATTATTTATTTAATTAGCATTATTTCGGGAAAAAACTCATTTTATTTATTATTGAGATATTTTATTTGTTCTTTAATTTAAATTACTTCAAATGTAAGACATTATAGATACATAAGGCCGCTAAGTTATTGAACCAATTTCTTTAGAAATGTTGTTCAGTCATTGAGTTACCTTATTATTCATTACATACAACTTCATTCGTCTCTTAAAAAATTGTTAAGTTTGTTCGGTATGTGAAATAATAAAGCAAAATTTGATTTATAGATGTATGTGCAGAAGAGAAAGAAATAACATGAGTAAGAAAAAGCGAAGGTGACAAATTTTTTGGGAGAGTAAAAAAAGAAAAGTTGACAAAATTGTAAGGCCAAAGGAATTATCAAAAATTGAAAATAATAATCTCATTTATCATCGAACCGCTGTTAGTAATCCTAACCATCGATTACTCCTAGCCGGTCCAACTTTAGGGAGTATTTTCTACAAAAAGTTCCTAACTGACTACAACTTGGTATAGCGGGTCAATTTGAAATGTAAAATAAGCATAAACTATAACTAATCATAATTATAGTTGATCTTTTTTTATTAATCCCAATTATGAATTATCAACTCTCAATTTTTGGAAGATATAGACATAATTTTATAAATTTCCAAACTAAATATTTTTAAACACGTAAGAATAATTACAAACAATCTGCAAATGTACCGAAGTTAAATAAGATACGAAGTATTTTTGTAGTCATTTTTTATTATTTATTTTCACTAAAATCTTCATTTTTGGTGGGATCGGTCCGGTCTGGGTCGGGTTTTTGCTAAACCCGGAAATTACCCGGAAGGTATCGGGTTATGAAAATTAGGGACCGGAACAAAGCCCATTATATTCGGTCCGAGTCGGGTTTTTGGTAGCCCGGGTTCGGATTGGACCGGTTAAAGCCCGGACGTTAAATATGTCATTGTTCTTTTATATTTTAACACTTACTTTCAAATAAAATTAATCAAAAATACAAACCGCAAATAATAACACAAATATTAGTCTCCAAAATTACCAACAATTCAAATTTAAAGAAGATAATTATCTTAGTATTTTATGTAAGATGTATATATATAAATAAATTTTATAATTTAAGAAGTTTCTTAAAAATATTACGAAATAAATTTTATAAATCAAAAAGTTACTAGAGTTGCTATAAATATATTCTCATGGTCATCATTACGCTAAACAAATTCAACATATTTGTAGTCACTAAAAGTTACTAAATCTTTTTTTTATCCTCCGTGATTATAATCATATATTAAGAAATATTTTATTTATATTCATATAGTATATTAATTTTATATTAAAACTAATTGTTTCGGGTTTTTTTCGGTCCGGGCCGGGTTATATATTTTAAGGCCCGTTAATGAGCCCGGAATTTTCGGTTCGGTCCGTTTTTTTTTTAATTCGGGCCGGTTAAAAAGACAAAACCCGGACCGG